>OX352276.1:10155617-12555617 GCA_947086405.1 Esperia sulphurella | reverse complement strand
CAACCTCATAACTTTACCGCCCGGCCACGACCTTGCCGCTGCCAGCGGCAGCTAGAAGCGAGGCGGCGAGCGGCGAGAACAAATGTACAAAAATGTTAGCAGCACGCCACGAGGCACCGCAATCAGCGGCCAACCCTCCGCCTGCCGAAACCGCGCCGCTCACCGCGCCGCGTCCCGCTAAGCCAAAAGTCGTGGCCGAGTGGTTACTTCTTTATAATATTAGTATAGATACCAGAGAAATATATTTCTAGATGGGATTCGGAGCAATGTAAATTTGGACTGCGAGAACTACATTCGAAGAATAAGATTGCCAGTTATGCTAACCATATATTGGCAGCATTAGCTACTACAACTTAGTAGGTACATTATCTAGGTACTAGGTAGGTTACCCTATCTATTAGAATCACTTATTGACAAGTGTTGCCATTGCCGTGTGGTTTCCGATAGAGTAGAATAGGACCACTCCAACTCTTCCCGTGGATGACGTACAAGGCGACTGAGGGAATACATTATAAAACATCAATCAGGCCTCCCCAACCCGTCTGGCCAGCGCGGGGAGTGTAGGCCAAATCCTCCGTCTGTCTCCGGCAGATGAGAGAGGGTTGTGCTCCTGCAGTGGAGACAAAAATAACCTGATGATAATGATTGACAAGTGTACGTCCTTGCAGTAACGTTACTTTATGAGTTTCTCTACTCAAATTAGTACTGATAAGCGGCCGCTAGGCGCGCTGGTATCTTTGCCTTACCTATAGGTTTCTACTTGGAGGCTCTCGAGGAGTCAGGCATTTTGCACATTATAAGAAAATTTCTTCTGTCTTATGAGAAATGTCTTACAAGAAATCCAGTCGCATTGGTTGAGACCGTATGGTCTATATGTATATATTTCAAGATTTTTTTTTCTTATGTCGGATCAGACACGCTCATACATTTTTTTCTTGTCTGATGTCTTGTATGTTATAGTGTGCAAAAGACCTTATTGTGTAGTTCGGCCTCCGAATGACCTATACGATCGACTTACTTCATTGCAATTTAATAAGTTCTATTTATTAAACTACTTAAATTGCAAATCTTGAATTTACTGTCTAAGTACGTGTTTTATATACTTGATTGCAAATATAATTGGAACGTGCACCACCAACTGTCGCAAACTGCAATGATGATACATGATGGTCTAAATAGATGAAACTATACGGCATGCAAGGTCTAATTTCATTACATTCAATTTTGCATTATTAGACTGAGGCCATTCTCGGTTTGCGTTGCGAGTATGTCTGAACAGTAATCCTGGAAAAAGCAAATAAAACAAACTACTTATAAGCAACGATCTCTATGTACTACTAGATGGAGTGTTCCAAACAATCGCTCTGTTCCACGCAAGTAGCCACAACTCTTTCACATTCACAATAAAACTTGTGCAGTTACAACGCAGAACATTTAATTATGACTAAATATTGACGCTACGGTTAAATAATGTCAATATTTAGTAAATAATTAATGTTCTGAGTAGTACCTGCACAAGTTTCATTGTGAATGTGAAAGAGTTGTGGCTACTTGCGTGGAACAGAACGATTGTTTGGAACGCTCCATCTAGTAGTTCATACTTAGAGATCGTTGCTTTTAAGCAAGTACAATTGAAATTGACCCAATTTGAAAAGGGTAAGTTTCTGCCGATTCGGCCCCAATAAAACTCGGCCCAGAGCCTAATTGTCACTTATAAATATATACCGGACAAATGGGTGTTATCCAGGGTTGAACTCTGAATCCGTAATCTTGGGGCTATAATTAAGGTGATATTACCAATGAAGTAATTTAAAAATAAAATATAACTGTAACTATTTATATAATAATATAGAAATAGATTCAGAGTTCAACTCTGAATAACACCTATTTGTCCGGTATCTAATTATAAGTGACAATTCGGTTTGGTTCGAGTTTACTTAGGGCCGAATCGGCTACAACCTACCGTCTTCAATTGGGAAAATAAAAAAATATGTTACGTCCATCCCAAAATGAAACTAGAGACAAGAAGAAGAGACATTCCTCGTATAATCCGGCCAACCTTAAACGTTGTGCAGCATAGCACTCGCTACCAATCCGCCATACTGTTCAATAGCTTTCCTGTCGAGTTAAAATTATTAAACAATCTCCACAGGTTTAAATAAAGTCTTAAATCATTATTGATTAAAAAAAAATTATTACTCCATTGACCAATATTTACAAGACGGAATTAACTAGAATAAGTTAATTAAGGACATTGAAATTTGATTATTATTGCTAATTTACATGTTGACTGTAAATTGTAAATATTTTTCTAAGCTGTTCTAGGTATACAAATTGTTTTAATTAATCAATGTTTATTATTTTTTGTGGTTGTGTTATATTCAAATACAATGTAAAAATTGTTTATGAATACATAAACTGAAACTGAATTGGTCTCTGCTCCCTAACCTTCATCATCATCATCATGTCAGCCTTTAGACGTCCACTGCTGGATATAGGCCTTCCCCAATGAACGCCACCACACCCGGTCCTCCGCCCTCCGCATCCAGCCGCTTCCGGCCACCTTCTTTAGGTCGTCGGTCCATCTGGCGGCGGGGCGTCCCACCCTGCGCGTGCCAATCCGTGGTCTCCACTCCAGAACTCGTCTGCCCCAACGGCCGTCGGTTCTGTGACAGATGTGGCCCGCCCACTGCCACTTCAGCCTGCTAATCCTTTCGGCTATGTCGGTCACCTTCGTTCTTCGTCGGATCTCTTCATTACGAATCATATCCTTCAAAGATACGCCGAGCATAGCCCTCTCCATAGCTCGCTGAGCGACTTGAAACTTGTGGATCAGGCCCACTGTCAGTGTCCACGTTTCTGCACCGTAGGTCATGACAGGCAGGACGCACTGATTAAAGACTTTTGTCTTTAAGCATTGTGGAATAGGCGAAGTGAAGACTTGACGCAATTTTCCAAATGCTGCCCAGCCCAACTGGATTCTTCTGTCAGCTTCCCTATCAAAATTGTTCCCCTAACCTTAACGCTTACAAATTCTAGCTCTAAATATCCTGTTAAGTATCAACTTTTCAACACCTCTAAGAGTGATAACATCTTTATACTTCTATAGATCATAGCTTTAAGAACTATAATCAAACGAATCTAAATCAGTCATGTCCAAGGCCTCAATCTCAGTAGCAGTAATCGATTGGATTCATCGATTTCTTTTAATCGATCACGAAAATATCGATTAATTGCAACGATTTTATCATAAAATATAGTGTATGTCGTTATTAGTGGGTGGGCTCGATAACGGGTGATGCTATTCTCAAGTCAGATTCTATTTAACGTGCACGATATTTTCGGAGCAAAGAAGCTTAATTGAAGCTTTTAATACTGACATTTGGCAGTACCAATATATTTTATATCGTTCTGAATTACAAATTATATATTTTTAATAACACCGTGGTAAGATCCAGGGAAACGTAGTTTGTAGTACGCTCGCCTCACGTTTGTGAGATTCGAGGTTTAAATCCAGGCCCGTCCTAATGAGTGTTTTGAAACTTACGTAGGCTTTTCGATGAAGGAAAACATCGCAAGAAAACCTCCATACGCCAATGAGAAAAATAGGTGCATAATAAAGTCCATCAATTTTCACTTCGCGTGGTGGTTCAAATTCAAATTCAAATCATTTAATCGTAAACACAGGTAATTTTAAGCTGGTCGAATACATTTAGGTTCTCTATGTTTTGCCCACAGGCGTACGACATTTAGTGTTTAACGTTTCACAAATTAAACATTTTTTTTCATTACATATTAAAATTAAAGCAAATAATTAAGTACAATATACAGATGTCAATAACGGAATATATACATGTCAAAAGCGATTTATTAAAATAATATAGAAATGTCAAGTTGAATGGTGGTTGAGAGGTTAGGTCTGTGCCCCAACAGAGCGGCTATCCGAAAGACAGTCCAGATGATGGTAACTTTCAACAGCAAGTGCTTTTCATTGAAAGCTTTGAAACTCACCTAAAAATATACCTATATATCGGAATCTCAGAAGGAACTCATTACCAGATGCGCATAGAAAGAAAGATCATGTAGAGAGTGCAGTAAGTACTATTTTTCAATTCTCTATCTTAAAACGAATCGAATCGTACTTATGAGTCAATTCTGTAATTACATGTACAAATTAATTTCACTATATCCATACATAAAACAAATTATAAAGGACTGGTCATCAACAGGTTATTTTTGTCTCCACTGCAGGAGCACAACCCTCTCTCATCTGCCGGAGACAGACGGAGGATTTGGCCTACACTCCCCGCGCTGGCCAGACGGGTTGGGGAGGCCTGATTGATGTTTTATAATGTATTCCCTCAGTCGCCTTGTACGACATCCACGGGAAGTGTTGGAGTGGTCCTATTCTACTCTACCGGCAACCACACGGCGAACCGGAAACCACACGGAGGAAGGACTAGGTATTTCCCTCAAACAATAATGTTTTGGTTGTTTTTCATTCCTCTGTTACATCTTAAGTAAATGTCAGGAGTGCCTCGTAGCCTAGTCGGTAATACACCTGCCTGCGAAGCTCGGGGTCGCGGGTTCGAATCCCGCCCAGTGCAAACATTCGTGTGATGAACACTTGTGTTTGCTTTGTGACTGGATGTTATTTATATATTATATTATGTATTTATGTACGTATATCAGCTGTCTGATACCCATATTACAGGCTCTGCCTAGTTTGGGATCAGGTGGCCGTGTGTGAAATGTCCCAACATATTTATTATTTATTATTATTACTATCTAAAATGTCAAATGCTTCAAGAATAGCTCCCTATAAGCTCTCGCTTACGGAAGTATGCGCTGTCAAGGTGATGTCAGTGAACCATGACCCGACGCATAAAGCTACATAACTCTCCATTAACCGACTTTTCGGCAATTCCACTGTATCAATATGATGTACTGCTCGTGTCAATGTATGTATTTACATTCCACTGCGCATATTTGAACTGGTAGCACGTCCTACCACTCCTTTTAGTCAGGTAATGGTAAGAGAATAGGAAAGGGACTGCTTACGAAAAGACTGTAACAATGTACCCACAGAAATATTAGGAACCAATATTTTTTTGTTATTGCTCTCCAAAAAATGTAGCATCTTAAACTTGATAGTTTTTGACACACGTTTTTATATTTTAGAATTTTTATTTATTTTATTTTATTTGAATACTTAATACTATGTTATACCTATTTATCATTTAAATTTCCTAACCAGCGCAACCTACAATTTCTCTGGCATAATATTTTCTACCCAAAGGTTGTCTGGAAGAAATCGCTTAAAGCGATAAGACTGCCTAAATTGTACTATTTGTAACTTTTATAACGTGTAACTAACTGTATTTGTTTGTGCAATAAAGTGTATTGTATTGTATGTTAGTAAATTTATTAACTATTTTCTTAAATAACTAGAGATAGGTTTTCAACAGCCCCCATCCAATGTTTGCCCATCGGACCGTCAGACCTCTCGCCAATCATATTCAGGATCTCCGGAGCTCGCTTTTTTACGCATTAGTGATAACTAGTTTATTCGACAAACTTTCAAATCGCGGTATGTCCAAACTAAGGTAGGATAGCAACTCTCTCTATATACTACTAGATGGAGCGTTCCAAACAATCGCTCTGTTCCACGCAAGTAGCCACAACTCTTTCACATTCACAATGAAACTTGTGCAGTTACTACTCAGAACATTTAATTATTTACTAAATATTGACATTATTTAACCGTAGCGTCAATATTTAGTAAATAATTAAATGTTCTGCGTAGTAACTGCACAAGTTTCATTGTGAATGTGAAAGAGTTGTGGCTACTTGCGTGGAACAGAGCGATTGTTTGGAACGCTCCATCTAGTAGTACATAGAGATCGTTGTAGGATAGGTATATTATGATAAATAGATAGCCATCCATATTTTACTATTGTCGGGCTAAATGTTTTGCTATCATACGTAAAGTAAAACAGTAAAATTTTCAACAAAAACAAAATCACTCAGTGTCTCCGGTATCAGATGTGAAATTGATTGTATGTATTTAATTCCAACGGTCAATGAACGTTTGTTTTACTTGTCATTTCGACATTATCTTGTGTGCACCGTTAAAAACGGTTGCTTGTCAAAATATTAATAAGTGGGTAATGCGATATTATCTAAAACTGACGTCGAATCTGAATGTAACATTTATTTTATATATTTAACAAATTATTTTCAAATGTAAAGAAGTTAAATAAATATATTAGTCACGCTTGGTGGGACGCCCCGCCGCCACGTGGACCGACGACCTGAAGAAGGTAGCCGGTAGCGGCTGGATGCGGAAGGCGGAGGACCGGGTGTGGTGCCGTTCATTGGGGAAGGCCTATGTCCAGCAGTGGACTTCTAGAGGCTGACATATTAGTGACTAGCTAGCTGTGCCAGCGAACATGCGAACCACTGTCATACCCTCCTCTCTGTCTTCCTTCCCCTGTACCCTCCTAAACCCCTGTCCTTTCTCCTCCCCTTATCCCCACACCTCCAATTTGTCCTCAAATCCTTCCCCACCCCTCTCTCTCCCTTTCCCCGTGCCCTGCCGTTCTCCCCGGGCCCACTACCCGTCATACTATGAAATAAAGACTAATTGTTACTCCAAAGCATAAAATAACCTCAAATGAAAAAAAATTCTGCTCGTAAGTGCATTATGCAATTAAAATATTATCTTATAAATAAAATCGTAAACATCGCGTGTCTGTACATTGAAGATATTTGCAAAAAAAAAATTGGGGGGTCTAAGAATAAGCAACAGAACACATTTCGATCATTTTTGAAATTTTTGTCTGTTTGTCTGTTTATCTGTTTGTCTGTTTGTCTGTTTGTCTGTTTGTCTGTTTGTCTGTGAGTTTGTGCACGCATCACTTAAAAACGACTGAACGGATTTTGATGGACTTTTCACAAAAACTTGGGGCTTAACTTAACTTAACATTTAGTCTTTATTTCATCGCAATCGGCTAACTCAATCAAAAGTTATAGACATTTTTAGTTTTCAAATACATTAGTAGGTAAGGTTATTATGCAATATATTGCCTAAAGTAGTATTTCCGTACTATTCAGATTGCGATGAGTTTGGATTACATTTGGAGCTGCGAGTAGGAATTGGAGTGGGCGTGGGCGTGGGCGTGGGCGTGGGCGTGGGCGTGGGCGTGGGCGTGGGCGAGGGCGTGGGCGTGAGCGTGGGCGTGGGGGGGTGGGATTGAGAGCAGGAGCGGAAGCGGTACAGGTAGCGGTAGCGGAAGCAGAAGCGGTAGCGGTAGCGCTAGCGGAAGCGGGAGGGGAGCGGGAGCGAGAGCGGGAGCGGAACCGAAGCTGGACCGGAGCGGGAGCGGGTATGGTACCAGTGTAATCGGAGTGTATGAAAATTCGCATAACTTTTGACTGAGTTACCTACCCGATTACGATGAATTTGTGGTATAGGTATGCAACGAAGTAATTTTGGTCGGAATTTGGACTGCAATGGATTAGTTACGAGAACTAAATTTGGAGAGACGAGGGAAAGAGGTTTGAGGGCAGGATTGAGAGGAGAGCTGAGAGGAGGGTTGAGAGGAGGGTTGAGGGGAGTGTTGAGGGAAGGGTTGAGAGGAGTGTTGAGAGGAGGGTTGAGGGGAGGGTTGAGGGGAGAGTTGAGTATCTGGATCTGGACCTGGGACTGGAACTAGGCCTGGGCCTGGGCCTGGGCCTGTACCTGGCCTGGACCTGGACCTGGACCAGACTTGAACCTGGACCTGGACCTCGACCTGGGTCTGGGCTTGGCCTGTACCTGGACCTGGACCTGGCCTTGGTTCTGGACCTGGTCATGGACATGGACATGGACATGGACATGGACCTGGACCTGGACCTGGACCTGGACCTGGACCTGGACCTGGACCTGGACCTGGACCTGGACCTGGACCTGGACCTGGACCTGGACCTGGACCTGGACCTGGACCTGGACCTGGACCTGGACCTGGACCTGGACCTGGACCTGGACCTGGACCTGGACCTGGACCTGGACCTGGACGTTTACGTGGACCTGGACCTGGACCTGGACCTGGACCTGGACCTGGACCTGGACGTTTACGTGGACCTGAACCTGGACCTGGACCTGGACCTGGACCTGGACCTGGACCTGGACCTGGACCTGGACCTGGACCTGGACCTGGACCTGGACCTGGACCTGGACCTGGACCTGGACCTGGACCTGGACCTGGACCTGGACCTGGACCTGGACCTGGACCTGGACCTGGACCTGGACCTGGACCTGGACCTGGACCTGGACCTGGACCTGGACCTGGACCTGGACCTGGACCTGGACCTGGACCTGGACCTGGACCTGGACCTGGACCTGGACCTGGACCTGGACCTGGACCTGGACCTGGACCTGGACCTGGACCTGGACCTGGACCTGGACCTGGACCTGGACCTGGACCTGGACCTGGACCTGGACCTGGACCTGGACCTGGACCTGGACCTGGACCTGGACCTGGACCTGGACCTGGACCTGGACCTGGACCTGGACCTGGACCTGGACCTGGACCTGGACCTGGACCTGGACCTGGACCTGGACCTGGACCTGGACCTGGACCTGGACCTGGACGTTTACGTGGACCTGAACCTGGACCTGGACCTGGACCTGGACCTGGACCTGGACCTGGACCTGGACCTGGACCTGGACCTGGACCTGGACCTGGACCTGGACCTGGACCTGGACCTGGACCTGGACCTGGACCTGGACCTGGACCTGGACCTGGACCTGGACCTGGACCTGGACCTGGACCTGGACCTGGACCTGGACCTGGACCTGGACCTGGACCTGGACCTGGACCTGGACCTGGACCTGGACCTGGACCTGGACCTGGACCTGGACCTGGACCTGGACCTGGACCTGGACCTGGACCTGGACCTGGACCTGGACCTGGACCTGGACCTGGACCTGGACCTGGACCTGGACCTGGACCTGGACCTGGACCTGGACCTGGACCTGGACCTGGACCTGGACCTGGACCTGGACCTGGACCTGGACCTGGACCTGGACCTGGACCTGGACCTGGACCTGGACCTGGACCTGGACCTGGACCTGGACCTGGACCTGGACCTGGACCTGGACCTGGACCTGGACCTGGACCTGGACCTGGACCTGGACCTGGACCTAGACCTGGACCTGGACCTGGACTTGAAGTCTGAGTGGAAGTGGGATAGGGAGCGAAAGTGGGAATGGGAGCGGATCCTGTAGTCCACGCGAGCGGAGCCGCGGGCACAGCTAGTCTACAATAAAGGACACTTTTACTACAGTTTTTGGGTTAAGATATATTATGACGAGTTGCTTACGTCATTTTTGCGAAGTATGTTCGACACAACGGCTCTCTTTGTAATGAGTTCAGAATGTAAGATGTTATTTTTGTGAATATCCATTACGTATTTCACCATCTGTGTACTCAAAATATCTGGTACACTTCTATCTATTCATGTCACAAAGAAGCTTTCAAATAGGTACACTTGGATGCTCGTTGCATCAAGAAATAAATAAACTGGTCGAAATAGGTGCTTTTATACGCACATTTAATAACGCAATGATGTTCTATTTCTATGTGTTATATGCCGTGTGGTTTCCGGTACAGTAGAATAGGACCACTTCAACTCTTCCCGTGGATGTCGTACAAGGCGACTAAGGGAATACATTATAAAACATTAATCAGGCCTCCCCAATCCGTCTAGCCAAATCCTCCGTCTGTCTCCGGCAGATGAAAGAAAGAGGGTTGTGCTCCTGCTGTGGAGACAAAAATAACCTGATGATGATGTTCTATGAGTGAAAAAAGAGTAACAAAGGAGATTTACAGCGCGAATGTGGAAGGAACTACAGTAAGAAGTCGTCCTAGGAGGACGTTCAAGGATCGAATTGGTGACGTCCTCAAAAAGGCTGGGGTCCACAGTGAGAAGATTAAAAGGAGGTGCATGAAATGGTTGGTGTATGTGTGTGAGGCTCACTAGCTGTGTCTGGATCGCGCAAAGTGGCGATACATCGTCTCTCCCTCCATACCTAGGTAGCCAACACAAATGAATTCGCAGTGCTAGAGGTGAGTTCATTCGCGATCAGTCGGGAGATCACTGCTGGCAGACGTGAGACGCCTTCAAAATGCCAGAAGTATTAGAAACCTGCAGGTATTGGCTTGGATTCATATCAGCCCTTAGGCCTCCACTGCTACACATCTGACATACCAATGAACGCCACCACACTCAATCCTCCGCTCTCTGCATCCAGCCGCTTTCGGCTATCTTCCTCGGGTCGTCGTTGGTCCACCCTTCACCTAATTACATATGTATAATCTTAGTGGCGATAACGCTGGTTCTGATTACGCGGATTCGTACGCGAAAATGCGAGCGTCTAAATGCTTATAATTAAATGCACTTGAAAAAAACGTGACCGCATAGGCGGGTGAGGTTAACGTAGTCACAAACCATTGTCTTTATAATAACTTTACATAGTTATTTCTACGATAAACTTAACTGAAATAACTCTTAAAGCAAAGTATATAAGACTACGATGACTGCAGGGTAAAAAATTGCGATTATTAAATCTATGATTCAAATTCGACAATTGATCGAAGTTATTATTTATACTAACAATAATTAGAAATGACAGGTTATGAATCGACCTATCAAACTTTGAAGTGATGGGTGACTATTGTAAAAAGAACTCCAAGTTTCATTATAGGGTTTAAAAACAGAGGTCTTGAGTTGTTGGATGCTAATGGAAGATGAAGTGGCAGTGAATATGAGAAATTAGATTTTTCATTAAACAAACATTTGTCATGATGTTGTTTTAAGTTTCCTGCCAAGATAAAATCCTACTAATATTATAAATGCGAAAGTTTGGATATTTGGATGTTTGCTACTCAATCACGCTACAACCACTGGACGGATCGGGATGAAACTTGGCACATATAGGTCAAGTCCTGGAATAGGACATAGGATAGTTTTTATCCCGAAAACACCTCTCATTCCTACGGGAAATATATAATAATTTGTGATGTTAAGTTGTCCACGCGGACGAAGTCGCGGGCAACAGCTAGTAAATTCGTTCCTATTCCATACAGATTGAAAAGTTCGATAAAAGTTATTGCATGAAAACTTTTCTTAAACAGATGTTATAATTTATCCTATTGAAGAAATAATTCTTAAGAAATATTGTGTTACATATTCTTAAGATTTTTAACCAAACAACACTTCTCTCCAACATAAAAAGAACTTTGATTACCGATTACATCTACAATCACAATACAGCACCTAATTGTACTTTGATTAATAGTGTATTAATCACGCTACATCATTTAATCCGTTAATCTATCATCATTATTGTTCGCACATGAATATTATTATACTATCGCTTGATGATCAGAGATCATTTAATCTAATTTGTTCCGCGAGTGACTTACATGGAGACTGATTTATCAAGGTCAAACAATTTGATAAAGTTTGATTAGCTATTGGTGATCACTGTAATGATCTTAATATATATCTACAGGTAGAACTGTTGTCCATCCCTGGTGCGATCCCTTAGACTCATTGACGACATCCGTGGGAAGATTTAGGAAGGCTTTGTCCTAAGCTGGGATCCACATAATTTAATTAATTATTACTTTTTGTCCAGTGCTGTGTGGTTTCCAGCTTAGAATAGGGCCACCCCAAATCTTCCCGTGGGTTTAAGGCGACACCAGGGATGGGCAGCAGCGTTCTCCTGAGTATATTAAAATCATTACTGCGATCACCAATCCGTCTGCCAAGCGTGGTGATTATCGCAAATCCCCCAAAATGGAAAGTCCACCAAAAGTGGCATTCTATTGGGGAGGCTTATGTTCAGCAGTGGACGTATATAGGCTGATGATGATGATGATTACTTTTTAAAATTAATTTTGCTGACAAGACAAGAAAAATTTAGAATCCCAACATAATAATAACATGCCGATGATAAAAATAGAAGGGTTCCTTCTATGAAAAAGCCGACGACTTGTAAAACCAAACCCAGGAAGTGGGAGCGACCTGGCCCTGGACCTGGCCTGGCGGGCACAGCTAGTAAATATAATAAACGTACATAAATACATACATATCATTATTAGGTATACTGAGTGAGACAGATAGTGCTCTTTTAGTTTAGTTTTAAAGGATGTCACCGACGTACTATTGTATGGCTCGGAGAGTAAAGGAATTGAAAAAGTATTTGGTGTTGGAATTGAGTTTACAATACACAGGTTAATGCCGTGTGGTTTCCGGTAGAGTAGAATAGGACCACTCCAACTCTTCCCGTGGATGTCGTACAAGGCGACTAAGGGAATACATTATAAAACATCAATCAGGCCTCCCCAACCCGTCTGGCCAGCGCGGGGAGTGTAGGCCAAATCCTCCGTCTGTCTCCGGCAGATGAGAGAGGGTTGTGCTCCTGCAGTGGAGACAAAAATAACCTGATGATGAATACACAGGTTAACAAAACTCACAGTGATCTTTTAACTTGATGCAATATGTTGCACCTCTCCGTGCATATACGACACTTACACTTGATCTTTACAATGTCAACGCCCTACATGACGTGTGTGGGCTATCTACTTTTACTTGCCCTTGGTGCATGGCATCTAGTCTGGTCAGTGCCCTATATAATTTAAAAACAAACATTATATTGTAACCACAACAACGAGAACGTAATAAGAAACCTGCAATGTTCACAGTTCTTCAAATCGAAGCCTTTTCTCAAATCCCGCGACTATATAGAGCGTTCGATTCATGACGGCAATTCTCCACTATTTCTCTAAATCGCTTACTTTTTATTGTTACTCTGTTAATTCTATCGTTACGCTTTAATCATCAATGTGTGATAAGTATTTACAGTAAGACATTGAGACATCAGATTAACTGCGATTAAAGAAGCAGGGAGTGCCATCGTGAATCAAACAATACTTGACAAAAAAGCATTCCAATAAATAAATAAATATATCAGACATTCACACCAATTTTCCAGTTCCAAAGTAGGCAGAGCCTGTGCTATGGTTACTAGATAACGGATACACATAGGTACTTAAGTAAATATATAAACATTCAAGATTTGGGTACAAACATTCATATTCATCATACGAACATTTGCCTCTAGCGGGATTCGAACCCGCAACCTTCGGCGGTGGTCGTCAATATAATTTTTAAGCCAGTGGTTTCCAATGTGTTTTATTGTAGTACCCTTTGGAGAGAAAAATAAACGGAGCACACGTTTAGTGAGAAACGGATAAATGTGACAGTTCTAATAGAAGAAGTAGACGCCTTCTATGAAAGTGTTAAAAGAGAAACTGTGGGCGCCCGTGCACCATGATGAAGAGACGAGCTGGAGAGGTTTACGGAAGCCGGCGCACGCTGGACGCGCCTCGCCGCAGCCAGACACACCTGGCAGAGATGAGGGAGGCCTGTAGTATTTATAAAATATCATAATGCATGTAATACAATTTGAATTTGAATTTAATTTTTATATAATTTGTTAATAATATAATTGTAACTGAAATACTAGAATTTTGGAATACTATAATGCATTGTAAATTACTAGCACTACAGAGGGCTTAATAATTAAAATACGTACGAGACGTAGTTTGACGTAAAGTCAGACAAGTATGACTGTAAGGAAATTGACGAATGAAGGAAAGTGACGAACTAGCGAAAGTATGGAATAAAGAAAGTTACCAATTTGCGAAAATGACGAACTAGGAAAATTACCATTGATACACTGACTCGTTTGACGTTCCTACCTATCTCACCGCTTCTCTATCCCCGAAATTCTTTAAGTCGATCTCCACTTACCCTGTAGATATGCGATAAATGTGCACGATTGCCTTGTTTATTGCTTTCGTATTTTCTTACCAATTTCCGCACGTACCCCTAAGGCAAGCTCGAGTACCCCTGATGATGAACACTGTTCTAGAGATTTCCGCTTCCGTTTGACAACAATACTATATTATGATACTTGATAAAGATGTGTTACGTGAAGTTTGTTGCGTCGTTTCTTCTTCACAGCGCTAACACCTAGGAAGCGGTAGTCTATAAGAAAATTCTTGTATAAATGTACCAAGTGTACACATATGCAATAAATGATTTTGACTTTGACTTTGATATTGATGATGGAACACGCATATTCCTATCACTCTTCTTTTCAAACAAATACAAGTGTTCAGAACCTCATAATTAGTTAACTATCCTTTCCTAAAAATAAGTTAGGGCATAATACCCTATATCTTACTGCCTTCTCTTATGCAGTTAAAGCCTTAAATTCTCTTTTGAGTAGATGCATAATAATTTGTTATAATGCGAGAGCGTGTTCGCAACACCCGACGGATGGGCCCCGAAGTCGGGGCCTCGGCGCGTATGTGAATTTTTATAACTAAAGTAAGACAGGCCTGCTTTTACTACCGGCGCTTATCCGCCGTGAATCACCTTTACCCAAATCATTCTTAGGTCGTTAACTCTGAAGCCACAGGTTTTTACAACCGGTTACAAGTTATTTAACAATTTTACCATCCATCATTTCAAGTACAATTTGTTTGACATGAGCTGATAATTGCATCAACTTCGAATTATTTTAAAATTAATTATTGCTCTGACAACTTACTTTAGAATTTATAACATTCATATCAGTACTTAGACGTCCACTGCTGGACATAGGCCTTCCCCATGAACGCCACCACACTCGGCCCTCTGCCCTCCGCATCCAGCAGCATTTATAACATTAGTTACCCTTAAATATAAAAATTACCGCGGGAAAATGAATGAGCAAAAGTGGGGGGGGGGGGGGGGGGGGTAACGTGGACCAGCAGTTTCAAGTCGCTCAGCGAGCTATGGAGAGGGATAAACTCGGGGTTTGTTTGAAAGATATATTCGTAATTAGGAGATCCGACGAAGAATGAGATAACCGACATAGCCGAAAGGATTAGCAAGCTGAAGTGACAGTGGGCGGGTCACATCTATCGCAGAATCGACGGCCGTTGGGGCAGATGAGTTCTGGAGTGGAGACCGCGGACAGGCACGTGCAGGGTACGAAGCCTCGCTGCCAGGTGGACTGACAACCTAAAATAAGTGGCCGGAAGCGGCTGAATATGGAGGACCGGGTGTGGTGGCGTTCATTGGTGATGGTCTATGTCCAACAGTGGACTTCCAAGGGCTGATATTATGATAATGATGATGGATTAAAACTAGTCTACAATGAAAACAACATTACTAGCTTGTGATCTAGTTATGTGGTGCCATAACATTAGACTACGCAATACTTATGTCATTCTATTGTCATATTTATAAGATTACCATACGTGATCCATACATCAACATACAATTATCGCATTAAATGTATTATTTAGAGCGATTACAATAATTTAATACAATTATTTCAATAAAAAAACCAATTTATGAAACAGATGCGTGCTTCGACGCTTAGGAAGCGCATATTAATGTTTTATGAAAATTATTAAATTATAAGCTAAGATCTCATTTATAACATGGAATAGTTACCTTTTTAGGGAACCAGGATAACCTGGCGACACTCAGGATCTTTTGTGCTAAACCCCTATCCACCAGCTGTGCCCCAAGCCCATTTGGTGGACTTCACATACGCATTAGAATGTCTTCTTTGGTATATGCAGGTTACCTAACGATGTATTCCTTTACGGAAAATACTGTAGTGTTAAATAAACCGTAATCAAGTTTGGAAAAACTCATAGATAAGGACGGGGTTTGAGCCCACAACATCATGAGCGTGAGGCTAGAGCACAATCAACTAGGCTACCGCGAATCTTATGATGAATCAGTTGGTAAATATCTCAGTAGTAATAAGGATTTCCTTGAAACAAAGAAAAATTACTAACCTTTGAAAAAGAAACATATAAAACCCAAGGAAGTTAAATTTGTACGAGAAAATTAATACTAAAAGAATATACATGATTTTAAAACCGAATATACTACTGAAATTAATTGTTTAAAGAAAAAGTTCTGTAAAATGTCCGCGTTGATGTCTTTTGTATGAAAATCGAGTCTATCAACATGTAACCCTACTAAGCCAATGACAACGAATTCTAAACAATCTTCCGTCAAAAATCTTTAAAGTTCTGCAGTACATATAAAAGTAGATAAGAGATTAACTATGTTTTGAACATGGTTTGTGATGTCCTATAGTTATGTATAAACATTTAAAAAACGGCATTATTACATATTCAGTGGTCTTGCTTACGTAGGCGTCGTCTAATAAATAAAAACGTAAACTTAGCGTGTCTGTACAATGAAGATTTTTGCAAAAAAAATGGGGGGGCCTCAAGACCCCGAAAGGTCTAAGGATAAATAACAGAACACATTTTGATCGTCTAGTGGAAGTGGTACCGGTAACGGGAGCGGGAGTGGGAACGGAAGCAAATTCTGTAGCCCACGCAAGCAGAGCCGTGGGAACAGCTAGTTTGAAATAAATTCTTAGAGTACCATCAATTCTACACCTGCCTTTATAGTATTTCGAGCTTCAAAATCAACATATCATTTGCTCATACATCATCACTTGGTATGTCTTGAGTGACGTGAGTGCGTTAAGTTAGCTTTAAGCTGAATTAACTTAACCTAATGACGTAATGGTTAAAGTATCTTAATTTTAACCGGATTTACCAGTGGGGGGAGGGGCGTTCTGTTGCAGGACCCTGTCTGGATGGTCACTGGGCCCGATCCTGAGGGCACACATTTAAAATTTGACAGCGCTAAAATTGGTTTCGTCTTTATCTTCATAATACTGTGTGACAAGGATAGCAACAGTTTTAGTGCTGTCAAACTTTAACGTTGTGCCTTCAGAATCGAGCCCACTATCCTCTTAAAAATATACGAATATGATGTTAAAATTTAAAACCTTAAACTTGATTCCTACTACAAAGGTCAAATTGATAAAATGTTTATCCATTACTTTGTTTAATCACCTACTTTTGTGTGTGTCCGAAAATTATGGTACAGCTATTGCACTCAGCGTGCGAATATAGTCGATCGAGAGAGGGACAACGTTATACGTCAACCACATAAATGTTTCTCTTTCTAACTTACAGCGTTTGTCTTGGGCGCCGGTTGATTGCTCCCTGGCGTAGTAACTTTGTACCAACGGGCGGCGGCTCGTCTCCGATAGGATTCGTTTAAGGATGTGAAAAAATAATGGGAACGTATTTTTTTATACCTGTCTTGTAGTTACTGATTCCCCAGTGTACTGAAACAGTAGAAATATCTATTAGAAACCATCACTAAAAAAATTATAAGCTCTTTTTAGAAGCTCTTATTATTCTCTATCTTCATGTCATAATAATTATACTCTCACATCTAGATGTATTATGTTCTATATTATTAATTTGCGCAGTACTTTAATTTTATCACGTGATTATAATCTAACTGCTTGGTATGGCAAAGTGATTCCGCCAATTTCCGAGGGGTGGGAGCAGGGTTGGATAATAAATAGTTTTTTTTGTTATCTAAATCATATGTATTTTACATAATTTAAACAGTTTTAAACAATATAAAACATGTTTTAAATCATAAAAAACTTGTTTAAAATGGATCTTTTAAACACTTTGTTTATAACATGCCAACCTTGGGGGGAGCCTGGTGATAGGCACCAGTCTCTCCCAAAACATCAGTAAGTACTCATTTTTAATTTTATACATTTATAATCATTATAAATCTTTGTGTTACGATAATAAATATTTTTTTTATTGTATTGTATCAGTAACTTAGCATCAATTGTATAAAATAACTGAGGCATAATATAACTCATATAATACATGTATAAATATACAATACACAAGGAAATACACATATGAATTACATGTAAAGGAATTGGAGAAAAAAATCATTGTATCAATCAGATGACCCATGAACCGGAGGTGTTGATTCCGTGGTCTTATTGTGTTCAATGGTTTTATTAGGTTCATCGATTACATACCGACATACATACAAATAGTTTAATTAATTCCAATGATAGTAATAAGCAGGGATCGGTATTAGGTAGTCTTACTTACTTCATCATCATCATCATTATCAGGTTATTTTTGTCTCCACTGCAGATGGATGATACGCTAATGAAAAGATCTTATTAAATGCAACAATACAAATTCGAGTGCCGTGGTAGCCTGGTTGGTTGTGCATTCGCCTGACGTTCTTGAGGTCGTGGGTTCAAACCCCGCCCGTACCTCGAAAAGAAACGTTTCTCGAAATTTAAGTACTGTCTATTTATAATACCACAGGCTTTTCGGTGAAGAAAAACATCGTGAGGAAACTTGCATATCATCATCATCAGGTTATTTTTGTCTCCACTGCAGGAGCACAACCCTCTCTCATATGCCGAAGACAGACGGAGGATTTGGCCTACACTCCCCACGCTGGCCAGATGGGTTGGGGAGGCCTGATTGACGTTTTATAATGTATTCCCTTAGTCGCCTTGTACGACATCCACGGAGAGAGTTGGAGTGGTCCTATTCTACTCTACCGGAAACCACACGGCAAATTACGTACTTCCGATAGAAATATGTTACGCATAATATGGACATTTCTTTTCGAGGGATTTTATTAACTGTTGTAATGGTTAATCCTATTTTTTTGTGAATTTGTATTGTATCAATGAATAAATGTCTATCTATATCTATCATATGAAATCCCGGGACACTTAGTAGTAATAAATAAAAAGTATATAACGGGCCCGATTCTGAAGGCACGCATTTAAAATTAGACAGCGCTAAAATTGGCTTCGTCTTTATCTTCATAATACTGTGTTACAAGGATAGCAACAGTTTTAGTGCTGTCAAATTTTAACGTTGTGCCTTCAGAATCGAGCCCAATAACAAATTAAGTAATATCAAATTAAGAAAGTTACTTATTTATAATGTATTTTATAATTACGTAACCATACATAATGCAATTATAATAAATTAATGTACAAACTTAAACTAGAATACTTATAAAAAAGAAAAATCAAAGGTAAAAAAATGGCTCCCAGGCTCCCCACCGCTGGGAGAGTGTTCAAAAGGCTGGCATCATAACATACATTATTCGTCCCAAGTACATAAATGACTCTACCTAATTCCAATCTCATCAGAGACATTAAGTATGCTATTTTAATAGTTCCGTTGATGTAAGTATACTCTATTACCAAGATTAGTTTGAGCACAGTTCGGAAAATCGTTTTTTCATTCTAGACCGAACTGAATACGAAGTTGCTTGTCGAAATTTGGATGAGTGTCCAGTGGCTAGCCTGGTCGTAAGCGTGCTGGGCGAACTCCGGGCACTATTAGCCTTACCGCCTCATGCGGAACTCTGATGAGGTGGACTATTATTTCCTAGCTAATCGTGGTGCCGTACCACAATGTTTCTCAACACGGAGGCGGCGATTGTTCGCCACACATCACGCCAGGTGGTATCACGGGCCGAAAAGCCGGCAAAGGAGAGTCGCTTTGCGACGTTTGTCAGGATCGTGCAAAGTAGCGAGTCATCGTCTCTGCCTTCCTCTCTGGGACCAAGGCGTGAGATTATGTATGTATGTTGCTTTTTTCTCTTTCAGAAATATGCCTTAATATTTACAGATTTATTTTCACCTTTCGGTTGGGCGTTTCCTCGTGCTTCTTCTAGGTCTTCCTACTAGTAGGAGACTGCATGTCTTGATGCTCCTATCATGCTCCTATATCCAAAAATAAGTGGCATTTCCAAGCAACAACACAAACTCACAAATAAGCAAATCAATATCAATATTCACATCACAAATCTCTCCACTGAACCCGATCTTCGGTTCTTCTCATCCAGTCACTGCCAGCCGCCTTACGCAGATCGTCGCTCCATCCAGCCAGGGGGCATCCCACACCACGCTTGCCCAGTCGCGGTCTCCACTCGAGAACTCGTTTACCCCAACAGTTAGCGTCTCCGACAGATGTAACCATTTGTTTTTTCTCTCGCCTCGGAGGGACGTGTGTATTATGTCGAGATTGCGCCGAGTAAAATGAACAGAAGAAGGAGGAACACCATTATCAATGATTGCATTTCCAGTGTACCTCTCCCATTCGCTCTGCCGCTCGCACTCTGCGGTCCACCTCGGGGTGAGACGATACCTCCCCCTGCACCCTAGGGGTGCATGTAGCAGCAACGAGGCCACCCCGAGATACCGCCCTCCCCGGGGACGTTTAGAATGGAATGGGTACACAGAGCCCCCGCTCCGAGCACCCGCGTCCCCGATGACCCCTTTCATTCGGCTTGTACAACAGGCAGGGGATACCGTAGCTGTATTCCTCGCCCCAGTCCACAGAGCCACGACAGACTAAATTTTTGGGATATGTCGAAGAGTTTAGTTATCTGGCGGAAAATCCTACTAATATTATAAATGCGAAAGTTTGAATATTTGGATGTTTGTTACTCAATCACGCTTCAACCACTGGACAGATCGGGATGAAACTTGGCACACATATAGGTTAGGTCCTGGAATAACACATAGGATAGTTTTTATCCCGAAAAAACATCACATTCCTACAGGAGAAACATAATAATTTGTGATGTTAAGTTGTCCACGCGGACGACTTTGCCGGAAAACAATAAATTAATTTTAAATTTATTATATTCATCGTTAAACTAAAGTAGTTCGATTCAATATCTATTATTTTAAACACTGAAAGGTTAACCTCCTATTAACTGACACTTAGCACATACTATAACCACATTTATGACTTCATATCTCTAGATTGGAAACAACAATCCAAACATTTACCTCATCCTTGCGTTTAAATATCATAAAAATATATAATCCTCTGGCCCTATTAATAATATTGGATCACGAAATCAATCCAAAAGCCTCAATTTATATATTATAATATTAATTATCAGCCAAATAAAGCTCTACCAATTAAGTGTACCACTTGAACTTGGAATCTATACGTGAATCTTTACAAACAACATTTACCATTGCACAACTGTTTGAACCATTCATGCACTCGTAAAATCTAACTGGAAAGCGTCGTGTTAGAAAATTAGAAGAAATATGAGCGGCAAAGTTAAGTTTGTAAGATGGTACGGGCACGTTTCTTAGACGACTTTTCAAGGAGTATAAAAACGAAAACTCTCAACATGTTTCAAGCAGTCCGTTTTTACCCATCATTGCAACAGCAACCGGGGGTCATACAATAATGAATTTGGTAATTATTTTTTTACCTAACTGCGCACCAAAGTAGGGTTGAGTTTTTAAAGGAAGTGATTAATTGATTTAGCAGTGTGAAGTGTTGCGAATACAATTGTTACATAACGTAACGGAGCCAACAAAAGTGTCATTTCAATAATTAACAGTGTTTAGGAATGAGTTCAAAATTTGCCCTATTTAAAGTTTTTAGTGACTAATGTTCATATTCATATCATTTATTGTTTTATGTAGTTAATAGGGTCTTACATATAATCATAGGCGCTAACATGAACCCTGTAAGGGCACTACTTATATTATAAAAATTTAATTTTATAAATTAATATTTATAAAATTAAACTGTTAAATATAGGAGTTAATTACAAACAATCTAAAAGAAATTTACAATGACAAGATTACAGGATTATTAATTTAATTAAATGTAATGTCAAAAATACTTATAAACTAAAAACTATCTCTTATGTTTCTTTACTTATGATATTACTAGCTGTTGCCCGCGACTTCGTCCGCGTGGACAACTTAACATCACTAATTATTATGAATTTCCCGTAGGAATGGGATGTTTTTTCGGGATAAAAACTATCCTATGTTCTATTCCAGGACCTAACCTATATGTGTACCAAGTTTCATCCCGATCCGTTCAGTGATTGAAGCGTAATTGAGTAACAAATATCCAAACATCCAAAAATTCAAACTTTCGCATTTATAATATTTGTAGGACATCGATAATGAAAATCGCTATAGTGCCCAGCCTCTTGGTCCAAAATCTACACTTATCTTGCAAAATAGAAGGATTAATAGACGATTAGATGGCATATTCAAACTTTTTTTAAACTCGTATTTTTTATTTAAAAACAAATAAAAATTTTTTTTGGACAGTTTTCAAAATAGTATTGTACCAGTTTTACCTTTCCACTATTGATATGAGCTTTTAGCTTTCGATCTGCTAATCATATTAGTATAGAATTTTGGCACGAAAGTCTGAAAGTGGGTTCGATTCCCACCTTGTATATACAACAATATACAGTTGTATATAGTCTACTTCGATTTACTATATATATATATATATATATATATATATATATTTATTTATTTAAATGTATATAGTAGGCACCGAGATAGGACATCTCCACGCTTCCTTAGCTTTATTATTAAAATAATTTCATTTTATTAAAATTAATTTATATAATTCATTTCATATAAATAATTGTAATTGACCATTTGGGTTTGAAACTGGGTTTCGTATTCGGAACTTAACAGAATGTCAGGATTGACATATTAAATTCTGAACTGACAACTATTGACATTTACTTGTAATACTCAAAATTAATATAATTTAAAAATATTTTAGCGGAAACGACGAGACTAAATCAAAAACCTATTAACTGACTCATTTCCGTTTTATGACAAATAAAATACGTAGTCTAATTCGATTTATTATTACCTAAGCTAATTTAATGGTAAAAAATTAGTTTTATTTTACAAAAAAAGGGGTTTAAAATGACTGGCACCTGGAGTGCCCAGCTGAGAAATTCTTTCACTGATGGAATTTTTAGATAAACATACGCTATTTTTACCTCGGGAAAGCGGGGTTCGTGTGCTATAGCAAAAGGGGAAAATCTACTATTATAATTTATTTAAAGACTTTATTCTTTATTTATTATTATTAAGGAAGAGGTAGTCTATAAAAAATGACGTGTATAAATGTACCAAGTGTACTCATATGCAATAAATGATTTTGACTTTGACTATTCTAAAGTACAATTAGTCAATTATTAATAAAATGAAATGACTTAAAATGTTACCCTCTTGTTACCAGGTCCTCATAACCGCGCTGGTAGCGGTTGCTGGTGCTGCCAAACTCGACCGCACATACCTTCCGCCAGCGTCAGCCAAAACTGCTGGAGGAAGCTCTGAATCCTTGCAGACCCCTTTCGCTGGAAACTCCTTCAACAACGGCCTTGGAGGCCTCCCTAAAGGCAGTTACAACAATGAATTCAAAGGAGTGGTCGTAGATGCTGCTGCTGGTGGTACTAGAGCTGCAGAATCTGGTGAAACTGGTCTCGGAGCTCCAAGAATTTCTTACGGATCTGCAGACTCAAAAGTTGGAGCGGCGGCTTTCAAAGTAAACCCAGCTGGGTTCCCTCAGCCTGCTAACTTCCAGAATAGATTTGCTGGAACGGCCCCGGATGGCCAAGCTTCTGGCACTGAGATATCTCAGGGAATCAGAGCGCAAGGCGCTTTCCAGCAAGGATCTCAAGGGTTTTCCAATCCAGAACGAGCTCGTGCTGCCCTAGATCGAGCTGCAAACACTATAAGGTTTGAAAGCGAAGTTGGACCAGAAAGCTTTAACTATGCCTTCGAAACTGATAATGGAATCATGGCGGAAGAAAGTGGTATAGCAACGAATGGTGTGCAAGCGCAGGGTGGGTTCTCTTACACTGGCGATGATGGTCAAGTATACAGTGTGACGTATACTGCAGACGAGAGAGGTTATTTACCCCAAGGTGATCATCTGCCAACTCCTCCTCCTATTCCTGAAGAGATCTTAAAGTCTTTAGAACAGAATGCAAGGGAAGAAGCTGCTGGGCTAGTTGATGATGGTGAGTAGTTTTTTTGACACTATCATATGACATATTAATCTGTTATTAATTGACATTAAGTTCTTTATAAAATAACTAATAGGTATATACAAATAATTTGATTTATAAGTAGGCGACGTAAATATAATATATGTTATATTTACGTAGCGAAAAACATTACGGGGTATGCAGAAAGAATGGAATAGCAAGTCCTAGTGATTTCTGAGTCACTAAATATCCTACTTATAAATCAAATTATTTGTGTAAACTATTAGTTATTTTATAAAAAAACTTAATGTCAATTAATAACAGAATAATGAAAGTCTCAAAATAGAAACATAATTTTGGTTTGTGAACCATTTCTATAAGTATTATCAGAAAGTAAGCAAAACTGTTATCACATAGGATGGGGGCAGCGATTTGTGGTTCAGACAATATGGGAAAATAATTGTCGATACGTATATCGATAAGCCGGAAGTAGCTGGATGCGGAGGGCGGAGGACCGGGTGAGGTGGCGTTCATTGGACTAGGCCTATGTCCAACAGTGGACGTCTAAGGGCTGATGTGATAATAACGATAAGCGATATTTATATTTAGTGACCTATTTCTATCCCTGCTGCATAGAAATAATCCCTTAAATATATTTAAAACAATAAGCCCCCTTTACCCGCGCCTGGAAACCTTTTTCAGCATACTACTTGTTCCTTATTAGTTTTGTATTAATATTTTAAAGTACTTAATTCATACTAGCTGTTGCCCGCGACTTCGTCCGCGTGGACAACTTAACATCACAAAGTTTTATGTATTTCCCGTAGGAATGGGATGCTTTTTCGGGATAAAAACTATCCTATGTCCTATTCCAGGACCTAACCTATATGTGTGCCACGGTTTTTTACAATCCGCCCAGTGTTTGAAGCGTGATTGAGTAACAAAAATCCAAATATCCAAACTTTCGCATTTATAATATTAGTAGGATTCTTAGTCCATATTCCTAAGTTCCCGAAAATAGGTTTAGTTAAAAATAGGCTGTAGTTAAAATTCGTGCGATGGGATAATCATTTCACATTTGGTACCTTCAAATTGTTTTATTAAAACAACAAAAAAACTTAATGAATTGCGGAAATATTACTGGTTCTAAAGGTGGAAAAGGCTATAATCTCGTCAACGTCTCAGATGATCGAGTTTAACGTTAAAAAAACGCTAAAAGTCACTTAACCTGAATAAAAGGAAGTACATAAGTACCTAAACATGATAATATCAAGGATAATTATGATCAGACTAACAGACAAGATTTTGCAGCAGTAAAGCACTCAAACTAGCTCTGCTATAGGCATTGACGGGCAGCAGTGCGAAGCATAACTATATCATTTATTTAAAAAAGTCATTGTGTAGAAATTAATTCACACCTAAACATTAATATTAACCAAATTAGCAATATAGAGGTCATTAAAGTACCAATAACAAGTAACACAAATTCAATTAAAATAAAATCAAATAAATGAATACAGTGAAAAGTCAAGAATGATTAAAAATTTATAAGATTGTCAGTGGCTCAAATTAATAAGTTAAACTAGCAGTGGATTAGTCATATCTAAAAGCCTACCTGTATCATGAAGACTAGTCAGTATGTCTCCAGTACTGTTCCTCCACATGACATCGATTTTAAAGATAAGAAAAATTCCAAAAAAATAATTAAATGCAGCTTCTTTTTGTAGACAGAAGCTTCCAAATCATTATTTATTCATAAAATAACATCTTCTTTTAAACTTTAACTTCTTTTAAAGGTCAGGATTCAATTCCCGAGTCGCTTTGAATGATTTTAAAAACCTATGAATGCAGTTATTCTAATCTCTAAAATCAACGTCATTGTTCCTTAGAACCGATTACTCTATCTCATAAAGTTTCTGACTTCCCTATACTGTATCTCAAGGACAATTTGGACCCACATTTGGACAAGAAGCTTCGTCTGATTTAAGTGGAAGCTTGGGACACCCTTCATCTGATAGATTAGGGGGATCATCTAGTCAAGGTTCGGGACTTGATGGTTTTGGACCAAGTACTTCAAATCGATTCGCTAAACCAAGTGGACAGGTCTCTTTGGATACATTAATACAGTATAACTAGGTACCAACTGTTATTGTACGAGATTTTATCATCATGTTATCGTGAATTCTTTAAAAGTAAACCGGGAGTTATAAGACACCACTGGTTCTTCTATTAACAATCAATTCTACAGCTCAAAATTAATGACAAACAACTCCAATACAAAGAAGCTCTTTGTGACACCCGTGTAGCAATCTGTCACTGTGATTAGGTTATTTACCCCAACAAAACCGGTATTGCATGTCTACGAGATGACCCTAATCATTCAATGACATAACAAGGTTGACTCACAGACGGTTCACTCGTGAGAGTTCCGTACGATTAGTTTAGATGATGAAGAAATTTTGGAATTATGGCTTTCTTCCGTTAAAAATCTGCCTCTAGATTTAAATAATTAAGTCTGGGAAATGTATTTTAAATGTTACTATTTAGTTTTCGCAAAGTTAACTCTCTTTCTAAAGGGAAAGAGCTTATTTTAAACATTCAAAGTTATTAAATATGATAACTTAATAGTAATGGGGATGACACTTACTCCTGTAATAAGTTTATCTAATTTAGGAGTCAGAGCTTCAATAATACTGTATCATTTTAAATTGAATAAAGTTATATTTATGTCATGTTCAAATAATATTAAGTCAAGCTGTGGTAGTTAGGAAAAAAACATCCTCTTTCAACTTATATAATTTTTGAAAACTGCACTTGTCCCTATTTCCCCAAATTCTCCAACGGAACTCCAAAAACCGAATTTCATTCACAGAATCCGAACTGTTACAGATAAGCTTTAAAGCCTATTGTGATTTTGATAAATGTATTGCTGACTGATGTATCGTTGCATTGAGCGGTGACAAATGGTTTGAAACTTTCATTTTTTATTTCCAGGCTCGTACGACGCTCAGAAGTACAATGCAGGAAGCGATTACGCGGAGACCGACGACCAAAATGGCAAATATAATCATCAATCCTCTAAATTTGGGAACAGAAATGAAGCGGATGCGACAGCAAGTAGTACATTCATTAGTCAAAGCAACCAACCTTTCGCAAGACCAGGACAATCTGGCTCCAATTCCTTATCGGGTTCAAACGATGCTTCAAACAGATTTGGATCAAGTTCCGGAACATTCGGAACTACTGGTTTGAGTTCAAATGATGCATCAGGGCAAAATGCGGCTAGTGGACAATTTAGTTCAGGAAATGGACTAAAGGGACAGTCTGGTGCCGGTGTTTCACATGGACAATCTGGTTCCAATTCTTTATCGAGTTTTAGCGATACTTCAAATAGATTTGGATCAGGTTCAAATGCATTCGCACAGTCCGGAACGTTTGGAACTACTGGTCAGAGTTCAAATGTTTTGTCAGAACAAACAGCAACTAGTGGACAATTCGGTTCAATCTCAAATAGACCAACTGGACAGTCTGCAACTGGTGCTTCTCAAGGACAATTTGGATCCACATTTGGACAAGGAGCTTCGTCTGATTTAAGTGGAAGCTTTGGAAACCCTTCATCTGATAGATTAGGGGGATCATCTAGTCAAGGTTCGGGACTTGATGGTTTTGGACCAAGTACTTCAAATAGATTCGCTAAACCAAGTGGACAGGACTCTTTGGATATATCTAATAGTCAGTCCAGCAATAGCTTTGGCCCTTCGTCTAGTGGTACAAATAATTTGGCACAAGGTGAAACATCACATCAAGATGGTTTTGGAAATAAAAACGGATATCTACCTCCAAAGCATAGTTCTAATCAAAAAAGACCTCAAAGTGCTAGACCACAAGGATTTGCAGGTTTTAACAAAGACAACGTTCAACAATTTGACCAAAAATCTAATACCGATAATGAAAATGAAGATGTTCAACCACTCTCTCAGCAGAAACTTCAAGGTGAAAGTCATCCCCAAGGATCTATTTCTGGTAACTCTCCTTTTAGAAGGCCAAGCTCTATTAGTCTTTCGGGACAATCTGGGACCACTGGTGCGTCTGCTCAAAACCAACCATCCAATAATGTTTTCAGACCATCATCGCCCCGTGATAACAGTTTTGCTCAAGCAGGTTCTAGCTCCAGTACAGCATTTGGAAATCGATTTGGATCTAAAAATGAATATTTACCTCCTGTTAACAATTTTAATTTGAACGGTAGACCGAATCAAGAGGATGTTCAAGGATCCAATTCTGTTAATACTGTTCCCACTTCACAATTCAATCAACAATCTAATACTCAAACTTTCGGTAGTGTCCAAGGCTCTGGTTCTAGCGCATCATCAGCATCTGCATCTGGATTGCAACCAAATTTTGATTCCCAAACGACTAGGAAGTTCATTAGCTTTCAAAAACCTCAATATTCGACCAATGGAAGTCCTAACACTCAGGATGCTATTCGTTTTCCGTCTACTCAAGTAGCTGGCCAGACTCAATCCACTTTTGGGTTTACGTCATTTGCTTCTCAACATGCTACCTCTCAACCTGACACTGAACTGACTACACCATTTGAATCGAGTGGCCCCCAACATAATGCGGCTGACGCTTCGTCAAGCCCAACTATTTCATCTTTCACTTCATCAGTGCCTCAACCTTCCAACAGGCAACCAACGCAGCCTCAGTTTGGTACTAAATTTAACAATGATGCTAATGATTCTCCAATACCTACTTCACCATCAGCATTTTCCTCATTCAACACCCACTCTACTTTTGGTCATAAAATGCCTACTACTGAAATATTTGGTAACAGACAGAGTCAGTCTCCTAATTTCCCTACTCAAGCTTCTAGGTTTGGCAATAAACAACAGCAATCTCCTCAAACTTCATTCTCGCAAAATGACGATGCTCAGTTCTCACCCAGCACTCCTAGACCTGAGTACTCTCAGCAACCTCAGGGTTCAGACGATTCTTATTACTATAATCAGCCTTCTAAATCTTTCGGTACTCCTCAAGGTTCCAGATTTCCAAATGCGCCATCTAATAACTTTAATAGAGTGACGGAGAGACCTTCTTCTCACAGTAATCAGTTCCCTAATACTCCTGCTTCTCCAACAGCCTTCTCATCCCAAAAAACTCAATTTCAAGGTTCAAGTAAATACCCTAGACCACCCACTATTGCCCCAATCGCACCAACATCTTCATCTCAACAAAGCAATGCATTCGGTAGCATAACTCAGGCTTCTATTTCTCCCTTCCCATCTGAATCTCCTACTCAGTCATCTCAATTTAATCAGGTAGGTCAATTTGGAACAAGGCCGACTTATCAACCTTTCAATCAATTTAACCAAGGTCAAACTCAGTCCGGTAAACAATCCGTTGGACAGCAGGGTTCATCCGCTCAACCGTCGTTTAGTCAGCAAACCACGGCAACTCCGTCTTTTCCTCAAAGATTTGGAAATGACAATAAACCTACCTTCCAAGGTCAATCGCAAACATTCGGACAGCTATCATTGAACCAGAACCAACCTGAGCCATCTGATGATACCTCAGAATCTACTCCAAGTCAGCAATATGAAGGTACAATTTATGAATACAAGAAGCCACCTCAATCGCTTCCAGCCCCTGATCATCAGGAAACCTCAAGCTCTGGACAATTTGGTCAAAAAGAACAAACTCAATTCGGAAGCAAACCTTCCAAACCTCAATTTGGACAGACTGATAGCGACGACAGTCAAGGCTCAACGACATTTCAATTTGGACAAAGTACAAAGCCAAAGTTTGGTGCCTCACCATCAAGACCACAGTTCGGCCAAAACACACAAATTGAAAACAAATTCGGTGCTCAGGGTACAATCTTCAAGGAGCAGTCTGCACTACCGACCAGACCGCAATTTGGATCTCAACCAACAAGTGCATTCGCCAGCGCACAGTCAAACAGTCAGTTTGATCAAGGCGTAACCTCGCAAGAACCTCAACCAACCCAAGGATCTAGACCTCAATTTGGTGACCAAAACGCAGCAAGACCATTCAGTTCATGTTGTCAATTTGGAGCCCAAACTGGCCAGCAAAAGAAAGATTTTGGTATTCAAACGCAAAATCGGTTTAGTGCTCAAAGCTTTTCTAGCACTCAAGGCTTTAAGGCTGACCCCACCACGAGTAGCTTTGCTGGCAAGGGTGAGGTATTTGGTGGGCCTAGGAAACCGCCCAGCTTTGACCCAGAAACCGGATATCATTATTAAGGGATTTCAAAAAGTGCCATAGGATAGATTTGTGTATAGTCTAAAACTGTTAATGTATTGTAAAAAGAGAAAAAAAAGTGCCAATATGTACTATTTTATATATAAGGTGGTTTTCAAATCACTAAAAATAATATATGATATTTTTAAAGTGGATCTGTTCCTTGAGCTAAAATAAATCTTTCCAAGATGTAAATATAAAAAGTGATACTTTATTGGGTGAACAAAATTAAGAGCAATCAATAATTATAACATATTTAGTTATTGTAATTAATTTAACTGAAAAATCGAAATATGGTTTGACTTTCCATACAAAATGAAAGATATATAGGAAGCTTTTTTATATCGAAAAGCTGTTTCATACACAAAACTCCTTATTTTTATTCACCTAATTATTGTCACATTAAATAATATATTATGTAGTGATTACATAAAAATGTTTAACTTATACAAATCCCTAAGTAATGTAATTTCAAATATATATGCAAAATTACAATCGTCATTGCAGTTCCAATATTGTATCAAAATGTATTAACTATGTAAATAGTTTTAATTTTTTTTTCAAGTTAGTAAGTAAAAATTGTAAAAAAATTATCGAAAATGATCGAATACGAAATAAATTATTATTGAAGAAAATAAACTGTTAGTTGGTTTGTCTTGTTATTACATATATATCCTCCTGCATACTAGGTCTAATTATTACTTAAAACACGAACGACTGTTTGATAAAACTTGTGAAAGCTATATCTTAGCCAAACTTATCTTGGGAAAGTTAAAATTAGGCTAATGCTGCCTGCTAACTGCTAAGTAATATTTTGTTTCATAATTATAAGGACGAATTACGACCACTGCTGAAATAATCCTCCTCAATAGAAGGCAACTTTTGGAAAGAAAGAAAGAAACGAACGAACAACTTCATGGTAAGATTGGGACAACCTCTCAACAACCTACTCTATTAAAATCTGTGTAACAATTCAATATTTGACATTTGATAAGATGCCTTTATCTCAAGACAACCAGAATTAAAATTCAGAATACTTTATTATTTCTCAACTGTGCTCATCATGTTTGAACCCTTAGCCTATGGATAATGAATCTCTTATAAACATTGTGTCTTAAATATAAGGACTACCAGGAGAGGGTGTTCGAGTTCGGAAGTAGAGATCGCGGGGCACGCGCAGTGTGGGATACCCCACCGCCAGATGGACCGACGACTATGAAGAAGGTGACGGGAGCGGCTGGTTGCGGAGGGCGGAGGTGTAGTGGCGTTCACTGGGGAAGGCCTATGTACAGCAGTGGACGTTTAAGAGCTGATATGACGATGATGAGTAGAGGGTGTTCATTTACTCCGAGTTACTGCCGTGTGGTTTCCGGTAGAGTTGAATAGGACCACTCCAACTCTTCCCGTGGATGTCGTACAAGGCGACTAAGGGAATACATTATAAAACATCAATCAGGCCTCCCCAACCCGGCTAGCGCGGGGAGTGTAGGCCAAATCCACCGTCTGTCTTCGGCATATGAGAGAGGGTTGTGCTCCTGCAGTGGAGACAAAAATAACCTGATAATGATGATGATGATTTACTCCCAGACTCATAAACTATTTTCGTACAAAATTTCTTGCAGATTTGTTAAGATTGATCGAAGTCAAAATGAAACATTCAAATATAAGTGTTAGTTATATAATGATTATAATTAAAATGATATCATCAATTTACCGAACACAAAAACACCTTGGTGTTATCAATAAATTTTAATGATTTGTGAAGTATTTGATGCTCGATAACAGTTCTACGACGAATGATAATAGTCCATTATTTTGATCATAAGGTTTTACTATTAAGGCCAATGTACTTATATATGTAGGTACCTAGGTATTTTATTCAAGTTAAAGTTTGTTTTAAACACTCACTTGTCTATTTCTTATACTATTCATATAAGTACTATTCGCGAAATATAACTTAAGCTCTAGGGAGAATGTAGTGAGAACATCGCGGCAAGTATACTTTGGGACAAATTATCGGATAAAATTATTTGTTTCTTTTTCCAGATCTGTGTTTAAAATAACGTTAACGCATCTTTGGAATCCTTGTATTGTAGGTAGATATTTAATAACAAAGGTGTTCGTGGTTAAACGAAACAAGTTAATTAAAATACATGAAATTATAAGTAAATTCAATAAAATCGAAAGACGTTAACAGAAAAAACAAAACACGGAGAATGACATTTAAAAGAAAATAAAAATAATGAGACCTTCTTTGACAAAAGGGGTGTAATAGGAAGTCTGTAGAATAGTAACTATTAATCCTTAAACAAAAAGAAGAAGAGAATTAACAGACGAATGCGAGTCGGTTGAGTGGTCGGCTGGATGACAAGGGACCGGCTGACTGACTATACGCGGGACTCCCCGTCATCCCATCTCATTTCACACCACCAAACTGGCCTAAAAATCGATTACTGCGCAAGTGAAGCTCATAGCTCAAGTTATGTTACTCGAACTGTAGACGTACATATAAAATATCTATACTAAAGTTGTCCACAAGAAGTTGTTCAGTATACGTGTACTCGGCTAGTATTTTTCCACCTGTATACTACTTTGACCTAGTGGTTCAGGTGTCTCCCACGAGCACTAGAGGTCAATTCAATATCTTGTTTCATATTCAATCTAGATGTCAATTCAATATCTTATTTCATACTAAATTCAATATTTCTGTAATATGGCCGAAAGGATTAGCAAAGTGTGAGTTGAAGTGGCAATGGGCGGGATGAGTTCTGGAGTGGAGAGCGCGGATAAGAAGATAGCCGGAAGCGGCTGGATGCTGAGGGAAGAGGACCGGGTGTGGTGGCATTCATTGGGGAAGGCCTATGTCCAGCAGGGGACGTCTAGAGGCTGATGATGATGATGATGAGAGTGCAAAAATGGAATAAAACCATTATCATCATCAGCCTAAATACGTCCACTGCTGGACATAGGCCTCCCCAATAGAATACCACTTTTGGTAAGTTGTCCATTGGGGGATTTGCCATAATCACCACGCTTGGCAGGAGGATTGGTGATCGCAGTAATGATCTTAACATACACAAAGGAGAACGCTGCTAACCGTCCCTGGTGCAATCCCTTAGTCGCCTTGACGACACCCACGGGAAAGATAGGGGTGACCCTATTCTAAGCCGGGAACCACACGGCTAACTAAACCATGAATTTACTCCACACGTAAACAACTCTGTTGACAAACACTTAACACAATAAATGCATAAATATAGTACTTACCATGCAAAATAACAATTATAAAGGTAATTTCCTGAACTTATTCATTCATGATCCGGTTTTGAAAGTTCAACATACACTGCGCATGCATGTACTGATTCCGGACCAGTTAAAGTTATTTTTAGTTCATTTAGCAATTAACTAAACGAGGAGGTTAAATGATTCTATAAATAATTAATTTGTTTAGTAACTTATGGTATTTTTGCGTCTATTTATAACAAATTCTTGCTTGCGTCATTTTGGCAGAGCCACAGCCTCTGATTTGAAATCTGACCATGCGGAAAATTTGTCCTGGAAATGTACTATTTTGTACTCGAAAATTAGAATTTGTACTTCAGCCGTTTAAAAGTTATAGAAAAGATATCAAAATTCTGTAATAGTACAAAATTTGTACTCGTAGTTGTGCTCCACATATCCAAAATTCAGATCTCTAACTGAGATATTCGGGATTGTTTGTGGCTCTGCCAAAATGACGTCACTACAGCAGAGCCACGGCTATATCTCGATAACTACAAAAGATATCAAATTCTTGGTTATTTATATAGTTTTTCCATATACAAGCATACCCCCGACATTCAAACAAGCTAACAGATTTAATCACCTACTAGTATTAAAAGAACCAGCCTGTACGTACACGTGCGGGTGAGGACAAATGTGCGGTAGCCCAGTAGTGCGTACTGTCAGCCGTGCTTTATTTTGCGGGCGACGACGTCAAACGTAATTGTCGCTTCTTTACATAGTAATTAACACGAGTAAAAAACCCTCGTAATAATATTCTTTGTATGCGGTCTTGTCAGATACAGAAACTAGACATAATTGTAAAGTACACAGGCAGATACAGGCTTTACTAACAAAATTCTAAAATACGAAAAAAGAGCCGTCTGTCTTATCGTAGGACATTTTGCCAGCCACCACGGTGTAAGGCACCTCCGGTTTAATATGGTACCGTCAGATACCATCGACAGAGCAACACGATGAAGTACTTGCTGTGTTAATGCAATGCACTAGCTGCGAAGAGTGTCCTGGATGTGACCTATCCTAAACCCAAGGACTATAGGCTGCATGATAGTTTTCTTGCAGCAGACTCTACAGAGATGGGAGATTGAAGCAATGTATAAACAGAGGGGTTGACAAAAGATCCCGCCGGGTAGATCGGTATTCATCATCAGGTTATTTTTGTCTCCACTGCAGGAGCACAACCCTCTCTCATCTGTCGGAGACAGACGGAGGATTTGGCACTTCCCGCGCTGGCCAGACGGGTTGGGAAGGCCTGATTGATGTTTTATAATGTATTCCCTTAGTCGCCTTGTACGACATCCACGGGGAGAGTTGGAGTGGTCCTATTATACTCTACCGGAAACCACACGGCATAATCGATCGCATATCATCTGTCGCATAGATCGATATACCTGATATTTATTTATTTATATATATTATTTTAAATGGAAAGGCAGCTTATAGCTGGTGCTTCCATATCATTAGTCGACTTGATTATTTTCTTTTAAGAAATTGTCTAGTCTATTCTTAAACATGTTTATTGATGAAGCAGTTACGACAGTATCTGGCAATTTGTTCCTACTGGATACAACCCTGTTGCTTAAAAATTTTCTTTGAGGGTTCAGGTGAGCATTTGATCTTTGTAATCTCATATTATGTCCTATGAGTCGTTCAGTGGGGTTTGAGTTAAATATATTCTTTAACTTGGATGTGTTGTAGTGATTGTTCAAAATCTTGAATCTTTGAAATCTTTATATACCTACTAGCTGGTGCCCGCGACTTCGTCTGCGCAGGATTGGTAATTCGAGTAGCTTATATTAGCGTGGCGTAGAAAAGAACTAACATTATTACATTAAAATTATAATTTTATGGCGCACGCCAGAATAGCTCGGAGATAGTAGATTTTTTCCTACTTACTTGATATTTTGGACAATTCACACAATATCTTTATAAATTGTAGCCTATGTGTTATTCTGATGTTTATGCTACATTATTGTAAAGTTTCATTAAAATCCATTCTGTAGTTTTTACGTGAAAGAGTAACAAACATCCATCCATATTTACAAACTTTCCAGTTTATAATACCAGTAAATGCGTAGGAGAATAATCTTATTTTATTTAATATCGCTTCAATACCTACTCTGTGTTCAAGATACAATTTAACCATTGTTCCCCAATTTAACAAACTAATCCATTCTCAAATCATTTATCTTCTTCACATATTGAGTTTGACCTTAATTTGACAGACTTTAAACAAACTTTCAAATTATCTGCTGTCGTTTGTTTATTGTTTGTAGTTATCTTAGATTATTAACTACTAGATTTGCAACTCGCGTGGCCACTATAGTCCCTCTCGCTTGGAGAGTAGGTGTGACCATAAAAAAAGATGTCCCTTACTTTTAGGGTAATTTTTCATGCGCTTATTATTGTATTCAAAAAATTATAGGAAAATATTTCCAAGTTAGGAACGGACTAAAGGCAAAACTTCATAAATATTTTAGAGTTCCGCTAACACGTATATTTTTCTATACAGCGGATAATTAAATAACTACTGGACTGATTGATCTAAAATTTAGAACATAAATGTAAAATTAACTGGCAGTGATGGAAAAAAATGAAACCAGACTGAGAACTTACACTATGCTGACTTTTTAATCATTTAAATAAGAGTGACCAAAAATAATGAAGGAAATTTATACGTATTTTTAAAAATAACATTTATTATGGTTAATAACTTTAAAAATATAATAATAATTATTAATATAATTATTAATATATTACTATTTATTAACATAATTATAATAATTCAGTGAGAACATTTTCTAATATAGCTACTTTTCAGCCAGTCTTCTTTCTTCGTGACTCACGTACAGCTCGCAATTTTATCAGGCGATTCGCTGAAATTAGTTTCTGCTTTTCCAACTGGAACAAACACAAGCTTGTTGTCATAGTCAAACTTAATAACAAAAATAAAATTAATAATTTACATATTTTGCTTGTTTGCGGAATAACCGTGGCAAGTTATGATCATCGTCGCTTTTCCTTTCTTTTTGTGTTCCAAGTTTTTGGATAACTTGGGAGTCATGGTCGGATGATAACATTTCTTCTTGTTTCATTAAAGTTTTTTCTGAAGAACCCTAATTCTATAAGATTTTAAAACGGGTCATAAAAAAGTAGTTTAAAACAAAAAAGAATAATGTGTAAGTAACAACATAAACTTGTTGAACATTACGTGACAGTTTAATAATGGACTTGATTTGAATAAATTTCAAAAATCTAAATATATATTGACCATACCGTGGCCGTAATTTAAAGGAAAAAGGCTTTTCAACTGTAACACTTTTTATGCAAATGCATAAGCAATTGAATTATTTCAATTAATTAATTCACTATATAGTATAATTACCGTGAATAAAAACACATATTGCATACATTAAGTTTACAAACCGAAATAATTGGTTTCATATTCTGCACTTCTATGAAGACGCGGTTGCTCCTGTCAGCACTTTTAATCTGAAATATATTTAAATACATGGTATTATAATCAAAATTATCATGTTATTGCAAAAATATCACAGGAAGATATTTAACAATTTCAATTGTTTGCTTACCAAACATTTTATTTGTTTTTTATCTCCTGGTATATTTTGGTCAGCCTCGCTATTTCTTTTTTTTTGGTGTTGCAACTTTCTGGACGACCTGGGAACCATGGCCTGATGATAACAATTCTTCTTGACTCGTGGAAGCTGTTTCCGTAGTCGTTTCATTCTATAAGATATTAAAATGTGTCATATAACGGACCTACATAGGGAATTAGGACTGGAGGGTAGGTAATAGTTACACACAAGAAAAGTATAATCTAAGACTTACATAAGTATTTTTAGTCGGCACCACAAATTTTCTCAACTGCTTTTTCCTTGTACCGATGAACGAACTGGTTTCAAAATGAAGTGAACATACTTTTGAAAACTTCTTTGGCTGCCAATTTTTTATTTCGCCCAGTAGCAGCAATCCATTTTTTTTTCGTTTCAAGGTCATGTGGAAACCTACAATAATAAAAACTAAATCAAAAATATACTTCTCGAAACTAAATAAACTTAGGTACTTAGATATTTTAATACTATTTAATCATTTTTTAAAACATTCAAATAATTCAGATTTAATATTGATAGTAGGGTAAGAGAAATGAAATTACTAGCAACACCAACTCCGATCATGTTTCAGGTTTATGTTTTCTAAATAAGACAAAATATGGATTAAATAGCAATATTTTCATCAAGTAGCACTCAATTCCTATCCATGGTATCTTGATTGATGTCTCCAGACGTTATTAAAAACATATTAAATCGAATTATGTCTACTTACGAGTAAAATGTTACGCCTGCATGTTTCCGTGCGCTGCGGTTTTTACAGCCCACAATACTGCAACTGCCCATGCTACACACACTTATTACTATTACTTTTAGATTGTCAACTAAAATCTAAGATCTTAATACACATAAAAACCAACAAAAACTGGTAAAAATACTTTAGCGTTATTTGTTTGCCCTACATAATGTCACTTTTGACACTAAGTGAATCAACATGGGGCCAGAAACCGGCCACGCTGAAAGGGACAAAAAAACAGTATTTGCATCACTTTCGTTCTTAGGTGTTACGTGATTACATTTCTCTGTCTAACAAGTCGTGACGTTAGATACGTTACATCTTGTAGTTAATAATCTAAGGTAGTTATTATTTTAAATTGACTTTAATGGTTTGATAGTTTTTGTTTACGGTTAAATTTTCTTATGATGTTTTAAACAACACTCAAAATTATACTCGTAATTTTATTAAAAGTTTTGAATTCTGTTTTGCGTTCTTTTCTAAGTATCTAGGATTTATAAGATGAGGTTTATCTTCATCCAACTGTTGGGCATAGACCAAGTTCTACAACGAGAGTTATCGTCCACCTTGTGATCCAGTGCGGCTTGATGGACTTCACTTATGTTTTAGAATTTTTTCTTGGGTTTTCTTTACCAAAAATCTTAAGGTATAGGTACTTCTGTGTGTTAGAAGAGTGGAAATAATCATCTGTGAAGTCATTTCTACGTCTGGAGGAAGCGCTGTTCATAACCATGGAATCTTCCTGATTAATAAACTAGTGGCCGTCGACAATATCAATATCGAAGTTGTTCAGGTACGTCTACCTAGGTTAGACAATACATTAGGTAGGATCAATTCGATAGGGAAACTGACAGAAAAATCCAGTCAAGTTTTGGTTCACGAAGCCTATTCCAAAATATTGACAAAAGTCTTTAATCAGTGCGTCCTGCCTGTCATTAGGTACTTACGGTGCAGAAAAGTGGACACTGACGGTGGGACTTACCGAGATATGGAGAGGGCTATGCTCGCTTTGAACGATATGATTCATAATGAGGTGATTCGATGGAGAACGAAGATCACCGACATAGCCGAAACGATTAGCAAGCTGAAGTGTCAGTGGTCGGGCCACAGATCTCTCAGAACCTACTGCCATTGGGGCAGACGCGTTACGAAGTGGATATTGTGGATCCGCACACGCAGGGTGGGACGCCCAGCCGCCTGATGAAACGACGATTTGAGGAAGGACGCCAGAAGCGGCTAGATGCGGAGGACTGGAGGATTGGCGTTCATTGGAGATGGCCTTTTTCCAGCAGTGGACGCGGGTGGGTTGATATGAGGAATAAACTAGACTGTCAGGCAACGATCTCTATGCAATAACTAGATGGAGCGTTCCAAACAATCGCTCTGTTCCACGCAACTGCGGCTCAGGGAGCCGCAACTCGTTCACATTCACAATGAAATTTATGCAATTACTACGCAGAATATTTAATTACTAACTAAATATTGACATTACGTGCAAATAGCGTCAATATTTAGTAATAATTAAATGTTCTGCGTAGTAATTGCATAAGTTTCATTGTGAATATAACCGAGTTGCGGCTCCCAGAGCCGCAGTTGCGTGGAACAGAGCTATTGTTTGGAACGCTCCATCTAGTAGTACATAGAGATCGTTGCTGTAAGGTTATGAAACCCTATTTAGCTGAGGAAATAGAAGATTTTGACGTAAAGATGACAAACAATGTAGTTTTTCCGATCTGTCGAAACATATTAAACAAATATTATTCATTAATTACAATTTTTTTCTTTTACATAAAGCCTGTGTATAATTAATATTATAAAGGTATTAATACCTGGATTTCAAACTTAAATCAAATGAATAGACGAGCTGGAAAACTCCCAATTGGACCATAATGACATTCACAGTCGTTATATGTACGACATTCCTTTCACAATCCTACTATTTATTAAGTACTAAAGCCCTTTCTCATAAAATATCAACATTTTGTATTGTAAATACTAAAGATTACAGTCAGGGATGTCACATTTTAATAAGGAAAATTTATGAAGATAGTGGGCTCGATTCTGAAGGCACAACGTTAAAATTTGACAGCACTAAAACTGTTGCTATCCTTGTCACACAGTATTACCAAGATAAAGACGAAACCAATGTCAGCGCTGCCAAATTTTAAATGTGTGACTTCGGAATCGGGCCCAGTGTCACATCGAACTAAACCCAACGCTTAAAAAGTGCATGCGACTTGTTATATCTTATTACTAGCTGGTGCCCGCGACTTCGTCTGCGCAGGATTAGTATTTCGACTAGCTTATATTAGCGTGGCAAGAAAAGAACTAACATTATGACATTAAAATTATAATTTTATGGCGCACGCCAGAATAGCTCGCAGATGGTAGATTTTTTCCTACTTACTTGATATTTTGGACAATTCACACAATATCTTTATAAATTGCAGCCTATGTGTTATTCTGATGTTTATGCTATATTACTGTAAAGTTTCATTAAAATCCAGTCATTAGTTTTTGCGTGAAAGAGTAACAAACATCCATCCATAGTTACAAACTTTCGCGTTTATAATATTAGTAGGATGTATGCCTAATATTGTGCGCACCATTTTTCATAGTTGTCACTTTTATCATTGGCAAAGTTGGTACAAATAAATGCATTAGTTTAACATTAAATAATGCCACAAATGATTTGATACTTTAATGGTAGAACTAAAAGACCTCCGACATTGATTTTAATCGAAAATTGTGGCCAATTAAAGCAGATTTTTTTTACTACTGGCTCCATCTAGTGTTATTTAACCTGATTGTGTTGTGTTTTTTTAGAAGCGCGCTTACCCACAAGATGCCTATTCACTCTTCCTTTTTAAAGATCCAAATCGTACTTGTCCGGAAATACCAAAGCTGGCAGGGAGTTCCACTCCTTAGTCTAGAGAATTTGATAAATAAATAACTTCCTGATTTCAAGATCACCGTATCACAATAGGTATAGTATTTTCCTTTATATTTTATAGACTTGATATAGGAAAAAAAATATATTAGAAGACAGACCGGGTAGTTCCCAATTGTTATATAGAACTGACGTCATCGGGACCAAATAAGAAAATTTTCTCTTAATTTTTTCCATAGAACTGCACACTTGCGTTTCCACCTTGATTTACTCATTAATATAAATTTTGGAATCGTTTTTTCCAAAACAGTTCTATGTAATGTTTGTCATGATTATTTTGTCAATCTGTAAACGTCACGTCAGACGTCCCGGTGATGTCAGATGTCCCGCTGACGTCATTTCTATAGAACAAATGGGAACTACCCGACAGTTCGGGATCATCGTAGGTTTCAACTCTCCCCGTGGATGTCGTACAAGGCGACTAAGGGAATACATTATAAAACATCAATCAGGCCTCCCCAACCCGTCTGGCCAGCGCGGGGAGTGTAGGCCAAATCCTCCGTCTGTCTCCGGCTGATGAGAGAGGGTTGTGCTCCTGCAGTGGAGACAACAATAAGCTGATGATGATGATGATGTACGTGGCATCCCTGTTCACAATTACAAGTACAAATATAAACCGAAGCATCTACTCAGCCTAACTGCAGTTTCGTGTGAAGATGATTAGACGCAGTAAGCACGACTGGACAGTTACGGTGTAGAGTTGAAATAGCTGCTAAATTGACCGATCTGTTATGATGACGCTGTTAACTTATAGGTGTAAAATATACCCAGCAAGTACATTTTGGCAAGTAGGTGGCTGTAACAGTGTCTTGGCCTTTCCTCTGTCAGTTTTGGCTATGAAATTGTATAAATTATATAAAATAGCTATTAGAAATAGATAGTTATAAAATAGAATATTTATAGAGCGACATAGTCATGTTTATGACAAAGCTCTTTAAATAAAGATTTAAAAAAAAAATACCCAGCCTTAAAATGGATAGAAAGTCTTTTTTACTGATGATAGGTTTGCGCATGGCCTCAATCTCACCTGATGGTTAGTGATGATGAAGTCTAAGGTCGAGCGCGATTACACAGAAGATGCCTATTCATCATCATCAGGTTATTTTTGTCTCCACTGCAGGAGCCCAACCCTCTCTCATCTGCCGGAGACAGACGGAGGATTTTGCCTACACTCCCCGCGCTGGCCAGACGGATTGGGGAGGCCTGGTTGATGTTTTAATAATCAATTAGTGTCAATCATGAAGGTAAAAACTTGAGGTGACTCAAGTTTTTACCTTGAGTCACCAAAAGTTTGCAAAAATTATTTTCCTTCATGGTATGACCTGTAGAGGCAGCTAAAATGAGCACAGGAAATTTTAAGAAATATTCAACTCCATCGAATATTCTTCTGTTATAGAAACCTATTATTAATTAAAAAACGTATTATAAAAAATATAAAGCTTCCGCAAAAACAAGACTAGTTACGGATATTATTACAAAGCGATAAACTGCTCCTATATAATTTCGATGATGAGTCATTTCATGAATTTAGACCCAATAAAATTAATTGGTTTGATTTTAATTTCTGATTAGCAAATTGAAGGCAGTCTTGACACGATAATTTCAATAAATTCGATGCAGAAAAATGACCTCATACCTGCTTCTATGATGAATGGTTGATGATAAGCAGGGAACGGAATTAGGTATGTCATTTATGTAAGTAGGTACTTGCGACGAAATACAATACAATGCAATACAATTTATTGCACAAATAGATACAGTTACAAGTTCTAAATTTAAAAATAGTACATATTAGGCAGTCTCATCGCTTTAAGCGATTTTTTCCAGATAAAATATGTCATGGAAGATTAATATGGACATTGAATATTACATATTATACCTATACCTATGCATATGCAAACATACACATGTCTAATGCCATGCTATGAAAATTAAACAAGGATAGGACAATTAACAGATACATATATATAACACCCCGACCGGAACCAACTTGTACAAATTGTACAAAGTTTTCTGTCTCCAGTTAGAATCGAAACCTACGGCCTCTGGCGTTCGAGTCCATTACCAAACCACTAGGCCAACAAGGCGGTCATTCCTTTTCACAGGACTTTATTATTATTATCTTTATTGTACACAGAAAATATAACAATAAATACATAGAAGGAGAGGACGTATACACAGGTGTACTTATCTCTAAAAAGAGATTTCTTACAGGCAAACCTTGTCTAGAAAGAGAGAGATTAATATATATATATATATATATATATATATATATATATAATCTCTCTCTATAATATATATGAATATATATATATATATATATATATATATTAATGCCGTGTGGTTTCCGGTAGAGTAGAATATGACCACTCCAACTCTTCCCATGGATGTCGTACAAGGCGACTAAGGGAATACATTATAAAACATCACTCAGGCCTCCAACCCGTCTGGCCAGCGCGGGGATTGTAGGCCAAATCCTCCGTCTGTCTCCGGCAGATGAGAGAGGTTTGTGCTCCTGCAGTGGAGGCAAAAATAACCTGATGATGATGATACATTAACTAATTTAATTAAAATCCCGAGAGTCTTAGTACCTAATCTACATTTAAAAGGTATGTAATAATTTTATATTACTGGTAAGTGGGAGGCGAAAAAAGAATTATAGTATTAAACTAGCTGTGCCCTCGGCTCCGCTCGCGTGAACTAAAGAATCCGCTCCAATTCCCACTCCCGCTTTCGCTCCCGCTCCCGCTCCCACAACCACACCCACTCCCCCTTTCCCACGCCCAAGCCCACGCCCAATGAGCAATATGGAATGTCCATATTTATATTACTGTATGCGTTTATACATAAATGAATGACAAATAATGAACAAATTTTTAAATAGATCTCGGAAAATATCCTGTAATATTTTACTGACATACTTATATGACACTACCTAATTCCGACCCCCATTGATGAGATATAAAAGTCAATTGGATAATTGGTTGCAAGTTAGTAAAATTAATAGCAGCTTGTCTTGCAATCTGAGTTTATGGTAGCAAAACGATATGTAAGCTTGCAGCCGCGTCATTTTAGAAGTTTACGCAAAGAGTAGATAGGTTGTTTATGTACAAAGTTCGTAAGCTCTTTTTTCGGAGCTCTCCAAGCGCTTGGTCGACGCTACTGGGGACCCAAGAGCTGGCGCATTCCTCGCACAAAGGATCAGTATTGCGATCCAAAGAGGAAATGCCGCCAGCATCTTGGGTACGTTACCACAAGGGCCCAATATTTTACATTTCTTAGGTTAAGGTTCTTTTTAGTTAATTTTAGTTTAGCTTATTTAGTATTAATTCTATTGTTTATTTGTTATCCTTATTAAGTGAAGAAGTTGTAGAAAATAAAATGTTTAAGTTCGTAGGTATATAACGAATTAGAACAATTACATACTCGAGCATTCTTTTACTGACCTTCTTATGTCAAAACGAAGATGTGTTCGCACTTTTAATGATGTGCAGTTAAATATGTTACGTTCAAATAATATGGCTAATCTGAAGATCAAAAATCTGTCTTAAAAGCAATAAGTAAGTAAGATGGATTTCCTTTAGATTGATTTTGTAAAATACTTACTCCAACAATAAACAAATCTACTGTTGATGTATCTCTTACAAAGTAGAAGACGGAAACTCGATGTTACAATACAATACAATAACTTTATTGCACAATCAAATACAGTTACAAGTTATAAAAGTTACAAATAGTACAATTTAGGCGGTCTTATCGCTTTAAGTGATATCTTTTAGACAACCTTTTGAAATGAAATGAAATATCTTTACTGTCGATCATAGGTATAGAAAGGATTACATGTCATAGTTAGAGCTCAGCTATGTCCCGCCACGTAGGCTTACAACATTGTGTCGCAGTAAAGCATTTAAAAACAAAGTTACAAAAACAAGTTAAAAAAAATTACATAGTGCATTGGATGTTGTTGTGCCCCCTTGGGTTTCAGCCTTTCAAAAAAAGTGCAAGGTAGAAGCAGTTGATTAATTAAACATGTTGAAGGATACTTACACCGTACAGCATCTTGTAGCAATAATCAGTATATGGGCCTGAATGGAATTACCCTTTGGCGTGTTAAGATTGAAACCAAACACGCAAAACTATACCTACGCTTTAGTAAGGTTTAAACAAATGTTTTAACCTTAAACCTTACCTTACCTTTGCCGTGTGGTTTCCGGTAGAGTAGAATAGGACCACTCCAACCCTTCCCGTGGATGTCGTACAAGGCGACTAAGGGAATACATTATAAAACATCAATCAGGCCTCCCCAACCCGTCTGGCCAGCGTGGGGAGTGTAGGCCAAATCCTCCGTCTGTCTCCGGCAGATGAGAGAGGGTTGTGCTCCTGCAGTGGAGACAAAAATAACCTGATGATGATGATGATGAAATGTTTGTTTTTAATTTTAATACAGATAATCTTAAAATGAATATATGAGAGATATAGATTTTAAAAAAAAGACTTAGATTTAAGAATTAGTAATCTACAGTAGAAAGATCATATCGACGTACAAAAAATTATAACAATGACTTGAAAAGCATAGCCGGAAGCGACAGGAAGAAAAGAATCAGGTGTGGTGGTGCCAAATAGCCTGTATATTCAATTGATGAAAACTCAATGCCAAGGTTACACAAGCACTTTTAGTTAGGTAGCAAAAGGGTAAACTATCTGCCGATGGCGAAGTTAAGAAATCTATTTTAAATTTATTGATGCTCCACACTCACGATATCGTGTGCTATGTGACCTGACATGCCTCGGGCAAGCTTATTGATTTTTACCAACATCTAGTCAACGCACACATCGAGAAACACAAAATATACGTTACCTTATTTAGATTTATAGTGTGAACTACACACACACACTGACATGAATGATCCTGGTATATTTTGGAAGATGTATCTTGATGATTCTAAAAGTTTTGAGAAATCAGAGATTAAATTGTGAAGCAGTCATAAATGTGAAAGGAAAGTGAGGACAGGAGTTCAGCAAAATCCTAATGCCACTGATAAGTACCAGAAAAAGGTGCCTACTAATAACTGTTGATCTAATATTGTTACTGTTACTGATACTCTAGAAGTTACTGTTGTCCTATATTGTTACTGTTACTAATACTATAGAAGTTACTGTTCCTATAAAATTATTTTAACATTATGGTTTCCTTCACATTTCACTAGTTCCTTTTCTTTTTAGAAACTTTTTTGAGAATTAACAATATTTTTACAGAGTGAATGAGACTTATCTTCACGTAAAACTTAAAACATTGCCACTACATACACTTCCACATGACTAAAACAACAGGAGCCTAAAATATTCTTAGGGCTAGTGATGGCAGTATATGGAGTTTAATGCATAGATGATGTTGTTTGCCATTACGTAGATATATCCATTAGTATTTAACCTGTAAAGAATCTACGTGATGGTTTAAAGCATCATCTGTACATGGAATTTCGTACACTGGAATTTCAAAGCAAAGTTACTAAACGGAAAAGGAATTAGGTAAAAGTTAAAGAAACCATGATGTTTAAATGATTTAACAAACAACAGTGGTTTATAAAGCAGATACGATAATTAGATATAAACTTGTAGCAATAACTGAGACTGCCTAACAGCCTTCAGTTAAAGAAGGGGCATCAAAAGAAGTAAAAGAAATTAGTGTAATTATACTATCTATGACTAAGTTGATTAGCTAGTCGTCAGCAATGGTTACTATATTTGAACAGAACTATGTAGCAACTGACATTGCGCTATACCTGATATTTAATGATTGTTTGAATATTAATACACTGTAATTAATATTACAGTTTACATTTAAGCTCGTGTTATGAAAGTACTTAATGCTTTTGAATTTGAAATGGCTACTAATGAAAATTAAAGAGCCCATTTCAAACAAATATTTTGTTGTTATCAAACAAACTCTTAATTAGTGTTTGTTAATATTAAGCAGATTAGAAGAAGATGAAGAAGATTCTTGAATTCAAACTCAGGATTGAACCCTTTACCGGACCGAACGTGACGGGCGCGGGCTTATTGTGTGGTATTTTTAGTGGTTACTATTTTCACTTTTAAAGCTAACTTATTGCCGTGTGGTTTCCGGTAGAGTAGAATAGGACCACTCCAACTCTTCCCGTGGATGTCGTACAAGGCGACTAAGGGAATACATTACATTATAAAACGTCAATCAGGCCTCCCCAACCCGTCTGGCCAGCGCGGGGAGTGTAGGCCAAATCCTCCGTCTGTCTCCGGCAGATGAGAGAGGGTTGTGCTCCTGCAGTGAAGACAAAAATAACCTGATGATGATGATTACAATAAAAGCCTATTACACTTAAAGTCCAAATAGCATGTATGAAATAAGTTTCATACGGAATGATAGATGATGAGAATGATACGATGTGATTCAATTTCAAACAATTAAAACACATTTTCTCATAAAAAATAAAATAAAAACTCTTTAAAATGTTGACTGAAAAGTTTCAGCCTATAAGTATGAATATGATGCGGAAATAGTTAGCTGAATTCTTGTTTTAGGAAGCCGACACACTAATGATCGAAGCGAATCGCCACTCAGAGTCATGTGTTAATTGCAGTTAAAGAAACGCCAAAATAATATTTCTACGTGTCTAATTACAAATAAGAATTACTTGTAATTTAGGATTCAAGTAAGGATGACACAATAAAAAAATATAACGCCCTGACCAAAAGTTTTCAGTCAACGAAAATTGAACCTACGTTCTCTGTAATACGAGGCAATGTCTAAGTCCTATTCGCTGTCCTCTGTAAGGTCCATGCAGAGTGAAAAGATGTGATCCAATTTCATACAATTCAAACACATTTTATCATGAACTTAAAGATGACGTAAAGAAAAGTTATTTTATTCTAGATGCGTGTTTTTTTGCCCGAAGGCACGACACTACATGCTCAAAATAATTAGTGTATCGGCAATATCGATCGCAAAATTGAGCAAGATGACTCACTCACACAAGCGAATTTTGTGGGAATCTTCAGTAAGGTCGTCGGCATACGTGCGACTTCATTGTTCGATTTTATTATGCTAGACAATCTAGACTTGAATAATTTTGAAATTATGCATGTATTTTATAGTTCAACGTTTCACTGTTACTGTTTTAATAAAACTTAATAATATGAAAGATACATTTATTGACTTTGATGTTAGTAAAAAATATTGCTTGAGTGATACCTACATTGTTTCCAGGATATATTTTGAATAAATGCAAATATCTAAGATTACTTTGTGTTACTGGATAAAATACGAGTAATATGAGTACCTGTAACAAAATGACACAGGAATAAATTTCTACACAAATTATAGTCCAACGATTATTTTAATTTAGAGTAATATTCAAAACTTAACACATCCAAATTGTAAGTCTAACATTTTCGTAGGCAAAATTGAGTTTGTATGTTACTCTTTTACCCCTGGATTTTGTAACATCATTTAAAATAATGGATTTGGCTAGTAGATTTGAATGGATGGAAAGAAATTTTCGATACATAGAGATTATGGATATGAATCGTTATATATTTTTAATGTGGAATAGACAAAAGAAAAACTAATTCCACGCAGGCCAAGCCGCGGAAAACTGCTAGAAATAAAATATAACTTATATGCGAATTAAATTTAATTAAAAAATAACAATCTAAGTAAACTCTTCATTGTAGAGATGCATATTAAAGAACGTGTGCATTTATGTAAACGCGTTTCGTCGCAAAGGCTTAGTCAATCGCAAAATAATACGTGTGCAGAAATCCTATAACAGCCAGTCAAAGGTTAGGACCGTGAGTACGAGCTTTAGGTAACATGCAGTAGAGTGAACGAATTTTGTATTGATATAAATAGGGTGCAGTACTGCAATTTAGCACACTCCGTACTCATCCTCTGTTCAAACAACAGCTTTGGAGATGAAGCTGGTAATTACATTTAATAAATAGCTTTATCAGTGTGCTCTCGTGAAGATATTGCTTACGCTTCGTAAGCAAACCTGATCAACAGAATCTAATGATAATTAAGTCATGCAGTGATAATTGTGAAAATTAGTGCAACTAATGATGAAACTTTATGTGGATGGAACTAGTGGTTTAAATTACTTGCTAAACGATCCTTATTTGCAGAATTTTTGGGTGGTTTTAGTAGAATATATTTTTTTTTTTACTAACATAAATTTATTTTAGCCTTCTACGTTTCTCAGTGCTAGTCGATTTTCCTGTAGAAAATAATAGAATTTACCCGATATTAATAACAGTCTCTAATAATCATATTGATTTTGTTTACAGTATGTATATTAAAAACCAATGCGATTTGGTTCGAGCAAACCCAATAAATTTTACTGTTATTATATTTGTGTATTCTAATTTTAATTATTCTTTTCAGCTCATACTTCTATCGGTTATAGCGTGTAGCTACGCTGCCAAATTGGACAGAACTTATCTTCCTCCTGCTAACGCAGGGACCGCAGGTGGGAGCCCAGGCTCCTTGACTGCTCCATCTGGAGGGAGCACATTTGGACAGGCTTCCGGAAGCCGTCAACCTTCAGGGCCTACTGGATTTGGTCAATCTTCAGGGCTTACTGGATTTGGTCAATCTTCAGGCCCATCTGGATTTGGTCAACCTTCGAGCTCATCTGGGTTTGGTCAAACTTCGGGGCCAACTGGATTTGGACAAACTTCAAAACCTGGATCAAGTCAGTCTTCAGGACCATCTGGATTCAATCAGGGTGCTGGTTCTCCTGGTTTCGGTCAGCCAACTGGAGCTGCTGGATTTGGTCAAACGTCAGGACCTTCTGGATTTGGTCAACAATCCGGAACATTTGGTTCGACAGGACCTAATGCTGCTGGACCTGCTGGCAAACAAAGTTATGACCAAGGCGATAATACTGGAATTGGCCAGGGACCACAAGGTTCTTTTAACCAGGGTTCCACAGCTTTTGGACAAGGAAACCAAGGAGCTCAAGGACCATTTGGTGGACAGGGATCTCAGCCAGAACGTGCCCAAGCAAGTTCTGATAGAAACGCCGAAATTTTAAGATACGATAACCAAAATGATGGTGAAACCTTTTCCTATAGCTTTGAAACTTCTAACGGTATCGCAGCCGAGGAGTCTGGAGTTTCAACCAATGGTGTCCATGCTCAGGGTGGTTTCTCATACACGGGTGACGATGGCCAATTCTACAAAATTACTTATACTGCTGACGAGAACGGTTATGTACCTCATGGTGACCATTTGCCGACCCCTCCCCCAATTCCTGAAGAAATATTGAGGTCTATTGAGCAGAATGCTCGAGCTGCCGCTGCTGGTACTCAAGAAGGTAATTTTATTTACATGATTTCTTAATAATATTAGCAAAATATATATAAATTCCTAATCTTGACTATTTCGAAGCTATATATTCATGTTATTTTAATTCTTATTGTTTCTTCCTAATACACGTTGGTTTATATGGAAAGTAAATTAAAACAAACTTTTCTTTCAGGTGCCTACAGACCTGACGAATATGACTCTGGGTCGCCTCAACAGTACAGTGCCGGTGGTTCTAATGAGGCTTCTTTCAACCAAGCCCAGGGTGGTCAGGCATCTTACAAACAGCCTCAGGCAGGTCAGGTTTCCAACAACCAGCCACAAGGAGGTCAAGGTTCCTACAACCAAGCTCAAGGAGGTCAGGGTTCCTACAACCAAGCTCAAGGTGGTCAGGGTGCAAACAACCAGCCCCAGAGAGGTCAAACTCCGTTCAATCAGCCCCAGCTAGGCCAAACCTCTTTCAATCAGGCTAAGGGAGGTCAAACTTTCAATGAACGGCCCCAAGGGGGTCAAGCTTCTGGTCAACAAGGTGGCGCTGTGTTTAACCAACAAGGACAGGGTCAGCAACAAGGAGCTTCGAACGCTAATTTTATTCCATTGGAAGGCAGACCCTCTACCCAAGGTATCAACCAAGGTACATTTGGCCAAAACAATCAGCGAGGTCCCCAAGGTCAGAATCAGTTCGGAACATCTGGAAACCAACCAGGTTTTACTGGTCAACAGACCACTTCTCAAGGTGGATCCCAGACCCAAGGAGAATCTGGGTATCAGTACAATCGCCCTCAAGCTAACTCGCAATTCGGTTCTAATCAAGGTAGCCCCAACCAAGCTGGACAATCTCCTCAAACATTTAACAGACCAGGCCAATCTGGAGCTCAGGGATCAGGATCATTCCCCAGACCTAGTGGTTCTCAAGAACCTTCGGGTTACCCTAGTGGTCCGGCTGGTTCTACCAATCAGGGAGTATTTGGGTCTTCGTCAGGACCTCAGCAATACAACAGGCCTGGAGCTCAATCTCAAGGGACAACAGGATCTACTTTCTCCAGGCCTAGCGGAGGAGCGGGCTCATCTCAGGGATCTTCTGGTTCTCAAAGGCCTTCTGGCTCAAATCAAGGCACATTTGGAACTTCTGGCTCCAGCCAGGGTCCATTTGCGCCAGCTTCCGGTTCAACAGGTCAGAGTTCTAACCAATACCAGCCTGGTCAGACCGCTGGCAGGCCTTCAATGCCAGCCCAGGCTCCTTACCAATACAACCGCCCAGGATCTCAGCAGGGAGCGCGTCCAGGTGCTCAGCAACCAGGTTCACAGCAACCTGCTTTTGACTCACAGTCCCCTAATCAGGCAGGAGCTGGTCAGACTTTTGGAGGACCCCGTCAACCTCCAAGCTTCAGCGAGCAAGAGGGTTACAAATATTAGAATCAAATGATAGCTAAATTTTAGTTAAAGTCATGTTACAATAAGGTGTTTATTTAATTACGGTCAGTTAAATAAGCTAATGTAGTCTTTAGTCTTACAATATTATAATTATTTTGTAAGGCTCTGTGTCTTACAAAATAATATCTGTATTGGTGGGACACAGGTGCATTCAGTATCTATTTCTGATCAATTTTAGATGATATCAAATGCCCCCATAATCGATCACGGTAACACGGTAACGTGGTAAAGTTTTAACATGGCAACATTGTAACATGATGACATGGTAACATGGTAACATAGTAACATACTACCATGGTAACATGGTAACATGGTAGCATATATTTCCATCGCCTCTTCTAAAAACACCTTGTAGCATGAGTAAAAATAAGCATTACCAAAAAGGATAATTAAGTAAACAAAATGGGACTTATTCTGTAAGCACACTTAAAATATGATACCCATGTGTTCTGACAGAATCGAGTTTTTGGAAGTTTGTTAGCAACAGCTTAGAGCATTAGAAAAATATAAAAAAAAATAGCTAAGTATAATTTTATGCGTATTTATTTTAATAAATTGTATGAAATTGTAGCACAATTGAGAATCACTGTGTGATCGTAATGTTTAAGAAATAAACATAGCAAATGTAAACTTTATTTTATCAAGCTTTTAATTTTTCATAAATCCCTATTTCTTATGACGATGAGAATTAAAATGTACTAAAACACAAAAATAAATTTACTAAGTATTTAATATATTTTATATCTTTAACTAGGTAGTTACGAACTTTATACAACATTTGGTGATTCCGTGAGATTCCAGTATACTCCCAGGATAAAAGCAGAGCATTAGGTAGCTATATAAAACCATGGAAGCGAAGCATTCGCATTTGGGCTGCAAGTTTATGGGCGGCAGTGACAGCAAACCATCCCTTTGTCACTTCAGTCTGTAAAAATATCTGCGGTCAAAAGAAGAGTTCAAAGAAGTTTGTCTTGATATCTTATCTTGTTAGGTGGTCAGGTAGACCTGGCGACATTTCGAACTTACCTCTTGTTTGCCAAACCCCTGTCCACCAACGGAGTTCCAAGCTGTTTTGGTAGAGTTCACATACGCCTTAGAATTTCTTCATTGGCATAACCATACGAGTTTTTCCTTCACAGAAAAAAATTGGGTGTTATAAATTAACCGTACTTAAGTTTCGTAAAACTCATTGGTACAGGCGATGTTCGCACAAACAACTAGGCTATCGCGGTTACTAAGTCTTGATTATGTCTAAGGTCAAGCGTGGTGTTTACGTCAAATCCCCCAATAGACAGCCCACGAAAAGTGTAATTCTATTGGGGAGGCTTATGTTCCGCAGTTTCAGCTGATTATGATAAGATATTCCGGGGAAGGGGGTCATGATCCCCTGATAAGTGTGGGTCATTACCCCCCCCCCCCCCCCCCTATTCTTGAGCAAAAGGAGGCGGTACAACCACACAACAGTTTCTGTGAGTGACCAAACTATTGCAAGATTTCCCAGAGCAAATGATTGACGCATTACAAAACCTACGGACAGCCCATCTCTAGTCTCGACAAGACTATTGTAATTAGGCTGCTGTACATCGTCAATGACCATGTTCATTAATAAAGGGTCATTGAGTTGAGAAGAGGCGGTCATTATAGCGAATAGAGAAATTGGTGAGGCCCTATTTTTCAATTCAATTCAATTTCATTAGGTACTCTTTATTACACGATAAAAAATACACACGTGCAATAATAAAGTACCTTAATTTTTTACATCTAGGCGATGTTTTCGCTGTATTTCTTTCAGACAACCTTTGGGTAGAGGATAAGAATAGCAGAAAAGGATATGATGTGCACTTAAATAAAGGTTTTAAGTGCATACCCATACGTCATAGTCTGCATCATAATCATTTTTCTACCCTGATACGAGATTTGCTACGTGTAATAAAATAAACGACACGGTCATACCGCACAACTTTCTGAATAATTGACTTAACAAATTTTAAAGAGAAAAATTATCGATCTTTACGAAGATAAGGTTTCCAAAACATTAATAAATGTAGAAATTTTAAAAATGCGTGTAGTTTGGATCTTACACTAGTCAAAACTCAAAAACAAATGACTACCTTACAGCTTAGGACGTCACAGATCAATCCTTGTGCTGAGGCTGGTTGAATTCGTTACGTTACCAGAGACACGATGTTTGAAAAAGGTGCCACACTATGTCGAGTGGCTGTACTTTTCGTGAAGTAATGACGCTAGAAGGCTTTACAATATTTTTTTATAATAACACAATTATGTTGCCTTAAAGACTGGCAGTGGGCTGGTCACATCTGTCGGAGAACCGATTACCGCTGGGGTAAACGAGTTCTCGAGTGGAGACCGCGACTGGGCAAGCGTAGTGTGTGACGCCCCCTGGCTAGATGGAGCGACGATCTGCGTAAGGCGGCTGGCAGTAACTGGATGAAAAGAACCAAGGATCGGGTTCAGTGGCGCACCTTGGGAAAGGCCTATGTCCAACAGTGGACTCTTTCGGGCTGATGATGATGATGATGAAAGAGTTCGGGCAACACCTAATTCATAAAAATAAAACTTTTTTGCGTCAATGTTTTATTTTGATTTAAATTTTTTTTATTTACTTTGAGATAGACTTACAGACAAATTACAAAATAAATAACATAGCAAATGTAAAAAAAAATGCTGATTACAAGTCCCCACTTATAAATACAATACCATTTCACAAACTTAATAAATAGTAAATATACTTAAATAAGGTATTAAGATTTGCCGTGTGGGATCCGGTAGAGTAAAATAGGACCACTCCAACTCTTCCCGTGGATGTCGTACAAGGCGATTGAGGGAATACATTTTATAACATCAATCAGGCCTCCCCAAACCGTTTGGCCAGCGTGGGGAGTGTAGGCCAAATCCTCCGTCTGTGTCCGGCAGATGAGAGAGGGTTGTGCTCCTGCAGTGGAAACAAAAATAACCTGATGATGATGATTTTTCGTTTAGTTAGAAAATCAACAGCTTTTTACAGCAAGAATTTTATACTAAACTATATTACTTGTACAAGAGCTATTAACAGGTTTCCTTAATTTTAATAAAACTTATTCGGTTGCTGAGAAAACGGACAGTTACAGAAAATTGAATACCTAGTAGGTAGATACATAGATAAGGTACTGAATTTATAATATTGCAACTCGAAGGAAGAAAGAAAGCTTTACAATAGAGATTTACAATAATAGCAATAAATGTAGTTAAATTTAAGGTTTACAACCGTGGCGGAACGGGTAGCTCTCGGACTGCTACGCCGGAAGTTGCGGGTTCGAATCCCGCTAGGGGCAAATGTTCGCATGATGAATATAAATGTTTGTACCCAAGTCTTGGATGTTTATATATTTATTTAAGTATGTCTATCCGTTATCTAGTAACCATACCACAGGCTCTGCCTAGTTTGGGACTGGATAATTGGTGTGAATGTCTGTGATATTTATTATTATTAAAAGTAGGTAATATTGGTTAGTACTCTTCCTGTAGGATGGACGAATTATAGCGGAATTACAAAATACTGACTCGTAGAATTTAAACGTAAGTTAGAAAAATACTCATGTTACAAAGAATTATGTACTATCTAAATGCCAAGTTATGACAAAATGGCAAACAAACAATAAATAATGCTCTGTTTAAACAATAGAATCTGATACCCTTCGGATATCTAGATAATATACATATAATTGTGCAACCACTGAACGCAAAAATGTCAAGACAATTTAGGTTCGTGGGTAGAGCTGCAGTTAGGCTAACGAAGTAACATGCAATTTGTCCGCTCATCTGATGGTATGGGTAGACAAAGAGATGTATTACCGTACCTACTTAACATAACAAATGCTTGTAAACTTAGACAAACTTTTTTTATACTAAAAAACACTGAGAGTTTCTTGCAGGTTCTTTCCTTTGGGAACTTTACAGATTTTGAAAGTTTCTTTTTGACAAAAAAAATAAAACCTAATTTATTTTGTAAGTGTGAGAAGTATTTTCAATGAACTCGAAAACCAAACCGTTACAATATTAAAACCACGAATATCACACCTTATCATACATACATACATAATGCTCACGCCTTGGTCCCAGAGAGGTAGGCAGAGACGGATGATCGCCACTTTGCGCGATCCTGACACACCTCACTAGCCTCACTCACATTCATCAACCGTTTCATGCACCTTCTTTTATTCTTCTCACTGCGGACCCCAGTCTTTTTGAGGACGTTACTAATTTGATCCTTGATGTCCTCCTAGGACGACCTCTAGCTGTAGTTCCTTCCACATTCGCACTGTATATTACTTTTGTCACTCTTCTTTCACTCATATGCTCTAAATGTCCAAACCAATGCAACATACCCTTGCACAACGGGTTGGTGGTGCAAGACATTGAAATTTAAGCGTTTGTCCATGCGTTTGACCACGCTTGGTCACAGGGAGGGGAGGGGGGTTAGGTTTTTGTCACGTGGTAGTCAATACCCTATAGGGAAATCTCGCGCTTTTTCGAGCTACATTCAAATATGGCGCGCCGTTTTTAGCGCTTTTTAAACTCATAGGTGGCAACACGGACGTCAGCTGATTGAAGACTGACAGTTTTTTCTTCTTGATGATATTTTTTTCACTTGTAGTTATATGATATGCACGCACTATTGGGGTCACGCGGCAAGCGCCGTGTTTATAAAAACAAATATGAGCAATTTTTTTTCTTTAAATTTCTGTTTAAAATTAATGGTTTAAAACCATATTTATCCATTATTACGTGAAAATGAGGGTCTTGGCATATACTACGGGTGGTCACCGAGGGGGTAGGGGGTAAAAAATTGAAAAAATGGGTCACGTAGTTTGTGTACGTTCCCTATACTCTGTGTATACAGAGCGCGCAGGATGATCAGTAAAATAAAAAAAATTCTAAACTATAATAAAAAAAATCGTAAACAGATCGTGGGGTCTCGTTTGAAACATACTACCCTCATCTATATATCTTATAATATTTAGTCTTGGGGTTTTTATTGTGCACGTGAGTTATCCCACAGAATAAGTATTTATGTTAGAGGGCAGTGTTTGATGGTTACACTGGCATTTTGTCTGATTGACTCATACGAATTTTTAATTAAAAAATTTTAACATTAGATTTTGCAAAAACCGCGTAATTAAAGAACACGTTTCTGATTGTAAATGGTCTATGTCCAACAATGGACGTCTAAAGGCTGACATGATAATGATGACGTCAATCTATTTATTTAGAAACAAAGTGCTATATCACCAAGGAAATTTAATTTAGATAAAATTCGTTACTTGCAGTTTGGTTGAATGTAAAATATCAAATACGCGAGAAAAATGTTTACCGCCCAACGAAGTGGGCAGGGGTCAGCTACTACCATATCAAGTAATACACTGATGAATATGGCCAAATTAAATAGTGACTCTGTGTCAGCCCCGTAGACACACACATTCACATACACGCACACACACACACACACACACACACACACACGCACACACAACATGTATTTTGGCGGATTCGCATTAATTAACCTTAGTTATCGCTTAAATTATTTCTATGTCTTTACGAGTATTTACTATGTATGCAATAATTAGGAAGAGCGGGGCTTCTTAACACAGGCTTTTACGCTTAAAAAGAAGTCCCGGCCCCATTATATCTATTGTAAAATACTGTTAAAACAATAAATATATTTTTATTTTTTTTATTTTGATTTGACTAGTCGGTAGTACACCTGCTCGCGAAGCTCGGGGTCGCGGGTGCGAATCCCGCCCAGAGCAAACATTCGTGTGATGAGCACTTGTGTTTGCCTTGTGACTGGAATTTATTTACATAAGTACGTTATGTATTTATGTATGTATATCAGCTGTTTGATACCCATACAGGCTCTGCTGCCTAGTTTGTGATCAGGAGGCCGTGTGTGAAATGTCCCCACATATATATTTATTTACTAGCTGTGCTCGCGTGGACTACTCAACCCGACTTCGACTACGACTCTGACCCCGACGCCCACCCAAATTTACTTTATTAATATCTCAGGTTCTAAGTGGCGTATCAAGATGAAACATGCACCAGATTTTAAGTTAGACCTCCAGCAAGACAACTGTGAAAAGTATCCAATTTCTTTCAGTAGTTTTGGCGTGATGAGGTAACAAACATACATACAGACAGACAGACAGAAAGACAGACAAAAAATCTATAAAAAATAGTTTTAGCTTCTATTGGCCCTATAAAGACCCCTCATACACATTTTTCTACAATATCTCATATGTACAGACATAGACCAGTTAAATTTTTATTATATGTATAGATTTAATGGGTCGCTAAGGGTTATATTGTTACACTTCTCATTTATAACATAAAATATACAGCACGGCCTGCTACGGATATTTTGAAATGATTTCGTTAAATTAGTCTGATGAAACAGTATGTAATTATGGACAGAGATCGTGTGAAGAAGCTGTATAGTCTGGCAAGCGAGAGTTGCTGTAATAAATATTTGTTTAATCTGTATGAGACTCAAATAATTAGGTAACTTGCAGAATAAATAAATAAATACTTATTGTGTTATATGTTCTATGATTATTTAATATATAGTAGGTACACGCGACTACTGCCTCTCCATAATCCCTTATCTTCACTGTTATCACACGGTTAGCTGGAAGAAATTTCTTTAGAAATAAGCTTATCCTTTTGTATAATTTTCTTTTCTTTGTTTTGTTCTTTGTATATTTGTGTGTACAATGAACTATTAAATAATAATAATAATAATAATAAATATGGTAAAATTACATATATTTTGCCGTGTAGTTCCCGGCTTAGAATAGGGCCTCCCAAATAGAATACCACTTTTGGTAAATTGTCCGGTTGTAAGGAGAACGCTCTGCCCGTCCCTGGTGCAGTCCCTTAGTCGCCTTGACCTCACCCACGGGAAAGATAGAGGTGGCCCTATTCTAAGCCGGGAACCACACGGCATATACCGTCATAACTCAATAAATGCAGTGTTGAGTTATTAATAAGAAAAAAAACGTACTCGATTTCCTCTATCTTTGTTTTTCATGATATAAACAGACAATCATTGTTTATATAATTTTGTGTTTTCTCAAAAGATGCTTTTTTGAGTTATGATGGTTTATGATTTCCTGTGCGCCATATTACGATAAGCATTTGGCATTTAAACAACCATTAGACGCCAAACGATTATCCAGATATGTCACGTGCCTCATAGAAAGTACAAAATGGTTTATTATTTCATCGGATATTAGCAGAAATAGTTACTTAGAAATTGCCTAATCCGGAGCATCCGACTACCTAGCTTGCAGTTAGGTACAATTTATACTTACTTACATATTTTTTTCTGGTGCCAAGTTACAGTTCCCGGACTAATTCACTGAACCGTAATTGAGCAGGTTACGGCGTAAAGGTATAATAATAATAGTCTTATCGTGATATTTATTGATTGTGACGAAGTCTGACTGGCGTCTGCTATTAGAGCCTCAATCCAAAGCTCAACATGAGAATGACATCAGCTTGTAATGAGCTGCTGTCATGATCTATTGGAAACAGCTGATTCCCCGTGACTATGGAACCCCGGGCGCTCCACACAAGCGAACAGATTTAATTACCTACTACTACTATAGGAGCACCAGCATGTCTTTATATTGTATGAGGGTAAATTATAGTAGAATAGAATAGAATAGAATAGAATAGAATAGAATAGAATAGAATAGAATAGAATAGAATAGAATAGAATAGAATAGAATAGAATAGAATAGAATAGAATAGAATAGAATAGAATAGAATAGAATAGAATAGAATAGAATAGAATAGAATAGAATAGAATAGTATTGAATTGAATTGAAAAGAATTGAAAAGAACAGAACAGAACAGTGCAGAGCAGAGCAGAACAGAACAGAATAGAATGGAAAGACTTTATTTGGCGAACACAAATACAACACAGGAATTAAAATTGACGACATAAATATGAAAAAAGAAGCAAACAAATTACATGTAACCGTTAGAACAAAAAGAAAAAAAAATGACACAGTGTTGTAGTGTGACGCCAAAAGTGTCCCCAGCTCAGCTGGTAGTAAATTAATTGGTAGTTGGGCTACCCCTATCTTTCCCGTGGGTGTCGTCAAGGCGACTAAGGGATTGCACAAGGGACGGGCAGCAGCGTTCTCCTGTGTGTGTATGTTAAGATCATTACTGCGATCATCAATCCGCCTGCCAAGCGTGGTGATTATGGCAAATCCCCCAATGAACATCTAACCAAAAGTGGTATTCTATTGGGGAGGCCTATGTGCAGCAGTGGACGTATTTAGGCTGATGATGATGATGAAATTATGGTAGGGCTGGCGGTTGCACCGAGAGCGATGGAGAAAGAGACAACGTTGTGCGTCAACAACATAAGTGTTTCTCTCTCTATACTTACGCTCTATTATAGAAAGAGAAGAAATCTTGCGGGAGACGTTAAACTGGGGTAAGAGAGCATCGGTGACGTAGTGCGATAGATGCGGAATATAAAGTTGAAAGATCGAAGGCCGCTTTCCAGTGTTACCATTTAGGTACCATAAGTTTTTTGACTAGTCTCAAACGGTGAAGAAACACGTGAGGAAACTCGTAGGTTTGAGACCGTGTGTAAGATGGAACTATCACTGAACATCAGCTTTAGAACCTATGGAGGGGACAGCGAGACGATGAAGCAAGTGCTGTGCGAATGAAATGCACTATCTGCAAGGAGAATGAGAGTCTTACCCTAAACTCAAAGATTACAGGATCATATCCCTAAACTGTATAACAGCTTTTATGCAGAATACTTTAGGATATGGAAGCAGCACATAGACAGAGGAGCCAAGAGATCTACGTGTCGTCGGATACTCCGGTGTTGCTCCACGTTCACTAGGAACAAGTAGAACTTATCTACCAGGTGGTGATAAAAGTTTCTCTTTAAGTGATGCTGTTGGAGCAAATGATGAAGAACAGTTGGACACAGAAAAAAGCAATGTAAAAGTGCTTACAATGATACCTATAGATCGTACAATTCACGATGGCAGCTAATTAAATCACTTCACTTATATGAAGTGAAGGGTGAGGCAGTGACGAGACTAACACGAATACTTGGCTATTATAGTCAAATCTTCCACTATGAGTTAAGAAATCCGCTGGATGCGAAGAGCGAAGGACTGGGAGAAAGGCCTATGTCCAGAAGTGGACGTTGAAAGGCTTCTATGATGATGATGAGACAAAATGTGACGCAAAACACAGTAATTCTGAAATTGGACTAAAACACAAACGAAAGTTTGAAAACGTTGTCGATGCTAATTCTAAAGTAAGGTCATATTAAATTAGAACCCATTTATGCGCCTTAACGACTTGATAGGCGGATCATAACGCTTTATGGTTATAATTTTGAATTGGATGGAACCAATAAAGAGATTTTCGTAATTTTGTTGCCTAGGTCATCCGCTAAGGCATTAGAAGACGTAGTCTAACTTAGACTTGGTTTACGCTAAGATATTATATCTGATTTTCCTGCACTTACGAGTACACTAAACTATACTCGTACTTGAAGCACTTATTGCAAAAACTTCGCTTGTCAATTAACATAATTAATATCTTTCCTGATTTACTTAAATATTTTTCGAAAATCCCGGTGGATCTATTATTCTTGTATTAAGTATTTTAAGTACTTGCGGAAACTGTTATCAAATTTTAAGACTTATGACTTACTAGCTGGTGCCCGCGATTTCGTCTGCGCACGATTAGTATTTGGAGTAGCTTTTTTGTAGGACTATTTAAGATAAACATTTCCATCATACATTACATATGTGTAACTCTAGCGGCTTTGGCAGCGCACGCCATAATAGCTCGCAGATGGTAGATTTTTCCTACTTACTTGATATTTTGCACAATTCACACAATATCTTTATAACCTATGTTTTATTCTGATGTATAAGCTATATTATTGTAAAGTTTCATTAAAATCCATTCAGTAGTTTTTACGTGAAAGAGTAACAAACATCCATCCATACTTACAAACTTTCGCGTTTATAATATTAGTAGGATGTATGCCTAATATTGTGCGCACCAACTTTCATAGTTGTCACTTTAAGCATTAACAAAGTTGGTACAAATAAATGCATTAGTTTAACATTAAATAATGCCACAAATGATTTGATACTTTAATGGTAGAACTAAAAGACCTCCGACATTGATTTTAATCGAAAATTGTGGCCAATTAAAGCAGAATTTATTTTTTTACTACTGGCTCCATCTAGTGCTATTTAACCTGAGTGTGTGACTTTAGCGTTTATAATATTAGTAGGATAGGATTTATTAACATGACACCTAAACCAATACTTAACATACTTGACTATGACTGAGAGTCTAACTTGAAAATGCTAGTGGTTAAAGATGATTAAAGATTTGACCAAGCAAACCAATTCCTTTTACGAAAAGATAACATGAATGTCGTAGTAAAAATCTTTATTGAAAATAAGAAACAAGATACATATTGCTTTCTTGGTGTCAATTTGTAATTCAGAATTCAATATTTATGGAAAGAAAGAAGAATATTTCAAAAAGATTTTTTTTAATCATATGAACACTTTATAAATACGAGTATATTTACCGTTGTTCGGAACGAACTAAAGTTGAAGATTGTATAATCTTTATTGTATTTAACGATTCATTCATTCAATCCCTTTTACAACATCGTTCGTGTGGGACGCACGTCAATTATAGTTTAAATTTAAAATATACGTGAAACTAACGAAATATCCTTATATTTATGTTTTATAACAACAACCGTAAACTATTAAGTATACTCGTAAGTGCAGGATAATCAGCAATTGACCTACAAATGTATATAATCCTTGCAGTGTAATGTGTTCTCATTTGTAAATGAAGTATTCCATTAATGATCTCTGACAAGCTTTTGACCTATATCAACATCAACTTATCCATGTAGCAGTCGGAAGATTCAGCTTTATTTTTCAATCAAGTCATTAAAAAGTAAAAGAGTGGTATGTTTGCATGACAAGGTCGAATGATATGGAGCATGCGCACCCATACGCAGTTAATACCATTGAGATGGGATTTGGATGGTGTCATGCGAGAATTAGGCAGTAATTACTGGGCTTTAAAGATTTCATGGATACGTCTTATGTGAACAATTTTTTTTTTCGGAACAAATATCCATAATATGTTAGTACGCAATTTAAGAAAACTATGTTAGTATACTTAGTGTCAATCTTTTAAAAGTCTACAAATTTATATAATAAAATAATTAAAAATATAATGTGCACTGCTGTCTGCCTATCTGCTTTGCTTTTCTCTTTCACCGAAAGGTTTACTGGAAGAAAACTCTTACAGAGTTAAGTGCGCCTTTGTACATCTTGTGTTTAAATTAGATGTGTGACTTATATTTGTGTACAATAAAGTATAAATAAATAAATAAATAAAAATTAATAATAGTAAAAATAAAGGTTAAGCCCATTTAAGAAGATATATAGGTACCTCATACGTCCACTGCTGGACATAGACCTTGTCTAATAAAAGCCACTACACCCAATCCTATTTATAGGGTAACTGGATAGGAAACTGCATCATTAACTTAATAAATTGACATTAATAACTGAAAAAGAAATTAAATATGTTCATTTTCGATAATCTCTTTTAAATTTTATCAATTTGTTTTCATTTCCTCAAAAAAATCAATAAAACACCTGCTACTGTTTACAAATGAATTACTTATTCCCATTATTAAATTACAACATACAGCATAACATCATCCACAACAATTAGACAGTCCATCTTCGTGTATCGTATTTGTGATTAGGCAAGAGAACCACGACTTTGAATGAGAGCATCTTCGGCTAAGTAGATCGATATGATCTGCAGGCTTGCATATAAATATTGTAGTAACTACCAAACCGTATCAGTCAACTTGTAGCATCCGTATAGTAGCTTGCAGGACTAACAATGAAACTGGTGCGTAAAATAAGTTCAGTTAATATAAAGTGTAAAGGCTCTGCGTAAAACCAATAAGGTCATAGTTGAGAGAAATAAGTGTTTGAAATAGTGATTTAAAAGTGAAGTGATTGATAATGATAATTTTGCAATAACGTATTACATAATTATACATATAGTAGAATATTTTAGTAAAGTAAACTTAGACGAGTAAGGAAACTGAGTACAAGGAGAGGGTTTTTAAGAGATACGACTACAAAAATTGTTGATTATATTGAGACAAATCGATTGATATCACTACTACTGCGAGAAAAAATGGAATAAGTTAAAATATTTTTTTTTGATAAGTACTTCAATATTTTGTCTATTTCAGATATTAATTCTGGCTGTGATCGCCTGGTCTAATGGCGCTAAACTAGACAATACCTACCTCCCTCCCTCTTACGCTCAGACTTCTGGTGGGTCAGGAAACTTCCTCCAAACTCCAGCTTCTGGACAAATTTCTAACGAATACCAAAGAAATAATGGCTTTGGCCAAACACATAGAGGACCTGGTAGAAACGGAGTAGCTCAAAGTGGTGACGATTACGCTCAGGGCAGGAATGACTTCACCCAGACTGGAAGCAATTTTGCCCAAACTGGAAACGGTTTCGCCAATAATGGTAATAACTACGCTCAGACTGCAAATAGTTTCGCTCAGAATAGTAACGCTGGAAATTTCAACAATAACTTTGGTAACTTTGATAGTCGTCCAGAAAGAGCTCAAGCTGCATTTGAAAGGAATGCTGCCATTCTTCGCCAGGATACTCAAAATGATGGAGAAACTTATTCATTTGCTTACGAGACCGATAATGGTATAGTTGCAGAGGAAAATGGCGTAGCAACTAATGGTGTTCAAGCTCAAGGTGGCTATTCCTATACTGGCGATGATGGACAAGTATACAGTATAAGGTATGATAGTTGTTTTTTGGCATATTTTGTTGGATTTATTTAAAATATCTAAACGGGTGTAATAAAAGCTCTGTATATGACTACTGAAACAAATTAACTAAAAGAACGAAAAACTAAAGGAATGAATGATATAAACAGCTTAACAACTATATTTCAGGTACACAGCTGATCAAAATGGCTTCGTGCCCCAAGGCGACCATATCCCCACTCCTCCTCCTGTACCAGAAGAGATCTTGAGGGCTCTAGAACAGAACGCTCGTGATGAAGCCGCAGGAATATACGATGATGGTAAGCAGACAACTGTTAGTCTAGCGATAGACCTTTTTTTGCTAAGTTTATTTACAGCAGTAAATTAGTATCATGCAGTGACTTAACAGAGCCTAGTATAGGCAATAGAGGTCCTAAGGTCAGATTCTGAATTAGCTTGAGTAAACTGACAGGTGCTAATGTCAGTTTGTAAAATAGTATTGCTATAGTTATGCAAAAGTGATGCGTTCAGTTCTATTCAGTTTTGAATCAGCTCACGTACACAGAATCAATAAACATTGTAATGTATTGACTACAATTGCAGACAAAATAAATTATCTGAAATCAGATACTCCTCTAAAGCGATGAATGGTTTGATATGAAACGGTGTGTATAATGAATGACCATAGCTAAAATTACGACTTCTTCTTTACACTTGATCTTCAGACTTTTTGGGTCAAAAGATACGTTATTATATAATAGTTTTATGTGTGGTATTTAATATGTAATAGTTAATACTGCCTATTATATTTTACGAGTTATATAAACTGTCTGCTGGCCACGTTTCTAGCCTTCAGATAAAATAAAAATTACTTGGGTAAATATTTCATAAATCAAATTAAATTACATACATATGACTTAAAAGCACAAAATTGTGTATTTACAGGCTCCTATAAAGAAGATAAATATGGTAGCGGCGATGAAAACCAATACAATTCTTACAAAAATTATGACAGCAGCAACAACTTCAACAATGGAAACACCTACAACACTCCAAATAATGGCGACGAAGATACCGTTGTGACTAACAATGCCCTTTTCCGTGATGATAACAGACCTGGTTTTAGAAATTCAGCTGGCTCTAACGGTGTTCCTTATAACCAGGGTAACAAAGCTGGCATTGGTAACCAGAATACTAACTTTAATGGTCCTTCTTCTCAAGTTTCTGGTTTTAGAAACCAAGCCAACCAGGGTTTTGGCAACCAAGCTTCCAGTGGCGCTAGTAAGGCTTACTTGCCACCTCTCAACAACCAAAGATCTGGTGGCAATGAAAGGAATGGTTTTGGCAGGAGACAGCCATCTTTCAACTCCAGAAATGGATACCAATATTAGATAAATTTTTATAAAACAAAAATAAAGTTTAATTTAAATGAATGTTTTGTCTTTTTGTTAGTTATTAATGGTAAAATAAATAAAATAAAATAAAATAAAAAATGTATGCGTTGCATACCTATTTATCAACCAGTCTCCAAAAAGGACATTTTTTGACGAAAATTGTTCCGTTAAAGATCGTCAAGGTTAAACTTGGTCAAGACGAGTACCGTCAAACAATGTTGGTTTTGACGTCTGATAAATATGGAAGTTCTTGGTCATAATTTATGAATTTCTAGATAACATCCAATAGTCCGAACGAAAAATGTTATCTATCATGCATAAGTCTGGAAGAAGTAAAAACACAATTAGAAAAAAACTATTGAATTATAACCAAGTATTTAATTTTATTTTACTGTAACTATTTTGGTATAAAAGAAAAAAATTAAAACTCAGTTTTGAGATCATTTTGTCCTTTTCGAGCTTAATTTTATTTTTTCCTTGTTACTATACCCGCAAATGGGTATAATATCTAGGACAATAAACTAATGATGAACCCTGATGAACCCTGCAGGCCTCTCTTCAAGCGGTTGGGCATCCTTCCACTCCCATCTATGTATATCTTCGAGTTAGCAAATTTTGTTAAATCGAACGACCATCTGTTTATAGTGTCAAGGGATGTACACTCACGCAATGTCAGGTATCCAAACCGACTAATTTATAACGTAAATCCAAGGACAGCAAGAACGCACTGCCTAAGGATATTACAGACCTCCCGTTGAAACGTTTTCGCGCAAAACTTTGGTTGATGGACAAAGGATTCTATTCTGTAAAGGGGCTACTTTGTCCTAATACTTAGTTTGTAGTGTCTTTACTTCTAGTTTTAACAGTAGGTAACAAATTATTGTGTATTTAGACAGTTTGACATATTGTAATATTATATGCATACTTACGAATTTTTTGTTGTTGTTATAAATAATCTCAAATTACTATTAAATCATTTTTATAACTAATTATTGTTTGTCAGAAATGACTAAATGTGCTGGATATATAAAATAATCTACCACCTGTGTACCATATTGATGGCAATAAATATTTATTTCATTTCATTTCAAACTTGGAACAGCATACTTACATGATGGTAAAACATACGTAATAGACAATAGCTTTGCACGTTTGGTTGTGAGGAATAAAAAATAGTCTCACCGAACACAGTATTCTTATATAGCTTTGCGTGACACTTCATTCATAAATAAATTAAGGAGAAGACATTCACCTCTATCATTAATTACTTTACTATTATGTTTGTGACCGAAAAATCGTCGATAACACTTTTAATGAAAACCTGATTATTATCTTCTAAACCAGTTTAGATAAAACAGTGTCATTTTTGAGAAAAATAATGATTACACTCCCAGCACAGATCATTAATTTAAGATTTCAAAAGTTTTTAGCGATAGAATGCTTTCATCTGTTTGTAAAAACGTTAAAAACATTACGGTATTCAAGACAATGTTTTAAGCAATACTGATATATCTAATTTCTGAAAGTCTTTACAACTTCAAATGATAGTTACTTGGCTCGAGTAAGATCTTGTTACTTAAATATTTGTGAACTATTTCGACCAACCACAAAAAGATCAGTAGTTACTTCATCATATCAGCCCTTAGACGTGTCCACTGCTGGATACAGACCTTCCCCAATGAATGCCACCACACCCGGTCCTCCGCCCTCCGCATCTTCACCACCTTCTTCAGGTCGTCGGTCCATCTGGCGGCGGGGCGTCCCACCCTGCGCGTGCCAATATGCAACAGTAGTTACTTAAGTAACTAAAATTTAAACCAGAAAAACTAGAACCAACAATGGGAGCTGAAAGAGTGAGTTTCGCCTATGACCGAATTAGAAATACTCCCAAACTTTAAAGTCAAAGTTAAAGTCAAAGTCATATTGCTTAGGAGTACACTTGGTACATTTATACACGTCATTTTTTTATCGACTACCGCTTCCTAGGTGTTAGCGCTGTGAAGAAGAAACGGCGCAACAAACTTCACGCAACACATCTTTTAAAAATCAAGTTTGCATACAATTAATAAAGATTTTGCGAAGCTGAATTAACATTAGTACCAGGCATCTTTGTCATTCAAATAATCGTTTATCTTATAATAGGCTTTCTTACAAAGTTGTTTTTTAATGTGAATCTTAAACTTTAGTAACTGAAGTAGCATCAGAAAAAAAATTGAGAAAGATATCTGATGGACTTGATATTTTTTGAATACCTACATGACGCATTCTGATGATAAATACATACATACCTACGATATTTTAGTCTTCGACATGTTATGTTTACTGAATTGTTTTGTCTTGGTTATGTTTAGTGAATTTAATAAAATTCTTTGATAACAAAATGTACGACGATGCACTTAAGTTTTCACACGAATAAGAAGTGAAATTTTAATTTGGTACAAGTATATGGATATTTTATTTCTTAAGAGAAATAGAGATTATTGAAAAAGGTAAAAGAAGGAAGAAAGGTACAGGTAAAAGATCTCCTGTAGCTCTGCAAAGTTTTTGATAGTACCGAGGATGCTCGCGAGGAGTTACCCCTTTGAATCTCCTGGCTGATGCGACTGATAAAAAGGGAACTGGCTCGACGGTTGCCGGTTGGCTCGACCTTCAGCAGTTTGCCAATATTCGATGCAAACTTCTTGGCTTCTGGGCTCTAAGTGCAAAATGTCAATATAGGGAACTCAAGGACAACGATCTCTATATACTACTAGATGGAGCGTTCCAAACAATCGCTCTGTTCCACGCAAGTAGCCACAACTCTTTCACATTCACAATGAAACTTGTGCAGTTCCTACTCATAACATTTAATAATTACTAAATATTGACGCTACGGTTAAATAATGTAAATATTTATTAAATAATTAAATGTTCTGCGCAGTAACTGCACAAGTTTCATTGTGAATGTGAAAGAGTTGTGGCTACTTGCGTGGAACAGAGCGATTGTTTCGAACGCTTCATCTAGTAGTAAATAGAGATCGTTGCGCAAGGAAGAGTATATTTGAACTATAGGATGGGTGCAAGTACTGTTAAAAAAAAGTTTATTTAACTTACTTTTTTACGGACATAAAGTTTAATATAAGAGTGTCATCAACAGAGCTTGCACTTAACACCCAAGTTCACAGTTCACGGTTCACAAAAGCAATTATCCGATACCCATTACCCATCGAGATGATACCCTATGGTCGTGTGCCGCGCGACCTCCTGCCTAATAGGGTATTTGGAACAAAAGAAAATTTAACACTTTAATTAAAATTTTGAAATATTGACACTCGCCTTGATCTGGCTAAATGGCGAATAGACTATTAAACTCCTACAACTTCCGACGATGACGGCTGATGATGGTGAAGATAATTCGAGTTCTTGAAGCAGACCAGGAGGCCTACTTCGTAACCATTTCGGCAAATATCCGTCGAACTACACAGGAATTTTGTATTATGTAACGGGTCATGTGACAATTCTGATAAGCGATTGGCGTCCTAACTACAATAATTACTAACAAGTCATAACATAATATAAAGATAAGCGTTTTGCGTGTAATTGTGATAATTAGATGCCCGACGCTTATATTACGCTCAGTCACCTTTTAGAGCAGGGATTCCCAAACTGTTTTGGGCAAGAGACCCCTTTTCCAAAATGAACTGATATCTCAGACCCCCATAGCCAAGTTACTTTGAAAATCCTATCTCTAGTTTGTTTCCTGATACAAAATACTTACCAATTTAAAAACTTTGCGGTTGGTTAAGTGAATAAACTGGACATAATTTTCTCATCAAAATTTAACAAAAATAAATAGACATAATAGTACAACAATGATACATCCTACTAAAATATTAGTCATTCTTATAACAAGTTGGTACACGTAACAAAATATATACAGTACCTTGAAAGTTTCAAATAAGAACTTGTGTTAGATTTTTAGACATCGTCGACCCCCAAAACAGTTTTCATTTATGTCGACCCCCGGGAAACTGATTCGGTATCGACCACTTTGGGAATCTCTGTATTAGAGGGTATGAAATAGTTTTTTAGTTCGACGTATACCTATTATCTGAAATCCAGTTATGTAGTGTGAATGTTGCCACAATGGCAAATTGCGACAAATGACTCTTAGGCTCTTCAAAGGGTTGTAGCTTGTTGACTTTAGGCTCTTTTTAAAGTTTATTAGCTTATACTCCTGTACATATTTGTGATTTTTGTTCTTTGTAGATAATTACAATACGAGTAACTACATGAATTCTGATTATATTTTCAAGTTTAATATCATAACTAATGCAATATAAGGACTCTAACCCCCCAAATTCAACCAGGTCTCACACATCGAAGAGCAACTCCGAACAGTCATGAACTCCTTTAATGTGACTTCCATATACCGATTCGATTACAAATTTGGTCCAAATCGACCGAACTCGAGCCAACGCGCGTGAGCCACTACACATCGAGTCTTAAACCATCGGTTGGAGGGTGGAACGATCGTGTAGAGCTAGCATTAGGGTAGGCTTTTGTCTAACCGCACAAGGAAAGATGAATTCTCGAGGGGAGATCGCGGATCGCCACTGACGACCTGAAGATTTCCAGGCGCGGCCGGGTGGGTGGCGTTTATTGGGGAAGGCCTACGTCTAAGGGTTGATATGATGATATTCTACTTACATATTTTAAATATGATTAAATACTTTGAATCGTGCATTTTCACTCGGTCTCATAGAGTCATTGATTTAGAGTCTTAAAAAATTATAGTTTTTGGATTAAATTGTATGTTTGTATGCCCAGTTGTTTGAGATTATTGGTGTTTAATACCTACTCTGTGAAGAAATTTTAATTAAAAAGTTCCTTTATATGTACGCCAGCAACAACCTGATGACCAAAACGCTGTTTGAAAGCTAAACACTGTTACATCAAAGATCCTTCATCGTTTATCATTTTAAAAACCAATTAATGCCACTTAGAGATCGCATTACGTCTCCAACCGGGCTAATTCCTTGTCACCACCAATTACACTTCAGGCCACGCTAAAATGTCAAGGTACGCCAAACCCATGATCAATGCCCAACAATAAATATTTTGAAATCGTAAAATAAACACTCTTAATAACTTGTTTAGGTATTTGACAGCAACAATTAGGGTTGGTGTCACGCTGTACGTCTGTCACGTCTCCGTACGTTAGTCATTAGAGGTTAATTTTAAGGATGGTATAAATAACATTTCTTGATGGAAGACGACACACATCTCAAGCGGGTCCTGGTGTGGACACATCTTTCGAGATGAAGAGTTTCACGGTTGGTTTATATTTATTGTGGCTTGCAGTGTAGTGAAAATTTACGAAGTGTTTATAAGTGAGAGTGTTTAAGTGACGGGGGCACGGACACGGAGGCGGGCAGCAACGCAATTATTGCAAGACTAGCTAGTACTGCGATAGGTCTCGCATATAAGGAATACCTACGTCCAACAGTGTCCGTTGACAGGCAGATTTATGACTCAGTAGTGATAAAAGAAAACAATAAATTGTTGTGCAATATTACTTAAACAATGCCATTGCCACATTGAAGTTGGAACTCTCTAGTGACGTTTTCTGCAGCTCTAATTACAAATTTCTTCAATATAAACTGTGTATTAGCCTTTACGGGATAGGCAGAAAGACAGAACCTATTATTTCCACAAATTTTATAACCCTCAATTTCTTATTTATTAATTAACTAATAGACAGTTGTTAACTTGAGCACCTTAGATTTTCCACTTTAGAATAAGATGTATTCTAGCATCCTTTGTATTATCTTGTATAACCGTAGCTTCTTCCTTTCAGCTACTCCTGGCTTTAGGCCTGGCATCTTCAGATAAATTGGACCGAACCTATCTTCCTCCACCTGGATCAAAATTTGCAGGAGGAAGTCCCGGAGACATTCAAGTGCCACTCGAATTCCCAAAAGAAACATATTCAACGACTTTAAGACCTCTAGCACCAGGACAGGCAAAAGATGCACTGACTCCCGAAGATTCAAGATTGACTGTAGGAATTGATAGAGGAACTGGAGTACCAAAAATTCCCATAAACTCTATAGGGGTTGTTACTCCAAGACCACAAGGACCAATTACATATTTCCAGGATCCTCATAAATTACCTTCTACGACCACATCCTATGCATTTACTCAGACAACGACATTCCCTTCAGAAGGATTTGAAACTACTGTTAGTCCAGTAGGCCCTTTTAGTGATTTGCATCGACAAAACATAGTTTTAAACTATCCCCAGGGTTTGCAAGGTCAACAGATTTATAATCAAGTTCAACCAGGAAATGGTCAGCCTGTCGCTATTGGTCAACAAGTAGGATTTACCCCAACCCTTGGACCTGCGACCCAAGGGTCTCAATCCCCTATGTCTGGTGATCAAATCTTTATAGATGGACATCCAGGTTACAAAATTCATCCTCAAGATTTAAATCAATATCAACAAGCTTTACATCCATCTTCAACGATTTCACCAACTATTGGCAGTACTGGCTTACCACAGTCTCCAGGTCCAGACCAAGGATTAACAAATTATTTAGGTGTACAACCCCCAAGGCATTTAATTGGTCAACAGAGTACATTTCCAGGAGCACATTCTTCTCAAGTTACTCCTCAGAAATACCCACCACTCATTCCTCAATATGGTGATAATTCTTACAACATTCATGGAACACTACCGCAAGGGTCAAACACTCCTGAACAGCTGGGTGGTCAACGCCCAATACATTTTGGTGGTCAACAGGGTAACGTCCCTTCTACTATATCCCCTCAAGGTGTACCTGTAACTTATCAACCAGGAACTCCACAATACGGTACAGATCACGGCAATTTTCAAGGTAATATTGCTCCTGGGCTTAATCTTCCTCAACAGTTTGGTGGTCAGCGGCCGACATTTGCTGGGCAACAGAGTTCCTTACCATCAACTGTTTTTCCTCAAGGCATTCCTTCAAGCTTTCAACCAGGAAAATCTCAAGTTGGCAATGTTGAAGGCACTGTTACTCCTGGATTGAGCGGACCCCAACAGTTAGGTGATCAACGACCGGCACAACGGTTTGATAATAATGGCGTATTACCGTCCACTGTTTCCCCTCAAGAGTTTCCTTCAACTTATCTGCCAAGTTCTCAATATGGCTCAGATCTCACTACATCTGCCGTTCCTAATGTTTCTCAAACTGATTCTTTTCCCGGTCAACAAGTTCCAACGGCACAAGCGGGACGGCCTGCTCCTGGCAGACAACCTTCATATGACGAAATACGTCGTGATCAATATTTTAATTTGAAACCAGGAGACTCGGGTGTCCGCGATGGAAGCTCTCAGAATATTTACCGACCCGATTCCACAGCAACATCTTCAATTTTACCACCTGGCTACTCTAACCAACCTACATTCCCTAGTACCACACCCACAATACTCCCTTCACATGGTATAACGGCTGATTCTCCTACTACGTCAGGTATTTTAAATCAAGGAAATATGGTTCCAATAAGACCTAAATCCCGACCTGAAAGACCACAAGCTGAATTTGATAGAAACGCGGTCATTCTAAACTATGAAAATGTCCTTACCCCAGAAGGATATTCATACAGTTTTGATACATCAAATGGGATTCATGCCGATGAGAGTGCAACAGTAACTGATGGAGTAAAAGCCCTAGGTTCTTACTCTTATACCGGAGATGATGGAAAACTTTACAGCGTTATTTATTCAGCTGATGAAAATGGTTTCCAACCACGCGGGGACCACTTACCTACTCCTCCACCTATTCCCGAAGCTATTCAGAGGGTCATTGAACAGGCTGCTAAGGATAAAGAAGCTGGAATATCTCACGATGGTATGCATTTCTAACTTTTTAAACTTACATAATATGTAAATTAAATATGATGGGCAAAAACGTTACTACAACTGAAAATATGTTTAAATTAATATTTGAATATTTCAGGATTTTATGATGAAGATAAATATGGGTACGAGAAATACCAAGGATCAAACAATGGTTACCCTGTGAAAACACAAGGCAGGGTTATAATAAATGGCGCAGATATTCCTGATGATGCTGAAGCCGAATTACAAGGGGCCGAACACAAGAAAAGCGGATCTCAAGGTAGTAGAAGAAGGACTGTTACTGAACAAATTTCTGGTGAGTATGAAGATTTCACTCAGGATACAAATATGCTTCGAGGCGATCAAACAGATGAACGTAAAGTAATACGCCCTACTACCCGCGTTCCTCCCTCTAGACGCCCATCTAATAGGGTTACCGAGCAAGTTGAGGAAGAAAGTACTTATGACCAGAACAATAATGCTCAGAAAGTGCCAAGTCGGCACCCAACTGGATCTACAAAAAAAGATTCCATTAGAAAACGTCCTATGACCACCGGTCGTAAACCTTCTCGACCAGGTTCGTCAACAAGTAAATATGTTGGGTTCCAAGATGGCGATAATGAAGAAATTCTTGATGAAATCGGTAATATTAGAAAGAAACCAAATCTAGATAAAAACAATCAGCCTCAACTACCTAATAAATTACCAATACAAACTACGGGCACTAGGTATGTGGAATATGACGACCACCCACAAGATTCACTTGGAGGATCTAACTTAAGAGAACCTCCTGTAATTGGTAAACTCCAAAGCAGTACGCGCCCTGGTATTTCAGACATGAGTTACAATGAAGAGCCTGAAGATAGTTCAAGTCCAAGCCATGACAACAGTAAATTTCCTCAACAGCCATATCGATTACCTGCTTCAACAGGTAGCACAACTTATGTTGAATCTGAAGATTACTCAGACGGTGCACAACAGAAGCCTGGTGTATCTGGTGTTGTAAAACAGATCAAAAATGTAAGACTTAAAGGATCTAGTCACCCTGAATCTTCGAGCACTATTTTCACTGACACCAAACGTGGTAAACCTCCACTACCTGGGGCTTCTTTTCCTCAAAAATATGATGATCGCCAAGAAGGTGACTACGTCAAGAAAGATCGGCAACCTACTTTTGATCAACATACCGGAGTTGTTAGGAACAATTATGAAATTCAAAAGCCATCAGAGGATGAATCAGGATATCAGTACATTGTGCCACGTAACAAATTTGCTCAAGGAGAAATTAATCGATTTCCCTCAGGATTACCTGAAGTTGAAGTCACATCCACAAAAAGGCCTTACGAAATGTCTGACAAACAAACAACTATTCAACCCTTTATGACACCTAACGTGTCTCGTGATCATGATAGTGATGAGAGTAACGATGATGATATTCACCAAAATATCCCATCAAGACAACCAAGTAAATCTTCATCAGGTAAAGTTACATCAATGCCAGTTACCACTCTAAATGATTACGAAAATGATTTTGAAACAGAAAATGGCTCTGAATACAATGAAAGTGAAATAGAACCTGATCAAGAAATTGACGATGAAAGTAATACTCCTGCAAGAGTACGAACAGGAAAACCTGGAACTTCTCAGCTGAGTTCTACCCGCCGTCCAACTCATGATCAGTCTCGACAAACTACAGCAAAGCCTCAATACGATGAACAGTATTATCCAGATAATCAGGATGTAAGAGGACATAAACGACCTGTACGACCCGGACAAACGCATGGTAAACAATATTATGTAGAAAGTACAGAGCGCCCTGAAGGAAAACCAGGACTAGTCTTTTATTCTGGGCAAAGTCCCAAAATCACTAAAACATCAAGCGACAACCTAGTTTCATCTACTACTCCTATACCAGGTAGTTCATATTCAAAAACAACGCAATCTCAGTATCCGACCGCTTACGAGAACATTGATGGTTCTATAACTACGAATGACAATTCTGAGGAGCCAACGAGGTTTGTAACGACGAGACCAGGTACAAGTTCAAGAGAACAAGTAAATAGACCCACTTTTACACCTGATTACTCTGACAGGACCGCAATGCCTAGATATCCCACCTCGAGACCTGAAATCTCCCAATCTCCTTCTGATAGACCTGGTTCAAGACCAGCTACTGAATATTCCGAAAGTACAACCGTTCAAGGACCTGCAACGATAAGGTCTGGATTTTCTAGGATTCCTTCTAGAAGACCTACTTCTGAACCCATAACAAAATATGACAGTACCTTTGCTCCAGGATCAGCAAATATTCGACCTGGAACATCTAGAATCTCTTCTACTACTTTCAGACCTTCTACAATAGATGATTATAATGGAACTATATCATCGGATTATACTACTACAAAACCTGAATCCATGTTTTCTGGCAGACCTGGAATACAATTACAAAACGTTCCTAGTACAACTTACCGACCCAAATACATATTTAGTGATATATCATCTACGCCAGCAGATCAATCAAGACCTGGCCTAACAGTTGACAGATATGGCAGACCTATATCTGAACCTGGACGTGGAGTCACTGGAAGTACCACATATCGTCCTGAATACTCTATAACTTCAGCACAGGATTCAATAACACCATCGACTAGACTTTATAAAGATTTTCAGACTCCTGGCAAAGTTACCCAAACTTTCAAACCAAACGAACCAAGGTTCGGGAAACCTGTGTTCAAATATCCCATAGGTTCTGATATAGGCCAAGAGCCCAATAAAGGGACTCAACCATATCCAGGAAATTACATGGCTCAGTCAACAACTGAAAGAATTTTAGGTGAAGATTTCAGCGGACCAAAACAACCTCAAAGATTTGATCCAGAAACTGGATACCATTACTAGAAAATTGACATTTATTTATTTTATTTATAGTTTAATGAGCAAAGATAGAAAATGAAATAAAAATAATTTTAAATAACATGAAAATAAATCATTTTGTTTTGTACATTTTACATTTGTGGATTCTGAAGTATTGCATTGGATACCGTAAGGATATTGATATTGGATATTGTAAGGATTTACATTTATTTATTTGAAGTAGGTTGGTGGTGAGAGAGGTCGTGGGTTCGATTCCCACTAAAGACTTTGTATAAGTTGGTCCCGGTCTCGATATTATGTTATGTGAATTGTTCTATCCTTGTCTACTAATTCCCATAGTAGAGGAGAAAGGAATAGTTTGGGAATAGGCAAGTGTATGTATGAAATATTTAGTTAAATGATTAATAATAATGAATTATTACTTAGGTAGGTTTTTAATGTGAGTGAAGCTAGTGAGGTGTGTCAGGATTGCGCAAAGTGGCGATCCATCGTCTCTGCCTACCGCTCTGGGACCAAGGCATGAGCAGTATGTTATGTTATGTATGTAGGTTTTTTTAAATGACAGTCGGGTGAGTAAGGTAAGTAAGGTACATTCAATATTACAGAAAGTGTACACATACACTATCTAAAACTACTATTTTCAAATGCTATAGGAATTAAACAAGTACAGGACAATTCAAAGAATATATGACATCCAGACCGAGACCCAATTTGTAGTTAAGTTGTACAAAGTTGTTTGTACAAGTATTGAACGAACCTATGGACATCAGGCGCTCTTGTCCAATGAACAAGCCACTAAGTCAGCGAGGTGATAATACTAAGGATAGGATGTCCCTGCTGAAGGATAACAGAGAGCAAGAAGAACGCATACTTACATCAGAAACTCCAGAAGTTTCATCATCAGCCGAAATACGTCCACTGCTAAACACAAGCTTCCCAAATTGAATGCCACTTTTGGTGGGCTGTCCATTGGGGGATTTACTATAATCACCACACATGGAAAGTGGATTGGTGATCGCAGTAAACACAGGGGGACGCTGCTACCCGTCCTTTGCAGCTTGATATATGATTAATGTGATTTATTTGATACTAGATAATAATAGACAGCCCGCGGCTCCGCTCGCGTGGACTACAGAATCCGCTCCCGTTCCCACTCTCGCTCCCAATCCCGCTCCAATTTGTAGCGAAGCGCTACTAAACTTGATAAATAAAACATAATATCATCAAAACACTATTTAATTAACAAATAAGTTCAGTAAATTAAAATATAAATTGAAGGTATGTGAATAAATAAATCACATACAAAAAACTACAAGATCGTAATTTGTGGCATTTCAGTTCAACAACTCATGATATTACCATCCAACATTGTCGGTAATGCTTACCTACAGCTTACCTCGCATTATTAGATTTCAATGAAATCATTTAATAGTAGAATTGAGCAAATTATAGCATTAAACTATTCTCGCTCGTATCTCCTAAACTACCGTTCCGTTTGGAACGAAATTTGGTAGGCATGCTTTTCATATAGCTACCTTTCACCTGATAAACATATATTTTGATTTTGGAAACATTTTGTAGTTTCATTATTTTCAATTATAAAAGCGAGTAAATTCCTATTTTCATATGACAGCTGAGAGACGTCACGAAGCCAATCGATAAAGATCGGCATTCGCTGTCTCTGTCTTTTACTCCCATCAGACAAGGAGGTCGGCAGTCGACATCGACCTAGGGAATAAATCTTTTTACGATGAAAACGACAGCGCGACAGTCTGGATTGGAGTTACGCGCGATACGCCCGTATCATTTTAGTTCCCGGTTTACTTTCGGGACATGGCTTGAGTATTTCGGCTAGCAAACTCCACCGACTCATTCCGTCAGAACGATGCCCTTCAGGCGTCTGACGATCTATACATTTGCCATGTTATTTCATAACTTAAAGTAAAAGTAGCTTATTTTTAATGGAGCGTCCATCTTGAATCGCAACCACGTGAAGGAAGAAGATGTCCGACCACATGTTCCCGATGAGAGACGTTTGAAGACCCGCGAGGGAGGTCTGCCATCAGCAGCGCGTTCGGACAGCAGACGAAAGGTTCCCGGCACAGATTGTGAACCCGATCGCCAGGCGATGATCTCCGTCGCGTTTTCTTTTGTCTCCACGAGATGCTGAAGACGTCCATCATTCTGCGGTTGTGAACCAACAGGTTCCATAGCGGAATCGTATCATCGAGCGTGTGATTAAAATCAACGAATATCAAAACGGCGAACTTTATTGGGTGACTAATAACTACCCCCGCGCTAAATTTAATCACGGTATTTGTGTATGGACGATGTTAATTTTACGTTAGGTAGAATCATCATGAAATCCGGTACCGGTGAGTTTTCTTATTTATAATTAACTTATTCTCTGGCCATAATCATAAAGTGCACTCTTCATTATAAAATAAGATTTTAATAGATTTTTTTCTTATTTTTTTTAATCATAGCCTCTAAATGTGTTTCATTCATCCCTTCATTGCATACCGATTGGACACCTTTATATATCACAACAATGGCGCCCGAACATATAATATAACACGTGTGTCATCATACTTTTATTAATATTTCACAATTTAAACTTATTTAAAATCAATAATTTTTATTCCACGGAATCTCTGAGGAGGAGAATGAAACTTATATAAAACCATGTTAAATATGCTTTTCTATTGAATGTAAACTATTATGTGCAACTGAAATTTATTTGTAAGGGGTTATGCTGTTATTGTTATTATTGTTTTCGTTGAGAGTCCACAGCTCCAAAATTTTCCAAATTTTCCCATGGCATAAAAACATTATTCGGTCAATATGACCATTGCATACCGATTGCATTTCGCACGGTTGCATTTAATATCTTCATTAATACCTGTTAGGTCAGGACATAGAAAATATTATCAATATTATGAGTTGGAACAAATGACGATCGTTAAACATCAAATTTGATGGAAATTCAAATTTTGATAGTTTCATTTCAAGTTATAAATTTTTTTTTAAAACAACATTTTTAAGTTCTATTAACAGTTTTGGTAACTAGACAACCTAGTAAACTTTGAACACAAATTGGGAAGTTTCTAACCCACATACTTTTTTCATTAAAATAAAAACTAAATATTTTTAGTATAGCCGGAGCGGCATACAAATTTTTTAACATTGTATCAGAACTACAATACTATTTTGAAATATTCAATTTATAGTAGTGAAGTCGGTTTTGAATGTTATATATTATATGTATATGCATTTTTTTTATATATTTTTTATCCAAACTCCAGTAGCAAGTGAGACAGTAATATGATAACGAGTCTTCTAATATTAATGTAGGACACTCTAACATCTGCACTGTCACCGTAGGTCTCAATGAGTATTTAAATGGATTTTTTTAATTGGTTTTATTTAGACCACATTTTAGCCTACAGATGTCAGACATAAATAGGTCGACGGATAGTAGTGCGGTAGGTGTATTCTATTTAGATACACTGTTTTTTTTTTCTTTCTTCTTTTCTTATACTGAATTGCTGTGCTCATGTTAGTTCAAGGCATAGCCTGACAATGGCGAATATTAAGTACGATTTATATGGATATATAAAGGCTTAAGATAAAAATTATTAGACCCATATTGTGGCTAATAATAATAATTCAGGAAAGGTAAGCATGACATTACCAACTCCATTGAACGGATATAACGGACAGATGAAAGAGAAGAATGAGAGGAAATGAATGATAGATGTATGTATGTCTGTCAGGCTATCTACCGATTTCAGTGAAGGGTATGTTCATGATTATATAGAAGCAGGTTTATTTTTTGAGGCTTATGCTGTATTTTTATGTTGGATCCATGCAGTACAAAAGATATCATAACAAGCTTTGTCAGTTATTTTTATTATTAATAATTATTTATATTATATATATATATAAAAGCATTCATTGACCAATTATAAATTTTTTTGTTTGAATAATTTTTTTTACCCTTGATTGGAGGGGCTGCTAAACGCTGACTGTGTCACGCGTTTTCCTCTGACAAAGGGGGTATTGTAGCGAAGCGCTACTAAACTTGATAAATAAAACATAATATCATCAAAACACTATTTAATTAACAAATAAGTTCAGTAAATTAAAATATAAATTGAAGGTATGTGAATAAATAAATCACATACAAAAAACTACAAGATCGTAATTTGTGGCATTTCAGTTCAACAACTCATGATATTACCATCCAACATTGTCGGTAATGCTTACCTACAGCTTACCTCGCATTATTAGATTTCAATGAAATCATTTAATAGTAGAATTGAGCAAATTATAGCATTAAACTATTCTCGCTCGTATCTCCTAAACTACCGTTCCGTTTGGAACGAAATTTGGTAGGCATGCTTTTCATATAGCTACCTTTCACCTGATAAACATATATTTTGATTTTGGAAACATTTTGTAGTTTCATTATTTTCAATTATAAAAGCGAGTAAATTCCTATTTTCATATGACAGCTGAGAGACGTCACGAAGCCAATCGATAAAGATCGGCATTCGCTGTCTCTGTCTTTTACTCCCATCAGACAAGGAGGTCGGCAGTCGACATCGACCTAGGGAATAAATCTTTTTACGATGAAAACGACAGCGCGACAGTCTGGATTGGAGTTACGCGCGATACGCCCGTATCATTTTAGTTCCCGGTTTACTTTCGGGACATGGCTTGAGTATTTCGGCTAGCAAACTCCACCGACTCATTCCGTCAGAACGATGCCCTTCAGGCGTCTGACGATCTATACATTTGCCATGTTATTTCATAACTTAAAGTAAAAGTAGCTTATTTTTAATGGAGCGTCCATCTTGAATCGCAACCACGTGAAGGAAGAAGATGTCCGACCACATGTTCCCGATGAGAGACGTTTGAAGACCCGCGAGGGAGGTCTGCCATCAGCAGCGCGTTCGGACAGCAGACGAAAGGTTCCCGGCACAGATTGTGAACCCGATCGCCAGGCGATGATCTCCGTCGCGTTTTCTTTTGTCTCCACGAGATGCTGAAGACGTCCATCATTCTGCGGTTGTGAACCAACAGGTTCCATAGCGGAATCGTATCATCGAGCGTGTGATTAAAATCAACGAATATCAAAACGGCGAACTTTATTGGGTGACTAATAACTACCCCCGCGCTAAATTTAATCACGGTATTTGTGTATGGACGATGTTAATTTTACGTTAGGTAGAATCATCATGAAATCCGGTACCGGTGAGTTTTCTTATTTATAATTAACTTATTCTCTGGCCATAATCATAAAGTGCACTCTTCATTGTAAAATTAGATTAATAGATGTTTTCTTATATTTCTTAATTATAGCCTCTCGAGGCAGTTAAAACCCCACAACAATATTTGTTTCATTCATCCCTTCATAGGATCCGACTGGACACCACGTGTTATGTTAACGAACGGTCCTTGAACCAGAAGCCTGATGCTGGACCGGCTGATAACTATCCAATATAATTATTACATTACTTTTCATCATATTCCCTTCGAATTAACTTAAAATCTCAAATCTATCACAACAAATTGTAGTACAAACCAATAGCAATATGAATTTTGCATATAATGGCTTCTAGAAAAACTTACTTTATTAATATCTCAGTTTCTAAGTGACGTATCAAGATGAAACATGCACCAGATTTTGAGTTAGACCTCCAGCAAGACAACTGTGAAAACTGCATCAAATTTCATTCAGTAGTTTTGGCGTAATGAGGTAACAAACAAGACAGACATACAAACATTCTAAAAACAATTATTTCAGCTTCTATTGGCCCTATTAAGACCCCTCATACAATTTTTTCTGCAATATCTCCCATGTACAGACATAGACGAGTTTTATTATATGTACTTACATAGATGTTACTATTATGTTGAGATTTATGTGATTATTGTAATTAGTTAAACTATATTCTATACAAAACTCCTTTAATTTGAATGACATTAAATTGAAACAAAGTATAACTATTATTAAAATTGAAGAGTTGTTTACACAAAAAAACAACATTACTTTTGCATATCTTTTTACGCTAGACTAGGAGATAGCTTTTAAAAGCTACATGATACATGCTACATGAAAGCTACAAGCTACATAACACCATCATCACGAAATCGGTAAACATGTTAGTTATGTTGTAAACATTTCTTTAATTACAACAGAGAGTTTAAGCTCCACCTAGGAGATACATTGGAAACTTGTTAAGGCAGAAAAGACACGTTTGACCTTACATCACGATCTATTGAACGCACTATCACTAAATTATTGACTATTTTAATACATACTAGAAACTAAAGATGGCGTAGAGGTCAAGTTATAGAAACACAATGCTCGGAAAATAGAGGTTTATGTAGTTGCTGAAGAAAAAGTAGTTTGCTCAAAAAAGAAATAGTTCTAACTACTCGTACCACAATAGATAACTGGGTGGTTAGAATAGTACCACCCCCAAATTTCCCGTGGGTATCGTCAAGGTTGCCACCAAGGACGGACAGCAGCATTCTCCTGTGTATATTGGGAGCATTGCTGCGATTACAAATCCGCCTGCCTAGCGTGTTGATTGATGCAAATCTCCAAATTGATATCCCACCAAGAGTGGCATTCTATTGGGGAGGCGTATGTTCAGCAGTGGACATACATATTATGTAGGCTGGTTATGACCTCAATAGATAATACTGACTGTACAATAACAGTAGAGATCAATGCAACGCCATCTATTGTCAACAGTAGCGACTAAAATTTAGTACATAATTCAACATCATCATATCAGCCCTGAGGCGTCAACTGATGGACATAGGTCTTTCCCAATGAACGCTACCACACCCGGTCATCCGCCGTCTACATCGAGCCGCTTCCGGTTACCTTCTTGAGGTCGTCGGTCCATACACGATTAAATCATAATTAAAAGGGAACATCGTGAAGTGTCCTTCACCGATTTTGATGATACTCGGTACAGATGTTTTGATGATGACGTTCATACCTTAAGGCCTACAGCCCTCCACAACCGGCCACTTCTCTTAACTTCTTCAGGCGTGTACCCATCAGCCTGACAAGTAGATCTTTGTAAACCATTTAGTATATTTATTATAATCAATATTGAACATCATTGGTTCAACTCGCCGATAAAAATCAGTTACAAATTATTTCTCCGCACTCGCAAATCTTCAGAGACTAAGTAATCATAATTGACAGCTACCAATCATTCGAAGAAAAAACAAAGTTCCGAATAAAAACTAGCGTAAGTTACATAATATGAGTTTTTTGTTCGTCTGCGTTTTTATGAGGTCCTAATGGCATTGGGTCAAAGGGGCCCATCTGACGATCACGTCCGGTTCTTGGCCTACCGTCAAAGCCAAGGCCGGTGAGGTCAAGGGTATTTGTCCTGTTTTCAGATAGATTAAAAATAGTGACTAATCGTTCGAACATTCGGAAGATTAGAAAACTTATCGAGTTCGTTTTAGGGAACAAGTTCAAACCCCGCCCGTACCAATGAGTTTTACGAAACTTAAGTACGGTTTATTTATAATACCACAGGCTTTTCGGTGAAGGAAAACATCGTAAGGAAATCTGCATATGCCGAAAAAGAAATTCTAAGGCGTATGTGAAGTCCACCAAATCGGCTTGGGGCACCGTTGGTGGTCAAGGTATTGGCACAAAAGATCCTGAAGGGTCGAAGTGTCGCCAGGTCTTCCTGGCCACCTAAGAAGATAAGATAGGGAACAAGTCAAATAAATTACTTACATTAATTCGCCTTTTCCGGCCTATATCAGTTAAATAATCTGACATATAAGAAAACTTAACTTTATGAGAATCAAAAACTTTAAAGTTAATGAGCTCATTATTTATATTTATTTTGAACTGAACTTAAATATGCAAAAATAAATCTATTTAAATCAACGCTTGGTTGTGACATAGAAATTTCGATATATGCCTACTCTTTGACCAATTTTCTTATTATCCCAAATATTAGAAACGCAACGTCTAATTGTCTGTCTGTACATTAGTGTGCTTATAACTCGAGAATCACTTATCCAATTGTCGTGTTTTTTTTTAAATAATATTAGGTTATTTGGCCAGGTTCTAAGAATGTTTTGGTTATATTAGGTAAACATAATAAGGAATAGCAAGTCACGCGAGCGGAGCCGAGAAGCTCATCTAGTAATAAATAATTCCAATAATCTATTATCAATAAACAATTGTTCATTCTACTCAAATGAGAACAAATGAAGACTTGAAAGAAGTCGTCAGAATGCAAAAAGCTCAATACCTTAGTCAGACACGCCATTTAAAAGCTTTTGCAAGACATAATGATGAGAAAAGTTTCTGAAAAAAAGTTTAGTCATAAGAAATGTCAAGGCTGAGAGACAAACACATAATGAACTCGTACCAGTAAATATTAATATTTCAAAAGATTCTTGGTGATAAAAGTTCGGAAAAAGAAGAAGCAGACTCTACTACAAATAGGGAAAATATATTATGAATGTAGAGAGTTCACAAAATAAATTAAAATAAGTTCGATTCCCGGTCACGCCATGTACAGGGTTTTTCAAAATATAAATGCGTTTACTGCCTGTCTCGAACCGTGAAGGAAAACATCGTGAGGAAACCAACACATCTAAGGTTTATCGTTTCCATATCATGATTAATTCCAATTTGGCCCCTCGTGGTTTTTATCAATAGGTACTTAATTGATAGCCAGGGGGAAACTACTAAGAATCTTTGGATGATTAGCCTACAACTCTTAAGTTCAAAATTTGGTGTCAATCAGATCAATGGTTTAGCTGCTAAGCAAAGCGTGGCGGACAGACGGACAACTTTTTTGGGAAACTTGGAATACTTGTTTTTTGATATTTTTAGTACTTAAGTCATGAAAACAATACATCAAATCTAGATTCTAATAAGCGCATCTATCGTTTGGACTGTTTTGTATTAAAAAATTAAACATTAGCAATCAGTATAAGTAGTTATCATGAATAACAGAGTCATATAAAATCCGATAAATTATGACATAAAGTTCATGTAAGAACGAAGCTCACACAGTATAGAACAATGTAGATAGAGTTTATTTACTTAACCAGTTCCTGGTTTTGTGGAAATGGCCCTGCGGCAAATAATAACGCCTTCTGCACAGGTAAGGATTGCATACAATCGTGCAAAGCTTCACGGATTATAAACTTGAATATGATGCAAATTGAAAATCATATGTGACATGTAAGCGGATATGCATGAAAAGTCAATGAATTTAGATATTATAGGCGACGACGATCTGAAGGTCAGTGTAGGAGCTATATAAACATACAGTAAAATCATTACGAGTTCAAAAAAAGTCAATTAATAATAAAGATTTGAAAATGATATTTTTGCAGAATTTTGCAGAAAATTCAAAATAAGTATATCAGTTAGGAACTTCAGTTCTACGCAGTAAATCTTAATAAAAAGAAAGGTGGAGAAATCTTAGTTTTAGGTATATTTGATAACTTTGGCTCTCATGTTAGTATTTCTTGTGTTCTTAAAAGAATGAATGATAATGTATAAATCTCAAGATTTAAATACAATATTCAGAAGCAAAGAATCTTTAAATAAAATATTATTGTGCCATAAAAAAGTGAATATAATGCACAAGAACGGATAGTACCAATTTACTGTAACCTTTTGATAAAATTTTGATAAAAATTTTAAGACAATTGGAACAACGCGAACAGGTTCTAAAAATTCACATATCACAAAATGCATTGTTTCAACCAGAGAGACTAGGAAGGTGTGAAGTCAAATGTAAATGATTGAAAACGCGGAAGCAAAGGTCATCCGTCAGGTCATTTCATCTCATCAGCATTGTATACAGAATTCAAACAAGACAGATTGGTAAGGATAACAATATAGAATTACGTCTCTGCTAAGTAAAAAACATTCTAACATACCTACCACAAAATACGTGCTATCAAATAATGTATTTATAGTATCAATGTTGCACTTAATTAAAAAGACAAGATACAATAATATTGCAAAAGTCGAAGTCAAAGACAAAATCCTTTATAACACATGAGTACACTTGTTACATTAAAACACGTAAATTTTTATAGACTACCGCTTCCTAGGCGTTGGCGCTGTGAAGAAAATTGGCGTAATAAACTTAAAGCAACACATCTTTTAAAATCAAGTTTGTATACAATAATATAAAGATTGTGCGAAGCTGAAGCGACATTAATTAGTACCAGGCAATTTTGTCATTCAAATAATCGTCTATTTGATAATAGGATTTAAAAAAAAAAATGTAATATACCTAATATTCCTGGGAATTCAATAAACTTCATTACAATTTCAAAATATTCTTGTTACACATTAATAATTTATACAAAACAATTACAACTATGCGATACAACAAGATAACATCTCAAATATCAAGGCGAACAAAATACTTTCGTAACTAACGCATTGTGGTTGAGCAGATTTGAACTGAATTTCCTACGGTCTTGACCCCCGAGACCCAGGCCTTAAGTAGAGGAATGCATTCTTGCGTGCATTACGTGTGTATTGTAATAATCGGTAACAGAATGCTGGTTGCTGGTTGCTGACTCTATTCACGAACAGATCACGATTTTTGCTGATGACTTAAAGAGATGGGTTGAAATAAATTAAGTTATTGAAAATAATTACAAATTACTAAAAATATAATCGATTAAATAGAAACAATAACAAAGAAATAAAGTAAAAGCTTAATAAATACGCTTAAAAATAACTACAAAACACACATGATAGGAAAAGCTGAAGTGCTTTGAACATTCAACCTAGAAAAAAGAAACAATTTAATAGAAACAGTTTAAAGACCAGCTTAATTTATTAGTAAAATTACTAAGATAGCAATTTTGAAAGCTATACTAAAGATCCCTAGATCTGCTCAGCCGAAAGTAGCAGTGGACAGGTCACATCTATCGGAGAACAAATGGCCGTTGGTGTGGGAGTGTGGACGTATAGCGCTGAGACGCCACCGTGACAAATTTACATTAAATACGGCGAGCAGTGGAGTAGCCTATGTCCAGCATTAGACGGCGATAAGCTTGGATTGAAACTTGGTAGGTGATAATATCTGAAGAAAACAATGGATCAAAAATAAGCAAATGCAAAAGCACGAACGAATCAGTGAAACGTAACAATATATATGTATTGAATAGCAAAGTAAACAAAACAGCACTGCAATACTTAAACATGACACTAAAATGCGAGAAAGAGGATGATTCTACACAAAACCGAGCCTCGGGCTGCAATTTAATGCAAGTAATTATTTAAACATTCAATATTATGGACATTAATAGGTCGTGCTGAGTACAGGCAAGGAATATTTTCGCCTCAGGTAGCGTACATGCTCAAACCGGTGCACACGGAAGACTTTACGATCCATCATCATAATTATTCAATATTGATACTTAACAAATTGTATTACATATTAAAACGAGTTGGCACTAAGACTTAATTGCTTATAGTTACATTGGCCCTCTTATCTTCCACTCAGGAATATAGCAATCCTATAGAATTAGAGTCATCTCTACCATCCTACTATAATAAGAGTGCTGTATGAATTTCTTCACATCCTATGGGTTAGGAAATAATGTTTATAAATACATATAACTTTATTGCTTCAAGAACATTTGCGTCCTTATACTAAATATATCTATGTATATAAATATATATACCCTGGCTCCCAAATTAGGAATCCCTGGGTAGTCAGTATTTCAATCAAAATTGTTCACAAAACAGTGTGAAACAAAGATTGGTTGCCACCTTATTGTACAAAAACAATCTAAACACTCTTCCAGCCCCCTCGTCATGTCAGTAAAAACATATAATTCAATTTCAGACATTAATCCATATTTTTGTTAGTACAGTCTTATTAAACTATGTTAGTTGATTTTAAAAATATATATAAAAATAAAATACAAACATTAAAATATCACAAAATTTAAAATTATAAATTCCAAGTATATAAAAAAAAATCAAAAAATTACGACATACGAGTACATTCATTTATTTATTTATGTGTAATCGAATCGAGTGACCCAATATGGGGCAGTCGACTCGGCTTGCTATAACGCGTAGGATGCCGTTAGTGCTGCTGCGGACACGGCTTAGCATTGAGGCGGCTCTCATTCTCAAGATGGCATGAAAGCCATCGATGCGAGCTTCTGCAAACATGCCTGAAGCGCTGCAGTGCCGATGCAACAAATGAAATAATCACCTGCCCGAAATAATAAAAGAAGAAACTAACAATAAGATATTTAACAAATACCTGAGACAGCTATTGATTTCCAAAAGCTACTACACATTAAATGAATACCTAAATGATAAATTATGATAAAATTAGATAACAAACAGATATGCAACAAATGAAATAAAAATATTATTTATACAAATAATACATAATACGAGTACATTTATGTACATAATGTATTAAACAACTTGATAACGTCGACAATACTGTTGGTCCTCCTCTCTCCTACTTGCTGTGCCCAAATGGGTCCATGAAAACTCTGTCTTTTTATTATCTGTTATCAGTTATCACCATGGAATGCAATAAAATTTACTGATTACTGATGAACCTGACCGAAAATGCGGAAGATTTACATCTGGTGTCATGATCAAAAAGATAAGTAGTTAAAATATTGAACGAGAGTGAGATCTGGACGATATAAAGGGCACTGATAAACTCCTTACCAAATACTTTTAAACCTGGTCCATCGCTCGGGGTCAACATCTTCCTTCATTAGTAAACGGCATTACAATGTTCTCTACTGCATCAAAACCTTGTAAATTAGACTCCTATTTAATTCTTGCCATGGCCATTGGCTCCGATCTGACATGTCGATGATTTAATAACATAGCCTTAGGGCTTTTTTTGCATAAATAATTGTGATTTGTGATGTGCCTTCATTCCGATTGTAAATCGCGCATAATTTTATATTTATTAGAGAACCATTTGGATTTTATGACGGTTATGATTAGATGCTAGTTATTACCTGCATTCATTACCTGCCTCGTTTAGAAGTATGTAAAAGCCTTCTGACTGTTTCCTTCATATGACTTTTTTTTTGTAATAGTTTGCAGTGACAAATCGGCTTATCCCGCCCGATGGTAATCGGTTACTCTCGCAGATAAACCTACGGCGCAAATGTCACCATGAGAACTATATGCCTGTAACTACACTGGCTCTACCCTTCAAGCCGGAACACAACATGTTGGCATTGCCTATGAGGTGACAGAAATAGGTGAGAAGTTGGTGATCTGCTTTAAGTTGAATCCTGTCACCAGTTATTTTTGTTTTGGTTATTTAGAAAAGCAACAGCTTTTTAGCAAAAGAATCTTGAACTAAACCATAGGTACCCCAATTTTAATAAAACTTATTAGATTACTGTGTAAAAGGACAATTACAGAAAATCTAATACCTAGTACTTAATAAGGTACTTAATTTATAATTTTTCAACTCAAAGGTAGAAAGAAAGCGTTACAATAGAGATTTGCAATAATAAGTAGTAATAAACATTTATATGTAGTTAAATTTTAAATATGTAGTTAAAATAAAATAAACATCTTGGTCAATTTGCACGAGAAGTAGACCGTTGTTACTTATAGACATCGTTATTACTAGTGATTGAAGTAGGGGATGTTAATGTAGTCATGCCTCCGGGATTCAGGGATTTTAAAATTATCGAGAATTTAACGTTCAGACAAAAGTGTATCCAGTGCCATAAAAAATAGAGTGTTAAGATAAAACCCCTCTTGCTACACATATACCGAGCAGTTCTGTGTCACTTTAGAAGGGAAAGAAGAAGGGGGGGGGGGGGAGAATTTTATTCTTTTATATAAAAGCTTCAATGATGCCCTAGAGGGCATAAGATCCAATGCCCTCAAAAATGGGATGTCAAAATGATGACCCCCTTACTAGACAGGTAGGAAAGGCATGTCCATACTATTACAGCATGTTACAAGTACCAAAATAGCCCTACCTATTCCGATCACTGGTTATTACTAATGTCAAATTATTATTTTGATATAGTTTTTCATTTCAATGAGTAAAATCCTTGTTTGCTGGTTTGAAAAGTCGCATAAAAGTCGCAAGTGTACTCTTTCAATAGGAACAAAGAATGCCCGATCGATCCATCTAGATTTCGACACTGCATATAGATCATCGTTGTACCGCTCTGTGCATTATTGTAAAGTTGCATTATGGCTTGTTTTATGTTAATTTTAATGTTAACTCTAAATTTCTCACGGTTGATCTTTAGTACTGCTTACATCATTGCGGTGAATTTGAAAGGTGAGTAGTTTTCTTCTCGTTTAGTCCATATATATGCACTTCTTCCTTACTGTCTTTCGTCTATCAGCGGGTTTGAATATCGCAAAATGTCTTCCTTTCTTTCATATTTTTCTTATCTTCATTTATGAAATTAAACTTGAAATAAAACATCATTTTTGCAGGTTTCCGATTCAAGAAATCAGGAATTTTATGATAGTTCTTGACTATTTTGTTTTACTAGCTGTGCTCGTGACTCCGCTTGCGTGGACTACAGAGTTGTTGATTTTTTTAAACAAAGTTGAAATGTGCTTCATCATCATCAGGTTATTTTTGTCTCCACTGCAGGAGCACAACCCTCTCTCATCTGCCGGAGACAGACAGAGAATTTGGCCTACACTCCCCGCGCTGGCCAGACGGGTTGGGGAGGCCTGACTGATGTTTTATAATGTATTCCCTTAGTCGCCTTGTATGACATCCACGGGAAGAATTGGCGTGGTCCTATTCTACTCTACCGGAAACCACACGGCAACGGAAATGCGCTTACTTAGTGTTAATCCCCCTTCTCTCTCCCTCCCGATCCCGCTTCCATTTTGGTGAAGTAAAACATCGTAAGGAAGAAGAAATTCTATGAAAATGAAACTTTTTATTTTACTTAAACTCTAGCTGGAGCATCTACCCACTATCTTCCGAGGCTAACAACAATTTACATAATATTAATTAGGTACTATTAGAGTTCCGTACACAGAAACTCAATGTCGGTCTGTTAGGGAACATTAATTTACCTGATTACACTAGATACATCACTTATTCCAAGATCGCCATTAATATGGGTACATACTACGCCAATTTTGTGGTCTGAGCTCTCAGACAACCTTGAGTTTGATCTTCTTTTATCAAGGTGTACGACAGTGAAGAAGGCAAGTTTAAAAAAATATATCACATATTCACATGCATTTGTCTAATCCCAAACTAGGATTTTCTCCTGCACTATGGAAATTAAATAACGATTGGATAATTCATAATTGTAACATCCAGACCAGAAGCAACTTGTATAAATTGTATTCGCTATTTCCAGTGAGAATCGAACCCACATCCTCTGGAGCTCGAGTCTAATGACCAAGCCACTTAGCCACAAGAGGCGGAGGAGTTCAAATGAACATTAAGCAATATCTTTTACTTATACAGTTTATGAATATTTCTGTGATTATGATCTAGATTAGTACAGTGCTGGAAACCTTACCTACTTATAAAATATTGTTTATATTCTTAAAACGGAAACAAAGATAGGTATTGCGTTTGCGTGTCGTTTAAATACCGACGACTACCGAAGTGTCTTTACAACCGACTAACTAAGTAACTTCTCGAGCACTATACATGAATGACGTAAGTTAGTAAAAACATTGTTTAGTTTTAATTATAATATGCAGCCTAGATAATACTCTGTTGTTTGACTTATGTTCAACCCTATATACCTTTCCAGATAGATTTCCGTGATGGGCAGGATCACTATATTGTAAGTATGTAAGTTAAACCCTTTTCATACTGTCGCAGTGGTGGTCTGTGGGCAAAGCACTGGCCTGAGCTCCATAGAAAATTGTACCGCAGACCTAATCACAGTGCGTACTTAATACAATTCCATATATCAAAATTGATTTTTCTGTAATTAATAGTAAAGAATAAACATTAATTATTAACTCCTTTTTTTCGTACATAATCCACTTTCTGTGGTTTAAATGTATTTACATAATTCAGCAGTTAACACCATATCTCAGTTAAGACAAGACTTGTTCACGTGTTCCATTCCAAGTTTCATACTTTGATTAGAGTTTTTTTAATGCAATAAAAAATTGAACATGGCTCATTTTACTTTTAGTATATGATATTCTGCACTAAAGTGTTTCAAAAGGAATAATTAAAAAATATCTGTAATATCTGAAAGGAACTTGACTTTTTTCTCCGTGCACTTTAATATTTCGTTCAGATAATATAGCGTAGGTATATCCGTATGATTAATAGCAGCATATCATCGATATAATATCGATGTTCCAATGAGAGGTCAAATATTTTATGATTAGCTTTATTTAGCCTAATCACAGCGCTGGGTGTGTTTATTGATTTATCTGTATGTGTTATGTTATTGTATAAACGATGTATCATCATTATCATCATCAGGTTATTTTTGTCTCCACTGCAGAAGCACAACCCTCTCTCATCTGCCGGAGACAGACTACGGATTTGGCCTACACTCCCCGCGCTGGCCAGACGGGTTGGGGAGGCCTGATTGATGTTTTATAATGTATTCCCTCAGTCGCCTTGTACGACATCCACGGGAAGAGTTGGAGTGGTCCTATTCTACTCTACCGGAAACCACACGGCAACGATGTATAGTGTTATTATTATTGTCATATAATCACATAGTTGGGCTACCACCTAATAACCTTGCTTAGTAATCACCAGGAATCGGAATTTGGTGGTATCACTTATATACTTGGTCGTGTGGTTATAATAGAGCCCACCCGAAATCTTCCCATGGGTTCCATCAAGGCGTCTAATATATAATATATATATATCTTATATATTTATATGTTATGTGTATGAGTTTATGTATATATAGATATTTGTATCATTAATTTAATAGTAATATGTCAGACATTCACACCAATTATCCAGTCCCAAATTAGGCGGAGCCTGTGTTATGGGTTTGCTCCGCCTAATTTGGGACTGGATAATTGGTGTGAATGTCTGACATATTATTATTATTAGTAACCATAAGGTTACTAGATAACGGATAGACATACTTAAATAAATACATAAACATCCAAGACTTGGGTACAAACATTCATATTCATCATACAAACATTTGCCCCTAGCGGGATTCGAACCCGCAACCTCCGGCATTTATTCGTGTATCGTGTATGTATCGTCTGTTTGTTTATGTTTATGTAATATTATGTATTATCAAACTTTATTAAAATTACATTTCTTTATCAAATTTGGTACTAAACGCATTATACTTGTTATTTCGGTTACTCTAAGGTTGACTGGAAGAGATCCCTAAGTGGGATAAGTCCGCCTTTGTACACAGTTTAATTCCTATTTTATTATTGTTGTTGTTGTTATTTTTGGTACAATAAAGCGTTTACATACATACATACATACATACATACATACATACATACATACATACATACATACATACATACATACATACATACTAATGCATTGTACCAGAGATGAGCAGCAGCGTTCTCCTGTGTATATTAAGATCATTACTGCGATCATCAATCCGTTCGCCAAGCGTAGTGATTATGGCAAATCCCCCAATGAACAGCTCACCAAAAGGAGGCTTAAGTTCAGCAGACGATGTTGGGGCAGACGAGTTCTGGAGTGGAGACCACGGATTGACACGCGCAGGGTGGGACGCCCCGCCGCCAGATGGACCGACGACCTGAAGAAAGTGGCCGGAAGCGGCTGGATGCGGAGGGCGGAGGACCGGGTGTGGTGGCGTTCATTGGGGAAGACCTATGTCCAGCAGTGAAAGGCTTAGGGCTGACATGATGATGATGACGATGATGAAGTTCAGCAGTGTACGTATTTCGACTGATGATGATGATTATAAATGTTTTCCTTTTGAAATGAAGAAACGCAGCGAGCAAAGCGATGAGCTTAGTTAGATCATAATTTAAATTCCGCCCAAGGCGTGAGCAGGTTGGCTTAGTTACAAGTTTGGCAATCGCCGGTCAAAATGCAAGAGTTCAAACCACACCTTTCTTCGATAGTTGATCAATATCGTACCTACCTTGTGCATATTTAAGACTACCAGTTGCCTGCGACTTCGCCCGCGTGGACAATATAACAGCACAAATTATTATGTTATAGCTGTGCCCGCGGCTCCGCTCGCGTGGACTACAGGTTCCACTCCCATTCCCACTTTTGCTCCCTATTACACTTCCCCTTCCACTCAGACTCTCAATCTCACTCTCAATCCCGCTCCCGCTCCCCTTTTCCCAAGCCCACGCCCACGCTCGCGCCCGCGCCCGCGCCCGCGCCCACGCCCACGCCCACGCCCACGCCCACGCCCACGCCCACTCCCATTCCTACTAATCCAAATGTAGTCCAAACTCATCGCAATCTGAATAGTACGGAAATACTATTAATTGCAATATATTGCATACTAACCTTACCTACTAATGTATTTGAAAACTAAAAATGTCCATAACTTTTGATTGAATAAACTGATTGAGATGAAATAAATACTAAATGTTAAGTTAGGTTAAGCCCCATGTTTCTGTGAAAAGTCCATCAAAATCTGTTCAGTAGTTTTTAAGTGATGCGTGCACAAACTCACAGACAAACAGACATCTTTTTTTAGATAACTATTTAAAATTATGGTCGCAGGTTTGATATGATAGTTCAGTAACGTTCTGGGCGTAATGTCTACTGTCAAAACTGCCAAGTGACCAATGATGTTCAGAAGAGAGCAAAAAAAAATCTCGGATTGTTAAGGATTTAACTTAAAAATGAAGTATTTAATTAAGTGATATTAATTTACTAGTTAATTTATAAATATTCTGTTTTTAAAAAGGCAATAGTACTATTCTTGACTTATTCTATGTTACAAAATTATATTTATTTAAGTAATACAGTCATTATAAGAAAATCAATTATTTACAACAGGTGTACGCCGTCCAACCCCTCGTGGTGAGGCATAGTCCCTAGGACGCTGGCGCTATTACCTCGCTGGATTGCCAGGCTTACACGTTGTGCGAGGTAGGCGCCAGCCCTGAGGTCTCCGGAGGCGTGGACCAGCCTGGTCGACAGAGCCTTCACGAGCGCCTTCGTGTCGGCTGACCACGGGCCCAGGGTCTCTACAGCGAGCGCCGCGAACTCGTAGTCAGCCGTCACGTTGGAGTATTTGCGGCGCTTAAGACTCTGTGCCTTGGCCGCTGCTGCACCGGCAACTGAGGCAGTGCCCTGGACATGAGACGGGGAGTATTTAATTCAATAAAACTTAATGTAACGTTAAAATAATAATAAATATTAAATATTACATATGATATTCCCAAACTAGGATTTCTCCTGTGCTATGGGAATTAAACAAAAATAGGACACAAATGATAATTTAGTTAGAAACAGGACCTAGGTAAATTATGTTTAGAGATATATTTTTGCACTCATTTCATTTTCGCGTTTCTTGTGACAGGCCAGTCTGCATCGTCAGAGACCCAGGACGAAACGTCCAAATGTCTAAAATGATACTGAAATTTTGGACGTTTTGACAGTTAGAGGCCCTGAATGGTTTAATTCAACCCATGTATGTATACATATAAAAAATATATTAAATTTTTTTTTTTTTAAATGGCTTATTTCAAAGTTTTATTTCCTTAACTATAAATATATTATTTGACATGGTATTATTTTGTATACATTTTATGACATTATATATTAATTTAATTAATAAAATAGTTTATTTAATTCAACCTTTTAATTTTAAATATTTTATTCTTTTTAAATATTTGCTCCTGCAAACGAGAAGGTCTTTGTCGACTTTTAAATAGGTAAGTACTTATAAAAAATATATTTAAATTACCGTAAAATCTTTACCAATTATAATAATTGCTACTTAATGGTTCACTTAACACTTCACGATTAATGTTTTTATGGATATAATTGCACATACTTATTTGTAGTTAGAGATACTTACGAAGCTTCGTGTTTCCGGGATTCTAATCATTAGCCAAAATACGTCCACTGCTGAACATAAGCCTCCTACAGAATGTCACTTTTGGTGGGCTGTCAATTAAGCGATTTGTCATAATCACTGCTCTTGGCAGGCGGATTGGTGTTCGCAGTAATGAGCTTAATATACACAGAAGAACACTGCTGCCCGTTCCTGATGGAATCTATTAGTCGCCTTAACGATACCCACGGGAAGATTGGGCGAGAAGATAGTGGTGATTATGTCATCATCAGGTTATTTTTGTCCCCACTGCAGGAGCACAACCCTCTCTCATCTGCCGGAGACAGACGGAAGATTTGGCCTACACTCCCCGCGCTGGCCAGACGGGTTGGAGAGGCCTGATTGATGTTTTATAATGTATTCCCTTAGTCGCCTTGTACGACATCCACGGGAGGAGTTGGAGTGGTCCTATTCTACTCTACCGGAAACCACACGGCATTTGTGAATCGAATAAATAATTTACGTCATTTTAGTAAATTAGTAATGGGACTGGGTCTCTATTGATACAAGTCTCTTGATGTTTAGTGGGTTGGTCATTAGACTCGAGCGCCAGAGGTCGTGAGTTCGATTCCCAGACAACTTTATACAATTTGTACAAGCTGGTCCCGGTCTGGATGTTATATTTGTGAATCATCCTATCGTTGTTTCATTATTTCCATAGCACAGGAGAAAATTGCCGTGTGGTTTCCGGTAGAGTAGAATAGGACCACTCCAACTCTTCCCGTGGATGTCGTACAAGGCGATTAAGGGTGTACATTATAAAACATCAATCAGGCCTCCCCAACCCGTCTGGCCAGCGCGGGGAGTGTAGGCCAAATCCTCCGTCTGTCTCCGGCAGATGAGAGAGGGTTGTGCTCCTGCAGTGGAGACAAAAATAACCTGATGATGATGATGAGGAGAAAATTCCAGTTTGGAATCAGACAAGTGTATGTATCTATTAATAAATAACAACGTAAACTTCGCGTGTCTGTACATTGAAAATATTTTCAAAAAATATGTTTGTGGGATGAAGGATAAGTAATGAAACACATTAAGATCATTTTTGGAATTTTAGTCTGTTTGTCTGTTATTTCGTGCACGCATCACGTAAAGACTACTAAACCGATTTTAATGGACTTTTCATAGAAATATAGGGTTTAACTCGGAGTAACGTTAAGTCTTTATTTCATTGCAATTGGCGTATTAAACTATGGGAATTATAATTTTCTAATACATTAGTCGGTATGCCGTATGCAATATAACAAAGAAGTATACCTAATTATAATGTTCGGTGCAATTCAGACTGCGATAAATTAGGACTACATTTGGAGCTGTAGTGGGCTTGGGCGGCGTAGGCACGCACATGGTTGTCGAGGTCGGAGTCGTAGTTGAAGTTGGGTTGAGAATTAATCCACGGGCAGACCTAGTACCTACATAATATGCGAAAAAAGTACTCTAAGTTTAGAAATCCTAATCATAACTTAGTTCTAACAAGAACAGACTGATGCCATTATACAAGTCAACCTGTTCTTTCAGAGTATTTATACGCAAGAAATCAAAACACTATCGCATTCAAATCTACTTCAATCACACGGACATTAACTCCATGTGATTTTATATGCATAGAATTTGAATATCATGCTACTTCAATTGAGATCCGTAACCAATACAGTCAAGCCCGCTAGTTCACTTCTGTAGACTATAGAAATATATAACTGCCTTCGTGATGGACTTTATTGACGTCTGTACCTTGCGGTAAGTGCCAGTAGTAATTAGTTCAAATTGAAATGTACCGGAGCATCCTTGAAAGCTCCGTTCATCTTTAAAGACGTGTTCTCACTAAGAGTAAGTAATAGTTTCACCATAGATATATTTATTTATTAGCTAGGTACTCAAACAAGTCACAATAATTACAAAATAGATACATTAGGTTAAAGAATTTGAGATATATTGTGACTCAATTACATGAGTACACAACAAAGTTAAACACAAGACAGATGATTACATGCAAACTTAAACTTAAAAAAAATTATACAGGTACATATATACTAGAATATATATAAAAAGAAAAAAAGATAGACTGAAGGTATTCTAACTATTATGATTAGGAAAAGATAGAACATGAAAGACCCCAGTCTAGAGATTCTGTCTCTTTCGAATTCACACGATAAAATAGAGTTTAAATCGAGTGAAGTTCCTTTGCGATCGTATATAAGGAGTCATATTTTTTTGTATTGTTGATGGGTTTGCGCTTGACCCCAATCTCACCTGATGGTAAGTGATGGTGAGGCCAAAGGTGGAGCGGAGCGCGCTTACCCAGAAGATGCCAATTCCTTATTAAATCAGACCAGAAAATTTTGCTAGTACTAATGCTGTCAAATAGAGATGTACATTAGAAATTAACGTTGTTTTAAGAAGAAATAAAGTGTAAGAGAAGAAAATTAGGAAATAATCTAATTCTTTATACACGAAAAATAAAACAGAAATTTTATTTTAGAATAAAAGAGAAAATCATTCGTTTAAGCCGATTGACTACATGAAACAATAAATGATATGAATATAAATAAGTTTTTGTTGTCAAAATTATTGTTCTAGTTTGACACTTCCAAAAAAAACTATCAACCTCAGAGACAATAAAAAATTTTTTTATCGGTGAATGTCCAGCAGTGGACTTCTAGGGGCTGATATAAGCACTAATTGTTAAGGATTTAATTAATTTGTATATGTTATCTTTACATCATAAATTTAGGAAGTCACCATTTGTTAAGCTTTACATTAATGCAAGAAATATGGTTTTAAACAATTTTATGGCTCTTCCTCACGGACTTAAGCAAACATTCTCGCATACTTTGTTGATATAATGCCATCACACATATACATACTTATTTTAAAGAGTTACCTACTTGAAAATCTTTCAATGTCACTTACTTACTACATACTTTTTTTTGGTTGATTCGTCCTTCGGACAGGCAAAAGTCGCTAGACTATGCAGCCAGGTAATTTTTAGTAGGATTTCTTAGTTTCTTTTTTTATATTAGTATCAGAGTGCCTCAGACCAACGCTGGTACTGATATAGACACTGACTTCTCTTACTAACGTTGACAGTAAGCTTTAGTAAGGGTTTGAGGTTAGGAAGTTCACTGCTTTAAGAAGATCAGCTTAGTCACGTTTATTTATGTTTCCTTCATAATGTACATACGCACAGACATTTGTTGCATAATATACTAACACTATTAAACACTAAAGCCAGAAGAATACATTATTTTGGAAAAAACAAATACACAACAAACTGTTCTCCAAAAAACGCGGTAACAACCTGACCATTTTCTACAAACACTCAAATTAATCGTTCCTTTAAAATTAAAAACTGACAAACTGTCAAACATCGAAAAAGTATGTATGCAGCTTTAGGATGTCAACAATTGCAAATTATGCAGAGTAAAGTCAAACAGATGCTACATAATATTAAGTATATATTTTACAACTTTCGAACGTACCAATTTACTCAATACATTTATTACAAACGATTTCTAAGCTTGTCCGCTTATGATCATAATATATACCAATGATAATTAAACATCGGAATGTCCAGATGAAATAGTTTTATCGATAAGACCAAGCAGACGTGCTTATGTAAACTACTTTATTATTGTAATAAAGAGTAACTGAATTGGACTAAATTTGACATATTTCGATACAGTTACGAAAGTACTCGTATTTGTGATAAATACCACAGATTTTTCGGTGAAGGAAAACATCGCGAGAAAACCTGCATATGGCAAAGAATAAATTCTAAGGCGTATGTGAAGTCTACCAAATCGGCTTAGGGTAGGTACTGTCAGTGGACAGAAGTTAGGCACAATCGATCCTGAATGGTCGAAGGTTTTCTATGGTTCTCCAAGAGGATAAGATAACTGCATAGGACTGTCCTGGCTGTATCGTTGGCCTAGTGGCTTGGTCATTGCTCTCGAGCGCCAGAGGTCGTGGATTCGATTCGCATTGGGGACAGACAACTTTGTACAAGCTGGTCCCGGTCTGGATGTTATATTTGTGAACATTCCGTAGCACAGAAGAAAATCCTAGTTTGGGATAAGACAAGTGTATGTATATATGTAATACTAGCTGTTGCCCGCGACTTCGTCCGCGTGGACAACTTGACATTACAAATTGTTATGTATTTCCCGTAGGTATGGGATGTTTTTTCGGGATAAAAACTATCCGTCCAGTGGTTGAAGCGTTATTGAGTAACAAACGTCCAAACATTACACAGTTTAACTCAATGCACCTTTTCAACATTATATGTATATGTCAGTACATTTTATTTTTATTAATTCAGCTATACACAATGCCCTTATTTCTACTAATTTACAAACTTAAATTATATATATTTAATATTATTATGAAAACCAATACATTGACAGCCCTCTAAGCACAATTTATAAACTAAATCTGTGAAGTCACTTGACCTGGTGCTGACAGAATACCAGCGCTGGAGTTAGCGTAGCGTGCTGCAGCATTATGCTGAGTCAGCGCCATTTTGTTGCTGCGACACATAGGTACCTTGATTATTTTTAAATTGTAATTTATTAATTATGTTCTGTTTATTTCTCATGTATGTGTGTGTCGTAGCTATGAATAAATGACCTATTCTATTCTATTCTCTTCAAACATCCGAATATACAAACATCCAAATCCAAACTTTCGCATTTTTAATATTAGTAGGACTTATTTATATTTAGCTGCTAAGGGTTCCTTAGTTTTTTCGGTAACTATGAGTTCTCCATTCTACAAATCGTAACCAAAGAGTTATAGGTGAGTGTCATGGGTTACAAAATCGTAATTTACAAACACCTCATCATAATCTATCCAAGTCAAACAAACAAATGTAAGTGTTAAATAAATAGGCATTAGGCAGGCATCCATTTTGTCTTAAGTATTTTGACTGTTGTTAACCGACAGGATTTTGATTGGTCGAGGATTTTAGTTCACAAGGCAGAATTTTTCCTTGATTATGGTTAATGGGATTTGTGCTGTGGTAAGTCTTGAACCGTCGACCTTACGAATGTAAGGCGAGCGCAGTACCTCCCTACTATACCTGCTACGATTATGATTTGGTTATCTAGTTTTAAAACTAGTTTTAAAAACTAATCAGGGGACTTGGTTCTGGTAGTCGCCTGTCCGGTGCTATCCAGACGAGTCACGGGCATGCGGTCCCGGCTTACAGAGTTATCGCTACTGTAATCCCACTATCCTTCCGTAATAGCGGTATCCCATACCTACTCCTTACCCATACCCCCATCTCCTATCTACTTAGCCTCGATCCCTGTCCCATCCGCCAATTCAAGGTCTGCCGTGCCGATGGATGAGTGTCCAGGGGCTAGCCTGGTCGTAAGCGTGCCGACATCTCGGAGCTGGGCGAACTCAGGCCAGTATTAGACTTACCGAGTTATGCGGGGCTCTGATGAGGTGGATAATTATTTCCCTAACCAACCACAATGTGTCTCCACACAGCACGTCAAGTAGTATCACGTTTCAAAGCAGCTTCGCAACGTTTGTCATGATCGCGCAAGTGACGATACATCGTCTCTGCCTGCCCTGTCTCTGGCACCGGGACGTGAGCATTATGGATGTTTTTTTTGTTATTCCTGATAGGTTTACGCTTAACCTCAATCTCACCTGATGGTAAGTGACGATGAGGCTTAAGGTGGAGCGCGCTTACCCAGAAGATGCCAGCCTATTCACTCTTCCTTTAAAAACATCCAAATTGTAATTGTCTGGAAATAACCGAAGCTGGCAGTGAGTTCCATTCCTTAGGAGTTCGCATTATAAAAGAGGAAGCAAGACGCTTCGTACGAGAACGTGGTAAATCTACAACATAGTAGTACTACAAGAATGTAGTTTAAAAAAATATTTGTTCCACAAGTGGGACTGAGACATGTTGGTCTTTTATATTGATTTATAGAGCACTTATAGCATGGGAATACAAAGTAAATTGGGACTAAAATGGTTTTTGTGATTGATTACCTATTAAAATAACATACCATCATATCATATCAGCTCTTAGACGTCTACTGCTGGACATAGGCCTTCATGCACCACACCCGGTCCTCCACCCTCCTCATCCAGCTGTTTTCAGCCACCTTCTTCAGGTCGTCGGACCTATAATAAAACTGTAACTGGTCTATGTCTGTACATGGGAGATATTGTAGAAAAACTTGTATGAGGGGTCTTTAGAGCGCCAATAGAAGCCTAAATAATTGTTTTTAGAATTGTTGTCTGTCTGTATGTTTGTTACCTCTTCACGCAAAAACTACTGAATGAAATTTGATGCAGTTTTTACAGTTGCCTTGCTGGAGGTCTAACTTAAAATCTGGTGCATGTTTCATCTTGACACGCCAATTAGAACCTGAGATTTATAAAGTAAATTTTCTAGGATCGGGATTGGGATTGAGAGTGGGATAGGGAGCGAGAGTGGGAACGGGAGCGGATTCTGTAGACCACCCGCCGCGGGTACAGCTAGTAAAATATAAATTTAATTTACTGTGGGAATTTATTTTAACTACAATACAATACACTTTATTGCACAAACAAATACAGTTACACGTTATAAAAGTTACAAATAGTACAATTTAGGCGGTCTTATCGCTTTAAGCGATTTCTTCCAGACAACCTTTGACAGACAAACTACAGGCAGCGTTGAGGCATTAAAGCTAGTAGTTTTAACAAAGACATTGAAAACGATTTATCTATGCATCTCTATTTGCTCCCCATCCGAAATAGGCATGAATAATCAACCTTAAAGTTTATGCTGATAAGATAAAATCTCAGTTTTGTCTAAAAAGGTAAAGTATAAGAGCGTGGACAGACGAGCTGCAAGCAAGCTGGAATATTGTGGTGACTCCTGATTATTCCAAAAGACAGTGACGTCATTGGACAATATTGTTTTTTTTTTCTCAATTCTTCCACAGGACCACAGCGGGACAGTCTTTGGGGAATGAGGGGCGGTGAGCTAGGTACTTATATCACAGCATTATAGGCACTATTAGATACTCGATAACCCACTGTACATACTAGTATTTTAGCCAATTTCACTTGTCAGTGACGTCATGGAACCAAAAAAACTAAGACTCTATTTGCCATTCATCATTAGGTTATTTTTTGTCTCCACTGCAGGAGCACAACCCTCTCCCATCTGCCGGAGACAGACGGAGGATTTGGTCTACACTCTCCGCGCTGGCCAGACGGGTTGGGGAGTCCTGATTTATGTTTTATAATGGATTCCCTTAGTCGCCTTGTAAGACATCCACGGGAAGAATTGGAGTGGTCCTTTTCTACTCTACCGGAACACGGCATTTGCTCATCATAGTTTATAATTCGTTTATTTGCACAATCGGTATGACAATATTTATTTTAGATCTACCATGATTGACATTGTTGGTATGGCATAAACTGTGAAGAGGGTAAGTTTTCTTTTTAACTAATTTAATTATAACATTTTGTCATCTAAATACTCATGCACTGTGTAATAACATTTCTGTATCAGTAGTTTTTCTAAGGTTCGTTGGAAAAGTTTGTCTAAAAAGTCAAAATATAGTCTTAAAGTTATTGATGATAAAATCTATATTTTGTCTAAAAACGTAGAAAGTAGAAGCATATAAAGAGTGTGGACAGACAAGCTGCAAATCAGTTGCAAGTGGCGTTGATTCCATTTGGTCCAAGCAATAGTGACGTCATTGGACATAATGATATATTTTTCTTAATTATTACAAATTATAATTAGGGACCACCCTTAGCCGAATCCTAAAGAAGGCGATGAGGTGGTAAGTCTGTCTCCGGCAGATGAGAGAGGGTTGTGCTCGTGCAGTGGAGACAAAAATAAATCTGATGATGAGGTGGTAGGGAACGTCAAACGAACGTATCGCTCAGCACTATAGATAACAGTCACATTCTCTGACGATCCTTTAACTAGGTTCCCCCCTGCACGTGTACATACTAGCATTTTTACCCGAGATCACATGGCATTAAAAATATATTTATTTACCAAAATTGTGCCAATTGTTCCTAAGACAAGTGTCGATGTAATAAACCATCAAGTGGGCAGTATGAAAACTTATAAATCGTAAAAGAAACAGCTGTTCCGCTTGATGGTATCATAACCATCAATCTGTGTCAGCGCGAACATACCAGAGGCACTGCAGTACCGCGGCAGCCCCATCAGCACCCTGAACGCGTTGTTGTATTGAACCCGCAGGTCGCTGTATGCCCTCTGCGTATAGTTGACCCACAGACTGCACGAATAAAAGGATTGACAGTAAGCTTTGAAAAGAGTAGCCTTTGCATATTTTTTGTGAAGGAGCCAACGACCCACGGTCCCTTTCAACATCCACGTTGTCCCTCAAATCCTCGGTAACCCAGTGGCCCAAATGTTTATAGTTATCGACTCGACTCAGGGGACTACCTTCGAGTGAGACGCTTGGTACATTTGAGTAGCATTTCCTGCCCGCCTTAAACACCATCAACGTACTCTAGATAGCATTATATTTGAGCCCATACCATGTCGGGGCAGCTAGGCAATGCACGTGTCGGGGCCCCTTTACCGTGTTCTAACTTCCTGAAATGTAGTTTTTCTACCACAATGCAATGCTCCGCACGCGTGGACTACTCACTTTCAATCCGATTACGACTCCGACCCCAAAGCCCACGCCTACTCCTCTTTTCACTCTAGAAACATTTTCAAAGAAAACTCGGGGCATGGGCTGCCCCTTGGCAGTTGCCTACACTGCCTAATGGATAATCCTGCCTAAGACTCACACATGCTCAGCAACTTCCTCAAAGCACTGATACAGCGCGTTCCTCATATCAGAGTGTAATTTATCGTGCGTGGTTTTCATTCGAAGATATAGCTGGCACTAGTTAGCAGTCTGCATACACCCTAACTCGTCCACGCAGAGTGAATAGAGTGATACCTGTTGACATTTCAACAATGTAAAGGTGAGACAGATAAAAACATCTCCCATTTAAGATTGTTTAATTTAGGCTGGAGTCAGATATAGCGTTCAAAACGGAATGATAGTAATCTTAGCGTCCCCTGAGATAGAAAACTTTGTAAAGCTCAAATAACAAAAAACAACGATCTCTATGTACTACCAGATGGAGCGTTCCAAACAATCGCTCTGTTCCACGCAAGTAGCCACAACTCTTTCACATTCACTTTGAAACTTGTGCAGTTACTACTCAGAACATTTAATTATTTACTAAATATTGACATTATTTAACCGTAGCGTCAATATTTAGTAATAATTAAATGTTCTGCGTAGTTACTGCACAAGTTTCATTGTGAATGTGAATGAGTTGTGGCTACTTGCGTGGAACAGAGCGATTGTTTGGAACGCTCCATCTAGTAGTACATAGAGATCGTTGACAAAAATGCATTACCTATATTTTTTCTTCGGAAAGAACCTAAGGGAATCTGATAAAAGCAGATTGACACCCTAAATATAAACAACGACAGCATGCGATATTTGTTAGGTACGTCTTATATTAAACTCATTTATAAGTTATGGGTACAATACGCGAGCAGCAAATTACTGGTATCTATAATTGAACTGGTGTATTTAGGTTTTTTAATTGTCACTTGTAACACAGGTTTGGTTTTGTCGGTTTTTAAAAGTGTTCACTGAGGGGCATGGGTAACTTGTTCCATGTGCTCACGTGGGCGTGTTATGGCCGACGAGGGTGTTAGATTGAGTTGTCAACAACTTCATGTTATTTGTGTATTGCTCTGACTGAAGTTGAAGATGGATTTCAGGTCAAGACAGTTGGACCTATTCCACATATCCCTACTGGTCTGTCCCTACTAGTAGGGAAGAACGGATTTTTTTCCACTCTTTTCTACTAGGGGGGGTACATGGAAATTTTACTTCCACGTATTTCTACTAAGATAAAGTACAGGTAGAAAGAAAAATCCTTTATTAGTAGCATTACTTGTAGAAATAGCTATGCTTGAAAGGTATTATATTTTTTATTTTATTTTATTAAATAAGTATGTGTTACGACACATTTTAAGTCAAATAAAAAATTATTCATATCAATCATCATTATTATCATAAAAAAAATCATTACACCCTTGTCGGTCACAACACGCTCAACAACTGGATCGTGAGCACATGGGCTCTCAATATACTACTAAGATTCCAGTACAGGCGTGACCAGGGATCTAACAGAACTAAACAGTGAAACATACTAATATAGGTTTAAGGTTTAAATTAGGCTACACGATAACAAGTAAGTCAGGAGCAAAACTGAAAGGAACAGCATTCATATCGCTTGATATGATCAGGGCCTTATAACGAGGAGAATTGTTCCAATGTTGTATTGTACAACAAATAGAGTGCAATTTGCTATTTGTACACAGTACATAAATTAAGCCTCTTTATTGAAACGGTGGCTAAACCTAAACGATGGACTATTAGGTTATTTATAGGTTTCGTGTTAAATGTTTTTGCTGAACTATAAAATGAAAATGTTATCAAGGTAACGTCTCAACTCAGTAGTGCTATTCTCTAAAATACAAACTCACATGCGAGTCTCACTCAAGTGACTTTCATAATCATCAGGTTATTTTTGTCTCCACTGCAGGAGCACAACCCTCTCTCATCTGCCGGAGACTTTATTAAGCAGGCGAAGCCGCGAGTAACAGCTTTAATATAATTAAGTCTATATAGTGTTTGTGTTTTTAATTTGTCTGTTTTTTACGCTTTCTCGGCTCGGCTATTTAACTGTTCACCATGGTTTTTTATTATTACACATAGCACATGTATATGTACATACATATATAGGTTCATGTTTACCTTTGGAAAAATGGTTTCCTCGTGAAATAAAAACTTGCTTCATGCGGGCGAAGCCGCTGGCGTTTGCTAGTTTGTTCATATAAGAAATGTTAATTGTCAAACCTCCACACTCCCCGCATTCCATGCAAGCGAACAGACTTAACCGTCTATTACTATTACTTCAAGCACACCAACCATTCCATACACGTTTGTATGTGTGCGTAAATTATGGTAGGGCATCAGCACCGAGCGCGCGAACATAGTCTATTGAAAGAGGGGCAACGTCAACAACATAAGCGCTTCTCCTTCTAGCTTTTAGCGTAGCGTCGATCTCTCGGCGCCGGTCGACAGCGCGATGGCGTAGTAACTTTGTAACTTAGTAATATATTGCTGTAAGTAATAATTAGATAGATAATTAGATATAAATAAAAAGAGCCGTGGTAGCCGGTTGTTTGTGAACTCGCCTCACGTTCATGAGGTCATGAGTTCAAACCCCGCCCGTACCAATGCGTTTTACGAAACTTAAGTACGGTTTATTTATAATACCACAGGCTTTTCGGTGAAGGAAAACATCGTAAGGAAACCTGCATATGCCAAAGAAGAAATTCTGAGGCGTATGTGAAGTCCACCAAATCGGCTTGGGGCACCGTTGGTGGTCAGGGGTTTGGCACAAAAGATCCTGAAGGGTCCAAGTGTCGCCAGGTCTTCCTGGCCCCCTAAGAAGATAAGATAAGATAAGTAATAATGTGTTGTTGGTCCATCAACTTAAATGTCTTGGGACAGTTTTCGGTTATTCGTCAGATAAAAATACTCTAATTTAGACCACCTACTGAGCTTATTAAGGTCCATATTCTTGCACCTGCGATCATTGATCCTGTCTCTTGTAGTAACTTTTTATCGCAATTTTGCATAACACCTCACAGATATGTAATTTCTTCTACAAGTTATGTTGGCAACACAGCTCGAGGCAGAGCTGGGTCACCGGTTCACTGCACGTCGACGTTTTGATATATGAGCGCAGATCTAACTGTCAACTGATAAAATATATTATGATTAATTATTTTATTCGTCATACAAAAAACTGCCAACGTGTCTCTACTACTGAACTTTCATGGTATCTGATGACAGGGGTAGGAAGACGTTGGCACCCAAAAGCGTAAAATGACGAATTTAATAATTAAATTAGTAATACCGTCTCTTTTGCACGACAAGAGTATGATTTTGGGAGGTTGCGGGTTCGAATCCCGCTAGGGGCAAATATTCGTATGATGAATATGAATGTTTGTACCCAAGTCTTGGATGTTTATATATTTATTTAAGTATATAAGTTATATAGTCAGCATAGCACAGGCTCTGCCTAGTTTGGGACTGGATAATTGGTGTGAATGTCTGAGATATTTATTTATTTATTTGATTGAGTAAGTCGATTGCGACTAAGTAAATACTAAATGTTACTCCGACCGAAGTCCATCAAAATCGGTTTAGTAGTTTTTACGTGATGCGTGCGCCAACTAACAGACAAAAATTCCTAAAATGATCGAAATATGTTCTGTGTAAGCATAAGCTTACACCAACTTTTTGTGGAAATATTTTCCCCCCAGGCTCGTGGACCCACTGCGTTGACCCACTAGTGGGTCCACGAGTAAACTGTGTGGTGGAGTATGAATCCAAAGAAACATTTAATAAATTGACATATTTTATTTATTTATTTAATAGTTTATTGTACACACAAATACACAAAGAACAACACAAAGAAAAGAAAATTATACAAAAGGATAAGCTTATTCTAAAGAAATTCCTTACATCTAACCTGCGGTGAAAACAAGGGATTATTGAAAGTCTACAACAATTAATTCAGGTTATTTTTATTTCCACTGCAGGAGCACAACCCTCTCTCATCTGCCGGAGACAGACGGAGGATTTGGCCTACACTCCCCGCGCTGGCCAGACGGGTTGGGGAGGCCTGATTGATGTTTTATAATGTATTCCCTTAGTCGCCTTGTACGACATCCACGGGAAGAGTTGGAGTGGTCCTATTCTACTCTACCGGAAACCACACGGCATTTCTAATTAATTAAATATGAAAATATTGGAGGAATAATGATCCGGTCGCAATGGTGTATATAGCTGTTCTGGTCGGCGACTGCCTTCTCTGCGCACTCGCAGTGCTTCCGATTGGTGGAGATGTATGCCGTATCAGCGTTATACTTCGACGGATATCACCTAAAATGCTTACGGAGTATTACAAGTACCTTTTATTCAACAAACGACATGGAAAACTCGATAATAAGATGAAATTCCCGATTTGATTTGAATTTCGACTTGATTCCCCATCACCGGACTACCAGACGTGGAGAGGGACTTCATCCATATGTAGTAGACATACCACGCTTTCGCACGAAGCGTTTTGCTTCCTCTTTCATAATGCGAACTGCTAAGGAATGGAACTTAATACCAGCTTCGGTATTTCTGGACAAGTACAACTTGGATCTTTTTAAAGTAAGAGTGAATAGGCATCTTCTGTGTAAGCGCGCTCCACCTGAGGCCTCATCGTCACATACCATCAGCTGAGACTGTGGTCAAGCGCAAACCAATCAGGAGCAAAAAAAACTTATTAGCATCCGGGAATAACATTAAATAATTAACCTTTTGAATATAATAGTAATCAATGACAATAATGTTAATGCCATTAAAAATGCAAAGTGTAGCCGCTTCGCAAACTATTTGTGGCTTGCCGGATGCCATAAATGTATTACTAAATCGTTTGCTTTATTCTCACGAGGGAACAAAATGTGACACACGGTCGTAAGTCTGTCGCACTGTATTAATAGCGCGCGAGCATAATTGATAACGTTGTTTGTCAACAACACAAGTGCTCTCTTTCTAACTCTCATTATTTTCTCTATTTTACAGGCCACGTTAAACTGACGAGGGAAGTGAGCGTCGCTTCTTTACGTAGTAAAGTTTTTTGCCCACGAGCTACATGACTAGGTTGAAGACGTTACAGCTACTCTAAGGTTGGCTGGAAGAGATCCCTCAGTAGGACACGTCCGCCTTTGAACACTATTTTAGTCATATTATTGTTTTTGTTAATTTTGGTAAATCAAAGCATTTACAGTCATGTGTAGGTGTCGTCAAGGCGACTTATGGATTGCACCAGGAATAGACAGTAACGTTCTCCTGTGTAAATGAGATCAACTGCGATCACCAATCCGCCTGCCAAGCGTAGTGATTGCATTCTATTGTGCCCACCAAAAATGGCATTCTATTGTGGAGGCTTATGTTCTGCAGTGGACGTATTTAGGCTGACGATGAAAGCATTTATATTTCATTCCAGATTAATAGTCCTATGAAAACAAACGCATTTGCGTCTCGAAAACAAAATACACAATAGATGGTGTTCCTAAGTGGACTGCAAAGTTTACATGGTAATACAAACCTGTTTTTGCTGCTGGTGACCCTTTCATGTATATGTTACCGAGACGTAAATAGCGTTGGTTTTGATAGGACTATGAATCTGGAATGAAATATACATACATGTATTACACAAACACACATATTGACAAAATCCTCCCTTGTAATGCCTCTACAATTTAAGACATATCACTGTTGAATTTTCATTCAGTGTAATTCAGACTGTTTATGTCAGTTGTAAAGCTGTTATATGCAGTCTTTAGTATACCTGCTGAATTAACAATAAACTGACATATGTACTGACATAGAATAAATTGTCATGTTTAAATAAATGAATAATATGAGTATGACTGTAAATATGAATATAAATTGATGATGTTGATATGACTGATGCTATACGTAATGTTATTTAAGTTTCAAATTGTTAATTTTTTTTTATTAATTCTAATTTTTTTATAATCTTGTAATATTTCCTATGGGCTTAACTGGCCTGAAAAAAATACTATTTAATTTAATTTAATTTTAATAATGTATCCAACTGTATCTACTGCTGAAATTTCCCTCAGTATAATGCCATTCCTTTTCCATCAGTATAATGGTGATTATTAGCATATATTTATGTTACAAGCAACAATCGCAAGGTTTTTATATAGCAGTAAATTTTACTAACTTCTTTATTCTGCGTTAAATCTGGTTCGCCGAACAATGCTTCCGTGTGTATTATCTTAAAATAATAACATAATAATATAGACCGTAAAAAAATTGCAACCACTTTGAGAACAAAACAATACTTTTTATCTTAATTATTTTAAACTTGACATGTTAATCTGTTTTTTTGGTAATTGGGCTTCTGATTCGAGAGATCGAGAAGGTCATTGGGCAGCAGCGCTCCTAGTGCATAATCCTAGGCAAAGAATATTTTTTCTTCTTCAAGTAATCTTTACAAATTTATTTAATACGTATATAATGCTCACGCCCCGGTCCCATAGGGGTAGGCAGAGACCACGCATCGCCATTTTGCGCGGTCCAAAATTATTTAATTCGTACATAAAGCTCACGCCCCGGTCCCATAGGGGTAGGCAGAGACCATGCCTCGCTATTTTGCGCGACCCAACGACGCACAGCGACTTTCCTTCGTCCCTTTTCGCACCGTGATACTTCCTGGCGTGATATGTGGCGAACTATTTATTTAATGCTTAAATTAAATTAGAATAGAATAGAAATACTTTATTTGGCGAACACAAATACAACACAGGAATTAAAATTGACGACATAAATATGAAAAAAAAGAAGCAAACAAATTACATAACCTTTAAAACAAAACAAAAAAAAAATGACACAGTGTTGTAGTGTGACGCCAGCTCAGCTAATTAATTAATTCAAGACGCCCATAGCAAGAGACTGACGCTTGGACTTAGGGAAACCCTGTATTCCAATACGTCAGGCGCACTACACCCCACGGAAAGAAAGTTAGATCGCGTTTCAAGTAAAACGAGTAGTTCCAATAAGTGTATAAAAATTTATAACAATCTCCCTGACATGTTCAAAGAAGAAAATTAAATTAAAAAAATCAATCAAGCTGTGGCTCGCTGAAAAGTGGTTCTACAGTGTTAAGGAGTAGGTACATGAACTATCCTATCCTACCAATATTATAAACTAGCTGTTGCCCGCGACTTCGTCCGCGTGGACAACTTAACATCACAAATTATTATGTATTTCCTACTTACTTCATATTTTGGACAATTCACATAATATCTTTATAAATTGTAGCCTATGTGTTATTCTGATGTATAAGCTATATTATTGTAAAGTTTCATTAAAATCCATTCCGTAGTTTTTACGTGAAAGAGTAACAAACATCCATCCATACTTACTAACTTTCGCGTTTATAATATTAGTAGGATGTGAAAGTTTGGATATTTGGATGTTTGGATGTTTGTTACTCAATCACGCTTCAACCACTGGACGGATCATGATGAAACTTGGCACACATATAGGTTAGGTCCTCGAATAGGACATGGGATAGTTTTTATCCCGAAAAATCATCCCATTCCTAAGGGAAATACATAATAATTTGTGATGTTAAGTTGTCCACGTGAACGAAAATGCGGGCAACAGCTAGTAAGTAATAACAATAGAAATTTTGAATCATTTTTTGTTTACTTAATGACTTTTACCGTTCTTTGTGTGAAATGAATAGCTCTAAGTATTTTTTTGTTGATTTTATATATTTACTAATCTTATTTAATCGGCGACCAATTCTGTGTACTGGTACTCATTTATACTGCTTTACTTTTATTGCTGTTAATAAATATAAATAAATATCTCAGACATTCACACCAATTATCCAGTCCCAAACTAGGCAGAGCCTGTGGTATGGTTACTGGATAACGGATACACATACTTAAATAAATATATAAACATCCAAGACTTGGGTACAAACATTCATATTCATCATACGAACATTTGCCCCTAGCGGGATTCGAACCTGCAACCTCCGGCGTGGCAGTCCGCGAGCTACCCGTTCCATCAGGTCGTCATAATAATGATACAAACTTTAGATGCCTGGAAAGGTAGAGTTTTACAGTGATTCTCATGTTAATTTAGCATTTTAAGCCGCCAAATATTTACCTATATAGGATTGCTGTTTCTATTTCGCCGGTTAAAATTGGAAGAAAACAAATACTGAGATAAACAAGAAGATACTAACTTGATATTACTACGTAAGAAAGGGAGACTCACCTCCCCCGCCAGTTTAACGTTGCCCGCATATTAGAGCATAGCTGGCAGTACACTAGGCCATCGACGCAATAAGTTAAAGATAAAAGCACTTATCGACATAGCTCAAAAGGTTTGTACGTTGAAGTGGCAGTGGGCTGGTAGCATCTATCTGGTAAACGAGTTCTCGAGTGAAGACCGCGACTGGGCAGGCGTAGTGTGGGACGCCCCCTGGCTAGATGAAGCGACGATCTGCGTAAGCTCGAGCTAAAACCGGTGACCGGCTCAATGGTGAAAGGCCTATGCCCAGCAGTGGACTGTAAATATTTTTAACAATAAATATTATTATGATGATGGACACTTAAAGAGAGAATTTATGCTCTATCTCTCTTTTCTTGAAGATCGAGACCAACTGGTTGTCGCGGTATTTATATATTAATTAACATTATTCGTAAGTTATTCGACTACTTGATACGGGGTCAATGTACTTTTATGCAACTAAGATGACATTACAATATAATTAGTTTATAATTAGTATGTACCATAAACAAAATGAACAGTATTCTTTCCTAACTAGATTATAGTCCGATTAACTGACGCTCTGCATTATCAGATGTCTAGATAAAAATACCGATTGCACAGCCTCATGTTGAAAGCTGAGAGCATTATCAAATCGGGTTCATCAATGTCAAACCATTCATTTAATTGTGTTGTAATAATATAGATGCGTACACTTGTCTGCCATATAGTCCCCGCCCATAGATTTTTATGTTTTCTAATAATTATTACCTTTGTCTATGGTCTGATTAAAGTTCTATGGATGCAAGAGTTACTAAGCAAAAATGTTGAGGGCTTGCCTTCACAATGTACCCATCCGAACCTGCAACACTGAAGTCAACTTTCATAAACTACAGACTTTTCTAAAGGAGAACAGATAATTGTTACTGTATTAGTCTATGCTCTGATTAAAATTTTATGGATGGTAGAGTTGCTAAGTAAAAATGTTAAGGGGTTGACTTAATAATGTTCCCATCAGAAACTTCAATACTGACCATAACATTCTTAAATTTCCATAAACTACAGACTTTCTATAGAGGAGTACAGATTTACCTTCTTTGTCTATGCTCTGATGGACGCAAGTACTCAATTGTAATCAAAACAACGTACCCATTTGAACCTTCAATACAAATCTCAAAGGCAGAGAAGATGTAACGCTACTGCGCAATCCTGACTCACCTCACTAGCCTCACTCACATCCATCAACCTTTTCATGCACCTCCTTTATTCTTCTCACTTGGACCCCAGCCTTTTTGAGAACCTTACCATTTTGATCCTTGAACGTCCTCCTAGGACGACCTCTAGCTGTAGTTCCTTCCACTTTCTCGCTGTAAGTCTCTATTGTCACTCTTCTTTCACTCATATGCTTTAAATGTCCAAACTAAAGAAACATAATTTTTTTCCATAAACTAGAGTCTATTAATATACCTATTCCCAGTGTTGGAGCACATACCTACTCTCTCATCGGCTAATAAGTCCACCACGCTAAGCGCTCTGACAAAAATTGTGGTGAACTAAGTGACATTTTATCTTGGTTGCTGTATGTTAGAGTAATCATTTTCATGATCGTTTGAAACATGTTCGCGTTCAAGATAACAGGCAAGGGAACATTGAAAAGAATTAAACACGAGAGGTAAGTACATGGATAAAAACGTAAAAGTATGTTTCTGTTTGGGCACAATTTCATGACGACATACATACATAATTTTTGGATTCAATGGACATGGAGTTGATACAAAGAAATCGACGGTACCTTTCTTTGGTTAATTTACTTTGAAACAACTAAATAATAATTATCCACATGGTAATGACATATAATTTATGGGAAAAATAAACAAATACAAACAAACAAATAAATAAAGGAAAAAAAAACAAAACAATAAAATAGTCATAAAAATTAAACATAATGCTCATGCCTTGGTCCCAGAGGGGTAGACAGTGACGATGTTATCGCCACTTTACGTAATCTAATGTCGCAAAGCGGCTTTCCTTCGCCCGCTTTTCGCCGTGTGATACCCCTTGACGTGATGAGTTGCGAACAACATCGCAAGTGACAAGTGTTTTATAACTACATGACCATCTACAAAAATTACTGGTCGCAAATTTTATGTATATTTTTGGATTTAAGGTATTTGTTGTAATTAAAATGCATAATAAAAACCTATATAATATTATTTAAATTTTTTGAAGGCATGAAGGCGTCAACTACAAAATGTTACCCAAAGGTCTTATCAAAATTCTTCGTATTCATAAAAACGTATTGAACTAATGTAATAATTTCCTACATTATGTTATTTATAGATTATATTAATAAATTATTTAAATATTAAATATATATATATATAAAACTTTATCCTTTAACTTGTTTAAAAGAAGTAGGTATCTTAAAGAGAAAAGCTTTACCATTTGTTTATGTTATTTTTTCCCTATTTTTATCGTTTGTTATGATTTTTTGTGTGTGCAATAAAGAGTTAAATAAATAAAATAAAAAAAACTAAATCGATCAGGATGTTGACGAAACCACCTTTCGAGGAAGAGCAACCTTCCAATCAAACCTACGAATGATACATCACATTGCAATCTGACCGTGATACGAATTTCAGTATGGCAAAAACCATTCTAAGGTTCACGGAGGTATATAATACTCAGAGCGTCTCCACTCATCACAGTTCGTGGTTACACACAGCACAGGATACATCTAGTGGTTAATATTATAATAATAATACATTTGAAAATGAAATTGGTGAGTAAAGGGTTTACGAAGCCCTCAAAATTATTGAAGTTAAAAATCTAGATTAAGTTGCTAACTAAACCAAGGATACAGGATCGACGTAAGTTTCTCTGATAAAAATGGGTCATCTTTAGGGATTCGGAATTTAGGAGTCCTAATAAAGGTAATAAGGCTTAATAAAGGTAATACGGCTTAAAATCTAGCTTTAGTTGAGTCTGAAATAAGTCACAGGGAGTATTTGTTTTTAGATAATGGGTCAATGGGAATAATTAGGGATCGAAGAGATCTAATCTGTAATGTTTTGTTATCGTAAACAAGTTGATCTAATTAAAACCGCTTCTGTTTTAAAATCGACACTGAATGACATTGCGTTACTTACAACATTGCGTTTTATTAAAGGTATAGTTTTACACTTGTATATAAATAACTGCATTAAAATCTTTACAAAATTATAATTCCATACATTCCAATATCGATTAACTTTTAATCGTCATTACTCGCATTTAGATTAGAGTTTGATTCGGCAAAAGATTCGATTACCTATTTAAAAGTTTACATTGAACTTTGAGTCAAAATTAAATTAGTTCAAATTATCTGTCAACAAACACAAATAATGAGTCAAAAGCATAATTATGACTTTATTAATAAACGTTCTGAATTACATAGACTGCCAGAAACTATATTTCCTAGACAGAATAAAAAGATTAGTTTTATTTTTTCAGTTGATAGTAGCCGCGATCGTCGGAGTCTGCGCTGCAGACCGTCTTGACAACAAATACCTGCCCCCCAGAGGAAATGCTGGAGCTGGTTTTGGAAATGGAGGCTTCGGCGCTGCAGCTGGAGGTTCTGGCTTCAAATCTGCTGGAGGTTTCGGGTCTGGCAGCTTCGGTGGATCCGGTAGCTCTGGATTTGGTCAATCTGGTGCTGGCTTTGGTCACAGCGGAGCTGGCTCAGGCTTCGGACAAAGCGGCGCTGGCGGTTTTGGCACCCAGCACGCAGGAAACGCCTACAACGCCGCTCCTCAGCAATACAACCAGCAGCAATTCAGCTCTAGGCAAAACTCTGCTGACGCTGGTGCTCAGATCCTGAAGTTCAACAGTGACGTCACTGCTGACGGATTCTCCTACGACTTCGAGACTTCCAATGGCATCCGTGCCGATGCGCAAGGCGTTGCTACAAACGGTGTCCAGTCCCAGGGAAGCTTTGGATACAAGGGTGATGATGGCCAAGATTACAGCATCACTTACACTGCTGATGAGAACGGATACCAGCCCCAGGGTGCTCATCTGCCAACTCCTCCACCAATTCCTGAAGCTATCCTGAAGTCTTTGGAGCAGAACGCTCGTGATGAAGCCGCTGGCATCTCTGATGATGGTGAGTGATTTTGGAAGTATTAAGTATTTATGGTCCATAGCTTTAAGTTCACAACATCAAGAGTTCAAACCGGTAAGTCCGGATTAACTTTAAACCACATGCTTTTCAGTAAAAGGAAATATTGAAAGAAATTTTTCATATGCTGAAGAAGACATTCTAAAGCGTTATAATAAATACTTTAATGGTAATGTCATTCAACTGACAAATTCTTTTCGCTTTTTGCAACAGTAACTTGGATTATAATGAAATAATGTAACATCGTAAATTGTAAGTACTAAAAGCGCAAAAAGCGACCCTGAAGAACTTTATGATGATTTTGAAACAAAAACTTTCAATAGTGCAATCATCATTAAAGTCTGTGAATCTACAGATCTAGTTACTTAAATAAACATAAAAAAATTACGGTCAAATGACCGTTTGAACTTTGTTTAATTATTTAGGGTACTGCAGAAATTGTACGACAAGTTAATGCATGAATTAAAATAAACTATTATATTCTTTATTGCACATACATTTTACAATAAATAAAGGGCATAACATAAAAGTGTACAAAGGTGGACTTATCTCTATAAGAGATCTCTTCCAGCCAACTTCAACTTCAACTACTTAATAACTTAACTGTAACTTTGAAACGATCTCTGTGTGAATTTATATAATCTGCAAGTTTACTTCACCGAAGCGGTCTTACGAATATAAATAGAGGAATCACACGAATAAAAAAAAAGCTATTTGTCTATGAGAAAATAAAGTTTAAACAAAAACTTACACATAATTATGATGTTCATTTGCATGTGGGCTTTCAATCTATTTATTTTGAACGTTAATAACATTTCAACTAAAACTTATCTCTTTTAAGCAATATTTTCAACAAATTGTATTTATATACAGAACCCTTCAAAAATCAAATCCTATGCGTCGAAAGCCGTAAAGTTCACGAAGTAAGACGATACGGTGCGCAGGCGTGATCTAACCTTGCTATACTTGCTATACTGCCGGTAATCATTACATTTGATATGTGACCAAGTTTTGCGTGTAATCTGGGACACATTTTTAACACAACACCGTAAATTAATCTTCCCGTATCATAACCAAGATCAGTATGATAATCTTACTAATATTATAAATGCGAAAGTTCGAATATTTGGATGTTTGGATGTTTGTTACTCAATCACGCTTCAACCATAGTGATGAAACTTGGCACACATATAGGTTATGGCCTGAAATAGGACATAGGATAGTTTTTATCCCGAAAAAACATCCCATTCCTACGGGATATACATAACAGTTTGTGATGTTAAGTTGTTCACGCGGACGAAGTTCGAAGAACGAAGCTTCTTACGCGTTTATTCTAGTTACTCTCTAAAAGATATGACAAAATACCATAAAATTGTCAACTTAGCTAAGGCTAGCTAGCAACTGTTTTTACCAACACACGGGGCGAATAGTAAAAAATATCATCATATTAAGAATAATTGCAAGACAAAATTAAATAAATGAGGTTTTTTTTTCTAATAACTGAACAAAATGACGCAGTTTAATTAAATTTCTTATTTATTTTTCTCGCACTAGTGCTTAGAAAATCCTTTGTAAGTAAAAATAAATTTGTGTTTAATGTTTATAGAAATATAACTGATTAAGGGGAAAATAAAAACAAATTTCTTTTTGACAACTCTCATTATTTGATCAAAAATTAAGAACTTTTTATTTGTATAACAGAAATAATTGGTAACATACTCGTACTTTGTACTTAACAGGTTACCACAAATTACAGGGAAATTAGTGCAAAATTCTTAAATACAGAATTATATAGACCGTAAATGCATCCTCATTTGTATTGCATTCTTCTATTGTAATATGACATGGCTACATAATTTTGTTTAAGTTTCATTGAGACTTATAGCTAATTTACTTAATAACGACTAACAATTATTTTATAATTTTATTACTATAATCTTTCAATTATTGTTCTAATACGTTTTGAACTTTGAAATGGATTAATTAGCCTAACGATATTATTATACTGCATTTGAAAGCACTGTCGTTATTCACTTTAATTAGTCATGTTTTATAGACCAAAACTTTCTGTAACGGTACAGTAAAAGGTGAAAACCAGATCGAAATTCATTCAGTGATTTCCAAGATTATCCTAAACATTTAGGCGGAAGCAGGTGATCTCTATTCTACTTATATAATTTAGTAATAATGAAGATAGTGATAGTGATAACGATATATGGAAAGATCGAGCTATAAGACCGGTCCCTTACACTGCAAAACTCAGAGTTCTATAACAGTAGGTAACTTTAATTATTATCAAGACACACACACGAAATAAGCGCACAACCCTAATTAGTAATACCAAAATGTAAGATACAAAAACTGGTAATTCTTATACTCGTGGCCACCCTAACACAAAATTACTGGACTACCTAGAGGCTGATGAGTTACAAAATGACGTGAGAGATCGGCGGTTGCGTCAGATCGTGTCGTGACCGCCCCAGTACCTACTGCAATGCGTACAGACGGACTGACGGAATCTCATAAGGCATGGTCTAGCATTATACTAATTCTTTGGTTGATTGGTTGGTCTGACTGAGTTTTGTTACTTAATTTACAAATAGACTCTCTGTTTCATTCTGGTGCAGGTTGCATGATGTCACCCTTTCATCTATTTCTGTTTCTGTTTGAAAGGTTTTGTTACCTTTAGCAATTATGGTAGAACTCTAGACTAATATAGGTAATGGTTGGGTTTTGTTACTTAATTTACAAATAGACTTTCTATTTCGGTCTGGATAAATAAATAAATAAATAAATAAATATGTCATACATTCACACCAATTATCCAGTCCCAAACTAGGCAGAGCCTGTGGTATGGTTACTAGATAACGGATATACATACTTAAATAAATATATATATAAACATCCAAGACTTGGGTACAAACATTCATATTCATCATACGAACATTTGCCCCTAGCGGGATTCGAACCCGCAACCTCCGGCATGGTAGTCCGAGAGCTACCCGTTCCGCCACGGAGGTCGTCAAAGGATGCGTAGTTCTTCCCCCCCCTCTCTACCCTTTCATCTATTTCTGATTAGCTTTCTGTTTGAAAGGTTGTACTAGCTTTATCCATATATTTTGTAACTCTAGGTTAATATATTTTATTAGTACTAACAATTTTATACTGTTTTCTTTCTATTTTTCTTGTCATCACTACTAACTTTCTCACCTACTAGAAGATTCACATGCACACATTGATATTCTATCTATTTAAAACTTTCTGCTATTTCCCACTTTATATCTTCGCCTTCTTTGTGTTTACCTTAATCCTTTCCAATTTTGCCACTATCTGCTCAAATGGTTTCCTTATAGGTAGTTTATATTACAGTTCCATTTACTTGAATCTTATAAGTTTCAAAAGTTTTCTAACCAATTTCTAAAATTATCTCAATAAACCTCCTTTGTAGCACCTTGCTTAGTTTAAACTTAGGTAGTCCAGGTCATTTCGTGACCGGTTCAGAACCAGACAGACAGACCGTAGTAGGCGCGGTTCACACTGATTCCGTTTATTGGTAAACTATTCGAAAGGTCATTTTGCCTTACTCTCTTGATAAAATATTATTTATCTTATTAACTAGTTCATGTTTATTGGTAATCAAAATATAAGCATGATATTCGCAATTAAAATCATCAGTTATAAAATTTTGCTTCAAAATAACACTAGCATCTTATATCCGACAAACCTTTGTTATTTGTGAAAGTTAATTGAAAAAAAATTATGATTTAAATTATCATATTTCATATATAATATCCATGCACTTGTCTATTCTCAGATTGGGATTTTCTCCTGTATCATAGGAATAAGCAAGGATAGAACAATTGACAAATAGAACATTTAACCGCAGTAGGAATGTTATATTTCCCTGGTGGAAATCGAACCCATGATGTCTGGCTCGTGTCTAACGACCAAGTCCATGGATTGAAGCTATTGAATTATAACTATTAATTCCAATTTATATTATAAAACATCAATAAGGCCTCCCCAACCCGTCTGGCCAGCGCGGGGAATGTAGGCCAAATCCTCCGTCTGTCTCCGGAGACCAAAATAACCTGATGATTAATTCCAATTTGATGTGTACATGATCTGTAACTGTTAAATAAAAGATATCTTTACAAATCTGCCTAAATCTATTCAAAATTAGTAATTTACTAATCATCATTAAAGTGGGAGGCCGTGATCTCGTATATTATCGACTACACTCAAATAAAGTCTACAATCTTGGGGTAATGACTGGTTACAACATTACTGCTGTGCAGTCTGCCTTAGGTTTTTAATTTTAATTTAATTTATTTATTTAAATCAGATTTTGATCCATAGTATATTAGTAAGTATTAAGATATGTTAGTAAATGAAATTATAAGAAAATAGCATTTTTGTATTTGTTGTCGACAAGGTGGACAGCTTCCCAGTGCCTGTGCATTGGGCTGTCCACCTTGTCGCGCAGTACGCTGAGGAGGCTGTTGGGGCTGGCACGAACCTGACGCACCAGGGAAGCGATTCGTTTTCGGTTTTGTAATTGTGGATTAAGTATGGAAGGAAGCGAGAGCTTAAGGATAGTTTGTGAAATAGTTAAGAAATTACGTCTGAATTCTAAACACTAAATAAGTGTATAGATAGATTACTAGATTCTAAAGGGCGTTAAAAGGGTAATAAAGTTCATTGTAAAGCTCAAAAGTCAACGGTCGATATTAGTTCATATTGCTAAAAGTAATCTCAGATATCGATGCCTTGGGGCTCAATGGGCGTAAAGGATATTATTAACTGTACTACTCTCAACCTTATTCAAATTTTAATTCTTTAAATTCTGATATACTAACCAAATTCTCTAACTAACCAAGACATGTGTAGTAATTTTTTTTTGTTCAGAAACACAAATCGATAGAGAATTAAAAGCTGAATAAGGACAGAAATTTAAATTAGCGTAAGAGAGTGACTTTTCAAGAGACGCAAAAACCTTGTAACTATTTTGTTTGTAAATTTATATTAATAATGTCCAAAGGGTAGAGTTATAGAATTTTAAACTCATTTGAGTATGAGTGATAGACTCGTTCGATAGTAAATTGAAAACAGAGTTTGAGAAGCTAACAAACCGATTTTGGCATTTTGTACCTCACACCAATGTAAATGATTGTCGCCGTTATGAGAAGTGCCATTACTTCCTAATGTCCTTTACATTCTTGAGTCCCTCACTTAATGAATATCGATATCTTTACCTTTACAACAATTCTTGAAAATTGTGCAATTAGTGTCTCCTGACATGGGAATGTATTCTCTCCCAGTGCCCTCATCAAAATTAACTATCTAGATTATACGGTGCGAAACTTTGAGTCTAAGTGAAAATTAATGCATGCAATATCAGATCCTACAGTGTCCTAACTCTTTGTTCACAATTCCCATACAATATTTCCCAAACCGTGAGAAATGCAACTGACACGCAACAGTAAACCCTAGCTGATTTAAAATTAGAAACAATATGGAATGCAATCTCAAAACAATAATGGTGGTAAACGACGTTTATTTACGTTAAGGTTTGCACTGAACGTTTTGTTGGACTTAGATTAATTGCAGCAGTTTCAGACTAGACTAATGAGTACGTTTAAAATGAAAAGTGTGTACGCAAAATAAACATTACATGTGTCATTTTGAAATTTTGGTCATTAAGCAGCTGATATTAATAGTTATTGTTAGAGCCGTGGTAGCCTAGTTTGTTGTGCATTCGCCTCACGTTCAAGAGGACGTGGGCTCGAATCCACCGGTACAAATGAACCCTGTCGGTATATGCCAAAGAAGACATTTTAAGGTGTATGTGAAGTCCATCGAATTGGCTTGGGGGTACCGCTGGTGGACAGGGGTCAAATTACAAAAGATCCAAAAGGCCCCCTAAAAGATAAGATAAAATAGTTGAGAGGCCGCCTTACATTCGTGATGTCAAGAGTTTTAATCAAATCCAGGGTCCGTAAAACTGACTTATTAAAATACAACGGGCTTATTAAATAAAAGCATCACGACAAAACCTGCATATGCAATGAAATTTTGATATTAATCTTACTCTACCTAGCCACAATGGAATTAGCAGATTGACTAATACCCGTCCGCTCTCTTTGCCAGGGTGCACCTAATTCTAACAGAGGAGCATAATAATAGGCTGCTCATTTTCCCTGAATGGACCAACTAAAACTAGTAGCCTCTATTTTACCCTACGAACTTGCGCAAAAGGTTATTTACCTCTGTGATATTGCAAACTCCCTATGCCTCATTTTTTGCGACACTAATCAATCAGCTTGACAGACTAAACACAGCAATTGTATGTAAGTACATTGGCTAACTACTGATTTAACAGGTCAGGCTATTACTTACATTATATAATCGTTCTTATCTCTGTATATCACAACTTGATAGTCTGACAGGTCTATATTTTGATCTAATGTCTAGTTCTAGACCACCGACATTTTTTCTAGAAGAATGAGTAGAGATTTCTTTTCATTTAGATTTTATGGATCTTATATTTTAATTCGAATGACATGTAATGTATCTTTATGAAAAGGTCCCTGAGCTATTCTTTAATTCTTAGAAGACTGTTAGCTAAGTACACTGACTTCTCTGATGACTCCGTGACCCAAAGTAGAGCCTAACAATTACATTAATCGATGTTACTGCTCTCATATTTGCTTCTTCTTGCAACAGTCGGTCGCTCAGGTCCATCTCTTCCGAATCTAAAGGGATTGCACTACACTTTTCCTTTTACTCCAAGTTACAGGTACTTAGTACACCACTCTGCTGCGATCTGCAGTATCGGTACATATCTGTCTTAAATGGGAAGCACATTGACTTTACTTATGTCTCGCTCTGACGTCCAGCGACTTTCTTATAACTGCATATTCCTCACACATCGCATGTTTACTACAGATTGCAACGATGGTCTACTTAAGGCTAAAAAACCACCAATGTCTGTGTGATTTTATCCTCCTATGACATTAAGTTCAGCCAGTAGCTTATGTCTGTGCTGTTTCATATTTTCTTTGTCTTTAGTTTCCATTTTTGCTTAAATATTAAGTAGTGTCATGTCGTGGATTATATTCGCCTGATTAGGCTAATAAACTTTGAAATAACCATTTAAAATTGTATTTTATATCTTCGCATATTGTTTATATTGTATTTGTCATAAACAATTTGCGAAGATACAAAATACAATTTTAAATGGTTATTTCAAAGTTTCTTAGCTAATCAGGTGAATATAATCCACGACATGACAGTAGTCCTAGATTTTTTAAAAAAGATCTGTTTTTCAGCCATCAGTAGATTATTCTCTACAAGTATTCGTAGGTAATTTACGAGTACTTACACTTAAATACCTAATAAGTACATAAATATATGTATTTATAATGTAAAAATATGGTAAAGGTCACTTTAATAATGTAACAATAGCTTTGTAGTTTGCAGTTGCCTTGAAAAGCTTTCGGATGAAATTGTTAAGTGGGGCCATGAAACAAGCATACTAGGCAATCAAGTTTAAGTTAGAGATTTATCTATAATCTCTTCAATAAACTCGTAGCTTTAATGAACTCCACTATATAAAAGTTCTAATAAAGAAATTTGGGAAATTTATTCATTGATCTAGATCCAATGAAAATAAGACGAACGAAAGTACACAAGGTTTGAATTACATACAACTGTATAAAAGTACAACAAGCAGTACAAAAAATCATTGTAATATTACACACAGAACATCAAAATTCACGTTGAACTCATCTGTTAGTTAACAATAAGAACAAACACCCTCGCAGAGTTTACAATGATAACGATATAACTTTGTCTATATTCATAACGTTACTTATTCACGAAACCTTATTGGCAGCTAACAAATCTTTAAGGAAGATTTACTTTAAAGCTAGTTTAAAGGCCTCAGAATAAAATATGAACCAAACAATGCAAACAAGTGCGTGCATCTCATCTATTATGACGACCTTATGACGACACCGTAATTGTTTCGTAATTGAATATAGTTCAGAAACCGCCTCAGTGATTACCGGATGACTTGACGATTTATTTGAAAGGTCAAATTCAATTGTAACGTATTCATAGTCCAGGAAGATCACTGTCTCGATTTGAAAGCTGTCAGTATGTATAAAATCCTGGATTCTTTTTCTAACAATTCTTTTCTTTATGCTTTTCATGCTATTTTGATATTTACTATAGCATTCTCTGGTTTGCTGCAAGTGTTTTATGACCACTTCTAACAGATTTCTAAAGTTTAAGTCTATGATATCATTATCTTTCTTATTCTTTGCTTTTTTTAAAGTAATTATGATCAATCATTATTACACTTAGCCAGTGAAAGGTAAAAATCTAATCTTCATAACTTATTGTATCTTTCGTGTTTCACATACTATTATATAGTTGAAATTTAAGCAATTATTTAAATCTTTCTCTTTTCATTATTGAAAGAACATCAATTTTACCTATTACTTGTAAAATAAATTACCATCTAAATATATAAACGTAATTCTGAAATACAGCAAATTAGAAACGGATGTTCTTAAAATAATAATACCAATTACTTTGCTTCGGCAAGGCTAAATACATAAAATTGGAATCACATAAATTACAACTCAATCTCATTAAGTACAGCAACTAGATGTTGACATTTAACCTAATAGTCATAAAAGTAACTGCAAAATCGCGACTTATGACTTCAACAGTCGTAAAGGCAAATTAATTGGAGTTAGTGATTGGCTTTCTTGTACTTTTACGAAACAATAAAACCTTTGGTACCTATATAATAAATCTAACAAGATTCTTGATTTGATATTAAATTGATATTTATGATAGTTATCTTAAGGATCGTACAGATATAAGTCATGTCATGTCCAAGCTACATAGGAATGTTCAATAGTAATCACAACATTTTAACGATACGTAACTTAGTCGAATGCTTTACTAAAACAAAAATTTCTGTTGTTACAGGCACGTACCGCGGTGAAGGCGCCGGCGCTGGTGGTCACTCCGGTGGTTACTCTGGTCAATCTGGACCTGCCCCCTCTTCCCAATACGGTGGGCCGTCTCGCAACTTTGGTGGCTCAGGATCATCTAACTTCGGTGCAGGATCATCAAACTTTGGAGCTAAGAGCTCTAATTTCGGTTCTTCGGCTACTTCCCGTCAATATCTCGCTCCTAACTCTGGTTCAAGAGGTTCTGGCAACGGTAACTTCAATTCCCAGTCTGGATACCAATACTAATTTGACAATTAATATATTTGATGATCCTGATTGATTTCTGATGATGGTGATTGAGGGTTCGATGATTGTATGACATTCTCTTATCTCATTATTCTTCTGTCCACTTTCAAAACTTGTTTGCACTTTATTCTAAGTAAGTTCCATGAAGTAAGGATGATACCTGATTAAAAATCATTCATTGCATCTTGGATAAAAATCTTTCTATAAATAATTTAGACGATTTCAATACCGATACAATATTTATTAAAATTAAATATTTTAATGTGTTCTATTTAAATATTTCCCTCATTTGTCATTATTAGAAAGTGTATTAATTTTAAAACGATATTTGCTGTGAACCATTGATGTGATTCTATAATATGTACCTAATTTTGTTATCCCTCTTCTGATGTCTCACTTTTTTAATTATTCTGCATATCTAATGCAACATGTTATATACTGGTAAAGTAACCGATATCCCTTTAGTAATCGGTCATAGAAGCAGTCAGTATTAGTAAGAAAACTCAAGAAGTTGTTGAATATGCTAATACTGGTTGCCTCTTTAATCCTTTACTGTGTTATATTATTATTTTTAATTGTTCAATCAAAAAAGTACAATTTTATGCTTATTACTTTCACAAAACTTCATATGAAAATTACTTAAATCATTTCTTCTTTACTTACTTCACCATAGTAGTGATCTCAACTAATTTTCCATCGTTTTGTAAAATTTCTTTCTTAATTTCGATAGTAATAGTTTTAAAACTATGAAAACGGACAGTATATTCTAGATGTAAGAAACCATGTATAGAAGATAATTTTGTACGATTAGTCATTAAGATTTGTAAATACGAAAATAATTAATGAATATACGATTTAAAGCATATATACCTTTTTTGTTTTTTATAACATACAATCGATCGATGACTGATACTGAATAGTGGAGCAACAACAACTACTCCAGTTGCTAACCTTCCTAAGCCTATCACACTTCAGAGGCGTACAGCATCGCCTCCAGAGTAAGGTCCCAATTACTGCCTTAGAATAAGAAGTAGAACTACACTACTATAACAACAAAACTGGTGACTAGAAATGGGCATTAATTACTAATGCATAATAAAAGCCCTGTGGTTTCCGGTAGAGTAGAATAGGACCACTCCAACTCTTCCCGTGGATGTCGTACAAGGCGACTACGGGAATACATTATAAAACATCAATCAGGCCTCTCCAACCCGTCTGGCCAGCATGGGGAGTGTAGGCCAAATCCTCCATCTGTCTCCGGCAGATGAGAGAGGGTTGTGCTCCTGCAGTGGAGACAAAATTAACCTGAACCTGAATAAAAAGCCCGTGTCTGGAAATGGGCATTCTAGCTAATGCTTTACTTGTTTGAATAAAAATTAGAAAAAAAATTAGGGTAAAATTATGAAAATTCCAGGAAATAAATCGTCTGCAAAAGATAAGTCTTTTGATCTATGTTTACCTGCCACACAAGAAATATTAATTGACTTTGATGTCTTCTTGATATACTTATAATTTTGTTTTGTCTTTGTCCCAAAATCAATAAATAAAATGAACTTCGTCCCATAAACCCCATTTTATTAAAGGCAGCAAACATTAACAAGTCTGAATTCTGATGGGGCCTGCTAACACTTCTACCTTTTACATAGTAGATGGTGACATCCTAACACTAGGGGGCCGATTTGCCTTACTGTGGCCTTTCGAATTCTACAAGTAAAATGCGAACCTACATTTTATATACTACTAGCTTTTGCCCGCGACTTCGTCAGCGTAAGTTTCGATATTTACACATCTTCACTACTTTTAACGATTAATTTGGTTTCGCGTAGGAATGAGATGTTTTTTGGGGGAAAAGACTATCCTATGTTCTTTTCTAGGACCTAATCTATGGGTATGTGTGCCCAGTTTTATCCAGTGGTTGAAGCGTTATTGAGTAACAAACATCCAAACAACCAAACTTTCGCATCTGTAATACTAGTTTGCCTAAACCAAATTTTTTAAAGTTTCTTTTCGATGTGTTTCATTATGTACCTAAATTACTGATGGCAAATAAAATTATATTTAGTTTTAAATTTGAAGATTCCACTCCTCTAAGAATGACAGAGTCATCTTTTATAATGTTTTGACTTATCACTCTAGTTCGTTTGAAGTAAAGCTTGCATAGCCAATGTTAAAAATTATTAAGTTAAAAATGAGAGTTAAATTATTAATATAAGCTCACGCCAACTATGGTTATTTAAAAAAAAATATACGTTTTTAAACACGATCATTTTAACTGCTATACGAGTAATTTCCTTAAATTATTTCAGAAAAGTTGAACTGCAGAGAAGCAAAAAAAATGCGAAGCGATTTTACTTACTAGGACATACAATTTGCCTATTTACTTGCTTGAATGATTCAAAGCTTTATTTAGTCTTCAATAATACCTTATCGAAGAGTCGCCCATATAAATAATACTCTAAGTGCAAAAAGGCTGACCTTAAAGTCAATGAAGTCAATAGGGCCTCATCTTGACCGTATTAGGTGCGTTAGTAAAAAGTAGTTCTCACTAGAAAATCCAACTTTGGTGTTAATATCCTATTAACATCATGCATTAGGTGCTACATCACTTATGTGTGAAATTTATTCATTTCGTTAAAGAAGTCTATGTTTATTTTATGGCTGTCTTACTTGCGCAGATTATTTCTTTCATCTACACTCATATTGTCAATTCATAAATCGTAAAATATGAGATACTTACCTACATTACCTCAATCCAATAAGAAGTCCACCGCCACTTTTTGTTTCAAAATTAAAAAAAAAAAATATAGTACTAAGGCTCAGCTATACTGTCATACTATGCTATTTTAAATATGGGTAGGTATACGGTATATCATAGTTTATGAAATTTCTTAACCTAAGGGCAGGTAATAGATGTTGTTTATCAATATTATATATAGTTTTAAATATTTATTGACATTGAGAACTGTTTTAGATTAGCAAGAACTTAGGTTTAAAGAATTGTAAGATAGTTATGTTCGCAATCAAGAAATTGTTTTTGAATAAATAAACTTGAAACTATTAAATATTTGTGAGCAATATTTTAAAATATTCCATGTCGGTTCGTGCACTCGTCACGATTTGCATTGCTTCATCTGATAATTTTTATTGGTTTCCTCGTGGCTCTCAATTTGAGGATAGCTGTCATACATCAAACATAAAAAAAAAACAGTTTTGTCAAAAACAGCTCTAACGATTTTAATTACACTGTGATTGTTAAGGGATATCCTACCGAATGATCTTACGAAATTATATCAATTGTGAACTTCGATTTTCTCGAAATCTGATGAATTTATTAGTTTTAATGTTCTACAATTTAAATTCCGATTGTTCATATATATCAGACAATATACATTTGAATCTTTTTGTAAAAAATAATAATTAAAATATGTAGTCGATAAAAATTACATGTATTGGTTTTCTCACGATGTTTTCCTTCACCGTTTGAGTGCAATCAGTAAATGCACTTGCATTTTGAAAAACCCAAGGCGTGACCGGGGATCGAACTCGAACCTCTATACGTACGTAACTTTTTCGTATGTGAAGCATCATCATATCGGCTCTTAGACTTCCACAGCTGGACATAGACTTTTCTCAATTAACAACACCACACGCGATCCTCCATCTGCATCCAGCTGCTTCCGGCCACTTTCTTCAGGTCGTCAATCCATCTAGCGGCGGGGCATCCCACACTGCGAGTGCCGATTCATGGTCTCCACTCCATGTGGGGCGATGCTATACAATTTATTATTATATACTTACACTATGTATTTTCATAAGTGTTTCTTGTCTGTTCACAGTAGTGTTTCATGGGACAAGTGATGGGTGAGTGTTGATAGAATCCTGCAGCAAGCCTTTAGGTTGTTAATGATGTCAGTCTTATCATCGGTCTACAGTAAAAATAATTACATTAAATACAATAAACAAGAATCTAACAAGTAGGTATCCCGTGCCTTAGATACTATCTTTAGGTTTTACAAATTAAGTATTATGGTATGATATTTTTATGTTTTTGCGAATGTAGGTAACTGGGTTTATGGACTGATTTGCCTTCACAGCTTAGACAATGAAGTAGACGTCGTTAGTGATTCGGTTTTTGTTGATAAACTTAACTCAATGATAAACCTATCAAGCGCATCTCATCTCTGGAAATAATACATTTAAACTCGTTCATCCAAGTCATTTCAATTAAGCTTGGAAGTTTCGACCGATTATACTTGTAAGATCAATTTAAAAATTAATTATCACTAATAAAAATTCGAAAACAATTAAAGTTTTATCAAATAGGTAATAATTACTATTAAAACTTTACTAGTACCTACGGTTAACTTCAAAGCAATTTGTAAAGTTTGCACATTTGTATTTAGTCAGGCGTTTGTGTTTCGTTTTGGATGATAAATTCAGTGGGTAAAATCTACCTACATTGCAGTAGAGAAACAATCTGGGTCCCATAATACAACCCTGTGGAACTCCGAGCGTAATGGGATATTATTTACCGATTCCATATTATTAAGTATTCTACTCCGACACTGGCTTGATTTTTAAGCACTGCGTCCCAATTGTAAGATATTTATTTTACAATAGATTACCCTGTAGCTAGTGACTAGACAGTTCATCTGCTTAGTTGCTAAATGTAATTAAATGAAACCTGCAACATAAACAAACAAAATTAATAAGTTGCCGCGAAGTATCAATTGTAATATCTGTTTTTTATTTATTTCGTTCATTTAATTAAAAAGTAAAAATGTATTTACATATGACCACTTTATAATTATTAACGTTATGCAATTGCATTTATTTCTTTCATATATTTTTTTCTTCATTTAAAAAAAATATGTTTATGAGCATCGTCTTAATACCTCAATTGTCTGTAATTGTACTGAGTAATTCTATCTTACTGTTACATCTGGAACACGGTACAATGCATTTGGTAGCACACCATCAATTATTTTGTTTCTAGTTTTTCTATTTTTCATAACTATTCGATTATTGCTAATCAATTAGACCTATGTTCCGAATTTCAGCTTTATAGAAGTTATTCAGTTTTGCCGGTATCCAAATTCCCATATTGATAACTTGCAACCATGTTTCCTCATCTTCTGAGGTTGCTGGGTAAGATGGGATTCAGCTCAATAATAACAACAAAATAAATCTTATCCTATTATAGGAACCCTGTGGAAGCAGTTGTGTCAGTCTCTGTGTTGAATACTTCTACCATCTGCAAAGGTCCGCTGTGTACTTAACTGTTATTATGCAGTTGTCCTCGTGTTCAGAGTAAACTGAATCCAGGACATTCATACGCCTTGCAACTTGTGCATCTGTTAGCACAGCACGTGCTTTATCGTCCCGCTGTCCCTTCTATCGGTTTTACTACTGACGCTCTTTGACAGTCCAATCTTATGCAGCAGGTACCTTTTACCAAAGTGACCGGTAAGTGTTCCTACGATAAGACTGATGGGTTATATTACCGTGTTATAGGCCATGAAGCGCTTTCCAATACATACGAAGTTTCATCTGACAATCCCAACTTAATGATATTCTTCATGGACAGTCTTGGATAGTTAGGCATCTAGGCATCTTCTAAAGACAAAGGAAAGTTTCATTTTGGAAAGCCATGTTGGTTTCTCAGTAGCAGGCTACCATTTGAAAGGTTATACATTGTTGCGTCATAAAAACTTTATGAATGGCATTTGTAGCACTTGATGTTGTTGCGCCTAATATTACAAGCACTCCGGGAATTTGTTGTGATTCTTAACCAATTAAAGCACAGCTTACACGACGCAAAGCGATTGAACATTAAGAGTAACAAAACACGAGAACCAACTTTTATAGAAAAGGAGTTCCGTTAACATCCATCAGAAACCTTCGCGAGTTCACGTCAAACACATAAAGGAATCAATAAATTTAGTTGATTTTAATCCAAATAAAAAAGCGTTAATTGATGTTTGATGGGAATCAATTTACACGGAATCAAACTTGTATGCCATCGTATGACCCGGAAATGAAGCGTTTGTGAGGTCACGATGGAGTAAAATTTGTTTTTTATACTAAGCCTTTTATACTTTGTAAGTATTGTTCTTACTTTTAATATAAATAAGGTTTACTAGAAAATTGATTGCAAAAATAAGCCTAAATATTTTTTTCTATTAAACACATTTTTCTGGTCAGTCCCTAAATTAACAAGAAGTAAATTAAAACGACTGCAGAGGCTCATGTTCGACACATTGGAGGTGCAGTTGGAAAGACTCTATCAGGTTTGCGATGATTATGTACAAACTTTAGTACATAGACAATGCTGCTGTCCCACATTTATTATTTAGTCGCCGTACAACATATATAATAGTGTCTGCAACACAGGCTCGCCTAGCATGGATACCAGCGCACTATGTTCTAGCACCACTTGTTATGTATATGGTTGAATGTAAGCAATTTACTTACTTTCAGTGATGTAAATGCTGCACTTATTTAGTTTCTAGCTGTAATGTATATATAAGAAATAAACTATATCATTTCATTTTAATATAATTGTTAAGTCTCTCCAGGTTATTATTCCGTAAACATAAGAGATATCAACAAACTTTGAACTGATATCGAAACTATGTTGCCTAATGAGTAAAATGATATCAGATTTAAAAAAACGCGACATGTCAATAAAACTTTCTTTAAACACTCCCATATTTTCTTCCTATGGGCATCAAAGACGCTTTATTTTCCTAAGTTTAAGAGATGTAAAGAAACTTTAAATTGATAATAAAACTACATAAGATTTGGGACAAACTTCTCTATCCTACTTATTTTTCCCTAACAATGTAAGTTAAGACCGCCTTGTACATGTGTAAGTTAGTTTATTATTGTATCTTTTGATTTTTTTACAAGGGTTAGGGGACTTAGTTGAGGTAGTTGCATGTCCGGTGCTATCCAGGCGAGTCATGGGTATACGGTTCCGGCTTCCCGAGTTCCGGATCGCTAGGGCAATCCCACTATCGTTTCGTAATAGCGGTATCCCATACCTACCCTATACTCCTTACTAATGCCCTCATCTCCTGTCTCTCGCCCCGACCCCTGTCCCATCCGCCAATCCAAGGTCTGCCGTGCCGATGGATGCGTGTTCAGGGGCTAGCCTGGTCGTAAGCGTGCCGACATCTCGGAGTTGGGTGACTCCGGGCACTATTAGCCTTACCGAATCATGCGGGGCTCTGATGAGATGGACAATTATTTCCCTAGATGATCGTGGTACCTCAACAAGGCGGTGATGCTGTTCGCAACACATCACGTCAAGGGATATCACGGGGCGAAAAGCCGGCGAAGGAAAGCCATTTTGCGACATTAGATTGCGCGATAAATCGTCTCTGCCTACCCCTCTGGGACCAAGGCGTGAGCATTATATATGTATGATTTTTTTCGTGCAATAAAGAGTAACTAAATTGAATAGTTATATTTTTAAATCGTATTTTCCTCATCTGGTTCTATTTTATCACAGAACATTCCTAGACTGAGATGATTATATATGTATGTATATGATATTGTGACGTAATTGTTAAGTAACAGTTTTAAAGTACATAGGGCCAAATTGGATAATTATTGGCGTTGATGAAATGATGAATCATATAAACAAAAAGTTTATTGAAGTTGTTTTTTTTTAAACATTGACGACTCAATCTGTTTGAACAAATACCAATCAAAGTCTAAACCTTCCTAGTAGTTGGAGGGTTCTGTTATCTTTAACGTAATAACATTACGAGATAGAGGACTATTTTTTCATTTTTTCTTGATTTTATGCATTTGATAGTAGTAGATCACAGTCTTCCTGATTTAAGATCAGATTATTGCATTTAATATAGGTTTAAAATTAAAAAAATTAAGTCTCTTTAGACTTAATTTTTTATATTACTGCATCCAGCATGTAGTCGGAGGTAATATCTAACACAGTTGCGCCAACTGCACTTAGACTGCATCTAAACTGTAATTTTGCAGTCTAAAAAGTTATAGGAAAGTTTTAAAATAGGAACAAACTTCAGAAAAAAAGCGATCAAAAAGAAGAAATATTTATGGTATCCAGATCACAGCACTTGTTTTACATACATATGTACATATGTACATAATTCAAGTGGTGCCGTGACCAGGATTAAAAGAGTATACAGTAAAAGGTCTAAAATAAAAGAAGTGGGTTCGGCAATCAGTCAATGAGAAGTCAGTCGATATTTATTACTATACTTCCTCATCCTATTATCTATGATCTATTACTTTCCTCATCCTGTCTCTCCTGGAAAGCTATTTTTAGAATTCCATTAAAATGATACCATCAGAGCGAAGATTTTTTATTCATATATGTGTCTGTTTGTCCGGCGTATAACTCGCAAGCAAAAAGATTGATTGAGATAAAATTTTAACATTTATATACAACGTTTAGCCAGTGGTGGGACAATATAGAAATTTCTAAAACAAAAATCTTATTTCAATAAATCTTAAAAGAAAATTAATTAACAGAACCCACACATTCTACAGTTGACTTTTTGGCACGTTGGTTTATTCTGAAAAAGGGTGTTACATATACGCCTATTCACTCCAGAACCCGTCTGTCACGACACCACACTAGTTTATAAGTTTTCTGTATGTACGAAGGACTCCTAATTATGCCAATTAGGCGTTGAAAATTGGCAGTACCGTAGGCTTTTTTTCCTAATCATATTTTACGATTCTTTGTAAATTGATTTTAATTATCAACCTTTTGATTGATTTGATGATTTTAGTCATTTGTATTGTATCTACATCATTTTGTAGTATACGTTGAATAATCAGAGTTTTTTTATTTTTATTTATGTATACCTAATTTAAATGCGAAAGTGTAATAAAACTACTGGTAATAAATACCTGTTTGGTTCATCATCATAGCCTATAATGTTTTCAGACCTCTCTAGAAATAACAATCATACTAATATTATAAATGCGAAAGTTTGGATGTTTGGATATTTGAATGTTTGGATATTTGGATGTTTGTAACTCAATCACACTAAAACCACTGGAAGGATCGGGATGAAACTTAGCACACTTATAGTGTTCGGTCCTGGAAGTTTTTATCCCGAAAAAACATATCATTCCTACTGAAAATACATAATAATTTGAGATGTTAAGTTGTCCACGCGGACGAAGTCGCGGGCAACAGCTAGTTACCAATAAAAGTTGAAACTTTTGGTTAACAGACAAAAAAATTTATTATGTAGAAGAGTTGCGTCGTTCTAATACCTAGTTACTTGGTAAATTCTTTTGCCTTAAATTTTTTGCAATATTATCATGGCTGACACTTGATTGTATTACTTATGGTTCTGTTTTAATTAATTTAATACCATTATTATACATATTGTTGTTATAGATTAAAATCCCTAATTATTAGATTTCAGAAGTGACTAAATATGGACTCCTCCTCTGTTCCCGATAGTACTACATAGAGATGACATTTATCTACAAAGCAATCTAGTTTTTTATTAGTAGAAAACTTTATATATTTAAATACATTCATACCTATCACTCACTTCTAGACATCTCAAGTCCATAACTCTTCTACTTTAATAGTCATCGGTTCTGCAAACAGGTGAAATATAAGCGTAAGATAATTAATTAACCTCCATACTTTTAGCGAAAAACCCCTTAGTCGAGTGAGGATGTCTTTAAAAATAATCGAGCCTCCAAAGATATAATGCAATCAATTGATGTTGATCTAAATAGATTTTACACAATTATTATGGACAAGATGAGCCCGCGGCTCCGCTCGCGTGGACTACAGCATTAATGTTGTTTTTTATTCAACGCTCCCGCTCCCAAATTAGTATAACTTTTGAATAAGTAAGCCGATTGCGATTAAATAAATACAACATATTACTCCAAATCAAGCCTTATGTTTTTTTGAAAACTCTATTAGTATCGGTTTAGTAGTTTTTACGTGATGCGTGTACAAACTAACAGACAAACAGACAAAAATTCCAAAAAATATTTAAATGTGTTCTATTAAGACCTCCAATTTTTTTTGCGAATATTTTCAATATACAGCCAGGATTGGATTAGTATGAAAATAATTCAATTTACCAGAGCAACTCTCTACAAAATTTCATAAAATATTTATTTTATTTATTTAATAGATACAAAAACGAAATATGCCTTCAGAACAAATGTCTGTTATGACTTAAGATATTAAATTATACTCCAATTAAAATAGGAAAGATTTCAGATAAATTTCTAAAACATCATCGTCATCATGTCAGCCTTTAGACGTCCACTGCTGGACATAGGCCTTCTTCAATGAACGCCACCGCACCAGGTCCTCCAGGTCCTCCGCCCTGCGAATCCAGTCGCTACCGTCCACCTTCTTCCAAAACAATAAAAAAAACTATGTACATACAGTAATAAAAATAATCATCATCCGGTTATTTTTGTCTCCACTGCAGGAGCACAACCCTCTCTCATCTGCCGGAGACGGACGGAGGATTTGGCCTACACTCCCCGCACTGGCCAGACGGGTTGGGGAGGCCTGATTGATGTTTTATAATGTATTCCCTCAGTCGCCTTGTACGACATCCACAGGAAGAGTTGGAGTGCTCCTATTCTACTCTACCGGAAAAATAAATAATAATGACAATAAAAAAGACGCAATAGAATGTAAACTACAAGTAAAAGTAGGTACCTGAGACACGCTTGCTAAAGATGGAATTAAATATGTCTATGCTTCTATTCACTATTGTCAGTTTGTTGTACTGTCTCTGCCTACACATTTTAGCAATGGGAGTGTAATATATTTTTTTTATTTTTAGTCATTACTAGCAAACGCCCGCGGCTTCGCTCGCGTGGAGAAAGTTGTTATTTCCCGAGGTAACAGTTTTTCCGAAAGATAAACATGAACCTTTATCATATACATGATGTTATGTGTACTAATCAAAAATTATGGTAATCAGTTGAATAGCCCAGCCGAGAAAGCATAAAAAACAGACAAATAAACACACAAACACTCGTTTAGACTTAATTATATTAAAGCTGTTGCTCGCGGCTTCGCCTGCTTAGAAAAAGGGTTTGTTTCCAGTCTGAAAAAAAACTGGAAACCAAGCTATCCAACAGTGAAAACCATATTCTAATCCATTTAGTGGTTTTCGAGAAGAAGCTAGTGACAAATTATTTAATCGATGTGTTTACTTGTAATGTTTTCATCGTTTCACTGCTGGACATAGGCCTTCCCCAATAAACATCACCACACATGGTCCACCGCCTCCGAAACTTGCTGCTTCCGGCTGCCTTCCACAAGGCGTTCGATACATCTAGTAGTGGGGCGTACCACCTTGCGCGGGTGCCTATCTGCGGTCTCCACTCCAGAACTTGTCTACCTCAGCGCGTCGGTTCTGCAGCTAATGTGGCGCGCCCACCGCCACTTCAGCTTGCTAATCCGTTATACTTAAATGCATCTATAGTTTTTAGAGAATACTACGTTTGAACTCGTGAGATGGAGTTCAAATAGTATTCTCTTAAAACGAAGACCTGAAGAAGGTGGCCGGAAGCGGCTCCATGCCGAAGGAGAAGGACTGGGTGTGATGGCGTTCATTAGGGAAGGCCTATGTCCAGTACCACTGCCTCCTAGACGTCCACACGTCTAAGGGCTGATAATGATGATAATGAGCAACTTGCATGAAGAGAATTATTAGACTAAAGGAAATGAATGCAGGATCGAGATACTTGGCGCTTCATTCCTCTGTATAGGAGATATAGCGTAAATATATTATGGGCTATGCAATATTAGGACACTATTGCTTTTAAAAATTCATCAAAATAAAGGAAGATTAAAATTTGGTTCGCAACAGGAAGCGCCCATCGGAAGCTATAACCGAAAACAGACATCCGGAAATTGAAGTATTGCTCATCAAAAAACATTAATGTGTTAGAAAATTGGTAATTAAAATGAATATAACGCTCACGACCTAAAGTACTCTACTACTATAGGTCGGAAACAAAACAAAACGAACGCAAAACATCATAAACTCGAAACAAATAACAATTTTGCATAAATGTTAATGCAAATTGATGACCAAACCGTGATTGGGTAGGCTAAACGATATTTTACTAAGTAAAACCGAAGAGGTGATCGTTAGGAGAGTATATTTGTATTTAGAGCAGTTATTCCTATTTCAGCGCCTCAACATCCACTGTCTGTTCAACACATTTACACATTGATTATTTCAGACGTGCGGGTTTCCTCACGATATTTCCCTTCACAGTTTTCTTCACTGGTACATGGTATGATCGGGGATTGAACTCACTGCAAGGGATCGATGTTGCAAGACGTCCATATGAGATACTTTAGCTACCCTATACTTACAATAGCCGTATCTTATCTAGCTAGAGATCTATAGAAGATCCGTGGTAACCTAGTTGGTTTTGCACTCACCTCACATTCATGAGGTTGTAGGCTCATACTCTGCCCGTACCAATGAGTTTTTCGAAAAAGTACGGTCTATTTATAATAACATCGTAAGAAAACGAAATATTCTAAGGCATATGTGAAGTTCACCAAATTGGCTTGAGGCACCGTTGGTGGATAGGGAATTGGTATAGAAGATCCTGAAGGATTGAAGTGTCGCCTGGTCTTCCTGGTTCCTTAAGAAGATAAGATAAGCTACCCTACACATGGTCGGGTGGTGATAAAAGTGCAAAAATATTGTCAGCTAGTTCTTCCAGACCTCGAGACCCATAAATAAAATTACAAACGTCTGGTACTCACTCTGTCTTTTACTTTTTTGCGTTTAATTATTATCAGACCATCTCAGTGATGAGCACCTCACGATGCGCCTACCAGTACGAGGTTACCAGTCTATGACTCGTCTGGCCCAACGGGCATATTTTGCGACAGTTACTCGATCTACAACTACCGAAAGCACGATCTTTTACATCATCATTTTCCCTGTCAAACTTAACATTATGTAAAAAAACAGATGAGTGTCTCTATCTCTTTAATGAATGAACTGCCTAAGAAGCACTTTAATTATAAAAAAAATCTTTGCTTCAAACAATGGAACAACCTAATCCAAATGATCTTAACCACCATTAGCGTATTGAGACTCTGCGTCAACTTAATTTAGAGTCTCTTATCGCATATCATTGTAGTTTCTAGTTAAGTCTTTATTGGTGGCTGAACGGGCGTTGCAGTAATGCAGTGTAAAATTTTGACTGATGACTTGTATTCAAGAACAGAATTAGTAGCACGATCACGATCCAGACCGATAAGTATCGATTCAGCTTTCTGTGTTAATGAAATCGATTACTTTAGTGTGATGCTGAAATTAATTATAGAATCCTTGATAATGCTCCTTATTCATTTGACAGACGAGGTCGAGTGTGGCCATCACGATTGTAAGGAAAAAAAACTATGGGTTAATTACTCGACCATGCATATCATATGAAAATACTCGTTTATTATCTCTATAAAACATTACGTCAGTGGATGCGTGAGGTGATCAGAATTAGGATCAGGTCAGGTATATAATGGGTCAATTCGTCTCGTAGCATCACAGTTTTGTGTGAGCATCTCATCACATCACATTTAGTTTCTGCTTTGGTGCTCCGGCTGTATTCAAAAATGAAACTGGTAATTTTTAATTCGATTAAATCAAAATTTTATCATTTTCAGTGGTTTACGTTACAAGTCTCTCGAATTTCTGTAATAATAATCTCTAATCTAAATAATGTCTTGTGCTAATATTAATTTCTAGTGTTAATTAATTTGAGAATGTCTGTCTTATGATAATCATCCATAGTCTCAGTATTTATAATTATGTTCTCAATTAAAATGTCTATGCAATGTATTGTCACACCGAGAACAATGATCGTAACTCGAGATTTCTTTACACTGAGAGCATTTTGTACGACATCCTTTGCAACCTAGATTGCTTCAATGATTGCAGATTGTGTACATATACGTGGGTTCAAATTTTGACATGTGTTTAAACTATCAAAATGGATACATTAACTTTATTTCATTATTTGCTCTTATGTCCTAATTATTCTTATTTGACCTTATTTGATATATTATTGTAATACCTACCAATCTGTTTAATTTATTATTTCTTGTAAAATGTGCATAAACTGTCTCAGTTGCCTGTTGAAGAGTCATTTACCTTAAACTGTCATACATGCCTAAATTGTAATACACTTATTTAAGTGATGGTCAAACCATTATTATCAGTTAATTAACTTCTCACTTGCCATCCCCTAAAGTCTTCATATTATGTTATACTAGCTGTGCCCGCGTCTCCGATCGCGAGAACTACAGAATCCGCTCCCATTACCACTCCCGCTCCCGCTTCCACCACTTTGAGAAGTAACATCAGAACTTAGAAACTAATAAGATTTTCATTTCTTACAGTTCATCATCTCCGCCCTCATCGCAGTTGCAGCTGCTGCACGGTTGGAGCACCTGGAACGCTCCTATCTTCCACCTGACAACAACCATGTGGGTTCTGGGTCATCCGGACATCATGGACCTGACTCGCAGGGCGCTGGAACTTTTGGATCTGGTGTAGTGTCGGCGAGGTCATCGTTCCATTCTGGTGCTGGTGTCAATCCCGCTACCTCCAACCAGTACCTGCCTCCTGACCATGGACCTTCTGGAGCAAGTGCATTTGGCAAGTCCAGCTTTGGACAAGGTTAGTTAGTTATTTTAAAATATTTTATGTTGAGAGAGAATATGACAAAAACATACTAAATATACTTAGTAAAATATTACTAAACAATAAAAATATGATTTAACATTGGAAATCTAATCATAAGGACTATAAATTCTAATGTAGTACCACTTGTAAAACTGTATTAACTCAAATACATCTCTATATAAAGCACAAAACAACAACAATTAACAATTAATTATTAGTATTTTAGTTGGGCTATTGAAAACAGTACAAAAAAACTATCATATTTGAACATTCCATATCTAATAGAAGCTTTTCTTCACAGCAAGCGGAGCTCAACAGCACCAAAACCCCAACCAGCAGTACGGAGCCCCTCAACAGCAATCGAGATTCGGTGGACAGTCTGGCAGCTCTGGATTTGGTGGCCAGAATAGCAACTCCGCTTTTGGACAATCTGGATTCGGCGGTCAATCTGGCAGCTCTGCATTTGGACAGTCTGCCTTTGGTGGCCAGTCTGACAGCTCCAGTTTCGGAAAATCTGGATTTGGTGGCCAGTCTGACCACTCCAGTTTTGAAAAATCCGCATTTGGGGCCCAGTCTGCCAGCTCTAGATTCGGAGGCCAATCTGGTAACGCTGGTTTCGGTCATGGTGGTCAGTCTGGTAGCTCAGATTCTGGAGCCCAATCTGGTAGCACTGGTTTTGGTCATGGTGGTCAGTCTGGCAGGTCAGGTTTCGGTGGCCAATCTGGTAACTCTGGTTTCGGTCATGGTAGTCAGTCTGGCAGCTCTGGTTTCGGTGGACAATCTGGTAACTCTGGTTTCGGCCATGGTGGTCAGTCTGGCAGCTCTGGTTTCGGTGGACAATCCGGTAACTCTGGCTTCGGACAGACTGGATTTGGTGGTCAATCTGGCAGCTCGAGTTTTGGACAGCAATCTGGCAACTCTGGTTTCGGACAGTCCGGATTTGGTAGCCAACCTGGCTTCGGATCCCGATCCAGCTTTGGAGACCAAAGCTCTCAGGGATCTGCCAGCCGGCAGTATCTTGCCCCTAAGACTCAATCGAGCTTCCAGAACATTCCGCAGCAGAGCTTCGACGAGCAGACCGGCTACCATTATTAGGAGCTTTAAAGCTTGTATATAGCCAATTGTGATTGTGTTCTAATAAATTAAAATGTATTGACTTTATTTCATGTTTCATTTTGTATCTCAACTAATGGCTTAGCCAAAATAGTGCATTTAATACGAATGCTTATCAATGAGGATCTCTATAAATCTAATAAAACAGACATAATGTTGATTTTAAGAATAGAATATTTTGCCCCCCCCCCCCCCTCTCAATGAACTCTCAATTTCTAACTCTTAATGAAACTTTACAATAATATAGCTTATACATCAGAATAATACATAGGCTACAATTTATAAAGATATTGTGTGAATTGTCCAAAATATCAAGTAAGTAGGAATTACATAATAATTTGTGATGTTAAGTTGTCCACGCGGACGAAGTCGCGAGCAACAGCTAATAGTCTATATTTGCGAATATGAGCACACAGAGTTCTTATACATCTAAAGACCTTCATACTTTCCCATGAAAGGTGTTCAAATGTTACAATTACAATTTAAGCTTTTAGTAAAAATAACTGTTAGAAAATACTATGAAATATGTTATATTATTATGTCCATCATTGTACGTACGCTGTGGAGTAACCTTTGGAGTGGAGCTTTGAAATACGGCCACTCAGTCTTACTGTAGGTGTCGTCAAGGCCACTAAGGGATTGCAGCTGGGATGGACAGCGCGTTCTCCTGTTAAAATCGTTACTGCGATCACCAATCCGCCTGCCAAGAGTGGTGATTATGGCAAATCACCCAATTGACAGCCCACCAAAAGTGGCATTCTATTGGGAAGGCTTATGTTCAGCAGTGGACGTATTTCGGTTCATGATTATGTATTAACAATAATTGTATTTTATTTTAATTAGGTAACATAATAAAGGTTAAATATTGGTATTTTATTTTAATTAGGTAACCTAATTAGGTTAAATAATTGCAATTAATTCTGTTCAATTGTTACTTATTATGACTATAGGCCATGTTAAAAGCCATCCAGCGAGTTAACCCATGAATAGACATAACCTTTGATTAAAGATAAAAATAATTGCTTTTACGGTTTTCAAAAGAACTTCTCAATGTCAATTAATATAGTCGATGCTTTGTTGTTATTGATGTGTTTAAGTACACACCTCTATAACTTTAACAAGGGCGAAATACAGTATATACTTAAAATAAAATAGAACAGCTTCTTAAACGACAAAAAGAACTATGATGATTATATACAGATTCGAGTTTTAGACACACTAATTTTAATAAAACCACATAGTTTGTGTGGTGTCAAAGACTTTTAAAAAATCTTGGCCTATGTTGGGTCAAATTTACCTCTTAAAAATTCTTTTATTCCGAGCACACAGGGCCAGGGACAAATATTTGATTTGTAAATATTTCATTTGAATTGAAATTTGGGCCCGCTCCCAGATGCGGTGGGGACCCTAGGATAATTTTTTTTACGTCTGAATTTAATCTAGTTTATTTATTAATTTATACTGTTTGGAAAAAATATAAGTCACACAACTAATTTAATCACAAGATGTACAAAGGCGAGCTTAACCCTGTAAGAGTTTTCTTCCAGTAAACCTTTGGGTGAAAGTTCCAGTTTTTATTGCAATTAATTGTTTATAACTTTGCATTAGAGAGATCTTATAAAGCACTATACGTTTTATAAGAATTTGTTGTCTTTTTATATTAACTTACTTCAAGAATACGTTAAATTTAATTGGAGCTAACAAATTTGCTTTTAAATTATATCCTAAATACATACCTACATACATAATGCTCACGACTTGGTCCCAGAGGGGTAGGCAGAGACGATGTACAATCTAATGACGCAAAGCGGCTTTCCTTCGCCCGCTTATCGCCCACATATCGTAAATATGTTGCATTAATCGAGCTGGTCTGTTTTTTTTGTACATTCTGATCCTGTCTGTGGCCTGGAAGTACAAAGGCAGCGTTGACGTACGTTGATAGTAACATAAGGACTTAAGTAAATACTTTTAGTGCCACTTGAATATTTAATGTCTCTATTGAGTGTCTGTTCAAACCTGTCGGTATTCAATGAGTTGTTGAGTTCAATTGCTTGCATTTTACATTCTAGAATCCACTCGGTGACCACATTCAGAATATCTTGAGAGGCTCCGGGATATTCAACGGAACTCACCTTAGCCTGTACTGCCCTGCAGCTCTGACCGAGAGGGAGGTATGGATTATGACAGCGCGATTCACGTCACCCCGCCTTCCACCTCGGGGTCTCCGTCTACGACCCCTTTCTCCTAATCCTGAGGTAACAAACCCAAATCCTAAGCTAACAATCCTGTAAAGCTATGTCTTCACTAGGAGTATTGAGCATTTTGAGGTGAGGATTTTGAGGTCACCAGAACACACAGTCACTGTTGTTTTGGAAACGTCATTTTCAAATGGTCCCGGCAGAACATACATACATGATGCCCACACCTTGATCCCAGAGCGGTAGATAGAAACACCTTTTAAAGAAGTAGCTAATCAGTTTTGATGAAGACCTTGCCTAAGACACTGGTGGAATTCGTGGAGGCGCATTTTATACGGTCGCGATCCTCAGCAGTGAGGGAACATCATCAGATTACTTTTGTCTCCACTGCAGGAGTACAACCCTCTCTCATGAGCCGGAGACAGATGGAGGATTTGGCCTACACTCCCCGCGCTGGCCAGACGGGTTGTGGAGGCCTGATTGATGTTTTATAATGTATTCCCTTAGTCGCCTTGTACGACATCCACGGGAAGAGTTGGAGTGGTCCTATTCTACTCTACAGGAAACCACACGACAATCAGGGAACAAGTGAGGGAACGACAGAGAAGAATAACACTGGTCCCTAAATGTGAACTGGTTACACACACTGCTACAAGTTGCGAGCCCTTACGCGCTCTACGCACTGAACAACAAAGACAAATAGGTAGATAAACTCTTTATTGCACACAGGTTAAGAATAACAATAAAAAATAGGTACAGATTTTTGGAAAGTGTACTTACAAAGGCCTTATCGCATAAAGCGATCTCTTCCAGGCAACCTTTCATAACAAAGCTTATCAGAATCCATGTAAAACCTTATTGACGTTTTTTTTAAATTTGTTTACCAATACAAATAAACTTAGGTGACGATGAACCGGAGATGAGGCTGATCAGAGATACTCGTATAGACCGCTTTAGTTTTGAGCGATTCAGCTGCATCACACGATATCAACCTTATGGAACCCTTCTGCAACAGATTTCGTTTGGTGTCATTACCGATTGATAGTACCTACATTTAGACATTTATTTTATTAAAATATTGCAACATTACAGATTATTATTCCATTGCGTTACAATAACTATTATGGTATAGACGAAACAGGCATTCCTCTCTCTAGCGTTCCCTTACATTCCGTCATCAGCCGTCCAAGAAGACGTCACAATGCGGTGCCTCGGCGAGCAAGGAGCCGGGCAGCTGCAGTGCGCGCGACGGCCGAGTGCCGGTAGAGGTTGGTGCGCGAGTGTGGTGCTATGAACAGCGGGTGACTAGGTAACACTCGGGCACGTACAGTTTTAGTACCCTTCCGACAAGATCCACACGATCAACCATATTTTTGATTACATTTAAAACAACGTACATACGAGTACATCGGTCATTCACACGACACATTATTATTATATATATTATATGGTATTTATAAGGCACTAGCTATGCTCGCGGCTCCGATCGAGGGATTACAAAATTATTCCAAGGTCCCGCTCCCGCTCTCACTCCCGTTGCCACTGCCACCAATTTAATTGTTTTTTCGATTTTTCCTTTATTTTTCCAAACCATCCCAGTATTGAGGCGAACAAAACAAAACAAAAAATAAAAGTAGACGAATTTTCGAGGTTTGCGAGACTAACGCACGGCAATTAATTTTTATATGTAGAAGAATTGGATAAGTAAATATTTATTTAGTAGGTAACATAATAAAGGTTACATATTGGTATTGGTTAATTATTGTTCAATGTATAAGGTAATGTAGGTATTGTAAATGTAACCTACACACATAACACACGTCGGCCCCGTAGCCTAGTCGGTACACCTGCCTGCGAAGCTCGGGGTCGCGGATTCGAATCCCGCCCAGGGCAAACATTCGTGTGATGAACACTTGTATTTGCCTTGTGACTGGATGTTATTTATATTTTATATATGTATATCAGCTGTCTGATACCCATATTACAGGCTCTGCCTAGTTTGGGATCAGGTGGCCGTGTGTGAAACGTCCCTACATATATATATATTTATTTATATTTAATAATGTCTGCCCTAGCAAAAAGTTCTCTCTGACGCTGGGCATCGCGGGCTGGCAGAAATCTCTCAAAGATATATAGACGACTAGCTATTGCCCGCGACTTCGTCCGCGTTGACAACTTAACATTACAAATTATTAAATATTTCCCATAGGAATAAGATGCTTTTTCGGGATAAAAACTTTCCTATGTTCTATTCCAGGACCTAACCTAATATAACAAATAAGGTGATTGAGTAACAAACATCCAAACTTTCGCACTTATAATATTAGTGGGATGGGATTCATTGCATAACTTATAATTCCAAGAATTGTATAGGATGTAGTGTATTTTTTTGTACTAATCAATATACTTTATTAATTCTTGTGACATCATCTAGTATTTCATCATCAGGATTGATTAAAAAATCAATCGCTCATTTAACATCAAAGACGTGTTGGAATCGTGTGATCCCATACTTTATGCGTTTCCAAAAAACTCTTTAAGTATCAAAAATTACGTCACGCTTATCCATAATCCAATTGATGTTTTAGACACGGATCATTGTTGGAATACAATGATTTTTTCGTCTAGTTTTTTCTCAGTTACACCAAACACCTGCTAATGATATTTGGGTGTCGATTAGCACCTTCGTTTTAATTGTTATACTTTGTTCCTTATGAGATTATAGTAAAAAATAAAAACAAAAAATATTCATGTGTTTGCAATAAAACTTATTTAAATTCTTTCTTATTTAGCGTCTACATAGGAACTAGTTTGGGGTTCGTTTTTGGTCTGGTTTGTGACTTAGGTATATGTTCAATACTGTTTGAAAGGGCTTTTCAGCAAACGACTAAGAATAGTGTGAGAGGTCTTCTTCGAAAAGGGATCAGGAGGATCATAAACGTGTGTCCCGGATTAGAATAGGGCCATCCCCAATCTTCCCGTGGGTATCGTTAAAGCAAATAAGGGATTGCACCAGGAACGGCAGCAACGTTCCCCAATAGACAGCTCACAACAGGTGGCATTCTATTGAGGTGACTTACGAGTATGTTCAGCAGTAGACATAGACATGGAGATAGACATTTATTATTGGTATTCGGCAATTACAGGTCATACAATTTTAAAATCTATAACATAACATAGTAATAAATATTATATAAAATGATTATGTCTCATAAAATAATATAAAAGAATAAACAAACATTAAACACTACTAATTATATTTACAATTTTCAATGAATTCATCAAATCTGTAGAAGCTGTTTGCTCGATGAGCCACTTCTTCAGCCTCAGTTTAAATGAGGGAGTAGAAGGTGCGTTTGTTATGTCCTCGGGTATCCGGTTGTAGACGGACGGGCCCATGGTACGTATCAACCTCGACGACTTCGCCAGGGAGTGAGGGACAGGAGCTAACTTGCTCGCGTTTCTCAAGCTGTTCCCATTGGCATTTCCTTTTCTGACGAAGTCATCGAGATTCTCCCTTACATACAACGCAGTCTGCAGAATGACCATGGAAGGCAGCGTCAGTATCCGCTGTGAACGAAAGTAATCCATTGGGGAATTTGCCACGCTTGGCAGGCGGATTGGTGATCGCAGTAATAAACTTAATATACACAGGAAAACGCTGCTGTCTGTTCCTGGGTGCAATCCCTTAGTCGCCTTGACGACACCCACAATAAGATGGGGGGTGGCCATAACGAAATTTTGTACCACAAAACTGAACTAGAGAATTCTATTCTCCTTTCCGGAAATCAAAGCTCAACTAAGCGACGACACGTCAGTCAATATCAAGATTGAACATTACATAAGATATCTTCATGCTCCAGCGGGTCATGGCTTCAAGGTCGGACTTGCAGATCAAGGTCAGGTGAAGGGCGCACATACGCCGTAAGTTGTAGACGAGACAAGATGACGTAGTCGATGTACTTTTACTTTCATCTAAGTAACAGCGTCTTGTTTCTTTAAGTATAGTGTAGAGAGAGAATGGGCTCGATTCTGAAGCCACAATGTTAAAATTTGACAGCACTAAAACTGTTGCTATCCTTGTCACACAGTATTACGAAGATAAAGACGAAACCAATTTTAGCGCTGTCAAATTTTAAATGTGTGCCTTCAGAAACGGGCCCATTGTTCCGCTTTATGAATAAAATGAATAACCTATACTAGAAATTATTTAATATAACACTCATCTCCTCACACTTCAACGTCGCTTGCAAGATAGATATAGTGCTTGTAGCGATTGTAGGTAATCCTACTAATATTATAAATGCGAAAGTTTAGATATTTGGATGTTTGGATGTTTCTTACTCAATCACGCTTCAACTACTGGACGGATCGTGATGAAACTTGGCACACATATATGTTAGGCCCTGGAATAGGACATAGGATAGTTTTTACCAGGAAAAAACATCCCATTCCTACGGGAAATACATAATAATTTGTGATGTTTAGTTGTTCACGCGGATGAAGTCGCGGGCAACAGCTAGGTAAATATATACGTGGGTGTGCCCATACCAATTTTCGTTCTTTTTAGCGCTAAAGCAGTTGGACGTTAGTCACAAAAATATACTGTAATTCAAGCTTTACTGTCAAACTGGTACGATATGTTTATGATATAATTTTCAAACATATTTATTACTAGCTGTGCCCGCGGCTCCGCTCGCGTGGGCTACAGGTTCCGCTCCCATTCCCACTTTCGCTCCCTATCCCACTTCCACTCAGACTCTCAATCTCACTCTCAATCCCACTACCGCTCCCGCTCCCACTCCCCTTTACCCACGCCCTCGCCCACGCTCACGACCACTCCCACTCCCATTCCCACTACCAGCTCCAAATGTAGTCCAAACTCATCGCAATCTAAATAGTACAGAAAAACTGTCATGTGCAAAATATTGCATAGTAACCTTACCTACTAATGTATTTGAAAACTAAAAATGTCCATAACTTTTGATTGAGTTTACCGTAAACCGATAAACCGATTACGATGAAGTAAAGACTAAATGTTAAGTTAGATTAAGCCCCATGTTTCTGTGAAAAGTCTATCAAAATCCATTTAGTAGTTTTTAAGTGATACGTGCACAAACTCACAGACAAACAGACAAAAATTTCAAAAATTATCGATATGTTACTTATCCTTAGACGCCCAAATATTTTTTTGCAAATGTCTTTAATGTACAGACACGCGAAGTTTACGATTTTATTTATTAGATATCCAAATTACCTCAATTTACAATTTCGATTTACAAGGTCCAGGATTCGATTCCCACTAGGGATGTACGACTTTGTACAAGTTGGTCCCAGTCTAGACTTTATATTTATGAATTGTCATATCAGTTATTGGCGCGTACCGAGGCTCTCTCTCGTCCATTGTTTTTATGTTCGTCGCATCACGTGTACGACACATTTCCATTTCTCTCTCTTCTGTACTATAATTTGTATTAATTATATTCTGTGCTGACGTCCTCAAAAAGGTCCGCCTGCTAGGGTCCGCAGTGATATGAATAAAAGAAAGTACATGAACGATCTCTATATACTACTAGATGGAGCGTTCCAAACAATCGCTCTGTTCCACGCAAGTAGCCACAACTCTTTCACATTCACAATGAAACTTGTGCAATTACTACGCAGAACATTTAATTATTACTAAATATTGACGCTACGATTAAATAATATCATTATTTAGTAAATAGTATAGTTGAAGTACGTGAAATTTTATTGAGGTGTGTCAGGATCGCCCAAAGTGGCGATACACCGTCTCTGCATACCCCTCTGGAACCAAGGCTTGATTTCGTGCTGTCTACTCCCAGTATGATACCATCGAGCTGGTATGATGACGGAGTTGGAAGGTGGTCATAGGAATTACTCAGTCGGTAATAAAAGGTCCATCGAGATTTTTGCTAATTTATCTCAATGGCTCCTTTGGTTGCATGCGAGTGATATTTTTTTAGTTTTTAACAACTTTGGTTACTGGAGTATGTCGTAAATCAGAGCTACAAAAACTTCTTAAACTTCAAAAAATCTTTCCCGGCCTCTCCTCTCTCTATTATCTCCTCTTATCCTTTTATCCTATCCTATCCTTTCCATCCTCTTCCTCCCCCTTTCCAAGTCAGTTTTCTAAGAGGAAGAACAAACAGTCCTAGGTACGCAACGTAACATAATAATGTGTAGATACGGATAAATACCTACATTTTTGGTACGACCTTTGGCCCTATTCGTGAATCGAATACAGTCTCATGTATCGTAAGTACAGTAAGGTAACCAATTAGTAATCTACCTATTCACTGACTCTTCACTCAGCGAAACTGGAAATGCGCTACCAGTTAATCAAATATTTTTTTAAATAATCTAGAAACATCAAAATGACATCAAAATGTATGCCAAACCAAACATTTAAGATTCTGAACTGGACACATTCTAAATGAACTCTCACTATTTATTTATCTACACTAATATTATAAAGAGGAAAGATTTGTATGTTTGTAACGAATAAACTCAAAAACTACTGGACCGATTTAAAAAAAATTTCACCATTCCATCCCTGAGTATTATATAGCCTATATTCATTACAATAAAAAATTAGGGATCCCTACTAAAACTTCAATAATATAACCCAAGGTGTAAAAAATTGGCCATAAAATGCCTTTACTGGAGCGGAAGCGGGTTGGGGAGCGGAAGAGGGAGCGGAAGCGGGAGCGGAAGCGGGAGCGGAAGCGGGAGCGGGAGCGGGAGCGGGAGTGGAAGTGGAAGTGGGAAGTGGAGCGGATTCTGTAGTCCACCCGAGCGGAGCCGCGGGCACAGATAGTTTCCTTTATTTTAGAACTTAAATGTTATCAATCACATTGTAAATAATATGAACTATAAATGTCTAATACGTTATTGTATGAATGTTTTTCTATGTTATACCTATATGTCTTTATGTAGACAAAGCTTTATTTATTTGAGTGTGTATGTATATTTGTATATATGCTGGTACAATCTGAACTCCTACCATTATTCAAGTATACTACCTACCTCTGCTGTTATTACTACTACTTGAAGGTTGAGTGAAAGATATTGCTTTCAGAGATAACACCACCTAGATGTACAAGTGTAAACTACTTTATTATTGTATCAGTATACATTATCGTGCAATAAAGAATAATTGATAAGAATTATGTTTAGCGATCTGAACCTCCTCTATCCATACTCAGAATTGCCAGCACCAGATCACACACAAACCGATCAATGACGGAGATCCAAGGGCTCAAAATTATACCAAATGTATGTCAATATGTCCATGAGAGTATGACTTTTAAAGCTTAAAGCACAATGGCCGAGAATAATAAGGTGCTGTACTGTTTTCTTATACTAAATTCTGTATACTATTGTACCTGTTCATAATGATAGCATTTTAGTAGAAAGTCAACGATTCTGTACGGTCACCTACAAGTTAATTAAATCCTTCAAGGTTCATAATAGAGTGTCATCCGATACTAACCTGTTTAACACCGCGATTTCAATGTTTTTGGACGATATAAAAGTAACGGATCCCTATCGAATTCCACAGTACATTTTCAGGTTGAGTTATAAAAAGTTGTAGGAGGAAAGATTTAAAATGAAGCTGGTAAGTAGACTGGTTAGTTGGTTTTCCACCCCCTTATACTCCAACTGTTAACCTCGCCTGCACGTGGTACACCCTGCTGAGGAACGGACGAAGCTTTGATGTATAACCATCTACAAAAGTATGGACAGGCCTAAATGCAGCAGGCCGGTGACGGGCAGCAGCGTTAACGGTGCGAGGTGCCTAACAGCTGCTCTGCGTTTCGATTAGGGCATTCCTTTCACCTCTCCCCATGAATAGCGCCAATAAAATACCGAGGATTTGAGGATTTGGTCCAATGGCACCTTGGGAGAGGCCTATGTCCATCAGTGGAATCATTCAGGCTGATGATGATGATGATGGTAACTAGATGTGTAACTATGGTCATCATTAATATTAGACGATCATCATATCAGCCTTTCGACGTCCACTGCGGGGGCTCAGGCCTTCTCCAATGAACGACACAACGCCGTTCACATTCAGACCGCAGCAGTTGGGGCAAACCGTTACAGTCGTCATCAGTGTTCAAGTGTCTGTCTTGAAGTGAAGAGTTTATTCCTTTGGCAGGATTTTAGTGCAAGACGAATTTCAGGGTATATCCTGAATCTGCTACTATTTTGGCATAGGTCTGGTCTAGCCAAGGACAGTTTTTCGTCTTTGATATTAGGTGACACTTATTGCTCTCTATCTTTTCAGATTTACCTGATAAGCTTCATCACAGTCAGCTCAGCAGCTCAGCTACCCTCAAATAGCTACCTGCCCCAAAGCCAGGGCTCTCAATCTAGCCAGGGTGGATTCCAGAGCCAAGGCAGCTTCCAACAAAGTTCTTTCCAAAGCCAGAGCTCTCACTCTTCGGGTATTTCAGGAGGTAGTGGGTCAGGAGATACTGGGAACACACGGCCTCAGCAAGCAGTTGAGAAGAATGCTCAGATTTTGAAGCAAGAACAAGATGTAAATGAGAATGGTAAGGATAATGTTAGTAGTATTGATAATGTTCAGGCTAATGTATTCTGGAATGGAGACCGTGGATTGTTACGCGCAGTGTGGGAAGCCCCACTGCCAAGTGGACCGATGAAGGTGGTCGAAAGCGGCTGTATATGGAGGGTAGAGGTGGTCCTCTACCTGGTATGCCTGGTGGCATAGTGGCGTCTATTGTTGAAGTATTATGTCCACGAGTGGAGGTCAAAAATCATTAGAATTTATGTATGTATGTAAACGCTTTATTGTATCAAAATTAACAACAACAAAAATAAATAAAAGAATAAAGTTGTGTACTTATCTATGTTAGGCTAGATTTGATTTGTATTAATATTACATAATCACATTTTGAAATGCATCATATTTTAAATTATATTGATGTCTCTCCTGGCCATAGGATGTCCAATGAACATCACCACACCTGTTTCTATACCCACTGTTTTCAAATCATCGCTCGATCTAGCAGTTACTGTAGAGCGTTCCACGTCGCGCTTGCCGAGTACCTATTGAAACTCCTCCGTTTCCTTACTAAAATGTATAGCCTATATTTCTATTATTTACTTGGGTGGGATTGATTTCGAAGAATTGAACACTGCAATCTTCTTTGCTTACCATTAACACAAATTCTTTAGGTTTCTGCTCAATATTGTTCACGCAAGCTTCTATATACTCAGCAGTTAAATAGACTATGTCGTTTATTTGAAGTAAAGAGTTAGTTCCGCAGGGAGAATTGTAGTGCAAGATCCGCCTGGATCACCACCCGCTTTCTGTTTCTGCCGCCACACAGCAAAGCTAGCATTGTTGTATTCCAGTTTGAGAGATAGAGGAACCAGTTTGATTTAAGGTACACGAGGGAGTGACCTCTTACCATACTAGGCGAGATGTCTATCTACGACCTGATAGTTGTTGATGAGAAATCTTACCTTTCATTTCTTTCCAGGTTTCCACTATAGCTATGAGACTTCCAATGGTATCCGAGCTGAAGAATCAGGAAATTCTGTTCAGAGCCAAGGAGGGTTCTCTTATAAAGGAGACGACGGCAACACTTACACTGTGACCTTCACTGCTGGAGAAGGTGGATTTAGACCTGAAGGCGCTCATCTTCCAGTCGCACCTCCAATTCCTGCTGAGATCTTGGCTGGGTTGCAAAAGAATAAGATGGATGAGGCTGCTGGGATCTTTGATGATGGTAAGTTACTTTTGAGACCTTTCTGGCTTATGAAATTTAAATATCGCTGATGTCATTGAAGATAATGAAACAGTGCTTTCGATTATTTGAATTGAACAGTCGTTCCTGAATACGACTCGGGTAATAATAAATTAAGTATTATTTGTTTCAGAACTCTAACAAACTTAACTTTTTGTTATAATGACGTATATTTCGTAAATCAAATCGAAACATCAGTTTCGTTGTTCATTTGCTTCGACAGAAATTTTGCGTCGTGTGTATTTGTATTGTAATTAGCTGTGCCCGCGGTTCCGCTCGCGTGGACTACAAAATCCGCTCCCACTCCCGCTCCCGTTCCTACGCCCACGCCCACTCCCACTACTGCTCCAAATGTAGTTCAAACTCATCGCAATCTGAATAGTACCGAACATTATAATTATACTTCTTTGTTATATATTTTTTGTACTCGTATTGTTAATGTTCATAACTTTTGATTGAGTAAATCGATTGCGATGAAATAAAGCCTATATGTTACTCCGAGTTAAGCCCTATGTTTCTGTGAAAAGTCCATCAAAACCGGTTCAGTAGTTTTTAAGTGATGCCTGCACAAACTAACAGACAAACAGACACAAAATCTAAAATTAATTGAAATGTGTTCTATTACTTCTCGACCTGAGTTCCATAAGGTCGGATCTGGAAAATTACAGTTTTCGACTAGAGCCAAAAAACCAAATTTTTAGGACTAAAAAAATAATTTACATTAGAATACGTGATTTTCTTGCCCTGAGTTTTTATTATAATGTTTAATAGGTATGTTGCTGTTATAAACTATATTTCGTTGAATTCATAGTTGGCTAGATTTTGAGAAAATGCCAAAAAACTGACCAAATTTTACATAAACGACCTTATGCTTCAAGGAATTTTGATCTTAGTAAAAATACAGGGGACGTATTTTCAGATAAACCTTTATACCTCAAAACAGATTTGTATTTTTATGAGTCGTTTCTCAATTCCCGTCGTTATGCTTAAGTCAGTTCTTGATAATTAATTTAAAAATTTAAGTTATATAGATTTAAGACTTTATCAGAAAAAGAGACGCCTCATATATCTTAAATTATGGATAAGAAACAATAGTTTATTCAAAATTACTCTTTTAATCGTTACTTCTAATAATAGAAATTGAACACACAGTAATCATAATTAAATCATTCAGGCTCTGGGACATCAGAAGCATTGTTCTCGTGTTTTAAAAATTTGTAGAAATTATGGAATTCCTGTGAAACCCGCTGCAAAAGCGTTAATAAATCTTTATACTACTCTGTCAATCAATAATACACAAAATGTTAATTATTCATCCAACTTTATTTCATCACCTTCAAAGTATGCTCCTTGAGAAGCGACACACTTACGCCAATGAATAATCCAATCATCAAAACATTTTTGAAACGCTTTTTCCGGAATTGAGTACAGTTCTCGCCGCGAATTCTCCTTTGTGTCTTCTATCGAATGGAAACGGGTGCCACGAAGTGGTAATTTGAGTTTAGGAAAAAGAAAAAGTCGCATGGAGCCATATCTGGTGAATAAGGTGGTTGCTCAATGATGTTTGTGGAGTTTTTGGTCAAAAATTCATTCACAATGATGGCCTTGTGCGATGGCGCATTATCGAAGACTTTTCTTTCCACAAATCTGGTCTTTTTTGTCGAATTTGCTCCCTTAAACGCCGCATAACGCTCAAATAATATTCTTTATTTATAGTCTCACCTTCCGGCAAGAACTCTGAGTGCACAACACCGCGATAGTCAAAGAAAACAAGCAACATGACTTTGACTTTCGATCGACTTTGGCGTAGTTTTTTCGGTTTCGGTTCAGTTGGAAGGCGCCACTCGGAGTCTTGTTGACTAGTTTGCATGTCAAACTCGTAAACCCACATCTCATCACCAGTAACAATGCGTTTCATGAATGCTGGGTCGGAATTGACTCGTTCTAGCATGTCCTCAGCGACTCGTAAGCGATTGAGTTTTTGGAGAAAATTCAGGTCTTTTGGGACTAGCCGAACGGCAACATGTTTCATACCCAAGTGATTATTTAAATGGTACGGATCGATTCGTGAGATACAGAAAGTTCAATCTCTCTCAAAGTTGAATGAGAATTTTCAGCCACTTTTCCTAAACTCAAATTACCACTTCGTGGCACCCGTTTCCATTCGATAGAAGACACAAAGGAGAATTCGCGGCGAGAACTGTACTCAATTCCGGAAAAAGCGTTTCAAAAATGTTTTTATGATTGGATTATTCGTTGGCGTAAGTGTGTTGCTTCCTTCACTTTTGCGATGTTAACTTCAGTTGCAGACGTTGATGGCCTACCAGAGCGAGGCAAATCTTCCATCACATCTCGACCGCTTTTGAACGCTTTGTACCACTCGTAAGCACGTATTTTTGATATAGTCGACTCACCGTAAGCCTTCTGTAACATTTTCAGTGACTCCAAACACGAAATTCCATTGGCTATGTAAAATTTGAGACAAACTCTTTGTTCGATATTTTTGTTCACTATGAAAATCGCAATATACACTAGATATAAATATAACTAAAAACAACACACTAAATATAATAACAGATGCAACTTAAACTGCGCGCCAAAGTGGATAAAAGTAGTGTTATTCCAACAACAACAAAAAAACAAAAATATTTAATTTGGAACCATGAACAAATCATCCATTCCCGATACTTTTTTGACTGAATGTATTTCTGCGTTGAAATAGGTTTTTCGCTGGTGCGTAGCAGTGGCAAGCTCTGTGGGTACGTAAAAGACTTATATCTCATGAAAGATATTTCAGAAAAAATATCTTGGTCAAAATTAGTTTTATAAAAAAGTACTCCAGGGTTTTCTTGACGTACCGTAGACACATTCAGAAATTTTAAAGTCTTGGCCTGTTCTGTTCTTCTTGCGCATAACAAGAGGTCCGGGTTTTTTATGAAGCGTGGTAAGGTCTCTGAAATTTTCTGGTACCATATCAAATAATTGAAATGGCTGTCTTCCTCCACATGTTCGTATGAACTGAGACCAATCTCGAGGAACTGCTATTTGCATAGTAGTCAGCTTTCTCTTTTTTTTCTCGATCATGGAGTGAATGTGGTCTACTTCTATATGGGTATGTCCTTTAAACATAAACTTGTGGTTGATCACTTTCAGCTGAGAAAATACATGTAGCATCCACATATACGCCATAATCACCATTACATTTCTGTCTGGCCAGTACAGTTGTCCGACCAAAACGTTATTTCCTCTAATACTGAATCCTTAATATTTTCTTCAGACCAACGAATTAGACAAGATCCTATATCATTCCCACCTCTTCCACTTATGTTTTCGGTCCATATCAAGCAGTGTGCCACCCACAATGTTCCCGTGGCTGTCGTCAAAGCGACGCTCGTTCGCGTACAATTCGCAGGCGCGGTGGCGGGTGCGGGCACGGGCGGCGGTCTTGGCGAGTTCTTGTTCACATTAGCCGCCAGGTTGAAATTGAGCGCTCCGCCGCTAGTTCAACGTAAACACACACAAGCAACTTCATATGTTTAATATTGCCGCTCTAGTGCCGCGCACCCGTCGCGAGCTGGCCTCTGCGTACCGCGGCCTCGAGTTGTACGTGAACACTTGGAAACTAAGCCATATGTTTGATATTTCGCGACCGCGCCCGCCACCGCGCCCACGATTTAACGTAAACAAACACTAAAGGATTGCACCAGAGAAAGGCAGCAGCGTTCTCCTGTAAATAATAAGATCATTACTGCGAATACTAATCTGCCTGCCAAACGTGGTATTATGTCAAATCCCCCAATGGACAGCCCGACAAAACTGGCATTTTAGTGTTCAGCAGTGGACGTAATTCAGCTGATGATGATGATAGTCCTCATTCGTATCTGACCTATATAATTTTTTGGCTGTAAGTAATCGCTACTCTTGATTTGGCTAGTTGTCTTTGAGAAGAGACCAATTACTCACTTATAAATCCAAATAAACACTTAGGTACTTGTACATTACTTGTCCTAGGAGGACTGCCTAGGCCTACCAGCAAAATAGGGTCAGTAAAACCAACCAGTAAAATATTGGGTTAAAAGTACAAAGGACACTATTATTGTAGACAACGAGTTAAATTCACTGAAGTCAAGTAAACACAAACTAGGTAGGTATATCAAGTAAACAAAGCCGCGTGTCGGCCGGTGCCGAATACCCTGGTGTCCATCGATAATGTCCGATCTTTTTGCCAGAGTGCCTGGCGCCATCTACTGGTATAGAGGAATAGTATCGCATTTGTACAAACAACGTTGATTTTTGACTTAAACGTCAATGATCTTAGAAGCATAAAGTCTTAAATGATCATCAGATCTACAAAATAATTGTTCTCGTTTTGGACTATAAGGTAATATTTTTACTTGCAACCAGAATTTGATTTTTTTATGAGACATCTCAGTGGCAGAAAGTCTGATCTAAAGATACGAACTAGGTTAATTTGAGTTAATTTAAAAAAAAAATCGGCATAAGGGTATATCTACAAATAAGTCCAGTTCAACTTCAAAGGTGTAGTTCGAAGCATAAGTGTGTATATGAATATCCGCCAAGTCAATGATACCCTTCGTCAGGAGCATAATGCTTTTTTTCTATTTAAAGCCTTATGCCTTCAAAGGTGATATAAGATCCGACTTTATTGAACTGAGTAACTTTTGATTAAAAAGAGATAGAAATATGATTCCTAGATGAAAAAAAAGACAAAAAATTGCGCATCTTCGAGGTGGAGCTAACTGAGTTTGGCCGTATGTTGACATACGACCTTATGGAACTCAGGTCGAGACTTATCCTTGGACCCCCCAAATTTTTTAAAAATATCTTCAATATACAGACACGCGTTGTTTACGTTTTTCTTTATTAGATAAAAAATCAACAAATTTCAGACCCTTTTGATGGTAGTATAAGGGTTTGTTATATGGGTATCTCAGACGCATTTTGATTGACAAATTCGTTCGCAGTATTATAAAGCTCAGTTGGTTACCTAAAGCAGGATTTGTTCAAATATATAATTTAAAAAAAAATACAACTATATATACGAACATTGCTATTAATTAATAACAGTATGGAATTGCATTTTCTTTTTTTTTACAGGTCAATACCACCCGGATGCCCATGGCGGTTCTCATAACAACAGACCCTCCTCATCATCAGGACAAGGCTTCGGGTCTTCTAATCATCAGGGCAGCTTCAATGCCAACTCTGGATATAAATACTAGAACCTTGGTGTGATCGGACTTCTGTAATCTTATGATTTTCAAAAAATATAGCAACATTGAAACAATGTATATAAAAAAGGACAAAAATAATTTACCTAACGAGTTTTAGATGATTTCAGATGTTATTTTACTTTTGCTCAACATTTTGACACTATTTTGTATGTTCAATATATATTATTATTATATTCTTTATTGTCCAAATTTTAAAACTAAATACAGTTTAAACGATAAGTTAACAAACAGTAATGATTAAAATCCTTGCATTGTTATGAATAAACAAAATATTGCAAGCTATTCAAAAATTCTCATGCAGGACATACCTAATTTAAGAAAATATTCGCAGTACAACAAATGTTATCAAATACCTACAATTATGCAGTAAAGATTTTATGTGATCAAATAAATATTCAAATATTCTAATAAAGGATATTTGAAACAAATGGCAACAAACAAAATTTTTATAATGACAAAATTGAAAATGTCTAAAAAAGTTCAATAAAAAAAATTAAAAAGTAATAAACTAGTATAAGTTTGTACAAGTAGGTACTTAAATTGTTTGTAAATAGAACGAATGAATCTGTATTAATAAAGAATGAATGTTATGTTTAGATTTTACTGTGCAAATATTTCTTTTATTTTACAATTCGTCATTCGTCAATAGTTCTTAATCTATGAAATACTTTGTGTTTAAATTTCACCACGCATTATAGTAATATTAGGTAAAACTCTATCATTTATGTGGTTTTTGATTATCAGGAACTTAATAAATTTAACGAGAATGAGTAAAGTTTTAAAAATGTAGAAGATGACGGTTGTGATTGTCTTAGTTGATGCACTTTACTTGCAGATGACATCTTTTTTTTTACACTGTAGTTAAAATCCAATATTTTGCTAATAAACTTTGTCGGATATTATATTATTATAAACGACTTTCTTTCTTTCTTCTTTCTTTCTTTCTATATTTTTCAGTTGGTTTTAATATGTCTGCCATAAGTGCCAACATCCAACATTCACTGGCGCACATGGGCCCAACATTATGTCCAAACTCATTTCACCGAATACAATTGAATGTTCTATTATGCGAAGTTTTATTAAACCAAAGTCAATACTTTTGCATTAAAATATATTTAACCAAAATGTTTGTATCATATCATGTGTTTATTTGTCTTACGGCTCCGTAGGTCTTCAACGAGTGGTCCCATCACACATTTAGGGAATGGAACATACAATAATCAAAATTTACTAATATTAAATTGTATGTATGTTAAAATGTTTTCAGCCATGTTTTTTTTTAATATACGTTAATGAATTTCCCCACCTGTGTATAATGTTTGCGAATGATGCTACTTTGCTATTTGTAAATGACAAAAATGACATAGAACAGTACAAAGCTCAAATTCAGTTAACAACATGGTTAGGAACTATCAATCTAAAAGTCAACTTAACAAAAACAAAATTGATGCAATTTGGAAATAACAAGAAAACTAAGTTAGACTTACAAATAAACTGCCATAATACTACCATAGAAGAAGTAAATGATATTGGACTTCTTGGAGTCACTATAGACAATCACTTGAATTGGAAGAAGCACATTAAAAAACTTAATAATAAAATTAGTAGCTGCTGCTTTGCCCTTTCAGTACTAGTAGATGCTTCATCAGTCGAAGTGGCAACAAATGCATACTACGGTAATGTCTACCCTTTGCTGATATACGGAATTCTCTTCTGGGCCAACTCGGTCGATGCGAATAAAACATTTATTTACCAAAAACGCTGTCTGAGAATATTATTTAATAAGAAACAGGAAGATTCGCTCAGACTTATATTTAAAGAAAAGGGGTTTCTCACCGTGACTTGTATTTATATTTTAGAGATCTGTTTATTCGTGCGACAACAGAGTCATTTCTTTACTAAAGTCTCTAACTATGTATCAATTAACGTCAGGCACAAAGATAGACTTGCATTACCTAATATCAAGTGCATGATTTTTGAGAAAAGTACTTATATAAATTCCATAAGAATATATAACAGGCTGCCAAACGACATAAAGTGCTTGTCAGGAAACACATTTAAAACTGTACTAAAAAAGTGGCTTACAGAAAATGTGTTTTATGACATGCATGAGTTCTATACAAAGACTAAATAAACGGGTAATTGAAATTGTCGAAACTCTCATAAGGATTACATTTAATTAAATTCAATACCCTTCCGTACTAAAGACAAGACGACATAAATTATAGGTTTTTTAAAAATTGTAATAGAATTAATGTATGATGTTTTTGATTATTTTCTGATTTTAAAATGTTTGACATTCTTTACTAGATATTGTAAATCTGTCATTTTTAAAATAATTTAATATATATGCAATATTATATGCCCGTAATGGGTAAACTATTAGATAAGAGCAACTTTCTGCAATAACATCTGCTATACAATGTACCTAATAGTAAACAATAAATGATTTCTCATTCTGATTCTTGTTAAAAAAAATTATCAAGGGAGCTCAGCCGTAAGTTGTTGTTGTTACTTAATGGGCTTTTTAACGTGTTCCATTACATTCTGGCCTTTATCTTATGCTAAATTGACATCTCTCACTGAATAAAGTCCATTTGGTCGAAATACTATTAGATATCGCAAATAATACGTAACATTCTACTTGAATAACATTATAAGTATTTTTGAATAGAATTGGCGCTTTTGGGGGTTGTATACGACCTGTAAAGAAGTGATCTGTACGAGACCAATTTTATAGGTAAGACACATTGGTCAGCACCAAGAATAATCCTACAACCAAGTTTAGTTGCCGTTTTAATTAGTTAGGTCTAATAAAATTTTAATGTTTTAATTGCATCTTATGCATGATTTGTCAATACACGCAAACTTTCATAGTTCCCTTACGGATTATAAGGTACGCAGGTAACGAGAAACATTAATCTAGAATCAGGATATTTCTATACTGTCTTTACTGTAATATTAACACGTTGAAGTACAGTCACTCGGGCTCCATTGATTGGAAATTGCTACAGGACGCCCGTACGGCATCACGTCTGTGTAATCGTAATGTCGACTTGTAATTTGTGATGTCTTAAAAATTATTTCTGCTGTTTTCCTCATTTTTATGATGATACTAAAATATTGCATTTTTAAACTTTATCGTCAGAATTAAGCCTCCAGTTTTAACTGCAGTTCAAGAATGTAGAGACTATTAACATTAAATATTACACATGTACTATGATTTCCTTTCTTTCAGTTAATTTACTCTTTTCAAACCTTCAATGATTATTTATAATAATAAAAAAATCAATTTAAAGTTGTTTAGGTATAATGTTTATTCATAGAATAAATAATCGCATCTCTCGTAACATCTCACTGGTAATCTTTATGACTATTATGTAGTTTAAGTATTGCTTTATACTACCAACGTTTATTCACAATTTTTCAAACTAATACTTACATTGTAATGAGTATTATGATCAGTATACTGTGACTCAGATAGACAATTCAGACTGTCTTATCCAATAATCTTATAAGTTACTTCAACATAGATCTTTTCATTAGAAGTTGTCTTTTCTAAAGTAGATATAAAAAATGTAAGCATTGAATGGCAAAATAACTTTAAGAATCTGTAACGTTGTGGATCTAAGGCTGAAGTTCTATCCAGCGTTTTATCTACATAAAGTTTTCAATATTTCTTATAGATACCATAATTACAACTTCAGTTTCGTTTTCTGTAGTAATATTGAAAACTTTTTGTAGTCTGACCAACAATATTCTTCAATTGAGTTCTCAAACACCACCTTACATTTTTTCTTTTAAAAAAGAGTTTGATATTATAACATAAGAAGTTTTAAGATAGTTCTTCTTCTTAAGTATCTGTATGAGAATTCATAATTACATTAAAGTCACGTTCATTTCCTTTTACGTTGGTAATATACTGTAATACTAAATACTGGCTTGTATACTGTAGTATTATTAGTACTTGTTGTAGTTATTACTTCTGAAGCCTGCAGATGCCTGGGCTCTGTATTGCTGCTGTTGCTGACCGAAGCCTCCAGCTGGAGCGTCACCGTATTTACCAGGGTTGTATTGACCTGGAATTTAAAAAAAGATTTTCTAAAGCTTCAAAGCAACATAAAAGTAGAATGTTGTTAAAATAATAAAAATTATGAATGTTCTAAAAACATGATCGAAGACAAAACTTAAATACAAAATGCTGAAAATTAAATAATATAAAAGCGTATTAAAGCATCGTAATGAAATAATTGTGTAGAAGAATATAAGATTTTATGATAAGGTTAACGATTTAAGTTAAGCATTTAATGTACAAGAATTTTAAACCCAAAAATGTTTTAAAAATGAAGATTATTTAATTTGTCTAGAAGCATTAATAAAAGGCGCAGCAAGACTGTTTTTGATTTTAGGCGAAACATTGCTAAGTTGAAAAACTAATCCCAGAAAAAGCGGTAGTAAATAAAAAAACAAAAATTAACGACAAATAGGTACATAAAATAGAATAACTTGTGTTGGAGATCCTTACGATACAATCAGACTGAACACTGGAAGCTTTATCGTGGGACATCAGAACCCTTCACCACACTGACCTATTGTTAAACAGAAGCCATTATGTTTATTTCAATCACAAAATGCATCCATGTATCATTATCCTAAACAACGTAATCTTTTGCAATCAAAATGAACAAAATTGATCCTTATTTCTTAAAACTCAACATCATTACAACTGCATTTGGAAACTATACAATGGGTTTCTTCTAGATCTTCGTGCCAAAGTAAGAACATTGATTAATTTAAAAGTAAACTTTACATCTGTAGGTATAGGAGCGGTGTTGATAGTAAATGTAAGATTGTTCTTAGTTTCCCAAGCAACGGATGCAAGAGAGCGGTCATTACAACATCGGAAAGGTCAGTGCAACATCCAATGTACTGGCGTGTAAAGATCTGTAATTTTGCATGTATCTCGATCAGAACATTCCTTTGTAAGGTTAAGGCCGTGCTATTGTTTGTTAGAATTTTATTGATCAATTTGTTTGAAAAGGTTGTGACGAATGATATAGGTTAAAGATTGATTGATGGATTTGATGCAAGCTTTTAAACTCAGTGCCTGACTGTTACAATCAAATCGTGTTAATTGGTCGTGATCTATTCTGACGTGCTTTGTGAAAGATGATAGTATAAGATTTTCTATACATTTGTGTTTATAATTTTATTAGGAATTAAGAACTTTGTATTAGATAAATTCATTTCTAAAGATTTTTAAATTGCTAGAAAGTTTGTAAATAATTTTAGTTAGAAAACTAAAATCCTGTAAGATGCATTTATTAATGATTTTTTAAAATCTAAATATTTTGTTTTCCTTCGTATTTTCACTGCCAGAGTCATATTTAAGTTTAGTTTATTTTATGAAAATTAATTCACATCGCTATAGATATTACCCATTTAGCTCCTTTGTTGTTGTAATCCTAATGAAATTAACTGTTTATTTAATATGTCTATAATTTAGGTAGTAAAGGGCATTCCACGACTTTATAGGTTAAGATGGGCGTGGATGCAAGGTGTGGGCTCGTGATTTACGAGCATAATTTTAGTTGATGCTGTTGTGAAATAAAGCGGTTTATTTAAAAGTTGAAGGATACAGAATCATAGATGACTAGCTGTTCAATTTTAAGGGTAGAATTTTAAAAAAGCCTTTGTTTACTACTTGCCTAGATATTTGAGAAATCTCTTTGCAAAATTTCAAGTGCTAGACCCAGTTTATCATTGACAGATCAGTCAATCAATCTGTCAGGAAGTTCTTAATTTATTTGTTTGTACCTTCATCAATCAATAACAATACATTTATTTATTTATTGTTTTACAATAGTTATCTCGCCCTGGTTAACATGGAAACCTACATACGTCAAAGAAGAAATTCTAAAGCATGCGTGAAGTCAAGCGTAGTGGACTATGACTATATTGATAGGGTAGGTCTGTGGCCCAACAGTGGGGACGTATTAATAGGCTCTTGATTTGAGATTGTCAACTTACCATCGTCAACAATGCCAGCAGCTTCATCGGCAGCGTTCTGCTCCAAAGCCTTCAGGATGGCCTCAGGAGTTGGAGGGGCTGTGGGGATATGAGCGCCTTGGGGCTGGAAGCCACCCTGTCCGGCTGCGTAGCTGATGGAGTAGATTTGACCATCATCGCCGGTGTACTGGAAACCTCCCTGAGCTTCGATGCCGTCGGCCTGGAAAGTAATAATGATAGTTTTTTCAGGGTATGTTGATTTTAATTAAAAGAATGAAATATATATATTTCAAGTGGAACAGAAAAGTGTCACCAGCCGATTATTTCTAAATTAATAAGGATATCCAAAAAATTCAAACTGATATAGCTACTAGGTGACCTGATACTAAAAATGATGTAACTAAAAAGACTCGTAAAAAAAGTCCCGGAACAAAAGTGATTTTCCCCCTATAAGTGATATTTTTTAAACTCCAATAAAAAGCTATGTTTATCATCTACATAAAACTTTATGTACTTCAAGGTTGAAATTCAATAATAAAACGTATGGTTTATATCATTCTTCACTACTACTTTATAAATTTGAAAATTTTTGGCAGATGTGACCAGCCGACTGCCACTTCTACGTAACCAACTTTGTGAGCTATGTCGAAGAATTTAGTTTTGTGACGAATCACCTCATTTCGGATCCAGTCCCTTAGAGAAACTTCGAGCATAGCTCCTTCCATAGCCCGCTGAGCAACTTTGAGTATATCCAATAGCAAGCCATTAAAAACTATTTAACTACGGACCTACAATCCTTTCGTAAATCTTGTGAAAGTGAACATTACAGTAATCATAAAATCCAACATATGACATGTTGCAAACTTACGAATAAGCTCTGCATTGTATGGTTGTTTAGTTTGTGAAATCTGTCGACCAAATTATCTAAGTTGCTTGGCAACACCTACTAAGTTACTTACATGACTTGCACATCACTTGCAAGCTATAGGGGTTATTACGTAGTTCCATCCTATTTCTGTTCATCATCATCCGAAATACGTCCACTGCTGAACATACGCCTCACCAATATATAGCACTTTTGGTGGTCTATCCATTGGGGGATTTGCCATAATCATCATGTTTAGCAGGCTGTTTGGTGATCGCAGGAATGGACTTAATATAATACACAGGAGAACGCTACAACCCATCACTGGTGGTTCCTTAATCGCCTTGACCACACCAACGTGACAAATGGGGGTGGCCCTATTCTAAACCGGGAACCAGACTTTCAAATATTTTACACATGGAGTCAAATTGGTAAAAAAATTAAGTTAGTTTTTCCGATTTCATTTCCCATCCCTAGGTTTCAAGTGAATATTACTTAGGTAGGTTACACATATGAAAATACGGTCTCAATAATTATAGCACAGCAAAGATCAGTGAGATACTTGAAGCTGTTTAGTTTTTGGATAAAAATTAGGCATGTATCAGTGACACAAACAATACAAAAATTATGAATTATGAATCATTTGAGGACATAACATGTCAACAGGTAGCGAACTGTATTATAAAAAACCAGCAAACTTTACACAGAGCTGTTCCAGTTGCTGGAATATCTCGGAAAATATATTTGTTCTTGGGATTTCCATAATTTTCCAATCACTGCTGCTCAATTTAGATGAATGTTAGAAGTTTTATTCAATCGATTCAGTTTTTTTAAGCTAAACCAAAAGAAAAAAGCTTCTCTAAAACGGATAACAAAAAAAGTACTCGTTGATAGAACATGAAAGAATAATTATCATTTGAAGTAACAAAATTATATTCACCGAATCGGAAGTCATGATCATTATTAACAAAGCAAACGTCATCTGAGTAGAAAACAAAATCGTCGTCTAACTTTTTTATTATAAAAAAAAACATACCGCCGAATTGAGAACCTCCTCCTTTTTTGAAGTCGATTAAAAAGAATAGGCTTCTTCAATGTTAATTATGACCTATAAAAATGTCAGCAACATTATATCAATTCTGACAATAAATAAATCAATTAACTACTCTAAAGACATATTTACATGCTAAACTATCGTTAAGCACAGTCTTCAATCATTTCGCAAATATAATTATCATAAATGTTTTATTGATAACAGCTTTTAATCTTAATTTATGCTAAGTAGCAACCGTTTCTTTAGAGTCTAAAATTTATATATTTTGTGATGTTGTGTTTTTATTTGATATAAACGTTTTATTAAGGTGTTTGTGTTTGACACATTTATGAAACCTATCTTACTTAGTTCAGTATTATATAACGTGGTTAATTTATAACTTAACAACTTAGTTAATTTACGTTTTGTGTTTTTTATTTCATTTAATTACCATTAATGAATGAAACTAATTATACTCGTAATATGTCGTCTTACTTTTCTTCTCTCATTATTTTTATATCACTTTGTTTTCTTTTAACCTCCTCCTTGTTTTTTATATGATTGATCAAGAAATTTAAAGAATTGTGAATCTTTAACAAAATTAATAATATTCGAGTTTTAACATAATAAACTTTTAACTCAAGGAACATTTACGTCATCATTATTGATAAAATAGGACATTGCTTGACCTGTAAAATAAAGTCATACGAATTAATCAGAAAATAACAAAGGCATATCCTTTAATACGTGACGCAAAAGTGAAGCTTCTGTACATATATTTATCAATCTTGCTTCACTCTTGACATGACAATACGTTCATAAATATTGGAGAAACAGATGGGGTCTTAAAATATACCAGAAAAGGAGAAGAATTTCTTTTGTAGACTTGTTTTAACCCCATAAGAGGCTGGGTATTTTTTACTAAAGAAAATGATGAAATAATCAAAAGCCTTTTTAAGAGTAAAGATTTGACAATAAAATTTGAGAGATTTATAACAGCTAATGAGACTGAGTTTTGAAATAGGGTTCTGTAAACTTTTACTTCTACCATAGCGGTTACCATAAAATTGACACGTATGTATTTACCAACATAATGGGACGTTAGTAATCACCATGTAATAACATAAATATGTGTCATTATTCTTTTTGATTGATTAAAACGGAGTTTGTTGCATCATCAAATCTAAAGTGCAATTAATTTTAAAGATGTCCTCATGTATCTAGAATGGTAATACTTTGCACAACTTACTTTGGCCTTTAAAGCACCGACCGGTTGGCCAGTGCCCTTTTAGAGTGATTGTATCAAACGCCTAGGCCTGTTCTACTCTATATAGAATAGGTCGATATAGGGGTCAATAAGTGCAGATACACCTGATAAAGTTAAATCATATCTCGTTAATCAATAAACACAGGAGTTTAGAAATGTATATGTTAAGTATGTGATCAAAAGACGATTCAAAACCATATTGTTGGAGCAAACTGCCACGATAGGCGTATTTTGAGGAAATTGCATTCTATTTAATGTAAGATTTAAAATACAATTCTGAACACACCATCGTAGTGTGACCGATGAATTGTATCAGCGGACGGAATAATGTTAATTTTGAAAAGATTTACACGGTCCAATATAGTTTCACTGGTAGTGTAATGCTGGTTAAATTATTATATTTCTTACTAAAAAGTTACTTATCTAGTCTTTTTTTTCTAAGGGCTAGGAAGACCTGGCGACACTTCGACCCTTCTGGATCTTTTATGCCAAACACCTGTTCACTTTACACATGCTTTAGAATGTCTTCTTTGACGTATGCAGGTTTCCTCACAATGTTTTACTTTACCGAAAAACTACTTACTGTATGTTCATTGATTTCTGCTGCTAGATGTTTTATTTCTTGACAAGTTTAGACCTCTATATGTTACGGGTGATCAATTTTGGTGTTACCAGTATTAGATCTGACCCAAATCTTTCCCTGGTGGAAAACCAATCCTATTGAGTTACTAAAAACTTTTAAATTCTTTACTTTTCAGTTCATTAATAGCAAGACTAACCTCACGACCATTCTCCTCAGCCTTAATTCCGTTCTCAGTCTCGTAGTTGTATCTAAACGAGTCCTCCTTCACATCTGAGTCCAGAGCCAGGATCCTGGCTGTCCTCTCCAAAGCCGCCTGCGGTCTGTTCGACTGCTCAGGGTATGCTGATGAGGCGTAGCCGGCGGCGGCGACTCCGAAGAGAGCGGTGATGATGATCTGTTGGAAATAGGGCGATGGGGTTAAATCTTGAAGTGGCAATCTCGTTTAGTGGCCACTGTCTCCTATTAAGTGAGTAAATTTGAGTTATCCATTACCACCAAAGTGGTCAAGACAATTTGAACTGAAGGACAGTGTTAGAAACAATGCAAGAGATTGGGTCTGCGCGTGAGAAAGGACAGGCATACATACAGTTTGTAATATAGACATTATGAAGTAAATTATAGGCTATTTTTGAACAAATGCACAGCCGCAGGGGGTCATTACTAACAAATTAGGATTGTGAAATAAATCTTTGTACTTTAAACTACAAAGTAAGTATGAACAAACCAATTTCGGTTTCGTTCAATTATAAATGTATTTATTCTACAATTAATAAAAAAGTTTGCTTTAGTTTTTTTTTATTTAGTGGTTTTGGGACGATTTGGGATCCAATCTGGGCCACTTTTTGTTTCGTCTTCTAAGTTTTATTATTCACCACCCCTAAAATATAATTTACTCTATTTAAATATACCCGTATAATATAATAGCTTAATATTCCTCTAATATTCATTTAGTTGGTATCTCCCAATGAGTGAGAAATGAATTGCTCTGGGGTAATCTCCACTAGAGGGGAAATACAACTACGGACTTTATATCCATGACTATTTAGAACATCATTGTTTACGGCATATAATATTAGGTAAAGGAAAGAGAGATAGAAATTGTGGATTTTATGACAAAGAATAACGTGAGGTAAACAATAATTTTCTCCATCCACTCAAAAATATAAACTCTGTAGTTTCAGTTACCCCCTAGTTGTACTTGCCCCCTAGTTCCATATGCCCCCTCATTGCATTTGTACTCAAAATTAAAATCAAAATATTTATTTTCAAAACTGGAATACATTATTCTCTTTTTGACGTCAAATTTTGCCTAAAACTACTCCACTTCCACATGTATAACCGAGGGGAAGAAGTGGCAACATAGTTGCATTTGACCCCAAGTAGCGTTTTACCCCTAGTTGCAATTACCCCACTACACCTTACTAATTTATACCGTAGGCGGAACCAAGGTGAATTTAACTAGTAATTATATAAAATAAATAATCTCCACATCGAAGCACGTAATATGAGATTTGTGTTTAATTACATCATGGAACAGCGGTAATCAACCCGGGGCCGCAGATTCATCTATAATTTAAACATGGCCCGCTTTGTAGTGGACAACGTCATTTATTTTGTTCACTTATTTAAGCCGGTGATACTGATTTCAAATAACTATGTCACGAATCAAGAAGTTTTATATTTTTTATTAAAACTAAATAAATATATTATTTTAAAACTGTTCTCGATTCCATTCGATGAATGATAGTTTTGAGTTTCATTCGAAATCTTGAATACCAAAATTATATAAAATTTGTCACAACTTTGTGATTAATTTAATTTATTATTTAAAAATCTCACGACACACAATGATTTTTAAAACCCGTCAAAGAAATAAAAAAATCATGCATTATTGAAGTTAATATAATAAATGACTGCATTTTCTTATTTTCCTTTTGAAAGGTTGCCTGGAAGAGATCGCTTTAAGCGATCAGACCGCCTTGGTACACTTTCCAAAAATCTGTACCTATTGTTATTCTTAACTTGTGTGCAATAAAAGGTTTATTTATCTACTATCTAATAAATGACTGGGGAAGTTACGACTCGACTATAAGATCAGATTAGATGAGATTTTTTAAATTCAATATATATTATTAAATATACTGTGCTATACAATATATAAAATGATCATAGGTACTTATATTTATATGGTTAGTCAATGTCTATAAATATTATATGCAATGCGACCCATTAACTTATAGGTTGACTACACCTGTCATAGAGCAAAAAAAGTTTCTCAATGCGGGACTCAGCTATTAGCTTGAGATACGACTGTCGCACCCACTGTTCTATTGTTCTAAAATTATGTAAATGATAGACTACTGTTAGCTATTGTGGGTCCAACAGTAGGCTGAAACATTGACGATGTGCGATCTGTTATGTTAGAAAAAACAGAGAATTCCTACTTAATTTAGGCCATATTTATTCTAACTTGTTACCAGGGGGAGGAAGACCTGGCGACACTTCGAACCTATAAAATCTTTTGTACTAAACCCCTGTCACCAAGTACCCCAAGCCGATTTGGATAACTTCACATACGTCTTAGAATTTCTTCTTTGGCTATGCGGGTTTCCTTATGATGTTTTCCTTCACCGAAAAGTTTGTGATATTATAAATAAACCGTATTTAATTTTCAAAAACTCATTGGTACCGGCGAGTTTGAACTCACGTCCCTATGAACGTGAGGCGAGTACACAACTAACTAGGCTACCACTGCTCTTAATTACGTCAGAGGTAAACGGTTTGAGTCACAAATGAACAAGTTTACAGGAGAACAAATAAAGTCAAATTCTATCGAGGTTGGTTGGGTATGCGGTTGGGTTGACACTTGAGACAATTTCTAACCCAGTTAAATCTATAGAAACTGTGACTACTGCAATATAGCGCTGAATCCAACTCATTAACTCATAAATCACAAATGAAATTAAAATACGAAAAAATTAACTGGTCACAGTTTACTTACATCTGAGCTACATAGAAATAATTGGTGCTAGTACCTTGGTTGTTAAAAACGAGACCCAGAGGTAATAGGTTTGATTCCCACCAGGGACAAGTTGGTCTGCTCTGGATGTTATATATATGAATTGTCCTAGTTTGGGAATATATAAATATATGAATTTATTTAATTTTACATAACACGTTTATAAATTATAAATAATACTGTAATTTTTTTTTAGTACGAGGTACGAATGAGCATATTTAAAAGATTTAATTTTGTAATTTTAGTGACTGAAAAATAGGTGTTTTATTATGTTTATTAATTAAGTGACAAAATATAGTTATTGTAAGTTATGACTTTCAAAAATAAAACATTAGAAAAAGTAGTAGCAATTATAACCATCACAAAGTTAAGTATTAGTTAGGCTTTTACAAGAATTTATTGCTTTAATTTTTATAAAAAATAACCTCAAAAGGAATATTATTAAAAATGGAAAATGTGTGTAGTTTTTTTATTTTATATTTTTTACCATGTTTAAAAATACTCTGAAGATTAATTTCATGTCAAAAGTCAAAATCATTACAAAAAAATAAACTTGAAAAGCTTCATCTAAAACGATTTAGCGTAACAACCGACACCTCACATCCACCGGCCCAATTATTTCCTCAATCCACAAATCAAAAGTCAATAATCGATACAATAAATTTTATCCTATTGCACAACGTTGACATTTCAGCCGTCAAATATCGATATGTCGATAAAAAAAATCCACTCACCAGTTTCATAGTTACAAAATTGTGTAGTGTCAGGTCGGAGGTGAAACCACGAATGTGAATACACAGCCATCCTCTCCTATTTATATACGTGGCTTCAGAGTTACAAAATGCATTCTATATTAAAATAATGATGCAGCTATACTTTTCACTAAATATATTTGAAGTTCAGTTTCAAACGTCATTTTACGTAACAATGTCAAGTGGTGTTGATAATTAGAATGTAGAGGAATTAACCGATCATTGATTTTGTTTAAATTTTCTTATTTTAGCGGTTCTATACAATAAATAAATAAATAAAATAACACAAAAATAATTTCTTTCAGGCGTTGCCTATAGAGTGTTAGTAACAAAGATACCTTATAACTATTATGATTAGCCAATATACTAAGGGATTTGACCAGGACCAGCGTTCTCCTGTATATATTTAAGATCATTACTGCCATCACCAATCCGCCTGCCAAGCTTATTGATTAAATCTCATTAAAAGTGGCATTCTATTGGGGAAGCTTCTGTTCAGTAGTGGACGTATTTCGGCTGATAATGATATGATAGTCTTCGTTGGCCTAGTCCCGTCTGGCCAGCGCGGGGAATGTAGGCCAAATCCTCCGTCTGTCTCCGGCAGATGAGAGTAGGTTGTGCTCCTGCAGTGGAGACAAAAATAACCTGATGATGATAGTTGGCCTAGTGACCTGGTCATTGGACTCGAGCACAAGAAGACTTGGGTTAAACAGTCCCAGTGTGGATGTTAGGTATATTTGTGAATTGTCCTATAATTGTTTAATTGCCATAGCACAGGAGAAAATTCTAATTTGGGATTAGATAAGTGTATGTATAAATGCAATATATATTTTTAAAAAAGTATTAAGAATTTAATACCAGAATTTTCCAATAAAATCGGGGAGGTTGCTGTATATTACATGGTGCACAATAAAATAAAATAGACAATATATTTAAATAACAGAAAAAAATACTTACATAATACATTGATATAAAAAATTTTTACGTAAAAATTTCTAGCCGTTTTTGAATACATGTCTGTAGTAACAATTTAAAAATTCAAGTAACACTGATTTAAATAAAATCACAAATGTGTAGTATCAAAGGTTTTAAATTTGACAATATTTTATTTTTATAATTTTGTTTTTTATTTCCCCTTAAATTATATCTCAATTTTGTTGTGTTTATTCATACTATTTATATCAACCTTTTGGCTAACTTAGATATTGCGGAATGATTACATTTTTTTTATATTTATTTTACACATTTTGAACTTAGTGTATAATTAGTAGGATGAAGCCTTTCCGAGCGTTATCAATAGTTATTTTTTTCTAGTTTTGGACTGTTATAATTAAGTATCAATTGATTAATTAACAAGAAACGGCCCTGATCGCCTTTTAGAACTAAATACCAGTGTTACATTTCCGACTATCAAACATTATTTATTATCTACATTTAATTTTGAATTCGTTTAAAATTAAGATCTCACGACCTCAAAAGGATGACGATGGACCGGTGTGGTGGCGGTCTTTCCGAAAGGCTAAGTGACTTCTGTCTGGATCGGTAAGACATTTACATTACATTTACATTACATTTACATTACATTTACATTACATTTAAATTACATTTACATTACATTTACATTACATTTACATTACATTTACATTACATTACATTTACATTTAGACATTTATTTATTTAAAATATTGAAACATTACAGATTATTATTCCATTGCGTTACAATAAATTTTATGGTATAGACGAAACAGGCATTCCTCTCTCTAGCATTCCCTTACATTCCGTCATCTAAATACCGTTCAGTGTCAGAATGACTGAAGTATGTATTAAAATGTCCAACTGCATGAAATGTACAAATCATGCAGAGTGTCAAAACGTTAGCGCATATGCATAAGCTACGCTAAGGTTGACTGGAAGAGATCTCAAAATGGGATAAGTCCGCCTTTGTACACAGTTTAATTCCTATTTTATTATTATTGTTGTTGTTATTTTTGGTACAATAAAGCGTTTACATACATACATACATGCATTCCACTAAAAAAGTGGTCTACCACCCTATGATGTTCGTTTCATCATCATCATATCAGCATTTAGACGTCCACTGCTTCACATAGGCCTTCCCCAATGAATGCCACCACAAGTTCGTTTGATTGTTAGCAAGTCATAAATTTGCAAAAATAATCTGACGGTTACTTGCTCTCCTTATCGTTTAATGTAGTAACTTCAAGACTCAGCTAGATATTTTTATTAGCTAGAAACAGACCACTTTCTTGGCTGACCGTACCTGTAATTTCAAAGTAATTTGAACGCCGAACTCGGCGCCAGAGGTCGTGGATTCGATTCCTACTGGGGACAGACAACTTTGTACAAGCTGGTCCTGATCTGGATGTTATATTTGTGAATTGTCCTATCCTTGTTTAATTCCCATTGCACAGGAGATAATCCTAATTTGGGATTAGACAAGTGACTTAATATATTTTTGCCGTGTAGTTTCCGGTAGAGTAGAATAGGACCACTCCAACTCTTCCCGTGGATGTCGTACAAGGCGACTAAGGGAATACATTATAAAACATCAATCAGGCCTCCCGCCAGCGCGGGGAGTGTAGGCCAAATCCTCCGTCTGTCTTCGGCAGATGAGAGAGGTTGTGCTCCTGCAGTGGAGACAAAAATAACCTGATGATGATGATGATATATTTAAAAAACAAATATGTAAAATATTAAAAATATATATTTAGTCCTATGTACATTCTAGGCGATTTCTTCGAAACAATGTGGAAATAATCCGCTGTGAAGTTATTTTTATCTGCGTATGTCGTGATTGAGAGCAAAGACGAAGAAAGCACGAAGCAGAAGTTCATGATCCTCATGACCATGGAAATTGGGGGTTGTAGTACAGCTACAGGGTTTAGTAATCCTTGCATATTTAGGCTAGGAATCATCATCAGGTTATTTTTGTCTCCACTGTAGGAGCACAACCCTCTCTCATCTGCCGGAGACAGACGGAGAATTTGGCCTACATTCCCCACGCTGGCCAGACGGGTTGGAATGTAAGAAGTTAATGGATAGATGGACTTTCCGATCTGTCGCGAAATTTTATAAACTTCGCGTGTCTGTACATAGAATTTACTTGAAATAAAAAAAAAATATATTTTTGGTGGTCTAAGGATAAGTAAGAACATTAAGATCATTTTTTAATTTTTTGTCGATTTTTCTGTTAGTTTGTGCACGCATCACGTAAAAACTACTTAACCGATTCTGATGGTGCTTTCATAAATACAGGGCTTAATTCGAAGAAACATTCAGAATTTTTTTCATCGCAATCGGATCACTCAATCTAAAGTTTTGCGTTTCTAACGCGACTTTGTATAGTTTTCAAAAAAATCACTCAAATAAATACGTTACTGCTCGGAGGGATCAGATAGCGAAATAATGAGGACTACGGAGATAGTTGGAGTGGATAAGGGGAGCGAGTGGGGTAGCAGGCGGGGGGAGGGGGAGGGGGAAGGGGGTGTATTTCAGAATTGAATATTGAGCAGAGAATAATTACGAGTAGGTATGTAGTCTAGACACAGCTAGTATCAAATAGTACGTAAAATAAACTTTTGCTAAATAATCAGTACCGGTTATCTTTAACGTTTATTTGGTTGACTCTTGTTTATTGAGTCAAGGGCATTTATAATAAAAAAAATCGAGGAATACTATACAAATACAGGGCGATAAGTTTTCATATAAATAGAACAAAAGGTGTAACAATAAACACTGGCATTTTATTTGTGTCATTAAATTGTAACAAACTAGCTGACCGGCGAACTTCGTACCGCCTAACAGACTTTTAGCTAAACTTACTTTAAGATTTTATTGACGTAATAAAATGACCACAAAATATGTTTTTTTAACTTATTAGGTATAATTTACTGTTCATCATCATCAGGTTATTTTTGTTTCCACTGCAGGAGCACAACCCTCTCTCATCTGCCGGAGACAGACGGAGGATTTGGCCGACACTCCCCGCGCTGGCCAGACGGGTTGGGGAGGCCTGATTGATGTTTTATAATATATTCCCTTAGTTGCCTTGTACGACATCCACGGGAAGAGTTGGAGTGGTCCTATTCTACTCTACCGGAAACCACGCGGCAATTTACTGTTACTAAAGTATAAACATTAATATAGGCACTTAAATTAAAACTGGAATACTAATCATAAAAAACAAACAAAAACATTAAAGGTAAAAAAAAATATTTTCTTTATATATATATAATGGGCTCGATTCTGAAGGCACAACGTTAAAATTTGACAGCACTAAAACTGTTGCTATCCTTGTCACACAGTATTATGAAGATGAAGACGAAACCAATTTTAGCGCTGTCAAATTTTAAATGTGTAATTTTTTTCAGAATCGGGCCCAATTATCCTAATAAACTATTGAACTTAATACATATTTAATTATTCAGCTATTCGGGGCTGAGACGAATCCAACAAATCAGAGATCATTAAAATAAGTCCATCTGTTCTTAAGTTATAAATGGTGTAGCTCCCCGACTTATTTTACATAGATTAGTTTTATTGTGTCTTTAAATTATAAATTCAAAAAAAAAATCTTTACTTGAAAAGCAACTGCTTAACAGTTATTGTTTTCACACAACACACTGTACCTATATTAACTAAAGAATTTGACCTTTGCTTTACATTATTAATGGCAGATACAAGTGTTTCATCGTTATAGTGTACCAAAGGTTACTCTTGTTATAGACCATCAAATTTTGAAGCCTGACTTTTAAACTATTTACGTGGACAGCGCACCCTACAGACTACTAGATGGACCGACGTCCTTAAAAATATGACCGCGGAAAAACTCTATATAGAAATCATCGGGATACACTGGATAGAAATGAACTTACCAGATTCCCTGCACTGAGAAAAATGTTGCCGTAATGTAAAATTAAGATGAGAAATTAGATCGGTACACCATGAAACTTTCAGTATTGGGTACTAACAGTTTATCAGGATGCTGATCTTGTCACTTAATAATTTATTGTGTTTCAATTCCAATTTATTTATTCCTTTTTAAAATGATTTAAAATTCCAGATTTAAAATTTACATGCAACAATAAAACAAACAAATTAGATATATATTATTAAACAATGTCAACTGAGAAAAAATAATTACTTAATGTCCTAAAAACTCTTTAATACTATAATAACATTTGTCAAGTAGGAACTCTTTCAAGCGGTGTTAAAAACATTTATATTATTAATAATTTTACTGTTTGACAACGAGCACTGTGCTGTAGAACTCTTAACCCTGGATTAATAGAGTTCAATAAATCTTTCCTCCTTGTGTGCTGTTTTACACTAGCCTCATCTGGGTTTTCGTATCTTCCCTTATGTGTGTTACTTATTACCATACTGGTTCATTGTGGGAATCTAGTAAAACATCATCCTAGTAAATAAATATTTCATTCATTTATTCAAGAAACTTCAGTTAGTACATGACTTTATACCTATTTGGACGCCAAGTCATTATTTAAGAAAATAAAAATATTTACATCTTGATTTAATAGGAATTCTAAACTATTTATCAGGTATACCTGTTTGTTTAGAATTCCTATTAAATCGAGGGGTAAATTTTTTTATGTGTGCAATCCTTACTCCAACGTTCGTAAAGAAAACAGTGGTGACGACGACGTGGGTTTGGTGCTGAGGAATATCTTCATTAGATTAATTAATCTAATGATTAAAGTAATTACTGACTTTTAAAATATTGACGTGGACAGAGCACCGGAGACGACTGTTATATAGATGGACCCACGCGACATTATTTTTAATTTTTAATTTTTTATTATGCACATCTAATAAATGAAACTGTAATATTTGCGTGTCTGTACATTGAAATTATTTATACACGTCAATGTTTATAGACTCGTCCACCTCATTTCTAGGTGTTAGCGCTGTGAAGAAGAAACGGTTAAACAGTATTCTTTAAGGATACGAATATTTGCTATATATATAGATATGCGGGAAACAAGGACTTAAATAATTCTCAGGGTGGCACCGCACTTTAGAAAGAAAAAAAAAATATTTATCCACGATCACATTTTATATACCAGCTGTTGCCCGCGACTTCGTCCGCGTGAACAACTTAACATCACAAATTATTGTGTATTTCCCGTAGGAATTGAATGTTTTTCGGGATAAAAACTATCCTATATCATATTCCAGGATCTAACCTAAATATGTGCCAAGTTTCATCACGATCCGTCCAGTGGCTGAAGCGTCATTGAGTAACAAACATCCAAATATCCAAACTTTCGCATTTATAATATTAGTAGGATAGTAGGATTAAATTTTCATTAGGCCTTTGGGCTACAGGTTTATGGGCGACAGTGACCGCTTACAAGTAAGCAGGCTCTATCTACATGCTTGGCAAAGCTATATGCTGAGCTGGGGCTTCGGTTCGCACAGATACTGTGTCTCTGTAATGGCATCCCCTTCCCTCAGTTCGGTCGCATGCACACGTCGGTTCTACTCCTGTAATATCAGATCATCGTCCGACAAACCTTGTAATGCATCAGCGGGCGTACTCCATAAACATTTCCGATAATATCCATCAAACTACAAAGCCATTTTGTTCTCTCTAACGGGTCATATAGGTAAGTAAGTGTTTGAAGTCTATTTGTCGTAGTTAGATGCGACGGATATTTTACGAAATGCTTACGGAATAAGCCCCCAGACATGTAGGACTTTTAATTGTAGTTTCTGCTTTACAGTACATAAGGTATATTGAGTGTTTACGTCTTCCAGATTAGCATGGTATCTGTGTAGATCAAACTTCAGATCCCATAAACATGAGGTACCTACTCATTATAAAACCTGGTTATTTCATATTTATAGTTTATTACAGCTGCAATAGGTCGAGAAAATGTCATGCTGTGTTGAGTATTATACATTAAGGTATAAAGTCTATTAATTATAATTTGCTATGCTTATACTACTAGGACTATCAAGCGGTAGCGAAACTCAAATATTAGGAAATCAACGTACATCACCTACACGGGGCAATTAGTACCTACTCTAACATGTCTGTCTGTCCTACTCTAACAATGTTCCCAACAGTGGGAGTCAAGGTAGCGAGTCATAGCAAGAAAAGTCTGCAGAACTTCAGAACATGATCAATTCAATTCAGTATTTATTGCACACGATATTATCGCTAAAAGCGAAACAACACTGCACATAGTAGTTCTTCTAGGATAGTTCTTCTCTTTCCTATTGATTGGTGATGAGGTGGAATTGTCTCTGTGTGTCAATCTCCGCACCCAATTCCAGAAGAAAAAGTATACTGAACCTTTGGAAGATTTATCTTATCTTTGGCGTATGCAACCTGTATATGACAAGGAAGAAGTGTTAAGACGTATGATAAGTCTACCAAAATGTGCTTGAGGCACCGTTGGTGGACAAAATTTTGGCATAAAAGATCCCGAAATATCGCAGTGTCGCCATGTTTTCCTGGCCCCAACGATCTCTATGTACTACTAGATGGAGCGTTCCGAACAATCGCTCTGTTCCACGCAAGTAGCCACAACTCTTTCACATTCACAATGAAACTTGTGCAGTTACTACGCAGAACATTTAATTATTTACTAAATATTGACATTATTTAACCGTAGCGTCAATATTTAGTAATAATTAAATGTTCTGCGTAGTAACTGCACAAGTTTCATTGTGAATGTGAAAGAGTTGTGGCTACTTGCGTGGAACAGAGCGATTATTTGGAACGCTCCATCTAATAGTACATAGAGATCGTTGCCTGCCCCCCTAAGAAAATAAGAAAAATATATTTCGCTTCCTAATATATTTATTTCTGTCTACAGTCACTGCTATGACGTACCACTCTTTTTATGGCGATGTTGTTCGCCAGACATCATGCCAACTGGTATCACTGGACTAAAAGCAGGCGAAGGACGCTTTGTCAGGATTACATAAGTGGCTTACATCATCTCTGCCTACCCCTATGGGACCAAGAAGTCAGCATTATGTATGTACAAATAGTACCCACGTTTTCTACCATTACCATCATCTTGGAACCCCAATAAAGTTCATTCTTCACGTGCTCCTGTTTTTATTTCATATCCTATCATGCTTCAATCAGCCGACCACATCGGACATCTCGGGAGATCTTTTGCGCCAAACCCTTGTCCACCAACGGCGCCCGAAGCCGATTTGATGGACTCCAGATACGCCTTAGAATTTCTTCTTTGGCATATGCAGGTTTCCGTAGGATGTTTTCTTCATCGAAAAGCCCGTGGTATCTATTCTTATAATAAAACTATAACTGGTCTATGTCTATACATGAGATATTAAAAAAAAAGGTATGAGGAGTCTTTATAGGGCCAATAGAAGCTAAAACCATTTTTTTTTTAAATTTTGTTTATCTGTATGTTTGTTACCGCATCACGCAAAAACTACTGAATGAAATTTGATTGGGGATAGGGATGGGGTTGGAATTGGGATATTGAGAGTCCGAGTCTGAGTGGAAGTGGAAGTAGAAGTGGGAAGAGAACGGGAGCGGAAGTGGGAACGGGGACGGATTCTGTAGTTCACGCGAGCAGAGCCGCGGGCACAGCTAGTTATAAATAAAGCGTGCTTAAGCTTCGAAAAACTTATTGGTACGGCGGGGTTTGTACCAGAACCTCATAAACGTGAAGCGAGTGCACAACCAACCTTTTTTGTAGACTGTCAAGGCTTAATTAAAGACTGAAAATTGAACTCTCTTTCCATTCGTACTTGACCGCTTTTCGGAATTCATCAGATGCATAATAATGATTATGCACAGTGTGACTAATCGTCTATAGGAATTTAGTCTCGTGTAGGACTTCCTATCCGAATATAATCGACGTCCTTGCCTGGGCGTATCGATTTATCGATAAATTCCACTTGGTACGTGCGTTCCCTTCTGCCAAAGATACAAGTTCATCAGTCATGCGCTTTTCTGCAGACGTCTTCTGCATGCACAGAGATCTGTATGTAATGCTCAAATTTTTCATGTGTTTATCAATTTTTGAGAGATTTGTCTTTATGAACGTTATTGTTTTTTGTCGGTAATAGCTAAAGTGATGATAATTATTAAATTATGTATACCATACCAGATGCATGTTTGGAAACTCGAGTACTACGAAATGTTTCAACTTGTTTGACATAAAAATTGACACCATATACTTTTGTTAAACGATTTTACACCATATTTCGCATAGTTATAAATCAACATGGCATGCTTAACGACTAGCCTCAGGTGAACTCACTGGCACCAGACGGATTTACGAGGGTAATGCCACTGGGTCAAAGTGAAGCAAATCTATTACGATCGTAGCTCTACGGGAGTTTTGATTACGATCTATTACAATAGATAGACGTGGATACGTGGGCAGATAGATTTGTAATGTCTGATCTATGTGTGTGGCGAATTGTCAATGCAGCTGCAAATGTTGGATTGTGAGAGCTTTCAGACATCACAGTTCTTTACATAAGCTGTGGTCGATGAATCAATCCTTCGTAATCAGGTCCAACATACATATTTTCCTTAGCATGTAGTTACTCGTATATGGGTCTTAAGCCAAATTTATGGTAATAAAATAAGGAACAAAAGAAAAAAAACTGCAATGGTTTCTGATCCACGTGGCAGCTGATCTTAAAAAATTGTTTTTTTTTTTACTATTAAACACCAGCTAAAGAACATGGTATCAGATGAGAAGGCGAAAGAGTAGGCAATGTCAATTGAGTTGAGCAAGGAGAAATGTAAATGGACAGTATTTTACCTTTAAAGGAAAATGAAATTATAAAGAATTCGATTTAATATAGGCTTTCGACACACAGGAAAACAATATAGGAAACAAAACTATACACGATGTGAGACAGGACACAAAAATTACTTATTGATTAAAGAGAGTTATTTACATAAGTTACATAAATCCTCCGTCTGTCTCCGGCAGATGAGAGAGGGTTGTGCTCCTGCAGTGGAGACAAAAATAACCTGATGATGATGATGATGATGATTTACATAAGACATTAATTCACTTACGGGTTAGCTCTTTTTTAGCAATTCTACGACAGCGAGATTTTGTTAAAAATTACCTACCTATATCATTGTTTGTAATTACCTACTGCTTAACCTTTTTTTTTGATATTCAACACTTTGCAGTAATAACGATGATATACTTAGATCGCCTAAAATATTTGTCCCGTAATTTTTGCCATTAAAGAAGCAGTCCTGTGTGTTTTGGGTTTGTTCTATTAATAGAGATATTTAGTGTGTAATGATCACCACAGTAATCATGTTTGTGAATGGAACTAATTTACCGATAATTCAAATAATATTGTACTGTCCTTTGCACTTCTGTAGCTGTAGGGCTTCTCTTCGGGAATCCACGTGCGTAGATCAAAGGTTATTTTCATAATCCTTTGATCTGAGCGACAGTCATAAAAGCAAGGAGTAGGTAAATAAATAGCGACGAGAAAATCAACATCTTTAAAAACATTTTTATTACATAAAAATAAACAAGAAAAACAAAAAGGCACTTCTTATACAACTTTCAGCTTAACCTTACACACAACAACAAAAACTATTTCACTAATTTACAAAAAATCTTTCAAAAACCTACTGTTGATTAGAAAACACAAAAGAACTATCTTCGAATCAAAATAATTTAAAATTCTTCTTCTAAAGCCTTTTTTTGGTATCAATATGGTTTTTTTTAATGGCGACCATATACTATTTGCACTGGAGTTGGCGTTACGTGATAGTTCTGCTGATAAGAACTATCGGATTGCTGCTGCTGGTATTGTGGTTGCTGATATTGCTGACGTTGGAATTGCGGTTGTTGATATTGCTGACGTTGGTACTGCGGTTGCTGATATTGCTGTTGCTGGTACTGCGATTGCTGAGTTTGCTGTTGCTGGTACTGATGTTGCTGATTTTGCTGTTGCTGGTACTGTTGTTGCTCCTGGACTGGAGCTGATTGATGCTGCTGTTGTGTGTATTTACCTGGATATTTGAGGAGAAAAGTATATAGAAGTCAAAATAATCTTATAAATAAAATCGTAAACTTCGCGTGTCTGTACATTGAAGATATTTCCAAAAAAAAGAATTGGGGGGTCTAAGGATAAGCAACAGAACACATTTCGATCATTTTTGAAATTTTTGTCTGTTTGTCTGTTTGTCTGTGAGTTTGTGCACGCATCACTTAAAAACTACTAAACGGATTTTGATGGACTTTTCACAAAAACATGGTGCTTAACTAAACTTAACATTTAGTCGTTATTTCATCGCAATCGGCTAACTCAATCAAAAGTTATAGATATTTTTAGTTTTCAAATACATTAGTTAGGTAAGGTTATTATGCAATATATTGCTTAAAGTAGTATTTCCGTACCTACTATTCAGATTGCGATGAGTTTGGATTACATTTGGAGCTGCGAGTAGGAATTGGAGTGGGAGTGGGCGTGGGCGTGGGGGGTGGGATTGAGAGCGGAAGCGGAAGCGGAAGCGGAAGCGGTAGCGGAAGCGGGAGGGGAGCGGGAGCATAACCGGAGCTGGACTGGAGCGGGAGCGGGAGCGGGAGCGGGAGCGGTAGCGGTAGCGGTAGCGGTAGCGGTAGCGGTAGCGGTAGCGGTAGCGGTAGCGGTAGCGGTAGCGGTAGCGGTAGCGGTAGCGGTAGCGGTAGCGGTAGCGGTAGCGGGAGCGGGAGCGGGAGCGGGAGCCCGTACCAGTGTAATTTGAGTGTTTGAAAATTCGCATAATTTTTGACTGTTACCCGATTACGATGAATTTGTGGTATAGGTATGCAACAAAGTAATGTTGGTCGAAATTTGGACTGCGATGGATTAGTTACGAGGACTACATTTGGAGAGACGATGGAAAGAGGTTTGAGGGGAGGGTTGAGGGGAGAGCTGAGGGGAGGGTTGAGAGGAGTGTAGAGGGGAGGGTTGAGGGGAGGATTGAGGGGAGGGTTGAGGGGAGGGTTGAGGGGAGGGTTGAGGGGAGGGTTGAGGGGAGGGTTGAGGTGAGGGTTGAGGGGAGGGTTGAGGGGAGGGTTGAGGGGAGGGTTGAGGGGAGAGTTGAGGAACTGGACCTGGACCTGGACCTGGACCTGAGCCTGGACCTGGACCTGGACCTGGACCTGGACCTGGACCTGAACTTGAACCTGGACCTGGACCTGGACCTGGACCTGGACCTGGACCTGGACCTGGACCTGGACCTGGACCTGGACCTGGACCTGGACCTGGACCTGGACCTGGACCTGGACCTGGACCTGGACCTGGACCTGGACCTGGACCTGGACCTGGACCTGGACCTGGACCTGGACCTGGACCTGGACCTGGACCTGGACCTGGACCTGGACCTGGACCTGGACCTGGACCTGGACCTGGACCTGGACCTGGACCTGGACCTGGACCTGGACCTGGACCTGGACCTGGACCTGGACCTGGACCTGGACCTGGACCTGGACCTGGACCTGGACCTGGACCTGGACCTGGACCTGGACCTGGACCTGGACCTGGACCTGGACCTGGACCTGGACCTGGACCTGGACCTGGTACGGAAGCGGAGCGGAAGTGGGAATGGGAGCGGATCGTGTAGTCCACGCGAGCGGAGCCGCGGGCACAGCTAGTAACTAATAAGTGACGGTTCATTGACTTCAGCAGATTCTAATATAGGATGTTTGTGCATATCAGTTGTTTATTGGATTGTAGTAAGTCTTACTAAGAAACTGGTCTATAAATAGGAAATTACAGTGTCATTTAAATTAATCTTCCGATTAATGTTTATCATCTGCTTTATTTGTTTCATCTTGACGATTATCCCTTGGTTGTAAAAATACTGTTTTAAAAACATGTTAATGGTACTTATTTTATTGTTTCTAGCTAAATACATTTTGTTCCTTTTTTTGTAAGATTTGTTGTCAGATTAATTTGACCGGTGAAATATTTATTCAATTTGGTCAGAAAAGCCTTAGGATAAGTATGCTACCCCGTCATCATTTGTTATACCTATCACATCATGCTCTTGCTTACCATCGTCAAAAACACCATTAGCTTCTTCTTGTGCGTTCTGCTCTAGAGCCTTCGCAATTTCGTCAGGGATTGGAGGTGGAGTTGGAATATGGGCTCCCTGAGGTCTGAAGCCATTCTCATCTGCTGTGTAAGTTATGGTGTACACCTGGCCGTCATCGCCTGTGTAGGAGTAGCCACCTTGAGCCTGCGTGCCTTTTCCTTGGGTAGAGCCTGCTTCTTGGGCTTTAATACCTGGAAATGAATAATGACAATAAATTAAGTGTACCTTTAATTATTTAGTGTAGTAGTGGTAACGTAGTGTGATCTCCACATGTTCATGAGTTTAACATAAGTACAATTTATCAGGCTTTTAGGTGAAGGAATACATCGTGAGAAAACATGCATAGGTCATAGAAGGAATTTTAGGGCGCAATATGAAGTCCAGTAACTCGATTATGTGGCCGGTAAGCCCTCGTTGAGACGATAGGCCGGTGCCCCAACATTATGTATATATTAAATTAACAGAACGTTGATTAGCAATTTTGGTGACTGCTAAAATTAATCTATAGGAAGTTATTAGTCATTTTGAAAGTGAATCCTACAGTCGGTACAGCTTTATACTTAGTAGAATTCGGATAGTTTCTAATCTAAGCTTATGTTAATATTAATCTCTTACTATTAATCTCTTGGGGATAATTTATTGTGCCAGGCGCCAGATTTGGACCAAGGGAATAGAGTATTATAATGATTTTCATTTCGCTATGTTATATCATGATTCCCATGGTGCAAATGTTGGTAGTGAGACCATGAGTGGGTCTGTGAAATTCCCACTAGTGGGTCTAGCGATGGAAATACAAGGAAGCACCACGAAGAGATTATTAGCAAGTATGTATGTATGTTTAAACAATATCCAAAACTTACCATTTTCAGTCTCATAAACATACATATAATTATGGCCATTGTGCTCTGCTTCGTATCTCAAGATCCTTGCTGCCTTCTCTCCTGAAGCCGCTTGCTGACCCTGCAGCTGTTGCCCTTGGTGTCCTTGATAGCCCGAGTCAACTGCAGCATAGGCTTGTGGTTGGGCAGCATAGGCTTGTGGTTGGGCAGCATAGCTTTGCGGTTGGACATTGAAACTTTGTGGCTGGGCAGTGAAGCCGTGTGGTTGGGCTGTGAAGGTCTGTGGTTGGGTGTTGTAGATCGCACGTCCCTGCTGCTGGTAGCCTAGTGACTGGTACCCGGCTGTTGCTGGTGCATTGCTGTAGATCTGGCCAGCTGATGCGACTGCTATGATGGCGGCTACTATTGATATCTGTCAAAAATATTAGAAGAATTTGTTGTAGCTGGGTCGCATTTCGGGGATAAATATCAGCCTTCCGCAGGATGTGCAGAGGAGACTAAAAAAACTACTACTATACTATCAAAAGATTTTAATATAGATTTTAATATTTTTTGACGACCTTCGTGGCGGACCGGGTAGCTCTCAGACTGCCACGCCGGATGTTGCGGGTTCGAATCCCGCTAAGGGCAAATGTTCGTATGATGAATATAAATGTTTGTACCCAAGTCTTAAATGTTATATATTTATTTAAGTTTATCTATCCGTTATCTAGTAACCATACCACAGGCTCTGCCTAGTTTGGGACTGGATAATTGGTGTGAATGTCTGAGATATTTATATTTATTTAATATGAAACTAGACTGACGCGCGTGTACCCTACCTTAAAGAATGCAGAGAAAGAGGATATATCTAATCCAGACCTACAGGGTGTTAAACAATCACTACAACACATGCAATTGAAAGATAATATAACTCTACACCTATTGAACAAACCAGAGGACATAACAAGGTTACAAAGATTCAATGGGCACCTGAACTCTATAGAATTTTTTTAAGGATTGTCCATCCAGATGAGAAATTTTGCCAGAATATATAGTATCCGCCACATTAGTAAACATGTTTAAGAACAAACTAGACCATTTCTTAAAAGAAAATAACCAAGTGAACAGTCGATAAGCTGCCTTTCCATTTAAAATAAAATAAATTGCTAGGTATTATGGATCAAATAAGTGTAAGGATATTTTGGCATTTCATATATAGACCTGAATTTCATATAGAGCATCATATTTTCATGCTGCTGGACCACAAAGATATTTTTATATCTATTATATTTATTGTTAGGACTATAGACACTTTAGATGACCGAATTCGGTGTTTTATACAAAGTTTCTCAACAGAATAAACGATGAGTATGAAGACTATCTTAACATAATTATTTTGAAAATGGTTATTATTTCATACGAAGCTCATTTTTGGATGGATGCAAAAATTACATTTCGGAAAGGAAAAAATCCAACTACATCCTACTAATATTATAAACGCGAATGTTTGTAAGTATGGATGGATGTTTGTTACTCTTTCACGTAAAAACTACTGAGTGGATTTTAATAAACTTTACAATAACATAGCTTATACATCAGAATAACACATAGGCTACAATTTATAAAGACATTGTGTGAATTGTCCAAAATATTAAGTAAGTAGGAAAAAATCTACCATCTGCGAGCTATTCTGGCGTGCGCTGCCAAAACCGCTAGAGTTACACATATGTAATGTATGATGGAAATGTTTATCTTAAATAGTGCTACAAAAAAGCTAGTCGGAATACTAATCGTGCACAGACGAAGTCGCGGGCACCAGCTAGTTAACAATAATTTAAAATAGAAGAAATTATTTTTTGTTTATTGCCCTGTGGTTCTTGGCCTAGAATAGGGCTTCCCCGAATCTTCCCGTGGGTGACGTGGGATTGCACCAGGGACGGGCAGCGTTCTCCTGTGTATATTACGATCATTAGTGCGATCACCAAGCCATCTCAAAGCGTGGTGATTATAGCAAATCCCCGAATGGACAGCAAAAGTGGCATTCTACTGCGGAGGCTTATTTAGCACTGGACGTATTAAGGCTGATGATGATGATGATACGACAGTCTTTATTCTTCGTTAGCCTAGTGGCTAGGTCATTGCACTCGAGCACCAGAGGCCGTGGGTTCGATTCCCACTGAGGACACACAATTCGGCAGTCCAATGATGATTCTTTATTGGACTGCCGAAGTAGAGCCAAAGGTTGTAGTTATAAAACAATGAAAGAAAAGGAGAGCAGCCTAATTCACAGGGTGTTCTACGTCGATGACAGAGCCACTTCACTTAAAAGTTAACACCACATTAGAACTCCTAATTAAGCATTTAATCATCTAAACAGCACTATTGTTTTCATTTTTGGCACTTATCAAAGTGTAACTCGACTTTCACTGATTTACGCAATTCACAACAACTTATCACTCAAGATAAACGTACCAACTTCATTTTGGACACCTAGATTCAGCAGTAGTATATGAGTTTGGACAAGGAATGCGATCAAAAATTTCTCTGTTTCGTATTTATAGTGCGGCTTCCTTGTACGCACAAATGTATGTAGTCACAGATCTGTGGTTAAACCACGTAGAATATGAACATTTATAAATACAATTTATAAACTAAATCTGTGAAGTCACTTGACCTGGTGCTGACAGAATACCAGCGCTGGAGTTCCTGTAGCGTGCAGCAGCATTATGCTGAGTCAGCGCCATTTTGTTGCTACGACACATAGGTACCTTGATTATTTTTAAATTGTAATTAATTAATTCTGTTCTGTTTATTTCTAATGTATGTGTGTGTCGTAGCTATGAATAAATGACCTATTCTATTCTATTCTATTCTAACATCAGACAATACCAAGCAAGAGAATCACAGAAAATGAGAATGCTGATAGACATTTCATTATTTTATCTGTAGCTACGAGTACATATCGTCCCTCGAAAGGCAAAATTTGCTGAAGCGGCAATCAGTTTATTAGGGATTTTAATAAAATGAATTGTTATTTTATCAAAATCGGATGTTAAGAAAAAAATACAATATTATTTTTAAATTTCTACCATAAAATATTATTCTTCGCCCCTGTCACTAAATTATACTAGAATAGATTAAATTTATATTAACATGGCGATTTACCGGACAATTGCCGAGAAAAATGGGCAACACCCAGTTAGTTGATAATAAACCTGAGTTTTATCTATTATGGAATCCGCCATTGTGTTCCAAAGGCTGACGAATCGTTCCATAAGTGTCATCAATCCAGTTTGCCTATTTTTTTTATTTACCCAATCCCAATAAATTTTTGACTACTGTTAAATGCAACAGTAGCGCCTTGCCTCAAATTGGACTATCATAAATACAATATTGCCGTGTGGTTTCCGGTAGAGTAGAATAGGACCACTTCAACTCTTCCCGTGGATGTCGTACAAGGCGACTAAGGGAATACATTATAAAACATCAATCAGGCCTCCCCAACCCGTCTGGCCAGCGCAGGGAGTGTAGGCCAAATCCTCCGTTTGTCTCCGGCAGATGAGAGAGGGTTGTACTCCTGCAGTGGAGACATAAATAACATGATGATGAAAGATAATATTAATTGAGAAAATAATAATAATTGTGTTTTCTAAAAGACGTACCTAATTCTTCAATTACCCACTGATGTTACAGTTATCTGCCCTGACTCTAGAGAAAGACGTTAAGTGTAAAAAGGAAATTATCAGAAAATATTATGATATAATATACCTAACTACCTTTTATCTCGTAAATATATTTACGAGTCACTAAAACCAATAAATTTGATTATGATTATTACTTACATTTTTTCAAACGTCATGTTCAGAATAACATGCTGTACATTGCTACAAAGTTTTATCTATTTCGGGCAGTCAAAGTTCAAATTTTTATTTTTATTTGACGAGTTCGGTTCCTTCTAAACTTCTCTTGCTAGTGGCATTCTCTCATATCAAGGCAGTGTTACTTTTAACATGACCGACTTGATCACCATTGGTCATTATCACAGTTTCAATAAGTCACAAAACAGCGACAGTCTGTAGTTTTAGTGGTTTGTGTAATGCAGGTGCGAGAGTGTCGTTAGGTAATCGTTGTAACGAGATGCGCTCGATGGTTGAACAAGTGGAGCGGTTTTTGGGTAGAGCTGAGTAAGTGGCAGAGCTGACACCACATAATGAGTGCGCTTAACCTGACAGATTTATTTTAAAAAAATATGGCATCTCGGAAGTTCCTCGGACAAATGTTCACGCCAAACAGTGATTTATTCCTTAGTTCCTCCTTTTGTACACTCTGACCAGACATAGAGTTTTTTTTCCAAAATTTTCTTAATTTGCCATCGTTACGGTCATTATTTACGAGTATAAGAAATTGAAAATTTCTTATTAAATTTATATTGTGTACATTATCATATTATGGTACAATTAATATGACAATTAAAAAAAAACAATTGACAACTAGTTATAAACATTATTTCTTAATTGTCTCTGGTAGTATTTTTTTTATTAATTGTCTTAAAAAAGGTAAGTATCTATACGTTTACCTATTATTTATGCCTCTGTTTGAGTTGACATAAAAAATAACTTAATTTAGAAATACTTATTACCATGTATTATTATATTTTTATACTTCCTAAATCGATAATTTCAGTAGCTAAAATTAAAGCTCTAAAACTGCTAGTTTTTTTTCCTAAAATCGCAAATTTTCAAAAAACATACTTTATATTATTTACGTTCATAACGCTATGGATTTTATATTACGCAGACGGTCAATATTTCACGCGAAATAATGACATCGGCCTCCGATGGACAACAATTTAATATTACTATTGTCTATAGAAAACAATGAGATAGAAATGCAAGAAATATAGTCTAGTGTTACTAAATTCATTTTATTTAACATTGAACATTTGTAGTTACTTTCGAAATAGATTTTTTTTCAGAATGGACGTTTTTCATATTCAACGTCATTCAGAATAGTCATTTTTCAGATTGACCAAAGGGCTGGGCATTACCTCGCACAGAGGATCAGCGGGGTAATGCTACCAGCTTTTTGGGCACGCTCCCAGCGGTGGTGAACCTAGGAGATATTTTTACCTGTGATTCTTTTTAAGTTAGTTATTTTAGTTTTAATTTTTATTGCAATTAATTGTTTCTAACTTTGCTTTTATGAGATGTAACTAAAACCATATAACTTTTTCAGAATTGGCATTTTAAGTTAATTTTTTTTTTTTGTAATATTTATTTATTTATTTAACTCTTTATTGCACACACACAGATAAAACAAAAATAATACATTAAAAAGAAACACAAGTACAAAGGGCGAACTTATCTCTGAGAGAGATTTCTTCCAGCAGACCCGCGGGAGAGATAATTGAAATAAGAGAGGCAGACATAATATTTCAGTGGTTGGATGTTTTTTAAAACATTATTATCGTAAATCGTTAAATCTTGTCACAAATCATTGGATATTTGAGAGGTAGAGATCCGTCCAAACAGATTTTTGTTTCAAAAATTGTGGTTAAATTTTTTTTTATTTTCTTGTAAGCTAGCTAGCGCCATCTAGTGTTACTTAACCTTAAGCAGACATTCAGGTATTTGCACAATTCTGCAAATTTCACGAAGCAATTTGTTTTGCATATTTTTGCAAAAAAAAAAGAAGACTGGGTGATTATTATTTAAGTGAAACTTTACTTTTACTTTGTATTTTCTTGCAGTATTTATGCGTTTAGAGATCGCCAACAATTGCGTTGGCAAAACGTAAATATAATTCGTTACATTAACATAAAACGGCAAAAGAGCGTAAGATATTTAAGTATTTAAGATATAAATCTACAGAAATATTAAAGAGAAGGAATGTTAGTTTGTTTGAGGTTCATGATTTTAAAAACAAGAGAACTTTGAATGTAGGTTATGGTTTTGTTTAATGACCTGGGAGTAGGTACAGCGATTTCCTGTCTATGATCTCGAATATGCCTCCGGGATCCAGGCGTTTTAAAATTATCGATAACTTTATTCACTGTATATTTTTTACAAAAGATCTGTAAAATTTCTTCCGCGAGAAAAATGGGCCTATAAAATAATAATGTTTTTATTTCCAGGCAATAATAATAACATAAAATACATAAATACATAAAACAAAAAAACGGAATTAAAAGTCAAAATTATAAAACACATGTATGGCATTAAAATGTTATATTCCACTTCCTGTTCTCATCTCGGTACACGGAAAGCCAATACTTGAATATGTGACTGTCCAAAATAACACGGTTACAGCTCAGGACTTCTGTGTTTCTTTAGAACCGTAGTTCCCAAAGTGGTCCAGGTGGACCCCAGGGGAACTCAGCCACAACGCAATTTTCCATAGATCTAATCTTTTTATTTTTGTCGAGTTTTGGGAATATGGTAGAAATATAGCTGCAGTGTCCACCGGAATCAGTTAAATTTTGAAAGTGGTCTATGAGAAAAAAAGTCTGAGAACCTCTGCTTTAGAAGATCAGGTAGGGGGCGCAAAAAAATGTTTTTCGCTAAAAACTTGTAATGCAATTCAATTCAGACGAAGTCGAGGGCGGTAGCTAGTTAAACATACATAAGTGTTGTAATTGCAAGTAAACTGTGTATGTAATTGAGTGAAATGATACAAATGTTAGGAAATACCTGACAAAATTGACACTTCAACCGTAAAATGACATCATACTTACTTCAACCACTTGTGATATTACACTGACTGATATTTGGATCATTGTAGTATTAGGATGTTCTCACACAGACAGTATTCACGATTACAAATAAATAAAATAAATTTACGTTTTTAAATAATCTAATAAATGAAAACGTATACTTTGCGTGTCTGTACATTGATCATATCTATTCAAAAAATGGGGTATCATAAAAAGACATAGGGATTAATTTAGAGGTACATTTACCTAATCTTTATTTTATCGTAATCGGCTTAATCAAAAGTTATAGGATTTTTTAGTTTTCAAATACATTAATAGGTATGCAATATATAACAAAGGAGTATAATTATAATGTTCGGGGGTGGGTGCGGGAGAGGAGGTGGGAGCGGGATCAGGAGCGGGAGTCGGAGTCGGATATAAAAGTGAGATTAAAAATACTTGTGTGGTAGTGACTTAATATTTGTATTATTTCTACTTAATATTTGAAATGGTTTTCATAAAAATTGTGACACAGATTATTTCAATAATCGTTATCAAGCTTCTCGACGTCTCCAGTTAAACACAGGTCTTCCCAGCTAATAAATTCTATTAATAAATAATCAGAGTAGGTAGAACGAGAAACTTAATTTTAATGTAATATTGAAGAATATAATGTTAGCGAATGCTATCACTAGAATTAGTGAAACTTTTGTTTTATTAATTCTATTTAACATATCATCATATCAGCCCTTAGCCGTCCACTGCTGGACATAGGCCTTCCCCAATGAACGCCACCACACCCGGTCCTCCGCCCTCCGCATCCAGCCGCTAACAACATATAAGAGAGGTAAAACCTAATTTGTCATCTCTGAAAGATGAAATGACTCTGGTTGATAATAGAACTGAGAGTCATTGAAGAGTACTGAATCTATCAGTGTGACGTCATTAATCACTACCAGTGTGCCCTAAGCTTTATATTCCAACAAGGAGGTTAACTTATTTATAACAATACACATTGAATTGTGGCAGACACCTATTGTCTCGTCATATCTATATAAACAATGCCCTCTCGAAATGGGTCATTTATATATATTAAAGTATTTACGATTTTTGGAAATTCAAGGAAATCCAAGGTCAATATTGACGTCTTAAGTTTCTTTGGCCCTTCGATCTTTAGATTCTATCTGTTCTATTTCATATTGCTATTAGTGGCAGGTAGGCGTTCAAATTCAACAAGTAAAATTAATATCACTTTCGTAATGATATAAACTGCGTTTCATCATCATCATCAGGTTATTTTTGTCTCCACTGCAGGAGCATAACCCTCTCTCATCTGCCGGAGACAGACTGCGTTTAGTGGTAGAAAGATGGAAGAGGGTGGTGTGGTGATCATCTATCTACACGAATCGTTCACCAGAATCTTCAAAGCAGTAAAGTACGATGGAACACTGATGCTGGGTCACGCTGCGCAAGTATATACCTATAAATAACCTTCTTATATATTTTCTGGTTAACGAATATATATAGCAAATAAAATCTGAAATCCGAAATGAGGTGATCCGCCAGAGAACTAAAGCCTTCGACAAAGCTCAAAAAGTTATCTCGTTGAAGTGGTAGTGGGCTGAAGAAGAGAATCGATTATCGATGTGATAAACGGGTTCTCGAGTGGAGACTGCGACTGGGCGAGCGTAGTGTGGGACGCCCCCTGGCTAGATGGAGCGACGATCTGCGTAGGGCGGTTGGCAGAGACTGGATGAGAAGAACCGAGAATCGGGTTCAGTGGTGCACCTTGGGAGAGGCCTTTGTCCAGCAGTGGACTCTTTCAGGCTGATGATGAGAAAATGAAAATAGCAGGAGATCAACTAATCAAATGACATATTATGTATATGGACAATATATTATATGATATTTTTATTTTCTCGTATATCTTTTCACACTTTTTCATGTATGCATTTGTGTAATTTTTTTAAAGCAATAAACAATTTAATAATAATAAGAAAATATATTCACAAAGCGTTTATTACTATTATCAAAGATAATATATACTAGAGTAGATTATACTGTACAAGCTTACAAACGATACTGATAACGATGGCACTAGTAATTCCTCAAATTTCTGCTTTCCTGGTAACTTAAGACTCTAGTAATAGCCAGGAGTGGACTTAAACCCGGGGGCAACGTACTGCCTCGAAGGCTGGTTGTAGGAACGGGCTGCAAAAACTCCTGAACCTGCAGAGTACTTGCCTTCGTGGTAGCTTCCTGGAAAATAAAGAAGAATCAAGAAGACACGGGCTACCATGGCGAAAAGTCCGTGTTTAACATTTAGAGATTCGGATAAATAGTACAATTTAGGAATTTTCTCTTTAAATTTCCATATTTTTTTATTAACTTCTCTTGTATTCAAAAGTTGAAACCGTTGTACTTAACGGTAACTATTCAAGCGTTTCCACCGTCGTCATTGCCTTATCTTATACGTTGCCCGCGACTTCGTCCGCGTAAACTTAACATCACAAATTATTATGTATTTCCCGTAGGAATGAGATATTTTTTCGATATAAAAACTATCCTATGTCCTATTCCAGGACCTAACCTATATGTGTGCCTTATTTCATCCCGATCCGTCCAGTGGTTGAAGCGTGATTGAGTAACAGACATCCAAACATCCAAATATTTAAACATCCAAACTTTCGCATTTATAATATTAGTAGGAAGTAGGTAGGTGATATCCAGGTATACCCGGCGACACGTCGACCCTGTGGGATCCTTTGTATGAGCCCCTCAGTCTATACGGTGCTTCCATCCCCATAGTCTGCTGCATATAAGCAATTATGTAGCTAAGGGAGGGAGCCTGTAGTCCTTGGGTTCAGGGTAAGCCATACCCTGGACACTCATTAGCCTTGCAGCTAGTGCATTTCATTCGCACAGCAAGTGCTTTATCCTCATGGAGAGATACAAGAACTACAATTGACAATCTCTGACAGCTAGTCCCATCTTATGCAGGAGATCAGTCACCTTCAAAAGTCGATGAGACAACTCCAGTTCATCGACTTTGTTAAACAAAAATAATCTGGACCTAGCAAAAGATTCTCTCTCAGCGAGCTATGGAGAGGGCTATGCTCGGGGTTTCTTTGAAGGATATGATTCGTAATGAAGAGATCCGACGAAGAACGAAGGTGACTGACATAGCCGAAAGGATTAGCAAGCTGAAGTGGCAGTGGGCGGGACACGTCTGTCGCAGAACCGACGGCCGTTGGGGCAGACGAGTTCTGGAGTGGAGACCACGGATCGGCACTCGCAGGGTGGGACGCTCCGCCGCCAGGTTGACCGACGACCTAAAGAAGGTGGCCGGTAGCGGCTGGATGCGGAGAGCAGAGGACCGGGTGTGGTGGCGTTCATTGGAGAAGGCCTATGTCCAGCAGTGGACGTCTAAAGGTTGACATGATGATGATGATGAAAAGAATCTGCATTGGTGAAATATATTCTTTTTCATAACTTTTAGGGGTTAAAACGCTCGAATATATAACTATACGTACAATCTCCTGAATCTTAATGAACCGTGCATTAATCTGATATAACCAGTATGTTAGTCTTTGAAACTCACCGTCATCGAAGATACCGTTTGCTTCATCCCTGGCGTTTTCCTGCAGCGCCCTAGCTATAGCTTCAGATAGAGGTGGAGGGGTCGGAATATGGGCACCCTGAGCTTGGAATCCGTTGACGTCAGCAGTATATCTCACACTGTAGACTTGGCCGTCGTCGCCAGTGTAGGAGTAGCTACCCGCTGCTTGGATCCCGTTGGCCTCGTGGCCTGTTTCTTCAGCTTGTATACCTGGAAAATGATTTCATATTTCGTGTCACCAGGGTAATTTCAACTGCACATTTTATTTCTATGTATGGATGAAGAAAATTAATTAGGTAGGTACTTTTTATGATAAACTAATTGTGCCCAGGGCTCCACTCGCGTGGACTACAGAATTATCTTACTCCTATTCCTCATTGTTTAAAAATAACGTAACAAAGTAACATAGGGGCTAGGAGGTGAATAAAATGTAATTTTTTTATGTTAGAGTGCTTAAGTTGGAAAGGTAAATTGTGGTTTGCAGTGCCGAATTGGATTTACTGTTATGGTGCTGTAAGAGTATTTTGAATAAATAAAAAAAAACCTGACCAGAGAACATAATACGAGTATCTATGAATTAAAAAAAACTAAATCGAATTAGTAGTTATCAGGTTATAAGCACACAAACGGACAGTCACACAGAGAGACGTTGCATTTAATAATACATAGGGAAGGAATATGTAGTGAGGTGAGGTATTGTTTGCCTCACCGAATTACTCTTAAATCATACTTAGTTACACGTTCTAATACTGATAAATCATTGTGAATCCTCTAATTTACAGGGCCCTGGAAGGTTAACCGACTTCGTGGGAACGAATTATTTGTACTGATAATATCACAGAAATCCTATCGAGATAGAATGGTGAAGTAGACGCGACACGCGTGCCCACAATTTGCAATATATTGCAAAAACGATCAAACGCTTACTTGTTTCGCGCCGAGTTAAGTCGGGTTATTAACAAAAAATCTGCAAAGTGCCATTTTGTGCCAAAGAGGTTTTAACTGTATAACTACACATACCAAGCGTGCCTACAGCGCACTGCGCGTATAATACAACAAAATTTTCAGGGCGCTGTTGTGCCTGCCCCGATACTACAGCGCATCAGGGATGTTCGCAAAAGCTCGCACTCACGGGTTTGGTGCTAAATGCGTAATAAAGTGAGCTCCCTGAAGCGAGGGCTGTGGGTTCGCGCTAATGGGATCCTGAAAATGATCGAGGAGAGGTTTGACGGTCCCATCATTAGACACTAGATGGGGCTGTTGAAACCGATTTTTTGTTAGTTAAAAACTACTAACTTTATTAGAGACGTTACTAGCACTAAGGATGTATATCTGAAATAAATAAATACTGATAATAATAACTGTCACTAGAAACGTAAGCGCGAAGCATAACGGATGCGCGGGAGAGGAGCGCTGTGTCCGAAAATTGGAACGCGCGGGACTGAAGTAAACAAATGGCTATAACCGTTCTATCTTGATAGGATTTCTGTAGGTAATATCAATAGTGGAAAAGTAAAACTGCTAAAACGCCACTTAGTCGAAAATCTACACCTATGTTTCGGATCTACATCGCCACAAGATGAGCTGTATGGCGCTCGTGACCAGTGTCTTCGTCGAGAGCGACACTTCCTTTTGTCTACGATATTTATATGTATACCTTCTTACTAGGATCTAGTTTAATGCTAAATCCATGCTTTCTTACTTTCAATATTCTTGTCATTCTATCTACTATATACTACAATTTCTTTAAAACTTCAATATTATACTAAATTCCGAAGAGTTGAGGTTTTCATTTCGACTCATTAATGTCTACAAGAGACAACCTATGTCGCAAAATATAAGGATTGTTGGTTTTAGGAGACGATTTATTCGCATACAATATATATTGTTTAACGAATAAATAAATGAAATGATTAGATGATAAATTCCAACTGATTTTTGACGATGAAAATACTCCTCATACAAAATGAAATATACTTATGTTCTTTTTAAAAAGAGGCACCAAACGTTATTTCTGTAAATATCCCAAAATGGCGCTATCGGTACGATAAAATCTAAAGAATTGCACTAATTTTCCCTTCTTATAATCAATAAACAATGATCACAAACGATACAAAGTGTTGATTATTATTAAGTTCTATTTAAGCAGCATAAAGCTATGTTGGGCCTGTGTTATGTTATGTACGTAATATACCCAAGTATATAATATCACTGTTTAACTATAAAGTATGTAACACTAGCTGGTGCCCGCGACTTCGTCTGCGCACGATTAGTATTTCGAGTAGCTTTTTTGTAGGACTATTTAAGATAAACATTTCCATCATACATTACATTTGTGTAACTCTAGCGGTTTTGGCAGCGCACTTAGATTTTTTCCTACTTACATGATATTTTGGACAATTCACACAATATCTTTATAAATTGTGTCCTATGTGTTATTCTGATGTATACGCTATATTATTGTAAAGTTTCATTAAAATCCATTCGGTAGTTTTTACGTGAAAGAGTAACAAACATCCATCCATACTTACAAACTTTCGCGTTTATAATATTAGTAGGATTAACTTACCATTATCCGTCTCATAAGCGAAGTGGTATCCATTTTCGTTGGCATCAGACGTGGACCTCAAGATGGCTGCGTTTCCGCTATACCCTGTCCTAGGCCTGACTTCTGGGTAATAGTTAGGAGCGACTCGGAACTGCGGCGCGCCGTACTGGGGCAAAGCTGCGCAGGCGCCGATGAGGACTGACAGTATTAGCTGGAAAATAGTGTCAATGATGCAAAAGGATCCAGGAAAGCGCAAAATAAAAAGAGATTATGAAGAAGTATGGATAATTATTCCAGCTGAGAGTAAGCTTCCAATTATTCCTGAAAATGACAGCTCTTTTAGTGAGATTCTTTTAAGTCTGACCTGTGAATAGTACTTATATGGAAGTGATACGAAATCAGGTTCTTGGCTATTTATTCTGCCATAATTCTGCCATATATCAATGCAATAAGGTACACCGTAACAATCATAACTAAGGGCCAAATGCAATTTCCAAATTTTATATCTATGATTGGATGAAGAAAATTATTCTTTACGCCGTATATTAGATACTTAGTTTCACCTCATTATTTATCATAAAAACTACCTAATATTATATGGCGTAAATACTATTTGTTCCATCTTCTCATAGATATAAAATCTGTAGTATTAGCATTTACCCCTTAGTTGAAATTACCCCCGTACATCTTACTGTATTTCGGTTTGACGAGATACATTTTGCACGAAAAATTCCAAAGGTATTATTAGGTGACAGACTGTTTGCCATCAGTTGAGCTGTCCACAAGTAACACAAAATAACAAATTAACATCCAAACGAACAATTATTTAATTGTATCGAACTCATAAACTTTCGCATAGCAGGCAGATGAAAGATCAACTACTGTACTATCATCGAGCAACCACGAAAATTACTATACAATTTAAAATGACACTGAATCTATTTGCAATCGAACTGTTATCGAAAAAAGATGTCATCAGAACTACAATTGTTGTTAAACATAATCTGTAACGAAGTCGTGATGACCAATCAAAAGATTATGAACTAGATCTCCATTGTTAAATAAATGCACAAACCAATTTCATGGTGCTATCGTTCCAAATATCTACTGTGGAATGTGGGCTGCGAAGTTTATCTCCGTTTATATAGGTGGTAGGTTTGTCAGATCCTCAGGGTCAAGGTATCAAAGTAGGATGTCAGGTAGCTTAGAGAGATCATGGTGTGCAACGAAAAATTTGAACTTGAGCCTAAAGTGTGTACTCATCGAGAGTTTGAAAGAAGATTGAGGCAAAATCGACGTTTTGCGTTGGTAAGCCTAGAGAAATTGTTGTTGTGAGTCTGATGTCTGATAACATGCAAAATTCATTTAAACATACTGAATTAGGTACCAATAGAAAAAAATAATAAGAAAAGAGAACTGAGCGACAATATTTTATTTATTCGAAATACACAACAATTATTCCGATTACAAACAAGAACAGGAATTTATATGTACAATCATATGGTTGACCGTCTTCATTAATATAAGAAAACTGTCTATTTACAATCCTGTACATTAAAAAATTATACAAAGGTAGTTATGAAAGGAAATAGGAAACATAAGAAATCATTGTTTGTCAATCATCTTCAAGCACGTATTATTTGTGTACTTATAAATTAATGTATGTATGTTCTTATGTATGTATGTATGTATGTATGTATGTATGTATGTATGTATGTATGTATGTATGTATGTATGTATGTATGTATGTATGTATGTATGTATGTATGTATGTATGTATGTATGTATGTATGTATGTATGTATGTATGTATGTATGTATGTATGTATGTATGTATGTTGTATGTATGTATGTATGTAAACGCTTTATTGTACCAAAAATAACAACAACAACAATAATAAAATAGGAATTAAACTGTGTACAAAGGCGGACTTATTATATTTGTTTTTAATCGGAATAATTGTTGTAGATTTTGAATATTTAAATAAAAAATTGTTTCTGTTAACGTGGAAAGTATGAGCTCCGATATTTTAACAACTCTGCAAGTTAATTTGAGAAGTTTAGGTACCTACTTAAAATAAAAAAGGAGTAACTTCTTCAACTTTAAACATTTCTTTACCGAAGTCCTTAGTTTACCCGACTGCCTTTATGAAAACAAGAGTCAATTATTTTGTATACACATGTATGCAGAATTGGTTTGTCTATTCCAAAAGCATTGTTACTCCCACGCGTGTGTCAAGGATCGTATTGTGATTCATTGGAGAAGATTCAGATACGTATGTATAAGATAATGGGAATGTATATGAACATTCCAGATATTAGGCTTACTTTGAAATTTATGTCTTTACTAGCTGGTGCCCGCGACTTCGTCTGCGCAGGATTAGTATTTCGAGTAGCTTATATTAGCGTGCCGTAGAAAAGAACTAACATTATGACATTAAAATTATAATTTTATGGCCCACGCCAGAATAGCTCGCAGATGGTAGATTTTTTCCTACTTACTTGATATTTTGGACAATTCAAATAATATCTTTATAAATTGTAGCCTATGTGTTATTCTGATGGATAAGCTATATTATTGTAAAGTTTCATTACAATCCATTCAGTAGTTTTTACGTGAAAGAGTAACAAACATCCATCCATACTTACAAACTTTCGCGTTTATAATATTAGTCGGATTTACTGCTTGAGTCATATTCAAGATAAATTAGTTGAATTCTCTATCATCGATCTCTGAACATCTACTGTCTAGACACGACATATTCATAAGCATTGCTTTGACTTTGTCATACTAATTCGGAAGTACTATCCATTATGGCCACGCTAGGTACACATTTCGCCAAAGAAGTATACTGGGCCTTCGTTACATTTGTAGTATGTATTTTGGCCTATCAAGTTTTTGTTCTTGTCTTTTTGTTTTTGTCTCATGTTCGCCACTACATCCTTTCATCCAGCGAACAGCAATTAGCCGTTCAACTCGCTCGGTCAACTTGACATTATGTTATTTCCAACTAAGAACCTGATCCTCCCAATTTACAAAAAAATTCATACGTTCAAGGTTTTAAAGGAGGACTAAGGCCTGCACATTAACATGTCTGAAAAGATATTACCACCGCTAAGATATGCGATCTTGTTGTCGGCGATGTTGTTCGCAACACATCACGTCAAGGGGTATCACGAAGTGAAAAGCGGGCGAATGAAAGTCGCTTTGTGACATTGGATTGCGCAAAGTGGAGATACATCGTCTCTGCCTACCTCTCTGGGACTGAGGCGTGAGCATTATGTATGTACTAGCTGTTGCCCGCGACTTCGTCCGCGTGGACTACTTAACATCACAAACTATTATGTATTTCCTACTTACTTGATATTTTGGACAATTCACACAATATCTTTTAGCCTATGTATTATTCTGATGTATAAGCTATATTATAATAAAGTTTCATTAAAATCCATTCAGTAGTTTTTACGTGAAAGAGTAACAAACATCCATCCATACTTACAAACTTTCGCGTTTATAATATTAGTAGGAAGGATGTTATGTATGTATGAAACTGACGAATCAAGAAACTGACCAGACTGACTGACTGAACCACTACCTCCATACATTTTAGAAGGCTACAAATTCATATAACTTAGCCCATTAAGTCAAGTCATAAAGAGCCATTGACCAGATATCCTATCCTATCCTATCCTGCCTGTCAGTCTCATAAATAACCAACCATTAATAACATCTAATCCAATAACTTTATCAACAGACCCAATTAAGCCCTACAATTAATATTTCTAAGCGAACTTACAATAATAATCATCATATCAATCATAATGTACAGATGCTACTTGTCTGTCTGTCTGTTTGTAACGTGTACCTATTACAAGACAGGAAGATGAACGCACATATATGCGGGTGCACCCACGTATTTGCTTGAATGTATTTGCATAATTACGAACTTTAATGCATGATGACGTCAAGTAGGCAAATTAGCGATAGGGCTTTTATTGTGATACTAGTTGTGCCCGCGGCTCCGCTCGTGTGAACTACAGAATCCGCCCCGTTCCCACTTCCGCTCCCGTTCTCTTCCCACTTCTACTTCCACTCCCACTCAGACTCGAGACTCTCAATATCCCAATCTCAAACCCAACCTCAACCTCATCCCCATCACCAAAAAGTAAATTTCACTCAATCTCATACGCGACGCGCCGTTCGCCGCGCCCTCATAAAGACCCCTCATAATTTTTTTTTTCAATATCTCTCAAGTACAGACATAGACCAATTACAGTTTTATTATAAGTATAGATATAGGAATTTATAAATAGAGTGTATGTTTGTAGCACAAACACACATTACATACACCCAGTGCCGTAGCCTGTAACTACCTTTTTTGCGATGCGAGCCAATATAACTACCCCTTGATAAAATGCCCACTCAGATCATTTTTGCGCCCCTCCAATATCTGCGCCCTGTGTCTGCTGGCGCCGCCTTAGTTACGGCACTGCACACACCCCCGGAACTCTATGCAAGCGAACAAATTTAATTACCTTCTACCAACGATCTCTATGTACTACTAGATGGAGCGTTCCAAACAATCGCTTTGTTCCACGCAAGGAGCCGCAACTCGGTTACATTCACAATAAAACTTGTGCAGTTACCTATTTAATTATTTACTCAATACTGACACTATGGGTAAATAGCGTCAATATTTAGTAATAATTAAATGTTTCAAAGTGAATGCGAAATAGTTGCGGCTCCCGAAGCCGCAGTTGCGTGGAACATAGTGATTGTTTGGAACGCTCCATCTAGTAGTACATAGAGATCGTTCCCTTCTACTAGTACAAGCGCACCAACTTATCTGTACAAGTTTGTGTGTTCGCGTTAACAATAGTAAGGCTGGCTGCTGCAACGCTAAATCGAGCGACTAAGACACATTTTCGCTCGCTTCTCGCGACGTCAAACGTCGCCCGGCCGTTTGCTCGCTGTACGGAGTAAAGCTGCAAACACATCGGTCGCGTCCAAGTAATGTGCACGGTTGTTCGGTGTCCGGTCGGCCAGATTTCACTCGGACGTCCGAGCGCTCAAGGTCGCTTCCGCGACTCACGTCCGATAGTGTGCACAGTATAGTCCAGATACAGTTAAGCCGCGTCCGTAAGCCGCGGCTGACAAACGCTTCCAAGAAGTGTGCACGGTTGTTAGGTATCCGGTCGGCCAGATTTCACTCGGACGTCCGAGCGCTCAAGGGCGCTTCCGCAACTCACGTCCGATAGTGTGCACAGTGTAGTCACCAGATACAGTTAAGCCGCAGCTGACCGACGCGTCCGATAATATGTTTGTATCTTTATTCAACGCTAAGGTATTTTGCACATTATCAGCAAATTTCTTGTGTCTTATGAGAAATGTCATATAAGAAATCCAGTTGCATTGGTTGTTATATGAGACTACACATATTACAAGACATTTTTTCTTATGTCGGATCAGACACGCGCATAGAAATTTTTCTTGTCTGGTGTCTTGTATCTTATAATGTGCAAAAGGCCTAAGTCGAGCACCTTAGACATATTTTCGCCCGCTCCTCGCCTCTTCAAATGTCGCCCGCCTGTCGCTCGCTGTACGAAGTAATTACAACGCTAAGTCGAGCACCTTAGACATATTTTCGCCCGCTCCTCGCCTCTTCAAATGTCGCCCGCCTGTCGCTCGCTGTACGAATTAATTACAACGCTAAGTCCAGCACCTTAGACACATTTTTGCGTGTATTGTCTGTCAGTGGGAAGGAGTAGGCAAATACCTACTAAAAGCGTAGGTATTTTCGTTTCACTAGAGTGATATACTTGTTCCTTAGTAGCTATTAAGTAATCTGTACCCGTACTATGTGACAGGATGATCAAGTTAGGGTCTTTATAAGAATAATAGAGTGCTTTTAAATTCAGCACAAGGCTGAAAGAAAATTACTAAGTAATCAGAGAAAAATTGCAGCCTTAGTATTATTTCAATAATGAATCGATTACTCTTCCATACAAGGATCGATAATGGCTATTACATACAGTAATTGCGAATTAATCATTGATAGTAATTTGTAAGTAATGTAGGTAACCTATGTACATACGCCGGTGAGTTCATACAAAATACATCATCAGCCTGTAGGAGTCCACTGCTGGACATAGGCTTCTCCCCCTCCTCGGTTCTTCTTTTGCGAGAGCAAACGATACGAGTAGTTTCGTAACGTCCACATGAAAATAATTACATTTACACATTCCTTATCATATCAACCCCTAAAAATCCACTGCTGAACATAGTAGGAAACCCTCACATACGCCAGTGAGTTCATACTAAATACATCATCAGCCTGTAGGAGTCCACTGCTGGACATAGGCCTCTCTCCCCTCCTCGGTTCTTCTTTAGCGAGAGCAAACGATACGAGTAGTTTCGTAATGTCCACATGAAAATAATTACATTTACACATTCCTAATCATATCAGCCCCTAAAAATCCACTGCTGGACATAGGGCTTCCCCAATGAACACCAGCACACCTGGTCCCATCTTAAATTTGGAAAAGAAAAAAAGCATTTTTTCTATGATGTCACTGAATAGGTATGTTCCACTTTGTACAATGGCGTCACAGTTCCATGGAACAATTCGGTAGCACCGTAATAACCATATTTATTTTGCTGCTCGTTTTAATAATATGTTAAATCTACATCTTTATTACCATAGCAACTAACGTTGCTCTAAAGTAGTTTGAGGATTGAGACTCACTGGCTGAGTCAAAAAAATAACCTACATTTATTTGGTAACAAAATCAACATCAATCAATCAATCAACCTTTGTACATCTTGTGTTTAAATTAGTTGTGTGACTTATATTTGTGTACAATAAAGTATAAATAAATAAACAACAATTTCGCCGGTCTTAGAGTCTATCACTAAAAGTATATAATCATGTGCGATAAGATTTAACATTAAGTAAATAATTTATTTGCACTAACTTACAAAGTGCAATTTTTAGCATTCAGAATGTTGGTGCACATATCGATGGGTTCTGTCAGAACAACTTAATTTTTTTAAAGTAAATAATGCCATCTCTTGGCCTTAGCTGGCTTTTACCAGTTCAATAAGACACAATCTTAAATATCTATTATTAATTTATTACACATGCAAACTAAAACCATAAGAAAACGACACTCATTTTTATGAGAGTTAAAACTTAAACGTTTATTGTGTCAGAACAATGTTTTTCGAGTTGTTCCCCTATTGAACTGACTTATCGATGTATTTATTAACTAAACGATAAATCGTCACTAATGATTGAAACTTTGAGTGGTTAAATCTAAAAAAATTTCATGGAAAATTATAAACAAACTTATACACTTAAAATTATAAACTTTTCTTTTGTCTGCAATACTCTGCCGCTATGTTTTTCTTATTTTCATTGGAAAAGGGCATTGTACACTTTCCATAAATCTGTACCTATTTATTATTGTTATTCTTAACAGCATCCTTCCTTATTATGTTTGCCTAACAGCATCCTGAGGGTAATTGCAGATAGGTACGACTGCCCTATTATGTGGCACCTTGTTAATATTGTTAAATCAAATTTAATTATTTTATACTAACATAGTTCATAAGTGCTATTAATACTTTGTGGATTTTTGTTGTCCTTAATAAAGAATTTTATTATTAATATTATTAATCTGTGTGCAATACAGAGTTTATCTATCTACCTATTTTTCAAACTACTTGAGCTCTAGTGTTACTCAACCCTTAAAGTCTTCACGCATTTTTGCGTAATATTTAGCAAGCATTAGATAACTCTTACTTAACTAGTCTCGTTTTGCGGAAATCATATTATTTAATTATTCTTTGTTGTAAACGATGCCGTCTGGTCACTTCCTTTGTTTTTTTGGTTCCACGACTCTGGAAACCAGGAACTGAGCATCATCATCAGCCGAAATACGTCCACTGCTGAACATACGCCTCAATAGAATGCCACTTTTGATGGGCTATCCATTGGAGGATTTAATATAATCACCACGCTTGGCAGGTAGACTGTTAATATCTTAGTATAGACAGGAGAATGCTGCTGCCCGTCTCTCGTAGACAGTTAAGAAGTTTTGTTACCAAATGGGACTAAAAGTATTAGAGGATCTACAAATCTGTGGTTTTAGATCCAAAAAAAATGTTTTTAAAAATTAACCTGATAACCAAATTTTCCTTCAATTTTGTTACCAAAATATGAGACCAAGTAATGAAATCGTATCCGTTTTGTCACCAATTTTCAACCGACTTCAAATAAGGAGGAGGTTCTCAATTCGACGGTATGTTTTTTTTTTTTTTGTATGTTTGTTTCGCGATTACTCCGCCAAATCTAAATGGATTTTGATGGTTCATATTTTGTATGGTAGGTCATACTTCAGAGGTGGTCCCATATAAATTTTATCGAAATTCATTCAGCGCTTTTTGAAAAATCAACAAAGACACAAATGTAGGCTTAGTATATACCTACATAGACGACATGCTAGTTTGATGTTCCCTTCAGCCAAGGATGAAGCATTAAAACCATGGATCCATCATATTAAGTTGAAAGTAAAAAGTGTAATCGACTCCTTCACATATTAAATAATGGTCATTGTACAAAAGAGATAGGTATATTGAATCTATATTGTTTAAATAGTAGAATGTCTCCACTCCAGATAATTTGTAATTGTTTTCCGTTTGGCTTCGACAGCCCACAGCAGCACATGCCATAGTTATTATAAAAGCAGGTTACACAGAACACAATAAATAACAAATTAATAACGAAATTTACGAAAAACTAACGCAACCAAATGGTATTCAGCTGTATACCAAAAGCTTTCAGACGTCAAAAGTGGTGGCCCGCCGGCTTTCAAGATGACGCGCATGCCAATTCTTATCTCTTTTTTTCTCAGTAAATGCTGCCATATATATGACAAGTATGAAGTATTTATTACAGGTTTCAACTTTTAATCAGTCATCCATGGTTTTAATGCTTGATCCTTGCCTTCAGCAAAAGTTGTGATGAGGAATGTCAATATTTTTTTAACTGTCATTAGCTAAGAACAAAGAAGATTGTATGTATTTGTAAGGAGCCTTCATAATAATTATACATTAATATCTGTTCTTAAAGAAAACTACCTATTTGTTGAAAAGATTACACAAGCGTGTCATTTTTGTTAAATCTTTCTCATCGTGGGGTCGATTTAAAAGCTTGCCGCATAGCAACTAACCGAGTCGATCTGGATTCATTTGATAAATGCTCGTGTTGCAAGCCAAGACGATGAGAACATTGCTCTTCGGTTTCGATTGATAAACGTTGTGAATCAAACTGAGTCGTCGAGCATGACTTTCTGGACTATCATTAATATGATAAATTCGTGTATCTGAGAAAGTCTATAGGCCCGCTGCTCATAACTCTCATTTGAAATATTTATAGCATTTCTTTCCCTACTTTTCTTTAAACAATCTTTCTTCTCGTCACTACTGTCTTCCTAACGGCGCTGTCTCATTTGAGCAGCGCGTTTTAAATAAACAAAATACACTTACTTCCCACTAAAAAGTAAAAAATAAAATTATTTTTAGAAAAAAAACAAAAACCGACTTCAAGGCTATACCTACACGTACAAACTTAAACTAAAAAGTAGAAAATAATATTTTAATTACTTCAAAGCAAAGAGCATTAAAGGACAATTAATGAAATTATTGATATTTATATACCTATTTACAATTTATAATAAGTTATTTTTGGAGTCGGTGCCAGCCAAAGCAAAAATAAGCTTAATGGATACCTCAATTCACTTAGGCATATCCCCCCGTGTTGCTTAAATATTAATTAAACTGTCCTTCTTGGCTGGCACCGACTCCAGAAATAACTTATTATAAATTGTAAATAGGTGTATATAAATATCAATAATTTCATTAATTGTCCTTTAATGCTCTTTGCTTTGAAGTAATTAAAATATTATTTTCTACTTTTTAGTTTAAGTTTGTACGTGTAGGTATAGCCTTGAAGTCGGTTTTGTTTTTTTTCTAAAAATATTTTTTTGGAGGAATATGTTTCTGATCTAAATCAATCTATATGTGTAGAAACGTATGTGTAAAATCACAAAATGATATTAAGCAAACTAAAAATTTGCCGTGTGGTTTCCGGTAGAGTAGAATAGGACCACTCCAACTCTTCCCGTGGATGTCGTACAAGGCGACTAAGGGAATACATTATAAAACATCAAACAGGCCTCCCTAACCCGTCTGGCCAGCGCGGGGAGTGTAGGCCAAATCCTCCGTCTGTCTCCGGCAGATGAGAGAGGGTTGTGCTCCTGCAGTGGAGACAAAAAGAACCTGATGATGAAACTAAAAATTTATGTATTTTTATGAAAATGCTCAGTGCCGAGTGGTCCCGGCTTAGAATAGGGCCAACCTCAATATTCCAGTAGGTGGCATTCTATTGGGGAAGCTTTGCCGTGTGGTTTCCGGTAGAGTAGAATAGGACCTCTCCAACTCTCCCCGTGAATGTCGTACAAGGCGACTAAGGGAACACATTATAAAACATCAATCAGGCCTCCCCAACCCGTCTGGCCAGCGCGGGGAGTGTAGGCCAAATCCTCCGTCTGTCTCCGGCAGATGAGAGAGGGTTGTGCTCCTGCAGTGGAGACAAAAATAACCTGATGATGATTGGGGAAGCTTAAGCAGTGGACGTATTTAGTCTGATGATGAGTTCAGTATAAGCAACGACATCGTGTTACCCGCGTGAACTTTAGCGATTTTAACGCTGAGATAACAATAACACGCGATCGCATCCGCGTAACGCACTTGGTCTCTGATACTATCAACCATAACGTGTCCTGTCCAATCTGTGATATTATCAACCAGTTCAACCAGCGGTGAACATCGCATTGGATCACTGTTACGCGGCGTGTTACTGCGAAAACTTTGAACTTCAGTTCAACACAAAAAAAGAATTGGATACAATAATAATAATAAAATCATTTATTCATCTCTTAAAAAATATACATACAATAACTCCGCCAAACTGTATAATACAGTTTGCTAGCAGAAATAGCTCTCTTACTTTATACACATCTATGGCAGAGAATACTAAATATCACTACGCAATGGTGAATAGCAAAGCAAAGTTACAAAGTTTTTTAATTTTGATATTAGCACAAAAAGATCATATTTCACGTTAATAAGTTTACTAGATATTTCTTATATTTATTGTATACAATGCATTTTTGCGATTACAGCGTTTGCATGAAGCGCATTTTCTGTCGCTATCTTCTTTTCTTCCCTTCTTTCTCCTTCTCGCCCTTTACCTCCCCATACCTAAATACTTTACTCGCTCCCTATAAGACGAATTTTTTAATTTTGCTTCAAAATATATGCCTAGTGGTTGTTACTGAAATCTTTAAGAGGTCAAAAAAATCCTGTTTTCAAAATAGTACACAACGACAGAAGGTAAATTTTAACAAAAATCTAAATAAAAATCTGATTTAAATAACTCCCTTGTTTTTTTTTTTTTATAATATAATATAATATAATATAATATAATATAATATAATATAATATAATATAATATAATATAATATAATATAATATAATATAATATAATATAATATAATATAATATAATATAATATAATATGTCAGACATTCACACCAATTATCCAGTCCCAAATTAGGCGGAGCCTGTGGTATGGTTACTAGATAACGGATAAACATACTTAAATAAATATATAAACAGCCAAGACTTGGGTACAAACATTCATATTCATCATACGAACATTTGCCTCTAGCGGGATTCGAACCCGCAACCTCCGGCGTGGCAGGCCGAAAACTACCCGTTCCGCCACGGAGGCCGTCTAAAGTGTTTGAAAGATGCAGTCATCAATAAATTATTTTTTATACCTGTAAAACCATTACCTGCCCTTTGCAGTAAGAATCACGATATTACTTTAACGTAGAAGGATGATTATAGTGTGTGGTCTTATCTCTTTCTTCCAGGCAACCTATGAGCGATGGGGTACTTTTCAAGTTGTGTAAATGCAGACAGCACATTTACGAAAAAGATTTACGTTAAACTACGTAGTCTTCTACGTTAAATTAATTACCTACACTAGTTCTATCATAAGCAGAACTTTAGAGGAAGTTCTATAACGGCAAAGTTCTGTAGAACTACCTCTTAGTTCAAAAATGTATGATTTTACGTCAAAAACAAAATATGAAAGGAAGTATAATATTAGAATTAGCTGTAAAAACATAAAAGAATACAGATGCAGTTTTTCAACAAATACCTAGGTAGTTACAGGTAACAAAATTGAATAATCTTACTTTAGTGTGTGTATATATGATAGGTACATTTCTTTTAAAATTTTGGTACTAGACACATTATACCAGTCCTTTCAGTAACTCTAAGGTTGACTGGAAGAGATCCCTAAGTGGATTCAGTCCGCCTTTGTACACAACTCTATTCTTTGTTTGTTTTTGTTGTTGTTAATTTTGGTACCATAAAGCGTTTACATACCTACATACATAAATACATACATACATACATACATACATACATACATACATACATACATACATACATACATACATACATACATACATACATACATACATACATACATACATACATACATACATACATACATACATACATACATACATACATACATACATACATACATACATACATACATACATACATACATAATCTTATCAGGAATTTTTAAAATACAAAAGTAACTACTTTCCGTACACAATGATTTCTTGTACCTCACAAATTGTATGGACAAAAACACGTTGAAAACAAAAATTCATACATTCGCACGGATTGGGTCACTAAAATGTTTTGTTACTCGTTGTATTTGTCGATACATGATAACTGTCTTGCAATGACATACAAAACAGTACTAGCTAGGGTACGGACGGGCAATATGGATAGGTAGGGCAAAAAGAATATTTTGTCTAATTCTGTGCGTAATTGTTAGAAAGAGATAGACATAGTGTCATTCGATGCGCTAAGCCTAGCGGCCAGTAAACAATAGTCAGTGACCGGCGTTGACATTTTTGGGTGTGTGCTGTAAACAAAATAGTTTATCAGCTTAAAAAGATTGATATTTCAAGGGATGTATTTCATAATTTTTTCTCTAACTATTAAAATATCACTTCCAGTAATCGTATCCGCAAAATGTGCATAAATTCATGTATTGAAATTCAAGAAAACATTTGACATGCTACTGATCACTGTAAGTATATAATAATAACTATATAATATGTACCCAGCGCCTATAGAATCCATTTTGCCCGCCCATGGCGGGCATAACGGACAGTAATCACGTTTTTTAAAAACGATTAGTTCCTATTAGTAGATAAATGTTTCGTTGATTTTTAGTTTTGTTAATTAAAGTTTATTTACCAATGGTTCATTTAACAAAGAGACTGATTATTGAAGTTGATTACAAATGCCTTTTCATTTGAAGCAAACCTTAGCATACCCTTCTTGCCCGTCCGTCCCCTATGAGTTTATTAAGTTTTTATTAAATTTTAGTGGTCGTTCTGTGTATCTAATCGCAAATGCGCACATTACTGAAATATTTACGTACTAACATCGGTTTTTTAGTATACTGCGCAGGATTAGTATTTCGAGTAGCTTATATTAGCGTGGCGTAAAAGAACTACTTACTTGATATTTTGGACAGTTCACACAATATCTTTATAAATTGTAGCCTATGTGTTATTCTGATGTATAAGCTATATTATTGTAAAGTTTCATTAAAATCCATTCAGTAGTTTTTACGTGAAAGAGTAACAAACATCCATCCATACTTACAAACTTTCGCGTTTATAATATTAGTAGGAAGGATTAAAAAAAAACAATAGGAGTGTATAACTAAAGTCCATAGTCAAAGTGGCTATTGATAGCCAAAAGGAACTTTAAACAAGGCTGTGACTCTGTGACATTTAGCGAGAGATGGGATCGCTCCCTGATCTAGATGTAACTATGTGAGGTAGCGGCTAGCGTCATGAGCGGAACGGGCGGTATAGCGCAAGAGGTTTTGAGTTTACTTTGTAAAAGCGTTCAAAGTCATTAACGTATGCCCATAATATTCCTAGAATGGTGAAGAAGGCACAACACGCGTGCCAACAATTTGCAATATATTGCAACTACCAAACGCTTACTCGTTTCTCGCAAGTCAATATCGGGCAAATAAACATCGATAAAAAACTACAAAAGTGCCATATTGCCCTATTTAGGGTTCCGTAGCCAAACGGCAAAAACGGAACCCTTATGGATTCGTCATGTCTGTCTGTCTGTCTGTCTGTCCGTCCGTATGTCACAGCCACTTTATTCCGAAACTATAAGAACTATATTGTTGAAACTTGGTAAGTATATGTATTCTGTGAACCGCATTAAGATTTTCATACAATAATAGAAAAAAAAATTTGGAGGTTCCCCATACTTAGAACTGAAACCCAAAAAAAAAATTCATAAAACCCATCTATGGATAGGTCTTCAAAAATAATATTAAGGTTTCTAATATATTTTTTTTCTAAACTGAATAGTTTGCGCGAGAGACACTTCCAAAGTTGTAAAATGTGTCCCCCCCCCCCCCTGTAACTTCTAAAATAAGAGAATGATAAAACTAAAAAAAATATATGATGTACATTGCCATGCAAACTTCCACTTAAAATTATAATATAAAAGTTTTAGTAGTTCGTTGTAACTTTGATCGATGTTTTAATAATAGTATTGTGGTTTACGATTTATGACGTATTAAAAAATAAATTACTTACTAGATCTCGTTCAAACTAATTTTAAGTGGAAGTTTGCATGGCAATGTACATCATACATTTTTTTTAGTTTTATCATTCTCTTATTTTAGAAGTTACAGGGGGGGGGGGGGGACACATTTTACAACTTTGGAAGTGTCTCTCTCGCAAACTATTCAGTTTAGAAAAAAAATGATATTAGAAACCTTAATATCATTTTGAAGACCTATCCATAGATTCCCCACCCCACACGTATGGGTTTGATGAATTTTTTTTTTTGAGTTTCAGTTCTAAGTATGGGGAACTCCCAAAATTTTTGTTTTTTTTTCTATTTTTGTATGAAAATCTTAATGCGGTTCATAGAATACATCTACTTACCAAGTTTCAACAGTATAGCTCTTATAGTTTCGGAATAAAGTGGCTGTGATATACGGACGGACAGACAGACAGACAGACATGACGAATCCATAAGGGTTCCGTTTTTGCCATTTGGCTACGGAACCCTAAAAAGGAAGCAAAACGCTTTGTGCGAGAGTGTGGTGTTTACTATATAAGGATGATGTCTTTAATACGCCTGGTAGTCCGGTGATGGAACTCACCCGAAAGACAGGTCTTACTGCGACGATGTTTGAGGCTCTGTATCTTGGTATTGAACAGAGCCCGAGCCAGGTAATGTCCAGTTAGCCTCGACCCAGGCTCAAATACATAATTCACATCTTCTCTCGTCAGTGTAAACGCTACTGAACCCCATTATCGGTCTTCTTTATTAACATACGCCTCAGGCTATGCACCGAGCGATGCCATTTGAATAAAATTTAGTAACCCAAAGTCATTACGCTGGATAATTATTCTAAATTTAGGTACAAATATATGAAGTACTTTTTATAATAAAGGTCAACCACATTCCTTCGGTTCGTCCCATGATTTGGTACCCGGAAATCTGTTCATTTTTTGTTCATAGAAGCTGCAATGTTTTGTTTACAGATTATTTAAAAGCAATAAATATTAGGACCAGCTGGTAAAGAAAAAACTGCCACGAGATGACTCTGCAGTCATTTTGGACTTCCAGATCTTCCAGGGCGAGTTGAATTATCGCAATTATAGAAACCAAACCTGCCATGTGGTTTCCGATATAGACTACGGTCATCTAACGATCGACAAAGCAATAGATTAGATCAAGCTCCGAGAAGGTAAAGTGACCAACCGTAGTATATGCCAAGACCCCCCCCCCCCCCCCTCCCCTTCCCTTCTAGTTGTCACGTAATAATGCATAAATATTGTTTTAAACCAATTTTTGCAAACAGAAAGTTAAAAGAATTTTGCTCGTATTTGTCTTTATTAATACGGCACTTGCCGCGTGATGCCAAGAGTGCGTGCATTCCTATATATACCTACAGGTGAATAAAATATCATCAAGAAGGAAAAACTATCAGTTTTTTCAATTTCAATTAGCTGACGTCCTGTAAAAGAGGAAGCAAACAAGTGAGTTTAAAAAGCGCTAAAAACTGCGCGCCATATTTGAATATAGCTCGAAAAAGCGCGAGATTTCCCTTGAAGATATTGAATACGTGACGAAAACCTAACCCCCCACCCCTGTGACCAAGCGTGGTATTTTGAAGACTGAATTTGTAAATTGTCCAGCCCTTGTTTAATTCCCATAGCACAGGATAAAATCCTGGTGTGGGATTAGCCAATTGTATCTTTATGTGTATTATAAGTATGTAATGGGCTCGATTTACATATATATTGGGCTCGATTCTGAAGGTAAAATGTTAAAATTTGACAGCACTAAAGCTGTTGCTATCCTTGTCACACAGTATTATGAAGATAAAGACGAAACCATTTTAGCGCTGTCAAATTTTAAATGTGTGCCTTCAGAATCGGGCCCAATTTTTGTTATATTTTAAAGTTACAAGAATCATCTAAATTATATATCTTACATCACAATAGAAATATATATTTTATAATGGTTATATGTCATCACAAATCATCATTAAACTAAGTGGACAGTTAGCTGGCCATGACATTCATCTTCAGACCATTCACTTTGATTGGTCTAGATTTATTTGAGTCTAGCTTTTCTATCCCGCGGTGATAATAAATCAATTGTGACTGACTTCCAAGCAGTTTTTATAAAAACTAATATTTACTCGTGAATTACTTCTAGAACCGAAGATCGAGTTTAGTGGCGCACTTTAATAGAGGATTATGTCCAACAGTGGGCTTTTTCAGGCTGATTATGAAGAGGCCTCTTCTGTGATGAGGCCTCGGCCTCAACAAACTACCAGAGGAAATCTTAAATAAGACGGAAAGAAAGTTTAAGATTCACATTAAAAACAAATATGTAAGAAAGCCTATTATTAAATAAACGATTATTTGAATGACAAAGATGCCTGGTACTAATGTTAATTCAGCTTCGCAAAATCTTTATTCATTGTAGGCAAACTAGTTTTTTAAAAGATGTGTTGCGTGAAGTTTGTTCGTCACAGCGTTTGTTCGTCGCCGTTTCTTCTTCACAGCGCTAACACCTAGGAAGCGGTAGTCGATAAAAAAAATGACTTGTATAAATGTACCAAGTGTACTCATATGCAATAAATGATTTTGACTTTGACTTTGACTTTTGTGTATGCGCGCTCCACTTTAGGCCTCATCGTAACTTACCATCAGGTGAGATTGAGGTCGACCCATCAGGAATAAAAAACTTCCGTGAAAATCTAAAAATAAGACTACAATGTCTATTCTAACTATAACAGTTATATACAGGTTGTACAAATAAATAGACCGTATATCATAAGTACAATCAAAATAGGATATTGAAATAATTTATGATAAATTTTTCACACACTTTCCTAATCCCAAACTAGGATTACCTCCTGTACTACGGCAATTGAATAAGGATAGGACAATTCACAATTACAACATCCAGACCTGGACCAACTTGTACGAAGTGTACCTACTGTACTATCTGTCCCTAATGGGAATCGAACCCACGCCGTAGACTGACTAACTTAAGTGACTAACGATCAAGCCACTAGGCCAACTAGGTGGTCAGAAAGGAAAATAAAATATATACCTATGGATAGTGGATAAGTAAAACCGCTAACCGCCATTTTGGCATCTTAAAAGAAATAAGATTCAGGGCTCCTTGGAACAAATTTACACGATATTTTATGACAATATGCCATCTAATCGTCTATTAAATAAAATATCAGAAGCATCTCCCAGTCCTTCTATTTTTTTAAAAACATTAATCAGGCCTCCCCAACCCGTCTGGCCCGCGCGGGGAGTGTAGGCCAAATCCTCCATCAGTCTCCGGCAGATGAGAGAGGGTTGTGCTCCTGCAGTGGAGACAAAAATAACCTGATGATGATGATGACGATGATGGGCATTAGCGAGATAGGGTCCGGGTTTCGACCAAGATGGCTCTTAAGCAGTTTTACCTTCCTCTATCGATATTATGTTAAAAACTACACTACAATTCGGGTGGTTTTAGTTAAATAAGTGATACTTAAATTTAGATATTTTAACAGTTAATTATTTATAAACATTTAGTTTTATTTTATTTTTTATATATTACTAGCTGTTGCCCGCGACTTCGTCCGCGTGGACAACTTAACATCACAATATATTATGTCTTTCTCGTAGGAATGGGATATTTTTTCGGGATTAAACCTGTGCTATGTCCTATTCCAGGATCTAGCCTATATGTTTGCCAAGTTTCATCCCGATCCGTCCAGTGGTTGAAGCGTGAGTAACAAACATCCAAACATCCAAATATCCAAACACGCATATATAATATTAGTAGGAAGATTTCATTACAACAATATTTGTAGAATTACATTAGGCATAAATTAAAATACAATAGCCAATGTACATGTCAAATATATATAAAAATTTCAAAAAGAATTTAAAACTTAATATGTATGTAAATTTAAACAAACAAGTTATATGCATAGAACAATTAAACACCCTGTATAGAACGCCCTAATTACATACTGCCTTCGTAACACAATTGTTTTCTAATCAAAACACTTCCCTCATTATGATATATCTCAGACGCCGCGACCTCAGCTAAATGTAGATTTCTAACCTTCACCCTGTCACAGACTAGGCGACTGAAACTAATTGTAGAGGTGGCATCAACCTTTCAATGTCAATTGCTGGATATTGGACTTCAGCTTCACTTTCAGTGTTGGAATCTCGCGTCTATATCACTAATCCTCGTCTGACAAAGCATGATTGGTTCTACCGATACGACATTGATTAGAATCTTACCTTCATTCGGTCATAAACATCCTTAAGTTTTGGGACAGTTCTAGTTCATAGTACTTTAAAACTACTAAACCGATTGACCTGAAATTTGAAACATAAATGTGTGTAAAATTGTGTAGCAATCTAAAAAAATATTTTTACGGAAACACAGTAAAAAGTTGTGAACAACGTGTACAGACGTTCACTTTGTTCTCCTAAAAAAATTAAAAAATTTAAATTTATGCAGTGTGACAGTATATATGCTGTCTGCCATCTACCGACCGTTCCGCCGAAGACAGTGTTGCTTTAGCATGACAGAATAATGCAGCATTTTGTTATTTTTTTAATTAATTAAATAATAATCTATTAAATAAAATCGTTAACTTCGCGTGTCTGTACATTGAAGATATTTACAAAAAAATAATTGGGGGGTCTTAGGATAAGTAATAGAACATATTTCGATCATTTTTCGAATTTTTGTCTGTTTGTCTGTTTATCTGTTTGTTTGTGCACGCATGACTTAAAAACGACTGAACCGATCTTGATGGGCTTTTCACAGAACATAGTGCTTAATTCGGAGTAATATATAGGCTTTATTTCATTGCAATCGGACTAGTCAATCAAAAGTTATGCGATCTTATAGTTTTTGAAAACTCGCATACACTGCATTAGTATACAACCACGACGGAATTCGTGAGCGGTAGCGGGAGCGGGTATGGTACCAATGTAATGTATGCGAGTTTTTAAAAAACTATAAATTCGCATAACTTTTGAGTTAGCCGATTACGATGAATTTGTTGTATGCAGAGAGAGAGAAAGAGGTTTGAGGGGAGGGTTGAGGAAAGGGTTAAGGGGACAGTTGAGAGCAGAGTTAAGGGTAGGGTTAAGGGGGGTAGATGCGGAAGTGGGACCTGGAGCTGGACCTGGAGCGGGAGAGGGATTGAGAGCGGAAATGGGAATGGAAGCGGATCCTGTAGTCCACGCGATCGGAGCCGCGGGCACAGCTAGTATATAATAACAATATTATATATCATATATAAACAAAATTATTAATGGAATGGATAGTGAAAAACAGCTTAATTCAAGCCATCTGTTTCTCAGCTGCAACTACCAATTAGGCACAATACGCTTCCCAAAATTTGCATAATCTATGACGCTTCCTAACTACGTCTTAAATACAGGAAAAGTAACAAGGTAGTTTGGTTGCAACATGCTACAGACAATGCGGCATGTAATGTACATCGTGGGAGTTTTGTAATATGGCTGTACTGCTAGATAGAGATTTTCAGTAACCGTTTTCCCATGAACATAAATCTGTAGGTTAAAGACTCTTACATTGGGTAAAAGAAAGAGCCGTGGTAGCCGGTTGGTTGTGCACTCTCCTCACATTCATGAGGTTCAAACCCCGCCCGTACCAATGAGTTTTACGAAACTTAAGTACGGTTAATTTATAATACCTCAGGCTTTTCGGTGAAGGAAAACACCGTAAAGAAACCTACATATGCCGAAGAAGAAATTCTGAGGCATATGTGAAGTCCACCAAATCGGCTTGGGGCACCGTTGGTGGTCAGGGGTTTGGCAAAAAAGATCCTGAAGGGTCGAAGTGTCGCCAGGTCTTCCTGGCCCCCTAAGAAGATAAGATAAGATTGGGTAAAAGAGCCTGTCTTATTACAGGCATACGCAGAGCCGACCCCGAGCAAATACGACGCCAATGCCGCCCTTTGCAGACGACGTTACGTTTTGTAAATAACAAACACTAAATACACACAAAAAAAATTATATGGTGTCCTAAGACCACATGTATATATATAAGTCCTATCCACAAACGACCATTCCAAACTTTTAAAACATAAATTCTATTACAAACAAGATCCATATCGAATTCTCCTCCCAACTCATTACATTTACAAAAGTGACAGAGATGGACTCAGTGTTGGGTCCAGAATGGAAAACTATTTGGGTCCCGCGGTTTCTGAATATTACATGAACAGTTCTCGAATTTGGGGCAAACTATCAAAATAAATTCTTAGAGTATTTTTATTATAATAAGTTTGATAAACTATAGTTGTATTTATAACTCACAATCATTGATTGCGTTTGCTTTCACTTTCAAATCAATGCCCATTTATTTGGGATCAAATCCGGGTTAACATGAAATAGGTTTTTATAGTACCTCTTGCCTTTGTTATATTTCGTATGTGTTTATTAATTTTGTGTAACATTTACTTGTTCAATAAAGAATAAATAAAGTCGTTCCACAGGTTTTTGAATAAAATAAAATATCATAATAAAATTTATTTGCGTGGTACACGCTAAAGAAGTAATTCAAATGTGTTTATGAAGTGCAAGTGTTTATTGTCCACTCTGGGCCTGCATGGTAGCAATAGGACCCGGACATACGGCAAATAACTAAAAAAAAATTAAGTTATCATAAAACAATTACAGATTAGATATATTTTGTTATAGTAATCTAATATAACTATATAATAAACATTTCATGTATATGTGATATAGAATATATAAAGTGCTCGTAGTATTTTTAACAAATTGTCAATAACAAATAATTAAATAAACACATTAAAAATAAAATGTCAAAAAGATACAGATTATGTTAAAAGATAACTAAAAGAAAAATAATTCAATGAACTTCGTATACGACGTACAATTTACTGATACTTTCTTTTAAAGTCCATCTGTGCCGACGAGTGGCACGACTACGATAATTTTAATATGGAGCATTTATCGCTTTATGCCAGGGCCCCGTGTCCTTAGTCCGGCCCTTAAAACTAGTAAATGTATCTTAGGTCTAGTCAACAGCTACTCACAATATGTAATTAAGGTAATGCATTAATCATAATGTGTAATTGGTAATTGGTAGTTTAACATTTATTTATAAGGTATTGCGTGAAGAGCCAAATGACTAAATATAACTATTTATGGACCTTATTACTGCAAAGTACTTAATTATACCGACTCATTGCATTACAGAGGTGTGGTTCCCGGTTTAGAATTAGGACCCCCCAATCTTTCCGTTGGCGTCGTCATGGCGACTAAGGGTTTGCACCAGTAGGTGTTACTACGATCACCAATTCGCGTGCCAAGCGTGATGATTATGGCAAATGCCCGAATGGACAGTACACCAAAAGTGGCATTCTATTGGGGAGGCTTATGTTCAGCAGTGGACGTATATAGGCTGATGATGATACCGATTCCTGATGGAAGGCTAGTTAAGGAGTGGAGAGGAAGTGGGAGTGGGAGTGGAAACTGTGCTGAATAGAGGGGGGATGACCAGGTAAATCTATGTCCAATAATGGACGTCAAATACTTCTAATGATAATCTATTCACTTATATTAAGCTTTAGTCACTAAGGAATAACAAGTTAGCTAACGATTTGTAAAACTGTAGGCGGACTTATCTTCCAGCAACTTTTCTTAACGAAAATTAGAAATGCATAGCGACATAGTATTCAGTAAAAGAATAAGTAGATTTAGAACATACTACAGATACTACGTAGGAATAAGGAGAAATATAACAATAGAATATTAACGAATAAGTAACAAAAATGACAGGTTACCACAGATGTCTTAAATACATAATCGGTGGTTAATCGATTGCGACATAACTAAGTAATAAATTTTGTTACCTTAACTTACATAACGCATCGCACCGGTGACCCAAATGTTGAGAACGTCTGGTGTCTGCGCGCTTATCGTCAGAGGTCGGCAACCTTTTTAACACGGTTGTAGTAGCTAGACAAGTAACTTCCTAAAATTGTCTTAGAGCTCACTTTTCATAATTTTCTAATTGTTGTATCTATACGACATTACAGTCAACAGCAGTCGTTACCGCTGGGTAATCAAAAGAAGTGGAAGAGACAATATGAAATGAAATAGTTTATTTATATATGTATACAATACAGCTAGAAACTAAATAAGTGCAGCATTTACATTACTGAAAGTAAGTAAATTGCTCACATTAAACCATATATATAATAAGTGGTGCTAGAACATAGTGCGCTGGTATCCATGCTAGGCGAGCCTGTGTTACAGACACCAGCGCCCTCCTCCGGAGGCTAGGTTATTGCATTTACGTACATGATAACTAAATAATAATAATACAATTGTTCTAATACTAATATAGATGTATGTGTATGTATAGTGTGTGTGTGGGAGTGGGGGGAGGGGGGTTGTATAGGTGTGCACGATGATATATTAGTACATCCTTCTTGTTAAACAATAATTCAGCGGCCTTTTGTTCTCTATAGTTGCAGTTGTTGGCCCCGTAGCCTAGTCGGTAGTACACCTGCCTGCAAAGTTCGGGGTCGCGGGTTCGAACCCCGCCCAGGGCAAACATTCGTGTGCTGAGCACTTGTGTTTGCCTTGTGACTGGATGTGATTTAAATATTATATTATGTATGTATATCAGCGAAAATTAGAAATGCATAGCGACATAGTATTGCAGGTAAAAGAAGAAGAAGTAGATTTAGAACATACTAAAGATACTACGTAAGAATAAGGAGAAATATAACAATAGAATATTTACATATAGGTAACAAAAATGGCAGGTTACCACAGATGTCTTAAATGTATAATCGTTTGTTAATCGATTGCGACATAGTAAATTGTATATCAGCTGTCTGATTCCCATATTACAGGCTCTGCCTAGTTTGGGATCAGGTGGCCGTGTGTGAAATGTCCCCACAATTTTTTTTATTTATTTATTATTATCGGGTTATTTGATATATACGGATAATTAGACGCCTAACGCCTATCAGGATCGAAACGAAGTCAAAAATGCTTGTTCCATAACCCATTAGAAAGTACTAAATAAATGGCTCTGGCTCGGGATCGCGAGTGATCGCAATGACTCCTTTGACGTTTCTTAACACTTTTTAACATATCTATGATTATTTTTTATACCAATATTTTGGTTATGATGTAAATATTCGATGCCTCTGTTAGCATGACTACTTATTAGTATTAGCATTACGTATGATATAGCATTCAATACATATTGGTAGTCGTATAGTTGGCAGCACATAACTTGAGCTAACACACAAATCAGAGCTCAAAAAAGTGTTGCAAAATTAACAGAAGCAGTGAATAAATTATATAAAACAATTGAGAAATCATTTATACGACATAATTTTTTTACACGTATGCCAATGTATTTCAAATCAATAGATAGATAATAAAGTAAATATTTGCTCAAAAATCCTGGTAGTTTTGGTAAAGACTTCAACAAGTTTATTATTTAAGTTTATTAAGTTTTTAATAACTTTACTTTGAAAAAGTTTTTAAGATATCCAACTAATGAAATTAATGTAATATAATATGTAAATGTTTGTACATATATTTGTTGCTTTATGACATCATAACGGCTAAAAGAATTTTGATAAAACTTGGTAAAGTGATATGCTATATCCTGGAATAACATATGGTATACTTTAAAAGCACACAAAGACTCGAAACGTCTACTAATATTATCTAAATCAGAAACTGTACTTTGCGAAATGCAAAATATAGTTACCTAATACATAAAAATCTTAAGTACAATTTTAAACCCAAGATAAGTTAACCCTATTTATATGATATATAAAAAACTAAATAAAGTTCAAGTTTAAAAAAAAACCAAAGGTTGGCAATTTGCGCAAGTTAAAGGTCAAAATGTCTATCACGCATAGTGGGTGCGCTTGCGCCGCTCAAGTAGTTTAGTTAGAGATTGCAGCGAGCATCTTATCGATATCGATGTTTTTTAAAGTAAAATTCCAGAAATCTGTGTGTTTGTTCGTCCATCTATTATGTTTTCTATTTGAGTCAAGTGACAGTGGATGAAAATGTACGAGTACAATTACGTAGTGAGTGGTTTTCTTAAGGTGCCTCGTAGTTAATATAATATTAGTTAAGTACATTTTTTGATAAATAATAAGATGAGGTGACCAATGATTTACTTCATCCAGTCACAAAATATAAAATCTGTAGTTTAATTTTACCAATAGTTGCAACTGGCCCCGTTCAATTTATATGCAAAAGATCAACTAAATAGATTTTAGATCTTTATGCATTCAATATCATTAGAACCACTTTTGTTTTTAATTACTTTGCTGTGGTTAGTAGGTACGTCCTATTTAGAGCCATTCTAACATAAAAAATGGTGAAACAGAAATATTAAAGAAGTTTTATAACATGGAGTAGTGAATTTTTTGTCAGTGTTAATTTTCTTTTAAAAATTCGATACTGTAACATTTATACAAAATTTCTACAAGCATTTTTACAAGCTACTATACTATAACTCTTCCCGTGGATGTCGTATAAGGCGACTGAGGGAATACATTATAAAACAACAATCAGGCCTCCCCAACCCGTCTGGCCAGCGCGGGGAGTGTAGGCCAAATCCTCCGTCTGACTTCAGCAGACGAGATAGGGGTTGAGCTCCTGCAGTGGAGACAAGAATAACCTGATGATGATACTATAACACATCGAAAAGCACTTTTTTGTTTTTACAATAATTTCATCTTCTTTGAGATTTTATTTTACAGGTTTTGCCGAAAAGACTATGATTTACTTATTTTAGACAACTTTTAGCTTTTCTTTAAATCAATACACAACTGTCCATGCTATTTGCCTCTACATCTTTGTCGTAACATATAAATTAATAAGTAAAACCACCAGGCAATACTAGGTTCAACAATTTTATCGACAACTTCAATGCGCCTCACTAGTGTCATCTTGTCTGCAAAGCCTCGATGGCGGTCGATTGCCACTACACGTCTCAATAGCACGACGAACAGTTTACTGTAACAGCTTTTAGTACAAAGTCTTAAACTAAATTTAGTATAAACCTCTACTAAAAGCCTTAGAGGTTTATGGAATTAGATATTGCAACCATGTTTATGTGTAATTTCTTGTTTATAATAACCTAAAAGGGAAACGTTCGTGGGAACACAAATGATTGCAAAATATGTTCATGAAGAGCTTCTATTAATAGCTAGCTGTCGTTACGATTTTATTATATGTAAGGAGTGTCCCAAAATTAACGCAAGATTTGAATTTGCCGCCATTTATGCTGTAAATTCATGGCAACCCTGAAAAAAAAAACAATTTGACAGCTGAGAGTAAATTGCTCTTTAGACATTGATTTAAATCATTTTGCTACTTAAGTCATTTTGCGTTTTAGACGTCGCGTTCATGAGGGAGATCGAAGCAGAAGATTAGTTAGTTAGATAGAAACAGTGCGTGAGAGTTTTGGTGAACATCCACTTGTCCACGATACCGAATTGATGTTATGGGATTGTCACCAACACTCACGCACTGCTTCGATATTGACATTTGAACGGCTTGTTTTGGACGACCAATGTGTTTAGCGTTTCCAACTAATCCAGCTCCAATTAATCTTACAGTTGACGAAGTTACAGCACTACTTATTCCATTTTGTATGGAATTTTTGAACTATGGCCGATAAACTTTCATTATTTTCGATATATTGTTCAATAATAAAAATATTGTTGTATCGTGTAACACTCCATTTTACTAACCCTAAACTCTCAGCTGTCAAATTGTTTTTTTTTCAGGGTTGCCAAGAATTTACAGCACAAATGGCGGCAAATTCAAATCTTGCGTTAATTTTGCGATCCCTTTATATTTAGTTGTTGAAGTAAAAAACGCGGTTATGATCATATCGTGTAAAAAGAAAATCTGTATGCAAGGCGTCTCACGGCCATGGAACACAGAGGGAAAATACTTGAAATAATGAAGATAAGAAATTTTACTTAAAGAAGACTTTCTTTTTATTTTTTTAAATTAGTTAAGGTGCATTAAAATATTTTTAAGAAGTACTGCCTGAACCGGGAATTGAACCGGACAAATGTGAAAAACAAAAAAATAATAAAAAAAATATAAGAGTGAAATAACAAAACTTTGTGCTTGTACAAGTTGGTCCCGGTCTGGATATTATATTTGTGGCTTATCCTGTCCTTGTCTAATTCCCATAGCACAGGAGATAATCCTAGTTTGGGATTAGACATGTGTTCGAAAATATTTAGGTATCTAAGTTAAATTCAGTAACTTCTAAAGAAAAATCTGGAATGTCAAAAAAAATTTAAAAACAGGTAAACAAATTAAAAAGAAATGCGTTCAAAATAATTTCTCGTATCATAAAAATAATTATCAGCTCGATTTGTTCATAGTATTGAAGATATATAAATTATTTATTTCAATGTGTACCTATACGAATCTGCATTTTTTACAAAAGTTTACATGCGCATTTGCAACATATTTGATTGATCCAATACCCTGAGGGTTGGGTTAAATAAACACTAGAGACATTACAAACCAAATTGCAGAACGTTTTCTTACCTATGTTACGTAAGGTGACATTAAACCTCAAACTAGATAATATTTAAAATTATAAGTGTGAATGTTTGTTTATTTCTAACGCCATAGTCGAGTGGGGGTTAGATGCAAAGATACAAAGATACCTCACGCAACGATATCTATGTACTACTAGATGGAGCGTTCCAAACAATCGCTCTGTTCCACGCAAGTAGCCACAACTCTTTCAAATTCACCATGAAACTTGTGCAGTTACTACGCAGAACATTTAATTATTACTAAATATTGACGCTACGGTTAAATAATGTCAATATTTAGTAAATAATTAAACTGCACAAGTTTCAAAGTGAATGTGAAAGAGTTGTGGCTACTTGCGTGGAACAGAGCGATTGTTTTGAACGCTCCATCCAGTAGTACATAGAGATCGTTAACCTCACGACTTAGACCTAAAAAGTGGGCTCGTTTCGTTGTTTGTGGTTAGGTATTATACAATTTTTGACATTTGAACTAAGACCTAAAAATTATAGCATGATAGATTGAATTTCATCAATGACATATCCTTATATGTAATTTGCCATTATACAAAAAGATTTGTCTGTGTGTCATAACAATAGTAAAGTTGCCTTTGACATTTTTCGGGCGATGGTTATAAGTACTGTTTCGTACAGTTCTTAATTTCACAATAACCTGAATTTCTGCGTTTCATAGCAAATGTTATAGATTAAAATAATGCGTACTAATATCTTAATCTATTATCTATCTATCATCTTTACAATAATTTTTATATTTATATATTAGAAATCTGTTAATGGCTAATGTTTAATTTATATTATACTGTATTATATATTTTTGTAAATCAGCTGTAGGTTTCAGAATGAATAAAAAAAAAATTGTCGATATCGATGCTATAAAACGAAATGTAGAGCACAACGTTAAAAAGAAAATACAAATCCACATAAAAAAAAATGTTTAATGACATTCATTCTAAATTTTTCAAATACTTTAGAAATAAATATTTTCTTACTTTAAGATAGGAAATATTAGTTAACTTTGAAACGTTATATTCGTATGATCATGCAGACTATGACGGTGATGTAAATCTTTTGGAAATTTCAAATAGTAAGATACTGTTAACGCTGTTCCACACTTTTTTTGAAAATTTACTGTCCTTAGTGGGAATTGAACCCACGATCCCAGCGGTCGAGGCTAACGACCAAACCAATAGGCCAGCAAGGCGATCACTAAATGATTTTATTAGAGTGATGACTTTCCTCAGCTATTCCATGATTTTAAAAGCGAAATGGTGATTACTGGTTATACTGCCCAGTGGTTTGGCCAATAGACACGGGTTTATTCCCACTGGACAGAAAACTTTGTACATTTTGTACAAGTTTGTTCCGGGTTGGATGTTATATTTCTGAACTGTCCTATCCTTATTTAATTCCCAGCCATAGTAGGTACAAGAGAAAATAATACAAAAAAAAAATTAGCTGACTTTATTAAGAGAAACGGATTATAAAAAAAATTCGTCGAAGGGCCCGCTGCTATATAGGTAAAAGATTTCCTCCAGCTCTACAGAGTTGTGTTGGTACCGAGGATGCTCGCTGCGTTACTCCTTTGAATCTCCAGGCTGATGCAGCTGATAAAAAATATACTGATTTATGAATACAAGTCGAATCATTGTCATAAAGTTTAAAATTAGGATTAATAATAATTTTATACTATAAAAAACACATTTTAATGACCGGACACATCAGTTTTAATACCACTGTTAATGATCATAACATTAAAGAAGGTTATAGATCTATAACCAATTATTCGGTCTAATAAAAACATCCATCATTATTTTTGGCTTTTAAACACAAACATGGCCACAAAACACGCTGTGTAATAAATGTACGAAGCTATGGCCCGAGTATAAATGCAAATTGGTTTCGTATATTGCCGTTCTATAACCGTAACATTGCCGTGTGGTTTCCGGTAGAGTAGAATAGGACCACTATAACTCTTCCCGTGGATGTCGTACAAGGCGACTAAGGGAATACATTATAAAACATCAATCAGGCCTCCCCAACCCGTCTGGCCAGCGCGGGGAGTGTAGGCCAAATCCTCCGTCTGTCTCCGGCAGATGAGAGAGGGTTGTGCTCCTGCAGTGGAGACAAAAATAACCTGATGATGATAACCGTAACAGCAAAAAATATATATATGAACTGTTACAGAAAAACGTATGTAAACGTTAGATGGTAGCACCCAAAATACAAAAAATATTACTCGAGTTTATTTCCATATAGGTAGTGATTTTTGTTGATACGTTGATATGATTAGGACGACAGTATTGCTCGTATGATCTTCTCGGAAAGGCCGATACATATTTAAAAAACCAAGTATCTGGACCTGGCGTACGAGGTTACTGACATGTGGGATGTGTCGTTGACAGAAATCGTCCCTATAGTCCTGTCAGCGCACGAGTTAATTCCAACCAGCCTCCCTAGTTACCTGAGGCGGTCGGAAATCCGTTTGGGCTCGCTTCCGGCGGTAATGCAGAAGACTATGGCTGGACACCGCCCGGATAGTTCACCGGTTTCTCTCGCTGCCGCCCTGACCTCCGGCCTCTAGGACTCCTCAGCCGGAGGGAGACCGTCTGGCCATTTTGACTTGGCTGACGATACGAGACAATAATAATACTATAAATGTATGACACTTTGAACAATTGTTGATTTAAACAAGACTATTTTAATTCCATTCGCGCACCAAGACCTTGTTCCCTTGAACTAACTCAACTTGTTGATCATGGTTTGGTTTCAAATAATCATAATTATATTTTTGTGTTATGTAAATGGTATTTTAACTATTACTATCTGTGGATCCGAGGAGCTGAAGTTCTTTATGGACCGGAAACCTGAAAGTAAAAGTGGAAAGCGATTTTATAAGCCAGTTTGTTTAAATGGGTTTAGCAGTTTTGTGTAACCCTAACAACACTTTGGTCGGTATTTGACATTGAGACAGTTACTTACTACGCATGCGTGAATTTCGTTCGTGATCCGAGATGGATGGGAGATCAGCGCGTGAGCATTGTTTGGGCGGTAGCTGCTATACAGGATGTATCGAAGAAAATATCTAGAAAGAAATACTTTGGGTAATGTTACCAAAACCCATTTGCCGATCATGGGGCAGGTAAACCTATCTAAAATGATTTTTATGAAACCCTTGATATGATAAAGGCTTAAGAACAACCGCCCTCAAATAGCTGGGACAAGGTGAGGAGAAAGAAGAAGAAGATTGACAAACCAAGTAGATTTAGAAGTATTTTGATAGTATAGATTGACGACCTCCGTGGCGGAACAGAGTCCTGCCACGCCGGAGGTTGCGAGTTCGAATCCCGCTAGGGGCAAATGTTTGTACCCAAGTCTTGGATGTTTATATATTTATTTAAGTATGTTTATCCGTTATCTAGTAACCATAGCACAGGCTCTGTCTAGTTTGGTACTGGATAACTGGTGTGAATATCTGACATATTTATTTATAGATATAGCTAAAAATTAGGCGTTCCCCTTTGCTGAAGGTTTTTGAAAGCCCACTGGACTATGCGTGATATCGACTTGTATCGATGTCTTCAATACATTGTTTAGTAACGACAGCGTACAAGTGTGAATTGGGTTGCGGTATCCCCTACCTGTCATAAAAGGCGACTAAAAAGAGGCCATCAGAATCCGGGGGGAGGGGGAAGCTCCCCCTTTCTTATCCATCTACGTTACCCTATGGAGCAAGGCAGTGCGACGTAGTCTCGTACTGCCCTGTCGAGCGGAGGGGCGTAGGATCTCTGAGGGGACAAAGTTTCTGCGCAGTGAAGGCTATGGAGAGTTCCGTGGGAGATCCCGGAGTCTTCCAATATGCACTAAAGGTGGCCAACGAGGGGCTTTTAGTAGCCCCCCCTCCCCCCCCTCCCCCCTACCACCCACCCCCCCCCCCCCCCCCCGTCCTCAACTAAAACGGTGACACTATATAGTCTAACTTGACACCCTCAACCTGCCTGTCTAGACTTCTGACCATATCGTTATGAAATATTCCAGACAGACTGACAGACGATTGTCACATAAATTGCGTTTATGCTAATGACAATATAAACTAGTATAAGTTTACATTTCAGTTAGCACGCACATGATGTGAATTGTGGTGACACACCTCCAGCAGAATACGAGGCCACTGCACTATTGAAGTTTTTGCAAGAGTTTTCAGCGAGATTGGGAGATCGGGAATAAGCATTTCACAATCTGACTGCAAACGACTCACTCGCCAATTTTTATGGGGAAATGCTACGCATACCTATTCTTGCACGGACTAAAAAATCCGCAGAACGAAGAGGGACATAAGGATCAATTAAGATTGCTTCCAGTGTCCCTCCTGCTTGCCGCTCGCACTCTGCGGCCCACCTTGGGGGTAGATGGACTCCCTACCCTGGCACCCTAATATGGGCACAGAAATTCTGCTCCATGCACCCGCGTCCTCAGTGACCCCTTTTAGTCGGCTTGTATAATAGGCAAGGAAATCCGCGGCTTCCTCACCTCAAACTACAGAGGGACCATTTTTGATCATCGAACCTCTAACCTCGATAAGGTCCCACACACATTCAGTTCCTTAGCAGCAGACTACCAGTTTCCTGTGTAAGACTCTTTCTTGAAGACTCAGGAACCTGAAATCCACACCCTGTATAGGCAGGTATATGACGCGCAGTCGTGTTAAGCACAAATGATGGCACTTAGCCGCTGACCTCATTGGCCAAACTATTTTACTTTTACAACTTAACTGAGGCATTAAAACTAAATTTATCATTTATACAGCTCAAGAACTTACCTCGAGGCACGGAATTTGTAATAAAATCTTACATTTAGTTGTTATTGTTGCAAAAATTGTTATTTACTAGCTTATAAAACCACTAAAGAGTATTAATTGTTTCTTTTCTGTATTAGTCGACATCATAATCATCTGCACATCTCCGACAGTCCATACAGGCGAATATATTTAATTACGTAGTACAACTACTGGCAGAATAGCGTGTTCGTAAACGTTTGTGTGCGCGCGTAAATAGTTGTAAGTTTGGGTGCTGCATCGAAAGAGGGACCACGTTATACGCCAACAACATAACTGCTTCTCTTTCTAACTAAAGTGTCGATCTTTCGGTGACCAATGTTGGGTATAGGGTTATCATCATCGCCGAAGCATCAAATACCTAAGGGCCTTATCATACTAGCGGTTTGCGAGCGTTTTCTAAGCGGAGCGGGCGCACAGCAAACACGTCGCGGTCACACAGCGAACCGTCGAGTCATCATCATCAGGTTATTTTTGTCTCCACTGCAGGAGCACAACCCTCTCGCATCTGTCGGAGACAGACGGAGGATTTGGCCTACACTCCCCGCGCTGGCCAGACGGTTTGGGGAGGCCTGATTGATGTTTTATAATGTATTCCCTTAGTCGCCTTGTACGACATCCACGAGAAGAGTTGGAGTGGTCCTATTCTACTCTACCGGAAACCACACGGCAGTCCGTCGAGTAGTCTCTCTCTTCCAGTCGATTAGACTCATAATGGATTATCCCAAATTCGTCATTGTATCTGCTTTCGTACTCATTTCCTGCGTCTTTCATCGCCGGAAACCATTATTTTACGGACTCTACAAAAAGGCGGATCGCAGGCGGCGCAGGTGGTGACTGCGGCATGCCGCTGCGCGCCCGACGCACGTAAACCGCCAGTGTTATAAGGCCCTGAAAGGAAGATTAAGTTACGAAGTACATATTAGACGACAGGCTACCCATTTAGGATTGCTGTAACTGCTCTCGCTTAGTGAAACGAACAGGTGTCAAAATTGACTTGTAGAAAAAGACTAGGAAACTATTGACAGGCTCTAATTAGGAGCCGCTATGCGATCGAGATGTGTGGTTCAATTGAAAGGCGACATGCGAAGAAAGATATTGTGACTAATTACCAGGTTCTGTCGATCCTCTGACCAGACTCATAAATATGATTTAAAATATTTCGCCATGATGTTACCGACTTTGACTTCTTTACATTTTTAATACAAATTTGTTATAAAAAATTAACAAAGAATTAGGTGAGGAATAATTTCCGAATTTGAAACAATTAGATAAATCTGTGAATAAAAATAGTTAGTATTAATCAATATTTGGAATAATATAACGATCTGAAGCAAATAGGAGTGATCAATGCAAGAAAGAGGCGGAACAGTAGCGCAGTTCACCCGCCTTTCTATAAAATATCACAAATCAGTTTTATGTAAGGGTCACGTTGCAAAACTACGCAGTGCATCTAGAACATTCCTGTGAATCTGCCCACATATATTAAGTGGCCGGATTATGCACAGGGGCAGTTTAGTTTTCTAAAGCGACGATTTAGATTTCTTCAAGCGAACTAGTTATTAGTATGTATGTATAAACTAGCTGTGCCCGCGGCTCCGCTCGCGTGGACTACAGGATCCGCTCCCATTCCCACTTCCGCTCCCTATCCCACTTCCACTCAGACTATAAATCCAGGTCCAGGTCCAGGTCCAGGTCCAGGTCCAGGTCCAGGTCCAGGTCCAGGTCCAGGTCCAGGTCCAGGTCCAGGTCCAGGTCCAGGTCCAGGTCCAGGTCCAGGTCCAGGTCCAGGTCCAGGTCCAGGTCCAGGTCCAGGTCCAGGTCCAGGTCCAGGTCCAGGTCCAGGTCCAGGTCCAGGTCCAGGTCCAGGTCCAGGTCCAGGTCCAGGTCCAGGTCCAGGTCCAGGTCCGTGTCCGGGTCCGGGTCCGGGTCCGGGTCCAGGTCTAGCTAAAGTTCCGGCTCCAGATCCAGCTCCAGATACAGCTCTAGATCTAGATCCAGCTCCAGCTCCAGATTTTTCATCGTAATCAACTAACTCAGTCAAAAGTTATGCGAATTTATAGTTTTCAAAATCTCACATTACATTGATACGATACCCGCTCCCGCTACCGCTCACGAATTCAATCGAGCATTTACACCCTACACTCAGTTTTCGGAAACTATAAATTCGCATAACTTTTGAATGACTGCACCGATTGCAATGAAATAAAGCCTATATGTTACACCAAATTAAGCCCCATGTTTCTGTGAAAAGTCCATCAAAGTCCGATCAGTAGTTTTTAAGTGATGCGTGCACAAACTCACAGACAAACAGACAAACAGACAAACAGATAAACAGACAAACAGACAAACAGACAAAAATTTCAAAAATGATCGAAATGTGTTCTGTTGCTTATCCTTAGACCCCCCAATTTTTTTTTTTGCAAATATCTTCAATGTACAGACACGCGATGTTTACGATTTTATTTATAAGATAGTATTAGTATGTCAGTATACTTTGCAATTTAGAGTTTTATTGTTTTAAATAAATTAAATTCCTAATTAAATAGCGTTTCTAACTACACTAATGATTTTTCCCCCTTTTAAGTACTTATCTTATTATTATTTTTCTATTTTTTTGTTAGACTACTTATCGACCGCTGCCCCTCATATCATAGCCCACAAATGTACAGCATCCACAGGTCAAGGTTCAAATCCAAATAAGTAAGTAGGCACTCGGGTATTAATGAATAGCTCTTAATCACGCTACTTTGGATTTGGTAACTACAATTAACTCGTGTCTTAATTTATATGTATTGCATGGGCTTCGTGCTTTATTAGCATGTTATTAAAATCTTCTTTTTACTATTTCACACATACCTACCATTGATGTTGCAAATAGGATACTGTTAGTATATCAAATGCTTATGTCTCTTCCATTTTCAATTTAATCATCAGTTCATAAAAAGTCTTTACATTATAAATAAATGTAAAGTGTGTTAGTTGCTGTTTCTCCAAATTTGTACACAACATTTTACAATGATATGTAGTGAAATATTTGTGTAATAAATAACCAAACGTAACTACTTCCCTATTCCCGTTAGTTATACCTACCAGGCCTTCTAAGTGAATTTTTATGATCGTAATTAAATATATGTCCAACAGTAGGAAGAAATCAAGTCTACACCCATCAGCTGCTAATATTCGACTTATAATTAGTAAATAATAGAGAAATAGTTTGTGTCCCAAAATATATCCCTGTGGAAATCCAGGGTACTGCATACTGTAGAATTTAATTTATCTATGTTTTTAAATATGAAAAGGATACCCTGACTGACTTGTCTATCAACGCACTACTCAAATCATGACTGGGCCTGGAAACCTGCTATATTGCATTAGGTTAAACAACGTTTAATATACGAGTACGTATAGAAATGCGATGATCAACTTTTACACGAACGAAATCGCGGGGCATCCTCTAGTTAGATCCGTATATGAAACCTTTATCCACCTATTTTAGTTTGCATAAGGTGATGACATCAAGAACGAAATATTGCAATCGCATCCTAGAGAATTTAGCTCACTTCGTGACGTTGGTTCCGGACTAACCTAGCTACGGTATGTGCTCTATATAATACCTAAAGGTCATCCTTTACCATCATTCCATTATCTACCTTAACTTTGTCACTGCAAAGTTAATATCAGACCTAACTGTCTTTTGATTTGGCTGTCAAAGGAAATACAACTTGAAGGAGTAAATGGTAAGGTGAGTTTTAAAGTGTTTACGTGATAGTAAAAGGACCAATTCTCGAATAGCTCGTAATTGTTTAACAAGTGAAACGTGAGCGTTTTGGCATAAATTTATAGGGATGTGACAGTTTTGTTCGTGATGTGCTTGGTTAGGCTATACATTAAGTTCTAGGGAAACATATTCCCAACTATGCCCGCGGCTCCGCTCGCGTGAACTACAGAATCCGCTCCCATTCCCACTCCCAGCTAGAAATGTAGTCCAAACTCATCGCAATGTTAAAAGTACGGAAATACTATTATTTGATTTAGTATACCAATTGCGATGAAATAAAGACTAAATGTTAAGATAAGTTAAGCCCCATGTTTCTATGAAAAGTCCATCAGAATCCGTTAAGGTTTTTAAGTGATGCGTGCACAAACTCACAGACAAACATACAAAAAATCCAAAAATGATTGAAATGTGTTCTATTACTTCCCCAATGAACGCCACCACACCCGGTCCTCTGCCCTCCGCATCCAGCCGCTTCCGGCCACCTTCTTCATCTCGGTCCATCTGACGGCTGGGCGTCCCACCCTGCGAGTGCCGATCCGCTGTCTCCACTCCAGAACTCGTCTGCCCCACCGGCCGTCGGTTCTGCGACAGTTGTGGCCCGCCCATTGGCTCTTCAGCTTGCTAATCCTTTCGGCTATGTCGGTTACCCTCGTTCTTCGTCGGATCTCTTCATTACGAATCATATCTTTCAAAGAAAGCCCGAGCATATCCCTCTCCATAGCTCACTGAGCGACGTGGAACTTTTTGATTAAGTACACCGTCAGTCACTAGAATGATCTATACTTGGCTGATAATCGAATGATTGACCTTCTAGTAAAGCAGGAGACGATTCATTGACCTCGCTAAGCGAAGTATAACTTTAAATGCAAATATCCGAACTGAGAAAATTAATTAAGGAATAATTACTTACGTATGATTTATACTTATCGAATTTACTAATTTATCTTTGCAGGTTCACAAAACACCTCAAGCTGTAAATAAATAAATAAAAATACTATTTAAAGATTACAAAAGTAAAAAAATCCAACAATGAAAATCGACCGGCTAATGATAAAGATAAAAAGACTTTTCCTTCGATAATGCCTGCCTGAGCGATTTACTAGTAGATCTTACTAGCTGTTGCCCGCGACTTCGTCCACGTGAACAACTTAATATCACAAATTATTATGTATTTCCCGTAGGAATGGGATGTTTTTTCGGGATAAAAACTATCCTTTGTCATATTCCAGGACCTAACCTATATGTATGCCAAGTTTCATTTATAATATTAGTAAAAAAACAAATAGTTCCAAAGATCTTAATAGAGGGCACTGGCTTTATCATCAAATGTCAAAATACGCGAAAAAGATAGCAATAACCCTTGAAGCAAGGCCGTAAAACTATGTGTAAATTATTCCTGCTAAACGCTAAAGCTTATTGAGCAGACTTACGGTTGTAAGCCTTGATCTAGCATAAAGTTATCTAATAAATAAAATCGTAAACTTCGCGTGTCTGTACATTGTAGATATTTGCAAAAAAAAAATGGGGCGTCAAGGACACGTCAAGGCAACAGAATACGTTTCGATAATTTTTGAAATTTTTGTATGTTTGTCTGTGAGTTTGTGCACACATCACTTAAAAACTGCTGAACGGATTTGGATGTACTTTTCACAGAAACATGGGGCTTAACTTAACTTAACTTAACATTTAGTCTTTATTTCATCGCAATCGGTTTACTCAATCAAAAGTTATGGACATTTTTAGTTTTCAAATACATTAGTACCTAGGTAAAGTTAGTATGCGATATATTGCAAATATTTCCGTTCTATTCAGATAGCGATGAGTTTGGACTACATTTGGAGCTGATAGTGGGAATGGGAGTGGGAGTGGGAGTGGGCCTGGGCCTGGGCCTGAGCCTGTGCGTGGGCGTAGGCATGGGCGGAGGTGGAGGCATAGGCAAGCAAGAGCGGAAGCGGAAGCGGGAGCGGGAATGGGAGCGGATTCTGTAGTTCACGCGAGCGGAGCCGCGGGCACAGCTAGTATCAAATAATAATAATACAATTTGTGCTTGTAAATCACGCTGTGCAACGACCTCGACGACATTATCCTGCACTACATCTGCACCTCGTACTTGCAAGTGTGTTATGGGTGAAGTTAGAAAATAGGGTATATTTAGGTTTAACCATATTTACTTAGCATGGCTTAAGAACTTTTCACAGCGGTTATGAAAATTTATTAGGTAACTTAGCAGACTAAAACTCTACTCACACTCTCTCTCTCTTCTAACATTATCCATCAGCATGTCCCTCTCTATACAGTGGCAGAGGAAGTGACAGTGAGCGGGCCACATCTGTCGCAGAACCGACGACCGTTGGGGCAGACGAGTTCTGAAGTAGAAACCGCAGATCCTGGTGGTCGGAATCGAAGGGCGAAGGACTGGGTGAGGTGGCGTTAATAGAGGTCCAGCAGTGGACGTCTAAGGGCTGTTATGATGATGATGATGTACCTATACACTAAAGCGCAAGCCGCACAGAAGAGATGTCGGGCGAGGACGAGGCGAAAACGAGGTCTATAGAAGCGTGGAGATGCAAAATATACAGGCGACGAAGTGCGGACAGGGTGCGCTTTACCACGTGTTTTAACAGTTGTATGTCGATATTAAACCTACAAAAGCAGGTCGCGCCCGCACCATATCTCTTCTACTAGTAAACGCGCTTACCCAGAAGATGCCAATTCACTTTGTGTTGTGTTGTGCACTCATCTCAAGTTCATGAGATCGTTTTCAAACCCCGCTTGCCCCAATAAGATTTATACTTAATGAGGGTTTATTTATAATACCACAGAATTTTCGGTGAAGTAAAACATCGCAAGGAAACTTGCATACCTACGCCAAAGAAGACATTCTAAGGTGTATGAAAGTCAAAGTCAAAATCATTTATTGCATTTGAGTACACTTGGTACATTTATACACGTCATTTTTTTTATTGACTACCGCTTCCTAGGTATTAGCGATGTGAAGAAGAAACAGCGCAACAAACTTCACGCAGCACATCTTTTAAAAATCAAGTTTTCATACAGTTAATAAAGATTTTGAGAAACTGAATAAACATTAGTACCAGGCATGTTTGTCATTCAAATAATCGTTTATTTTATAATAGGCTTTCTTACAAAATTGTTTTTAATGTGAATCTTAAACTTTCTGTCCGTCATATTTAAGATTTCGTCTGATAGTTTGTTGTAGAAGCGTATACATTGCCCCGTGAACGATTTACTGACCTTACTTAGTCTTAAACCTGGTAAAACAAGTTTATTTTTATTTCTTGTATTATAACTATTATTGTCACAGTGCCTCAAAAAAAGTATAAAATATAAATTATAAATTATAGAATCTCTTCTTTACACTGTCGGTGGATCAGGTTTTGGCAGAACAGACACTAAACTCATCCTTCTATGTAATTTTTTTTTCTAAAATTTTATATGTGTTGGTGTACAATAAAGAATATTTGAACTGAATTGAATCCTGAAGGGTCTTCCTGGCCCCATAAGAAGATAAGACAATTCTTAGTCAGCTTGGACAAATCTAGGACTATTCTGTCTTTTAAACATTACCAGTAACATGTAGGTAGGTAAGAAGAACTAGATCTGCATCCTAACGCAAAGGTTAACAGGTGAGGATGGTTACACAGACACGGTACATCTGGCTACGGTCGCTATTGCTAAATACTTCGTACAAATATAAATGGAAGTCATTAAAATAGCGTGTTTCTATTTTACATACACGATTTTTATTTATTGAATGGCTAATCGACCGAGTACTTATATCATTAGTTTTGGTACACCGGACGGATATATATAAATTTGAGAAATAAAATAAACTTATGACCCCTATTTGTTCAGACTTGATTAATAAAAAAAAATATTTTGTTAGGAATTCGCACTATAGTTCAAAACAGCTAATAAAACTTAATTATTGTATTTTCAAATGAACTTTGATAATAAGTAAACAAAAGTTTAATACCTAAAACAAACTTTTGGTTAATTATTAATATTATCAAAGTACATTTAAATAAAAAGACTGACTAGTATATTATGCACAAAAAAATCGGATCACTTTTTAATGTAACATATAGACAATATTTCGGTTACATTTAAGGGAAAAAAATTCAGTGTTCGATCTTCTTCGGACCTCATTACGAATAATTTCCCTTAAAGAAACCTCGTCACATTCGCTTACTTTTGATCAATCAATTACATTAAGTTAGAAATAGAAATAAAATACATAAATGATCGAAATTTTTTCATTCAGGGTGTGTCTCGGAAATTCCATATGCGAATGATCACAAAGCTTTATAGTTATACTAGCTATTGCCCGCGACTTCGTCTGCGTATTAACTTAACGTTACAATGATTAAATATTTCCCGTAGGAATAAGATGTTTTTTCGGGATAAAAACTATCCTGTATCCTATTCCAGGACCTAACCTATATGTGTGTCAAGTCTCATCACGATCCGTCCTGTGGTTGAAGCGTGATTGAGTAACAAACATACAAACATCCAAATATCGAAACTCTTGTATTTATAATATTAGTAAGATAAACTCTATCTATCTATTTTGTGCCGTGTGGTTTCCGGTAGAGTAGAATAGGACCACTCCAACTCTTCCCGTGGATGTCGTACAAGGCGACTAAGGGAATACATTATACATTATAAAACATCAGTCAAGCCTCCCCAACCCGTCTGGCCAGCGCGGGGAGTGTAGGCCAAATCCTCCGTCTGTCTCCGGCAGACGAGAGAGGGTTGTGCTCCTGCAGTGGAGACAAAAATAACCTGATGATGATGATGTAAGATAAACTGTGTATTTGCAACTACCCACAGTGCACCTTAATAAAGTTTCACATTGCAATGACTAAAAGTTGTTTACGAGGACGCATTATTAGGAGCAAAAAGATTTACAGTCCTAATGCGTAGACGCATCTCTCAATGCGAAGCTGACTTTATTAACGAACTGTATATGTAATAAATAAGCAAACCAGGTACGGAGTCAGACCTCTTGAAATTCTCAGGAGAGCACCAAAGACGTTTCACAAAGGGACTAATCAATATTTTGGTGCTCTTAGTGGAATAGAATAATCTAATCTTCTAGTTCAGCGTTCAGGAGGCCTACTCCATAAGCATTTAAGTTAATGTCCGTGGAACTAAACATAAATTATTACAGAAAAAAATTGATATAGGTCAATGTGGCTGAAGGATTGTATACCAGACAATGCTCCAGCCACATTCTTGCCTTTATAATCATAAATTCTTTAAAGTTATCCATTAGTTACAAGTGTTATATGACTTAGTGTGTTATGTGACAAAGTGAGGAACGCAGTTATACGTGAGAAGTGTGGTTTAAAGATGTAGTAACGAAGATAGAAAAGGGTATGTTGCATTGATTTGAACATTTAGAGCGTATGAGTGAAAGAGGAGTGACAAAAGCGAATATGAAAGGAACTAAAGCTAGAGATCGTCCTAGGAGGACGTTCAAGAATCAAATTAGTAACGTCCTCAAAAAGGCTGGGGTCCGCAGTGAGAAGAATAAAAGGCATGAAAAAGTTGATGAATGTGAGTGAGGCTAATGAGGTGTGTCAGGATCGCGCAAAGTGGCGATCCATTGTCTCTGCCTACCCCTCTGGGACCAAGGCGTGAGCATTATGTATGCATGTATGTACTCACTTCGAAACCTAACCATTGACATTCTGTAAACATTCTAGAGCTCTGTCGACGTAATGTGAGTTCTTTGTTCTCTTCCTTTCACTTTCCTGACACACCTGACTAGTCTCACTCACATTCATCAACCTTTTCATGCACCTCCTTATATTCTTCTCACTGCGGACCTGCGGACGAAAAGGAGGTTCATGAAAAGGTAATGTGAGGAAAAAGTAAGTTAAAGGTGTGTGTATGTAGGTACTTGTTACATACCTGGATGAGGCAAACATTTTCCAATCGATCGAAGCACATCTCCAATGCCATAGAGTCTCACGTCGCGCCTTATTTAATCTGTACTCGATACATAAATCAACGTTGTTTTATTGGAAAAATTATAAAATATGTGAGGTCCTAGTTTGAAGCGAGGGGCAGTTGCTATGGAGGGGTTCTGAAGCCTAAATATTTAATTATTACTAAATATTGACGCTACGGTTAAATAATGTCATAAATGACATGACCATAAATTGGACAAGTCTGAAGTAAAAAAATTGTAATTTAGGTACTATGGGACTTTTACGTCTAATTCATCATCAGGTTATTTTTGTCTCCACTGCAGGAGCACAACCCTCTCTCATCTGCCGGAGACAGACGGAGGATTTGGCCTACACTCCCCGCGCTGGCCAGACGGGTTGGGGAGGCCTGACTGATGTTTTATAATGTATTCCCTTCATCATCATCAGGTTATTTTGGTCTCCACTGCAGGAGCACAACCCTCTCTCATCTGCCGGAGACAGACGGAGGATTCGGCCTACACTCCCCGCGCTGGCCAGACGGGTTGGGGAGGCCTGATTGATGTTTTATAATGTATTCCCTTCATCATCATCAGGTTATTTTGGTCTCCACTGCAGGAGCACAACCCTCTCTCATCTGCCGGAGACAGACGGAGGATTTGGCCTACACTCCCCGCGCTGGCCAGACGGGTTGGGGAGGCCTGATTGATGTTTTATAATGTATTCCCTTCATCATCATCAGGTTATTTTGGTCTCCACTGCAGGAGCACAACCCTCTCTCATCTGCCGGAGACAGACGGAGGATTCGGCCTACACTCCCCGCGCTGGCCAGACGGGTTGGGGAGGCCTAATTGATGTTTTATAATGTATTCCCTTCATCATCATCAGGTTATTTTGGTCTCCACTGCAGGAGCACAACCCTCTCTCATCTGCCGGAGACAGACGGAGGATTCCCTTAGTCGCCTTGTAAATTTTTTTAACATCAAACAGCGATGCAGCACAGGAACTATTCAGAATCTTGGATTTTTAGACTAACTGATAATTATGACGTCACCTGTCAATGTCTAGATGTAAAGAGTAATGTAAACAGCCAATATAAGAATAGATGTCAATCCAAATCGTTTACCGTCGAAGATCCAAGCGCTAAAGTATCTCTTAGTGCCTTGTCTCACACGCTGTAAGGTTGGATGGAAATGATATCTTTAAGAGATAAGCTCGTCTTTAAAAAATAAAATTGGTGGGCCCTCTGACGTTTAATTTAATTTAATTTGTGATAATTTTATACCAAGTGTATTTTGAAATTTTTATTTTAATATTATATTCTGACATAGATAGTATGTTATATACTATGATATTATTTGGATTGTTGACATTGTAATTTATACATTATTTTATTTTATGACGATCCCTTTTACCGTATTAGAATGACATGTAAAATTGAATTTTTAAGATGTTAAAGTGAAATAAATAAATCTAATCTAATCTAAACTTTATACGCAAAATTTCTAACTGTATTTAGTTATAAAATTGTGCAATTAAGAATTTATATACCTACTAAAATGCATGATAAAACTCGTTCCGCTAAAAAAGGATTTTTATTTTATGCCTAGTTAAGTAGCTATCCAGTAATCCTATCCTACTAATATTATAAACTAGCTGTGCCCGCGGCTCCGCTCGCGTGAACTACAGAATACGCTCCCACTCCCACTCCCGCTTTCGCTTCCGCTGGCGCTTCCGCTTTCGCACCGTTCCCGCTCCAGCTCCCGAGCCCTCTCCCGCTCCCGCTCCTGCTTCCGCTCCTGCTCCCGCTTCCGCTCTCGCTCCCCTCCCGCTTCCGCTTCCACCCCACTCCCCTTATCCCACGCCCACGCGCATGCGCACGCGCACGCGCACGCGCACTCGCACTCCCGCTCCCGCTATCGCTCCCGCTCCCGCTCCCGCTCCCGCTCCCGCTCCCACTCCCACTCAAACTCGTTCACGCCCACTCCCACTCCCACTCCCATTCCAACTCTTACTCGGAGCTCCAAATGTAATCCACTCATCGCAATTTGAATAGTACGGAAATACTATTATTGGCAATATATTGCATACTAACCTGACCTACTAATGTATTTGAAAACTAAAAATGTCTATAACTTTTGATTGACTGCACCGATTGCAATGAAATAAAGCCTATATGTTACACCAAATTAAGCCCCATGTCTCTGTGAAAAGTCCATCAAAGTCCGATCAGTAGTTTTTAAGTGATGCGTGCACAAACTCACAGACAAACAGATAAACAGACAAAAATTTCAAAAATGAGCGAAATGTGTTCTGTTGCTTATCCTTAGGCCCCCCAAAATTTTTTTTCGCAAATATCTTCAATGTACAGACACGCGAAGTTTACGATTTTATTTATTAGATTATTTATTAGATGTGAAAATTTGGATATTTTGATGTTTAGATGTTAGTTACGCAATCACGCTTCAATCACTAGACGGATCGTGATGAAACTTGGCACACATATAGGTTAGGTCCTGGAATAGGACATGGGATAGTTTTTTTCCCGAAAAAACATGCCAAAACCGCGTGGACAACTTAACATTTGTGATGTTAAGTGGTCCACGCGGACGAAATCGCGGGAAACAGCTAGTAAGATATAAGGTTATATGTTATCGTCATCAGTCTCCTCCTCCATCCTGACTTGCCAACCTCTTACGGCCACATTTTTCAGGTCGTTGGTCCATCCTACTAATATTATAAACGCGAAAGTTTGTAAGTATGGATGGATGTTTGTTACTATTTCACGTAAAAACTACTGAATGGATTTTAATGAAACTTTACAATAATATAGCTTATACATCAGAATAACACATAGGCTACAATTTATAAAGATATTGTGTGAATTGTCCAATATATCAAGTAAGTAGGAAAAAATCTACCATCTGCGAGCTATTCTGACGTGCGCCATAAAATAATAATTTTAATGTTAGTTCTTATCTACGCCACTCTAATATAAGCTACTCGAAATACTAATCCTGCGCAGACGAAGTCGCGGGCACCAGCTAGTTTGGCAGTAATTACATTATACTATAACTACAATATATAAATACAATGCCGTGTGGTTTCCGGTAGAGTAGAATAGGACCACTCCAACTCTTCCCGTGGATGTCGTACAAGGCGACTAAAGGAATACATTATAAAACATCAATCAGGCCTCCCCAACCCGTCTGGCCAGCGCGGGGAGTGTAAGCCAAATCCTCCGTCTGTCTCCGGCAGATGAGAGAGGGTTGTGCTCCTGCAGTGGAGACAAAAATAACCTGATGATGATAACTACAATATGCATTCGTTTGTAAATAAATACAGTGTAATGAAACTTTAATTAATTTAGAACGTTTCGCAATGTGTCAGTTTCATTTATATTCTCGATGCCCAGTTACTATTGCATAAAGTGATTACATTGTTAAATCTCCGAGTCCTATAATTTTTCTGTCATCACTCATCATCAACATCCTAATATATCGTATATTTTTATATTCTATTATATATACATATTTATTTATATATCTGTATTGGTATTTATAGTTTATTAGTTTATGCTTATTGTGTTATATGTTTTATAATTATTTAATATATAGAAGGTACACGCGACTACTGCCTCTCCATAATCCCTTGTCTTCACCGCAGGTTAGCTGGAAGAAATTTCTTTAGAAATAAGATTATCCTCTTGTATAATTTTCTTTTCTTTGTGTTGTTCTTTGTATATTTGTGTGTACAATAAACTATTAAATAAATAAATAACAATACAAGATCAAATTCTATACCAAAATTTGCCGTGTGGTTCCCGGATTAGAATAGGGCCCACCTCTATCTTTCCCGTGAGTGTCGTCAAGGCGACTAAGGGATTGCACCAGGGACGGGCAGCAGCGTGCTTTGTGTGTATGTTAAGATCATTACTGCGATCACCAATCCGCCTGCCAAGCGTGGTGATTATGTCAAATCCCCCAATGGACCATTTACCAAAAGTGGTATTCTATTGGGGAGACCTATGTCCAGCAGTGGACGTATTTAGGCTGATGATGATGATACCAAAATACCTAACCACCATTCAAGGTGTGTGCAAACTAATCTTTTTGCAAATATCCCATAATCAAGGCGGTATACGCAGCTTGGGAAGGACCCCAGACCAAATGGACCGACGACCTTAAGAGCTGGTAGCAACTGAATATGGAAATACCTTTCTTATCTACCATCGTATCCCATCTTATGCATATACTCATACATACAAGAAATTGACTCAATAATATTAGAATGGTCTCAGTCTTAATCGCGGATCTCCAAAAGGCAATAAACGCCATCATAATTTAATAGCTTGGAACTATTCGGTAGTCCTTGCTACCGAAACCGTGGCAATTTGAACTTTATCACCTTCATGGATTAGTTCGTGAAGGGATGTGATAGAAAATCGGAATGTTAAAATTCCGATGCCGAGTGCGATGTTCATAAACCACGTTCCACATGAAAAATTATAAGGACACATGTTCAGTTACGTTACTAGCAATCATTTTTAAACTTTAAATTACAACAATCCGGACTCCTAGATTGCTTAACTTTATGGCGCTATATTATATAGAAATAAAATCTACAGCTGATACTTTTTGAGCTACTCAACTCTAAAGTAGTGGAAAGCCTTATAAACAGATCCAGTATTTTTGCGTTTTACCCAAACAAATATAAATATTCAAACTAAATGCTGAAGATAGTACTTGTTTAAGATCTTCAAACGGATACTACTTCGACTTGACCTTTTAAAAATCATAGACAGGTTTATTTGAACATATAAGCATCTTATCTTACTTTCCGCTGATGGATCTAGGCATCATAATAGATATTAGATAGATAGATGTATTTATCACTGACAAATTAGGAAATAATAAGTACAAATTAATATAATTTGTACAAACTCATACCTAATAATATAATGGATGCATAAGGAAAGTATTTGTATAATAATAACCTTACCAAATAGATACGATAGGGTTTATTTTCAAAAAATACACACAATGTCATCGTCGTTTTATAATATTAAATGTGTCACACTGGTGCCTAAATGTTTAACCCAGTGTTGTGGGTCACGAGGTCTTATATAATACATACCAAATACACATACATAAGAAAATTAACAAACAAATTATTGTTACATTTTGCCCAAAAGCATACAATATGATTTTTTTAATATAGAAATTAACATGTCTGTGAACAAAATTTATTATTCTATTTTTTTTATCATCAATGGCCATTGCATTTTGACAGATGATAGATAGAGCGTTGTAAGTCTTTAGAGTAATTTTAAACAAGCAACAATTTCTTGACATTCATGAAAATATTGTATTATATCAAGTTTAATTCACATTCACCATACCCGGGGGATGACCATAAATTGGACGAGTCTTCTGTAAAAATTATGTGATTTAGCTACTATGGAACTGTTACGTCTAATTGTCAAGAAGAAGAAAAAGTACCAATCGAACTCATGTAGCAATCAAGGCAAATTTCCGATCAACTACGCCACCAACACTTGCAAACTTTGGAACTATTTTTAACAACATCATTACATTTCATTTCATCGGTAAAAACACGAATTAGAAGATCTACAACTCAAGTACCGAGACAGCCGCACAAAAATCTAAAATCACATGATGTAATGTATGTATGACCCCTAATATTATCACGCGAATATCGAACGGTATAAAACCGCGGCAGATTCACAGAGTAACTGCACTTTGCTGTCATCTCCCATAGAGTACGAACTTCGAAGATGAAATACGTTAGTATTTGAAGTGTTTCGTTTTGTGCAATAACATACATAGTGATATAGTGTTTGCCTTTCCATTTTGCATGTTATAAAGTGTCGTGCCGTGTGTATTTTTAAGCTCTAATTGATCTTGTGGAATGGCTTTGGGCGTTTTTGAACGTGATCTTATGGAAATGTCATCTTTCTTTTGTAACTTTACTTTTTGCGTCACCAATCATAAATCTGTTAATCTGACCGATTTAAACTGACCGATTACATCGGGTGTGGCAGCGTTCGTTGGGGAAAGCCTATGTCCAACAGTGGACGTCGAAGCGCTGATATGAGATTACTGGTTACAGGGATACTTAGTATTAGATAGGTACTGAGCAGCATTGAGTGTCCTTTCTTTTAGGAAGAAGTACAGTTAGTCTCAAAAGTAGCTGAACAAAACCTGACGTCGAAAAGGACTGTTCATAGTTACACAAAACTGGACTTAACTTTAAAGTTTCAAAATAAACAAATAAAAGTTATTTGTCGATGTCAACGCTATGAAACAAAATGTAGAGCACAACGTTGAATAAAAATTGAAATCGACATCTCAAAAGGTGCAATTTGATGAAAGACATTTATTTTCTACAATTCAGATACATTTGAAACCTATAATGCAAATCTTTTGGAAACTACATAATATTGTTTCACTTCAGAAATGAAACAGTTGTGAAAATGTGAACAAATTTTAGAGCACAACTTTGAAAAAAAATTGAAATCGACATTTCAAAAAGGTTTAATTCCATGAAAGACATTTATTTTAAGAGTTTCAGATACTTTTGAATGCAAATCTTTTAAAAACTCGATAATATTGTCTCATTTCTGAAAAGAGACAGGTTGTTAAAATATAAAAATTACTGTTTTCAGACTATTATGACGTTTAATATTGCAAATCTTTTGGAAATTCATATGTTCACTGTTGACGTTGACTGTACCGCACCGTTGTATAAAAATTAAGTCTACTAAAAGTTTTTTTAGTATCCGTTACTAAGTAGGTAAATCTGAATAATATTGTCATAAGTTGCCTCCCAGATTTAACATAAACAAAACCTCATTTTGATGGTAAAAATCTAGTGCAAGACCTGTCGGGATACTATTCTCTTAAACCTACCCGTTTTAGAGTTACACAGCTTATTATCTTATTAAAATAAATATTACAGTACACTTGTATAATCCCAAATTAAGATTTTCTCCTATGCTGTGGTAATTAAACAAGTTTTTTTTTATTATTGATGGGTTTGCGCTTGACCTCAGTCTCACCTGATGGTAAGTGATGATGAGGCCTAAGGTGGACCGCGCTTACCCAGAAGATGCCTATTCACTCTTCTTTTATAAAGATCCAAATTGTACTTGTCCGGAAATACCCAAGCTGTCAGGGAGTTCCATTCCTTAGCAGTTCGCATCATGAAAGAGGAAGCAAAACGCTTCGTGCGAGAGCGTGGTGTGTCTCTACATAAGGATGAAGTCCCTCACCTCGCCTGTTTGTCTGCTTGGAAGGGGGATGGCGGAATCAAATCGTGTAATTACTGGGCACACTCTCAAAATGTAACCTGTAGAATACCGAAAAAAGGATTGGACAATTGACAAATATAACATCCGGGACCAAACTGTACAAAGATGTCTTTCCCGTTTAGGAATCGAATCTACGGCCTCTACCGCTCGAGTCCAATGACCAAACCACTAGGCCAATGACGCGGTCATATATCTTGCAGTACAGGCATGTAAAGCAATGGACTTGTGGCCTTTGGCTTGTTACAAGCGACAATACAAAGATGTAGTAGCCGCTTACTATAAAAAATCAAAAATATTTATTGTTTTAATAGGTTTTATATGTGTCTTGTCCATCTATCTATTTGTCGCTCCATATCGTTACAGAATTAAATTTGTTCTTGTCCGGTTTTGTATAACTTCTGGTCGCCGTGTGGTTCCGGCGTAGAATAAGGTCTACCCCTAATATTCCCGTTGGTGTGGTCAAGGCGACTAAGGGATAGCACCAGGGACGGTCAAAAGCGTTCACCTGTGTACATTAAGATCATTACTGCGGTCACCAATCATCTTTCCAAGCGTGGTGATTATGGCAAATCCCCCAATGGACAGGACATCAAAAATGACATTCTATTGGGAAAGCTTATATTTAGCAGTGGACACATTTCGGCTGATGATGTAGCTTATAAACCGTTACTCAAAGAGTCGAAAACTAGGCTTGTTAACGTTTGTTAAGACCTTAATAAAAATTGATAGTCCTTCTGACATTGAGTGTATAGGTATCATTTAGAGACACTCAACTGCTCAGGCAACTTAGATTATCCAGAACAATCAGGAACAACATTGTCTCATCATCATCATCATCAGGCTATTTTTGTCTCCACTGCAGGAGCACAACCCTCTCTCATCTGCCGGAGACAGACGGAGGATTTGGCCTAAACTCCCCGCGCTGGCCAGACGGGTTGGGGAGGCCTGATTGATGTTTTATAATGTATTCCCTTAGTCGCTGATAGGTATGTAGATTATTGGGATTAATCACGGAGAAGTAAGTAAAACAGCCGGTAGTCTGTAGCGCACTGACACGCGTCATTTATTGGCCTCTCTGCGCGAGGTACATGCAAGTACCCTCCACTTATATATATAACATCCCTCCACCAAAATTTTCAATTACAGAAGATACACAATAATAGAAAACTTAACTAAAAATATCGTTTAAAGTCGAATGGTCTACGATCTCGTAGGATCATTCGTCAGACTGTGCCTCGGGCTCTGGCGGCTGCGCCTGGCCGGGCTGGCCGGACTGGCCGGGCGGCCCGTCCTGGGGACAGTGGGCAGGCTCCGCGTCGGTCCCCGCCTGAGGCATCACGCCCAATGGTTCAGATATAGCGTCTGTTGGCTCCTCTATACCAGCGCTAGGTGTTGTAGTCCTGGCTGGTTGTTCTATTTCTCTGGATTCCACTTGGACACCTTCTTCCCTCTCAAAATTGTTGCCATCTAAAAGCAGTTTTGCCGACGGCACAACCGGTACAGAGAACATTTTTGGCTGGATAGAACCACTATTTTCGCTGTGTTTATTATTATATCTTTCAACTTTCTTATTTTCCCCTATAACGGGTATTAATTGATTTATATGTCTTTTCATATTAACTTGCTGGTCTTTGCAATCTTTAAGTAAATACATAACTTTTCCCAACTTTTTTATGATAATCCCTTTTATCCAAGTAAATTTATCTTTGTTAAGATATTTTTTATACAACACGACATCTCCCGGGCTATAGTCTGCTCTTGCCACCCCACCGTAGTGTTTAGTCTGCAAGGACTGTATCCCATCCTCGTCGCCACTGATAGGTATGTAGATTATTGGGATTAATCACGGAGAAGTAAGTTAAACAGCCGGTAGTCTGTAGCGCACTGACACGCGTCATTTATTGGCCTCTCTGCGCGAGGTACATGCAAGTACCCTCCACTTATATATATAACAGTCGCCTTTTACGACATCCACGGGAAGAGTTGGAGTGGTCCTATTCTACTCTACCGGAAACCACACGGCAACAACATTGTCTATTTTGCTTTAAATTTTCACTCAGCGCGTTGACCCCCATATAGTTGCTTTTTACCATGGGAAAATATATTTACCACAAGAATTTTATTGATGAGTATATTAAAAGTAATCACACGAAATCTAATTGTGTGGTGTGGTTGCCTCAAACCGCAATAGGTATTTCGATATGTACTAATTTCCATTTCATTCATTTCGCGAAACCTCAACTCTGCTCTATCATTTAACCCCGGAAGAGTTTAATGACTTTTGTTGCTTAAAATGTTTAAAAAGCTTTTACCTAGAGCGTTTGCCCGCGCTATCACTTACATCATTTTTTCGACATGTTTTGTTGACGCCTGGCTTCGTTTTGACGTATCTTGATGAATCAACAAAGAGCCAAAACGAGTTCAACAGGCATTATTATTATTATATTTCCTTTATTGCACATAAATTTTACAAAAAAAGGGCATAACATAAATGTGTACAAAGGTGGACTCTCTATAAGAGATCTCTTGCAGCCAACCTTCACTGAGGGAAAAGCTAAAACAAACGGTAGGCCAAAAAGAATAAAAATAAAATGTGGCAAAAAAAAAATTTCAACTAATGTAACAACGGTTTGTAAAATAATCATAATATTTAACAACATAAACATTTAGAAATTCACATGCGTATTAACTGTGATCGACATAATCGCATTTCAACCAATTTTGAGCTCAAATGCTTCGCTAAGTGATTTGTTTTTAATATTAAAAACTTCGCTAAAAGCATGGCGTTCCCGCAACCACCTTCCATCACCGGACTGTCAAGCGTGGTGAGGGACTTCATATTTATATAGTTGACATACTCGTACCACGCTCTCGCACGAAGCGTTTTCCTTCCTCTTTCCTAATGCGAACTGCTAAGGAATGGAACTCCCTACAAGCTTGGGTATTTCCGGACAACTACTTGGATCTTTTTAAAGGAGGAGTGAATAGGCACCTTCTGGGTGAGCGCGCTCCACCTTAGGCCTCATCATCACTTACTGTCACGTGAGATTGAGGTCAAGCGAAAACCCATTAACAATAAAAAAATTGCCTAAATACTAACAAGAAAAAATATAACTGCCTTCCTCACGTGACCTAATATCTGATGGTATTTTAAATTCCAGCTAATCATCCTTACCGTGGCTTCCGTAGCCTCAGCAGCTCGTCTTGAAAACGTCTACTTGCCGCCACACTCCAGAGGCTCCAGCGGTGCTAGCGCCGGTCTCCAAACTCCTTATAATGGAGGTAAGACCACTATAAAACCATCAAATTCTATGTGACTTATTTAAGTGTTTGATAAAGATAAATTAAACTAGTAGTTATATCAGAAAACTTCTCTGTTTGCTTTGTAGTTGACGCTTGACTGATACTAAGTGTATGATGGGCCGCTACTGAGTGCAGCACGGACCCGGAGTTTGTATCTACACTCATCATCATCAGGTTATTGTTGTCTCCACTGCAGGAGCACAACCCTCTCTCATCTGCCGGAGACAGATGGAGGATTTGGCCTACACTCCCCGCGCTGGCCAGACGGGTTGGGGAGGCCTGATTGATGTTTTATAATGTTCCCTTAGTCGTCTTGTACGACATCCACGGTAAGAGTTAGAGTGGTCCTATTCTACTCTACCGGAAACCACACGGCAAAGTATGTACACTACTACACACAAAAGATCCAAAGATCGTCAGGACGATTAGTTAGTTTATTTAGTTAAGTTGTTTACATGACTGGATCACCGCTTTGAACTACTAACGTTTAGGTAAATCAGTGAACCCGCCAAATAAAACGGAAACCAGTCTCTCTGCAAGTTGGAGCTCCCCGCACTCTCCTCAGAATTGAGGCAGACTCAGAATAAAGCGTTAATCTATCTATTTATCAGGTCAAGATCAGTCACAGAACTACGCTACCGCGTCAGCTGCGTCTGCGCAGAACCAGGCGGAGATCCTAAGGTACGACAACGAGATCGACGAGAACGGATACCATTACGCGTACGAGACCAGCGATGGGACCAAGGTTGAACAAGAAGGTAAAGTTTTTTTTTAAATACTTTATCCTAAATGGGATGTTCTACTTTATAATGGGCATTAGGTAGACACGGACAATTCACAAATTTATATCACACATTAGTCTTACAAAAGTTGCCAGTCACCACTATAGTAGATCAGACAGCATATTGTTTGAGTATTAAGTATTTATTTGAGCAGCCGAATAAGTAACGTTCTCTCGACAATTACATGACTTTTTTTTTTAATTGGGCTCTTATCTCTTCCTGAGCCTATGGTTTCAATATTATAGCTTACTAGCTGTGCCCGCGGCTCCGCTCGAGTGAACTACAGAATCCGCCCCCGTTCCCACTTCCGCTCCCGTTCTCTTCCCACTTCTACTTCCACTCCCACTCAGACTCGAGACTCTCAATATCCCAATCCCAACCCCAACCTGAACCCCATCCCTATCCCCAAAAACTAAATTTCACTCAACCCCATACGCGCCGCGCCGTTCGCCGCACCGTGGCCGTTGACCTCGCCTATATGATGAACATACTCGTACGTTCGAAAAATATTGCATTTTTTAACAAAATTTCGTAAAACAGAGACGTTTTTTCATGAATGATTTCTAAATGTGATACTGAGTTACTGGAAGAAATATTAACAGTCGTTTTATTATCATCCGATATAATGACTTCTAGAAAAAATTACTTTATTAATATCTCAGGTTCTAAGTGGCGTATCAAGATGAAACATGCACCAGATTTTAAGTTAGACCACCAGCAAGACAACTGTGAAAACTGCATCAAATTTCATACAGTAGTATTTGCGTGATGCGGTAACAAACATACATACATACAGACAGATAGACAGATAGACAGACATACAGACAAAAAGACAGACAAAATTCTAAAAAAAAATGTTTTAGCTTCTATTGGCCTTATAAAGACCCCGTATACATTTTTTTAAAATATCTCTCATGTACAGATATACACCAGTTACAGTTTTGTTATAAGTTTAGATATCTACTTATAAAAAAAATTGCAGGTCGAGTACTCCCCGGCGCGACTCCAGAAGAAGGCTCTCTCCAGGTCTCCGGCTCCTACTCCTACGTAGGAGACGACGGGCAGACGTACACCGTTACGTACACAGCAGACGAGAACGGATACAAGGCCGAGGGAGCACACCTCCCTACTCCCCCTCCGATTCCTGAAGCAATATTGAAGAGTTTGCAGCTGACTGCTGGAAGTGCTAGTAAGTTAACTGTTCTAGTTTAAAAGGTATAGAAACTGTATTTGTAATGGAACACACCTATAACACACGGCGGCTGAGGAGCGCCCCCCTCGCCAAATTCAAATTCACTTATACCAGTCCCAGATACCCACAGTCCAACGGGATGGCAGAACGTGCAGTTCAGATAGCAAAGAAACTTCTATTGAAATGTGGAGGAGATAAAACTGATTATAGAGTAGCATTGCTACAGTACAGGGCTTCACCCGTTTGTGGTACTGTATATTCACCTGCACAGTTGATGTTTAATAGAAATATTAAAACAAAATTACTAATTTGTCAATCAATGTTGAAACCAAACATAAATGAAAATACCAATGGAACCTTCATAAAAGCTCAAGAAAGAAATGTACAAAATTATAATCAACATTCAAAATATAAATCAAACTTTCAGATTGGTCAAAACATTGTGTTATAGGTGCGTTCCATTACAGTATTTACTGGTATTGAAACTGTGTTATTAACTTAATAATTTCACATTCACAAAGAATAATTAACAATACAAGTACAGAATGCGCAAGTCTAACAAAGCTTGCTCAATTACTCGTAAACTTACCTACTAAATTAGGGGGCCAGGAAGACCTGGCGACACTTCGACCCTTCAGGATCCCCACGACCTCAGGAACCTGAGACGAGTGCACAACCACGCCAACAGCTTATCAGAATATGTCACGGGACCCGTTAGAGAGTACAAAATGGCTTTGTAGTTCGATGGATATTATACGTAATTGCGGGGTAGGCTCCCAGATCGCGGTCTTCATTTTAGAACTCTTCTGCCCCTTCTGCAGTCAGTTCTGAGACAGATGTGGCAAAAGATTCTTAGTTACATACCAGATAAGACTCAAGCTACAAAACAATGCCGGTATAACAACGATCTCTATGTATTACTAGATGGAGCGTTCCAAACAATCGCTCTGTTCCACGCAAGTAGCCACAACTCTTCCACATTCACAATGAAACTTGTGCAGAAACTACGTAGAACATTTAGTTATAACTAAATATTGACGCTACGGTTAAATAATGTGTAATTTAGTAAATAATTAAATATTCTGAGTATTAACTGCACAAGTTTCAAAGTGAATGTGAAAGAGTTGTGGCTACTTGCGTGGAACAGAGCGATTGTTTGGAACGCTCCATCTAGTAGTACATAGAGATCGTTGCGGTATAACCGACTAGACGAAATTGCTACAAAGAGGTTACAGGAATCACCGTTATCCGGTACAAGGCAATGTAGTCTGAGTAAAACTTTGCTTGCTGCTACATGCAAGGCTGTTTGTAAATCTTAGGCACTAGTTACGATGGATGAAGATTACAGCAATGAGAAACAGCAATATGTGAATTGCTGTGGTCTGGTTTGAAGGAAGAATATAAATGTAATTACATATACTAGCTGTGCCAGTATTATAGTAATTTTTATGAAAATTCCATCAGAATTTGTTCCGTCGTTTTTACATGATTCGATAGGGAATGAATGATATAAATTATCGACTTTTGAAAGTATCGACGACCGCCCCGTTGGCCTAGTCATCGGACTCAAGCGCCAGAGGTAATGAGTTCGATTCTCACTGGGGCCTGACAACTTTTTAGAATTTGATCCCAGTCTATAAGTTACATTTGTGAATTGTCCTATCCGTGTTTAATTCCCATAGCTCAAGAGAAATTTCTGTTTTGGAATCAGACAAGTGTGTATGAATACATATTACGTAATATTTATATTTATTCATTTATTTTTCAGATCAATACGACAGCAAGAAGAGTAGCTATGATGCGGATAACGGTTACTGAGGAGAAGAAAAAGTAAATGGGTAAAGTCGAAAATTGAGTGTAAATATACGTCACGGGTAATGTTAGGTCGGGTAAATCAAGAATTACCCGGGTACATTTAGGTTTTCCAAATAAAGTGCGGGTAAATTCTGAAACAGACTCAATTAATAGAGCGTTTGTTCATACGCTGCTCGAGGACCAAAAACGTAGGATTTGCTACTATCAGTATCAGCTTTGTCAAATAAAGTATTTGACAAAGGTGACACTGATATTGGTTCTCAAATGTTGATAAAAGAAAAATGCTTTATTTGCATTTGCTTTATACAAATGCTGGGTCAGTTACTTCATACGCGTATTTTAGTGACCAAATGCGTATTGATGAATTTTTTTAATATTATCTTAGACTTGGATAGGCTGAAAACAAAGAAAAACTCTCTTTTTTTAATTTTATTTAAACTGTCACTCATTATTTATACTTTAAATATTTATTGCAAATATTTTCAATGTACAATCAGACAAATTTTACAGTTATATTAGTTAGAAAGATTTTATAGATGAAGTAGCAAGTACGCTAGCCTAGACAACCAAAGGATGTCAGTCTATTTGTATGGATTTCAGGGTTTACCCACTCGGGTAAAGTTAAATGTAATCGGGTAATTCTAGGTTTACCCACCTAACATTACCGTATTAACATTTTTTTAATAATAATTGTGTTGTGATGCGAGATAAATTGGACATTACGGCCAGTAATATGTGTTCAAATAGTCGTTACTGTTGTTTTTTTATAATTAAATGATGTAAATAAAATAAAATAAAATATTTTTTTATTTTCAATAAAACAATGTCTTATTTTTACTATAAAAATATATTCTTAAGCGATTATACGACATCATAATCGTCTTGTATCATCAATCATTATCATCAAGCATCATCACACACAGCCACAGTATATTAAAAGAAGTTAGAAAGGCGATGATAACGGGTGACGCGCGCCACACAGTCTTACTCCCGTCAGTCCATACAAGCGAACTGATTTAATTACTACAGGAGTACTAGCGAGAGAGGGACAACGTTTTCGTCAACAACATAAGTGCTTCTCTTTCTAACGGCAGCTTGCTCTATTTTGCAAGCGACGTTAAACTGTATGCCGGGGGGAGTTGAGTGTCGTAGTAATCCTACTAATGTTTGTTACTCAATCACGCTTCAACCACTGGACGGATCGTAATAAAACTTGGCACATACATTGGCCAAGTCCTGGAATAGGACATAAGATAGTTTTTATCCCAAGAAACATCCCATTCCTACGGGAAATACATAATATTGTATGATGTTAAGTTGTCCACGCGGACGAAGTCGCGGGCGACAGCTAGTATTTAATAATCTTTGACATAACTTTGATCAAATGCTCATAGTTTGTACCGAAACAGGTGCTGTCGCTCGGGGTGCTGCTTGTACTCTAATTGGGATGTAGTGGGGACAACGGTCTCGTTACAAACTGCGCTTGATGACTACCGTGGCGGAACGGGTAGCTCTCTGACTGCCACGCCGGAGGTTGCGGGTTCGAATCCCGCTAGGGGCAAATGTTCGTATGATGAATATGAATTTTTGTACCCAAGTCTTTGTGTGATATGTGAAAGCAAAGTTCAGAAGTTCTTCCAGTCTGCCTGTGATGTCATACAATACAAGGCGACTAATGTAGGCCAAACTTTTTGCTAAACGGTTGTGGCTGCTGAAAGTAATAGTTAATTAAATTATAATAATTAGAACAACGGCTCTAACAACGCAAAATACAGATAGCATTGTAGAGCGGCAATCAAATTTGCAAATTTGTGCAGCGTTGCTTCGTTAACTATACTATATTTATTTAAGTATGTACGTAAGTATAAACACCTCAAGTACTCGAGTATAAAGTCATCGTACGCTTTCGTAGCGTTTGCAGTCGAGACTCTAGGCCCTTGGAGTAAAGAAGCGCGCGATCTTGTGCACCTATTAGGTTTAAAATTAATAGATATTTCTGGGGACAAAAATAGCGGGAGGTATCTTCAACAGCGCGTAGCCCTAGCCGTCCAGCGGGGAAACGTAGCGAGTGTCCTAGGCACGTTGCAGCACCATTCGCTGGACAAATTAGGCGAAATTTTTTATTTAAATTAGATGTGTTTCATATTTGTTAATTTTCAGCTTGTATTTTATACTCATATTCAATAAATTATCATTTTCTTCTTTTAAGTATGTTCATCCATTATCTAGTAATCATATTACAGGCTCTGCCTAGTTTGGGACTGGATAATTGGTGTGAATGTCTGACATATTTATTTTATTTATTTATTTATTTTAATGATCTGTGATCGCAGACTTTTTTGCCCACTAAGCAAAGTAGGTCTATTGGGCTTAGTTTTGTAGGACTCTGTGCACGTAATTGTAAGATTTATTAAGTGTGGTCCCTATGTAATCAGCGATTAGTAATCACTGAATAATCACAGATCTAGTCGCAATCAGTCGGGTCATGCATGACCGAAACCAATTTGTAACTAGTACCTACTTAGACTTGATGTTCAGCTGCTATTTTATTACAAGCTCACTGGAGCCCCCGGGGTAACATGATATCATCACAAGGTATATAGGCATTGATGACTTACGGCATATAAATCTACGATGTTTAAGTCGCTGAGCGAGCTACGGAGTGGACTTCGAAGGTTTTTCTTTGAAAGGCACACAGTACTTTTTATTTTTAATTTATACCTCATACCATAAAGCAAAATAGTTTTTCGTAGCTCATAGTTTCACCTCAAAGTGTTTTCCTTCATGATTGACACTAATTGGTTATTAAATTAGATAACAGATGCACATTTTAAAATCATCTGTTATATAATTTAATAACCAATTAGTGTCAATCATGACGGAAAACACTTTGAGGTGAAACTATGAGCTACGAAAAATTATTTTGCTATATGGTATGAGGGATAGTATATTTAAAATAATTCATTATCATATCTTACTCAATATATAATCTATCTGAATTATTAGATCTACACTACATATTGTAGTTTATTATGCACTTATTATACCCCCTCGCTCTTACAACCTTGTCTCACACCCAGTAAGGTTGGCTGGAAGAAATCTCTATTAGAGATAAGCTGGCCTTTGTACAAAAAATTTCATAATTGCATTTGATTTTGAAAATGTGCAATGAAGAATATGTATGTATTGTCCGCGTTGTTACGCTTGTAAAGCAATATCCAAACCAATGCGTCAGCGAGTTGTCCGATTAGTTAAGTATTTTCTAATCATCATTTACTAGTAACTTTCTTATTTAGTAGTGGCCAGTAATTACTTCTTTGCAAGATATTTTAGGGTTAAGTAAATCGTAAATTAAACAAACACGGCACATCTCCCTCCGATTTCAGTGGAACCTCAGCCCAAGACAAATAACTTCACCAAAGTTAAGAATATCATATTGTAAACACAAAAGAATATTGCTTTGAACGAAGAATACACAATTATCAATACAACACAACCGAATTATTAATTTGAAAATACTGAATTGTTCGTTTAAGAATACGCAATTATCGATACAATGAACGGAATTGCTTAATTAAGAATATAGACCTTTCAGCTGAATCAGTTACGTATCAGTTCAAGTGTCGCTTGTTATTCAATTAAAACAATACGATGAGATATTGTTAATTTAAAAATATAATATTTTAAATGAACAAAACTGTAATTTTAAATGGGCTTCAAACAACAGTTAAATCAATCATATGTTTCAAATAAGAATGCGTATTGTTAAACTGACTTTATATATTATCATTCCAAGTAAACTTTATAATTATAGCAAGAAAACTAGTGTACTTATTTTAATAATAAACCATATTCTTATAAGAAATCATTCTCGTCTACAATCAACGATATATTGTTTCAGAGCGATACAATAGTCTTAACAATATTGTATTCTACATTTAAGAGAATCCCTTATATGGAAGACAATATTCTCTTAAATAAACACAATTTGCATTAGTGTAAGCAATCTTTTTTTTCCGTGTATACATGCGATACTTTGCAGAGTTCATCCGCCCGATGTTGCTGTCGCATTGGTTTGGATAGGCCTTTAGTCATGTGACAGGCAGGACGCACTGATTAAAGATACTTAGTAGCAATCAATTCTGCGAAAACTTCTACTGTTAAATCTAAATTTGGCTTCAAGCACAATTTTTTCCTTGTTTCCTCGATGCACCATTATTTCTCCGTAACACAAGTTGAATCACTCAGTTCACATCCTAAAATAACTGAGGAAAGTATGTAATCAATAACACTCAAGGTCGTGGATTTGATTCCCACTATACTATACCTACTCATTTATTTTATGTATAGTACAATATTTTATTATAAAATTTCAATATCCATGCACATTTTATTTTTATTCTTTTTGACCTACCGCTTGTTTTAGCTTTTCCCACAGTGAAGGTTGGCTGGAAGAGATCTCTTATAGAGATCACCTTTGTACACTTTTATGTTATGCCCTTTTTTTGTAAAATTTATGTGCAATAAAGAATATATATATATAGAGACAGATCACTTTGTAAAATGTTGTATAAGTTTTGATCTGGTCTGGTGAAACTCCAAATCAGATCATAAATAATTAACTAAGATCGTGGGCAGATCCGGGCCTGGACAGTTATGTCAACTGCACGTCCATTTCATAAAAACTACAGTACAAACATCAAAAATAAGTCTGGCTACACGCTTAAGATGAATGTCTCGTTTGCAGAACAAACCCCATAGCCCTTGGATAGCAGGTAGTCATACTGCCCACAGAGCCCCCGCCCCGGCACTCCATATAAACGAACAGATTTCATTATCTAAGACTACTTACTACAGGCACACCAGCCTATCCGTACACGTTTGTGTGCGTAAATTATGGTAGGGCTAATGCATCCAGAGCGCGAACATAGTCGATCGAGGGACAACATTATACATCAACAACATAAGTGCGTCTCTTTCTAACGCGCATAGGATAGAGCGCTGGCGTAGTAACTTTGTAGCGTGGCGCGGCGCGAGATGGACGGCGGCAGTCCAGTAGTGCATACTGCCAGCCGTGTTCTATTTTGCAGGCGACGTTAACCTGCTTGGGAGGGGAGGGGGGGGGATTGCTTCTATACGTAGTAATATTAGTACTAGCTGCGCCCGAAGCTCCGCTAGCGCGGACTACAGACCTCACTCCCCTCCTACTCCCGCTCCCACTTCTACTACCACCACCACTGCCACTACAGCTCCACATGTAGTCCAAACTCATCACAGTCTGAATAGTACCGAACATTATATACATACTAATGTATTAGACAACTAAAATGTCCATAACTATTAATTGAGTAAACCGATTGCGATGAAATAAGCCTATATGTTATTCCGAGTTAAACCCTATGTTTCTGTGAAAAATCCATCAATATCGGTTCAGAAGTTTTTAAGTGATGCGTGCACAAACTAACTGACAAAAAATGCAAAACTTTTTGAAATTACTTAGACGTTCTTAGACCCCCAATTTCTTTTTCAAATATCTTCAATGTACAGACACGCGAATTTTACGTTTTTATTTATTACATTCTCTAATAGAGTTAAGAGGAACCTCGTATACCAGGATTACATAACTTGTATGTATTGTCGCCAAAAACTGCAGCCTTGTACACATAAACATCTAATTTAGCACTTGAGCGTGAAAAAAATAAAAGTCTAGACTAGACAATAATTTATGGCGTTAGGTCATCAGCATCACACTAATATTATAAACGCGATAAGTATGGATGTATGTTTGTCTGATGAAACTTCGTGCAGTAATACATTAATGAGATACTTTTCATTACGGAAATCTGACAGGTATATATTTTGATTCGGATCAACCTCCTCGGTACAGATGTTGATCTGGTACCTAAATTTATTTATTTTGACGTTTATATTATTACGGATTAATATAAACGTTTGCCGTGTGGTTTCCGGTAGAGTAGAATAGGACCACTCCAATTCTACCCGTGGATGTCGTACAAGGCGACTAAGGGAATACATTATAAAACATCAATCAGGCCTCCCCAACCCGTCTGGCCAGCGAGGGGAGTGTAGGCCAAATCCTTCGTCTGCCTCCGGCAGATGAGAGAGGATGGTGCTCCCGCAGTGGAGACAAAAATAACCTGATGATGATGATGAATACATTAGTAGGTATGCAAAACAAAGAAGTGTATTATTGGTGCAATTCAAATTGCGATGATTTAAGAATACATTTGGAACTATAGCGGGCGTGGGACTAGCAGTGGGCGTGGGACTGGACCTGGACTTATTAAATTCTGTAGTCCACGCGAGCGGAGCCGCGGGCACAGCTAGTTATAAAATAAAACTAGAACATATTTTAATTATAAATCAAGACAGACGAAACCACAGCAACGAGCTAATTGAAGCAATATGTAAGATACAATCAGTAGGTAGATACAGTTACATGACCTAGAGCGTCAGTTCAGTATAGGTTCAGGTCTGGGTTAGTCTAAGTTAGGGCACTGAACGTTCAAGTAGTGGCGTGTTAGTATGAAGTTATGTGTTATTCTATTTTTGTGCTATGGAGTCGGATATTGTGGAAATGTAAGTATTTCTCCATAAAATAGATTCATCTCCATTTAATATGACAAAAAAACATCAATATCTATATATCTATTTACTTTTAAAATATAATATAATAGTTTATATTAGTGTATGTATGTATATGTTTTTTATTTACGTACACACTGTGTCTGCCTCTCTTATTTCAATTGTCTCTCTCGCGGGTCAGCTGGAAGAAATCTCTCTCAGAGATAAGTTCGCCCTTTGCACTTGTGTTTCTTTTTAATGTATTATTTTTGTTTTATCTGTGTGTGTGCAATAAAGAGTTAAATAAATAAATAAAATAAATATGAAGTAATCTTTGTAACTACTGAACCGATTTAAAGAATTCAGTCACTTTTGGATAGATTTGAACATAAGCTCTCTGTCAGGCTATTTGTTATTGGGTTTTATAAATAAGGTTGGCCACAAAATTGGTTAAAATGAAAAATGAACGCAAGTTGTGCAATTTCAGGGATTAATTAATGTTTCTCAGAGTATACTCGTATAATATGCGGCGGCATAGTAAGTTGACGTTTGAAAACGAAGCTTTTTTAAAGTTTTTTCTAACCTTTTTTTAACCCAAACTGCTCAGTTACAGAAATTGTAAACATAATAAAATAGCCGCTAATTTAGGAATCACGCGTAAATCTTGCTAAATGAATAAATAATAATTTATTGGAACATAATAACAAAATATAATCACCATGGCAATCAAAATCTTGTATATATTCAAATCGGCCATTATGCATTATCACTTGAAGAAAAAGATTTCATGTAAACAGTACCACTACGCTCGCGTGGACTACAGGATCCGCTCCCATTCCCACTTCCGCTCCCTATCCCACTACCACTTCCAGTCAGACTCTCAATCTCACTCTCAATCCCGCTCCCACTCCCACTCCCCGTCTACCACGCCCACGCCCACTCCCATTCCCACAACCAGCTCCAAATGTAGTCCTATCTCATCGCAATCTGAATAGTACGGAAATACTATTATTTGCAATATACGAGTACTTATTGCACATTAACCTTACCTAATCAAAAGTTATGGACAAAAGTGTCCATAACTTTTGATTGAGTAAACTGATTGCGATGAAATAAAGACTAAATGATAAGTTAGGTTAAGTCCCATGTTTCTGTGAAAAGTCCATCAAAATCCGTTCAGTAGTTTTTAAGTGATGCGTGCACAAACTCACAGACAAACAGACAATTTTTGCAAATATATTCAATTTACAGACACGCATAGTTTACGATTTTCTTTATTAGATTCTATGGTACCATTTTAATGTATTTGAAGAAGCTTCCGTAACATTCAGAGCCATCTGTTATTTCAGTAACTTTCATGAAGTTAAAAACTGTTTGATAAGTTTTCCGAAAAAGCCCATATTTTTTTTCGTTATGGTAACTTCTGTCGAGGATGTTGAGTGAAACAGACTTAGGAGCCGGAAACTTTCTACAATATCATTTAGTAGGTGTTTGGGGACTAGGAACCAGTTTAAGGGTGATGAACCCGTATTTGATATTAGTTTTTGTATCATGGAGTTTTTGTATCATTGATACTTTTTACGTTAGAGGTGTAATTTTTTATGTTTTCAGGGGTACTGATTTTTTTTGGTTGATTCGTCCTTCGGACATGCAAAAGTCGCTAGACTATACAGCCAGGTCATTTTTAGTAGGATTTCTTAGTTTTTTTCAGCTTACAAGGCGAAGCCAATTCTTATTTTTCCCGACACTGTGGTCTTGATATAATCACAGAACTCCCTTACTAACGTTGATAGTAAACTTTAGTAAGGTTTGAGGTTAGGAAGTTCAGCTTAGTCATGTTTATTTATGTTTCCTTCATAATGTATACACGCACAGACATTTGTTGTATAATATACTATCACACTAAACACCTAAGCCAGAAGAATACATTATTTTGGAAAAACAAATACACAACAAACTGTTCTCCAAAAAACGCGGGAACAATCCCTCAGGGGTACTGAACGGAATTTGACACATGACATTCAGACAAATTAGTTTCAAAATCCCAGATAAAAAACTACACACTTTAGCATTTAAATATTATCTTTTTATTTATTGTTGATGGGTTTGCGCTTAACCTCATTAGTGTGATGTATTTACAGACTATGGTCTATGGTCTACATTATACCGGCTAATCAAATTGTTCATTGTAATCTTCTTATCGTCAATTCTATGTAAATATAAAAATAGGCTTACCCGTTACACATCAATTCATGCTAAGTATTGTCTAACAATATGACATCATATTACTACTTTGTATTCTAGGTTCTATTATGTCACGATTATTCAAGTTTATGACTGTGTCTGTCATTTCGGTCATCAAAAACCTCTGTTAAAAAAAACTATATAAAGATAATATACAAATCCTTATGTTTCAGTCTCCAGAACATATTTATTTATTTATTTATTTATTTAACTCTTTATTGCACACACACAGATAAAACAAAAATAATACATTAAAAAGAAACACAAGTACAAAGGGCGAATTTATCTCTGAGAGAGATTTCTTCCAGCAGACCCGCGAGAGAGATAATTGAAATAAATAATATTAATATAATAAATATAATTTAATTACTAGGTAGGGTAGGACTAGCCCTTAGACGTCCACTGCTACATATATAGGCCTTCCCCAATGATCGCCACTACACCCCGTCCTCAGCCATCCTCATCCAGCTTCTTCCGGCCACTTTCTTTAAGCAGGAACAAACCTTCCTAATACATCTACAAGTAGTTAACAGCTGAATCAGGTCTATACTACTAATATTATAAACGCGAAAGTTTGTAAGTATGGATGGATGTTTGTTACTCTTTCACGTAAAAGCTACTGAATGGATTCTAATGAAACTTTACAGTAATATAGCGTATACATCAGAATAACACATAGGCTACAATTTATAAATATATTGTGTGAATTGTCCAAAATATCAAGTAAGTAGGAAAAAATCTACCATCTGCGAGCTATTCTGGCGTGCGCCATAAAATTATAATTTTAATGTCATAATGTTAGTTCTTTTTTACGCCACGCTAATATAAGCTACTCGAAATACTAATCCTGCTTAGACGAAGTCGCGGGCACCAGCTAGTCTAAAATATAGCTTTGTGCCATTAAATTATGCTGACCTGGGGGAGTTGATCGCGTAGTTTATAATGTGATCATCTCCTGGATTTTTCCTTGAATTGAATTTATGAGAATTCTGTGGAAGAATATTCGGTTATGTGTACTAAATACCTTCATAATTCAATATTTCAGAACAAATCCACACCAAAGAACAAACAAAAGAATTCAACATTGCCATCAATAGAATACTATACCACCTATAAACCAACGATAAACATAATGATTCACATAGACAACGTCCTCACAAGAAACCTAGCAACACAGTACGGACCAAAAACAAGAAGAAAATTAAAAATTCAAATTCAAAACCTCATAAAAGACGTGGAGAACTTCTTCCGACATCCAAGTTTAAAGCAGAAAATTCGCTTAAAGTTGCTAGATACGAAATTCTTGAAGAATAACACGAGAGTGGTGACGATGAGCGAGAATGCGACGAAATATCTGAAGAGTTACTGCGAATGGCAAGGTGCGAAGAAGATGGGTCAACGGTATTATTCGGTGATGCTGACTGGGTTGGATATTTACGTCAAAGGGGGGAGCGAAGGTAGAACCAGTACAGGTAATTGACATCGTTATTTAACGATAAGAACTTAAATTATATTTCTCTTACATATTTTTCGTAATTTGTGTGCAATAAAGTATATTATGGAGAGGGCTATGCTCGGGGTTTCTTTGAAGGATTTGATTCGTAACGACGAAAAACGAAAGTCACCACCATAGCCGAAAGGATTAGAAAGCTGAAGTGCGCCACATATGCCGCAGAACTGACGGCCGTTGGGGCAGACGAGTTCTGGAGTGGAGACCGCGGATCGGCACGCGCAGGGTGGGACGCCCGGCCGCCAGGTGGACCGACGACCTGAAGAAGGTGGCCGGTAGCAGCTGGATGCGGAGGGCAAAGGACCGGGTGTGGTGGCCTTCATTGGGGAAGGCCTATGTCCAGCAGTAGACTTCTAGGGGCTGATATGAAAGTATATTCATTCATTCATTCATTCAAAGCCGTGTGGTCCTCAGATTAGAATAGTGCCACCCTCTTCCCGTGGGTGTCATCAAGGCGACTGAGGGATTGCACTGGGGACATGAAATGGACTTAGGAGCCGTTACCTAAGCTTTTCCCCCTGGTTTCAGGTCGCGGCTACATGGGCGGCATATGCAGCGTCAAGAAAAGCTGTGCTCTACTTGAGTGGAATCCAAGAAATATTGGATATTTGCTGGCACACGAAATCGCTCACAGGTAATTCTCTCTTCCACTCCTCCCTCTCTCTTCCACTCCAGGTCTATGGCATCATCATCATCAGGTTATTTTTGTCTCCACTGCAGGAGAACCCTCTCTCATCTGCCGGAGACAGACGGAGGATTTGGCCTACATTGGCCCCGCGCTGTAGACGGGTTGGGGAGGCCTGATTGATGTTTTATAATGTATTCCCTTAGTCGCCTTGTACGACATCCACGGGAAGAGTTGGAGTGGTCCTATTCTACTCTACCGGAAACCACACGGCAAATATCAGGTCTATGGCATATTTATTAAAATTTCAGCAAATTTAACTTAAACAACATAGTCTATACAAATCCGCCATGGCAGGCCTGTCTCACTACATACTTTAGGCGTAAAAATATACCTTCGCGGCGCGGCCCCGATTGCCGAGGCCAATGGATTGGGTGTCGCGAGAGCGATGTAACGCATTTGAGTAAAGTCCCGCGCCGCTCTGCAATCCGAAAGCGTAGATAAGTATAGCCCTGATAATTATATGTCTATTACATTTTTAATTCACTGCCAAAGAACATATAAAATTTAAAAAGTGCGTCTTTTAAATCACAATTAACAACATGGCTTTTAAATCATTGCTTTTACAGTGTTTGTTTGAGTTTGTAGAATTTAAAAAACTATAATGTATAATTAATCTTATTATTATTATTTGTTTCACTAGTATTGTTTAAATAATTCTGTTGATCTAATTATTAATTATCTAATTATAATTCCTAATATTAATATTTGCACACCTGCATCAGGTTGAGTACACTAGAACTAACCATATTATTAACATCTTCTGTAAAACACTGTACTTTTGGCAAATAAACCATTTTTATTTCATTTCATTTCATTTCCCTATGCGAATCGCGTACTGCCAAGGTGTGCGTGATTTCTTCTATGCGCGTAGGATTCATTTTAGCTTGGATTGTAGTTTGTAGGTAAGTTTTGAGAAAATGAACAAGCTTTCTTAAGATGCGACTTCTGTACTTGTAATATTACTTATTCTGTGGCCAGGGTACTTTTTATAAGTGAAAGGAAAAATATGGGGGTCTGAGAATGTTAATCTGTTTGTCTATTAGTTTGAGCACCCATCACTTAAAAACTACCGAATCGACTTGGATGAACTTTTCGAAGAAACATCCACATAACAAACGAGCTTAACTCGGAGTAACATATAGGCTTTATTTCATCGCAATCGGTTCACTCAATCAAAAGTTATGGACATTTTAAGTTTTTACATAAATTAGTAGGTATGCAATATAACAAAGAAGTATAATTATAATGTTCGGTACTATTCAGATTGCGATGAGTTCGGACTACATTTGGAGCTGTAGTGGGAGTGAGAGTAGTTTTTAAGTGATGCGTGCACAAACTCACAGACAAACAGACAAAGATTTCAAAAACGATCGAAATGATAGAGTGGGAGTGGGCGTGGTCGTGGGCGTGTTCGTGGGCGTGGTCGTGGGCTTGGGGGTAGGCGGAGGCGTGGGCGTTGGCGTTGGCGTGGGAACGGGAGCGGAAGCGGGAGTGGGAGCGGAAGTGGGAAGGGGGGCGGATTCTGTAGTCCACGTGAGCAGAGCCGCGGGCACAGTTAGTTAATCTTAATAAAAAAATTAAGTAAGTAAGGTATTAGACTTAATGAATGAATAAACACTAAATACGTTTGGTATCAAAATGTGTCCCAAACGAAGGCGGCGATGTTGTTCGCCACACATCACGCCAAGTGGTATCACGGAGCGAAAAGCGGGCAAAGGAAAGTCGCTTTGAGATGTTTGTCAGGATTACGCAGAGTGTTGAAACATCGTCTCTGCCTACCCTTCTGGTACCAAGGCGTGAGCATTATGTATGCATGTAAATACGTTTCAGCTTTGGCGTACCTCATGACGGTCCCCCATTTAACCGCTGCAAAGGTCAAGGTTACATGATGGCAGCCACATACAACCCCAAACGTCATCCAAAGATCTGGTCATCCTGCAGTAGAAGAAGGATGAAATGGTATTTGACGTAAGTTAAATTCAGATTGAAAAACGAGTTTTCATGTTTTTTTTCCGATGCCATTTTTTCGCGGGCGTTCTACACTTACTAGCACACTTGTACGCTGTCGCTATGCAACACATACGTAACAAATCGAACAACACAGTCATAACACACACGTCGATACCGCGTAAAACTTGTTCTGCAGTAGAGTACCACGCATTCCACGTATACCCCGCATTCCACTCATACCACGCATTCCACGCACACCACGCTTTCCATACATACCACGCATACCATGCATACAACGCATACCACACATACCACACATACCACACATACCACACATACCACACATACCACACATACCACACATACCACGCATACCATGCATTCCACGCATTCCCCGCATATCACGCTTTCCATGCATACCACGCATACCACTCATATCACGCATACCACGCATATCACGCATACCACGCATACCACGCATACCACTCATACCACTCATACCACGCATTCCACGCATTCCACGCATACCACACATACCACACATACCACGCGTGCCGTCGTGAATGCTAAGATCTTTTACTTTTCCACTATTGATAATGTACCATTTAGGTACATTATCAATAGTGGTAAAATGTGGTGGTAAAATGTTTTCTGTAATGAACATTCCACTATTTGGACATAAAACTTTAGCTTGCACTAATTAAATTTAAACAACTTTTTATGTTACAGAAGCAAAAGGGCGTGGTGTCTTCGATCCGCTCATAAAATATGAAGTAGAGTATGAATTAACTTACCAGAATAAGGAAAGGGATATTACTAATTACTTAATTATTATGAGATAAGAATTGTGATACTTATTACTAATTACTTAATTTAAAAAATATATATTTTAATGACAAGTAAACCTTGTTCGTTCTATGCCGCGTCTCCTACGCTTATATTTTTAAACAATTCTACATGTACTAGTACTTATTTTTTAAATTTCCGCTCAATCGTTCAAATAACTTTTAAACGGCCGACCGACTAAATCTAGTTTTTTGCGACTAAATTCAACTAACCGACATTTGTACTATCTATTCAGAAATGTAATCCGCGTTGGTGGACTTATTCTGGCATGCAGAATAAGGCCTACTTCGTTCAAGTAGATTTTGAGTTGTATTGACACAAAGGAGCAAACGCCTGATGAAATCATTAAGCAATTCAAATCAAACTAAATCTTTATTTAGGTAGAAACTAAATATATCACAAATTGTATTTGTTGAGGAGCTGTGGGCTGAAATAATTTGCTGAAAATAGAACGCAGGTGTTGTTTATTAGCTCAAGACAAAACTGACTTGGAAAAACAAAAGAAATATAAATCTGCCAGTACGCAACATCATTATTTAACATAGTAGGATGACGCCTAGGTACAATAGCGACGTTATGGCTTTCGGCGATTTCTTCCAAGCAACCTTTGGTTGATGGGAAATTGAAGAGTATAGTGCAAAGATGTAATAAACACACAGGTTTCTAAAATATTTACAATAAACAGTACGTACTCGTACATCAACTACTTTTTAGATTTTTGTGACTGGATGTTATTTATATATTATATTATGTAATTAAGTATGTATATCAGCTGTCTGATACCCATATTACAGGCTCTGCCTAGTTTGGGATCAGGTGGCCGTGTGTGAAATGTCCCCACATATTTATATTTATTTATATTTCATAAGTAAACTAATAATGCTATTTGAAAATAGATTTATAGTTACATAGGTAGAAATTAATATAGCGCCTGACCGTATCTGAAATGCAATCTAGATATATCTTTTTGTTACTATGTAAATAAACGCAGGCGTTATGCAAGACAAAAAAAACTTTGCATAAAAACTAAAATTAAAATAAAAAAACACCAGATTTTGTTTAAAATACGGTGTTCCTGTGTTTAACTATATTAGAATATTGTGGGGCTTTTGTTAAATAAACTACAGAATTAACTGTAATTATTGTATTTACTTGTGCGCCCTCACATAACATATTTAATGGGGACCCCACATAACTTCACTAGCTGGCAGTAGTTCTGTCGCCTACGCCGCCTGTAATTTTTTATTGACAATTAACTGATGTGGCTACCGCGAGGTTATCGTATAAAATACGATAACGCTACTTCCAGTATCATAGCATACGGTAGGTACTTACTGTGGTGTCTAGCAGCAGATAGATACCATTATTATTTTTTCGCAAAAGAGAGATAACTATTAGACCAATCCATAATATGCATTGTAGAGTCATTAAGAGAAAAGTTTTAATAATTTACATACCTATTAACCAGTAGATAGTAAATCATTTTTGATATTTTCCTCCTTCCTACTTTTATCTACCTTTATTACCCTATACAATATTTTTTATGTTTATATAAGTATTAGAAATCTGTTAATGGCTAATGTTTAATTTATATTACACTGTATTATATATTTTTGTAAACTAGCTGTAGGTTGCAGAATGAATAAATAAAATAAAATAGTATTTAGTATCTTCACAAAAATAATGTTTGTGCCATTTTTGTAATAGACACAATAAAGTCAGTAAATCAGTAAACAAAACGCAAGATTTATATACGATCATCAGTCTATACATTCAGTCAAAAAAGTATAGTGAATGGATGATTTGTTTATGGTTCCAAATTAAATATTTTTGTTTTTTAGGGTTCCGTAGCCAAATGGTAAAAACGGAACCCTTATGGATTCGTCATATCTGTCTGTCTGTCTGTCTGTCTGTCTGTCTGTCTGTCTGTCTGTCCGTCTGTCCGTCCGTATGTCACAGCCACTTTATTCCGAAACTATACTGTTGAAACTTGGTAAGTAGATGTATTCTGTGAACCGCATTAAGATTTTCATACAAAAATAGAAAAAAAAAATTTTGGGGTTCCCCATACTTAGAACTGAAACTAAAATTTATTTTTTTCATCAAACCCATACGTGTATCTATGGATGGTCTTCAAAAATGATATTCAGGTTTCTAATATCATTTTTTTCAAAACTGAATAGTTTGCGCGAGAGACACTTCCAAAGTTGTAAAATGTGTGTCCCCCCCCCCCCCTGTAACTTCTAAAATAAGAGAATGATAAAACAAAAAAAATATATGATGTACATTGCAAATATATGCAAACTTCCACTTAAAATTGGTTTGAACGAGATCTAGCAAGTAGTTTTTTTTAATACGTCATAAATCGTAAACCACAATACTATTATTAAAACATCGATCAAACTTTTATATTATGTTACTTGCTCCTACGGAACCCTTCATGGGCAAGTCCGACTCGCACTTGGCCGCTTTTTTGTTGTTGTTGGATTGGCACTACTTTTCTTCCATTTTGGCGCGCTCAATTCCGGAATGAGCGATTCTAAAATGTTTTGATGATTAGATTATTCGTTGACGTTAGTGTGTCGCTTCTGAAGGAGCATACTTTGAAGGTGATGAAATAAAGTTGGATGAATAATTAACATTTTGCGTATTATTGATCTTTTCCCGGTACTTTCTTGACAGAGTAGTATACGTCCACGGCTGAACATAAGCCTTCCCAATAGAATGCCACTTTTGGTGGACTGTCTATAGAATAGAATAGAATAGAACAGAACAGAACAGAACAGAACAGAATAGAATAGAATAGAATAGAATAGAATAGAATAGAATAGAATAGAATATTTATCTATTGCCCCCAATGTGCCATAAACGCTTGGCAGGAGGATTGGTGATCATAGTAATGATCTTAGTATAGACAGGAGAACGCTTCTGACCGCCCCTGGTGCAATCCCTTAATCGACTTGACGACACTCGCGGGAAGACTGGGGATGGCCCTATTCTAAGCCGGGAACCACACGGTACCAGTTGATAAGCAAAAATATACTTTAAGATGACGAATCTTTTCATACCGCCAAATGTACTTTAATGATTATGATGTAACTTGGTATTAAGCTAAGTGTCGACATTCACATCTAGTTGAGGTGACAAAGTCAGTGATGAATGGCCAGCACAGATAATAATAAAGGTGGAATGCTTTCACTGACAGACATACGAACTGATCTTAAGAATCTCTTTGTGTACGACTTAGAATAGGGTAAACGCGACTGTTGTTGACTAATTGATAATTGATTTATTTAATAGTTTATTGTACACACAAATATACAAAGAACAATACAAAGAAAAGAAAATTATACATAAGGATAAGCTTATTTCTAAAGAAATTTCCTCCAGCTAACCTGCGGTGAAGATAAGGGATATGGAGAGGCAGTAGTCGCGTGTACCTACTATATATCAAATAATCATAGAACATATAATACAATAAGCATAAACTAATAAACTATAAATACCAATACAGATACATAAATATATATGTATATATAACACAATATAATATGATATATATATACGATATAAACAACAGCTGCTTACATATTAAAAAATTTCGTCAAATCCATAGTTAAGCCCCCATTGTTGCGGTACGAGCCGGTACAGGCGACCATATCAACAAACGGTGCGCGTCGCTCCAGCTTAACAAATTCAGTAATCTGACTCAAACAGGATTTAATACCCAATATGTACTGTAGTAGAGGACATAATGTGGTGGCGTTCATTAAGTGAAGCCTATGTCCAGCGGTGGACGTATAAGGGATGATATGATGATGATGACATAATATTTTGTATAAAATTTTCAAATATATGAATGCCAGAAGTTTTTTTATGCAGTTTTTAGTTTTGTGACTTCATATTTTTGTTATTACTAAGCATAACACATAAAAATAATATGATTGTTAATTAGGTCTTTAATTAACATGTAGAAATAAGACCACCTAGATGTACAAATGTAAGATACATAATTATTGTTTTTTTTTCGTGGAACTTATTGATTAGTTCCCGTAAGTAGTGCACAGTTAAAAAAATACTATCGTTAATTCTGGGACCGATTTATGTATGTATGTATGTATGTATGTATGTATGTATGTATGTATGTAAACGCTTTATTGTACCAAAAATAACAACAACAACAATAATAAAATAGGAATTAAACTGTGTACAAAGGCGGACTTATCCCACTTAGGGACATACTAATTTTGAATTAAATCGGTCCCAATCTTCCCGTGGGTGTCGTCAAGGCGACTAAGGGATTGCACCAGGGACGGGCAGCAGCGTTCTCCTGTGTGTATATGTTAAGATCATTACTGCGATCACCAATCCGCCTGCCAAGCGTGGTGATTATGGCAAATCCCCCAATGGACATCTAACCAAAAGTGGTATTCTATTGGGGAGGCCTATGTCCAGCAGTGGACGTATTTAGGCTGATGATGACTAATTTTGAAACAAGAGACGTTTAGTACGTATGTCGGTTCAATCATTTTAGGTGTCAACGAACGCGGACTTTTACCCTATTGCTATCCGGTTTTACCTTGCATAATACTGTGTACTATCTATATGGGAACTGGTTACGGAGCGTAAACATGATCTACTTATTTTATAATGAGTATTTAAAAATAATAATGCTGTTCGTAACTTAGTTTCAAATCTTTTTATTTATATCAGCCCTGAGCCGTCCACTTAAAGCATCTCTGAACGCGGTTGCGCGTCGTGCTCATCGGCGGCTCTGTTAAATACCAAGTTACAGAGCCTCAAACATCGTTGCAGTGTGGCCTGCCTGGTTACATTTTGGGGAGTGTTACACGATTAAAGAATTACACGATTTGATTCCCCCATCCCCCTTCGATCACCGGACTACCAGGCGTGAAGAGGGACTTCATCCTTATGTAGTAGACATACCACGCTCTCGCACGAAGCGTTTTGCTTCATAATGCGAACTGGTAAGGTATGGAACTCACTGGCAGTTTGGGTATTATCGTACAAGTACAATTTGAATCTTTTTAAAGGAAGAGTGATTAAGAATCTTCTGGGTAAGCGCGCTCCATCATCTTCAGGTGAGATTGAAGTCAAGCGTAAACCCATCAGGAATAAAAAAAATGATGAGTCATTGATGGCTAGTTAATTACCAACATAGCACGTTATACGTCGATTACTCTCAAATAAAGAAAACCGCAACTTTCATATAAAATCTAGAACTACACTTTCTCTGTACATGACTTTCGGTTTTGAAGTGAATACTAATGTTTTGTAATGTATAAAATACACGTGGTATGAATTTTATATGGATTGGGCATTCTAGTGCGTTACAGGTAGACCGAAAGTTGTTAGGGATTAAAAGTTAATTGTATTGACGGTTTGGGCAAGAATTTAATAAATGAAGCGTCGCGTGAAAATTCAGATTGCGATGAGTTAGTACTTTAGGACTACATTTGGAACTGTAGTGGGAGTGGGTGTGGGATTGGGGTCGGAGTCGTGATTTTTATTTTTTATTTGATTTATTCATTCTGAAACCTACAGCTAATTTACAAAAATATATAATACAATACAATATAAATTAAACATTAGCAGATTTCTAATATATATCTAAACATAAAAATTATTGCATAGGGTAATAAAAGTAGATAAAAATAGGAAGGTACAGAGAAAAAAAAATTAAATAGAAATTTACAACAAAATAGGAACAAATAAATTATCTATAATCTACGTCGTCGTCGCAATGAGAGTTGAGTGCGTGTACGTGAGGAGTGTATGTGTGTGGGGGTGCGTGTGCGCATGTGTGTGTGACTGGGCTGGGATAATTCTGTAGTCCACGCGAGCGGAGCCGCGGGCACCAGCTAGTACTAAATATTACTACGTAAAGAGACGACACTCGCCTATAAACTATGCATATCTATTTAAGTATATCTGTATGTAATTAGACATACTTTAGACATTTATTATTGGTAATCAGCAATTACACGAATCAGGCCCACCGTCAGTGTCCATGTTTTTTGTTCAGTTGTCCCTTGGTGACTAGGAATCCAAATTCTGTTTAAATAAATGAAAATAAAATTAAAATAAATACATTTATTCATCACTCCAAAAAATATATGTACAATAACTCCGCCAAACTGTATAATACAGTTTGTTGGCAGAAATTGCTCTCTTACTTTACACACATCTATGGCACAGAATACTAAATATCACTACGCAATGGTGAATAGAAAAGCAAATTACAAAGTTTTAATTTTGATATTAGCAAAAGAAGATGGAAGTTACGTTAATAAGATATTTCTTATATTTAATTTTGAACGTGTTTTTGTTAATTAAATTCTTTATTTTGTTTTGTTAGTTTAATAGATTATATTAATATACGCCAAGTTCATTAGCATCGCCAGTAATACACGTTCCATGTCAGTATCGCTGGACCATGTCCGTATACCGTTCTCCTTTTGTCTCAACATCACCCGAAAAACGCACTCATTACCACCTAACTGTTTACTTTCATTTGTTTTATTGTAGCCGTATTGACTGTGTGCACCGGCGTTTAGGTCAGTAGGCCGGCTGAAATGGTGGGAATATAGTTAATCTGAAGAAGACAAAGTCGCTGACATAGCCGAACGAATTAGCAAGCTAAAATGGATGCAGGCAGAGCCTCAAACATCGTAGCAGTGTGGCCTACCTTACGGTTTTCCACAGGTTACATTTTGGGGAGTGTGCCCAGGAATTGCACGATCTGATTCCCCCATCACCGGACTATCGAGCGTGGAAAGGGACTTCATCCTTATATAGTAGACATGCCACGCTCTGACACGAAATGTTTTGCTTCCTCTTTCATAATGCGAACTGCTAAGGAATGGAACTCCCTGCCAGCTTGGGTATTTCCGGACAAGTACAACTTGGATCTTTTTAAAGGAAGAGTGAACTAGACATTTGTGGATAAGCGCGCTCCACCTTAGGCCTCATCGTCACTTACCATCAGGTGTGATTGAGGTCAAGCGCAAACCCATCAACAATAAAAAAAATGGCCTAAATACTAACAAGAAAAAATATAACTGCCTTCCTCACGTGACCTAATATCTGGTGGTATTTTAAATTCCAGCTAATCATCCTTACCGTGGCTTCCGTAGCCTTAGCAGCTCGTCTTGAAAACGTCTACTTGCCGCCACACTCCAGAGGCTCCAGCGGTGCTAGCTATGTTAGAAAACCTCGTGTACTAGTTTTTTAAATAGGAACAAAACAATGTAAATGTAAAGGATCTGCGATACTCAGGTGGTAGTTTACAACTTAACATCACAAAATATTATTTATTTCCTACTTACTTGATATTTTGGACAATTCACACAATATCTTTATAAATTGTAGCCATGTGTTATTCTGATGTATAAGCTATATTAATTGTAAAGTTTCATTAAAATCCATTCAGTAGTTTTTACGTGAAAGAGTAACAAACATCCATCCATACTTACAAACTTTCGCGTTTATAATATTAGTAGGATAGGATTCGTAGGGCACCAATCGACATTTGCGAACAGACAATACAACCGTCCTTCAGAGTAACTCCCAGTGTAGTCATGTAATGGCCTTATATGATGCTGTAAGACTTCGGAGCATTACATAATCTGATAAGAATATAATAGTAGAGGCGTGAGGTCAAAGCTCTCTGTACAGCTCTACAATGAGGAAGCGAGTAGGAGTAGCTAGATTTATATGGCTAGAACTGTTTCCTGGGTTCTGACTGGGGTCAGATTAGGAGTATAGTAGAATGTAATAGAGTATCCGGTTTTTTTATCATCTGACATCAGTCACAAATATTTTAGGGAGCCATACCCGAATTGTAAAAAAGGAACTCTTATAAATCGTCCATCCGTCAGTCCCAGCTGCTTATTTCAGCAACTACTACAGTTATCAACTGGAAATTTGGAACAGTTTTAAATAATGCCTGACCAACTTTATTGCAACTAAAGATATTTTTAGCTAGCTCTAGTAGAAGTGAAGACAGGTTCTGATTACCTGTCAGTCAGTCAGTAAATTAGTGCCGAAGTTGCCTGTTTTGAGAAGCCTATAACTTTTGAACTATTAAAACTACAGTTTAGAAATATAGTACTGTGCATAATAACATGTAGGTTATTACGTGTTGAAAATTATATCTCAAATAGGTTCTGAGTTACGGGGCATCAAACATAGCTGGTGTAAATCGTACACGGCGCGCGGGCGTGATGGTGGCCGCGGATTTTAATAGGTACTTGGCCTAACACACTAACCGTGCGCTTAATGTGTCCAGTTAGATAGGGTCGTAAATGTCACTCTGAAATTAAATTCGATCGAGTAGGTCATAGTAAGCCGTGTGGCTCCCGGCTTAGAATAGGACCACCCCCCAATTTTCCCGTGAGGCTAAGGGATTGCACCAGGAGTTGGTACTGAAGTAATGCTTCGATCACCAATCCGCCAGCCAAGCGTGGCAAATCCCCCCAATGGACAGCCCATTTAAAGAGGCAGTCTATAGGGAGGCTTGTTCAGCTGTGGACGTAATTCATAATTCATTTATTGCCATAAATTACATGTAGGTGCAGATGTTATTAAAATATACAATATTTGGTAATTGATCAGTGCAATTTTACCCACCGGGGTGTAGCAATTAAAATAGTAACAATACACATACAACATGCAACACAAAGATACAACACAAATACATAACATTTAAATAAAGTCAAAGCAGAATTTCAATAAGTATTATCAATCATTAATTTCAAAATATTTCTAAAATGTCATGTTCTACATGTTTCATCTCATAATGAATACCTTTCTACCCTCGAAAGTAAAAACATTACAAAGAAACTTATCAAACACAATTCCTCCGACATCATACACGTTGTGAACTCTTTTTTCTCCCAATTTAATCAACGTCTAGTTCCGCTTCTTCGCAATTAATTCCCTAGACATATAATTAATTCCGATACATATAGGCCCTTTCTCTTTCCGCAATCGTGGCAACAATGCAACCGAATGACAGCCCGGATTGAGGAGAAAGGCCTCCCGAATAACAATGGACCTACATGTGACATATCGAATGTGATCTGCACTATTCAATGTTGGAACTGTTAGTGGGGTGGAGAGGTCTTAGATTTAAAACAGAAGACGTAAGAATTTATATCTGCAGCATTGTGGTCGAGACCGTTTGTGGTTATAGAATTTAATCAAAGAAATGTACGTTGCACTTAAATGTCAAAATTATATTACAAACGTAACAGGGCCTTTAAAAGTGAAACTTCAGAATTTAAGTAATCCTTGATATAAATTACTTTTAGTTAGCATCTAATAAATAAAAACGTAAATTTCACGTGTCTGTACATTAAAGATATTTGCAGAAAAAAAATAGGGGTGTCTAAGGATAAGTAGGTTAAGTAAATATAACACATTTCGATCATTTTTGGAATTTTTGCCTGTTTGTGCACGAGTCACTTAAAAACTTCTCACATAAACATAGTGCTTAATTCTATGTAACATACAGGCTTTATTTCATTGAAATCGGTTCAGTCAATCAAAAGTTATGCGAATTTATAGATTTTGAAAACTCGCATACACTGCAATAAAAAAGTGTAGGGTGTAATCTCAACGGAATTCGTGAGCGGGAGCGGGTATGGTACCAATGTAATAATATAAGTCAGTTTTTGAATACTATAAAATCGCAGTTTGGATTGCGATGGATTAGTTAGGAGGATTACATTTGGAGCGACGACGGTAAGAGAGAAAGAGGTTTGAGGGGAGGGTTGAGGGAAGGGTTGAGAGCAGAGTTGAGGGCAGGGTAGATGAGGGAGTGGGAGTGAGAGCGGATTCTATAGTCCACGCGAGAGGAGCCGCGGGCACAGCTAGTTTATAATATGAGTAAGATAAGATTCCCTGATAATAGTATTATTTGATAATGTGCTGGCGTCTCCATGCCGCCGTTGTTCCGATCCGCGCGCGAGAGTTATTAATCCAAGCGGAACTGCTCCACCACGGTGAGCATTTTCACTGTTTCGCTCATTTTCATATCATTATAATAACGTAACAACTCTATCCATTGCGTTAAATGTAAAAATAATGACGGGCAGGTAACTCTACTTTCCAAACTTTTATTGTCGATTAGGAAGAAAAGATTTACATGAGTTAATTTTATCATTATTTCTGCCAAAGCGGATACACTTGGCAAATATATTTTGTTTGTCTATTTTTTATGGTTTGAAGTGGAAGGGACAGAAATACCTAATTTTGCTTTCATCATGTCAGCCCCTAGAAGTCCACTGCTGGACATAGGCCTTCCCCAATGTTCGCCACCACACCCGGTCCTCTGCCCTACGGATCGGTTTTGATTTACCTGATGGTAAACGGTCACTGCCGCCCAAAAGCCACACAAAACCACAAATGCATTGACAGCCTTTCATAGTAAAAAAAAATAATTAATAAGTGTATCATGTTTCATTCATAACAATTCCTTGTCTAACTCATAACAACATATTCTGAATAGACTTGTCTTTTTGTATATGTAAGTACTTTGTATATGTACAAGACAAGTCTAAATGTTGTTATGAATTAGACAAGTCTTGTCTAATTCCAATCTAGAATTGTATGTTGTATGATTTGAGTTAGACAAAGACATAACTATTCACCAATAAAACATTCAGACCAGTGCCAAAGTTGTCTGTCCCTAGTGGGAATCGTAACGACTAAGCCGCTAGTCCAAGGACAATATTCCGATTCGTATTTATAGCAACACAGCGGCTCTCCTACCCATAGTGATAGTAAATTCCCGAAAAAATTCTCCTGTCCGAGAATTTATGAAAACTTAAGCAACTTTTCCCCACAATTAACAATGCAACTTATATCTGTTTTACGTATATAATCCTAACATGCAGTCTGCATATTACGATTATGTGCATATAATTTCTCATAAATTCTCGGCCAGGAGAATATTCTCGGGAATTTACCATCACTACTTCCCCATAAAGCAACCCGAAGGAAACGCCATAGTGTTTTATTCCGACGAAAAACATTTGTAATTTTTCGCGGAGGATCTACGCGCACATGAACACTTGTATGCTGTCGATACGAAACACACACCAAGACCAATTATATTACTAAGTAGCCACTAAAATTTGCCTCTATTCTAGTTGAAAACGAATTCGCTTCACGTTCACAAGGTCGAGGGTTTAAACCGGGCCTGTAAACGTTGCTCTGAACTTAACACGTCGTCTATAGACGTTATATTTCGTCGTCGTCACGTAGGCGGCGTCTAAGATCGTGTTAAATACGGTTATTATCATACCACAGTGCCAAAGAAGTAATTTTGAAGCATGTAAAATCCACAGACCGGCACTAGACTAGTGTGGTCAAATTTTGGGCAGACCTGTGCTCCAACAGTGGGCATACTTTAATAGGCTTTGTTGCAGGACCGCTGCCTTAGACTGTGACTAGTACCACGATTGTCAACACAATAACTGCCAGGTTTTAAGATAAGGCATATAAATGTCAAATATCTTTAAAATAAAAGAAAGTTAAAAATTATATAAATCAAATGTACAGAATCGTAGAGTCGTTGCTTTAGTTTAAATTGCAATACAATAAAATTGTGTTGTGCTCAGCAACAATCATCGATAGTCGATGTGAAATATTTTAGCCAACGTGTAATATTATTTATTAGTCTGCTATAAATTATTATGTTAATTTGTTTATGTTTATGTAATATGTATTTTCAAACTTTATTACAAGTAGGTACATTTCTTTATCAAATTTGATACTAAACGCATTATACTTGTCCTTTCGGTTTCTCTAAGGTTGACTGGAAGAGATCCCTAAGTGGGATAAGTCCGCCTTTGTACACAGTTTAATTCCTATTTTATTATTGTTGTTGTTGTTATTTTTGGTACAATAAAGCGTTTACATACATACATACAAATCCTAACGGTATATCTTACAATAGGTAGTTTCTATATGTAAGTACCTATATTTTCGATGTTATTTAATAAAAATATTGGATATATTTTTAGATTTTCACAGTATAAGCGAAGCTTTCAACTCTTATATGGTCCGTCTGTCGGTATGTCTGTCTTCTCGCCGGATAACTCGAAATCTAATGAACCGATCGAGCTACAATTTATAACATGCATAAATGTAAAATTGTTATAGGTAAATAATACGAAAAAATTACGGAAAATTTGTATTTTACGAGATATTATAGTTAAAAAATAAACTCACCATGTGATGACGTACCCTTTATCAACTTAATGTTTTCATTAAATAACGCCTAATTTCTAAACGTTTTATTTAACTTTATCAAAACGACCGTATTCAAATAGGTATGTCATGAAGCTGGAAACCCAAAATCTGCTGCTGCTGGATTAAATAAATCCTAAAACAGAATAAAACATAATAATATGTCTACTGGAATTTGTCGATAGAATCGCAACACTAACCATTCTAACCGCGTTCCAAAACTGCACACAAAACCGCACAGTCGCAAGCTGTGAAACCGCGCAAACAGCCGCGCGCAAAATTGAGCGGGAAAACTAGGCTGTATAAAACTTCGCGCTTATGAATAAAAAGCGGACTGAATGGTGTTTTGAAAATTAAAACTAGGTCTAAACTAGAAGCTGTATGGATGTGATACGTAATACCTTTGCTTCCTTTTATAATTAGTTCGAATTGCGCGGGAATGTCAAAGAAATGCTGTGAAGTAACTTTTAGATAAATAATTTTTTTTTGGGGTTAGGTTTTAATAATTAATTGTTAGTAAATAATATAATAAATTGTTTTTAAAAATGTGAGGGCAATTGATTAATTTAATTAATCATGGATTGGAAGAGAGTGCTTCTGGCTGCCGCCTTATCATCCATTTTGGACGTCAATAGTGAACAATTGTTTGGACAAAATGTAAGTGATTTCTTGTTACTTTTAGACTACATAAGTAAGTATATTAACTTGAGATCTGGTTTATACCCTAGTTTATACTGGGTTATCGAACAGGCGTTCTATAAAATCGATGATTTTACGACTTTAGCATACCTTCATATCAGACTTACTTACGTAACTAATGTTTATATTTTATTGTGCAATTTAATTGATTAATTTAACATTTCTTTTATTAGATTTTAATAATTATTTTGTGATTCGTACTCGTAGTGTTACTATGTGAATATTTTTTATTAATTTCGACTCGAACATACATATGTTAAAAAAATAAAGATTCAGACGAATTGAGAACCTCCTCCTTTTTTTGAAGTCGGTTAAAAACTAAAATAAATGAATTATAAATGAATTAATTATGACATTAAACGTCAACATAAGGTTGAAAGGAATTTCTTGGTCCTTTTACGTTGAAGGTGTACTCTACTGACCAGTGGTCGAACTAAAGCTGTAGGTAGGTATGATATGTTCGGGTCAAGGCTTGTCACGAACTTTCGGACTGCTAAACTTCTAGTGATGTGATTAAACAAATCAAAATCCCTTACTGCCTATGACACAAGGTACATTTCGTCGCCTTGGAGTGAAAACCTCGCATGTAGAAAGAGAAGTTCATCATCATCATCATCATCAGGTTATTTTTGTCTCCACTGCAGGAGCACAACCCTCTCTCATCTGCCGGAGACAGAGGATTTGGCCTACACTCCCCGCGCAGCCAGACGGGTTGGGGAGGCCTGATTGATGTTTTATAATGTATTCCCTTAGTCGCCTTGTACGACATCCACAGGAAGAGTTGGAGTAGTCCTATTCTACTCTACCGGAAACAACACGGCAAATCTAATGAACCGATTGAGCTACAATTTATAAATGCATAAATGTAAAATTGTTATAGGTAATTATTACGATAAAATGTAAGGAAAAAGTTTCGGGTAAAGAAGTAACAGGAAGAAAAAATTCGCACACTTATGTTATGTCTTTTTTTGTCAAATCTCTTGTTCTACATGCGAGGTTTTCACTCTAAGACAACGATTTATACAAGAATTTTTATTATAGACGCTGATTTTTAGACGCTTCGTAGGTATTGGCGATGTAATTTTACATCCAAATGTAAAAAACATCCAGCAACACATCTTTTAAAATCAATTGTTTATATTTACAATATTAAAAAGATTGTGCGAATCTTAAGAAACATCAGTACCAGACATTTTTGTCATTCATTTAATCGTATATTTTTTAATAACTGATTCTAGTCTCGACCTTGTAAAGTACATTTTAGACACGAACTCTTTAACACATACATCAACTATGTCTAGGGATAAAATATACTTTAAACTTTTTACCAAAAATTTAAAAATAATTTTCGGTGAAGGAAGTCTGCATATGCCAAAGAGATTCTAAGGCATATGTGAAGTCTAACAAATCGGTTTGGGGCATCTTTGGTGGACAGCGGTTTGGCACAAAAGATCCCGAACGGTCAAAGTGTCGCCAAGTCCTCCTAGCCGCCTAAGAAGATAAGATGCCTTGCATGACAAAATTATATGGCTGGTTTCACAAATGTTTTCTACCGCGAGTATCGGAATTAAACGTACGTAAAATCCACCATTCCCTACTAGGCTATATTGCAGACTATGGCCAGCAAATATAGCCTCCGGTCACGGTCATATTTAGCGGTCCCAGCAACGCCAGTAGCGATGGCGAATTCCTCTCATTGTTTTTAAAAATCCAAGACCTTGACATAGCCGTGGCTATCAGCATTAAGAGGCCTGCTTAGCAAAGTCGGTTTAACAATTTGCGTGCTGACTTTCCTTCAATCCTTTGCCATCTAACTGGTTAACCGTTTTCGATCTAAATAAACATATTAAGAAACGTTTTGCTTCCTCTTTCATAATGCGAACTTCTAAGGAATGGTACTCCCTGCCAGCTTTAGTATTTCCGGACAAGTACAATTTGGATCTTTTTAAAGGAAGAGTATATTAGACATCTTCTGTAAGCGCGCTCCACCTTAGGCCCCATCGTCACTTACCATCAGGTGAGATTGAGGTCAAGCGTAAATCCATCAAGAATAAAGAGAACTAACAAAAAAATTCTAATTATTATTCAAAACTCAGTGCAGTGTAGGTACGTCAAACTGTTTATAATATACTAGCTGTTCCCGCGGCTCCGCTCGCGTGTATTACAGAATTCGCTGGTCTATGTCTGTACATGTTAAATATTGTAGGAAAATATGTATGAGGGGTCTTTATAGGGCCAATAGGAGCCAAAATAATTGTTTTTAGAATTTTTGTCTGTCTGTCTGTCTTTCTGTCTGTCTGTATGTATGTATGTTTGTTACCTCATCACGCAAAAACTACTGAATGAAATTTGATTTGAGTTGTATTGCTGGTTACTTATGTTTCATCTTGATACGCCACCTAGAATCTGAAATATTAATAAAGTTGTGATTGGGATTGGGATCGTGATTGGGATTGAGAGTCTGAGTGGCAGTGGGATAGGGAGCGAGAGTGGGAGCGGATTCTGTAGTCCACATGAGCGGAGCCGCGGGCACAGCTAGTAGATTATAATGAGATTAAAGAAATAGATACAGGAAGGAAACAATATCCGGTAAATTTTCAGCATTGTTGCCAAGTTACCGTGGTAATAGAATCAGTAACACTTTTGTCTTTGAAGCAACAAACTTTCCAATCAATGACCTTGGCTGGTCATACACCATGAAGGAAATATTACAGGGGCTCGAAGGCTTGCGTAGCGCGCTTTCATATCGATAATGAGGACTGATATTGAACAAACATTCGCGAACAGATTTAATCACCTACTACTATTACAGACGCACCAGTTCACGTTTGTGTGTGTGCGTAAATTATTGTAGGGCTGCTACACCCAGCGCGAGAACATAGTCGATCGAGAGAGGGACAACGTTATACGACAGCAATATAAGTGCTTCTCTTTCTAATTTATAGCATCGATCTCGAGATAGCGCGCTGGCGTAACTTTTAATCGGTGGATGGCGCGGCGGGAGCCGAACGCCAGCAGCTCAGTAGTGCTTACTGCTGGCCTTGCTCTATTTTGCGACGGTAAAATAATTTTTTTCCCAAAACATATATGTTTTGGTAAAAAAAATTTCACCTCAAACTAAAATCAGAGAGCACTTAGTGGGCATATTAACTACGTAACGAAGCGACAGTTTAATCTCACCAGTTTGTCATGTCACCCGCAAAAGAGCACGGTTGGCAGCACGCATTACTCGACTGCCGCCGTTCGGCTCTCGCCTCGCCGTCCACCGATACAAAGTTACGCCAGCACGTTATCGTTGCTGACGTATAACGTTGTCCCTCGATCGACTATGTTCGCGCGCTGGGTGTAGCAGCTCTACAATAATTTACACACACAAACGTGAACTGGTGCGTCTGTAATAGTAGTAGGTAATTAAATCTGTTTGCTTGTGTAGAGGGTTGGGGGCACAAATTAAATATCCCAACAGAGTGAAGAATTTGTACACAGTTTAATTCCTATTTTATTATTGTTGTTGTTGTTATTTTTGGTACAATAAAGCGTTTACATACATACATACATATATAAGAATTCCTAATTAAATAAAAAATAACTATTTTCATAGGGCTGTCAACTTGTTACTCTGTAATTATTGGTAAAAACAAAGTCACTTTGAAATAAAGCTAAGCAAATGACATGTCGACTAAATAAATGGTTGTTGGAGTCAAATTTTTACAGTGTTCAAGGTTCATTCCTGGGAGAAGCGTTCTTCGCGTCAGATTCGTGGCTTATATTTTTCCTCATGACTGGTGAAAAACTAAAATTACATGGGAAAAGAAGGCTTAAAAACGAGTCAAGCTATCAATAAGGCACTCACGTAGACGTTACAGATAACGTCATGAGAAAGAATAAAAGCCACGAATCTGACGCGAAGAACGCTTCTCCCAGGACCCTCAAAAGTTCCTTAATAACAAAAGAAAATGATCCTTACGAGTACTTAACAGTAAGTACATAATGTATTTGTATTGCATGCTACTTTTATTATAGTTGGATAGATAAAACTATTAACGCTAAGACCAAAAATTTCATTGCAAATATAGAACTTACTAAACTTATCGTCATTTCGCGTTTCAAATACACTTTTATAGCCACATTCGCCAAAACACCACACTGCAATTATAACAAGAAACATCAAAACAGAAACAAACTGCGTACAAGCCCATTAAATTTAATCAATAATTGTGCATGTAAAATCTTAAATCTAGATTTTTGCAAGACGTTTTCGACACTTTCGTGCTCAGTGAGATGGGAAACTCATTGTTGCTATATTTTGTATAATTGGTGTTGGTACATACCATTCTTGTGAGCTTAGCTGGTTTACATAAAACGCCTTGGTGGCTTAGTTATCTTGAACTCGAAGCTAAGAGGTCTTCTGTTCGATTTCCACTAGGAAGTGACAAAGTGTGTCCGAGTCCTATAATTTTTCTGTCATCGTCAACATCCTAACAATACAAGATCAATTCTATACCAAAATTTGCCGTGTGGTTCCCGGCTTAGAATAGGGCCAATACCAATGTTCCTGTGGGTGTAGTCAAGGCGACTAAGGGATTGCACCATCAGGCACGAGCAGCAGCGTTCTTCTGCGTAAAGTAAAATTATTATTGCGATTATCATCAGGTTATTTTTGTCTCCACTGCAGGAGCACAACCCTCTCTCATCTACCGGAGACAGACTGAGGATTTGGCCTTCACTCCTCGCGCTGGCCAGACGGGTTGGGGAGGCCTGATTGATGTTTTATAATGTATTCCCTTAGTCGCCTTGTGCGACATCCACGGGAAGAGTTGGAGTGGTCCTATTCTACTCTACCGGGAACCACACGGCATTATTGCGATCACGAATCCCCAATAGACAGCCTACCAAAAATGGCATTCTATTGGAAAGGCTTATGGCCAGCAGTTGACAAAAGGATAGTGAAGATAAACAATGAGAGTAATTGATATCAAAGCAACGATATCTATCTATTGGAACTATTGGAACCTACTGGCAAATCACTCATTACATGTATAAATACATAATGCTCAAATCTTGGTCCCTAAAGGGACAGGTAGAGACGATCTACCCACACCTTTTCTTGCACCTCCTTTTATTCATCTCAATCACACATTAAATACCCTGACTTCCTCCCCTCTGTCCACTTAAATCTATTAGATACATAATGGATTTTTTTTCAGTAAATGCAAACCTATTCTTGTTTTTGCCAAAATTTTGCATCATTAGGACATTACCCCTAATTTAAATAGCCTGAATAGTCATGGAACATGGTCACCGTCACAATCCAGTCGTTTTATTGCTATTTTATGTCAATTAACGTGGTAACTGGGCTTATACTATCTTCATAGAGTCCACCAACATCAGAAGTGTTATTGAATTGCATCCAACGATCTCTATGTACTACTAGATGGAGCGTTCCAAACAATCGCTCTGTTCCACGCAAGTAGCCGCAACTCTTTCACATTCACAATGAAACTGGTGCAGTTACTACGCAGAACATTTAATTATTACTAAATATTGACGCGACGGTTAAATAATGTTATGGACAGTTATATAATACTAATTTTATTATATTTTGTTTTCCTATAGTTTGATTTTTGTGTGCCTGTCCTTATGATACTAACGCTGATCAGTAAGACTATCAATATATGGATAATAATACTTATAATATCTATTTTTTTATTTTAAATATTTTTTATCAAACATTATCTATTGTTAATAAGTTGAATCTACATCAACAAAATAATTATTCTCTCACCTGCTTTAATTGATTACTAATACGTAATAAAAAAAATATTTAAAAAACCTGTCGGATATGCTCTTTTTGCAATAAGTTAACCCCGCAGGAAACTGACATAGACGCAGATGATTGCGTACTTTCAAAAGAAACAGCGTCAAAAATTGTTTTTAAAACAATGAAAACGCTACATTGTATCTAAGATCTAGGTTGTAGACACAATGCATGGCATGATAGAAATTTTATGGACCAGCGAGAATTTGTAGATTCACCGTATGATGGTTAAATGAAAACAGTCAAGAATAGGTAGTAAATGAGGTATTATGATACATTTCAATTATGTACCTCCAATGAAAATTAGTTGTAAATGGGAACGGACATCTTGAGATGGTTTACTGTGCAATGAAGAGTAATTCTGTACCTCCAGTGAAAAAGAATCTAATATAGAAAATGCTACTAAATTGTACTATTTGTAACTTTTTTATAACTTATAACTGAATTTGTTTGTGCAATAAAGTGTATTGTATTGTATTGTATTGTATTTTTGAGGAGGCCCAATAAATTTTAATAATGTTCTGACATCTAGGCGCTTATCGCTAAAAGTAAGTTCTTACCTTACCTTGCTATGATATGATAAAATTTTTGTATGGACGGATGGTACCTATTTATTCAACTATTTATTACACACAAAGCGAAGTACTTTACAAGATGGTATTAGCTTCCATTAGACGTAGAAATTAAGTAAATTCTGTGAGCCCTATAAGGGTGGCATTTTTCTTTAGTGGAAATAACCCTCTTTAAATTAATAAATGACTTAAAAAAACACATACACACAAAAACTTATAACAAACAAAAACGAAAGAACATGTACAAAAAGTAAAGCTTATTTCTTTCAAGAGATTTCTGCCAGCCTAAACCTGTGACGAAAAGAACTTCCTGCTTTGGCGGAACTTCCTGTTTTGTACAACATTAAAGGATTTATTACAATATATTCAAAATATCTACTGCAGAACTATTAGCGAAATTAAAGACGAAAACTTTTACAAGGAGTTTGTTGGCCACATAAGCCCATGTAAATCTATTGTTTTTATCTTATCAGCGTCTTGAATCTATTCCACGTCTAATTTACCTCGAATTACACGGAAGTGGCAAACATCAGTGTCACCAGAGACCGTGGGCTAAGTTCAAACCAATCTGCCAGCCCACCAAACCGTCAAGTCACGACTCGACTGAGCCCTGTCCGCAAAATTGTCCAAAATTACGTATTCTCAAAAAGCACGACAACTAAGAAAAAGCTAAGTACTAAAATCACGACTGTAATCGTATTGTCAGAGGCGAACCAAGAAGTACGGTTAAACACAGTTGACAAGCAGAGCATTGAAAGAATTATTGTGATAATGACGTGTGGTGTGCATTTTGATACAAATTTAACATATTTAGAACTAACTGCACATGAAAAGCATGTGTCGTCAAAAACAAGTAATGCAATTGGATAAAATTAGAACAACACAAAAAAGAAAGATCGCTTCAAGAGATTTTATAAGAAAGAAAGATGAAGAAATCTTTGTATATTTGCATTACCTACGTCCTACCTTGTACTTTTTGTTTATGTTATTTCATTGATTAAAAAAGAAAACTTGAAAGACGTAGAAGTCGCAAAAGACCAAACCTACCCGTAAAAGCGGATACAGGCTATTACTCCCCTAAATCATACCCTAAGCACTTTATTTTGACCAATTTCATAATTTTGAAAACATCCTAAAGACAACCTGTTTACAAGAGTCGTTATAACTTACTTACTACCTTAAGTAAATAACATTAATCGATCAAGTGTGTTTATGGAAGATAGGTAAAACTACACAAAAATTGCCACCCCTTCCCCCCACCCCTAAAAGAAGTCCTGCCTACCAAGAGCTGATCACCATATCAGAGAAATAAACTCGGATGGTAAGCAAGGCAAGTCTAGCTAAGCAAGAAAGTTATTAGAGCCGAAAACAGAATAACATAAAAACAAGAAATTAAATTCCCAACAGTTTAGTTTATGGTACGGAACGTTAGAAAAACTGTCTCAGTGCTGGCACTAATTGTGCGCAAGCGCAGGGTTCGTGTCGCGTGTCAACGATCGCCCCGGGTCTAGGGTTGCCACATCCTCATCACTAAAACTTAAACCTAATTTATTTAATGGCCTTACTTTAATAGAATTTTGCCAATTTCAATTTAGTAATGGGATGATTGTGATACAAAAATATTGGTCGGTTACAATTTAGTCTTCCTGAGCATCAAATCTGAAAATGTACAACACAAAATAAAATAACAATAATAAAATTCACTATATTAGTAAAAAGTACTTAAATTATTATAATTTTGAATCAGATAACGTTTTATATAGGGAGTATAGTACATTAAAAAAGCCTAAAATCAATGAAACGTGGAATATTCGATATTAATGTTAAATAAATAGAAATTGGGCCTAAAAAAATTAAAGGTAAAGAGGCTGTCTATTTGACTTTACGATTATATCTAATGTCCAACTAAAATGGCCCGGATATCGCAGTTACTCGGTTACGGATAAAATACATAATAACGGACAATTTTGACAACCCTGTCTACATCGCACTCTTGCGACAAATTTGTAAGCACGAAGAATTTTTACATGTACCTACATGACGGGGTTTTGTATTTACGCGTCTTTGTTGAAGTATTACGAAATATATACCTATATAAAGCGATGTTTAGTGGTTTTGAAAAGGTTTTGAAATAATAAGTGCAAAAGAAAACGTAATGCTTTGAACTACTTAGATTTGCGTATCTAGGTACATAAATGTTAGTTGTATATGGCTCGAGAGGGACGGACTGTGAAGCGGCTTCTTCTATGGTGAGTATGTTCCTGTAGGAATCCAGTATTTTTCTGGGTTACTAATATGTCCACGTCCATTTAGAACAAGTCAACACGCCATAGGTAAAGATTTCGTTCCAGCTTCCAGAGATGATATCCCCTCGCAGTGTTTTTTAAGCAAACGTACAGACAGACAGCCTGGAGGTAAGTGGTCACTGTTGCCCATATACCTGCAGCGTACGTCGCCTAATCTGTTTCATAAATTTTTTTTATACACCAAACATTATGTACCGCAAGAAAAGACGCAATGCAATTAGAAATTGCACTTACAGCACTTTCAACGACACGCAACGGCTGTTCCGAGACCAGATGTTACGATAATTTACGTGTACTTCCTTCTAACTGACGTGTGAGATGTAGAAAGTTTGCAAGTATTAGGATTAGGAGCTCCTTAACGGGATATTTGCTGTCGTATATCAAGAAAGTTATAGATTAAAATGCTTCGTATGCTTAGAATAGACCAAAAGCAAGAAGATATTGGGTTACAATCGATATTGATAGGTTCTGGAATGGAGACCGCGGATCGGCCTGAAGAAGGTGGCCGGAAGCGGCTGGACGCGGAGGGCGGAGGACCGGGTGTGGTGGCGTTCATTGGGGCAGATTACTAAAATTACTCAAAACAAAAAGAAATTGGAATAACTTTTTACTTTGAAGTACATAAAAAGTATTACGTAATTTGTGTGAGCGACGAATATAGTCGCGTGGTCATTCTCTCGCCGTCTCATTTACACGACTATTCCAGCCCATCATATCTGTATCTCGGTGACTACGACCACAACTTTGAGTTTAGCTGCCTGTATGTGTGCATGCAATCGTGCACCGAGCCTAGGTTTCGTTTGGAAATGTAAGTGTTTGGGGGGTAATCTAGCGGGTTCTATAATATATTTACATACCAAAGTTCCCAGAGCTATAGAATTACAATTCTATAGCTCTGGGAACTTAAGTTTTTTGAAAAATTATACATAAGTTGAGACCTGAGAAATAGGATACGATCCTTGTCGATACGATCCGTGAAGACCAGCTCAGTCGGGCACGGCACGACTCCAAGAGTTCAAGATGAGAAAAATCCATATATATCACAGGGTGCCCAGTTCACACAGTCTCACAAATAGCCTCAATAAACGCACGACGACAATATTTCGGCAGATTATAAGATGGGGACCACATACGATGCGGCTCCAAGCATGTGTTCTCGCAGTGAGCGCGAGACAGGTCTGGTTACAAGATGGAGGGTCGCCTTTACAATGAGTGAATCAAATCTCCCCCTTTTAATAGAATTGACAAGGATCGTACATAAGAGTCATATATCTTCCTTCGCATGAACGATTCACGAGTTACTGCACCATTATTCCTTTCTTGCTTCTTCTGAATGCTCGTCAACACACTCGGTCCTCAGCCATTTATCCGATCAGAGACCTTTTCCAGGTCGTCGGTCCACATTTTGTGTGGAAGAAATCAGTTGTCCATAGCATGTTCAATTACCATTTTAAACCAATCATAAGGATAAATACAGACAAAACGGTATGTCGCATAGCATCTATTTAATTAATACAACGCTTCCTTTAGTGAAAGCCTCAATCAAATAATGTCGCTTCCTAGTTTCTACATGACCGGAAACTGTTTTAGAGTTCTGTAAATAAGCTCCTAGTACTTGTACCAGTAGCCTGCTTGACTTAGTTTATTGGTATGTCTGTGAGTCAGTGGTCTCTGTACTATTAACTAGACAGGCCCTCTGAGCCTAAAAGGAGACATCACTCCCTTAATTCCCATGTCACATTTGTTTAAAGTAAATACTAGATAGGCAGTCTCTGGTGTTTAAGTCTAAAAGCCTAACACCCAAGCCAATACTTACTAAGACCATTCGATCAAGTTCTCTAACTTAAACTGATCTGAATAATATTGATTCAAACTATAAAATATAAAACATAATGTTTGTATGTAACAACCAGACTTGACGCTCGAATGACTGTCCCACAAAAAACCTTTTACACTTTCGGTCAAACCTCATCGCTTCAGAGGATTAATAACGCGGCAAAACAAAAACTAATGTCTGTTACGTAAAATATAATCTTATGGTGAGAGTTGATAATGGCCTTTTTAATGCACTAAACCAGATGATTTGCCCCCCCCCCCCCCCCCTCCCATTCAACCAAGTGTGCCTACGTGTTGTTTAGTTTTCCTGATATATCTCAGAAAATCCTTTATTATCCTCAAAATTTCCATAAATCTGCTTTCGGCTCCCTGCTCACCGAGGCGTCGGCGCTACACTGTGACTTATTCGTGAGAGAGAGAGAGAAATGCCTGTTTCGTCTATAGCATAAGATATAGGCCATCCCCAATGAACGCCACCACACCCGGTCCTCAGCCCTCCACATCCAGCCGCTTCCGGGCACCTTCCTCAGATCGTTGGTCCATTTAGCAGCGGGGCGTCCCACCCTGCGCTTGCCGATCCACGATCTCCACTTCAGAACTCGTCTGCCCCAACGTTTCATTGCTACACTCCCATTTGATAGAGGGGAAGTGGGAACTCTCTTCCTACTTTGACTCTTTACTTCTATAATTAAATTTGTCTGGGGCCCAAGGTAGCGTAAATTCATGACCTGGGACTTGCCCTACCTTCACTGGTAGGTGTCTTTGCAGTTACCTCCGTTGATCCTCGCTTAGAGGAGTTGCGGGGGGAGAATGGTGAGGAGGCGGGAATGCCCCAACGGCCATAGATTCTGCCACAGATGTGGCATGTCCACAAATGGCCCGTTGATAGTAAATGCCTCTAGTGTGTGTAAAAATGTAAATGAATCAATTACGAGTATGTATTCAATAGGTCGATAATGAACAAGTTTCCTTATGCAGTTGCACACAGGTCGATGATCTTAATGCAATGTGCCGGGGTGCACTAATGCTGTCTTTACACTAGACGGGCGATGCTACAGCTAGCTATCCAGGATCGATAGGTGATCTATTTGTTCTGTTGTTAAAAAAATTAATAATTTGAGATTAATCTAATAAATAAAATCGTAAACTTCGCGTGTCTGTATATTGAATATTAGCAACAAAAAAAATTGGGGCATCTAAGGATAAGCAACAGAACACATTTCGATCATTTTTGAAATTTTTGGCTGTTTATCCTTTTATCTGTGGTGTGGGAGCGGGGACGGGAGCTGGAGCGGGAATGGGAGCTGATTCTGTAGTTCACGCGAGCAGAGCCGCGGGCACAGCTAGTAACTTACTAAAAAAAGAAACTGGATAGGTATGTCCGAAATATTGATATTTTCTACTCCCATACATTTACTATGACACTCATAAAGGTAATTTTTGTCAGCTTCTTAAAAGGATTTATTGCATTTGTTAAGCATACTTATCAATAAATATTAATTAAATACATGTGTTTCCGCTATACGGCATTAAAAGATTTTGTCTGTTTTCCACCCCGTATACATACGGAGCTAGTGAAAATATTGTTTGGGTACACGAATGAATGAATTAATGAAATATTTATTTACTAGATTAATGTAAAAATAACATGGTATCATTGAAAACAGTTATGCAAATTTTAGTGTAATTTTTTGGGAAATAGGTACGATACTTACACTTATATCGATGTTTTTTTTCCATTTTTCGAAGGTCAATCATAAGAGAAAGATTATAATACTATAAAGACATAAGCCAAACATAACTAAACATTAATAAATAGAAAATTTGTAACACTAAACTACAAATAATAAAAAAGGCCGTCGAGGTGGTCGCACTGGGGCATTGTGCCCAGAAGGCTGGCGACGTTCCCTCTTTGAAAGAAAGATTTATACCATTATCTCTACGATCCTACACGATGCAAGCGTTAAAAAAATATAGCTTATGCACAGAATCATCGCTTATTATAAGTTGGAGTAGTGGTTTAACGCATCTTCCTCACGCAAATGCTGATAATGTCACGTTTTCTCGACTCTTCCGCGCCAGACACGAGATGCAAGTCATGCATGGATGCATAATACATGCATATTTGGAATATCTTACTAAATGATCATTTGTTCACATTCTAAGATAACCAGAGAGATTATCAAGAGAATATCATCTATCACCACTGGTAATTTTCCTAATCCGTACTTTTTGTTAATTCGTCAGTTTCTTAACCGTCAGTTTCGCTAATTTGTCAGATTCGTATCAAATCAAATCAAAAATCTTTTTATGTACTACACATTTTACAGTTAGACCCCACAAAAATGACTTGTCAGTTTGACTGAGGGGAAACAGTCTCAAAACAATAGAATAGAATAGAATAGAATAGAATAGAATAGAATAGAATAGAATAGAATAGAATAGAATAGAATAGAATAGAATAGAATAGAATAGAATAGAATAGAATAGAATAGAATAGAATAGAATAGAATAGAATAGAATAGAATAGAATAGAATAGAATAGAATAGAATAGAATAGAATAGAATAGAATAGAATAAGTCATTTTTTCATAGCTACGACACACACATACATGAGAAATAAACAGAACAGAATTACGTATTTTTTATGTACGTATGTTTTACCTTTGAGGTTTATGTGGTAGATACTAAACTGTTATATTCAATGTATTGTATCATTTTGACCACTTTAATAAGTAAATAATGTAAGAGTGTTGGGCGTAATTATCTACCTTAGTAGCTTAGATGTAGTTGAATTCTAGAAAATTAAAACTCAGCTGTAGGACTTGTACTTTTCGGGCAACGTAAAACTGGCGCGGGGGTGACTGACGCTTCTTTACGCTCGACCCCTGAAACTTAACCTATTTTTCGACTGAATTCGATATATTGTTAAAATTACGTGCTTGGGCTATTCATATAATAATGTTAAGAGTACCAATGACCTAGTTTGTGTCCAAACTAGGCCATAGCATAACAGTAGTTCAATCGATCACATTTAACATTGTATTACTGTAACATTGAATGTTACATACAGTTGAACTAGATAGAAAGGTCAAAATGAGGTATGCGGGCGAAACCACGCGCAAGTCTAGTATTGTTGAAATTGAAACACAACTTTTGCATAACAATAAATAAGCAACATACCCAAAGCATCTATAGGTACAGTAGAGACACTAAAGCAATAGATGTTACTAATAGAGCTACAAAAGTAAGCGTCTATACTTTTGTAGCTCAAATGGGAAACGTATTTTACTAAAATACCTAAATACTGGTTATTAATATATAACATTATTTATTTAATACTACAAAACAAAGAAGTAGTACAAAAAAACCAATCGCAATATGAATTTTGCATATAAAGGCTTCTAGAAAAATTTACTTTTTAATATCTCAGGTTCTAAGTGGCGTATCAAGATGAAACATGCACCAGAATTTAAATTAGACCTCCAGCAAGATAAATGTGAAAACTGCATTAAATTTTATTCAGTAGGTAGTTTTGGCGTGATGAGGTAACAAACATACATACAGAAATACAGACAGAAAGACAGACAGACAGACCCACTAAAATTCTAAAAACAATTATTTTACTTATTATATATACGAGTATATATAACAATATTTCTATTGGCCCTATAAAGAACCCTCATACAATATATCCCATGTACAGACATAGACCAGTTACAGTTTTATTATATGTATAGATTTGACTTGTTAGTTTATATACTGTGCGTTCAGTTTATACTATGGCAAGCGATCACAATACCAGTTCTAAAATAATATATTTATGTCGTAATGTTAGATCAATGTCGTGACTGAATTCGATTCATGATTCTGTATCAACGTGAGGGCTTGCTGTGATGGGACCACATATTTATGAAGAAGCAGGACTTTCCCAAATGACTTGCACGTTATAATATTTTTAAAAAGACTTCAAAAGACAATTTCGTATATAGCAATTTTACATACAATTTGGCTGTAACAGTGTCTTGGCCTTCCCTCTGTCATAATGTATCATTAAATAAATAAAATAAAAAATAAAATAAAATAAATAATGTATCATTATGGGCCCGAAATACGTCCACTGCTGTACATAAGCCTCTCGAATAGAATGCCATTCTTGATGGACTACCCATTGGGGGATTTTTCATAATCACCACGACTGCCAGGCGGATTGGTGATCGCAGTAATGATTTTTTAATATACACATACCAACCTGATGCAATTTTATAATTGCCTTGACGACACGCACGGGAAGATATTCATCATCATGTTATTTTTGTCTCCACTGCAGGAGCACAACCCTCTCTTATCTCCCGGAGACAGACGGAGGATTTGGCCTACACTCCCCGCGCTGGCCACACAGGTTGGGGAGGCCTGATTGATGTTTTATAATGTATTCCCTTAGTCGCCTTGTACGACATCTACGGGATGAGTTGGAGTGGTCCTATTCTACTCTACCGGAAACCACACGGCATAGGGAAGATATGGTGTGGCTCTATTCTAAGCTAGGAACCACACAGCTAAATTGTATTAATTATATAAAATCGCTGCTAGAAATAGATAAGAGTTACCTATCAAATAGAAACTACTATAACGACATTGTGATGCTTAGGACAAAGCTCTTCAATTCAATTCAATTCAAATATTTTTTTTTGTGCACCAAAACATATACATTTTTAAATAAAAACAAAACTTACATAGAAGGATGAATTTAGTGTACAATAAGTAAAGATTAAAAAAACTAAACCAATTTACATGTGTGTGCAATGTTTAATAAAACAATTATAGAAAAAGTCTTTTTAATAATTTGGTATAAACCAACATACTCAGGTAATCAAATTGGCTGCATATTCAAGCAACGTAAATCCCTTTTCCAATCAATCACAAAGAAACTGTCTAACATTTAGTAATATATATTTTGGTCTTACTTATTTCTAAAACGTAGTCACTTAACTTTTAGACACACGACAAATAATTTCGAAACTCACACTTCTAGCAATTGCCGAGTCATTATTCTCTATTCCATTCAATTTTCAAACTCATGTTGAATGTCAGAAGTTGATTACCAATTAGTATTAATGTTCAATGAATGGATACCAAAATTAGTGGTAATTGGTTTCGCAGTGATAGGATTTGTAACTGTTTATTGATATTATTATTAGAGACTAGTTATTCCCGCGGCTTCGTTCACGAATACCTCTAAAATACGTACTAATGCCGTTTTATATAAGTACTCGTATATTCTTAATTGTAGAAGTCAGAGCTATAAAACCCAAGGTATTAAAGAGAATCCTGTGAATTATATACGTTACTTTCCCATATCGCTAACTACCGCCCCTTGTCCTTTATTGGGGATCTGGACCGCCAAAGCCTCCTTAAACAGGCCTGAGTTCTTGCACCGCTTTTCTTCATCATAAATATCAGCCCTTAGATGTCCACTGCTGGACATAGAACGCCACCACACCTGGTCTTCCGCATCCAGCCTTACTCAGCCTGTCGACATATGTCTCGGCGGGGCGTCCCACCCCGCGGTCTCCACTCCATAACTCGTGGTCCCAAACAGCTTTCGAATCTGCGACAGATATAGCCCACCTACTGCCCATCAGCTTGCTAATCCTCTCTTCGGCTGTGTCGGTAACCTTCATTCTCCGTCGGATATCCTCGTTACAAATCATATCCTTCAAAGAAACCCCGAGCATAGCCCTCTCCATAGCTCGCTGAGCGACTTGAAACTTGCACCGCTTACTTAATAGTAAATGTTGTACAGGACGTTTCACTTTACTATTTCAATGGAAGATGTGCAAACGTTAATTATATAGACGATATAATTGTACTAAAAGCGAATTAAGTAACTAGCTCTAAGCAATTATACCACGTAACGTAACATAAAGTTCTACCATGACATCGTACGCAACAGAGGGCCGTTGGCAGTACGAAAAACGCGATCTACCATGCCGAGGTTCAAGTTAGATCGCCCGGCATGCCTTCTACCATAGGTTTGTTCGTAACCTACGTATACCTACATTTACTCAGTGCACTGAAAAAATGCTGGTTAACCATTAACCAAGTGGCATTTTGTCTCTAAACCATGATCAAGTTAACAAGTTGAGAGTTTAAGGCAAGATCTTGGCGCGCTCGTATGGATTTAAGAGGCTATTCACGCTTAAGAAGACGCTTGTTCAATTCAAATATTGGTTTTTTTAAGGTGCTCTCAGACATTTTTAGTTTTTAAATACAGATTAGTATGCAATATAACAAAGAGGTATAATTTTAATTTTCGGTACTCTTCAGATTGCGAAGAGTTTTGACTACATTTGGAACTGTAAGAGTCCCCGCAGACTGCAAACTTTATATCGGCCGATAATTTAGTCGGATTGAGCTCCTAGTGCGCGCACTGGGCCGCCAAATCGTCATAGTGTGCGCACTTGCATACATCTTTATACTGTTTAAGAGCCTGACTAAATTATTGGCTGATATAAAGTTTGCAGTCTGCGGGGACTCTAATGGAGTGGGAGCGGGAGCGGGAGCGGATTCTCTAATCCACGCGAGCGGAGCCGCGGGCACAGGTAGTCCACAATCTTCAATTTACTTCAAGCCACAACAGAAACTGTCTTGTATGACGAAATGTTCAACAGCTTGTAACTCAGTAACGCATGCAGTTGTTGCGTATCACGTTTTTAATTATTGACTGTGTGCAAGAAGTCATGGTTGTAATGGTCAGTGACCTCGCTCAGCATAGTATATGACCATAGTTGTGGTTATTTTAAAATAAAAGGTATTATTTTCATTTGAACTATTCACATTGAAGTTGCATACTTTTCATAAGCGCAAAGCTAACGAAAGATAAAAGACATTCACATGTAAGCAGGAATTGAACCTGAAATGTACCTGTCCGTCCCACTAGTCCCATTGACCCAGTCCCATGATGGGACAGGTGGGATGATTATGTCCCAGTAGTCCCATGGGACAACTGATACTGACGTAGATTTATTCCATCCCATACGTATCTTGCCGAATCTATACGTTGCAGTGTGGTTCCCTGCTTAGAATAGGGCCACCCCAAATCTTCCCGTGGGTGTCGTTAAAGCGACTAAGGGATTGCACCAGGGATGGGCAGCAGCGTTCTTCTGTTTATATTAAGATCATTACTGCGATCACCAGTCCGTCTGCGTGGTGATTATGACAAATCCCCCAATGGAAAGCCCACCAAAAGAGGCATTATATTGGAGAGGCTTATGTCCAGCAGTGGACGTATATAGACTGATGATGAGATGATACGTATCTATTTACGCAGAATGTGGAATGTTACGTCGTATCTTCTTGTGGAGTATACGACAGTGCCTGAAAACAAAAGTCTGTGACCGTGGACGTGGACGCTGAGAATGGGACTAGACCGAAAACTCAAAATCGCTCAGCGGGCTATGGAAAGAGCTATGCTCGGAGTTTCTAAAGTCTGCGAGATAGCTCAAAAAGTTATAGTTCATAGTTAGTTAGTTAGTTCATAGTTCATTTATTAGTATAATTAAATACACGTCATACATAAATAAGTACTCATACGTATTATATGAGTAAAAAATAATAATCATTAAATTTGGTTAAATAGTAAAAAATAAAAAATGTCAAATTAATTAAACAAATTAAATAGTTAAAGAACGTTAGTCACGACGACGTACATGTAAATTCCTCAATTTTATAGAACGCCTGCTCGACAAGCCAGCGTTTCGACTTCTGTTTAAACGCAGCTGTACTGCTTGCAGCTGTGACGTCAGACGGCAGGCGATCGTACATAACGGGACCCATGACATTTATTTCATGATTATTTATTTGTTGTCCCCAAAGATCTCCATGTACTACTAGATGGAGCGTTCCAGACAATCGCTCTGTTCCACGTGACTGCGGCTCCGGGAGCCGCAACTCTCTTACATTAACTTTGACACTTGTGCAGTTACTACGCAGAACATTTAATTATTACTAAATATCGACGCTACGGGTAAATAGCGTCAGTATTTAGTAAATAATTAAATGTTTTGCGTGTTGCGTGTTAGTAAATAATTGAATGTAACCGGCTCCCGGAGCCGCAGTTAAGTGGAACATAGCGATAGAATAGAATAGAATGGAAAGACTTTACAACAAAGGAATTAAAATTGACGACATAAATAAGAAAAATGAGAAGCAAACAAATTACATAACCGTTAAAACAAAACAGAAAAAAATGACACAGTGTTGTAGTGTGACGCCAAAAGGGTCCCCAGCTCAGCTTATGCGCTGATTGTTTGGAACGCTCCATCTAGTAGTACATAGAGATCGTTGGTTGTCCCTACTAAATACAATGTGAGTGTATTTTTAATGATTTTAAATTCGCGTAACTTCTGTTTAAGTGAGCTGATTGCGATAAAATAAATTTTACTGCAAGTCAACTCCTATATTTATTTGAAAACTCCATCTGAATTGAGGTAGTATTCTTTACGTAATGCATGCACAAACAGACAAAAATTCCAGAACGATTTACAAAGATTTTCGATGTAGGTACAGTTTTATTATCATGGATTTTAAGAGCCGTGGTAGCCGGTTGGTTGTGCACTCGCCTCACGTTCATGAGGCCCTGGTACAAACCCCGCCCGTACCAATGAGTTTTACGAAACTTAAGTACGGTTTATTTATAATACCACAGGCTTTTCGGTGAAGGAAAACATCGTAAGGAAACCTGCATATGCCGAAGAAGAAATACTGAGATACTGAGGCGTATGTGAAGTCCACCAAATCGGCTTGGGGCACCGTTGGTGGTCAGGAGTTTGGCACAAAAGATCCTGAAGGGTCGAAGTGTCGCCAGGTCTTCCTGGCCCCTATAAGAAGATAAGATACTGACTTATATAGTTCTATGTCTACGCTACTTAATATTCTATGAAAAATATGTAACATCAATCATTGTTGCCATTCTACGTCGACCTCCACAATCATGGTCACCAAAATAACGAACTTGTCAGAAGCGTGATGTTTCCGTCATATGTAACATGCAGTAACATTCAACTTGGAGACATGTTGACCACAACTTGTTAACAAATCAGTAGTTAAAAAAATAATAAAAAACTACTAAATATAAAGTGGAAAATAATATCTCGTATAATATTTATTTTCATAGTACCTTTAAGTATGTATGTATGTATGTATGTATATAAACGCTTTATTGTACCAAAAATAACAACAACAAAAATAATAAAATAGGAATTAAACTGTGTACAAAGGCGGACTTATCCCACTTAGGGATCTCTTCCAGTCAACCTTAGAGTAACCGAAAGGACAAGTATAATGCGTTTAGTACCAAATTTGATAAAGAAATGTACCTACTTTTAATAAAGTTTGAAAATACATATTACATAAACATAAACGAATAATATATACATAGACGATACATGAATAAGTGAATGATACAAATATCCATATATATACATAAATTTTTTTTCTTCCTTCACATCCATATCTATGGATGAAGAAAGAAAAAATTTTACGCCGCCCAGATGGAGTACCTAGTAATTACCAATACATTATAAAACATCAATCAGGCCTCTCCAACCCGTCTGGCCAGCGCGGGGAGTGTAGGCCAAATCCTCCGTCTGTCTCCGGCAGATGAGAGTGTTGTGCTCCTGCAGTGGAGACAAAAATAACCTGATGATGATCCATAGATATAAGTAACTCTGTAGTTACATTTACCTTCCACTTGCATCTGCAACCACATTAATGGTGTGTATGTTACCATTCACATTGTAGTGTAACAGCTCATGAATATTAACAATGTTGTAGCTGCCGTTCCGCCAGAGATTTCGACACTTTCCTCGTGTGGTGTCGAAGCCTTTTACGTTAAAATAATGTTAAACAATCGCATTACAATCAAAGCAGGACTATAATTTTTTTGGGAAGATGCTAGTGATTTCTGGTTCGCTAAATAAAAAAAACTTTTGTTGGAAAATGAATATTATTTCATAAATGAATTTTCTAAATGAAATGAAATTGGTGGGCCCTCTGATGTTTAATTTAATTTGTGATAATTTAATAGCAAGTGTATTTTAAAATTATTATTTTAATATTATATACTGACATAGATAGTATGTTATATACTATGACATTATTTGAGTTGTTGACATTGTAATTTATACATTATTTTATTTTATGACGATCCCTTTTACCGTATTAGAATGACATGTAAAATTGATTTTTTAAGATGTAAAAGTGAAATAAATAAATCTAATCTATCGACATATAGGAAACCATATTTTCCCATATTGAATTATGTTTCTGATTTTTTTTTTAATATTTATCAAGCCTTCTTTAGTGATAGTTATTTACAATGCATTATAGTATTCTTAAATTTTAGTATGTCAATTATAATTAAATTATTAACAAATTATTTAAAAATTAAATTCAAATTGTATTGCCTGCATTATATTTTAAAACGTACGAGTATATATACTACAGAGCATCCCATTGCCCGACAATGGGATGCTCTGTGTTTCTGATTATTTGTACCCACGACGGAACGGAGACGGTGTATGCGTTTGTTTGTGCAAACCAATGTTGCCATATATCTCCAAAACAACTGATCCGATTTTGATGAGGTTTTCAGTGATGGGTTCGGGTTTGATTGGTGCATGTACTCAGATAGGTGTTACGGTGACAACTCACCAGGGGGCGCTGCAGTAAACGTTTGTTAGTGCAAAACCATAACTATGTTTTTCAACGATATTTTCAGTAATTGGTTTGTGGCTGATGAGCGAGAGTTCTAAATACAATGATAAATGATTGTAGTGATGACATCTCTTATGTGATAATCCAACAAATCAAAACTCACTCATAATCCCGAATGAATGGTTTTTTAAATTAAGTAGCAATTTACATAGTGTTAATCCCCTTCCCCCTCCCCTCCCTCTCCCCTCCCCCCTCCCCCTCCCCGCCCCTCCCCTTCCCACTCCCCCCACTCCTTCCCCCCTTCCTCCCGTTCCTACTCTCGTTTCCGCTTCCACTCTCGCACTTACATACAACCCAAATCGAGTCCCCCCCCATGGGAATTCTAACCAACGACCTCTGGCACTCGACTCTAACGACACGGCACTAGGACGACAAGGCAAGCAAGAACTCCGTACATAATACGCAAGTAGGTTATGGTTAAGGAATCTATTAGTCACAACTATGGCTGTCAAGAATCCTGGGCAGTGGGCGTGGTTGCGTGCCTTTCCAGTTTCTATTCGGCAACTGAAACTGTTTCGCTATACAATAAAACATGCATTGGTGCAAGCTACAGGAAATAACGACTTAACAAAACCATTGTAAACGATGTGCTGGTTAGCGTGAAAGCAAAACAAGAACTCCAAAAGCGAACGGAAAATAGCGAGGGCGTATGGTAAGTAAAGGTGTCGTGCGGATCGCGGTGCGCGTGCGCTTGGTGTTGTGCGGGGAGGCAGCGGCGCGCGCGCATATTATGTATTTTTATTTACCATACACCCTCGCTATATATTATTTATTTATAAATAATATTTAATCTCATATCAGGCACAGTGCATCCGTCATCAACAACCATTTAAATACGCTAAATAGGCCACCAATGGCATACAGTGGCGATGGCACAGTGTGAAAGGATAGAGGGCGTTTTTGTATGGAACCAGGTGGATACCAAATCGCTCATATCACCTACAATATAACTGAGATTAGTCGCCATGGTAAGTAGTAAATCATAGATAACGAATTCTGAACAACATCTTCGTCAGGAAAAGTCCTAAGTTCTGCATGACGTTTAAATAAAAAAGTTATAATGTCTTCGTCTGTTTAATTTCTAATTTCTTAAATCCTTTGGAAGAATATGATATAATGACGACCTCCGTGGCGGAACGGGAAGCTCTCGAACTGCCACGCCGGAGGTTGCGGCTTCGAATCCCGCTAGGGGCAAATGTTCGTATGATGAATATGAATGTTTGTACCCAAGTCTTGGATGTTTATATATTTATTTAGTATGTATATCCGTTATCTAGTAACCATACCACAGGCTCTGCCTAGTTTGGGACTGGAGAATTGGTGTGAATGTCTGAGATATTTATTATTTATTATATTATTATTAATACGGAATTCTAAAGGCGTCACACGCCCGGCAGTGTTCTCCCGACTAATTGTGAATGAGCTCAGAGTAGAGCTCTAATTTAGTTACATATTATAGAACAACAAATTCTCTTTAGCCTTAGAATAGGACCACCCCCAATCTTAAAGGCAACTAAAGAATTGCACCAGGAACGGGTAGCAGCTTTCTCCTATATATATATCATTACTGCGATTACTAAATTCTTCGACATGGCTCAAAAAGTTAGTACGCTGAAGTGGCAGTGGGCTGGTCACATCTGTCGGAGAACTGATTATCGCTGGGGTAAACGAGTTCTCGAGTGGAGACCACGACTGGGCAAGCGTAGATTCAGTGGCGCGTCTTGGGACAGCCAAACCCGATATTTCTTCTCATCAAGTCACTGCCAGCCGCATTTCGCAGACCGTCGCTCCATGTAGCCAGGGGGCGTCCCACACTACGCTTGCCCAGTCGCGGTCTCCCACAGTTGGACATAGGCCTCTGCCTATGTCAAACAGTGGTTTTTTTCAGACTTATGATGATGATGATGATTACTGCGATTACCAATCCGCCCACCAAACGTGGTAATTAAGGCATTTGCCTCATATTAAGGGATTTCCCTCATTTGACAGACCATGAAAGTGGCATTCTATTGTGGACGTATATCTGCTCATAAATTAGCACGTCCAGCAATAGTCTCCCGATTGATCGTAAATGAGCTCACCTATAAATACAATACAATACAATACAATACACTTTATTGCACAAACAAATACAGTTACACGTTATAAAAGTTACAAATAGTACAATTTAGGCGGTCTTATCGCTTTAAGCGATTTCTTCCAGACAACATTGGGTAGAAAATATTATGCCAGAGAAATTGTAGGTTGCGCTGATTAGGAAATTTCAATGATAAATAGGTACTTCTAAATAAAATAAAATAGCAAATGAGTGATAAGTATTAAGTTTTTATGGTTCTACACATATTACATATACATAAACAAAAAAATAAATACAATACATACATAGAATACTTATACAATAATAAAAAAAACACAATACAAATACATACACATACATGAGTAAATACATTTTGGGAGTAAATATTGCCAGGTCATATTTTGCGCTGCCGTTTTTACACTGCATATAAGAAATCTAGTAATTCTCTTTCAGTTCATATCTTGCGCCAAATGAGTCAGGTACAAATTATTGCCACTGATATCGAGATAGAACGCTTTTCTCGCTAGCCGGTTTGGTTTCTCCCCGCAATGCAGATTGTAAAGATAGCTCTGGAAAGTGGAGGTCATTAAACCTTAAATATTGACGACCTCCGTGGCGGAACGGGTAACTCTCGGACTACCATGCCGGAGGTTGCGGATTCGAATCCCACTAGGGGCAAATATCCGTATGATGAATATGAATGTTTGTACCCAAGTCTTGGATGTTTATTTAATTATTTAAGTATGTGTATCCGTTATATAGTAACCATAGCACAGGATCTGCCTAGTTTGGGACTGGATAATTGGTGTGAATGTCTGACATATTTATAAAAACCAAAAAAAAAAAGAGTTAATTTTATTTATTTTTATTATATTTTAAATGGAAAGGCAGCTTATACCTGGTGCTTCCCTATCAATATTGACTCGGTTATTTTCTTATAAAGAATTGTCTGTTCTTAAACATGTTTACTGATACAATAGATTCTGGCAGAATGTTCCATCTGAAAACAACACTGATGCGTGAAAAAAATTCCTTGAGGGTTCAATTCAATTCAAATTCAAATATTCTTTATTGTGCACCAAAACATATACATTTTTTAATAAAAACAAAACTTACATAGAAGGATGAATTTAGTGTACAACTGCGGCCTTAGGGTTCAGGTGAGGATTGGATCTTTTGTAATCTCATATTATGTCCTCCAAGTCGTTCAATGAGAATGGAACTCAGTATAAGCAATCTTTATACGGAGTGGGGTAAAACAGTCGGTGGAGTAAATAAAGTAAAAATCGTTCTGGACTAGACTTTTTTTACTTGGAGTCAGTAGAGTGAACAGGTTTAGTGCCAAGGAATAAGATCTTTGTGCTCTCTTATGGATTTCAGATTATTCAAATCCACAATTAATTTGAAAAATCAGATTTCATAATTGAATGTTGTATTTCCACTTAAGTAAAATTTCATAACGAAAATAAGTAATTTTTGTCATAATGCATTGAAATAATTAATATTTTATTTGATTTATTCTTTTTTTGATATGGGACACACCAAGAATCATTGTTAAAAAGCTTCATAATTTGTTTTATCAAATATATTTTTGGTAACTTTTTCCATTGGAGTGGAAGAGAGAGGGGGCGCGCGGAAAATAGAGGTGAGGGTAGGGGAACGGGGGCAAAGGACAGGGGTTTCAGGGAAAGCAAGGGAAAAGGAAATGAAACTATTCATTGACCTGTAAAACTGAGCGCGAGTGCGGAGAGAGGGAGGCGGGGGAGCCACGTATTTCAGTAGTCCGCGTATACGAAGTCGCGGACACAGCTAGTTAATAAATAAACGATGCTACAGAAGACCATTATGGTAGTTCATTGATCTGTTAGTTACTGTCTCAGATAAACCTGGCTTAACGTTTAACAATCGACTTTTTCTACTACCTACAGAGCTTTGTATTACTTCGCAGCGACTTTAGTCATAAGAAATGGTCACACCAAATCTATTTCCATAATAAATACCGAATTGGCCTAATTCCCACTGCTCTGGTCTTGTCAGTAGCATACTGGTGCAGCCGCAGTGTAAGTCATGAGTATGGCGACTCTTACACTCAGTACAGTATATAAACTACTAATAACTATTTATTGGGATATATAATGTAATAGTATATATGAACATATGTATTTATAGATATTTGTATCATTCACTTAATCGTGTATCGTCTGTGTATATATTGTTCGTTTATGTTTATGTAATATATATTTTCAAACTTTATTAAAAGCAGGTACATTTCTTTATCAAATTTGGTACTATACGCATTATACTTGTCCTTTCGGTTACTCTAAGGTTGACTGGAAGAGATCCCTAAGTGGGATAAGTCCGCCTTTGTACACAGTTTAATTCCTATTTAATTATTGTTGTCATACATCGTTTACATACATACATACATACATACATACATACATACATACATACATACATACATACATACATACATACATACATACATACATACATACATACATACATACATACATACATACATACATACATACATACATACATACATACATACATACATACATACATACATACATACATACATACATACATACATACATACATACATACATACATACATACATACATACATACATACATACATACATACATACATACATACATACATACATACATACATACATACATACATACATACATACATACATACATACATACATACATACATACATACATACATACATACATACATACATACATACATACATACATACATACATACATACATACATACATACATACATACATACATACATACATACATACATACATACATACATACATCACATTTCCACTTTTACCACCACGATTTAACAAAAGGAATAGAAATAGTTTATTCACCAAATAGCAGTAGCAATTTAAAAAAAGTTATATCAAAAGTCATATGTCACCAAATATCTGAAAATAAAATACACTTTTTGATTATATTAAAAAAAACACCCAGGAACTAAAAAGCAAAAAATAATTGGTTACATATTCATACGATTTCCTTTACTTAATTTAAATTACAATTCCAGTACAGAACTCACAATTACAATACGACAAGTCATGTCTAAACCTATTATCTATTAATTTCAATTTATTATCATATATGCTAGATACCTACTGATGTGTGTGAAGTCGGTGCCAAGTCCAAAAATAACAAGAACAATACTTATACTTAGAGAGTTATACAGGGTTAAGTAATTAAACCAAAATTATTTCAGAACATTCAGGTACCTACCAGTTCATAACTGGTAATAGCCTAAAGAGGCTAATGTAATCAAGTACAAAGATGGAATTTCATGATAGTATTTTGTGATGATTGACTTTATTATTTACAGTTAAACATTTAAATATACTTCATTGATTTATTTTAGCTATTGTATAATCGCATAATGTCAGAACAGCATGGAAAGAAGCATACTAAGACTAAAAGATAAAATCAGACTAGAACACATAAAAAGGGAAACAAAAGGAGAATGTCCAAAAGTGGGCCTAAGATGCGTCTTCACCATTCATGTACCAAAAATATTAGTCTGAATTAGGAATTCCTTCAAGTTATTTTTAAAGCCAATGGAATAGGCAGTTTAAAAATAACATATAATAAAAACGTTGATTGATTTCCGCCGGCCGACCGGCATCTTTTCAACTAGAGTAGTGAAAGCAGAATTAAAATCGAATATATTTATAATCGATATTTGTCAACAATATTTGATAGTACCTTTCAGTTACTAGCGCGATAATCCACCCATCATATTTTTCATTTACTGACTGGAAATACACTATTTATACTGATTTAAAATGATACACACGTTCTTAAAAGATATTTATGAAAATATTGTTATGTGGCCGAAATATCGATTATTCAATTTGTTAAATCGATGTAGTAGAACCTCATTATTGATATGCACTATGGTTTCGGACTTTGACGTCATATCCGATATCAACACCTGTTTTGTCTCAGTTTGTTTACATTGCGTATTTGGGTTAAAAAATCTATTTTAACGAGCCTAATGTAGTGTCGAATGCAATATACCGTCGTCGACTAATAACCACACTATGACATCAAGATCTGGAGCGGTTAATCGTGGATATATACCCACGGTGTTTTCACAAACGAAGATTTCATTCCAAGTAAGATTATTGCTTTTTCCCACTAAATAGTTAAACGATTTTCTTTTTATAATAATCCTTAGTATTTTGCCTGTATTTTGACGACAATTTGATCCAGACGCAAAATTCAAAGTTCAAGGGCAAACTCCCATACAATTTTGGGCATTCTCCTTTAGAGATGTTATAAAGACTATAAAGAGGCTGAAGTGGGCATGGACGGGACATATGATGCGACACAAAGAAAACAAATGGAACAAGATTGTAACTGAATGGTACCCGAGATCATTCAAAAGAAAGAGAGGAAGACCCGTGAAAAGATGGGATGATGACATTAGTGAAGTAGCGGGAGCGATATGGTCCAGGATGACCAGAAACCGGGAAAGTGGAAGAGTCTGGAGGAGGCCTTTGCCAGAGGACAAGCTGGCTCAAGTCAGAGGAAACGATGGCTACCGAGGAGCCCAAGTTAACATAGTTATTTACATTATTCAGATTATTTTTTATACTTAGAGGCAACTAAACAAATGTGTAATGAAACAAAGTACCAGAATAAAGGCTATTTTTATTTATTTTATTATAATCGCATAAAAATGTAATGCAATCTATGTGTTTTCACTGTTTCTAATTATACTGCGACTGCGACCATGTCTTAGTGTCTACGTTTTACTAAGTATTACACAAGGTACTCAATTAGCTTTTCTTAGCTAAGTTATTAAGTGCGAAGTTATGACATACCTAGCCACTTTGTCTAGCGTAGGAACTGTCTTATAAAATAATCTGTGTTTAATTGTCTCAATTAATAAAAGTATTTGTAACATCCACTCAACTGCAAATGCACAGTTAAAATCTAACGAAAACACTTTGTCCACGTATTAGATACTGGAAAGTGTTTCCAGAATTTAAAAAAATCAAGTCGATAGCATTGGTAAGTAGTTGGTGATATAATCAGATGTGCAGTAACAGACAGACGAACGGTCGGAGTCGCACCTTAGGGGTTTCATTTTTACCATTTTGGTACGGAACCTTAAATAGCACCTTACAAAATGTAACCAACTTTAAACTAACAATAAAAAAAACAATTCAATAATTTAAAAATTTTGGCAGTAAAGTCAAACTCAAAATTCTTTATTGCATATATAGGTATACATTTATACACTTAATTTTTTTTCGACTACTGCTTCTTAGGTTTTGATGTGAAGAAGAAACGGCATAACCAACTTCCAGCTACACATATATATTTGAAAATCAAGTTTGTATACAATATTAAAAATATTGTGCGAAGTTGAAGCAACATTAATAAACTAAGCTGTTATTATAATCAGACAATATAAAATGAAAGGGATTTTACATCATATTCGGAGTCTCGTCTTGGCCAAGTAAAGGGAAAAACGGAAGAAGCTGGAGGAGTCCTACGTGTCAAAAGATTCACTGACCGAGACTGGTCTGTACGATTTGAATTTAAGTTTTATTTTGTAACCTGGACCAGCAAATAAAGGCTTTAAAATTGAAAGGAATCTCGTCTATTCTAAATCGTTTGAACCAGAAACTGCTCCTGCTCTTGAATAGAGTTTAATGTAGTACAACATTGTCATATTTTCAATGTCTTTAAAGTCTATATAAATCTAGTCTTCCTACGCAAAGCAAAATTCGCAAAAGTTCTAGTAAGGACTTGGTCTTGATAACTCTGTCATCACGTCGGCCTAATCTACTTATAACGATTAAAGACTTTGGGAAAGGAAGTTTAACCTGAATCTAGATGTATTTATTAACCTAGGTTTAAACGCAATGTAAGCTGGCATCAGACACTTTGACCTAAATTCTAGATCGGTGGTAATATTTTATGACTTAGGCATTTTAATAGTACACTGGACACACTAACTAGCGTTTTATGTTAGCTATAAACTATACAGCTGAAGAAGATACAATAAAAAACACTTAAACCCATAATTGTTTTAATTTTTTAAAACAAACAAAAACGGCATCTGAATGGATAGCAAAAAGAAGCAAAATAGCCGAGATCATTATCTAGAAATAGGTATCATATTTATGTAGAACTAGCTGTGCCCGCGGCTCCGCTCGCGTGGACTACAGGATCCGCGCAATCCCACTTACTCCCGTTCCCGCTCCAGGTCCAGGTCCAAAGCCAGGTCCAGATCCAGGTCCATGTCCAGGGCCTGGTCAGGGTCCAGGTCCAGATCCAGATCCAGCACCCGCTTCAGGTCCCGCTCCCACTCCCGCATCTACCTCCCTTAACCCTGCTCTCTAACCTCTTTCTCTCTTACCCTCGTCGCTCCAAATGTAGTCCTCCTACTAATCCATCGTAAAATTCAACCCAAATTCCTTCCAGCATTACTTCGTTGCATACGTATGCAACAAATTCATCGTAATCGGCTAACTCAATCAAAAGTTATGCGAATTTATAGTTTCCGAAAACTCCCATACTGTGCGAGGAGTGTCAAAAATCGAAATGTGTTCTATTACTTATTCTTAGACCCCCTCTCCCAAGTTTTTTTATGCAAATATCTTCAATGTACATACACGCGAGGTTTACGTTTTTATTTATTAGACTACGTTTAAGACCGCAGAATAGGGTGCATATAGAGCAACATATAAAAGTCTATCAATTAAAGGTGAAACACAGTCCCGCCGCGTGAAATAACAAAGTGTCCGTCACATATAATTATAATGAAAAGATATCATTACCAAAAGTAAAGAACCTAATGGAAAAGAAGCAGTTCTCAATACAAATACGAAACCAAGTTCGTATCTATAATAGAAAATGTACTGTCCCTTTGTAACGACAAAAAGTACAAAGAAGAAGTTAAATCTCTAAAGAAAAAAAGAGGCAGCTTGCTAAAATAAAACATAAACCGAAGTCCTTCAACGAAAAATAAAAACTTAGCATTAAATGTCCCTCTGCAAATAATTAGACGTCATCCTCGTAAATAAAGATGAAGTACTCGTAAGATGTTTCGTGAGACATAACGGTATACTGCATGCCCTACGCTGACACGAAATAAGGCCACACTCATCAGACAACGACACATGCCACAATAATTGCGAGATGCACGAAGAGAATGTTAGATGCGCACGCGCGGCCTAATGTCGAGGTAATGGTGCAATTACTTAAACGTATTCATAACAATGGGGTGTTTTGACCCTGATATTACTGTTATTACAGTGATATTTGTCGTTATCTTTAACCAGTTCATAAGTCACTGATCACTGCCTCCTGTAGACAGAGAAGACGACAGGACAGACCTAAAACGAAGAAGAATCATGGACATAGTGAAGCGGCATCAAGCTGCTGACGAAGTAAATAGTGAGATAGAAAAACCTAAGCACTGAAACTGAAAGGGAGAAAAAGAACTACTTTTGTATGAATATAAGATGAAGAAACTCCACATAATTGTTTTTTTTTAAATATCTTATTGTCATTATCATGTACCTCCCTCAAGTTGGTCAGAAGGCAAAACTGATTGCAATTGCCTAGTCTGATCAATTCTTTAATGAGATCTCCATTAACGCATCTGACGTCCAGTGACCCTCTTTCATGGAATCTTGTATTCCAGATCAAACCTCCTTTTTGTACATAAACTGTAATACCTCAATTATCCGCTCGTCTTCGCGTTTTAGTTAGTTAGCTGATCACTATGCGCGCAGGGGAGGATTGCAAACCCCTTACACCCCACAGTATGTACTTATTTATGGTTTGTAAGCTTTCGACACAAGGCTGTGTTTTTGAGGTCGGCAAAACAAACAATCAGATATCGTAATTTCAGCCTACATTAGATGCAATTTTGACGGTCAGCCATGCATTGGCGCTTTTAGCAACACTCGAGAACAATTCTTTTACAGACAAAATGACTGTGGCGCAAGCGACAACTGTCAGCGGTAAATAAATTGATGATTGGGCTCTGGGTTAACGAACACAAGTATACTAACAAGTAAATCAGTTAATTTAAAGGCATCAAACATTGATCCCTTTATATTTAAGTAGAACGTTTCATACTTGCGAAGTTTTACTAAGGAACCATTCTTCAAAATGTGACTCGTGAGAAGGAGATAGCTATTTCAAAGATGACCTCAAACCAATATTGGGTTTATAATATGTTAAAAACTAATCGATACGGATATTTTACATTTAAATAAAAATACTTATAAGAAAATCTCTACACAAAGATTGATTTTATCTCAACTATTTTTTAGTACTTCATCTATCTCATCTTTTTCGGTCTACCCATCGACACGCGGGATTTCATCATTTACACCAGCAACGGGAGGCTCACTGCGAAGCGCAAGGTTGTCCATAACATTACCCGGCTAATATCACAGACAAATTATTACACTTGTGCACAAAAGCCTTAAAATTTAAATTTTACTTTTTAGTCCATACCCATTGTCATACACCTATTAACAGCTAGTCATTCTTTCCCCAACCACGTCAGAACACTAAGGCTTCAGCTATTCTTATCCTATTATTATGATCACATGTTTAAGTAATTTATTAGGCAACCATTTTTAATTAGTTTTCTTTATCATCAACGAAGATATTTACTGAAACATCACTCTAATTAATATATAATTTGCTTTGCCTTTGAGAATTATGCGTTTTGCCTATTATATGTGATTTTAGAACAGTTAAATGGGCCTAGTCGTGTTTTATCTTTTACTAACTATTGTAAGCTTTGTCGTTATCTACCAGTCTTTGCAAAGTCTTTTGTTAACTCTAAATATTGTCATTATGGCATTAAAAATCATTTTCCACGATCATGAATACGCATTTTGCATGAAACCCGGAACTTTATCGTATCTTTACACAGATTTGTGTGCGTGCCTGTATGTTCTTTGTCTTCAACATTACTATGTGTATGTTCGTAAGATCTTGCATTTTTCGTTTCGCTTCGGCACTCGGGACTTAATTACAATTAGGTCTTAATTACCTTTGAAAACCTTTGTTTAAGATTTGCGTCAGGATTGGTAGATTTTAGTTAGGCACTATAAGCCGTGTATGACTTACCAGTAATGTAAATAAACGAATACCTATTATCATAATTAAAAAGATTTTTCAGTGTCTATTTATTTAGAAAAAAATAATTTATACGTAAGCGGCAATCGCCAAATATTTGAAAGTAATTTTTTTTGTAAACCATCTGGGATAGATAAACAGTTTACTCTTTGGTAAAGATTAACCAAACTTGTTCAGTTACAGACTTTATTTACTATATTAGCTACTATAAATAAAGATTAAGTTAGCTACAGTTTTCTTATACTGAAACTATCTCAATCTTTATTATTCGGCTCTTGCCGCACCAGTAGTTGTGAAACGACCTCGTATCCAAAAAGGAGATGCCTCTCAGCGACCTATTACTTGCCTAAAGTATATAGAAGCAAAGGTCGACGACGGTATCCTGCGACGAAGTGAAACCAATCGTGAATGCATTAGGATGCAGGTATTCAAGGTAAACCTATAGAGGAATGAGGACTAGAGACACCTAAATGTCAACAAATAAGATATAATATAGTAAAACTTATAATAATTGCAAAGGCTGGTGTGATTGAAGAAGTTTATATATAGCACCAAGGGTCTTTTAGAAGTCATAAATCACAGGTAATCATATTAACAGTTTAAATTGCTAATTTTCATGCAAAAGTCGATTGATAGAATTTGCGAGGAAAATATATTTCGACAAAACAATTTTTCGACCAAATTTTGTGAATTAACTGCAATTGTAACATGATATCAAAACAACCATAATTTCAATGAAGAGCAACGTTAACAAACATAAAATTCTCGTCTATTTTTTATTTCTTAAATTTTCCCTCTGTCATATTTAAGAATACACTTGGTAGTTACAAAACTTTTATTTTAAAGAAAACTATTACAGTTTTTACGTAACAGTAAAAATAGAAACTTTCATTGGCTATTAAAATTCAACCAGCGTCCAAGTCGTCCAAGCATGGGCACGTCAAAACAATTCCACACTTTCGCGCTCGAAGCCGGTCGGAAATTAGTGAAAAATTGGATAATTGCCAAAACGAAAGCGAAGAAATGGCGGCATGTAATGAGGTAAAAGTAAAATATGATTTAGCAGTTTTAGAAAACTTTACTGTACTGAAATATGACGGCAAAGAGGAAAAGTTGATAAGAATATTAAATGTTAATATAATAAATGTTTGTAAATAAAAGAAAAATGACAAAGTATTTTTTTTGCATTCTCTACTTATGAGCGATTTGCAAGTAGCGCCTCAAAAAGATATAGTTCTAAATACCACGATTTTCTTTGATAAATGGCACTGAAATTGATTTTGCTAAAAGCCTGTGACACACAAACAAACAAACAAATAAATAAATCTGCTGGAAGAAATCTCTCTCAGAGATAAGTTCGCCCTTTGTACTTGTGTTTCTTTTTAATGTATTATTTTTGTTTTATCTGTGTGTGCAGCAATAAAGAGTTAAATAAATCACCATCGTCGTCAGGTCATTTTTGTCTCCACTGCAGGAGCACAACCCTCTCTCATCTGCCGGAGACAGACGGAGGATTTGGCCTACACTCCCCACGCTGGCCAGACGGGTTGGGGAGGCTAAATAAATTTGGTTGGTTAAATAAATAAATGGCAAATATTTTAATGAACCAGGCTAAATCAGAAAGACGACATACCGGATGCCATGGTGTGCATCAGAGAATGCTTAACAGTAGAAGCCAATATAGACTGATGATAACGTAGGCGGTCATTGAGTGAAACCCTACATCAAAAATAATAATCGTAAAATGAGATTGAAATGAAGTATAGAACAACTGACAAAACTTTATGTATTTTACGTTAACAAACACGAATTCGATACAGAAGCTTACCATTATAAAAAAACAATGAATGCTTCCAGTAGACATCGGTGTAACACATAAACTGGAAGCGTTTAAAACGTCGATAAAAATATCGTAAGATTATTTTATGTTATTTTTGTAATATTACTTTCATATTATTGAAGGCAAAAGAATTGTTAGAAGATGTTGATAAAAAGATTGTTAAATAATTTGAATAAGAAAATGACGCGTTATGTCTAAAATGTGTCTCTTCTCTTTTTGGACAAGTAATTATCATTGTTCGGATATCTTTTAAAATAGAACAGCTACATTCCTACTAATAGATCTATGGTATCAATTCGCTTTTTTTATGTTATTTTTAAACGTTCAGTATTTAATTTGGTTCTATTAGTTTTGTTTTCGTTGGCGTTTTGTTTACACAATAATAATCCAATTACATACTTTCGCGTAATGTATCTTGTATGTGTACGTAATATATCAACCAGTCGACTAACTATTCCAAATGGAACTGCGACAAGTGTAAAAGGCAAAATCTTACATGAAAATGATTTGTGCCACACGTCTGTCAGATTACAAAAAGAATTTGTACCATATACCCTGATAATATTTCTAACTATTCTTCCTCATTAATGATTTCTTATCTCGCTAAAATCTCATGCCTTATCCCGTATCTTGAATCCGATTAATCAAAGAACTCCGTGCGAAAACTGACTATTGTCAAAAATTATGTGTCGAGGCTACAGCTCATATCAATGACAGGTAATACAATAGTTTCGTAGCCAGTAATTAGAAGATACGAGGTTAATTAGACGGGTTCTCTTTCCGAGTTGGAGTCGCCAAAGTCGGAAGAGATTTTATTACTTCTGCTTCCTATGAATTTCCTGATTTGCTGAGACTGGAGATAAGGGGCACCGTATCTACTTAATCTCTTTATGTAAAATTTATTCAAGGTATTATACCTACGAGTATACGAGATATAAAACGACAACTGAAACCAAAAATTCTCTGGGCCACAGAATAAGTAATAGTACAAGAACAGAAGGCGTTTGTTCAATGAAATCTTGTTCAAGTTCTCAAAACTTACCTACAAAATTCAATGCAAGCCATATTGAATCTTACGCGCATGGAAGAAAGTCAATGTTACGCTGAACAGTTAAAACACGCGTACATTTACAGTCGTACGCGATTCGCCTAGGACTGGTACCTACACTTTCGGATTGTTGAGCGGCGCGGAACTTTACTCAAATGTAGCACACGCGACACTGGACGATTGGCCCCGGCAATCCATAGGCCTTTAGATGTATTTTTATACCTAAAGTTCGGAGTGAGACAGACCTGTCTTGTATCATGTAAGTTTATTCCTTAGTAAATGAATTCTTATCTTATTATTTCAGGATCATTCGAAACAGCTGCTGGATCACCTAACGGAGTCAGAAAAGATATTCCTATTTGGTGCCAATCACAATGGTATGAATTTTTAAAACATTAATATTCTAGTGTGTAATATGCATTACGATGCATTCATTTCATTCGTGTCGTTACCTATCATAATAGCCAAAATTCTCACTCTGAATCTCATTTTACGTTGATTACTATAAGTTTTGAGCCAATAACCGATATAAAAAGTAATTTTAATTTTATAGAAAAATGTAGTAGTAACACAGGAACCCGAAAACATTACCGGTGATATTAATACTGGTAGTAAGACGCGTAACGAAGGAAACCAACAGCGTACATGATTTTGTAATATTACAAATAACGTTACATTTAATGTGGCTGATAACAGGTTTAAGATAAGAATAAGAGAGGAATAAGAATAAGAGGGGATATGTTTCAGAAAGAAGGAAGAAATAACATTAGCGGTGGGATTAGGGGGACTTGTATTTGTGTAAATGCAAAACTGACAGAAAATAAAGTTTACGATAAAATTAAAATTTATTGCCGTGTGGTTTCCGGTAGAGTAGAATAGGACCACTTCAACTCTTCCCGTGAATGTCGTACAAGGCGACTAAGGGAATACATTATAAAACATCAATCAGGCCTCCCCAACCCGTCTGGCCAGCGTGGGGAGTGTAGGCCAAATCCTCCGTCTGTCTCCGGCAGATGAGAGAGGGTTGTGCTCCTGCAGTGGAGACCAAAATAACCTGATGATGATGAAAATTAAATAGAATGCTTATAAACATTAATTTTACAGAAGCACAATTCGAAATAGCACATCTAAAACACCCTAGACGTCGTAAGCGCTCCCTGTACCATGATGACCAAGACTTGGCTGCACTCAAGAAGCATCTGAACATCAAACTGAGCCCTAGAAACAGTTTCCTAGACCCGCAGTTCCTACTGATGAGAAGATGGTCCAATAACACCGAAGCGGTGCTGGATCAACATAGCGATGATGAGTTGGATGTGTGTTATTATAAGGGTGATAATGCTGCCTTGTACCTTTGTGAGGATGTGGTAAGTCTATTCTGATTGTTATGGTCTTTAAGTGGGTGAAGATGACAGAGGCCATTGATGGGAACTCCTGGATTGATGTGTTTAACAATTCAAATAAAGATTGCATAATTATTTTAATAATGTTTGTTAGCAAAGATACTGTCGAAATAACCTATCAATTTTTAAATCAGTTTATTTTTTCAGAGAGGATTAGTCAAATCAAACGACAGTTACTATTTTATACATCCACTACCAGACAGGTTTCATACCGAGGACTCAAAAGCACATGTTGTAGTCAAAAATCACATTACTGATTTGCAAAATAACAATAATGCAGAAACTGAAGAAGCTATTTGTTTAGAAAGAAACGATTCAAGTACATCAATAAGTCCTGAATCTGTTCGTATATGGACAAAGCATAGGAGAAAAAGAGATGTCACTAATGCAGAAACAAATAATAAGAACTTAAATGGATTCAAACTGAATCTAGCCCATAGGAACAAAACTATAGGAGCATTCATTGAAAAACTAGTACCGGATTCAAAGAGACAAAAACGAGCTATTCTGCCGGCAGTTTTTGTTGAGACAGCAGTTTTCGTAGATAGAGATTTATACAAGCACATGACCATTAATTTCCCAAAAGATACAGAAAGGGAATTAGTTAGATTTATACTAGCAATGATAAATGCAGTACAGTTGTTATACCACGACCCATCTTTGGGAAGGCCGGTGAATTTTATCCTGAAGAGGCTGGAGATTTTACATGAAGATCCAGTGAATCTGAAAAGACCACACGATATTGACAGATTTTTGAGTAACTTCTGCACATGGCAACGATTGGAGAACCCTCCAGGTGACAATGACCCCCTGCATTGGGATCATGCGCTGATTTTGACTGGACTGGACTTGTATGTCGTCAATAAGAATGGTAAAGTCAGCAGTCAGGTAGTAGGTAAGTCTAATTTCATCTTACTAATGATAAATTTTATCTTACTAATAAGGAGGGTTAGAGAGGGGGATGTTATATCCCCGGAACTGTTTACCAGCGCACTGGAGGATGTCTTTAAAACACTGAACTGGGGAGGACGGGGCATAAGTATAAACGGCGAGCTCATCTCACCTTCGATTTGCAGACGACATAGTTGTGATGGCAGAATCGCTGTAGGATCTTGAGGATATGCTGACCAGCCTCAAATGCTCTTCCAGACGAGTAGGTCTTAGGATGAACGTAGACAAGACGAAAGTCTTGTCCAACTCACACGTTGACCTAAGTCAAATATGATTTGTAACGAGAAGATCCGATGAAGAACGAAAGCCACCGACATAGCCGAAAGGATTAGCAAGCTGAAGTGGCAGTGGGCGGGCTACATCTGTCGCAGAACCGACGGCCGTTGGAGCAGACGAGTTCGGGAGTGGAGACCACGGATTGGCACACGCAGGGTGGGACGCCCCGCCGCCAGATTGACCGACGACCTAAAGAATGTGGCCGGTGACGGCTGAATGCGGAAGGGAAAGGACCGGATGTGGTGGCGTTCATTGGGAAAGGCCTATGTCCAGCAGTGTACTTCTAGGGGCTGATATGATGAATAAATTACACTGCTAGAAACTCTTTCAATGTCTTTGAAGTAAAGAAGCATCTATATGAAATATTATCAAAAGCAATATTAGTAGATCAACATCTCTCTCTCTCGTCTAGGTGTATCATTATGTCAATCTAACTTAATTTTCCGTATCGAATCTGAGTAATATTTACGCAAGCTATGGAGTCTGGTATCATAAATCTTCATTGGCCCGTGTATGTCTGTATATTACGTTTCATCAGAAATTACAATCTCTCATTATAAAATTATTCCCTGACTAGCTGTGCCCGTGGCTCCGCTCGCGTGGACTCCAGGATCCGCTCCCATTCCCACTTCCGCTCCCTATCCCACTCCCGCTCCCTATCCCACTCCCGCTCCCTCTCCAGAGCCAGGTCCAGCTCCAGCTTCAGATCCAGCTCCCGCTTCAGGTCCCGCTCTCACTCCCGCATCTACCTCCCTTAATCCTGCCCTGAACTCTACTCTCAAACCTTCCCCCAACCCTTCCCTCAACCCTCCCCTCAACACTCCTCTCAACCCTCTTCTCAACCCTCTCCTCAAACCTCTTTCTCTCTTACCCTCGTCGCTCCAAATGTAGTCCTCCTAACTAATCCAACGCAATCCAAATTCTGCCCAGCATTACTTTGTTGCATACGCATCAAATTCATCGTAATCGGCTAACTCAGTCAAAAGTTATGCGAATTTACAGTTTTCAAAAACTTACATTACACTGGTACCATAGCCGCTCCCGCTACCGCTCACGAATTCAGTCGAGCATTTACGAGTACACCCTACACTCCTTGCAGTGTACTATGCGAGTTTTCGGAAACTATAAATTCGTATAACTTTTGAATGACTGCACCGATTGCAATGAAATAAAGCCTATATGTTACACCGAATTAAGTACTATATTTCTGTGAAAAGTCCATCAAGATCGGTTTAGTAGTTTTTTAGTGATGTGCGCACAAACAAACAGATAAACAGACAAAAATGCTTGCGTCATTTTGGCAGAGCCACAGTCTCTGATTTGAAATCTGACCGAAAAATTTGTCCTGGAAATGTACTATTTTGTACTCGAAATCTAGAATTTGTACTTCAGCCGTTTAAAAGTTATAGGGGTATATTGGTGGCTCTGCCAAAATGACGTCACTACAGCAGGCCACGCAATATCTCGGAAACGACAAAAGATATCAAAATTCTGTAATAGTACAAAATTACAGAATTTTAGACTAGTATTTTTTATTAGAATTTTTTTTAAAAGACATATTTTCTGCATGGTCAGATTTCAAATCAGAGACCGTGGCTCTGCCAAAATGACGCAAGCGACAAAAATTTCAAAAGTGATCGAAATGTGTTCTGTTGCTTATCCTTAGACCCCCAATTTTTTTTGCAAATATCTTCAATGTACAGACACGCGACGTTTACGATTTTATTTATTAGACTAGCTGTGCCCGCGGCTCCGCTCGCGTAGACTACAGGATCCGCTCCCATTCCCACTTCCGGTCCCTATCCCACTTCCACTCAGACTCTCAATCCCGCTCCCGCTCCAGATCCAGGTCCAGGTTTTACTAACTCAATCAAAAGTTATGCGAATTTATAGTTTTCAAAATCTCACATTACATTGGTACGATACCCGCTCCCGATACCGCTCAAGAATTCAATCGAGCATTTACACCCTACACTCCTCGCAGCGTATGCGAGTTTTCGGAAACTATAAATTCGCATAACTTTTGATTGACTGCACCGATTGCAATGAAATAAAACCTATATGTTACACCAAATTAAGCCCCATGTTTCTGTGAAAAGTCCATCAAGATCGGTTCAGTAGTTTTTTAGTGATGTGCGCACAAACAAACAGATAAACAGACAAAAATTCCAAAAATGATCGAAATATGTTCTGTTGCTTATCTTTAGACCCTCCAATTTTTTTTGCAAATATCGTCAATGTACAGACACGCGAAGTTAACGATTTTATTTATTAGATATGGAATTTATGGATCACACTCAAAATGTCACCTGTCCCATCCAATATATCATCCAGTTCTCATGGTGTTATCTTGAAACTCTTTCGTCATATCTTCAACTCAATTCCAGGTCTAGCTCCAGTCGCTGGCATGTGCACAGTAACCAGCAGTTGTACCGTGAACGAGGGAAGGCATTTTGAGAGCGTCTACGTCGTGGCACATGAGATCGGACACAAGTTGGTTTGCTATTACTTTATCAGACATCTCGTAATTCTTCAGTTTTCATTGTACAGAAAATCTCAAGGACTATACAGATTCTTTAGCACTCAGAAGCAGTGCACATGAAGCTACTCTAAGTTACTCTTATTCATTTTTCGAAAGCAAATATTGGAGTTGACTTTCCTATTCTCGAAATATTTTCAATACTAGGATTTACAACTCGTGAATTTGGTTTCAGTTTGGGTATGCGCCACGATGGACCTCTAGCAGACAACGGCTGCGACCCTAGTGCGTACATCATGAGCCCGACCCTAGGAAGCGGGAAGATAACCTGGTCGCAATGCAGCAAGAACTACTTGCAGAAGTTCCTTGAGTAAGTGTTTTGGAATATCTTGAAAATGTTAAGGCCATGCAACCAAATAAAATATAAATGATAAAAGAGGTATGTAATTTGCGATCACTAAAATCGAAGACTGAGTGTGAATGTACCAATAATTTAGCAAGAGTTTCTCATTGAACCGTTGATTAAATTGTCTTGGCAAATGACATCTCCGCAAATTTTGCCAACTTCGGTTCAATTTTAAGGTTGAGTTTTAGTTTATGAAGCATCGATTAGCGTTTGACAGACTGTGTCGTTAAAGGCACAACTTTCTGGATTGCTTACTAACTATAGAGCAATTTTTGTTTTTTCTACAGCACAGTACAATCTCGATGCCTGTTGGACCATGGAAACTCAGCGGGCCAGTTGGATCATAGCGCTGAAGGCATTCTACCGGGAGAGAGGTTCGATGCTGATCAACAATGTGAGTACAATTCTTTTAATCATCCAACGGACTCAAAACTTCCTAACTAACATTATAAATGCGAAAACTAGTTACGCTTTCACGGCTAGGTTATCAAACCGATGTAAATGAACTTAAAATTAGAGCTCCTAAAAATCGCATCGGATTAAAATTACAACGAACAATCTTCGAAAACGGTCCCTTAATAATGAAACAATTATTATCCAGGTATGCTGAAATACGGTAGAGGAAGTCGCCATGCAGCTGCTCAGAATTTAGAAGACATCTGCAGAGATCTGCACTGCCAGAGGGAAAGGTACACTTGGACGTCTCACCCTGCACTGGAAGGGACCAGGTGCGGAGAAGATATGGTAAGAATTTAAAAATTACACGAAGTGTAGAATAAAGACAATTCTTCTAGATGTATCTATTATATCATAATAATTCATTTAAAAAAACCGCCGTGTGGTTTCCGGTAGAGTAGAATAGGACCACTCCAACTCTTCCCGTGGATGTCGTACAAGGCAACTGAGGGAATACATTATAAAACATTAATCAGGGCTCCCCAACCCGTCTGGCCAGCGCGGGGAGTGTAGGCCAAATCCTCCGTCTGTCTCCGGCAGATGAGAGGGTTGTGCTCCTGCAGTGGAGACAAAAATAACCTGATGATGATGATTCATTTATTGCCATAAATTACATGTAGGTGCAGATGTTATTAAAATATACAATATTTGGTAATTGATCAGTGCAATTTTACCCACCGGGGTGTAGCAATTAAAATAGTAACAATACACAAACAACATGCAACACAAAGATACAACACAAATACTACTATGTTTAAAAACGGTCTTGACTTCCTACCAAGCTTTCGCCGAACTTCTCCGTTATCAGCATCTACCATTAGACTTTCTTGCGTTCCCAACACGCTATACCAGCTGGACACCTTTTCAGTTCGACATTATCTCACCATCCATTTCCCAATTTGAATCGTGTCCCAGTACTGCCGCGGTGGAGAATGCGTGGAGCGTTCAGGGTCTACGCTGAAGCGAGGATCTTGGGGCCGATGGTCGGGCTGGTCCGAGTGCGCGTCGGCCTGCCTCGTGGATGATACACTGGCGCCGGCGGCTGCAGGGGTCGCTGTGGCTACGAGACGATGCAATAGAGCCAGGTGTTTAACACCCTTTGTATTTTTATTTTCTTTATATTAGGAAAGCTTACAGCCTAAGTAACAAAATATAATTTAAACTTGTGCAACAATATGCCAATAACAAGCTTTCACAAATGGATGGAAAAACTTAGGTCTGAAATGGATATAATAATTACAAATAATAAAGTATATTTGTTGAGACTAAGTTGTTATCAAACTAATAATTGGACACACGATTCGAAGTCCTTGATGAGTGATGAGTTCTTACAACATTGACACTACTGGAAAATAAATCGGAACGATCGTCATGATTGAGCATATTAAATTGTATATAAAACACTTGTCATATTTCTTTTTCAAATATCCTATTTATCATTGTATCTACTATTATCTGTATTTTCTTCTGAGTTTGTCTTTAATGTAAATTGTCTAATTATGTTGAACTTCATTATTCGCTATATAATTTTACAATAATTTCTAATAGTAATCTAATTGTTATGCTGTGAAGTTTATGAAATAAAATAAAATAAATTGATTTGAACTTCGAGGCAAGAAATGTTTATGATAATGGACATAAACTTAATAGAGTTTTTGAGATGAAGTGGCAGTGACCACGTCTGTCATAGAATTAGTATGTAACAGATAAGATACATCTATTTTTACATTTACTTCTATGAAATATTTTATGCAAAAGGACTAGTCATACTCAATGAAATGTATTTTTCCAATTTTCAGACATGACAATGGAAACAACTATTGTGCGGGACATGACAAGAAGTTTCAATCGTGTCAAGCGCAACAGGTAAAAAGTCATTATGCACATTCTCTCTATGAAGTGTTATTTCGGAAAGCCCCACCAGGGGGCAACTGTTTACCTGGTGGTTATTTCAGGGCAAAAATACCAATAAAACCGTCTTCTTTCATAGAACGTCATCTTCTACAAATTCCAAGTTCTAAATACCTGATGGCAATTTTATTCCATCATAAAATTCCTTTACTTCTTTAAAACCTTTCTAAAAAAGGCTTGTTGTCAAGAGTGGGATCAACCCGGCCTTAGTCAAGAGTCCTCTAGGTTCCATAACTTGTTTTTGTCATCTACAGTGTAACAACGTGCAACGAATGACGGTAAGGGAGTTCGCTGATCAAATATGTTTGAGAGCTCGAGACGTGGACCCTGACCTGATTGGCACAGGGCTACAAAGGATAGATTCTGATGGTGAGTGTGGTTCCTTTACTCTTTTTAGCCTCAGTTTGAAGAGTCTCTTCTTATAGTGCATTCTAATTTTACTTAATTCCGTAAATTCTTTACATTTGACATTATAAAACATCAATCAGGCCTCCCCAACCCGTCTGGCCAGCGCGGGGAGTGTAGGCCAAATCCTCCGTCTGTCTCCGGCAGATGAGAGAGGGTTGTGCTCCTGCAGTGGAGACAAAAATAACCTGATGATGATGATGTAAATTCTATACTCAAAATTATTTTTAGATTAGTCAAATACGGTTGTGGTTAAATTGTTTTCTCTCTCAGATGTAAGCAGCGCTTGCGCAGTGTGGTGTGACACGCGCGGCGGGGGCTACAAGTCTCGCGGGTGGAGCCTGCCCGACGGCACGGCCTGCTCCAGAATGTCGCCAATGTTCTGTATATCTGGTGTTTGTCAGGTGAGACAGCCATCAAAAGTACGCATAATAGTAATAAGACTGGGCCAAGTATCCTACCTTGTGGAATTATACGATGGTTTCTTTTATACTCTGATCTGGATTTTACTTTCTTAGTGTAACAAATTAGGCCTAATAGATTACTGGTGTTACTTTTTTTAGTAACTCACAAGGCTGTTCTACTGTATTGCAAAACCTAAATTAAACATAACTTAACATGGTTAATGGACTCGAAGGCCTTGCTCAAATCAAACAACTTAAACGATCTCCTTCGTTAAAATTTTCAGTGACTCATAAAAAAGTTCGGCAATCGAATACGTTAGCGAACTTAATTTTTTTTAAATCTCTTTTATCTGCATTGATTCCAACAAACAAAAAATTGTTTTATTTTTCAGAAATTCACGTGTGCTTCAAGCGCTGATACGGAGTTCTCTCTGCGCCCAGGAGATTGTGAATGGGAAGCGTTACAACTACAGACTGCCTCTTCTCACACTACATCGTATGTATTAATTATATTACTTAAGTAGTCACTTAGACTACCCTTCATCGCGTCTGTGACAGATATGGCCTCACACTGTTACTTCAACGATGTCATGTCTTCAGTTGTTAGTCGCATGTTTTCTTACCGGATCGTATACTTCAAAGAAAGAAGCTCATAGCCAACGATCTCTATGTACTACTAGATGGAGCGTTCCAAACAATCGCTCTGTTCCACGCAAGTAGCCACAACTCTTTCACATTCACAATGAAACTTGTGCAGTTACTACGCAGAACATTTAATTATTACTAAATATTGACGTTACGGTTAAATAATGTCAATATTTAGTAAATAATTAAATGTTGCGTCGAACAGAGCGATTGTTTGGAACGCTCCATCTAGTAGTACATAGAGATCGTTGCTCATAGCATAGCTCGCGACGTCAACGACGTCAAAATTGTTGATCACTGATCAGACCCACCGGAACCAGACATTAACTTTTCTGCGCCTAACAAAAAATCATGCCCGATGCAGTAGTTAAAACGCTGTGTGTAATAATACTGATACTATTCCGTATTTTTGCGGGCGAAGGAAAGCCACTTTGCGACATTTAATTGCGCGAAGTGGCGATACATCATCTCTTCCTACCCCTTCCCAGAGGGGCGTCCTTGGTCCCAAGGCGTGAGCATTATGTATGTATGTATGTACTAATCCGTCAAAACAAACACTTTTATAGCAAAGCTATTTTTTTACCTTGAATTACTAAATATCTGTAACATATTTATATGTAAAATTTCGGAGTGGAGATCGAGGGCCGGCACGCGCAGGTTGGAAGCGACTGAATACGGAAGGCGGGGTGTGGTCGCGTTCATTGGGGAAGGCCTATGTCCAACAGTGGACGTCTAAGCACTGATATGATGATGATGATTTGTAAAATTTCCCGGAAAAGATGGCAAAATTGCGAATCAATTCAATTCAAATACTCTTTATTGCAAGATGACAAATAAAGATACAATAATAAAGTAGCTTACACATGTACATCTAGACGGTCTTATCGCTAAAATCAATACAAGAAATTTTCAGGAAAACTACATAGAGATATATTAAAGAAACAAAAAAAATTGCATCTGAATAACTCGAAACTACTGGATCGATTCATGTCAGTCATGACTTCTCATCGCGTATATCACAGTTCCTGAAGACAAATGTTTTTAACCAGTGCGTCCTACCCGTAATGACATACGGTGCCGAAACGTGGACACTGACGGTGGGACTAGTCCGAAAACTCAAAGTCGCTCAGCGAACTATGGAAAGAGCTATGCTCGGAGTTTCTCTAAGAGACAGGATCCGAAATGAGATGATCCGCCAGAGAACTAAAGTTTTCGACATAGCTCAAAAAGTTAGTGCGTTGAAGTGGTCGTGGGCTGGTCACATCTGTCGGAGAACCGATAACCGTTGCGGTAAACGAGTTCTCGAGTGGAGACCGCGACTGGGCAAGCATTGTGTGGGACGCCCCCTGGCTAGATGGAGCGACGATCTGCGTAAGGCGGCTGGCAGTGACTGGATGAGAAGAGCCGAGGATCGGGTTCAGTGGCGCGCCTTGGGAGAGATCTATGTCCAGCAGTGGGCTCTTACAGGCTGATGATGATGATGACTGGACCGATTCAACTGACATTGCAACATATTTGTTAAACTGCCCTGCAATGATGTGAATATTTTGAAAGATTTCAGTCAATTGCCTATGAAATTCAGTGACGACTCGAGAACATTATCCGTTTTCCAGGACAAAAACCTCAGGAACCTGGAGACGGGCCGTAGGTTCTCAATGGCGGGCCGCTAGCGGATGCCACTACCACTGCATTGCGCCCGGCGCCGGAGTGAGGCTGGTGCGGGCCGCCTCCAAACAAACTACCAGCATACAGCTGTGCACTCCTGACGCTACCAGGCCCGAGTTGGTGAGTAATGAACTATCAGAACCACAAATGCCGTGTGGTTTCCGGTAGAGTAGAATAGGAACACTCCAACTCTTCCCGTGGATGTCGTACAAGGCGACTAAGGGAATACATTATAAAACATCAATCAGGCCTCCCCAGCCCGTCTGGCCAGCGCGGGGAGTGTAGGCCAAATCCTCCGTCTGTCTCCGGCAGATGAGAGAGGGCTGTGCTCCTGCAGTGGAGACAAAAATAACCTGATGATGATGTATTCAGTAAAACTTCAATTACAATAATTTTTTGTTACGCGCTCCTACGACATCGGTCATACGGATGACTAACATTAGTATACTTTCAGGGCTGCACTCAAAGAAAATCACCGTACCAGTTCGCGACCATGGTGTGTACCAAATACAAGGAGAGAGTGAGAAGACTGTCAGGATTGGGCATGCAAATATCCCCGGCGTTAGGTAAGAAACATCCCGACAGTAAAAAAAGGCCTCCGGAGCGATCGGTCTACTTTCCTCATCGGTCTACTTGTCCAAATGGTCAACTTTCCTCTTCGGTCCACTTTCCTCTTCAGTCCACTTTCCTTTTCGGTCCACTTTACCCATCGGTCCACTTTAAGAAGTGATATAGTTTTTGATCGCAAATTATCAAAACTGTTAAAGAAACTTGAAACCAGGCAGATAAACAATTAAAAATTGTCTAAAGAAAATTATCTTAGTTAAATTAGCTTTGGGTGTTCATTTTAAATAGCGTATTAAAAAAAATAGTACTACGGCATCAGAAAACTTGCCTATCTTTACTCTTCAGTCATGGTATACCCGTACATACATACCCAATGCTCACGCTCCAATCCCAGAGGGGTAGGCAGAGACAATGTATCGCCACTTTGATCCTGACACACCTCACCAGCCTCACTCACATCCATCAACCTTTTCATGCACCTCCTTTTATTTATCTTACTGCGGACCCCAGCCTTTTTGAGGACGTTACTAATTAGATCCTTGAACTTTATTCCTAGGACGACCTATAGGCTAAGTTAGGTTAGGTTGATACCATGCTGCGTTGATATTTAGAGCGTATGAGAAAAGAAATTTACAGCGCGAATATGGAAACTACAGCCAGAGGCTAATCCCAAACTAGGATTTTCTCTTGTACGATGGCAATTTATTGCCGTGTGGTTTTCGGTAGAGTAGAATAGACCACTCCAACTCTTCCCGTGGATGTCGTACAAGGCGACTAAGGGAACACATTATAAAATATCAATCAGGCCTCCCCAACCCGTGTGGCCAGCGTGGGGAGTGTAGGCCGAATCCTCCGTCTGTCTCCGGCAGATGAGAGAGGGTTGTGCTCCTGCAGTGGGGACAAAAATAACCTGATGATGATGATGGCAATTTGACCACTGGACAATTACACATAATATCCAAACTGGCACCACCTTGTACAAAAACATAGTTGCTAAGACCTCTAGCTCTCCAGTCTAACGACCAAGCAGGACAAGCGACGGTCCTTGTATGCAAACCATCATAAAAGCTTCGAGTTTCATACAGCATTTAGTGAAAACAGATTGTCTGGCCAATAAGGTATCTTAGGCATTTTAGATCTCCTCCATCCATTCTCTGAATAGCCACAATTAGATCTCAACGTAATCGTTTACTGGCAACCAAGCGTTCAATGACATCCAATTTGGGAAAGTTATTAACTGCAGCCGTCGCTGATGCCGTGTGGTTTCCGGTAGAGTAGAATAGAACCACTCCAACTCTTCCCGTGGATGTCGTACAAGGCGACTAAGGGAATACATTATAAAACATCAGTCAGGCCTCCCCAGCCCGTCTGGCCAGCGCGGGGAGTGTAGGCCAAATCCTCCGTCTGTCTCCGACAGATAAGAGGGTTGTGCTCCTGCAGTGGAGACAAAAATAACCTGATGATGATGATGATTAACTACAGCTAGAGCCTCTAGCTGTAGTTTCCATATTCGCGCTGTAAATTTCTTTTGTCACTCTTCTTTCACTCAACGCAGCATGGTATCAAAAACAACAAATGGGTAAAATTCCAGAAATACTTTTTCGTCCGTTACAGAGGACCCAGACAGGCCGTGTCGGATAGCGTGCCAGGACGAGAGAGTCTCGCACAGGTTCTACCTGGTCAACGGGAACGAGGGCTGGTTTCCTCTCGGCACCTCGTGCGGGAAGAAGAACTCCTCCTACTGCGTCAGCGGGAAATGTCTGGTAACTTACAAATTATAGATTAGGTTACATTTAGTATATTTATTATGTAAGTATAGTATAGTATAGTATATAACCAATTTTCTTATTTTTTTTTTTGCGCCTACCACTCATTATCTGCTTGACCTAAAGGTCAACTGAAAGAGAATGCCATATTGGCATTATGTTCGCCTTTTGTACTTACTGTGCAATAAAGTTTTTAAATAAAATAAATTAAAAAAAAATTTAAAAAAATTATCAAAAAAATACATACATACAATCCGCCTGCAAAGGTGGTGATTATGGCAAATCCCCCAATGGACAGCCAATCGAAAGTGGCATTCTACTGGGGAGGCTTATGTTCAGCAGTGGACGTATTTCCGCTGAAGCAGATAAATAAATAAATATGTCAGACATTCACACCAATAATCCAGTCCCAAACTAGGCAGAGCCTGTGCTATGGTTACTAGATAACGGATACACATACTAAAATAAATATATAAATAGATGATGAAACATATTCTTTTTCCTTTCAATATACATCCAATTTCATTGTCTGCCTTTATAGTCCATTAAGTTGGATGCCGAATAAATGTTTTCTACCCTATCGCCAGAGTCAGCAGATTTGCTAAGTATCTATCGTAATAATTGCAGGAGTTCGGCCCCGACAACACGCCGCTGTCCGAAATGGTGTTCACCCTGCCCCTGCTCCCCCGCGACGCCGCCCGCCGCGCGGCGCGCCGCTCCTCGCGGCACCGGCGCCGGCGCAGCCTCCGCCGCGACCGCGACCGCATCACCGTCAAGGCCACTCTGGACCAGCGGCATCTCGAAGATATCATCGCTAGACTCAATTTGACAGGTGTGTGGTCAGGGCCACCCCCGACCTTCCCGTGGGTGTCGTCGATGCTACTGAGCGAGTGCACCTAGGACGGCCAGCACCCTTCTCCTTTGTTATATTAAGATCATTACTGTGATCACCAATCCGCCTGCCAATGGTGGTGATTACGGCAAATCCCCCAATGGAGCGCCCACCAAAAGTGGTATTCTATTGGGGAGGCTGTACAGCAGTGGACGTATTTCGGTTTATAACACCTTACCACCTCAACTTAGTAACATTGGATGGCGCTAGTATCCGAAAAAATAGTTTTTAATTTTGAATTTTCATCATCAGGTTATTTTTGTCTCCACTGCAGAGCACAACCCTCTCTCATCTTCCGGAGACAGACGGAGTTGAAGTTTTATAATGTATTTCCCTTAGTCGCCTTGTACGACATCCACGGGAAGAGTTGGAGTGGTCCTATTCTACTCTACCGGAAACCACACGGCAATATTTTTTTATGTTTATTATATTTGTTTAATTTATTTAGCCGCAATTAATTTCGCTGTCTCTCTAAAGATTTAAGGGTCTGGTCACACCAAAAATGTGTACTTGCTCTTTAAAACGCGACACAAAATCAACCACAATCGTTCCGAAAACCCACAGACAACGGCATATAGTGAAACATAGTTAACAACATGTCGATTTTCTTGCAGCAAGCAACGGCGACCACATAACTTACTACGACGCGATCCCCGAGCAAATAGACGTGGACTTCAACAATCCGATACACATCTCACCTGAGGACACCTTGCTAAGGAAAATACCGAGACCTACCTGGGACTAGCTACATACCTACCTGGGACTAGCTACATACCTACCTGGGACTAGCTACTGCCTGGGAATAACTGATTACCCAGGTTGCAAGCCAACTGAGGGTGTACGTCGCCCGAGGATACCTGCTGACGCCTACCTGGGACTAATTACCTCTTTGACAAAGTAAATTATTTTTCATCAACTCTTGGTGATAATTGATGATGAATGATGGCGATTGAAACGTTCGAATATTCACACCTTATACTGTATCCCACTCTTGAACGTACGAACTAATAATACAGCAACTACGAATACTTTCGCAGTTACCCGGCAATACCGCCTAAGCATACCCCGGTGGGTATGAGAGTAATAATGTAGATGCCTGGGTATGACTACGACTAGCTTGCTACATGTATCCAGGGAAGGCAGTAAATTGGTTGTACCTTCCTTCCTACCTGATACTCTGATATGCCAACCTACGACCACCACTTATTAAATACTTTCACATGAACAGAAGAAAATCTGTCTAGCTAGGTGAAGAGTCTAATGTAGAAATCTTAGAGCTCAAAATCCAACTAAAAGTGCCCTAATTATAAAGGTTTAAGGCGTTTGTATAGTCAATGCATTTTCTATTTTACATGCGGACTATATTATTGTGATCAAATTGTTTAGTATTTATTGTTAGAGAAATTTTATAATTTGTTGTTTAAGTAGAATAATTAATAATAAATAAAAAATTATGTAAACTTTTTCTTTTATTAAAAAAATAGGTCTAAATTTCACAAAGACATAAAAATGCTTATCGATTGATAAAAGTGTATTTATAGTTAGGCAACTGAAACACGAAACACAGAAAGCGAACGCGTGGCGGAGGCGTGCTTCGGTTTTTTTTTGTATTTGTTCGATTTAGTATGAGGCACGTCACCCAGAGTACCGCCGAGGGCAGCGGGATTTTGTATATCGTGTACCTCTACCGCCACGCCTCCGCCACGCATCCGCTTTGTGTGTTTCGAGGTTAAAGGCCATACAATTCGTTTTACTGCTCAGTATGAGATGTTGGACATAGTTATCATCATCATCAGGTTATTTTTGTCTCCACTGCAGGAGCACAACCCTCTCTCATCTGCCGGAGACAGACGGAGGATTTGGCCTATACTCCCCGCGCTGGCCAGACGGGTTGGGGAGCCCTGATTGATGTATTATAATGTACTCCCTTAGTCGCCTTGTACGACATCCACAGGAAGAGTTGGAGTGGCCCTATTCTACTCTACCGGAAACCACAGGACATAGTTATAAATTAACCAAATTCTTGTCCTAATCCCCATAGTACAAGTAGTCCTTGTCTGCCAAACAGACAAGTGTTTATTTTATTCCAAATCCATAGTCATGAAAACAAACGCATTTGCGTCTCGAAAACAAAATAAATAATAGATGGTGTTCCGAAGCGGACCGCAAAGTGTACATGGTAATACAAACCTGTTTTTGCTGCTGATCACCCTTTCATGTATATGTTGCCGAGACGCAAATAGCGTTGGTTTTCGTATGATATTGGTTTGAAATGAAATATACACTTGTCTATTTCTTCTGTGTGATTAGAATTAAACAAGGCTAAAACAATGCACATAAGACTGGGAACAACTAATACAATTGTACAAAGTAGTCTGCCTTGTGGGAATCGAACTCACCACCCCTCGCGCTCGAGTCTAATGACCAAGCGACTTTTGACTATCTGCTGGGCGGGATACCTCTAACGGCTGCGAGCAACCTCGGCTGATCTGTCAGGAACCACTGCCACAGTTTCCTTAGGTTCTGCTTGTCACCTTTCTGAAAATATAAGGTACCCAATTAGTTTTTCTTGCGCGACTCGTCCCCGGTTGCCGGAGCCACTTTAAGACCCACGCCGCTCTACAATCCCAAAGCGTAGGTACCAGCCGCAGGCGAATCGCGTAAGTATTTCAATTTGTACATGATTCAGCGTAACATTGGCTTTTTTTCATTGGCATAGGATTCAATTTGGCTTGCACTGAATTTTGTAGGTAAGTTTTTAAAACTTAACAAGCTTTCTTAGTGAGTGTGCTTTCTGGATATGAACTAGTTGAGATCGCTATAAGCGATAAGGCCGCCTTTGTACACTTTCCAAAAATCTGAAACTATAGTGTTATTCTTAATGTTATGTTTTTTTTTAATTATTTTTTTGTCAGAAATTCACACCAATTATCCAGTCTCAAACTAGGCAGAGCCTGTGCTAGATAACGGATACACATACGCTCTGTACTAGATAACGGATACACATACTTCAATAAATATATAAACATCACAGGTTATCTATCTATCTACATAAACTATGTGTAAAAGAGCCGTGGTAGTCCAGTTGGTTGCGAACTCACGTTAATGAAGTCGTGGGTTCAAACCCCGCCCGAACAATAAGTTTTTCCAAACGTAAGTTTATTAAAAATACCACAGGCTTTTCCGTGAAGGAAAACATCATTCACACCTGCATATGCCAAAGAAGACATTGTAAGGCGTATGTGAAGTCCACCAAATGGGCTTGGGGCTCCGTCGGTGGACAGGAGTTCGGTCCAAAACATGAAGGGTCGAAGTGTCGCCAGGTCTTCCTGGCCCCTTGAGAAGAGAACTTAAGAGAACAGAAAAGATCCCTAAGTGGGATAAGTCCAAAGTTACTGTACTGTACGACTGTACCCTGTTTCTTTCTCACCTTGACAGAGGCATAAACGGATCCCACTTCCCGAACTCTCTTGTCAACTCTCTGCATCTCCTGCTTCAGCGTGTGAAGCAACGCGGCCACGTCTCGGTCCCAGCAGTTGGGCTGTCTGGTGCACCCATCGTAAATGTACTCGCGCAGTGGTCGGAAGGAGGTTTTGCTGGAAATATATATAAATATACAATACAATACACTTTATTGCACAAACAAACAGTTGAAAGTTATAAAGTTAAAAATAGTTCAATTTAGGCGGTCTTATCGCTTTAAGCGATTTCTTCCAGACAACCTTATACTTAGCCTATAACGAACAATATTGTAACCGGAAAAAATCAGGAATAATTAAAAAATTAATGAATTAATTAATGAAATAGAAAATTATTTATTTCGGAAAGATAAACATTCCATATATAAATAGTAGGTCTTAAACTAGGTTAGTAGGAAGTCATATTTTTTTCGTCATAAAAAAAATACGATTTATTTATTTATTTTATTTTAAATGGAAAGGCAGCTTATAGCTGGTGCTTCCATATCATTAGTCGACTTGATTATTTTACTTAAAGAAATTGTCCATTCTGTTCTTAAACATTTACGACAGTAATTTTCAAATCCGTATAAGTATTAAATAAGCCTCCCTAGTATGCCACTTTTGGTGGGCTGTTAATCTTATTGCTACGGGAAATATTTAATAATTTGTAATGTTAAGTTGACCACGCGGACGAAGTCGCAGGCAATAGCTAGTATTACATAATATGTTTAAAATTCTACAAAGGTGTCTAGTCAGTGTAGAATGAACTTACCATAGACTTTCCAGAGACAAAACCGAACCACTCGAGACCAAAAAGTTCATAAATAAAATTAAGAGTTAAACTTACAAAATCTCCAAGTCGTCCCTTTTCTTCTTGTATGCTTCGTCCAAAGTATTTTTCAGCTCCTTCACGTCGCTCTGCAGTTCACTGTATAACTTTACTAACAGTAACGGATCGTTATTTGGTTGTTCACTAAGTATTTTCGGTCGTTCTTCTAGTATTTGATTTTGTGGTTTTGTTAGTAAATCATACAAAGTGTGTATTAGGATGTCAGACGATTGTAGTTTACTTTCGCATGATTCTTGTTCGGCGATTATTTCGTTCATTGAGTTCTGAAATAAGATTAATAATTTGTGTTTACAACAGAATTGTACGCTTCTACAACCAAACTACCAGAGGAAATCTTAAATACATATGACAGACAGAAAGTTTAAGATTCACATTAAAAAACAACTTTGTAAGAAAGCCTATTATAAAATAAACAATTATTTGAATGACAAAGATGCCTGGTACTAATGTGGGTCACATATGTCGCAGAACTGACGGCCGTTGGGGCAGACGGGTTCTGGACCGACCGGCTGGTAGCGGCTGGATGCTGAGGGCGGAGGACGGGGTGTGGTAGCGTTCATTGGGGAAGGCCTATGTCCAGCAGTGGACTTCTAAGCACTGATATGATGATAATGAAATATGTACTCACGATCCTGCCGCGCGCGCCGCCGCCCTCCCCCGCCACGTGCCGCCGCAGGTGCGCCGCGAACTGCACCAGCTGCTCCGCCGTGCGCAGCTCGTGCCGCACCGCGCAGTACAGAACTCGGTCCAAAGCCAGAGCCTGCTGCGACGTGTCCAGGGCGTGGGTTAGGTTGGCGAGGATCTGTCTGGAAATATGTTTTTAATTAATAAACTAGCTGTGCCGTACTGATGTATTTGAATACTAAAAATTCCCATAACTTTGGATTGAGTAAGTCGATTGCGATGAAATAAAGACTAAATGTTAAGTCGAGTTGAGCCCTATGTTTCTGTGAAAAGTCCATCACGATCAGTTCAGTAGTTTTTACGTGATGCGTGCACGAACTAACAGACAAAAATTCCAAAAATGATCGAAATGTGTTCTGGTACTTATCCTTAGACTCTCGATATTTTTTTTGCAAATATCTTCAATGTACAGACACGCGAAGTTTACATTTTTATTTATTAGACTAGGCTCTGCTCGCGTGGACTATAGAATTAATGATTTTATTTTATTTCCCGCTCCCGCTCCAACTGTCACCGCCACCCTCGCTCCAAATGTAGTACTAACTCATCGCAATCTGAAGTCCGCCGAGCTAATGCTTTATAACAAAGTAGTATAATAACTACTTTGTTATATACTATAGTACTGCATAAGAGTTTTTGAAAACTATAAATTCGCATAACTTTTGATTGAGTTAGCCGATTGCGATAAAACATAGGTTTTTCTGAACATTGCATCAGAATTGATTCAGTAGTTTTTAAGCGATGCGTGCACAAACAGTTTTTTTTTTCAAATATATCTTAATGTGTTCTATTACTTATCCCTATACCCCAAATATATTTTTTTTGCAAATATATTCAATGTATAGACACGCGAAGTATACGTTTTTATTTATTAGATAAATATTACATTTGTATATTGTATATTCATATACATACACTTGTCTAATCCCAAACTAGGATTATGTTCTATGGGAATTAAACAAGGATAGGACAATTCACAAATATAACATCCAGACTGGGACCTGTTTTTAAATTGCTTTGCTATTCACCATTGCGTAGTGATATTTAGTATTCTGTGCCATAGGTGTGTGTAAAGTAAGAGAGCATTTTCTGCCAACAAACTGTATTATACAGTTTGGCTGAGTTATTGTATGTATTTTTGGAGAGATGAATGAATGATTGTTCTATTTTATTTATTTTATATTGAGAGTTCCAGTTCGATCCCCGGGCATGTCATATACCAAGAGGGTTTTCGAAACCTACGTACATCCATTCACTGATCTCAAACCTTCACCGTTTGAGACATCGTGAGTAAAACAACACATCTGATATAATCAGTGACTTTAAATACTTACTCTCTAACAGACAGAACACATCTGGCGGTGGTATCCACGACTAGCCTGGTGCGAGACGTGACCAGATCCTTGATGGCAGCTTGGATCTGTTGGTCCAGTATGGTCTCCTCTTGGCCTAGCAAGTCTATAGCAGTTTGGGCCTCCATTGAGAATGCTCTGAAAAACAACAGGATTTACAGATGAAGTTCTCGACCGGGATGAATGGAAAAAGCGAGAGGCCTTGTGTCATGAAGTGGGAGAGAAAATACATAAATTATGCTCACGCCTTGGTCTCAGAGGGGTAGGCAGAGACCACACATCACCAGCCTCACTCATATAGATCAACCTTTACCCATCTCACTGCGGACCCCAGCCTATATAAGGTCGTAACCAATTTGACCCTCGAACATCCTCCTAGGACGGCCTCTAGCTGTAGTTATTTCCACAGACGCGCTCTAAACTTCTTTTGTCACTCTTACAGGCCAAAATAGACTTAAACAACTTAGCCCAAAGCTTTGAGATAGAATAAGGTTTTAACCATTTAAACTACAGTGAGGAACCGAGTTGGTTGTGGTTGCCGTGTGGTTTCCGGTAGAGTAGAATAGGACCACTATAGGACCACTCCAACTCTTCCCGTGGATGTCGTACAAGGCGACTAAGGGAATACATTATAAAACATCAATCAGGCCTCCCCAACCCGTCTGGCCAGCGCGGGGAGTGTAGGCCAAATCCTCCGTCTGTCTCCAGCAGATGAGAGAGGGTTGTGCTCCTGCAGTGGAGACAAAAATAACCTGAATATGAGGAACCAAGTTACAGGACTGTTTACCTCCCTCGGTAGGCAGTACGTACTCTACGCACTACCCGCCGACACAAAGTTATTACGCCAGCGCGCTATCGACCGGCGACGAGAGATAACCGCTATAAGTTAGAAATAGAAACACTTCTGCTATTGACGTATACCGTTGTCCCTATCTCGATCGACTATGTTCGCGCGCTGGGTGCAGTAGCCCTACAATAATTTACGCACACAAACAAATGTGTATGTATGATGCTCCTGTTGTAGGTAATTTAATCTATTCGCTTGTATAGAGTAACGCGGGTATTATGTGCTTACGTCAACTGGCTGGGATGTACGACACTGTAGTTGGTGACTAGAGCCAGCTTCGCTTGCTCGCCGCACAGCTCCGCTTTTGACTCCACGTACGCACAAAGGACATCTGATAATCTGGAAACAAAGACAGTCTCTTATTCAATTCATACGCAGATTGCTTTTAAACTTTAACCTGGCATTTGACCTGTTATGCTGAATAATGACCAATTCTTCAAATAACCACTTTAAAATTGGTCTCCGTAACCATTTCGGATAATATCCGTCAATCTAATTACGTGCACTCGCCTCACGTTCATGAAATCATGGGTTCAAACCCCGCCCATACCAATGAGTTTCTCTCAACTTAAGTATAGTTTATTTATAACAAATACCACAGGCTTCTCGGTGAAGGAAAACATCGTAAGGAAACCTGCATATGCTTAAGATTCTCGGCTGAGATTCTATGAACTCGAATGTATAAGGCCCCCCATATTATTATTATTTTAATTACATATATACATACACTTGTCTAATCCCAAACTAGGAAACCAAGAATAAGACAATTCACAAATTGTACTAAGTTGTCTGTCTCCAGTAGGAATCGAACCTACGACCCCTGACGCTCGAGTCCAATGAACAAACCACTAGGCCAACGAGGCAGTCATATCCATACTTTTTGCTGGAAGTATATCTCAAAAAGAAGCGAAAAGATGTCTCACTTGTCTTCCAATCTCCTGGCTTCAAACACCGTTGCTCTCATGTCCTCATCAGAGACAATATCATTCTGCTGGTTGAATTTTCTTGATGTGAAAAGATCGAAATGCAACTTGAAGAGGGACTGTGACTGTCTGTATGATTCCAGAGGACTGAATGTAAGGTACTTCTTGGCTATTTCCTGTTACATAAAAAAAATAGCTTTTACTGACCAATATACATAACTCAACTCTTCCTGTGCATGTCGTACAAGGCGACTAAGGGAATACATTATATAAAACATCAATCAGGCCTCCCCAATCAGTCTGGCCAGCGCGGGGAGTGTAGGCCAAATCCTCCGTCTGTCTCCAGCAGATGAGAGAGGGTTGTGCTCCTGCAGTGGAGACAAAAATAACCTGATGATGATACATACATTTCTAAGGTAAAAGATATCTCTACTCACGACGGCACGCCCCATTTTTAATCTAAATCCTTACATTTCATTGTATGTGTTATATTGTTACTGTGTTATTTCTATCGTTACACACTAGTCATCAATGTGTACATACATACACTAATATACTGACGTTCGGATTAGCTCCCCGCGTCAACGCTCACCCCTTGCAAAAAGTAGCGTGGCGAGCTATCGTGAACCAAACGCGTTTAAAGGGTCAGGTTGTCCTTGAACATATACCTCCTTTAATTTTTCAAATCTTCATGTGTATGCTGAATAAAAATAAAGTGTTAATCACTTTATTTTATACACAGATTTTTTATTCGAAACATGGACACTGTAGGACTAGTTCGAAAACACAGCTAGTTTCTCCGACAGGATTCGAAAAGAAGTCATCTGCCAGGGAACTCTAGTGCAAGAATCTGTGCTGGGACCAAAATTTATCTAATAAATAAAAAACTAAACTTCGCGTTTCAGTACATTGAAGATGCTCTGTACACAATAAAGAAATAAATAATAATAATAATTAAAGAAGATATATGCAAAAAAAAATTGGGGGTCCAAGGATTAGTAATAGAACACATTTAGATAAACTTTGGATTTTTTGCCTGTTTGTCTGGAGTTGGAGCTGCAGCGTAAGCGGGAGGGGAGGGAGAAAGAGGCGGCGGAAGGGGACGGGGAAAGGAATTAACACTTCATAATTTTCAACTTTGATTCTGTAGTCCACGCGAGCGAAGCCGCGGGCACGGCTAGTAGTTCAATAAATCACAATAAAATATAGTTAGTTTTTACGTATTTTTCGTGTTTGATTAATGATTACTGTAGATTAATTGGTTGGGAGCAGTAGGCATAAACGATTAGCTGGTAATGATTGATCCATTGCAGCCTGGTTAATTGTGCACTCGTCTCATATTCATGAATTCGTGGATAGAAACCCCACCTGTACTAATACTACAGGCTTTTCAGTGAAGGAAAAATTGCATACTCGTATATACTACTTGTTTAATTAGAATAACAACCTTATCCTCATGGCAGCTGGTATAAACTTCCAGTGCTCTAGCGACAACATCCACAACACTGTCAGTGAGGGTTTCCACCTCTTCTGCGAGCGCCAGACACTCCTCAGCAGCCTCAGACTCTTTGTCAGCACATTGTTGCTGTACTGACCTCAGTTTAGACAGTTCTATGGAGAGATCTTCATTCCATTGCCTGAAGTGCAAAAACCAAACTTAAATCAGTGACTTACTATTTACAATTGCGAGTAATCATCCTATCATCATCTATAAGAAGTCCACTACTGGACCAAGCCTCTTTCAATGTAATGGGAGGCTTAGGCTTTATGCACACTCAGAGGATGATCTACTGCAGAATCTGCTATAAAAAAAGCAACAGCGAGCACACCACTTGACAACTTATACCAACTGCGGTGAAGCCACTGTCACCAGCAAGCTGGCGGCAGCACTATCAAAATATTTTTTTTTTATTTTATTGAGAAAACTTAATAAAGTAAAAAAACTAATAATAAAGTAAAATACAAATCAATATGGCAATTAGCTATAACTAATATATAAATTCAAAGCTCTGAAGTGTCCACTGTCCACTACAACAACTTGTTGTTTTCAAAGTCACAGTATTTAAAACAGTGCAGACAATCTGCTGTGGATAGAGAAGCCTTATACTGTAGGTAGGGGAGTTGATGTTGAATAACAGGGTCCAGAAAATATAAATATGCAAAGGAATACTTACTCTTTCTGCTTGATACAATCCTTAGTAACTTTCTCATTCCTCTCCAATAAATTCAACCGCTGTTTCTCCTTCCAAATGTCCAGTTTGACACATTCTAAAGCCTGCTGGTCTCCTGGTAGACAGATTCCATTGTACTTTTCTTGTATTGATGATAATGACTCTTCTAATTGCTCTTGGGACAGGTGTCCATTTTTCTGTAGTTCTGCATATCTGGAGATGGTTGTTTGCAAAATTAGATAACAGTTCAGCACATTTTTTTTCTCGACTTGTGCAGTGGTCAACAGCAACCTAACAAACATCTTGCAATCAACTTTACCTAAATTCTGCAAACTTTTTTCACAGTGCCCCTTTTGCTATAGATTCTGTAGTAACGAGTCTAGGGAGTGAAGCAAGCGTGCTGCGGTAGCGGTCAACGAGTGTACGAGTTGGTTTGTATTTGTAATTGTATTGACCCCCTTCCGTTCACTTCGACGGGTACAAAAATAACGATTAAGAAAGCAAACGAAGATTATTGTGTGCTATGTCACCGCAGCAAACACTATAAAGTAGGAAGTCATTCTTCCTCAATATTAACTTAAATAATCTATGGTGAAGTCATATCTTCTAATGAAGGTTGGTGATCAATAAAGCATATAGTACGTAGTACAGAAACTTCACAGCTAGATTTTGATTTAAAAAAACCGGTCACCTGCATTCCTCACGAGCACTTAAAGAGTTATTGTGGTCTAAATTGTTATACAACCAATGCAAAACTCCAGAGAAATCCGGCTCGGTAAGCATCCACTCAAAAGATTTCTTGTAAGTCTCTACGCCGAGACCGCGTAGGAATGGCACGAATTCATCGTCGCTTATGCTATTTAGCGAACACATTTTTTGGACTTGTAACAAAAATTCACATAAACTTGCGAGCAATCCGTTGCTTTTGAAAAATTGAAAACAAACATGTGTCAATGTCAAACTACAAGTTGCGTTTTCATGGCGGGGTCAGGCGATGAACGCAACACACAAGATACAAATTCCAGCCAACTTGTATAGCACTATTTCACTTTTTTATCATGGAACTAAGTGATGTACGTGCGCTTAAAACACAGCATAAAGGATTTTTATTAGTTGGTACGACTCTGGTCTCCTGTCATTTAAGCCATATAAATTAATAGTTTTTGAAGAAAAGGGATATTCCATCTAGTTTTTATTAGAAGTAGGTATGTTGATTTGTATAAAGATATGTTGCTGGTTCATATTTCCACGCAATTTTTTAGGGTTCCGTAGCCTAATGGCAAAAACGGAACCCTTATGGATTCGTTATGTCTGTCTGTCTGTACGTCCGTATGTCACAGCCACTTTATTCCGAAACTATAAGAACTATACTGTTGAAACTTGGTAAGTAGATGTATTCTGTGAACCGCATTAAGATTTTCACACTAAAATAGAAAAAAAAAATTTTTGGCGGTTCCTCATACTTAGAACTGAAACTCAAAAAAATTTTGTTCATCAAACCCATACGTGTCTATCTATGGATAGGTCTTCAAAAATGATATTAAGGTTTCTAATATCATTTTTTTCTAAACTGAATAGTTTGCGCGAGAGACACTTCCAAAGTGGTAAAATGTCTCCCCCCCCCCCCCCCTGTAACTTCTAAAATAAGAGAATGATAAAACTAAAAAATATATATGATGTACATTGCCATGCAAACTTCCACCGAAAATTGGTTTGAACGAGATCTAGTAAGTAGTTTTTTTAATACGTCATAAATCGTAAACCACAATTTACCTTTCATTCAATCAACTCAAATATATAAAAAAAACATTTAATTTCATAAACATAATTAAAACATCCATCAAAGTTACAACGAACTACAATAACTTTTATATTATGTTACTTGCTGCTACGGAACCCTTCATGAGCGAGTCCGACTCGCACTTGGCCGCTTTTTTTCTACTAGTCTCGTCATGCATGACTGAAAAAGTAGAATAAGATCAACTTTTTAAATACTTAAAACCAATCGGTCAGGCAAATCGTCAAAAATAAAAAATCTGGTTTTTTTTTTTCATAAATTATTGATTTCACGAGTACCTTTTTATGAAACAAAGAAGCTGCGTCATTTATTATAATGAAACAAACCTGTAAATCATTTAGCAAGTGACACAGAATGGAGGAAGAGCGCCCAATTGGGGCATTAGCCAATTCAGCTGCCCCTCGTGTTTGGCACATCCTCGCTCTTGAACGCTGCAAGTTCAAGGTCATCAGCTCGCAGTACTTTGGAACAAATTTATTCTAGTGACATCCGAAATTATTATAAATATTTTCGAATGTCGTTTGCTAACAGGGCATTGCAAACATTCTAGTTCCACTAGTTATTCGGAAGCTGCTTATGAAAGACTAGCTGTGTCACGTGAGCACAGCTACCTACTTACTCTCGATCCGACTCCGAACCCGACGCCCACGCCCACGCCCACGCCCACGCCCACGCCCACGCCCACGCCCACGCCCATGCCCACTCCTGCTCCAAATGTAGTCCTTACTCATTGCAGTCTGAATTGCACCGAACATTATAATTATACTTCATTGTTATATTACTAATGTATTTTAAAACTAAAAATTCCCATAACTTTTGATTGAGTCAGCCGATTGCGATGAAATAAAGACTAAAGTAGTTTTTAAGTGATGCGTGCACAAACTAACAGACAAACAGACAAATAATCCAAAAATCATCGACGCGAAGTTTACGCTTTTATTTATTAGAAGATAGACGACGCTTAAGAATTAATTAGTTTGGATGTTCTTGCGGTAAATTCAACTTTGAATTCCTTTACACACCTCTTCTCACAAAACTGTCAAATTAGTATTAAGAAAGTTTCGATTTTTGGCCGATAGAGACGCTAGTGAGAGTCTTTACGTCATTAATGTGGATAGTGGAGCTTTTGTTTGCCTTTGTCTAGACATTTTTCTCTGATGGTCTATAATAATAAAATTATCATTCAATAATTTAAAAAGAACTCATCATCAGGTTATTTTTGTAGAGATAAGTCCACCTTTGTACACTTTTATGTTATGCCCTTTTTTTGTTGTTGTAAATTTTATGTGCAATAAAGAATATATATTTGTCGACTGCAGGAGCACAACCCTCTCTCATCTGCCGGAGACAGACGGAGGATTTGGCCTACACTCCCCGCGCTGGCCAGATGGGTTGGGGAGGCCTGATTGATGTTTTATAATAAAAAGAACTCAAACAAGTATAAAGCTATGTACTAGGTTACTTGTATATACCTGCATACCTGTGTAAATCTTTACCTACACAAAAGCAAATAAGAAGTACTAGGTACTACGGTAGAGAGCGCCTGTTGAGATTTGCTTCCGTCGTCGTCTCTCGCTATGCTACCCGAGCTTTCTAGAAAACATTGCTCCATTGTTCTCAATATAACGACACGATAAAATCTGCATACATTTATTGAACTGTATCGTGGTGAACTAGTTAACGTTCACAACGTAAACCAAGCGATGCGATTTACACGTGACGCGATATAAAGCCAACTTCGATGAATACGGCAAAATTTGGAAAATGTATTATGTAGGTAGGTATATTGCATGACCAAGGCAGTCGTACGCGCAGGATAGTAATATACCTAGCGTAAGACAGAATATGGAAATGCACAGCACTTAAAGTCTTGAAAAACACAATGAGAATCATTCACATAATAAGATTTTTGTTTTTTAATTAGTATGCTCTATAAATACCAAAGAATATTTTTTTTATTTATTAAAATCCATCAAGAAATGACGAAGTTATTAAAATTTATTTAACGAAACTTTTCAAAACGCGCGCGCTTTTATATACCGACGTAACTTGTTACAACCCACGCGTGATGTTTACGCGCTCTCGCCCGATTTTATTCACCAGAGCGGTGTCGCGAGTGTTTTGTTTGCGGCAGACTGCGCTAGTGTGCTGCGCACACTTCTTCCTGCGACGCGCCGTATGACGTCACTTCCGGTCACTTCCGTTTTTGGAACTATTGCACTGAAATTGCCGTAACTTTGTCATTTTTGATCCGATTTATATAATTTTTTCTTAGTATTTATTGGGGTTTTAGCGACAAATATCTGCATACTTAACAAAAAAAAACACATGACTGATCCTCATTGTGTAATAATAAATGACCTTAAAAATGTATATCATTTTATATGTGGAAAGGCAAAACCGCTGAATCGCCACTTGGTCAAGAATCGACACCTGTCTCTTAAAATAGAAACACTGCGAGCTTCTTTGTTTCAATATATGATTAGATGGAATATTCGAATGGGTTTTTCCATGAAAATACTTCTCAAATAAAAAACATGAAAAATAAACTTTATTTCTGTAAAGTTCCCATAAGTACCTAGGTACTGTGAGGAAGACTTATAGAAAAATTACAGATTAGATAATAATGTTACTTAAGTATGTACTCATATAAAAACTATATACTTACCTACCTACTCTTAATATGAAAGCTCTTGGTAAACGAGATCAATGGAAACAGTTTTGTAAAAGCCATTGACAACTAGGAAGTAGGTGACATCGAGTACCCTTCACTGTATTGTCCTCGGTAGAAAAACAATGGAAGCTGCATGTCCAAGCCTCAACTAAACAACTATACAGTTTGCCACTCAAAATTCACCTAAACACCCTTATTTTCTAGCTCAAAAAGCATACAATTGAAAGTTAGATCTGGAATAAGAGATATGAAGAAGTTAGTGAACATCGACAGTCCTTATCGGTGAACATGGAACTCTTTTAAATATGTTACGAAAGTAAGTAATAGCGTAGGTACTTTCTAATCTTGCTTGACAAATGAATATCCTTCCTTTTCAATAGTTTATGCAGGAATTTGATAATCGTCAGTGAAGATTCCAAAAACAATGATGTAAAAATCATTTTTTGGGAGTGTGTTCGGTACTTACTAGAAACTTTTGAGATAAATTAGGAGTAAAGTCTCTGTGGTGAAACGAAAATAAATATAAAAAACCTAACTGGCTAGTCAGCATCAAAATAATTTCTTTAACAGCCATAAATTTAAATAAAGAGAAAAATATTCCTTTTTCTTGTTTTTCTGGCTTTAGAAAGTAGATAATTTATTCAAAGCAAAGAGATTTTATTTAAGTCCGCTATTCCTCAAACTAATTTTGAACATAAAATACGAGTTTATAAATATAAATCTGTGTGTCAGCGTGTCAGTTTATTTGTCTAGGACGACCCACGCGCGTTTAGGAGTCAAGTGCAACGCAAGGGAAATCAGTGGAGTATATTTTCATAACGTGACAATTTGAAATAGTCGAAGTTAGCTCTAATGGAGCACAGATCCACTGAATTACTTAAAAAAAGGTACTGCATAGATAGAGCAACCTATTCAAACAAATTTCAGGACGTGATGGTAATTTGAAGAAAGTATTACTACTTGTATGTTCTGAGATATTCCACGAAACTAAGAAAAGTATATCTTTACTGTATATTATTCAAATATGGCTGTACTTAGCGCTCCGTTCTTCCTGCCTACCTTGCAAGGAATAATGAAGACAAAATAAGTTTAAGCGTACCTACCTACTCCATAAGTTTTCTAGTCGTTGCCTATTCACCACCTACCTAACATTGTATGCTAACTAAGACAGGATTATCTCGTTAACGTCCCTATATCTACCCAACAAAGAATTTCTATACAAAACATCGCCCAGAATAAATAGGATGCGTTCCTAATAACTTCATATAAAATATCTTTGGTAAATACCAAAAGGGCGCATTATGTATAGTAATATCCCACACCTCATATATCATGAAGCAAAATAATTTTTCATCCCATCTATTTGAAAAGGACGATTTGATTCACCTTTAAGTGCACCCAAAGGTGGTGTTTTCTATGAGAAACGTTTAGCGGGCAGTAATGAGTTTTTAATCCTCTTTATAATTTTTAGGACTATTTTTTGAATTTGGAACATCTTAGTGTTCAGCGCCAAAGAAATCGAACGCAAATATTGTTTGAATAAAAACTGGCTTGTACGACGGCCCGTAGTCGCGCCGCCGGCTGAATAAAAAAAAACACGCGAACTACAGCCCGCGTTTTCGTCAATTTTCACTGATTGTTGGAAATTTATTAATAAAAAAAATTAATAAAGTTGGAGTTTCTCTGAGGAGAAGTATTTTATTATTTATGTTACTATTATTATTATTTATGTTATTTGCATGAAGGTAAAAACTTTTTGGTGGACGCCTTCGCGGTGTTTTTTATCTTCGCGGTTTTGCATGAAGAAAAAAAAGGGAAGCAAACATTTTTTACTTCCATGGTTTTTTAAATAATAATAAACTTTTCATATGTGTTTCCAAGAACGATACTTTATACTTTCATGGTTTTATTCTAACACTGGCAGAAACACCGTGTGGAATGAGAACATTATGTTCGGAAACAAAATCAAATAGGTCGCATTTTAAAAGGATGTAATTTTCACATTAAATCTTCGTTATTATATGAATAGTTTAAATGTATTAATGTAAGATTCAAGCTAAAACTAATACAATTAATCGATAATTGCGACCAACAATATGCGAACGAATTCACATCTGTCGGAGAACCGATTACCGTTTGGGGTAAACGAGTTGACGAGTGGAGACCGCGACGGGCTGGCGATGGAACGGCGAGGACGAGAAGAGCCGAGGATCGGGTTCAGTGGCGCGCCTTAGCTAGCAGAGGCCTATGTCCAACAATGGCCTCTTGCAGGCCGATTCACATGCCGCGATGAGACATCCATTTGGAGAAGTTTTTAAGTTTTTCACTTCCATCGCGTTGTATTAGTTTTCTGACACTCCAAACGTCAGTTTGTCTACTAATTTCTCGAAAACCGTAAATTGGTATTTATTTTTAACTATCCGAGTTAGCTGTTAGTTATTCTTCCTTATAAGTTATAAATAAAGGTTCATCAGACGTGTTGGTTGAATCTATATTCAGATGCACGATGCGATGTCTCGGATTTCTGTTAATGCATTTTTGACACTGCCACATTGTATTACAAACTGTCTGTTTATGACAAGTTCTAAGCAATTAAAGTATATCAGCTACAAATAAAAAAATGGAATAAAATTAAATATAACATTATTATTAGGTACCTATTACTAGATGTGCTAGAATACATTACTAAGACGGCTGGCCCTCGCTGGCTGCAAGTAGCCGCAGATAGAGATAAATGGAGTTTCTTTGGAGGAGGCCTTCACCTGCTGAGGGGTTCTTGCAGATTAATATTATTAGATTAATAGTATTGTAAATATTGTTATGCAAGAAATAAAAAGGCCTTTTATTATTATTTATTATACTAGATGTGCCCGAACTGCGTACGCGCAGGCCAATAAAATACGTACAGATGCCCTTTTTACCATCACTACTAGCCTGAACGAGTCCACTGTTGGACATAAGTCTCTCCCAGGGTGCGCCAATGAACCCGATCCTCGACTCTTTTCATCCAGTCACTGCCAGCCGCTACGCAGATCTTCGCTCCATCTAGCCAGGGGGCGTCCCACACTATACGCTTGCCCAGTCGCGATCTCCATTCGAGAACTCGTTTACCCTGGCGGTAATTGGTTCTCCGATAGACGTGACCAACCCATTGCCACTTCAACGTACAAAATTTTTGAGCTATGTCGAAGACTTTAGTTCTCTGGCGGATCATCTCATTTCGGATCCTGTCCCTTAGAGAAACTCCGAGCATAGCTCTTTCCATAGCCCGCTGAGCGACCTTGAGTTTTCGAACTAGTCCCACTGTCAGTGTCCACGTTTCGGCGCCGTAGGTCATTACGGTTGGGACGCACTGGTTTATAAGATACTGTAGGTATACATCATCATAATTTAGTCAAACCCCCCCCCCCCCCTTACTGTCTCTCGCCCAGACGTCCCCGTGACATATTTCTTAGTCAAAAATAACTTTTTTTCTGCAGCCTGGTAAATGACGATGGTAAATGACGATGAGGCCTAAGGAGCAAACTTACCAGAAGATGCCTTTTCACTCTTCCCTTACTTTATTTCAGGAACGCTCCCAAAATACGTCCACTGCTGAACATAACCCTCTCCAATAGAATGCCTCTTTTGGTGGGCTGTCCATTGGGGGATATGCCATAATCACCACGCTTGGCAGGCGGATTGGTGATCGCACAGGATAACGATTCTGCCCGTCCCTGGTGCAATCCCGTAGTCGCCTTGACGACACCCACGGGAAGATTGGGGGTGGCCCTATTCTAAGCCGGGAACCACGCGTCCATTAGCGGGTCTACCTTTCCACTATTGTTATCTAATCAGTAGAAAACAATGAAACCGTCACAATAATAGAAATACTTAACGGATTCTTCTATAAAACAAAAGCTGAACAAAAAATGATTTTGCATGTCTCTATGGACAGTTAGACTCTGAGGCAGTCGCAGGGCATTGACCTGGATTATGCTAAATTTTGACAGCGAATGCAAGGCTTATAATTAAAGTACAATCGACTACAACTAGCTTACAGCTTTGAATGAGGTTAAGTGCGATGCGTAACCCAAACACGAAAAGGGCAAAAATAAAGTTTCTTTGAAGTCTTTAAAATCCATAGTTTTAATTTCCCTATGAGGGATAATTTAAAGGGGAACAATGACACTTTTTTTTTTCAAAAAAATATTATTTTGACTTTATAATTAATTTTTTTAATATTTTTAACTGAAGAAAAATATCACTTAAAAAGTACCGGAACCAAATGTTTTCTCTGTAAGGGCTAATTCTAAGGGGAAGAAACACATTTACTGGTACTTTTTAAAGATTTTTTTTTATTTATTTTTAGTTAGGGGCATCCTTTTTAGCACCAGCCCAGTAACTATGTCTGTTTGACGTTTTCAGATATCTTTATTAGGAAAATTGATGATAGCGGAAAATTTATGTTAGTGGAAAAAAAATATGTAGATGATAGTGAATGAATGAATAGAACATGTGGGATCTCTCGACTCCTCCATGCTTTATTAGCCAGTGCCTTCATACGATGATCGTTATGGTTAAGAACCACTTCTCGAGCCGTCTGTACATAAATAAAGTAAGCACGAAGTCATATGTTGTCAAAGTTCATTGACCACCGACGAAACCCAGTTTGCTAAAGTAATCAACTTGCGAAATTAGTTTAATTGACACATAACATGCTTTCATTGTAATTTAAACATTGATACAATAAACTCATGATTAATTAAAATTTTTATTATCTTCGAACACTTATACATATAATTATACTAGCTATTTCCCGCGACTTCGTCCGCGTGGACAACTTAACATTACAAATTATTAAATTTTTCCCGTAGGAATAAGATGTTTTTCGGGATAAACACTATCCTATTTCAGGACCTAACCTATATGTGTGAAAAGTTTCATTCCGATCCGTCCAGTGATTGAAGCGTGATTGAGTAACAAACATCCAAACATCCGAATATCCAAACTTTCGCATTTATAATATTAGTAGGATACCTATAATATGTATAAATTAAGTCTTCAGCGATGTTGTTCGCAACACATCACGTCAAGGGGAATCGCGGGGCGAAAAGCGGGCGAAGGAAAGCCACTTTGCGACATTATTTTACGCAAAGTGGCGATAAATCGTCTCTGCCTACCCCTCCGGGACCAAGGCGTGATTATGTATGTATTTAAGTCTTCCCGGCATATACAGATTGGAACGGGAAAGTTTCACCAGCCGATTATTCTTCCTCATCGAAATAGATACGGGAGCGGGAACGGGAGCGGGAGCGGGAGTGGGAGCGGGCGTGTGAGCGGGAGCGGGAGCGGTAGCAGGAGCGGGACCGGGATTGGTGGCAGTAGCGGGGCCGGTGAATAATTCTGTAGTCTACGCAATAAAAATACATAGACACAGTAATAAAGTACAGTAACAAAGTGGAACATACTCGTCGCTGAAAAAGCTTAATTACTAAAGCGCCAAAATAGGAGTTTACCGGAGAGAATTAAAAAAAAACAATAATTCGTTTTGGTTCACTTAAAACTGATAAAATTTGATATGTCATACATTTCGGTCTCCTGATCAAATCTTTGTTATTACCTACAACCACCAAAACTATACACTTTCCGCTTTTCGATCGATTTTGTACAAGATCGTAGTACTTACTTTAGGCATCTTTAGGTATACCAACTGGGAGTAATTTAGACAACTAACTTTGAACCTTAATAATTTCTGCAATAAGCTGGTAATTTGCAATAGTTGCTGGTAATAAATAAGTCCAAACAGTCAACATTGCAGTTGCAGGTAACCCCCAACATGAGTCATTGCGTGCAACATTCCGTGACTGGCGGGTAAAGTCACCGAATAACGATCGCATGGCGGTTAGGTTAGTCATAGGGCTTTCCTGGTCCTTATGTTTGCCTAGTACTTATGTTAGTATTATTACATGACACTCAGAATCGTTATTAAGTACTAGCTGTTGTCCTAAATCAGAACCTAACCTATATCTATGTGCCGAGTTTCATCCGTCCAGTGGTTGAAGCGTGATTGAGTAACAAACATCCAAACATCCAAACTTTCGCATTTATATTATTAGTAGGATGAAGTGTGAAAAGGCTCGTCATTACCTAAGCTGGTAGGGAGTTCCATTCCTTAGCAGTTCGCATTATGAAAGAGGAAGCAAAACGCTTCGTGCGAGAGCGTGGTACGTCTACTATATAAGGATGAAGTCCCTCACCACGCCTGGTAGTCCGGTGATGGAAGGGGGATGGGGGAATCACATCGTGTAATTCCTGGGCACACTCTCCAAAATGTATCGCCACTTTGCATGATCCTGACACGCCTCACTCACATCCATCTCCTTTTTAATGCATCTCCTTTTATTAATCTTACTGCGGACCCCAACCTTGTTGAGGACGTCACCAATTTGATCCTTAAACATTAAACACGGTGACGTAAACCAGACGCTTGTGTATTTCCATTTGAGACAGACATGTAGGTGTAAAGGATACATTATTGGACGTTGAATACGACTCTATGATCTATTTTGACAGCTACAGCGAGCTATTGAGATTTATAGTGCACTCGTCCCTTCCCTCACAGGCAAATAGGGGGATAAATCACCTTAAAGCGACGGTATACGTGTGAATGTGAACATAGGTATATGTCAAAACATACACATATTTGATGGTAGCATTGTGTTTATAAATATCATGTGTTAGTTAATTTTTTTATTCCGTTATTTACATCTGTATATTTTACTGAATTAATTGATTTAAAGTTTAAATTTTTTTATCTAATAAATAAAATCGTAAACTTCGCCTCTCTGTACATTGAAGATATTTGCAAAAAAAACTTTCGAGCGTTTAAGGATAAGCAACAGAACACAATTCGATCATTTTTGAAATTTTTGTCTGTTTGTCTGTGAGTTTGTGCACGCATCACTTAAAAACTACTGATCGGATTATGATGGACTTTTCACAGAAACATGGGGCTTGAATTAACTTAACATTTTGTCTTTCATTTCATCGCAATCGGTTTAGTCAATCAAAAGTTATGGACATTTTTAGTTTTCAAATACATTAGTAGGTAAAGTTAGTATGCAATATATTGCACATATTTCCGTACTATTCAGATTGCGATGAGTTTTAACTACATTTGGAGCTGGTAGTGGGAGTGGGAGTGGGCTGATTCTGTAGTTCACGCGAGCGGAGCCTCGGGCACAGCTAGTATGTAATAAAAAAAAAGTTTAGTTCAACATTAGTATCGTACGCCTGTGGGCGAAACACAGAGCACCTAAATGTAATCGACCATCTTAAAATACCTTTGTTTACGATTAAATGATTTGTATTTGAATAAGGTACAGTCAACGAATTTGAGTGTAGGCCACCTTTTCACAATATCGGTGACATGATCGAGCTGTCGGGTATCTGGGAAATAGGTACGTATAAAGAACGTAGACCTATATAATTTCTATCTTATCATATCCAGCATGACGTCCACTGATGAACATAAGCCTACCTACCAGAATGCTACTTATGGTAGGCTGGATGCGGTTTGCGGAGGACCTTGTGTGGTAGAGTTTATTGGGGAAAGCCTATGTCCAGCAGTCGTCTAACGGTCGATATGAATCATACACATTAGTCTTCATTAGTTTCCTATAACAGATATGTCTCCTAGCTCCAATTTTTCCCTTTGCTTGGCCAATTTAGTCCATAGTGAGCCCACCGCTTATTTCATATCAGCCGTCCTCTTTATGTCTTTGTGTTAATTCGTGGTCTCTAGAGAATCTACCGTTTCATCATCAGCCTATATACGTCCACTGCTGAACATGAGCCTCAATAGAATGCTACTTTTGGTGGGCTGGCAGTGGGGGATTTGCTATTTAAATACCGCGTTGCCATATATAAGCCGTGTGGTTTTCGGTAGAGTAGAATAAGACCACTCCAACTCTTCCCGTGGATGTCGTACAAGACGACTAAGGGAATACATTATAAAACATCAATCAGGCCTCCCCAACCCGTCTGGCCAGCGCGGGGAGTGTAGGTCAAATCCTCCGTCTGTCTCCGGCAGATGAGAGAGGGTTGTGCTCCTGCAGTGGAGACAAAAATAACCTGATGATGATGATACCGCGTTAGGCAGGCGGATTGATGGTCGCAGTAATATCTTAATATACATAGAACGCTGCTGCCCGTCCCTAGTGCAATCCCTGGACTATATCAATTATTATTAATCTGGATTTATATTCCTAGAAGTGTCAAAAGCTTAATTATAAAATGGAACTCGTTTGATGCGCCCGCGCACTGTCCAGTTATCAAAACATGCCAGTAACTTGTCTAGATAGCGTGGAATGTGCCACCTAATTAAATTTGAAATCCGTGATAGTATCTGAGACAGATCACCTAATTAACTATATGAAAACCTTTGTTAAAGTCCGACAGACTGGAGTCAGTATGAAGAATCTATAAAGAGATAGGGTATTACATAATCAGCCGAAATACATCCACTGCTAAACATAAGCCTCTGCAATAGAATGTCACTTTTACTCAATGGCGGATTTATCAGTAGGCTGACTAGGTTGCCGTGTGGTTTCCTGTAGAGTAGAATAGGACCACTCCAACTCTTCCCGTGGATGTCGTACAAGGCGACTGAGGGAATACATTATAAAACATCAGTTATGTGTATAAACTCCTCATAAAACATCAATTTTAAGAGGAGATGTCGACTGTCCGCAACTTCTTGGCAAATTTAGAATTCGCGCTCCTGCCAGGTATCCTAGAGACCTTATCACGCCCATGGCCCCACCGGCCAGGAGGACCGTGCTCGGCGCCAACTCACCCGTGGCTCGTATGAGCAAACTATATAATAAACTGAGTGACTATACAGACATTTTTTTCGATACACTTGTTCAATTTAAAAAGAACATAAATTTTAAAAATTAACCTATTAGCCTAAGAGTGTGATTATTGTGTTTAATTGTTGTGCATGTTAAATTTACCTGTAATTATTTGTGCTCTAAGTTCTTAGCTTTAAGACAATAAATTTGTAGAAGTATTATTGTAATAACTGTTGGTGAATAAATGAATAAAATAAAATAAAAAAAATCAATCAGGCCTCCCCAACCCGTCTGGCCAGCGCGGGGAGTGTAGGCCGAATCCTCCGTCTGTCTCCGGCAGATGAGAGGGTTGTGCTCCTGCAGTGGAGACAAAAATAACCTGATGATGACTAGGTTGGAGTCAAGGGCGGTAGATTTGGGGGCAAATATTGGGTAAATTTATTTAGTCTTACAAAAATTAAAACAAGCCGTATGGTGTCGTGGGACACCCGATAGGAACGAAGTATACATTTTTGTATATATAAATTGTCTTATTAGGTTCAATAATTCGAGAATTATTCATAAACTTTAAAAATCAAAATTGGAATACATTATTCTCTTTTTGACGTCAAATTCTGCCTAAAACTACTCCACTTCCACCTGTATAACCGATGGGAAGAAATTGCAACAAACCCAACGGCACAGGGCCCTACCTTTGAAAGATCCCCATCGATCAAACACATCGATCCCCTAGTTCACAATCATACTAATTACGGGAAAAACGGTGGAATAGGACATAGGATAGTTTTTATCCCGAAAAAACATCCCGTTGCTACGGGAAATACATAATAATTTGTGATATTAAGTTGTCCACGCGGACAAAGTCGCGGGCAACAGTTAGTAGTTTATATGTAAGGGCACACACATACTTAATTCGAAATGCCCACACTCCGCCTGTTTAGCAGAGCGTTACAAAAATTATCCGTATTAAATAAACTGAGTTAATTCAATACAGGTCAAAGGCATCTTAAAACTATTCAACAATCACAGTTTAATTGGACCCTTAACCTAATTATCGACAATCGAGTAACTTTCTATCACCGACAGCGACGTCTAATATCCCACGCTCGACATTTTGATACCGCGTTGTAATCTACTGGCAGCGCCATCTAGCGAACGGTTGAGAACAAATGTAAAATATAAATGCGTGAATCTTCGTTAATTTATTTGAACAATCGGATTTTAATGTAATTTGTATAATTACAGGTGTGTATGTAAACGCTTTATTGTACAAAATTAATAACAAAATAGGAAAAGAAACTGTGTACAAAGGTGAACTTATCCCACTTAGGGATCTCTTCCAATCAACCTTAGTATAACTGAAAGGAGTAGTATAATGCGTTAGGTACCAAAATTTGAAACAGAAACGTACTTATAACATACCTATGTAAGTACTTACAATAAAATTTGCATACGTAAACATAAATTATGCAATACAATTAAACCATAGACCATACACGAATAAGTAAATAATACCAATCCCATCACATCCCATTTCCCACTAATATTATAAATGCGAAAGTTTGGATGTTTGTTCCTCAATCACGCTTCAACCACTGGACGGATCTGGATGAAACTTGGCGCACGACGAGTTCTGGAGTGGACTGGCGATCTGAAAAAGGTTGGATGCGGAGGGCGGAGGACCGGGTGTAGTAGAGTTTATTAGAGATGGTTTATGTCCAGCTGTGGACATCTAAGGGCCGATATGAATCATACACATCAGTCTTCTGTCCTGCCTGACCCAGGCTGCCGTCAAAGTCAAAGTCAAAATCATTTATTGCATATGAGTACACTTGGTACATTTATACACGTCATTTTTTTATCGACTACCGCTTCCTAGGTGTTAGCGCTGTGAAGAAGAAACGGCGCAACAAACTTCACGCAACACACCTTTTAAAAATCAAGTTTGCATACAATTTATAAAGATTTTGCGAAGCTGAATTAACATTACATCTGCCATGTTGTTGGCCGATCTTGTCCATAGTGGGCCCACGCTTGTTTCATATTGTCTGTCCACCTTTTACGTCGCCATCCTCTTTGTGTTAAACCGTGGAGTCTGCAGTATCTACCTTTTCACCATCAGCCTATATACGTCCACCGCTGAACATAAGCCTCCCCAATAGAATGCGAAGTAGGCTTTCCATTGGGCCATTTGCCATAATCACCACGCTTGGCAGACGGATTGGTGATCGCAGTTATGATCTTAATTTACACGAGAACACCACTGCCTATGGCTGTTGCATCTACCGTTTACGTATCAATAAATCAACCATCACATACTCTGACAAATTGTTTTAAATTGACCATTTTAGTATAGGGCTACGGATTGCCTCACACGGCACTCGAACCTACATCCTTATTTTGGTAATCGCATATAATGGCCCATCGTGGCGCAATGTCTATTATTACGACCTACATATCGCCCTGCGTATAAAGGGCCTATACTTATAATAGATATAATACGTAGGATGAAAGTCGAATTTCAGTAAACCAGGGTTGGATATAATATAAAACATGTTTATAAACAGTTATAAACAATAAAAAACATGTTTGAAATAATAAAAAACATGTTTAGAACAAACAAACCCTGCACTAAACTGACTCAGGCAGGATTTGGTAACCAATACGTACTATTTTATTTTTCCGCCTCCAGGTGGACCGACGACCTGAAGAAGGTGGCTGGCAGCGGCTGGATGCGGAGGGCGGAGGACCGGGTGTGATGGCATTCGTTGGGGAAGGCCTATATCCAGCAGTGGACTTCTAGGGGCTGACATGATGATGACGTACTATTTTGTAATAAAATTTCTGATTTTGTACTTAACACGTTCACGGATATTAAGTCACATGTGTTGGACACAAATTGTATGGAGATTTTACGGCGGCTACTTATAGCGTCTTTACCTTATTCCACGTCTCGTGCGTCTCACTGCTATGACAGTCGACTGCTGTAGCAGTGTGCGAGGTGGTGAGCAGCGACAATTTTTTTTACGCGTGTTAAAATCTATCTTAAGACACTAGTAAACCTGTAATCATCTAATAAATAAAATCGTAAACATCGCGTGTCTGTACATTGAAGATATTTGCAAAAAAAAATTGAGGGGTCTAAGGATAAGTAATAGAACACATTTCAATCATTTTTGGAATTTTTGTCTGTTTGTCGGTTTGTCTGTTTGTCTGTGAGTTTGTGCACGCATCACTTAAAAACTACTGAACGGATTTTGATGGACTTTTCACGGAAATATGGAGCTTAACCTAACTTAACATTTAGTCTTTATTTCATCGCAATCGGTTTATTCAATCAGAAGTTATGGACATTGTTAGTTTTCAAATACATTAGTAGGTAAAGTTAATATGCAATATATTGCAAATAGTACGGAAATACCGTACTATTCAGATAGCGATGAGTTTGGACTACATTTGGAAGTGGGAATGGGCGTGGGCGTGGGCGTGGGCGTGGGCGTGGGCGTGGGCGTGGGCGTGGGCGTGGGCGTAGGCGTGGGCGTGGGAAAAGGGGAGCGGGAACGGGAGGGGGATTGAGAGTCTGAGTGGAAGTGGAATAGGGAGCGAAAGTGGGAATGGGAATGTAGTCCACGCTAGCGCAGCCGCGGGCACAGCTAGTAGATCAATAAAATTCATGGAGTATTGAAGTCCAAGCTGGAATGACGTCACTCCAGACATTTTGAACTAAGGCACGTACTTACATTCTGAACAAACCATGCTTGACCTTGGAATATGTACTGTGAATCTTGTAATAATAAATAATCTAATGTCAGTTTTATTACTTCCTAACAATTTCTGATATTTGCTGATCAGCATTCTGACAAAATAAAACACGTTACATAGTATTTTGGATTTTAATTGTTAACACTTCAATTTTCTTTCCAATAATGGCACTTATAACAACTTTTATGTACAAATTTATATAAAAATATATAAATAACTTATTAGGTACGTATTTGAATTTCTTCAAATGCTAAAAAGTACGTCACTCGTTCCTTGTACTAAGCACGGGATGCAGTACAAATTGATTGTCACTTTAGTGACGTCAAATGTCAGGAGCAGTGACAAACTATTACGAAAGTGACGGCAATGTTACGAGAAGAACGTCATCAGCTCATTATCATAAATCACAGCGTCAGGAAAACGAAATTTCTATGCATTTCGCTTGGTATTTATAAAAAATCACAAAACCATTAAAACGCCGCTTGGTCTACAATCAATACTAATCTCGCAGAATAGCAGGACTAGGGCATCCTTATTTTCATAGACGAATTAACGGCATATTCCAACTGGTTTTGTTTCGAGTTACATGAAAATACTTCTCATCTAAATATTGACGCTACTCAATAATTAAATGTTCTGAGTAGTAACTGCACAAGTTTCAATGTGAATGTGAAAGAGTTGAGGCTACTTACGTGGAACAGAGCGATTGTTTGGAACGCTCCATCTAGTAGTACATAGAGATCGTTGGTTAAAAGTAAGCTTATTTTTGAGAGCAAAATAACATTTCGTGACATGTTAAAAATCCCCATACAAAATGATCTGTCAGTCTAATAATAGCACAGGAAAAAATCCTAGTTTGGGATTAGACAAGAGAATGTAAATATTACAAGTAGGTCTAACTTTACATCCAGTGTGTACTAGTAACCCCATAGTGGGAGCCTCCTAGAAAGCAGTTGCTTGGCTCACCACTTAAACCATAAACGTCTTAAACTTTATTAATATAAAGTCACAAAATGGTTTTGAATTATCACTATCTACATATAGGCAGTATTAAATACCAGTCAACTATTCATATATAACATAAAAAAATATCGGTCACCGGTTACAAAGACTTTCGGCGTCGTAAAATTTTTTCGAAAATGCTCAATGTAAAAAAATTCGCTATACAAAAGTCGGAAATTTCCGACCTCTGAAAATCTATTGGATACCGAGTAATAAAGTTATTAAGGCATATTACTGTTTCTCGGTCTGCATCGAGAACGACACGGTTACCATAACTAAATATGGCCTACTTTAAACTCCATTATATTTATCCTAACCCAAAAACACTATGGAATAACGTCCTGTCTTCGTCTATCAAATAGCAAGTGAGACTGCTGGCTGCTTTCACTGATGACATCAGACGACTTCGATTTCGCGTACGAGAAATTATTACAAAGGACGAGTACCTGAAAAAAAAGATGATTTTTCTTAGATTATCATTTATTATCATATCATGGAAGTGTAAGTAACAAATACCTAGTATGAATTTGGTTGTGCACTCGCCTCACGTTCATGAGGTCCTGGTACAAACTTCCTCCATACCAATGAGTTTTTCCAAACTTAAGTACGGTTTATTTACAATACAGGCTTTTCAGAGGAACACTTTCATATGCAAAAGAAGAAATTCTAAGGCGTTTGTGAAGTTTACCCAATGGGCTTGGGGCACGGTTAGTGGACAGGGGTTTGTCTCAAAAGATCCTGAAGGGTCTAAGTGTCGCCAGGTCTTCCTGGCCCTCTAACAAGATAAGATACCGAAGACTTGTTTAATCTTTAACTAAATTCCCAGAATTCAACAAGACAATGAACAAAGTTAACCTAACAAACTCCCGAACCACTGGGTCAACGTCGCGATAACAAGTAATATTATAGTAAATGGGGGTTCTGTAAATATTTTTTTATTTAAGTAAGTCTTTATATATTTCGGAATATATGTATTTTTACAGGAATTTTATATAATTTTCCCATCAAGGCTGCGCAATTATCATGTTTGTTTTGAAACGATGCCGAATGAAATGGAAAATTACTGAATGTTTGTATGAACTTAATCAAAATGCATTTTTATGTTCAGGGCTTTGGTGACATCAGGCTACTTGAAGAGTCTTTTGGTTAATAAAGTCATTTATACCCAATAAAAAGTGGAAATGTTTAATTTTACCATTATAGACGATATGGTTTCATCACCTCAATTGGTCCAATGGTTTTCGAGATAGACATGGTAATAAAACAGCCTCGCTATAAGATGGATCCTTAAAAATCACCATAGGAAAATAAGTGATACTCGTCCCCTGGAAGAAATACAGCTCATTTAAGTTGACGAGTTGAGTTAGGAAAGTCCAACTCACCACATAGAAAGTAGTGACAACGCCGATCACAGTTCCAGTGAGAACATCCCACCAATGGTGCCTGTGGTCTGTGATCCTGGTGATGGAGGAGATAGCGGCGTACGTAGCCAGGGCCATTTGCACCACTGGAACCAGGAATATGGAGCGGTGGCTCCAGTCGAAAGCCCGCCGTTGGAGATACCACTAGAACAAATCATTATATTGAGTCGATTTGCATTTCGTGAAAGGCTACAACAGCATTTTAGATTAGTTAGAAAGTTGAGGATTTGACATTTCGATACACGACTAAATTGGCAAAGACGTGTGAAGTTCGGCCACTGATATGACTGTCATGGCAGGAATCCAGAGAAAGAGCGTCTTTCAGCAGGTTAGGATTCCGAATGGAAATGACCAATTCTTGAAATGACAACGTCTTTAAATGTTCACTTCTTGAAATGACTACTTCTATAAATGAGCATGACTTATATGATTATCATCATTATTCTCCATCATCGAATCCCCACGAAGCCACAATGGCGGCCTAATCTTCTAACACAACATTACGAAACCCTTCACCGGCAAGGCGATGTCCATTCATTACTCAAACCCACATGGGTGTCTTTGTGATCCTTCCTGTCAACAACTGAAGGAGCTTAGAACTTACAGCGATGAAGAAAGCGCAGTAGATCGATAGCGACGTGTGGCCAGAGGGGAAGCTGTGATGAGCATCCGACTGGAACCAGCTCGAGAACTTTGTCGATGTGCACGTGAATGTGCTTACGAATTCAGACCTGGAACAAAATTGCATTTTCATACATGGGGTAATTTCAAGAATTCCGAATCAGAATAAAGTCGTTCACAGACAATTAACCATTTTGACGTAAATAGTCTTGTTACTTTCTGATCCCAAAAGTATTGTAGATTGGACAGTCGCTGGAAGATTTTCTTTAATGATAAACAATATTCATTCGATACGTTTTGTTTATGATTTGTCTGGAGTACAAGGCATCAGAAATCATACCCTGAGTAGGCAGCATATGACTGATTGTCGTCTAGTACGAACTCTTTGATCGTGAGGCTATCGATTTCCTTTTTACTATTTTAAACTTTACCAACAAGATAGTCTTCTACGGGGAAAACGAGAGTTAAACAAGTTCTACAGATCGTTCAATGATCCTTTAGCTGATCTTTTTGAATTGAAGAATTGACTTACCCAGTACAAGTCTTGCCAGTATCAGGCTCGCATATTTCAAAGAAGGTAGGCCTGGGGCTACCAGTGACGCCTTTCAGCACCTCAACGATGCCAAGGTTGAAGAACTTTCCGTACAAGTAGCTTCGGTAAAGCCACAGCGTGTTTCTAATAGCCTGGTTTGTCCTCGTGCGTTGTAAGTAGTCGGGGTCGAGGAATATCAGCTCTGTTATGAAGACCTGTAACAAAGTAAACGCGTGAATTCTTTCTTCAGATCTTGTTACACCCTGCTTATATAAAAGTATGTCATCCATCTCATCCGACTCTCGACCTCTCTACCTCGACCGGTATCAGGACATGCAGGTTTTGTAGAGCCAGAAAAACAATGGGTTAGAAAAAGGTTGATGGATGTATGAGTGAGATCACGGCTTAGCGGGATGAGGAGATCACGCAAAGTGGCGATATATCGTCTCTGCCTATCCCTTTCGGACCTGGGCATGAGTAGATAGTATTCCAAAGACTACTGATGCCTGTAAATTCATCATCATATGAGCACTTAGACGTCCACTGCTGGAAATAGGCCTTCCCCAATGAACGTTATCACATCCACTCCAGAAAAAGTAATCGAATTGAATTAAACTAACCACGACAAGAGGCAGTAGCAATACCGTTGCGACCAAAGCTCCCATGGACACGGTGTCACCTCGGAAAGGGAACGACAGAGCCGGATCATTGCAAAAGAACCCAGCCTTGTGATTGGGGAAGACCCCCAGCTCGAACAGGCCGAGAAGTGTGAGAACTGTGAAAGAAAACTGATGGTTAAAAATTGCAGTAAACAGAAATTATATGAAGGCTCCTGAAGCGAATTTGCCCTTGAAGATTTTGACTTGATTTTTTTATTGTAATTTTACTTAGTAGTATAAATTATAAGCAAAATAAAAATAGAAAACTTGTTTTGACAAAACATTAATTTTTTTTCCTGAACTATTAGACTTTCGGCTTGATATCCATATATTAACAGACATGTATTCTAAGTAAAAAAATTGAGTTATGCAGTGGTAAATAATTATTAAGTAATTCCAGAAAAAAAACTGCTGAAAATCTACAAATATACCTACATTGTCTTTTCATATACACGAGTATACAGGTTTCCGACTACCTAATAATGCCAGTATAACTATTCTAATTCCATCCCACTAATATTATGAAGTTTGGATATTTGAATTGGATGTTTGGATGTTTGTTACTCAATCACGCTTCAACCACTGGACGGATTGGGATAAAACTTGACACACATATACGAGTAGGTTAGGTCCTGGAATAGGACATAGAATAGTTTAATCCCGAAAAAAACATCTCATTCCTACGAAAAATAGATTATATTTTGTAATCTTAAGTAGCCCACACGGATGAAGTCCCGGAAAACAGCTAGTAGTAAGTTCATAAATCCCACATTCTAGTCTACCAATGTGGATGACATTTTGATTAGAGCTCAACGTACGGAACGACTGAAAAGTGGAACAGACGGACAATAGCTGTGTAGTTATAAAATGTTTTTCATCCGGCAGGTCTGAGTTTAAAAGACTTTATTGGCGGAAGACCATAATCTTGGCGTCGTCTGTTTGACGCGCACAACGCCCATATATTTAAATTCGCCTTTGACATTGACGTGGGCATTGCCACTGGCCCCCCACTTGCCAATTTATTCGCCAACAACTAAACCCTCCAATTTGGACAAGTTCAAAGTCAATGTCAAGGACTGTAAACATGTCTGAGGAGAGGTTAAACGGGTGAAATCCTACTATCCTACTAATATTATAAACGCGAAAGTTTGTAAGTATGGATGGATGTTTGTTACTCTTTCACGTAAAAACGACTAAATGGATTTTAATAAAACTTTACAATAATATAGCTTACACATCAGAATAACACATAGGCTACAATTTATAAAGATATTGTGTGAATTGTCCAAAATAGCAAGTAAGTAGGAAAAAATCTACCATCTGCAAGCTATTCTGGCGTGCGCTGCCAATATCGCTAGAGTTACACATATATAATGTATGATGGAAATGTTTATCTTAAATAGTCCTACAAAAAAGCCCGCCACAGTATATATCTATATCTTATGTGTAAGCCATTATAGCCAAAATAGTGAACCCTAATATAAGCTACTCGAAATACTAATCCTGCGCAGACGAAGTCGCGGGCACCAGCTAGTGTATAATACAGGTTTGTTTTCAACAGAAATCCACCTGATGAATCCAAGTGACCACCGATAGTATTATTTTTTATTTATTTATACTTTATTGTACACAAATATAAGTCACACAACTAATTTAAACACAAGATGTACAAAGGCGCGCACTTATCTCTGTAAGAGTTTTCTTCCAGTAAACCTTTGGGTGAAAGAGAAAAGCAAAGCATATTGCTTAGTATCGTTCAGTGACTGGCTGTATGATTCCGAGCTTAGAATACAGCCAGCCCTAATCTTACCTTGGGTGTCAAGGCTACTAAGGGATTGCACCAGGAACGGACAGCAGAGTTCTCCTGTGTATATTAAGATCATTACTCCGCCTCGTTGGCCTAGTGGCTTGGGGCCAGAGGTCGTGGGTTCGACTCCCACTGGGGACAGACAACTTTGTCCAATTTGTACAAGTTCGTTCCGGCATGGATGAATCCTTGCCAAATCCATAGCACAGGAAAAAATCCTAGTTTGGGATTTGATTTGCAATATTTATTATATGTTATAAATACGCCTTGGTACCAGAGGGGTAGACATAGACGATGTAACGCCACTTTGCGCTATCTAATGTCGCAAAGTGGCTTACCTTCGCCCCCCCCCTTGACGTGATATGTTGCGAACAACATGGCCGATATTATATGTAATATTTATTATTACTGCGATCGAACCAATCCGCCAGCCATGCGTGGTGATTATGGCAAATCCCCCAATATTTTGATTTTTGAGACTAGCAGCAAAACCAAGTTTGTATCACCACATTAACTTTGCAGTCCACTTCTGACCACCCTCTATTGTTTACTTTGTTTCCGAGACGCAAATGCGTTTGTTTACGTATATTAGTTCTTAAAACCTCATTGGTAACCTGGGATTCAAGTTAGTATACAAGGAGATGACATTCACAACTAAGCTGTACAGAGCTTTTCCCTCTGACATGGAGATGACATTCACAACTAAGCTGTACAGAGCTTTTCCCTCTGCCAAGGAGATGACATTCACAACTAAGCTGTACAGAGCTTTTCCCTCTGACAAGGAGATGACATTCACAACTAAGCTGTACAGAGCTTTTCCCTCTGACGTATCTATTCGTACCTAGTGCGCGGCAGTCAGATCAGATCCTGTACGATGTAACAGTTATCTAACACAGGTCGTATGATATGGTAATAGGCCGTATCCTGCAACGTTGTTGCCAATGTGTTTGACGCGTGGATGTAGCGTGACTTTGATTGACTGTGACTGTGAATTTACCAATAAATGATTGACTGATTGATTTACACCTGTGTGGGTTGACTGTACTTGTTGAAATTGTTTACAGAAACTGGTGGCGGGCAGCAGAGATATCGGCACAAGATCTAATTTAAGGGAAGCCTGTATAATCAAGACGAAAACAAAAATTAATGACGATTTTGTTGCTGCGACACATAGGTACCTTGATTATTTTTAAATTGTAATTTATTAATTCTGTTCTGTTTATTTCTCATGTATGTGTGTGTCGTAGCTATGAATAAATGACCTATTCTATTCTATTCTATTGAAGACTGAAGTGAGTTTTGATAACTAAAAATTACAAATGTCTTAAAAACATTCGATAGAAGTGAGTTTTTAATTTAAAATTTTCAAATATCTTAAAAACGTTTCTTTATGTACATATAGAATATCGGTAACTTCTTTAAGGAATACTTATATGATTCGTAATGAGGAACCCGACGGTGAACGAAGGTCACCGAAAGGATTACTAAGCTGAAGAGGCAGTGGGCGGGCCAGATTTGCCGCAAAACCGACAGCTGTTGGGGCAGACCAGTTCTAGAGTGGAGACCGTGGCTCGGCACGCGTAGGGTGGGACTCCCCGCTGACACATGGACCGACAACCTGAAGAAGGTGGCCGCAAGCGACTAGATACGGATAAGGGGGTGTGGTGGCGTTTAATGTCCAGCAGTGGACGTCTAAAGGCTGATAAGACGACGATCAGGACAGAACAGCGCCATCCAAAAAATAAAACAAAGGTTTTTAACTATGCAGCATATTTTGATGTATTGATGAATCTATAATGAAGATAGTTTACGCTACTCGATAGCAGATGGCGCTAGCAGTCCTAATATTGTTAAGATATTAATTTTTAACGCAATAATTTACTTTTTATTAATTAATAAACCCCATAAAATACTGTCGTTCGCTTTATTCCTATCCTCAGTAACAATTACAAATTCTACGCTAAGAATCGATTAATTACAAGAATCGATTACAGCACGTAATGACCGTAAAATCGAATGACCATAAATAGGTATCGATTAAAATACTTCACTTTGTGCTGCGCTAAGAAAATTAAACTCAGCGGGCGCCATATTGGGCAATTAGGGTAAAGGGTACAGTGGTCGTCTTTTTATTTAAAATATAAGTCGATTGATAAAGTGATTTACTTCCTTTAGAATTACTACATAGTAATAAGATAATAGATTAGATAAAACTATGGTGTAAAATATTAGATTATTTTAGTAGGATTTAACCTAGATTATGTAGATTAATAGATTAGTAGGTAAATACATGTTGTACCATATATTTGATATAAACTCATATGATTCAATAATAATTATTAAATCTCTTCAACCGTTTCTGAGTAAATTACCCATCTTGGTATAACTAATCAAAAAACGTTATAAATTCAAATAACACAGCTACGTTGCTTAGATGCATACATTTCTAGATTTGTATGCACTAATTACTAAGTTTGATAAAAACTCATAAATTAAAAACAGAGAGTTTACTATTTCCTTGATTAAAAACATTTTTTAAATTTTATAGATGCACAGGTGTCGTTTACCATGTTCGTTTACCCTTCAAAAGAAAAAAATAACAACTAGGTACCTATAAAATATGGAAATCTTACTTAATATGTAAATGAAAAGAAAGTGTGTAAATATTAGAAGATCTTTACTTTCGGTGAGGCGCGTAATATTAATTAAAAAACAAACAAATACTGGATGATTTCGGTTGTAAATCTATAGTGATTATCAGGGTTCGGAATTAGGTAGAGCCATTTATGTACCTACTTGCGACGAAATGTTTAAGATATTATGTATATTCCTGGTTTTGTTTAGAACAGTTCGTACCTACTTCGGGCTTTGGTGTTTAGTAGTGATAGTATATTATACAACAAGTGTCAGTACGTGTGTACTATGTGAAGGAAACATAAATAAACGTGACTAAGCTGATCTTCTTCAAGCAGAAAACTTCCTAACCTCAAACCTTCCTAAAGCTTACTATCAACGTTAGTAGGTAGTTGTATGTGTAACGTTGTTGTAGCGTTAGGCAATGAACTAAAGAATAGTGGAAATTATAGGTAGGCTACAAAGGACTCGTTCCCAAGGCCGTAAATCCTATAATAAAATAATAAACTAACATGTGTTTAAAAGATGTGTTGCGTGAAGTTTGTTGCGCCGTTTCTTCTTCACAGCGTTAACACCTAGAAAGCGGTAGTCGATAAAAAAATGACGTGTATAAATGTACCAAGTGTACTCATGTGCAATAAATGATTTTGACTTTGAAAAAAAAACATGGCACCGAAGTTAAAGATGTTTCACGTTAAAATCTTTCAATTCCAAACACATTTTCGTCCTACCCAGAATGTCATTGACATACATATTTTTTTATTCCTATGTTTAGTATATTTTCGTAACAGACCGTTACTGCGATTGTATGCATTCTGCCACATGCGATCCTGTGAGGTCTCACGTGTGTCCCATCAGTCACATCACATAGCTTTTTATCTTTAAAAAAAAACAAGTGTAGACAGAAATAGGGTTGTAATGTATTCGATAAATGACGATAATATCTTTTTAATTGTTTTATTTAGAGGACGGAGGACCGGGTGTGGTGACGTTCATTGGGGAAGGCCTAAGTTCAGCAGTGGGCGTCTAAGGGTGGATATGATGAAGATTCTTCAAAAGCCAACATCACCTGCATTCGGTGTATCTTCCAATATGTTAAGGCTCTGGCTGTCAACTAGATGGTACAAAGGCCAATTAACCAATGTCAAACAATTACTTGAATTCATCATCGACATAGGCCTCTCCCAAGGTGCGCCACTGAACCCGATCTTCGGTTCTTCTCATCCAGTCACGGCCAGCCGCCCTAACGCCGATCGTCGCTCCATCTAGCCCGGACGCCTGTCTCCACTCGAGAACTCGTTTACCCCAGCGGTAACCGACAGATATGACCAGCCCACTGTCACTTCAATCTACTAACATTCTGAGCTATGTCGAAGACTTAGTTCTCTGACAGGATCCGAAATGGCATGATCCACCTCATTTCTGATCCTGTCCCTTAGAGAAATTCCGAGCATAGCTCTTCCATAGCCCGCTGAGCGACTTTGAGTTTTCGTACTACATAGTTCCACTAATTTGATTTCATGTTTAATTATACAAGTTCAAATATTTTACACCAACCTGTCAAAACATTTCTGTCTTTATTTCAGACAAAGGTTTATTATTAATTATTATGCAATTGTGCATCACAAATGATTTCCAATTCATTTCAAATTCTTATATTTATCGAGCATCAACCATAATATTTTAAAAAAAGTAAAAAGGAATCGGCTCTCCGTAAGCATTTATGTTACACCTTTTTATTTTATAATCAACGCTTCTGTTAGGTACACTTCAAAATCAACCTTACTCACGTTCGCTTAGAGTATGAATGCAGATTCTCAAAGTTCTCTTAATCGAAATCTTAACGTCAATATATTATTACTTCGAGAATATACATTTCCTCGCTTCGATGAAATGGAAGCCATTTTTGGTAGTCCATAATATTTAATGTTAATTTTTAAACTTATTTGCGTATTGATTCATTTCGAGGTCATAAATATATATAAAAATAATATGCACCGGGTGAGATGCAACTATAGGGTAAATGTAACTACAGAGTTTATATATCTAATAGAGATAATCATTATTTCATCATCAGCTGAAATACGTCCACTGCTGAATGTAAGCCTACCCAATAGAATGCCACTTTTGGTCAGCTGTCCATTGGGAGATTTGCATAATCACCACGCTTGGCTGGCGGATTGGTGATCGCAATAATCATCTTAATACACACAGGAGAACGCTGCTGCCCGTCCCCAAACCTTAAGTCGCCTTAACGACACCCACGGGAAGATTGGGGGTGGCCCTATTCTAAGCCGGGAACTACATGCTCACCTAATCATTTATGACTAGCTATGCCCGCGGCTCCGTTCGCGTGAACTGCAGAATTATTGTTTTCTTTTTATAAAAGGTTAAATTTACTTAGTATTACTCCCCTCCTTCAATGTGAAGGTCACGTTTCTATTTATTATATAAAATCTACTAATTTCTCTATCCAGTAACCTGGATTCCACAGTTATAGATAATCTCTGTAGTTGCATTTACCCCATAGTTGCAATTGCCCCGGTGCCTTAAGGCATTAAAAAAGTGTATGACTTACTTATAACAAGTAGGGGTACATCGATGGCGAAGGTCCACCATATGCTGTGTTTAATTGGTTCATTTGATTTTAAGAACTGTGATTCCAAATCTCTTCTCTGTAACAATACAAAAACTAAATTAAATACATGTAACGCATAGAACAGTTTTAGAAGCTAATAATGTTCAACTGGTGAGTTTATAACTATAACCTATAAAAATACATAAATAGTATAACGATATATTTCAAACATATTTATATTCAAAGCACATACATTTACAGTGTTAAAAGATTGAGTAGTGATATCTAGCTCGCTTAGCGGAGATAAAAAATAACCAGACTCAACCGAATTTTTCGAATTGTTGTTCTACTACAGTAATAAATATTTATGTGTATATGTGGGGGGGGGGGGGGGGGGGGGGTTTGGGGGTATCGGTGTACGTTTCAATTAATGTATGTGTATCCTAACACATCTCATATGTGTTATGGAGTATTTTTGCATTGCAGTTTGTTAAATAAGGTGAACCAGGGTAATTGCAACTATTAGGGGGTGAATGCAACTATAGGTAATATTTATATCTGGATGGAAAAATCATTTATTATAAAATACCTACCGAATATTACATGACGTCAATAATGATTTTCACCATCCAGTCATAGACATAAATTTTGTAGTTGCATTTACCCCACAGTTGTAATAGCCCCAGAACTTTTAGACATTCCCTTTCAAAATTAAGTATGTTTGTATACTTTTGCTCCAGTCTAATATAACATCCATACCTACCTAATACAATATACAAACTTCATTATTTATTTAAAAAAATACAAGTATACTTATCTACAAAGAACTAACTTCACCCTTTCATTAGCTGAACTTCGAAAACTTTCGTTAGCTCCAACTACTGAAGGTCGTAAGCTGACCTTGGTATATACATTTGACTTTCATTGTAACTTAACTTGACCTTTAGGCACGAAACGTAGTAACGTAAATATCTCAACCCCTTACTACTTGTTTGTCTACCAAAAATCAACTAAAATTCATACAAAGATATCAGGTTTGCCCGTGGTAAAAATGTTACATTTATCTATTATCCGCGTCGTTAGCTGGGAGCTCCGGTGCAGTGTATGAGAGGCTACTGTAAGTTCGGTAGAAGATCCCGGAGTCTACCTAAGGTGGCCACCGAGGGGGTTTTAGTAGGTAATAATCGCACATAACCTAACTTTGCCCCACGAGGTCGACTATCTTACAAAGGATTTCTCCCCCGTCGTAGAAAAAAAAGGTGACATAGAAAGTCTAAGGTCGTAGATTTGGCATAAATAGGTCATTATCATGACGTCTCTGGCTGACATCTACTATGACAGGTGGTTTGGTAAAAAGTAGTATCATCATCAGGTTATTTGTGTCTCCACTTCAGGAGCACAACCCTCTCTCACCTGCCGGAGACAGACGGAGGATTTGGCCTACACTCCCCGCGCTGGCCAGACGGGTTGGGGAGGCCTGATTGATGTTTTATAATGTATTCCCTCAGTCGCCTTGTACGACATCCACGAGAAGAGTTGGAGTGGTCCTATTCTACTCTACCGGAAACCACACGGCAAAGAAGTAGTATATTAGGTATGAATTTGCAATGCTTTATATGGATTTATCTTTCAGTCCCTCATATTACTGGGAGGGGTACAGAAGTTACGGATATCACACGATAACGAACGCACTTAGTGAAAATTCATAGTAGCTTAGTTCTAATAAAGGGGTGTACGTTTTTGACCTCCGCATGAATAATTAATGAGAGACTTGAAAAGAAAGGCCATGGGCTTTGTATAGCATAATTGATAGTCAGTCAATTGTCCAGCTTAGTTTTTATTCGTTACATTACATTTACGTTTTGAAAAAGTTTTCAAAACGTTAATGTAGGCTAACGTCTACTATAACAGTTGGGTCGGTATGAAGCAGTATAATATAAAGTTTATAAATGCGATGCTATACTGCCATTTACCTCCTGAAGTCATCTCCTATTACTGGGAGATTCTATACAAGCTATTAATTTCGGCAATGAAAGCCCTTAGCGAGAAATCATAACATTTCTAATAAATAGTAGGGTTCACGTACGTTTTCGACCTTCGAAGGAACAGTTAATGAAGGACATTTGATAAAGACCATGGACTTGGTAAAAAGAAAATGGATTACCAGTTTGTTTTATTCATGTTTACGTTTTGAAACAGCCTTTATACGAAAAGACGTGGTAGACTCTTTGGCACATTCACAAACACATTCTCGTATAGTTAGTGGTAAGTAAAACGAATAAACTTGTATAAAGAATTTTCCGAAATTTAACTATTTATGGTTGTTATCATACCAATGGTTTTTCGGTAAAGAAAACATTGTAAGGAAACCTGCATTTATAAGATATTTTAAGGCATATTATGTACGATGAAAAGTTTATAAACATGCACTGGGCCAGCGTGCTGGACTGAATGAACTGAAAATTTGATCACGATCTTTTTAAACGTGAACCAACATCATAACTCCATACGAGCCCACCAATGTCTGGATATCTTGAACTATCTTAACTTGTTAACTTAATCACTTTGTTTCAAACAATCATAAAACTGATTAGCTAACATACAGCAATTAAGACCAAAAGCCACTTAAGTTAACTACAGTTTTTCAGTGACGCCCTCAGAATAAAAAGACAATATGTTAAACACACACACACGCACACACATACACACACATCCGCATCCACACACACACCCACACCCAAACCACACACAAACACACCTACAGACACAATCACCTCCCCCCCCTACTATCCTATATTTGTTCTATTGTTATTCGTTTGTTATTATTTTATACATCGTTATGTTCAGCTGTTATGGAGTTCATTTTTTTTTTTGTTAAAATGTGAAATCTTATAATTGGCGTCCAATTATTTTAAGCAAATTATTTAATTTACATTTAATGCTGTAAGGTTTTCTTATATATAAAATAAAAAAAATTAAGAACATAAATAGAAATGTGTGAGAGAAAAATATTTAAATACCGGGACAGTAGTGTACGTAGCAGTTAAATCCATTATCACTTCACTATGTTCACTGTATCACTAAATATTTTTAAACATATGGCAAAATATATACGAAGTCAATTACGACCTGATTTTTACATAAATTCCAGCAAATAATGACATGACTGTTCTGAAAGGATTTACGATAGTATATAATTCGAAATAAATTTATGACAAAGTCTGTTATCAGAGGCACACCTCGGTATATCTATGATAATAAAATAACAAGTCATTAGGTTGACGCATATAAAGTCAATGAAACTAATGGATCAATATCCTAATACTTACACCACAACACTGGGTGATATAAAACTTGGTTTGCGAAATGTTTGCGATTTAAGTTACATATAAATCTGTGTATAAAAATATATGCGCTTTGAGTTTATGTATGTAAGCTTGCATTTCAACTAGAGGGCAAATCCTTGTTAGCCGAACTACGTCCACTGCTGGAAATAAGCCTCCCCATAATTGATTGCCATTTTTGGTGGGCTGTCCATTTTATTTTTATTTTATCTTCTTAGGGGCCAGGAAGACCTGGCGACACTTCGACCCTTCAGGATCTTTTGTGCTAAACCCCTGACCACCAACGGTGCCCCAAGCCATCCATTAGGCTGTCCATTAGGGGAATTTCCATAATCACCACGCTTGGCAGGCGGATTGGTGATCGCAATAATGATCTTAATATACATAGGACAACGGTGTTGCCCTGGTGCAACGTCGCCTTGACGACGTCGGGGTCATATTGTAAGCCGGGACCACATAGGGCGAATGCAACTACATAATTTATATCTTAGACAGGATGTGGATTGTTAAAATCGCCTCATTATTTATCATGAAATCTACCTTAAACTCTATGACGTCAACATAAATTTTCACCACCCAGTCATAGATATATATAAACTCTGCTCTGTAGTTGCATTTACCCCATAATTGCAACTGCCTCGTTGTACCTCACTAATTTTAATTTGAAATTGTTTTTGTATTTTGGCGGATTCACATTAATTAATCTTAGTTATCGCTTAAATTATTTTTATATCTTTAAGAGTATTTACTATGTATGTAATAATTAGGATTATAATTAGCGGGGCTTCTTAACACAGGCTTTTACCCTTAAAAACAAGTCCCAGCCCCGTTATATCTTCTGTAAAATACAGTTATAACAATAAATATATTTTTGATTTTTTGATTTATTTTATATTCCGTTTTTCTAACAAAGTGTATTGTACCTTAAAATGGTACGTCACTGAAACACACTTGAATTTAGATAAGATAATCAGAGTTAACAACCAGCTTTCACTATCGAATCAACAACCTACATTTACCATATGTCATACTTTCGGGCAAACACCTATCATTACCATGACCTATGGTAGGTCATTTACTTATAGAGTATCTTACCTATACCACACCCCCGACATTACAAGCGACAAGCTAACAGATTTAGTTATCTACTACTTTTACAGGGGCATCTGTCTGTCCGTACACATGCCACGTATGACGTACCTAGGGTGGGTAATTACTATGGCGACAGAACCATAAGAAAACGCCTACCTTATTTACTTAATACCTTGCCCGAGGATATTAGAATGGAGTGTAACAAGCGTAAATTAAAAAAAATGCTGAAAAATTATTTGCTGGAAAGCATTTAACTTCATCATATTTAATTATTAATTTCAATTAAACATAAGGAGACTATGATCCCCCAGTCAAACCGTCTAGACGGTTTTGGGAGACAATTTTTGTAAGAAAAAAGTTTTTATTATAAGTATACGATTAATAAATTAAATAAATAATAATAATAAATGCGTTTGTGGTAAATAATAGACAGCTGCGCCCAGCGTAGTCGAGAGAGGGACAGCGTTCTACGTCAACAACATAAATGCTTCTTTTTCTATCTGAAAGCGTCGATCCCTTATACAAGTTGGTCCCATCACCATCCTGTTTAATCCTAGCACAGAATTGAATACAGGGTGGAACAGAAGAGTGTTACCTGCCGATTATTTCTTAACTAATAAAGATATCCTACAAATTCAAACTGATATAGCTACTATTGCCGTGGGGTTCCCGGCTAAGAATAGGGCCACCCATCTTTCCCGTGGGTTAAGGCGACTAAGGAATTGCACCACGGACAGGCAGCAGCGTTCTCCTGTGTGTGTATGTTAAGATCACCAATCCGCCTGCCAAGTGGTGATTTTGGAAAATCCCCCAATGGACATCTAACTAAAAGTGGTATTCTATTGGGGAGGCCTATGTGCAGCAGTGGACATATTTATGCTGATGATGATAGATAGATGAAATGATACTAAAAAGGATGTCACTAGATATAAAAAAATCACAAAGTACCAGATGAAAAGTTTTTTTTTACCCTTAAGGACTTTTAAACGCCAATCGAAATCCCTATTTATCATTTACATAAAAGATTACGTACATCAATGTCGAAATTCTAGTAGGAGTTTCCATCATTTAAAGTAGAATAAGTTTCTATACTAACCTCCCTTCCTCTAGTAGTCAGCGAAGATATTCTCCTTATTCCCTCTAAACTCGTACGTAGTAGCGAATTGTGTCGTACCATTTTTGCTGACAGTTCGTTTATAGTTAACACACAACACAGGTATGATTACGTCTTCGACAATTGTATCAAGACTTTATATTTTCACTGCCTGCACTTTAAAGGTAATTTTAATTTTAAACGCAACGGAGTATCTTCATTCAAATATTGTCTAAGACTGTGTCAGCCTGCAACAGTTACTTTATAAGTATCATTGTCATGAGTAATTTAGAGGAAAACCTTTGACTTCGTCAAAAGGATCATACGTAGGTGACGAGTCGATCAATAGTTGTACGTCATAGAAAGGTAATAAAACCTTGTAACAGGTTGTGTCCCTTTATGAAGAAATGTAGGCATAGTTCTGGAAACCAAATGTCTTTGTCACTTTGCATTACTTATACATAAATCGGGGTTTTCATGGCAAAATGCAGTTCATAGTGCTTGAAAGAATTTTAATTTTTTTTATGGACTCTAAAAGTTAGCCTTTGGAATTTCATAACTGGCTACGAAATGGTCAATTAATTTACATTTCTTAATTAGTTATGGAATGGGAAATGCGTCGTCCCATTTGATAACCAAATTGTCACTGGGGTGCCGCTTACAAATTTTTTAACGAAGTTTTTACAGTTAAAGTTTAAAAAATAAAATTTTAAAAAGACTATCTTTTTTAATTTAAAAGTATCACACTTTAATCTCAGCTCAGTTTAAATAAGTACTTACTTAATTAGTTTTAAAGTCTCTTACATTATTACAAAATTGACTATGCTGTCAGAATAAAGTAATTTCATATAGTAATCCATCGAAATCATCGTCTGCACATATGGAAAGTTTTGGCTCACTATAATATTTTGGCGCATTATAGCGAGCCGAGTCGACTGCCCCCTGACATTGTGTCACTCGATTTGGTTACATATAAATAAACAGTATTTTAAAACTATTATAAATGCCAAAGTTTGGTTGTTTGTTAGTCAATCACGCTTCAACCACTTTACAGATCGGGATGAAACTTGGCATACATATAGGTTAGGTCCTGGAATACGACATAGGACAGTATCCAAAAAAAAAACCATCTAATACCTAAGGGAAATACATAATAATTTGTGAAGTTAAGTTGTCCACGACAAAACGGGCAACAGCTAGTAGTTTATAAGATTCTACTAGCAACAATATGGACAAAGTATGAAAAACAATTTAATGGATGCATCCATTTTTGTTTAATCCAAATCTGTTTAGCCATTATGGTGTGACTGACATGCAAACTAACTTAGGTACACTACACATATATAATATTAGATTGTTGTGCGAAAAGTACAAGAATATGACGATTTCCTGTCTTAGTTAAACAATATGCATAAGTTATTTAGTCTCAGTAATATATTATCTAGGTACTGGCTCAAGCGCCACCAGACCCTTTATCTCTATTGGACAATCAATTATTTACCGGACACCTCATCGACGACAAATGGAGTCAATATTTCACCCACCAGTTAGCGCAATAAATGTATATACATAAAAGGAATTTAGTCATCGATAACAGAAAGCGACCACGCGTAGATATGCCTTTACTTAGAAATCAAACGTGTCAGTATTCATGTGCGGTGATCACCAGATAGAGACAAGTGAATAAGCATATCCTTGACAAATCGGATTAATGCTTTATTTCGTACCTACTGGAATCTTCGATGAGATTTATATTGCAGAAGCCCAATTTTTGAGATGTGCCACTATTGTATTGAGTAGGCGATATATGATCTGCAATGAGATGATTTGACAATTCATCATCATCAGGTTATTTTTGTCTCCACTGCAGGAGCACAACCCTCTCTCATCTGCCGGAGACAGACGGAGGATTTGGCCTACACTCCCCGCGCTGGCCAGACGGGTTGGGGAGGCCTGACTGATGTTTTATAATGTATTTCCTTAGTCGCCTTGTACATCCACGGGAAGAATTGGAGTAGTCCTATTCTACTCTACCGGAAACCACACGGCAATTGACAATTATCTGGAAGAAATTGTTTAAAACGAGAATCCAAAAGTAAACGTGCCCGTTTTACTAATTTTTGATATTTATTATTTGACTATGAATGTCGCCGTGTGTTTCCGGTAGAGTAGAATAGGACCACTCCAACTCTTCCCGTGGATGTCGTGCAAGGCGACTAAGGGAGTACATTATAAAACATCAATCAGGCCTCCCCAACCCGTCTGGCCAGCGCGGGGAGTGTAGGCCAAATCCTCCGTCTGTCTCCGGCAGATGAGAGAGGGTTGTGCTCCGGCAGTGGAGACAAAAATAACCTGATGATGATCCAAAAGTCTTCATTATTTTTATTAGGTCCTTTGATGAGTTAAAACTTGTGGCACGTTTGAATATATGACGATGGTACCTCTAGAGTAGCGTGTATACAAATGTTTATAAATAAAGGAACGCAATAAATATAGGAGTCTCGCAGGCGCTGGGGTTATCGGAAATATCTTTGGATGGATAGTTTTATTCACTCACTTCGTACACTCTGTCCTAAGTAATCCTTTATTTAAAACAAATAGTAACTTATCGTTACTCCTTATTCCTCATTATGTCACCTGACGTAAGGAAACCTAGCCAGAGAATTTTAAAAAAGCCACGTAAAACTCGAGTTACTATAAGGACAGACAGACATACAGAGATATGTTGCGCTTTATAATATACAAGATGTGCCCGCGGATCCGCTCGCTTGTACCTACTACAGAATTATGTTACTCCTTATTATATTATCTAACCTAACGTAACAAATAGGTACTTAAACGTGGTCAGGGTATTTATTTTATTTATTTATTTAAAATACTCTTACAGCACCATAACAGTAAATTCAATTCGGCATTACAAACCACAAATTACCTTTAATTTAATTACAATTGACATATTTGTTAAGAATTAAAAAGATAAGAAACATAAATCGAAAATTTTGTTCTCAAGTTAGGTATAAGTACACTAACGGACACTGTTTGCTATATTTGGCGTACAAAATGTCTGGAAAGTTGCGAAAATCAATAGGTACGTATTTAATAATAATAATAATAATAAATATGTCAGACATTCACACCAATTATCCAGTCCCAAACTAGGCAGAGCCTGTGGTGTGGTTACTAGATAACGGATAGACATACTTAAATAGATATATAAACATCCAAGACTTGGGTACAAACATTCATATTCATCATACGAACATTTGCCCCTAGCGGGATTCGAACCCGCAACCTCCGGCGTGGCAGGCCGAGAGCTACCCGTTCCGCCACGGAGGTCGTCATTTGCTATATTATTATTTTTTATTACGTTTATTTCAATTAAACTCCATAATTAGAGTAGAATATTTAATTTAAAGATTCGAAATCTTTGACTTTTGCAAGGGGTTTTATCTCTAGTATATATTATCTTTGGTTTTATTTAAGTTAATATGGCTTAACATACAGTTTGTCGCGCGTAAGTACATAGTTTACTAAACCCTTAGGTTTTTAAGTTTATTGTTACTAACAAAAATGGGTTTCTGTAATCTGACTATTAAATAAATTAAATCCGCTATCATCATCATCATCATCAGGTTATTTTTGTCTCCACTGCAGGAGCACACCCCTCTCTCATCTGCCGGAGACAGACGGAGGATTTGGCCTACACTCCCCGCACTGGCCAAACGGGTTGGGGAGGCCTGATTGATGTTTTATAATGTATTCCCTTAGTCGCCTTGTACGACATCCACGGGAAGAGTTGGAGTGGTCCTATTCTACACTACCGGAAACCACACGGCAACTAATTTCAATCTCTGGATGAATAAAGCGTGTTCTTGCCTCCTTATTGCATAAAACCATCGCATGGCAAAGTGCATAACTCAAGATGGGCATTGGATAATCGACAGTTACTTATTGGTTTACCGCACAACAATTGCACAATGCAGCAACGCTGTAAATCACAACACTTTAACATTGTGCACACTTGATAATGTAATGTTTGTTTATAAATCAATATGTTATATTTAATGGTGGACAGATTTGTGAGGCGCCATGCAACTTGTTCCTTGCTTGTTGTAAATACCCGTTATAATTTTTTTAAATACTTTATTTATACACAAATATAAGTATGTATGTATGTAAATGCTTTATTGTACCAAAAATAACAACAACAACAATAATAAAATAGGAATTAAACTGTGTACAAAGGCGGACTTATCCCACTTAGGGATCTCTTCCAGTCAACCTTACTAATACTACTAATAAGTCACACAACTAATTTAAAGACAAGATGTACAAAGGCTATAAGTTTATTATAACATGTATAAATTTGATATAGGATCATCCAAGAGAAGTTGCGTTGCGAAAAATATGTACTTTCGACAGCTTTGTTTAACAGTTATAAAATTAATAGTTATATCATCGTAAATATTGATTTGGCGACTACAACAAAATAAAGCTGGACCCTCTCCACCTCCGACCGATGACATCATACGCCGCGCGAGTGAGCATTGACAATTGATGCCGCACGGCGCGGTCTCTGCTCAGTCTAAAGCAGAGGTTCCCAGACATTTTTTCTCATAGACCACTTTCAAAATTTAGCTGATTCCGGTGGACCCCCTGCAGCCATTTCTACCATATTCCCAAAACTCGACAAAAAATGTGAATTATAGACGCCAACATAGACCCCCGTCTAGTCTTCCGTGGATCCCTGTATTTTAGATAATAGAGTATAATATGTGATTTAACGTTAAAAAGAAAATCCGTTTGGTTCCCGGCTTATAATAGGACCAACCCCAATCTTCCCGTGGGTGTCGTTAAGGCGACTATAAGGGATTGCACCAGGGTTGGGCAACAGCGTGCTCCTGTGTATATTAAGATTGCGATTATTGCGATTGCATTTATGCCTTGTGGTTTCCGGTAGAGTAGAATACGACCACTCCAACTCTTCCCGTGGATGTCGTACAAGGCGACTAAGGGAATACATTATAAAACATCAATCAGGCCTCCCCAACCCGTCTGGCCAGCGCGGGGAGTGTAGGCCAAATCCGTCTGTCTCCCGCAGATGAGAGAGGGTTGTGCTCCTGCAGTGGAGACAATAATAACCTGATGCTGATTTACAATGTCATTTGCACTTCAGCAGCTGTAGGGCTACGTTAATCCACGTGGACAGATCAAGGGTTATGGTGATATCCTTTGATCTAAGAGACATCCCTCGGTGCTCTAGTGACACAACCCACAGCTTTGTGTTTGTATTCGTCCTATATAATTGGCATTGGCAAAATCATAAAGAAGTCCATTTTAGGAAGAAGAAGAAGTAAATTCATCTACATCATTATCAGCCCAAATACGTCCACTGAAAGAAAAGATATATATATATATACCTAGATAGGCAATTTAATGTAATTAATTTATGTATCCTTAACAGCAAATAATCCACAACAGTACATTGTATCAAATCAAATTTTATAAAAATACTAAACATTCAAACGTTTACAAAATTTCTTTTCCCCACCTATTTTTGGGCAACTATCGATCACGTGAACTGGTATACCAGTTTTCCTCAATAATGTACTACAATAACTACTAGTACATCAAAGGTTTATTGATATAAAACCGCTACAAAACAACGGTCTGTTAGATAAAATGCTACAAAATAACAAGCAAACTTCGTAGAAACTTTTATCTGTCGTTTTCTGAGTAAAGGAACTAAATACCTTGTTTGTTATTTTATATATCAAATGTCGAATTCGTGAAATTGGTCCGGATGTAACAATAATATGAAAATGAGTAGCTAGAGACTTAGAAAAATAAAACAAATTTTAATAAAAAAATTAAAAGAAATAACGAAAGAAAAGACTGGATTTAGATGTTTTATTATCTTAACATACCTACACATTAAAATATATCCAATTTTCCTATTTACTAATTACAAAAATGGGTGGGAAGGGCCCTGAAGATAACATTTCTCCTCAAACTCTGAAGAGTTTTTAATTGTTACGACGTTTTTCAACTATAGGTATTTTCTTGTAGGTTGGTAATTTAAAGTTATATAGATCCTTTTTGATATCATTGAACTGTTAGATATCTTGAATATGGCTGCACTGAATTATTACAACATAATAAATCTAATATAATAGATTGTTAATAAAATCCGTACAAAACATAAATTGGTTAATGTTACTACCGCGCGCTATTTATGACAGCGCCATCTGTTATCGAGTAGAAAAATTAAAACAGTAACAACAAATATCCGCTAGGTGTGTTGTTATATGTAAATATTATAGACTATTATAATAGTTGTAAATCTAAGGTAAATATGTACCTTACATCTATGTAAATGACTAAGTAATGAAATCAATATCAATTACAATTGATTAGCATTGTATTCCTACGTCAATTGTCTGCTTATTATAATAATTAATTTCTGATTGATAAGGTTATCTATGAGTTATAACAATATCAAAACTACTAAGCATAGATACCTAATTTATTTTATTCTTAGAAGCATATCGATAGTGAAAATGTGAAATCGATAATAATGCGCCATTTTGGAAACTATCCAACAAAGTTAAGGGTATTCCATTCGCACAAAAATAAAACTCTTCGTATGAAAATTATTTAGGGTATTTCCATGGAACTCGAGAAAAGACGTTATAATTTTAATTGTTTCACGCAGTAAGGAATCACGCAGTCAGTATTTCGCGAGATAGACGTTGATTATCGATTAAGAGTTGACCTTTCCACTTTCATTTGCCCCTGGAGCAGGTAGACGAAACGTCAAAGCACCGACCGTCATAAAAAAACGCGAATCTCACTTTTAAAAATCGCACAACTAATTGCTGTGGTTGGAGTTTGAACCCTCGCCCTCAGTAGCTCCAGGCAAGGACACATCTACTAAGTGCTACAAAACCTGAATAAGGTCATAAAGTAATTAATTTTTAATTCAATTTGTATCCAGTTACAGAATTTGCAAGTGATGAGAACTGCAATAAATTGAACGTAATTCAAGAGACCTAATTAAGATGCACTGGGGCATTTGCAACTATATATAGCAAATAAGAGGCATTTTGTGTATCTGTCTGGCTGTATGTTAGTTAAAGTAATTATCAGTCAATCGACTAACAAATGATGAACAAATTTTTGATTAAATCTAGGAAGAAAACCCGGAATATAAAGATGTTGTTGCCAGTCAAAGATCTCTATGTACTACTAGATGGAGCGTTCCAAACAATCACTCTGTTCCACGCAACTGCGGCTCCGGGAGCGGTAACTCGGTTACAACCATAATGAAACTGGTGCAGTTACTACCCAGAACATTTATTATTACTAAATATTTAGTAATAATTACTCAATTAGTTGGTTACTCTAAGGTTGACTGCAAGAGGTCCCTAAGTGGGATAAGTCCGCCTTTGTACACAGGCTAAATCCTATTTTATTATTGTGATTTTTGGTATAATAAAGCGTTTACTTATTTTATTTTATTTCTTTTAGTTCTTAGGGGAGTTGCGTCAATATTTAGTAAATAATTAAATGTTCTGCGTAGTAACTGCACAAGTTTCAAAGTGAATGCGAATGAGTGAGCCGCAGTTGCATGGAACAGAGCGATTGTTTGGAACGCTCCATTCAGTAGTACATAGAGATCGTTGTTGCCAGTTGATTGTTGCAAGATAAAGCTATTGTCTATTAACGTACACGGATCGTCTTTGTATCTGACAAAGCTACGTTCTGACCATACTACTCGAAGAATCAATGACGCGAGCAGGGGTCAGCGGCCATCTTATCCAATCCAATAATATCTATAGTCCAGTCATTCACTTACATCCAGAGCCTTGCCAAGACTTCCGTGCTTTCATTTGTCAGCCACCACTATAAATACTTATATCAATTTCATCAGAGGTCGTTACATTGGGATAAATTTGTTTGTCTCGCTAATCGAACTAGCGAGGAAATGACGCAGGGCATGGAGAACGATCATTATGTTTGTGGATGATCGGATAATGATTCAGTTAGCTCTTGTTTTGATGTGGAACTTGAAACTTCAGATAAGGGTAGCATGTCGAGAAAGTTGGGCGAGAACACGATCGAGATCGTGGAGACACGCGATCAAATTTGTCAATATTAATGGATAGCAAGCATGTCGAGATCTTTTAATAGCACAGTATTCTGTTTTATTAAAATTAACGAAACGATCATAACGATTAACAGGGGAGGGATAGATGGGGCGAGTGGGAGAAAAAGAGGGGACAGGGAGTGATGGACGGGGAGAGAGTGAAGGGGAAAGAGAAAGAACGAGGGATGAAGTTACGGCCGATAAAGAATAAGGATCGAAAAGAGATGGATGGAGGGAGAAAAGTAGGAAGGGAGGAGCGAAACAAGGATAGAGGGCCGTAAGGGGGGGGGAGAGCGGGCAGAGCACAGCTGCCACAAAGGCGTAATTTCATGTAATAAATATACTTTATTGCACACGAATTACAGAAATATATACGAGATATATATACAGTAAATGTCGCGACCTTAACGCTTTTAGCGATTTGTTCCAGGTACCGGGAACTGTACCGGGTACAGTGTACGCCATTTTTGTTGACAGTTGTAAAATACACTCTATAGACGGAACGTAGTTATCAAAATCGTGTGAGTTCTGAAGTCAGTTCCAAATCAATTGGCATAAATATAAAACATTTCTGATTACATTAGTGTAGGTTAGGTATTGTAGGTCGGTAGGTCATATAAAGCTATCGACGTCCACAGTTGGACATAGCGCTTTCCCCACTGAATGCCTAACACCTAGGTCACTTTCGGCTATATCGAGGCCCTTGTATACATCGGCTACTGTTACGATTACGCTAAGCAGTGATGTTATCAAACAGCTGATAGATAACACACGTGTGAGCTGTAGCTATACGTTGGTATGCAATTTTAATCCTTATCAAGCATAATAAATAACGCACGAATCCGCACAGGTGTTTAAGTATCATCATCAGGTTATTTTTGTCTCCACTGCAGGAGCACAACCCTCTCTCATCTGCCGGAGACAGACAGAGGATTTGGCCTACACTCCCCGCGCTGGCCAGACGGGTTGGGGAGGCCTGATTGATGTTTTATAATGTATTCCCTTAGTCGCCTTGTACGACATCCATGGGAAGAGTTGGAGTGGTCCTATTCTACTCACACGGCAAACGGTTTAAGTATACGTTTACCGTGTGGTTTCCGGTTTAATTGACAAATTAGCAGGACCATCTGCACATACTGACTTAGTATTTAAACTAGATTAGAAGATATAGAAACAAAGAATTCACAGCTGAATCTTCCTTAGGAAATGCCCAAAGTCCTGCATGTGTAAATATATAAAAGTAATCATATTCACGCACATTAATAATGTGTTTGTCTGTTTAATTTCTAATTTCTTAGGTTATTAGTCTAAAACCCAGCGGTGGTCTTCTTTGGCGCAGATCGAGGGTGGCCCTCTCTCGCGCCAGGCCCTGACGCTCGGCGGCCCATATCTTGCTTGCAGCAGCAACGAGGCCACCCGCCCTCCCCGGGGACGCATGGATGAGTACACAAAACCCCCGCTCCGTGCACCCGAGTCCCCGATGTCCCCTTTAGTCGCCTTCTACGACAGGCAGGGGATGGATGCATTTGTCGCGCTAGCACACACAGCCACAGACAGTGCAGAATGATGTTACCCCTATAGGATGATTTATGTTGATGTTTTATTACATTAGAAATTTTATACAACCATTAACTTATTTACAACTAGCTGTGCCCGCGGATCCGCTCGCGTGGACTACAGGATCCGCCCTCGTTCCCACTTCCGCTCCCGTTCCCACTTCCGCTCCCGTTCCCAATCCCACCCCGACCCCACTCACACTCACACCCAAAAACCCACACCCACTCCCACCCGACGTGCACGATGCGTGCACAAACTAACAGACAAAAATTTCACAAATGATTGAAATGTGTTCTATTACCTAAATTTTTTTGCTAATATCTTCAATGTGAAGTTTATAATTTTATTTATTAGATTTATACGGCTTGCAATGCATTCTGATCTCCTCAGAAGAGTGGTTGGCCAGGAGGCTGTTGCACGTTAGTTAAGAATCATATCATTATATACTTACTAGCTGTTGCCCGCGACTTCGTCCGCGTGGACAACTTAAAATCACAAACTATTATGTTTTCCCGTAGGAACAGGCTATTTTTTCGGGATAAAAACTATCCTATATCCTATTACAGCACCTAACCTATATGTGTACCAAGTTTCATCACGATCCGTCCAGTGGTTGAAGCGTGAAAGAGTAACAAACATCCAAATACTTACAAACTTTCGCATTTATAATATTATAATATAGTAGGATTATTATTTTGAGGTGGACAATTATTTCCCTAAATAATCGTGGTATCACGGAGGCGGCGATGTTGTTCGCAACACTTCAAGTCAAGGGGTGGGTATCACCAAAGATAATATATACTAGAGTATCACGGAACGAAAGGCGGGCGAAGGAAAGTCGCTTTGCGACATCGGATTGCGCAAAGTTTCAAAACATTCTCTCTGCCTGCATGATATTATCAGCAAATGGACATGTGGACTAGTAAAAACTGATGATATTGCCTGAGTCGTCAAAAGTGAAAACCAGGCATTGTTTGTGGGAAAACTTGACATTCACCTAATGATAACTGACATAACCGTCATTCTGCACGTTATAACACCTGCTTATATTGCTTATCAATAACTAGATAATTAAAGATAATCATAAAAGCATTCTTATCATTTGATAAGAATGCTTTAATTATCTATTAAATAAAAACGTAAACTTCGCGTGTCTGTGTACTGAAGATATTTATAAAAGAAAAAAATATAAGAAAAAAATGGGGGGTCTAAGGATAAGTAATAGAACACATTTCAATCATTTTTGAAATTTTTGTCTGTTTGTGCTCGCATCACTTAAAAACTACTGAACCAATTTTGATTAACTTTTCACAGAAACAAAGGGCTTGACTCGGAGTTACATATAGGCTTTATTTCATCGCAATCGGTTTTCTCAATCAAAAGTTATGGACATTTTTAGGGGGCGCGGGAGTGGAAAGGGAGAGGATTCTGTAGTCCACACGAGCGGAGCCGCGGGCACAGCTAGTCATAAATAATAATGATTAGGTATCTATGTTTATTTACCTACAACTTTATAACAGTAACTAGCTGTTGCCCGCGACTTCGTCCGCGTGGACAACTTAACATTACACATTCTTATGTATTACGTGTTACTAAATCCTAAAAGAAATTTATTAATCTGGTTATGCATTAAAAATATGATAAAAAAATAAAAATAAATAAAAAATATAAAATAAATAATAAAATAAATAAATTATTGAGAACCTCTTTTTTTGAAGTCGGGTAAAAATTAGCGTTCCGGCGGCGGTTTCGCCCGTTGGACCACAGTTTTTTAGGTTTCCGTACCCAAATGGCAAAAAACGGAACCCTAATGGATTCGTCATGTCTGTCTGTCTGTCTGTCTGTCTGTCCGTCCGTATGTCACAGCCACTTTATTCCGAAACTATAAGAACTTACTATTGAAACTTGGTAAGTGGATGTATTCTGTGAACCGCATTAAGATTTTCACACAAAAATGGAAAAAAAAAACATTAAATTTTGGGGGTGCCCCATGCTTAGAACTGAAACTCAAATATTTTTTTTCATCAAACCCATACGTGTGGATAGGTCTTCAAAAATGATATTGAGGTTTCTAATATCATTTTTTTTAAACTGAATAGTTTGCGCGAGAGACACTTCCAAAGTGGTAAAATGTGTGTCCCCCCCCCCCCCTGTAAGAGAATGATAAAACTAAAAAAAATGTATGATGTACATTGCCATGCAAACCGAACCGAAAATTGGTTTGAAAGATATTTAGTAAATTATTTTTTTTAATACGACATAAATCGTAGACCTTAATACTATTATTAAAACATCGATCAAAGTTACAACGAACTACAATAACTTTTATATTATGTTACTTGCTGCTACGGAACCCTTCATGGGCGAGTCCGACTCGCACTTGGCCGGTTTTTTTTAATAAAGTTGACATTATCATATAATCAATAATTTTTTTATATTTTAATATTGTGCAAATTAGGTGATATTTCCTTCCCCCCCAACGTTGAAAACCCTTTCCCCCATCCCTTCCCTCTCCCTACTCCTACCTCTCCCCCTTCCCTTAATCCACCCCTTCCTACACCCTTTATTTACCACTGCCCCCTTATCTTTCCTCTCTTACCCTAATCCCTCTATTCTTTTCCATCCGACTTCCTTCCCCTCCTATTCCCTTCCTATGTTGCATATCCAATTAACTGTACAACAAAATGTCTGTCAAACTGCTGGACATGCCTTCCCCAATGAGTGCCACAACGCCCTACAGATCCTGCCGCTTCCGGCCACCATCTTCAGGTCGTCCATACACCTGGCGGCAGGGCGTCGCACCCTGCGCGTGGGACGTCGCGTCCCACTCTAGAACCCGTCTGTACCAACTACGTCGGTACTACGACAGATGTGACCTGCCATTTCAGCTTACTAATTCTTTCGGCTATGTACCGACATAACGATTTCGGCTATGTGACCGCACCTTCGTTATTCATAGGATCTCCTCATTCCGAATCATATCCCTCATAGAGACCCCTAGCATTGCCCTCTCTATAGCTCGCAGAGCCACTTGAATCTTGTGGATCAGGCCCACCATCAGTGTCCACGTCTCCGCGCTGTAATCATGACAGGCAGGACGCACTGATTATAGATTTTTGTCTTTAAACATTGTGGAATAGGTGACGTAAAGACTTGACGCAGTTTTCCGAATACTGCCCACCCTAACTGAATTCTTCTGTCAACTTTTGAAATTGATCCTACCCAACTATATAGTCTGTCCTAGGCAGACGTACTCCTGAACAGCTTCGATATTGACATTGTCGACGATCACCGGTCTAATACAGGGCCACTAATTATCGAATAACGAACTTTTTGTATCGAGACTTGTGGAAATACCTGAAATACATCAGCAAAAATAAATCTATAAATGAGCTTTAAAACATCTCTGTCACTTTCTGTCAAGTTCTTGCAACGACCAGTAATGTTGAACTACACTTTCATACAAATGATATGAAATGAGAGGTCAACTTGTATATCAGCATCCTGACATTTTATTGAGATATGACTTATACCAGTATGAGGCCCGAACTCAAAGCTATTAAACTGTGAAACGCTGTCAAATTCTGTTCAGCAGTTTCCAAGATTAGCCCGTACATACATACATACATACAGACAGATAAGAATTTTTTTAATTATATTTTTGGACTCTACTGGTCTTCAGTAACGTCCGGGCAGTGAAATTTTTTTTTTAACTTCAATGTACAGATTCGCTTTTCTTTTGTTTTTTCTACTCTTTTATTATATGTATAGAAGATAAAATACAATAAGGTCAATAGACTATCATCATCAGCCTATATACGTCCACTGCTGGACATAAGCCTCCCCAATAGAATGCCTTTTTTGGTGAGCTGTCCACTGGGATTTGCCATAATCACCAAGCTTGACAGGCGGATTGGTGATCGCAGAAATGATCTTATATACTCAGGACAACTCTGCTGCCCGTCCCTGGTGCAATCCCTTATTCGCCTTGACGACTCCCACGAGAAGATTGGGGGTGGCCCTATTCTAAGCCGGGAACCACACGTCCGTTAGCGGTTCTACCTTTCCACTGTTGTTATCTAATCAGTAAAAACCAAAGAAAGATATGGGGTGGCTCTATTCTAAGCCTTGAACCAAACGACTAACGGTTACCTTTTCGAAGTATTGAAAAGAAAACCGACTGTTGCATGGAAAATTATGTTTAACTAGCTGTTGCCCGCGGCTTCGTCCGCGTGGATAACTTAACATTACAAATTATTTAATATTTTCCGTAGGAATAATATGGTTTTTCGGGATAAAAACTATCCTATATCCTATTCCAGGAACTAACCTTTATGTGTGCCAAGTTTCATTCCGATCCGTCCAGTGGTTGAAGCGTGATTGAGTAACAAAAATCCAAACATCCAAATATCCAAACTTTCGCATTTATAATATTAGTAGGATTGTTTCAAAACAATGTTTAAATTTAGGTGCCATTTCTGTAATGTTGATAGAATTGAGTCGGTAAAACAGTAAACATAACGTGAGATTTATTGAAATGTTGGCAATACTGTATCTTGCATTGGTACGGTCGGCAAATTCAATTTCTGACTATCGAAGTATTTTGTCCCATTTTTGCACGATTCAACCAGAATTTCATGATTCAAAGATTGCACGATTCAACATTAACAATTTTGAGGTAAATATAAGAAATTAAGTCAGCCTAATTGTTAATTTTTTTCCCTCAAAATTGTCAGTGTAAATAATTATTTTCTCAAAATCCTAATATATAGCTTTTAATATGATACGCTCGGGATTTCTTTGAAGAATATAATTTGTAAAATAATTTTGCTAAAAGAATTAGCAAGCTGAAGTGGCAGTGGGCGGGCCACATATGCCGCAGAAACGACGGCTGTTGAAGAAGACGAGTTCTGGAGTGGAGACCGCGGATCGGTAGGCGCAGGGTGGGATTCCCCGCTGCCAGGTGGACCGACGACCTGAAGAAGGTGGCCGGAAGCGGCTGGATACGAAGGGCGGAGGACCGTGTATGGTAGCGTTCATTGTGACTGTGTCCAGCAGTGGACTTCTAGGGGCTGACATGATGATAATTATGTGTGGTATGATTTTAATGAGTACAAACCAAAATGAACTTTACGATGACATGCTCTTTATTACCGCCACTACACATGAGGGTAAATCCGGGAGAGATGGACCATCGGGTGAGACGAACCATCTCAATATCTATCAAACGAACATACTATTTATTTAAGCTGGCTACACTGACGCGTGCTTGTCAACCGGGTTTCTCCGTGTAGAAAGCAAGACTGCCAGGTTTTCGTTTGTAAAATTAATAAAATACGGATTCAAAGTTTCCTATATTTTGTTCCGAAAATAGTATTAATTATTCTGCGCCGAGACGAAAATAGCTTTGCTTTCGTTTAAAATGAAACTACTCGAACCCCTTCTGTTAGCATTTGGACCGCATGGTGTTGTTGTGCTCCCTTACAAATAGGTTAGTGTTGTTACTACGCCAGTAAAATCAAAACAAAAACTTACCGGCTCATTTAAAGTAGAATTTGAGATAGCAAATACTTCGGTACTCTCAGTAGATTTCAATCCTTCATTCACCGTAACACAGTCTAACGCACCCATTATTCAATTTTAACCACTTAATTTGTCAATTAAACACTTGTTTAACCAATTAGAATCAATAATCAGATCTTTGGTTCCAATCGGTGCAATTTCTTAGTTACTTTCTCGCACGATTTAAAAAGTTACCGTTTTTTTTATATAAATGAGTGTTTCTACGCGAGGTTGTGTCAAGCAACTGACATTATCAAGCGCGCAGTCAAGCGTTCAAACGCTACACTGACGCTGGAAGCGACAACGCTCTCTCTTAAAGCGTGCTTTATCTTAAGTAAGATAATTTTCACCGTTATCTTAGACGGAAACATAAAAATCCGAAGGCTATGAGTCAGCTATCGCAAGATTTTATAGGCTATGTGTGATATAATGATTCAATATCATTCAATGTCAATGACGTCCATTGATTTAGTATCTGCTGAAAGTGATCTGAATCGAACGATAATTTTAATTAAGATTGATTTGTTATGCTTCCGTTTTAAAAAAAAAAATTCGTAAGGGCTAATGCCCAATTAGCCTTAATAATAACCTTATTATTTAGTCACGTGAAAAAGGGCCCCGTACAATATAATTTAATAGCACAACATATCAATTTAACACATTAAATTTTAGATAATAGGGATAATATACAAAGTTAAACGACAAATACTTTAACTCTAGCATTTTAAACTTATTAAAAAAAATAACACACGTTTTAACTTTCCTCTGGGTTAAATTAGAATTTTTTTAGTTTTATGAACCTGTCATTATTATTACACCTACAGATTTTGATTAAAAAGTGTTTCTATAGTTCTTTTTGACACTGAAATGTTGATTCACCGAATTATATTTAATCCTAATGCTACATAACAGCATACACTTTACCTTATCATAAGCGACTATTCCCTATGCTTTAGAAATTAGAGAATGACTACCTTTTCCAATACAATGACTATCACAATTCTCAAATTCAACCCTGTGAGAAATAATTATTTAACTGTTTAACGAGAGTGATCTGCCCAGCAGGTTAATATTTAACATGTAGCAAACTTCCACCATGATTTGGCTTCTAAACCCCAATGGGCGGTCCACGGGGGAGGTCAATGGGGTCATGGCTAACCCTGCCCACCCCCAATGAAGCCAAACGTCACTCAAATTGGCTGTTTCAGCGGTCGTCGTTGACTTGCAAATTCTTATTGTACTCAGTTAAGTCCGTTTGGGTTTTGAGAAACAATAAGACTGGATGTGCGTCTGTAAATTTTTTGTCTGAAGTATCCTTAGACCACAGTAGGCATACGGGACATATGCGACGAGACAAGGCGAATGGCAGTAACTGGATTCAATGAACCGAACATTTCAGTGGCGTGCCATGATCTGACTAAGAGTCCCCGCAGACTGCAAACTTTATATCGGCCGATAATTTAGTCAGGCTCTTAAACAGTATAAAGATGTATGCAAGTGCGCACACTATGACGATTTGTTGGCCCAGTGTGCGCACTAGCAGCTCAATCCGACAAAATTATCGGCCGATATAAAGTTTGCAGTCTGCGGGGACTCTTAGACTGAGAGCTAAAAGTACATTTTATTATAGTTCCAGAATTGGTTTCCTTCAAGCCACATCCAGTGACTCTATATGCGCACACACGCCTATCTGCAGTGAACCAGTACACGTATGATTCACACACCGATTGTTGACGAGTACCGTACCATGACGCCCGCAGTGGTTATGTCAGTTTGTAGGTCGGGCAGGTACTACTGTCAGTATGTAAGAATTGGTCACTTTTTCTAACACAAACTATTCCATAGAGACCTGATCCGTCCTTTTAACGTTTAGTAAGTTGACATAGACAAATTTTTATTAATAACTAGCTGTGCCCGCGGCTCCGCTCGCGTGGACTACAGGATCCGCTCCCATTCCCACTTCCGCTCCCTATCCCACTTCCACTCAGACTCTCAATCCAGGTCCAGGTCCAACTAACTCAATCAAAAGTTATGCGAATTTATAGTTTTCAAAATCTCACATTACATTGGTACGATACCCGCTCCGCTACCGCTCACGAATTCAATCGAGCATTTACACCCTACACTCCTCGCAGTGTATGCGAGTTTTCGGAAGCTATAAATTTGAAAATTAAAAATGTCTATAACTTTTGATTGACTGCACCGATTGCAATGAAATAAAACCTATATGTTACACCAAATTAAGCCCCATGTTTCTGTGAAAAGTCCATCAAAGTCCGATCAGTACTTTTTAAGTGATGCGTGCACAAACTCACAGACAAACAGATAAACAGACAAAAATTCCAAAAATGATTGAAATGTGTTCTATTACTTATCCTTAGACCCCTCAATTTTTTTTTGCAAATATCTTCAATGTACAGACACGCGATGTTTACAATTTTATTTATAAGATTTTTGTTACAGGTCAGTTCACCAAATTAATTAGAAAATAAAACGAAACCACAATTAAATCGAATAAAAATAAATTTAAAAACAAAAGAAAATATCAAAATATAATGCATAAATCCGAAAGTTTAAAAATACAGTAATTATAAGAAAATCTACTATTTATAACAGGTGTACGCCGTCCAACTCCTCGTGGTGAGGCATAGTCCCTAGGACGCTGGCGCTATTACCTGGCTGGATTGCCAGGCTTACACGTTGTGCGAGGTAGACGCCAGCCCTGAGGTTTCCGGAGGCGTGAACCAGCCTGGTCGACGAGCCTTCACGAACGCCTTCGTGCATAAATTGGAATCTAATTATGTCAATGAGTTCCGTAAAAACTCTTCATAGCTATAAAATGCCTGCTTGACAAGCCAGCACAGCCTCTTTTTGAAACTAGGTAAGCTCGGAGAACTGGTGATTTCACCTGACATCACCAGCTGCGCTTCATTGCTCGCTGTCAACTTCTGACCTCGAACTTCCGAACATCTGTGAGTGACCACATCTGATGTCAAGTAAAATCACAAGAATGTTTCAATAATGAAATAGGCAGACAGCTATGAATCATTCTCTCATTTGACTAGTTATCATCATCATCAGGTTATTTTTGTCTCCACTGCAGGAGCACAACCCTTTCTCGTCTGCCGGAGACAGACAGAGGATTTGGCCTACACTCCCCGCGCTGGCCAGACGGGTTGGGGAGGCCTGATTGATGTTTTATAATGTATTCCCTTAGTCGCCTCGAACGACATGCACGGGAAGAGTTGGAGTGGTCCTATTCTACTCTACCGGAAACCACACGGCAATTTGACTAAAAATGATTACTTTCAACTATACAGTTAATATTTTTATATATATATATATATATATGTATTTGCTCCGTCTTAAAGCAAGACGGATCGGAGTCGCTGTACTCAGGAGCTCCCCTTTGCAAAGGTACACCTGGACATTCGCGGTATAGATGCTTATATGTACGATAGGTTATGAAAGTGTGTTTCGTCTTTTTTATAAATAATAAATAAATATCTCAGACATTCACACCAATTATCCAAAAATAAATCAATGTCTAAATCATTTATTGCATATGAATACACTTGGTACATTTATACACGTCATATTTTTATCGACTACCGCTTCCTAGGTGTTAGCGCTGTGAAGAAGAAACGTCGCAACAAAGTTCACGCAACACACCTTTTAAAATCAAGTTTGTATACAATTATATAAAGATTATGGGAAGCTGAAGCAACATTAATAAAGTTCAAGCAATCTTAGAAACTTCGTAGACCAAATTTCTTAAAACTTTTTAAGTATAACGGTACGGAATCCTATCAATCAAATAGTTTTGTAAGTGAAAGAGATTTTGCTTGCAAATAATCGACACTTTCATTTTTGTAATAATCTTTTTGGGAGTGAATTGAGCAAAAATTTATGTTTTTATATTAAAAAAAAAGTCGCCTACACGTCAACCTTGACAAAGACACGCCCGAGGTGCTTGTAACAAAAATTTATCAAAAAATCTTATTTTCTAAAATCCTATTATAACTTTCAAATATCCCGTTGCATTTTTCACCTAAATGTAAAGACAACATCAACATGAATTTGCCAGAAATAAGGCCAACTGAGGAGTTGGCCATTGATATCGTAATAAGTATAATTAATAAGGCACAGTTTAAACTTGGCAATCGGCAAAGTCTATTTCAACTTGCTAGTAAGTACACCCCTTTAAGGATTTAGATCAGCGGTACTCCAACTTAATACCGCGTACATCATCATCATCAGGTTATTTTTTGTCTCCACTGCAGGAGCACAACCCTCTCTCATCTGCCGGAGACAGACGGAGGATTTGGCCTACACTACCGCGCTGGCCAAACGGGTTGGGGAGGCCTGATTGATGTTTTATAATGTATTCCCTTAGTCGCCTTGTACGACATCCACGGGAAGAGTTGGAGTGGTCCTATTCTACTCTACCGGAAACCACACGGCATTCCGCGTACATCATCTCTTTATTTAGTCAGGGGACTTGGTTCTGGTAGTTGCCTGTCCAGTGCTATCCAGAAGAGTCTCGGGTATACGGTCCCGGCTTACAGAGTTATCGCTACTACAATCCCACTATCCTACCGTAATAGCGGTATCCCATACCTACCCTATACTCCTTACCCATACCCCCATCTCTTGTCTCCCTCGCCCCGATCCCTGTCCCGTCCGCCAATCCAAGGTCTGCCGTGCCAATGGATGCGTGTCCAGGGTCTAGCCTGGTCGTAAGCGTGCCGACATCCCGGAGCTGGACGAACTCCGGGCACTATTAGCCTCACCGAGTCATGCGGGGCTCTGATGAGGTGGATAATTATTTCCCTAGCTAATCGTGGTACCTCAACAAGGCGGCGATGTTGTTCGCAACACATAACGTCAAGAGGTATCACGGGGCGATAATCGGGCGAAGGAAGCCGTTTTGCGACATTAGATTGCGCAAAGTGGCGATACATCGTCTCTGCCTACCCTATGGGACCAGGGCGTGAGCATTATGTATGTTTGTATGTACCTACATTATCATTTCCGGACAAGTACAATTTGAATCTTTTTAAAGGAAGAGTGAAGAGGCATCTTCTGAGTAAGCGCGCTCCACCTTAGGCCTCATCATCACTTACCATCAGGTGAGATTGGGGTCAAGCGCAAACCCATCAACAATAAAAAAAAATTATAGCGTAACTTTGTACCGGCGGGAGGCGCAGCGCAACCAGAACGCGGCAGCCCAATAGTGCGTACTCCCAGCCGTGCTCTATTTCGCGGGCGACGTCAAACTGCCGAGGGGATACGAATGTCGCTTCTTTACATTGTAATATTTATTATCGTCTGGTTGTAACACGCAGTAAATTCCATCGCCAAACTTTTCAGATAGCCGCAACATTTTCGGTAAAGCGAAGATCAACACGACAGTCCTGCGCCCCCCTATCAGCATCAGCAGCAAGGAGCTCATCGTAGACGCCATCCAGAGGAAGTGGAAGCTGACAGACGCTCTGATGTTCGTCCTCAACTACAAGGAGACGACGCAAGACGAATCGTCCCAGTTTTACTATTACGAGGTTTGATAGATATCTTCTTTGCTGTCCGCGTTATGCTTAGATCCCTTAGGGTCCATTATCAAATGAGCCTCAGCTCGGGATCTTTAACCGCTTCTCAAAGCTTTGGGAGACCGAAGAACTAAGAGCTTTCTTATTCAGAGTATCATCTTGGCGATTCATTGGTAAATGCTGTCTGTGTATCTCTATATATTGGGAATTCTTCTCAATAATGAAAAGGACACAACTAACATAACAAATTCTCACTAGCTAAGAACTATATTTCTATGCAAGGTTATATAATCTGGTCGTTTGATCCCCTAAATTTTGACAGGCAATCTTCAGCCAGCCTACTGCCTCCTACCCGATCCCTCAGGCAACTTGCTCTGTGTTCTTCAGGGTTGAAGACAAACACATTTATCCTCCCCAAGAAAGCAAAACTCCAATGGTAAGTTAAGCTGTGAATGTCGGGGTGGTATCACCGGAGAAAAAAGGCTTTTGCTCAGCTCCAATAACGAAATCTTACCTTTGGCCAAAAAATGAGGCCTTTTCCTAAACTAAAGAGGCACTTTTTGTGACGTATTTTTACTATTCTATGTTCCATAAAAAATCTTTCAGTCTTTGAATCAAGATAAAGTTTACATAAAGTTGTAATGATCATTGAAAAGGAGGAAGTGGGCGGATTATAAAAGCAAGCAATTAAACCAAAATGCTTGAATGGTCTCTTCCTACTCTATCTAGTCTTTTAGGCTATTCTTTTACCCTTTTGATGTCTTTGCGCCTTCTTCATGTCCGGTAGACTCTACACTTTGGTTCTTCTTCAGGCTTTTACTTCTAGTCTCTTACTGTTGTTTTTATTCTTAATTCCGACCAATTATATAGAACTGTCCTATTTAAAGTCGTGAGTGTGATGTTTATTATTTAATTTCTTTTCTCATCCTCTTATTCTTGCGTCCTTTATTCTCTCTCTCTCTCCTCTCTCTCTCTCTTGTCTCTATTTCCAGGTTTGGTTCAGGATCGAAGGTCACAATGCGGAGTATGATGTGCGCTACGTCCACCTGACCGTAGACTGGATCCTCGCAGTCATCACAATGAAGATCAAACTCTTCAGAACGATTGAGAACCTCAGGATCTTTTGACATTTCTTACCTAGTTTTGAGAAAATGAAGTTCTATTCGAAACACTTATTTTATTGTAACTCGTTTCAACAGACTGATACACTGAACACCTAAATACTTCTTAGTTTCTCTTTCCACAACGAACCCTATGGATATTTGTTATTCAATCATGCTTCAAACACTGGACGGATCGTAATGAAACTTAGCACACATATAGACAAAGACATAAAAAACATCCCATTCCTACGGGAAACTAAAATGATATCTATTTTGCAATTCAAGATGTGTAAATATCGAAACTTAACGAAAGTAGCGGGCACAAGCTAGTACTTTATAAAGCGGGGAATCCACCATCTTAGTTATTCATCAAGTACCTATTTTTATGCCATTATAAGTAATTACGCTGTACATTGATATTCTAGTCGTACAATGCATGTATCCTCTTGACCACATCTAGGTAAATTACATTACTACAATGAAAATATCATAATTCCTCACGTCACGTCTGTTTGTTTGTGGTATGTTCATGGGTTTCCCCGATATACATAAAACTATTTTTTAACAATTCCTATTTGTCACACATAATAACTAAGACCGCGACTGTTGCGGCAACTTTGGGGCAACACGCCTCCATTTTCCAAGCGGAGGTATACGCCATTATTGAATGTGCGGATATAAACCTCCGTAAGAACTACGTCAACCATCACATATATATCCATTCAGATAGTCAAGCAGCTCTCATGGCACTAGCTTCAGAGACAATAAGCTCTAAGTTGGTGCAGAACTGCGTGACAGTATTGAATTCCCTGGGCGAAAAGAACAGGGTGATTCTGCGCTGGGTTCCGGGGCACGCAGGAATCGAGGGCAATGAAAATGCCGACGAACTTGCAAAGGCGGGAGCCAGAGGAACGCTATGCGGTCCAGAACCATGTTGTGGCGTTCCAACAAGCCTGGCACGCCTAACGCTCAGAAACCTTTGCCTAGAGCAATCCATCAATCACTGGAATTGCACGCCAGGGTTGAACCACTCCAAAGCACTAATAAAGGCTTACAATCGTAAGTCTGCTCAAGAAGCACTAGCGCTTAGCAGGAACAACTTACGCATAGTAGTGAGAGCTCTCACAGGACATTGTGGCCTGAACAAACACATGTTCAACCTCAAGCTCCGAACCACAGGAGCGTGTAGGCTCTGTGAGGAAGCAGAGGAAACCCCCATGCACCTCCTGTGCAAGTGTGGACCACTAATGCGTAAAAGAAATACATACCTAGGTAACTACTTGCTTCACCCTGACGAAGTAAAACAACTCAGTGCTAAAAGCATAGTGCAGTTTCTAACTGCTGCAAGGCTTAACACGGAACTATAGTATGGTGGCGATCACAATAGACCAGAAATGGTCGCAGTGATACAAGGTCTAGACTGAGATCTTGAAATAGCCCCAACTCGAATAATAAATAAATAAGACCGCGACTGGGCAAGCGTAGTGTGGGACGTCCCTTGGCTAGATGGAGCGACGATCTGCGTAAGGCGGCTGGCAGTAACTGGATGAGAAGAACCGAGGATCGGGTTCAGTGGCGCACCTTGGGAGAGGCCTATGTCCAACAGTGGACTCTTTCGGGCTGATGATGATGATGAATAACTGTGTAATCTGCCATCAGTATATCATGAATTTGGACGCAGAAAATTTTACAGTGACGGTGGGCCTGATCCACGAGTTTTTATGTATATGTAATATGTATTTTCAAATTTTATTAAAAGTAGGTACATTTCTTTATCAAATTTGGTACTAAACGCATTACACTTGTCCTTTCGGTTACTCTAAGGTTGACTGGAAGAGATCCCTAAATGGGATAAGTCCGCCTTTGTACACAGTTTAATTCCTATTTTATTATTGTTGTTATTTTTGGTACAATAAAGCGTTTACATACATACATTTTATCTATTGAGAAGGCTGTGATCGATGTTCTTGAATCTAATAAATAAAATCGTAAACTTCGCGTGTCTGTACGTTGAAGATAAATGCGGCGATGGTGGCGGTGGCGGTGGCGGTGACGATGGAAGTGGAAGGGGCATCGAGAGTGGGAACGGGAGTGGGAACGGGAGCGGGAGTGGGAGCGGAACTGGGAATGGGAGCGGATTCTGTAGTCCACGCGAGCGGAGTCGCGGGCACAGTTAGTATACAATATGATCCTCATTATAGTAATCATCAAGATCATTTTTATAGTAAGTCAATTGGGGCGAAAATTCCCAGTAGTACTACTAGGTAGTAAGATTAGTAGGACTACTAGGAGCGGACCAAAAAAAAAATCTGACTAAGAACTAAGCACATCACCTAAGCTACCATAGCGAAAATAATATAAAAATGACTCATAAAATATCTGGCCGTGTGGTTCCCGGCTCAGAATAAGGCCATCCCCATCTTCCCGTAGGTGTCGTCAATAAGGGATTGCACCAGGACGGGCAGCAGCGTTCTCCTGTGCCGAAATACGTCCACTGCTGAACATAAAGCACTAATAGAATGTCACTTTTGGTGGGCTGTCCATTGGGAGATTTGATATAATCACCACGCTTGGCAGGCGGATTGGTGATAGCAGTAATGATCTTAATGTACACAGGAGAACGCTACTGCCCGTCCTGGTGTAATCGCTTAGTCGCCTTGATGAAACTCACGGTAAGGTGGCCCTATTCTAATAGGGTTAAAAAAATACCCATTTATTTAACCAGATTTATACCTGCCACAGTTATTCAGATGATTCTGAATCACGCAAGGAATTTATGTGCATTCTTAGAACGCGATGCGGATGTGATTTTTTTTATGACCTTTGAACGTTTAAACATGTTTTGATTCATAGTTTTGCCTGGCCTTTTAAAAATCAAATCATATCAACAGCAATATTATACATACGTGGAAAGCGTAAGTTAGTAACCGGTTACAGAGACCATCCCCCCCCCCCCCCCCCCCCCCCCACCACTCCTGAGAAAAAGTGACAGACGAACGTACAAGAAAATGATCCTATAAGGATTTCATTTCTAAGCACAGAACTTATTGATGGACTACGTCATGACGATATTATGACGTTACGTCGTCGTCGGAGACATGGGCCGCGGTGTGTCAAAAACGGTATGTAGATGTAGGTCAAAGCGGCCCCGCACAGCTCAGTAGACCCATGACTATGAGTTACGTGACAGACAGCGTCACGGCGTGACGACATCATGACGTGACGTGACGTCGTCCGTTACCGACCTGTTGGAATTTCTTTGCATTCGCGTTGTGTCGGTGAATCAGCGTTCAGACTAAAGCCAATGTCCTTCGCGTAACTACAGAGTGTTGACTTTCACTCCGCATAATATCTCATTTGTTAAGCAAATGTCAGCTTTTTGTGTATTTATTTCAATGTTTATATACTAGGCAACTCACGCTAAGTGGAGGAAGAGACGCGATAGCGAGATTTACAGTTAAAACACGGCCTTAAGACCAAGTTCTAAAGATCGATGATAATTATTATACAGGATATAAGCTATCTAAGCCTAATAATAAGCTCATCATCATCAGGTTAATTTTGTCTCCACTGCAGGAGCACAACCCTCTCTCATCTGCTGGAGACAGACGGAGGATTTGGCCTACACTCCCCGCGCTGGCCAGACGGTTTGGGGAGGCCTGATTGATGTTTTATAATGTATTCCCTTAGTCGCCTTGTACGACATCCACGGGGAGAGTTGGAGTGGTCCTGTTATACTCTACCGGAAACCACACGGCAAGCTCGCGGCAACAAGCTCCTATATGTTCCAAATTCTATAAACCAACAATTCTGTCAAGCTGTGTGAGCGGCGGAGCAAACTGCTCTCTGATTGGCCCGTCAAGGGCACGCCGTGTCGTTATTGGTCAGAACTAAGATGCTTTCGTGCGCGGAGACATATACGCGTTATGTGTTGCCAGATATTGCTTATCACCCTTTGTGGTACTACTGCTAGAGAATACCAACTATTGCTACGTAAAGAAGCGACACATACCTCCCCGCCAGTTTAACGTCGCCTGTAAAATGGAGCACTCCTAGCAGTACCCACTACAGGGCTTCGACAGATCTACGGTTTAGTTATAAAGAGACGCACTTACGTTGTTGACGTTAACGTTGACCCTCTCTTGATCGCGCACGGTGCAGCAACGATCGTTACAACTTACGCACACACACAAACACGTACGAAAAAGCTGGTGCGCCTCTAGTAATAGTAGGCAACGGTGTGTCCAGGGTTTGTCACTGCACTAAGTTTCAATATAGTCAATTTTTGTCGTTACATCGTGCTTGGGTAACAAGTAAACATACAAACAAACATACATCCACATTTGACTATATCTACGTGTAAGCCTTTGGGTCCTAATGAGAAATTGTGATACCTACCTGCTTCCAACGATCTCTATGTACTACTAGAGGGAGCGTTCCAAACAATCGCTCTGCTCCACGCAAGTAGCCACAACTCTTTCACATTCACAATGAAACTTGTGCAGTTACTACGCAGAACATTTAATTATTACTAAATATTGACGCTACGGTTAAATAATGTCAATATTTAGTAAATAATTAAATGTTCTGAGTAGTAACTGCACAAGTTTCAAAGTTAATGTGAAAGAGTTGTGGCTACTTGCGTGGAACAGAGTGATTGTTTGAAACGCTCCATCTAGTAGTACATAGAGATCGTTGCCTGCTTCCAAGAAACATCGTGAGAACTTTGCAAGAAAAAATAATGGCAAATACAAACACGGACACTTTTTCGCTGCCACAGAGAATGCCGGCTAGCAGCCTTTATATATCTATACTTTTTTTAATGTCCATTGCAAAGGCAAAGCCTTCTACCTGAGGTGACTCACCGTAACCACGTTTACCGCCATAATAATGACCTAAACCTGTCATTCGATCGCGCTTGTTTTGCGCGCGCGCACGTTCGCCGCGTCACAATTTCCAAAACAAATTGCGTTTAATTACCAATTCTGAATTAAAAAGTGTTCTACAGTGCACGTTTTCATCATGGTGCGAACGAATAAAGTGTTTGGGTGCTTTACAATGGCAAGGCGTGGTATAAAGCCTAATATGGTCGTGCCGTGTGACGGGCCTGTCACTGTGTCTACTGTCGATAGAGAATTGTACAGGACTACTATGGATATGACTTCGTCGACATCGGTACTGGTCGACAATGGAATGTCGTCGAATAGTACTTTGAATGTAGCGGTAAGTTAATTATATTTAAATTTAATTAATTCGTCGCTAACCGGTTATTAAGTTTTAATGCTAGGTTATACTGGTTGTTGTAACCAGCTGGTTTGTCGGGCGATGTTTAAATTTAATTAAAAGTGATTATGGGCCCGATTCTGAAGGCACACATTTAAAATTTGACAGCGCTAAAATTGGTTTCGTCTTTATCCCAATAACAACAAAATGGGCTCGATTCTGAAGCACAACGTTAAAATTTGACACCACTAAAACTGTTGCTATCCTTGTCACACAGTATTATGAAGATAAAGACGACACCAATTTTAGCGCTGTCAAATTTTAACGTTGTGCTTTCAGAATCGGGCCCATTATGTACATATACATTGTCTAAACTAGGATTTCTCCTGCGCTATGTGTATACAAGGATATCGAAATAATCATCATCATCAGCCAAAACATGTTGAACATAAGCTTCCCTAATATAATGCCACTTTTGGTGGGTTGTCCATTGCGGGATTTGCCATAATCACCACGTATGGCAGGCGGATGGTGATCATAGTATTGATCTTTGGAGAACGCTGCTACCCATTCTATTAGGCAGGCTTATGTCCAGCAGTGTGGTTTCCGGTAGAGTAGAATAGGACCACTCCAACTCTCTCCGTGGATGTCGTACAAGGCGACTGAGGGAATACATTATAAAACATCAATCAGGCCTCCCCAACCCGTCTGGCCAGCGCGGGGAGTGTAGGCTAAATCCTCCGTCTGTCTCCGGCAGATGGGAGAGGGTTATGCTCCTGCAGTGGAGACAAAAATAACCTGATGATGATGATGATTGATGTCCAGCAGTGGACGTATTTCGGCTGATGATGATACTTAGTATGTGCCAACGTATAAATGTATCAACACCTGCTTAGATTTTGTATGCCTTTATTACTGCTATGTCATTCTTATCGCGTCGCGAGAAAACTAAGTAGTTCACAAATATGTAATTATGTAAGTAAACATCGTAATCATATTGTGAAATCTAATTCGCACCACACTCATCGCTTCGTCATCCTTAATGGTTGGTCTCTGTCGCATCTTTATTATAAAGACTATTCCTGGATTTATCTTGATTCATATGCTAGGTGATGTTAGGGTTAAACTACACGCATTCGCGTTATGACCAACAGTAAAAGCGCAGCATCGCGCCAAAGGATAACTAACTATTGCTAGATGAAAGAAAGCGGCCAAGTGCGAGTCGGACTCGCCCATGAAGGGTTCCGTAGCAGCAAGTAACATAATATAAAAGTTATTGTAGTTCGTTGTAACTTTGATCGATGTTTTAATAATAGTATTGTGGTTTACGATTTATGACGTATTAAAAAAAACTACTTACTAGATCTCGTTCAAACCAATTTTCGGTGGAAGTTTGCATGGCAATTTACATCATATATTTTTTTTAGTTTTATCATTCTCTTATTTTAGAAGTTACAGGGAGGGGACACACATTTTACCACTTTGGAAGTGTCTCTCGCGTAAACTATTCAGTTTAGAAAAAAATTATATTAGTAAGTAACCTCAATATCATTTTTGAAGACCTATCCATAGATATGGGTTTTAAGAAAAAAAAATTTTTGAGTTTTAGTTCTAAGTATGGGGAACCCCCAAAGTTTATTGTTTTTTTTCTATTTTTGTGTGAAAATCTTAATGCGGTTCACAGAATACATCTACTTACCAAGTTTCAACAGTATAGCTCTTATAGTTTCGGAATAAAGTGGCTGTGACGTACGGACGGACAGACAGACAGACAGGACGAATCCATAAGGGTTCCGTTTTTTGCCATTTGGCTACAGAACTCTAAAAAAGCGTAACTTACACCCCGCCGACAATTTTACATCGCCTGCAAAATAGAAGTACGACTATAATACGCAATAGTAAGTACGATTTATTTTTTCTGGTAGTTGCTTATCCGGTGCTATCCAGACGAGTCACGGGTAGGCGGTCCCGCCTTCCCGAGATATCGCTACTACAATCCCACTATCCTTTCGTATAGCGATATCCCATTCCTAACCTTTCTCGCCCCGATCCCTGTCCAGTCCGCCAATCCAAGATCTGCCGTGCCGTTGGACGCGTGTCCAGGGGTTACCCTGGTCGTAAGCGTGCCGACATCCCGGAGCTGGGCGAACTCCGGGTACTATAGCCTTATCGAGTCATGCGGGGCTCTAACGAAGTGGGTAGTTATTTCCCAAGATAATCGTGGTACCTCGGCGATGTTGTTCGCAACACATCACTCAAGGGGTATCACGGAGCGAAAAGAGGGGGAAACAAAGTCGCTTGCGACATCGGATTGCGCAAAGTGGCGATACATCGTCTCTGCCTACCTCTCTAGGACCAAGGCGTCGTACAAACAAATTATCAATAAGCTTCTAGTTACGTGTTCCGCTACTGAAAACGAGATGTCACCATAAATTACGAGAATGATATGACAACCTTATACCTTGACCATAAGGTATACTTTGAAAAATACGCTGTCGCTAAGATCCCCTCTGGAAATATCTGGAATATTCTAGAAAAGTTCACAACTACTCACAGCACAATCTCGAGTTTATATGAGCCGTACAATGTGTTAGAAAAGGATAGAAGTATGTCGAGCACTATGTATGTATGTGTTTTTGATCTCCTCCCCTCCACAACGTGAACAATCCTATATGAAAGGTCGACGCAATCACGTTTGATGCTGTTGCTATTCCATACAAAACACCCTATTTATTCGTATGCGGCGTGCTATAATAGTGAGGTTCAACCCTGAGGTCTATTTTCCTTACCTTATCCGAAACATAATTAACACTCAGGACTGCGATTTTTTTATTTTTTTTATTACACTAACCACTTTATTAGTGTAATCAACTCTCTATAAAATAAATGTACTTATTACTTACTAGCTGTGCCCGCGGCTCCGCTCGCGTGAACTACAGAATCAATTGTGCAAGCTGCATCAAATTTCATTCAATGCTTTTTGCGTGATACGGTAACAAATATACATATAGACAGACAGACAAACAAATGGCGCGAATCACGCGAGCGGATCCGCGGGCACAGCTATTTTATAATATTAGTGGGATATGGGATAAGCAGTATACTATTATTATAGCTGATAGTTGAGAGTGGTTCATGATATAGGCCATAGTTTACTACTATAAATTGAAATGAAATATATATTTATTTGCGAGAACAGGTTACCTTACATGTTAGACCGGTGGTCGTCAAATTAAGCGTCCGCTATTCAGCTACGTTACATTAGCATGCAAATTTTAAAAGGTACAGGGTAGGGTTTAAAGTTCTAACAATTCGTTCACACTATAAAAGTTTTTTTCAAGTAGCCACTTGTACTACTATCAAACTGCCAAATGAGTGCCCTAAGTCAAAGTCAAAATCATTTATTGCATATGAGAGTACACTTGGTACATTTATACATGTAATTTTTTTTATCGACTACCGCTTCCTAGGTGTTAGCGCTGTGAAGAAGAAACGGCGCAACAAACTTCACGCAACACATCATTTAAAAATCAAGTTTGCATACAATTACTAAAGAAAGACTAGTAGATTTTTTAAGGATAACTATTACACATTATTTTGATCTGACTTTTCGTTATCAAATGATATCAAATAGCCAAAAATAATGAAATCTCTGTTAAAACAAAATGACATAATAATGTAAGCCTGCACTAAATTATGTGGGGTTTAAAATTGTTTCAGAACAAATACGAGTACATCGTCATCATCATCATATCAGCCCTCAGACGTCCACTGTTGGACATAGGCCTTCCCCAATAAACGCCACCACACCCGGTCCTCCGCCCTCCGCATCCAGCCGCTTCCGGCCACCTTCTTCAGGTCGTCGGTCTATCTGGCGGCGGGGCGTCCCACCCAGAACGACATACGTAATTTATATAAAAAAGTTTATAAGTTTGTTTGAGGTAATCTTTGGAACTACCGAGCAAATTTCAACAATTCCTTTAGATAAAGACTTAATGTTACTTAATTTAGCCCCATGTTTCTATGAAAAATCCATCCAAATTCGTTCACTAGTTTTTACGTGATGCGTGCACAAACTAACAGCTAAAAATACCAAAAATTATCGAAATCTGTTCTATTACTTATCCTTAGACCCCCCAATTTTTCTTTTTGCAAATATCATCAATGTACAGACACGCAAAGTTTAGGTTTTTTTTTTATTAGATTACCATGATTTCAATAGATCAATTTATAGTCCTCCGTGACGGTTGATTCTATTGTCATGTAAACCAACGGGATATCCACACAATGACATTAGTCTTCTGTGTAGATATGGCCTTAGACAAATCTATACTTATAATAAAACTGTAACTGGTCTGTCATGAGAGATATTTAGAAAAAAATTGTATGAGGGGTCTTTATAGGGCCAATAGAAGCTAAAACATTTTTTAAGAATTTTTGTCTGTCTGTATGTTTGTTACCGCATCACGCAAAAACTACTGAATGAAATTTGATGCAGTTTTCACAGTTGTCTTGCTGGAGGTCTAACTTAAAATCTGGTGCATGTTTCATCTTGATACGCCACTTAGAACCTGAGATATTAATAAAGTAATTTTTTCTAGAAGCCATTATATCGGATGATAATAAAAAGACTGTTAATAATGTTCAATGTTCGCCGTGGATACTGTTTTTTGTCGCGGGGAAATGCCTATTGCATACCTACTCGCCTCGGGGGGATGAGTAGGTTACGTCGGAATTGCACCGACTAAAACCCCGCGGCGGCCGTATCAATGAATCTTGCAATTCCAGTGTCCCTCCTCCGTGCGCCCCGCCGCTCGCACTCGGCAACCCATCTCGGGGGGAGACGATACCTCCCGCCTGCACCCTTGCGGTGCTTGCACGAGGCTACCGCGTAGCTGCGGCCGTCCCCGGGGACGCGTATAGGATGGAATGGGTGCACAGAGCCCCCGCTGCGTGCACCCGCGTCCCCAATGACCCCATTTATTTGCCATACGGCTTGTTTTATCTATGATGATGACTTACTTGTCTGTCTATTACGTCACAAAATCTCTTTTTATTATCATCAGGTTAATTTTGTCTCCACTGCAGGAGCACAACCCTCTCTCATCTGCCGGAGATAGACAGAGGATTTGGCCTACACTCCCCGCGCTGGCCAGACGGGTTGGGGAGGCCTGATTGATGTTTTATAATGTATTCCCTTAGTCGCCTTGTACGACATCCACGGGAAGAGTTGGAGTGGTCCTATTCTACTCTAGCGGAAACCACACGACGTCACCAAATCTTTTGTTATATTCGGCGAATTTTCCATATGTACAATTGTAACATGAAACATATTTGTTTAAACAAAGACACGGGCTTTGGTTTCAATAAACTCTTATTGTTATATGAAGCAGCTTGGCGCGTGGACTAAATGAATCACTCGGTCAATATTTATTTAAAGACTAGCTGATGATAAAATATGTACCTCTGTACCACACCCCCGATACTGCACACAAGCGAACAAGATTTAATAACCTACTAATATTTTTTTTATATGTGGGGACATTTCACACACGGCCACCTGATCCCAAACTAGGCAGAGTAATATGGGTATCAGACAGCTGATATACATACATAGAGCCCTAATATGAATAACATCCAGTCACAAGGCAAACACAAGTGTTCCACCACCATAATACCACAGGCTTTTCGGTGAAGGAAAACATCGTAAGGAAACCTGCATATGCCGAAGAAGGAATTCTGAGGCGTGTGTGAAGTCCACCAAATCGGCTTGGGGCACCGTCGGTGGTCAGGAGTTTGGCACAAAAGATCCTGAAGGGTCGAAGTGTCGCCAGGTCTTTCTGGCCTCCTAAGAAGATAAGATAAGAAGTCTGTATCCCACTCACTTTAGAATACATACATAATTCTTACGTCGTGGGCCCAGAGGGGTAGGCAGAGACGATGTATCGATACTGCGCGATCCCGACACACCTCACTAGCCTCACTCACATTTTCATGCACCTCATTTTATTCATCTCACTGCGAACCCCAGCCTTTTTAAGGACGTGATCAATTTGATCACACTCTAGAATAGTCTCTTAAAAAGAGCGTCTCGTATTATTATTGTTTTAATGTGCCTCTCTCTATTAACGATGTGAAACGACACACCATTTCACTTTAACATCTGTTCCAACACAAATGATATACGGAAAACACACGCATTTGGTCACGGAAACAAAATTAACAATAGAATAGAATATTTATTTGCATAAATAGGGTACAAATGTCAAATCTTATAACTAGCAACTGGTAGGTCATGCCTATTTAGCCATCCATATAGTAACGTGAAAAATGTTACATATTACAAATTAAACTTAATACTTATATGAATTTAAATTACAATGTCAACATATTATTATATGTCAATTTAGGTGTAATTATAGGCAACACACATTTTTTGCTTCTAATATCCCTTTCAATAATGTAAATTTTTTTCTGAGACGCACATACTGCTTGTTTTCGTATGCCATTTCATTTGGAATCCTACTAATATTATAAATGCGAAAGTTTGGATATTTGCATGTTTGTTACTCAATCACGCTTCAACCACTGGACGGATCGTGATAAAACTTGGCACACATATACGTTAAGTCCTGGAATAGGAGATAGGATAGTTTTTATCCCGAAAAACATCTCATTCCTACGGGAAATACGTAATAATTTGTGATGTTAAGTTGTCCACGCGGACGCAGTCGCGGGCAACAGCTAGTGGAAAATAATAATTGTACTTATATGCCGTTACTACTTTTACCTTAGTCTAGATTTCCCCAGACACAATTAGCGACTAATTACTAAGTAAGTCGGACCATGTTACAGCCTTTCCGTCATATAGTTAACGTGATAGACTCTGATGATAAGCCTGACAGATAATCTGAACTGAAACTAATTGGGTTTGAGTAAAATGACAGTAGCGTAGAGCATGAGACCATCTGCTTCTTTATAAATATAAACTTCTCGTGTCTGTCTGTACATTGCATATTTTTGCAAAAATAAAAATTTGGGGGATCGTTGACAAATAATTTAAATTTATTGTCCGTTTGTCTGATAGTTTACGCACGCATCACATAAAAACTACATAACTAGTTCTGGTGAAGCTTTCAGAAAAACAAGGCTTAGTTCGGAGTAACATTTAGTCTTTAGTTCATCGCTATCGTCTTACTCAATCAAAAGTTATACGAATTTATAGTTTTCAAAAACTTACTCATTGAAGGTGAGTTTTTGAAAACTATAAATTCCTCCGTCCAAACATCCTTTAAACTAGTTTCGTACAATCAACTCGTAATAAATGCATTTTAAATATGTTTAATACATAACTATACCTCGTACCATGAAACAAAATAATTTTTCGTAGCTCATAGTTTTAGATGAGATTAGATTTATTTATTTCACTTTTACATCTTAAAAAATCAATTTTACATGTCATTCTAATATGGTAAAAGGGATCGTCATAAAATAAGATAATGTACAAAATATAAATTACAATGTCAACAATTCAAATAATGTCATAGTATAACATACTATCTACGTCAGTATATAATATTAAAATAAAAATTTAAAAATACACTTCGTATTAAATTATCACAAATTAAATTAAACGTCCGAGGGCCCACCAATTTCATTTTTTAGAAAATTCATTTATGGAATAATATTCATTTTCCAACAAAAGGTATTTCAGTCGTCGACTAAACGTTTCGTCATTGGTCTCGTTACGTACCGTAACAGATGATTTTAAAATGTGCATCTGTTATCTAATTTAATAACCAATTTAGTGTCAATCATGAAGGAAAACACTTTGAGGTGAAACTATGAGCTACGAAAAACTATTTTGCTTCGTGGTATGAGGTGTAGTTCCTCTAGACGCTTTAATGAGCTAGTCGGCCCTGATCCCCTACTTCTGCGTAGTAGAGGTTATTTTAATGAGTCTGCCTATCATAATGTCTTGACATAATAAGTTTACCCCGTTATGTTGCCTAGTCTAGTGATCTGGGATGATGCAGTTACTCGTTACCTAGAATGGAACATGAGTATTAACCAATATTACTTTTAAAACCTTTTCCGTGTGGTTTCCGGTAGAGTAGAACAGGACCACTCCAACTCTTCCCGTGGATGTCGTATAAGGCGACTAAATAAAAACGGTCTACAATGCTATAATGGCCTCTAAAACACTTGTGTTAGATCATCTCGCATATAAATGAGTTCTCGTGTTTAAAACATATTATGTTATCACTTACGGATCCAGTACCTACGCTAGATAAGTTCAGTAGTCGAATAAATACGTTTTTAATTTGTCCTGGCATTATTTAGATTGAAATATCAATTAATGAATTCATGTGCACCAACCATGCACCAGCTTTCTGAGTTTAGAGAGAAAGTGTATAATGAATCAAGTGTACTCCGTAAAGTAAAGGATTTTGACTTTCACTTCTATGTTGATAAGTTAATAATGTTTTAAAACTGTAAACTCAAACTGTAATCAAACCACTAATCAGTATAAATAAATGTTTTTTTATCTTGCACTCATACGTGTTGCTGGCGCCATCTGTTGCTGAGTAGACAATACTATATGAAAGCGCCATCTTTGGTTGAGTAGATAAACTATGCAACATTCATAAAATACTAACAAAAATTTATTTCAACTTAAATATTAAAATATCAATACTTATATTTGTTACTTTTCTAACCGAACTGACGAAATAAATAAAAGGAATGTTTATTTTCATTCAAGACAAGATGGTAACTGGGACTTTATTTTGTACGTAATTTGGGATTTGTTAAAATACCCCTTTGTTTCTCTCTATTTTGTATGAAACAATTAGACCGTAACATTTTAATGTTTTGTTACCAGTGTGCTTACAGAATTCGGTGCGAAGTATAAGTAAGATGATAGGTTTTTTATTGTTTTTTTAATTTTTAATTAGGCAAAAAGTGATATGCAAGATAACACCATTTTGAGAACAGTAAAAGAAAATTCATTGTAGTAACTTCTTTATGTTCGCTAAGAGACACTTGTAACTTCCAAAATATAATAAAGTTTTATAATTTGAACAAGTTTTATATTTGTTTTAAAGTAAAGTTTTATTTTACAGTACTTAATAATCGATTATAAACTTACGTACCTACATAAATAAACTAACACTTCCTAATGCTTCTTGCATTCCTCGATAACAAACTAATTTGTCAGCCATGTTTCCTATTCAGTTTTGTTACCTTTGCCTATGTTATTATTATTATAACAATAATAATAAACAAACTACATCCGCCGTTGCGTGCCGGTGTGCTGTGTGGGTGTGCGTGGTACTTCAATTTATAAGTTCTCGATTCACTCTCGAGAATTAACCATTCAGTTCGAGCTAGCGTCAGTCGCTGACTATACAGCGCGGTTTGTGAACGCGTTCCCGCGCCATTTGAATTGAAAATTCAACGATCGACGTACGAAATTCAAAAAGCCGTCGTGTTTCTTTTTTTCTTAAAAAATAAACAGTTTTGTTTACAAATAACGCTTGCAATTTTTCGGATTTTTGGTGTGTGTGAAGTGTTTTCTTTTACTTTTATTTTAAGCTATGGTTAAAATAATTTGTAATAATATTCTTTGGAAGAAAGTTTGCGGCTGATTAGGCCGTGAAGAAGAACTTTTGTTTATTGGTAAGTTTTATTTTAATTTCGTTATTGTTCTCAAAATTAGAGTTAGATATTATAGGATTCCTAAGTATTTTAGTATTTGTGGAATCATCTGTCTGGAAATTATTTGTCATATAATTGGGTCAGTAATTTTTTTTTTTTCATTTTGTTAACTAGCAATAAATTTTGCTTATACTTTGAATTGCTTTATACGTACTTTTAACTAAACTACCTGCCTGTATTGAGTTTAGAACATTGTAAAATAAAAGTTGCTATAAGTAACTAAAACGTACAAATAAGTACCATACTTAAATAGGTAATTTAATTTATTGTGAAATGTAAGTATTTAATTAACTCATCGAGTGCATTTGATAATTGAAACATTACGATACAATAAACCACGTCTACTGTTTAGCGAGTAAATGACATTGTTATAATGTACAACTAAATTACATACATTTTTAATACTTTAACAAAAGTGAACTACTGAAACAAAATTTATAATTTAATTAAGTATTAAAATACAAGATGGAATTGACAATTGATGAATAACAATCTTCATTTAGAAATTTTATAATCAAAGAAACAGTGGTACCTATTACCTACCTTATGATTTGATAAAGATTGTGAAGGTTGTCAAATGTTATCTAAAATGTAATATAAAGGAGAATGGTCAAAAGTGGGCCTAAGATGCGTCTTTATCATTCATGTACCAAAAATATTGGTCTGAATTATGAATCCCCTCCATTTTTTTTTAAAGCTAATGGAATAGGGAGTTTAAAAATAACATAAAATAAAAACATTGATTGATTTCCGCCAGCCGACCGGCATCTTTTCAACTAGAGTAGTGAAAGCAGAATTAAAATCAATATATATTTATAATCGATATTTGTCAACCATTGTTGATACTGCCTTTCAGTTACTGGCGCGATAATCCACTCATCACGTTTTTCATTTACTGACTGGAAACTCGGTATTTAAACTGATTTCAAGTAATACACACGTTCTTAAAAGATATTTATGAAAATATTGTTACGTAACAGAAATATCGATTATTCAATTCGTTAAATCGATTTAGTAGAACCTCACTATTGATTAGCACTATAGTTTCTTACTGTGACGTCATATCCCATATGGTGTCAACAGCTGTTTTGTCTCCTTTTGTTTACATTATGTATTTGGGTGAAAAAATCTATTTTAACGAGTCTAATGTAGTGTCGAACGCAATATACCGTCGCACCAAACTATGACATCAAGATTGGGAACGGTTAATCGTGGCCATATACCCACGGTGTTGTGAAAACTGTGCGCCAACGAAGATTTCATTCCAAGTAAGATTATTCAATTTTCCCACTATATAGTTTAACGATTTTCTTTTTACAATAATCCTTAGTATTTTGCCTGTATTTTGACGACAATTTGATCCAGACGCAAGGTTCAAAGTTTAAGGGCAAACTCCCATACAATTTTGTTCATTCTCCTTTTGATTAAAAAGAAAATTGAAATTACATATTTTTAAAATCCTAAATAATTTTAAATTAAAATATATATATTTGAGATACAAGCATTAAAAAAATACGTCTAAAATTTTAACATATTTTTTTTCGTGAGAGATCCGAAAAAGCAATGGTCCAAGCAAATCTATCTGTGAACTTTTTTTTCTCAACTAAATAGGCAAGAGTTTCAAAAACAATACAGTCTGGTATTATATATAACCTTCTGTCTAGAAATGACTTCACAGCTGGTCTGCCTCCACATACTCTTTCAACAATACTTTAAAAGGTATCCCATAAGCCTCGAACCTGTTTCTCTGATAACGTCTGCAACATAATAATGTTTATGTTAGACTCTAAAGTTATCATTATCACACGCGCCTTGACCTTTGTCAACCCAAACCGCAGGCATGACTGATAAGGATAACGAACTGTGACGTTCGTTTACTAAAAAAACCAACCACACTGAGTATCGATGACAGACTGTTAGGTACATAAGTAACTCTGATGGAAGTGTAACTTACGATAAAAGTAAACCCTGGATGATTGTTTTGCAAATTAATTATAATGTTGCTTTTAAACATTATCTACTAGATTTAACCTGCTCTGAAAGAAATAATAAAACTATTTCAAAATAAAAAAAAATAACTCACTGTTAAAAGGCATTTCATTATTATTACATTATAAAACATCAATCAGGCCTCCCCAGCCCGTCTGGCCAGCGCGGGCAGTGTAGGCCAAATCCTCCGTCTGTCTCCGGCTGATGAGAGAGAGTTGTGCTCCTGCAGTGGAGACAAAAATAACCTGATGATGATGATGAAAAGGCACTTTTAAGAGGATGGAGCGTAGACAGAAAATGATATCTATTTTTAATTGATATTTATCATAAACTAGCTGTTGCCCGCGGCTTCGTCCGCGTGAACAACTTACATCACAATTTATTATGATTAACATTTTAACTTATATACCAGACTGTATCCCGAACTTTAAGATATTAAATGTTTAATAGCTTAGAGTCCGGGAAAGAGCCGTGGTAGCCGGTTGGTTGTGCACTCGCCTCACGTTTATGAGGTCGTGGGTTCAAACCCCGCCCGTATCAATGAGTTTTACGAAACTTAAGTACGGTTTATTTATAATACCATAGGCTTTTCGGTGAAGGAAAACATCATAAGGAAACCTGCATATGCCAAAGAAGAAATTCTGAGGCGTATGTGAAGTCCACCAAATCGGCTTGGGGCACCGTTGGTGGTCAGGGGTTTGGCACAAAAGATCCTGAAGGGTCGAAGTGTCGCCAGGTCTTCCTGGCCCCCTAAGAAGAAAAGATAAGATAGAGTCCGGGATATCTATACAGAACTATATATAATATTACGTACAAACAGACATACAGATACATTTTCTAATCCCAAACTACGATTATCTTCTGTGCTATGGGAATGAAACAAGGATAGGACAATCACAAATATAACATCCACACCGGGAACAAATTGTACGAACTTGTCTGTCGCCGGTGAGAATCGAACCTACTACTTCTGTCGCTTGATTCCAATAACTTTTCACTAGGCCAGTACCAGGTCAGTACCAGTGAAAACGCCGTCAAATACCTCCCTGTTCAAAAAACATACATACAGACAGACATAACATGTGAAAATTAGACTTTTGGACTCCACTGGTCTTAAATAATGTCTGGGCATTGCATTTTTTTAAATCAATGTACAGAAACTCCTTTTTACTGTTTTATTATACTTTGTAGGTATATCGAAATGAAACTATACTTTTACATATAATTCGTATTGTTCCGGATACCACACGACTGCAGACGAAGTCGGGTGCTCCGCTAGTTTTATAAATGACATTCCAAAGTCACGTGTTTTTCCGGAAATAGTTTATAGTTTTTCAGGCAGGCAACCAATATCCGGACTAGGTTTATTTTATTACTTTACGATATAATAAAAGGCTCGGGCCGGAACCGTAGGTAAAATATGTAGTTATTTGCGCATTATGTGCTTTGGAAGTTTGTTACTCAATCAGACTTTAACCACTGGACGGATCGTGATGAAACTTGGCACACATATAGGTTAGGTCCTGGAATAAGACAGGATAGTTTTAATTCTAAAAAACACATCTGATTCCTACGGGAAATACATAATAATTTGTGATGTTAAGTGGTCCACGCGGACGACGTCGCGGGCAATAGCTAGTGTATAATAATTTGTAATGTTAATTGGTCCACGCGGACGAAGTCGCGGGCAACAGCTAGTATCGCCCCGCCCGCCCCGCCGCCAGGTAGACCGAAGAACTGAAGAAGGTGGCCGGAAGCGGCTGGATACGGAAGGCGGAGGACTGGGTGTGGTGGCGTTCATTGGGGAAGGCCTATGTCCAGCAGTGGACGTCAAAGAGCTGATATGATGATGTTATAAATCTATGTACACATATATACTCCCTACTTGCTGTGCCCAAATGGGTCCATGACGAACTCTGATTATGTTTACCATCTGTTACCACCATGGAATGCAATAAATTACTGATTTCTGATTTACAGGTTGTCTCATAAGTGATCACTACCTATCAATTTGATCCCATATGTGTCTCTCCAGTTTGATAGTTAATAGTAGATTGTATCATAAGGGAGCAAAATAATATTTTTACGGCGAGGGCGCTTTTTTGAATCCAGAGCGAAATGAGGGATTCTAGAGTAGAACCCCGAGCGTAGCGAGAGATTTTTTAGTAGAATTCTGAACGTAGCGAGGGATTCAAAGTACGTCGCCCGAGCCCAAAATATATTTTGCGCCCGAGCGATACACTCTACTTTTCATCAACCTCTATAAGAAAATAACTTTCTAACAACCGTGAAAATTGACGAAAACGCGGGCTGTAGTTCGCGCGTTTTTTTTATTCAGCCGGCGGCGCGACCATGGGCCGTCGTACCAGCCAGTCTTTATTCAAACAATATTTGCGTTCTATTTCTTTGGCGTTGAACACTAAGATGTTCCAAATTCAAAAAGTGCGCGGAAAAGATAATTGCGGCGCACTTATAAAGAGGATTAAAAACTCATTACTGCCCGCTAAACGTTTCTTATAGAAAACACCACCTTTGGGTGCACTTAAAGGCGAACCAAGTCGTCCTTTTCAAATAGATGGGACGAAAAAAGTGTTTATTACTCATAATAATATTACTAGCGTAGTACAAAACTTGCTTTAAAAAGCCTTAAATAATTTCAGTTTTTTTTATATTGTGTTTGAGAGCCATCTGGTTCTCGGCTTCGAATAGGCCACCCCCAATCTTTCCGTGGGTGTCGGCAATCTAAACAAACATAGCTCAAACCGCTGGATCTACAGTCTTGAAATTTAAACCTATCCGAACGTCAGTACTTAGTGTACGTAAGCACACATTGATGATTAGTGTGTAACGATAGAACTAACACAGTAATAATATAACGCATACAATGACATGTAAGGATTTAGAGAGAGTGGGGCGGGCCGTCGAGTGAACTGTTAGGATCCAGGCTGGCGCAACTCAGTAGTAAAAACCGATGTATGAAACGGACAGAGTTTTTAATGGCGGCCTAATCCGTCCAAATCAGGAAGAGCACTGAAACCCAAAAATGTTATAGGACTCAGTGGTCTTCGTAACCAGACGGATTATGTGTTGCTTTTTTCTAGAATTTGTATGGGAGTCCCGTCTCTTGCTAGTTATATTCTCTTTGTTAGGATCTATACTGCCAGTCGTCCTCTACTTTGCGGGCGACGTTAAACTGGGGAGGTGAACATCGTTCTTAAAGTTTGTTTTAAATCCAGAAATATAGAAAATCGTATTTATTCTAGAATTATAGAAATACATGTATGTCTTAACTTCTTTTTTGATTCATCAATCACTTTAGAAATCGAATCTTAATTGTTTAATACAAACAAATGTACTTATACAACCTACTTAGACAAATTATGAAATATCAGCCGTTCCCATTTGGAACCATCTGAACAAATAGAAACAAAAGAAGATTGTTAAATAAAGCAAGCCGTCAAAATGACCCAATTAGTGTTAATACTCATTCATCTTTTCAACATTTAAAGATGAAATTTTAGTAGATAAGGTCGCTTGGTGTGGCTCGTTATCTTTAAGAACACGGTTATTGTAAGAAGATACGTAAATATCTAACGGCAGAGAATTGCGTGAAGTCGACGGAAATTTAAACCGACGTAATTCTTCTGACTTTCAGAATACGCCAAAACCAACGATCTCTATGTACTACTAGATGGAGCGTTCCAAACAATCGCTCTGTTCCACGCAAGTAGCCACAACTCTTTCATATTCACAATGAAACTTGTGCAGTTACTACGGAAAACATTTAATTATTACTAAATATTGACGACCGTGTGGTTCCCGGCTTAGAACAGGGCCACCCCCTATCTTTCCCGTGGGTCGTCCAGGCGACTAAGGGATTGCACCAGGGACGGGCAGCAGCGTTCTCCTACATGTGTATGTTAAGATCATTACTGCGATCACCAATCCGCCTGCCAAGCGTCGTGATTATGGCAATCTAACCAAAAGTGGTATTCTATTGGGGAGGCCTATGTCCAGCAGTGGACGTATTTAGGCTGATGACGTGACGACAAAAACTGTTTGTAGTTAATTTTGAAGAACACTACATAAGCACAGCACAAACCGCTCTGGTTCTGGAAATTTTACTTAGACGTAAATAACGTAAGGAACTGCTAAAACTTTTTTTTTAAATATTATGTGTGGACGATGCCGCGGGCGACAGCTAGTGTTAAATAAAGGATCTACTGACCAATTCAAGCTGACATCAATACGATTTCCTGCGGTTAAGGGGCTGGAGTTACACCTGCATACTTAGTTTATGCTTAAAGACACAGGCATGGAGTCATTATGCAGACTAAGGGGGGTCACGTGGCCACAGTCAGTCGGTTTATCCTTACAGAAACGTTAGAATTAATCTGCAAGCTGTTAATTTTTCCTTTAATTAGCCAGTTTTTGAGAAAAACGATAAAGTAGAGATAATAAATTGGTCATTACTCAATAAACAATGAAAGAGAACGTAATTTCTTTAAGCTTTGTAATCCAACTTCTAATTCAAATTACTGTAATTCAATTACAAGTTATTATAAAATTAATCTTATAAATTCGTTATAAGAATTAAAATAAAATTACAATGACTTATACAATCTGTATATCAAACTCTCGAAGTTTGTATAGTTAATTTCGAACTAAATTTTTATGATCATCATCATCATCAGCCTAAATACGTCCACTGCTGGACATAGGCCTCCCCAATAGAATACCACTTTTGGTTAGATGTCCATTGGGGGATTTGCTATAATCACTACGCTTGGCAGGCGGATTGGTGATCGCAGTACTGATCTTAACATACACACACAGGAGAACGCTGCTGTCCGTCCCTGGTGCAATCCCTTAGTCGCCTTGACGACACCCACGGGAAAGATAGGTGGTCCTATTCTAAGCCGGGAGCCACACGGCTGACGGATTTTTATAATAATCCGTAACAATATGTTTCCACGCCCAGATTTTCTGTGAGTAGGTGATTATTGGGCATTCTGGCTCACTTTCAATCAACCAAAATCGATTGGGCATTCTAGCTCACTTTCAAATGACGAAAACAGATTGGGCATTCTGGCTCACTTTTCACTCGCTTCACTCGTTCGCTCGCTGCGCTCGCACAGTGAGCCAGAAAGCCCAATCTGTTTTCGTCATTTGAAAGTGAGCTAGAATGCCCAATCGATTTTGATTGTTTGAAAGTGAGCTAGAATGCCCAATCGGTTTTCGCTGTTTGAAAGTGAGCCAGAATGCCCAATCGGTTTTAGACGTTTGAAAGTGAGCTAGAATGCCCAATCGGTTTTCGCTGTTTGAAAGTGAGCCAGAATGCCCAATCGGTTTCCGACGTTTGTTTGTATTAAAATAATCGCATGACTTAGAACATCTTGACAAAAGCGACTCACGTCCAATAACGATTGCAAACATCGTCGATTAAAACCTGTTGTATGTTTCGAACGGAACGCGTTTGAGTGCGCGTTGGGTTACGTACCGACGATTACCAAGCTATGTTCGCCGTCCGACGCGCGGTTGGAGTCGAGGCGCGAGTCGCCCCTGTGTAGCGCTCTGAACGCGATTATGTTTGTGTATGCGACGTATAACGAGCTAATCGAAATTAGGTTATGTAATATAAAATTAATAAAATAATAAACTCACATGTACGAGAATCTATGTTGCGTGCACTTTGTTCTGATCACACTTTACTCACATTTATATATACATTACGAAATCTGATTTAAGGCTAACAGAGAGATATTTTAGGTTTTAACATTTTTAAGCTTCCAGCACCTAGAAACATTATTCCATCATGAGACAATTACTATTTGTAGGTACCATCCTGTCACCGCTTGTTCAAGGAATTGTTCAAGCCCGATTGGTCGTGCAGTTCGTTATAAAGAATTTCCTAAACTAACAGCACCAAGAACCTTATTCCTTCACAAGACAATTATAATCAATTATCTTGTCGCCGTTTGCTCAAGGAATTGTTCAAGCCCGATTGGTCGTACCGTTAGCAAGGACTTCCTAAAGTCACAGCACCAAGAACCTCATTCCTTCACAAGACAATACATACATTTAACTATCTCATTAGCATCTGCTTAAGGAATTTGTTCCCAGCCCGTTTGGTCGTACCGTTAGCCCAAAGTTAAAGCCAAACATCTCAAGTAATTATTTTTACCTTGAACCAGCTTTCTGTATCTGAGTTACAATTTCCATAAATAACACAACAATAAACGTGGCTCCTCACCGCGTTGCAATTTACAATAATAATTACAAAATAAAAGAGTCAATGCAAACATGCTACCAATTAATTAATAAAGGGTTCTGTATATCGAAATCATTTCTCAATGTCACATTACTCGAATGTTTTATGTATTTTTACTTAGTTAGGCCCTAGACTTGATGAGTATGGCGAAAAACACATATATGGTAAAATAATTGAGTTTTGCGGACTACAATACTTTGCGCTCTATAAGCTCTCTTCTATTCATCCTGGTTGATTACATTTAATATTTCAAGTTTATTAACTAACGCGCAGGTATATCTGCATTTTATCTCTATCACATACATGTACGTAACTCCGCAAATACCAAAGAACACAAAATTTATGTCTCCGTTCAAAAGTTCATTATAAATGAACTAACATTCTTACATTGATTCATAAATGTGAAACAAAACAATGTCGACTTAGCCTAGAGTTCTCAATGTCCCAAAAGGTTGAAATAAATCAGTATGAGTATTGAAGAATTGTATAAGGGTTTTACAAATTATGTAGCGATCCCTAATACTTACATATTACGTTACGAGCATTATGTTATGTTCTTGTGTTACTTGAGTACCGAGCGCGCACAGAGCGCTTATCAAAGCAAAAGAATGTCGACGTACAGTCAAAGAAAAAACAGGAGAATACGTAATGGTATTAGTTATAATATTTCAATAGCAGGTAGGCACTATAATTTAATCGATTTTGTTTAATTGACTTTTTAAAATAGTTTCGAAAACACCCAATTCGCTGATTTATGATTTCCGGTATCATCATGATGTTTTATGTTTTTTTATTAAAGTGTTTGTTATAATACATGGTCCTAATCGCGATTATTACTAAGTATGCAATATGTTAATAAATAACTTATTCATTACAATGATTCCCACGACTGTACTTGAAATGCTGAAACTTCATTTTACATTGCGCATGGTTACGACGTATTAGAGGTATGTACACATTGATTAAATTTAGTGTGACATTAAGTTCCAACAATTTAAATATTATATAATGTTATCTAATACTCCATTTTATATTTACAAAATTTCAGTAACGCGACCAATGATAGACGTACAAAGTTTATAATGTGCAATAATGATTGTACAGAGATCAATAGAATGGGTAAGTGCTAAAAACATAATGGATAAGCACCTATAAGAATAATTTAGGTGCTTAATTACCTATAACAGTCTGTTATCTTACGATAGAATTACATATTTATAAAATAGAATCATAATTCATAATAACTTTACAAAGTTAAAGAATCTAGTTAAACTAATTGTTGTGTACCTACTTTAAGTTGAGTACTCGCCCTAACATAGCCAAGTATTAAATGACGACCGTCACCTTTTGATATTGCCGCGAATCGTAGTTCACATACACCGCAATGTGTCACTTATTTACCTATGTTCCATACACAGTTTTATGCTGATCTGATTAAAATGTCAGGGGTATTAAACAATTCACAGAACTTTCATCAAAAATTAATCAATTAAACAAGCATAAACATTTATTACATGTGTGCAGTCACGTAAAAATGTTAGTACTTTTCCTAGTAGAAGTAGCATGTTCATGTACATAAATATGTAATAAAATTACTTGCAATGATACTCAGTCAATGTTGATTTTATTACAGAAGATGTATGTATGCATATTATTGGAAGCAGATACATTTTACGTTATTAAATGTATCAGATTTTATATCAAAAACGCACCACCTAATAAGCTTATTTTATTTCTTTACCCGAAGGTTTCTCGGAAGTGATCGCATTATAGCAATAATACCGCTTCCGTTTTACTTAGACACAAATAAATGTAATTTGGTTTCTTTACCTTCCTGTGCAATAATCACTATTGCATTTTAATTGTTTGTCCGAAGGTTTTTAGTCCCTGATAATTTTATTATCATTAAAGCGCTTTGAATATTGTTCAAATTTTTTATTGTCTTTTCTGATTCGGTACGTGGTTGTCGTTAGTTCGTTTCCGCGCATCGTCAGTGTCCAGTGCCCCCGCTACCCCTCCCCGCCGTCTTCAGTTCTACCAGCGTGCGCATCTTCGCGAAAACAATAATGTTCGTAAGTTTGGATTATTATTCATTTTTAAATAAATAAAGTTTTTCAACATTATATACCTATCTAGTCGCAAACTATCATTTCCCTGTACTAAACAAGAATTTCACAAATATTTTACTCATCAGTTAAGTTTTAATGATGTTTTATTCGAAATAACAGTAAGGGTTTATTTTATTTGCAGGTCTGAATCCGAGTATTACAGTAAGAGGAGCGTGGAAGAAGCCAGTAAAAGAAAATCGTGCGCGTTTGATTCGGATGACGACGGTGACGTAAGGTTAGTTGTAGTACTTACCAAATATTTTATTTTTTATTCAATCAGAGACGCTATATGTAACAAATAATGGAGTCGTCCACTTCGGTCTCGTACTTACAGTGATTGTATATTGAAATCATAATTATAAAACCTACCCTATTCATTCACTATAAAATAGTTAAGAACTTTATCCAAAATCACAGACACACGCGGAGAGAGACTTTGTTTTACGCTATTATTATTAGATTAACGTTGTATTATTATTATTATTTCAGGTCTGTGCCATCGACTGCCGCGCCCGCCAAGCCGAAGACTAAAAAGCTGAGAACGAAGCAGGTTCCATCGTCATCGGCTGTGAGCAAAAAAGGAAGCCGCGAGTGGTCCCTGCTGTCTGACGACAGTGAGGACGAAGAGGAAGCTCGGCGCGCGGCCTCCAAGCGGCCGCCGCTCACGTCTGCTCTGACGCGGCGCGTAGCCGACGGCGTGCTGCGTCGCACCGCCCTGCTGGCCGGCGACCAGTTCGTGGAGCTGAGAGTGTACGACACGCGAGACATCCTGCGCGTCGACCCGAAGGACAGGTGGGAAAAAGCTGCAATAACTCTTAAGTATCAAGTTGGTTCGGGAGCTGATGAGCTAATTTTTTTGAAGAAATTCATTAATGCGGCAAAAACTAGGTTCAAGGAAGACGGGCAGTTCTTTTCTAATAAGAAAAAATAATTTAATTTGTATATTTTTTATTAAAATAACTTTGTGGTTTTTATATTAAATATATTAAAAACTTTCAACTGCATACAATTTAATTAATTAACCTAGGTAGGTACTAATACAAACCAGAAATCGGTCACATATTTTATATTCTCTATTTCTTTTTAAATTTTCAATTACATAAACAAGTTAGGCCTTTTAGCCTCTAGACCATCGAAGTAAAGTGTTAAAATTAATGTTTTCATCCTAGAACAAAAATATCTCAACCATGGCAGGCAGAAACATTTTCTGTACTGTTTGTGATCTAACCATCAAAAGTAAAGCCTTTTCGGGTCACCTCCGAAGTCGTTTACATAAAGATAATAACTCGATCGAAATAAGTCCAAATGTTGAAAAACTTTGTTCAGCATTTAGAAACCGAATTGCTAGTTTTAGGGTACGGGAACGCGGACGGCAGTCGGGGCCGAGACGTGGGGGTAGTGAGGCGGACTGCGACAGCGATTGTGGGAGCGAGAGCGAGCGTTCGGCTGCCCCCGCGCCCGGCGAGTTCTTGAGGCGCGTGCGCCGCCCCGTGCGGCAGTTGATCGCTGCGAAGATAGCTCAGCACAATAATATAAAAGCAAACTTTGAACTTTTTGCAGAGTTCTCGCTGCCGAAAAATGATATGGTTGAAATTAAATCTTTCGCAACGGAAAATATTTGTATACATAAACATTATGAGTTTAATGATATGTTTGCGAAGGTCATTGAAATAATATCTAATAAAGTTGATGGATTTCAAGAGAGAGACAGTGGGTGGTCCTTTTTAAGGACTTTGTACCTGGAGGTAAATATTAACAAATATTCACCTCTACGAGCTTCTAGCTATATTGAGTTACCAAAATATTTAAAAATGAAGAAAGCATGCATTAACATAAAAAACAATGATAATTTTTGTTTTGTATGGTGTATAATGGCATCCCTATTCCCAGCTAAAACTAATGCGGACCGAATCAGCTCGTACCCAAACTTTGAAAAAGTACTAAATTTGAACAATATGTCGTTTCCAGTAAATTTTCAAGATATAAAAATATTTGAAAAGAATAATCGTAACATCAGCGTTAATATCTATGGTCTAAATAAAAGATTCAATATAATCGGACCATTATACAAAACTCAGATGCGGAAGAAACATCATGTCAATCTATTATTTTTGGAGAATGGCCCTCGCACACATTATTGCTTAATTAAAGACTTATCTCGATTGATAAGACCTCAATTAACGAAACATCATGGTAAAATATATTTTTGCGATGAATGTATGTTATTTTTCAACAGCGAAAACAAATTAGCCCATCACGTTTGCGGTGGTGTGGCTACTATTTTACCTGAGAAGGGTTCTTTCATACAATTTAGGAACTATGATAGGATGCAAGACATGCCTTTTGTTATTTACGCTGACTTCGAGTCTTTTCTAGAGACTTGTAAATCAGATCTTGAAACGAGTAGTTCAAGATTGACAAAAAGTTTACAAAGGCATGTGCCTGCCGCGTTTGGATATTATATTGTATGTTCGTATAATCCTTCGCTTAATAAGTTTGTGTGTTATCGTGGAAAAGATTGCGTTACAAAATTTCTTGAATATATTCAGAACGATGTCTCTAATATATTTAAAACACTTAACGATCCCGTTGCGATGAGTTTTACAGAAGAAGACTCAAAAAACTTTACAAATTCGCGAGATTGTTGCATTTGTTCAAAGTTATTGTTTGATGATAGAGTTAAAGACCACTGCCATCTCACCGGTAAATATCGCGGAGCTGCGCATTCTTACTGCAATATTCGGTTCAAATTACCGAAGTTTGTTCCGGTATTTTTTCATAATTTGTCAGGATACGACTCTCATTTATTCATATGTCAATTAGGAGAAATGCTAGGTCAGTTAAAAGTCATAGCTAAAACTAAAGAAAACTACATTTCGTTCACAAAATTTTTTCCAATCGGGAAGGATCAATACGCTGCCGTTCGCTTTGTGGACTCTTTCAAATTTCTTGGCACTAGTTTAGAAAAATTAGTAGAAAATCTGCATAAAGAAGATTTCATTCATTTATCGCGATTCTTCGTTAACCAACCCCATTTTGATTTATTAAGAAGAAAAGGTGTATATCCGTATGACTATATGAAGAACTGGGAGTCATATGACCAAGAGTGTTTACCGCAGCGAGAGGAGTTTTTTAATATTTTAACCAATCAATCAATTTCTGATACGGATTATGATCATGCACTTCAAATTTGGAGAGCATTTAATATAAAATCTTTAGGAGAGTACACAGACTTATATCTTAAATCTGACGTTATTTTGCTTGCAGATGTGTTCGAAAATTTTAGACGCACATGCAGAATTAATTATAAATTAGACCCTGCTTTCTACATAACTGCCCCAAGCTTAAGCTTTGACGCAATGTTACTTAAGACTAGAGTCCAGTTAGAACTTATCGACGATTTAGAAATTATTAGAATTATTCAAAACGGTATTCGCGGTGGGGTATGCTTGTGTTCTACTAGATACGCGGCATCAAATAATAAATATTCTCTTAACTACGATCCAAGTAAAACAGATAATTATTTAATCTATATGGACTGTAATAATCTATATGGTTACGCAATGTGTGCATATTTGCCACACTCAGATTTTAAATTACTAAATAATGTAGAAAAAACCAGTCTTAATATATGTCAAATTGCAGATGACAGTGATTATGGTTATATCTTAGAAGTTGACCTTGAATACCCCGATGAACTCCATAACTTACATAATGATCTTCCATTTTGCCCACAAAAATATATACCTCCAGGTTCTAAAACACCGAAATTGGTTCCAAATTTATTCGATAAATATCACTACGTTATACATTACGTACATTTAAAAACATGTTTAAAACATGGACTTAAATTAAAAGCAATACATCGGGTTATACAATTCCGACAAAGTCCCTTTTTAAAACAGTATATAGATTTGAACACATCATTAAGGCAAAATGCAAAATCTACATTTGAGCAAGACTTTTTTAAGTTACTGAATAACAGCATATTTGGGAAAACGTTAGAGAATTCCGAAAATAGGTTGGATGTCAAATTAGTTAATCAATGGTGTGACGAAAGAAATAAGACCAAGAAATATTACACTGCTGACCAATTAATTGCGAAACCAAATTTTCATAGCTTAACTGTATTTACTGAAAACTTTGTGGCAGTTCAGATGAAACCAGAAAAGGTAATTCTAGATAAACCTATATACATAGGATTTACTGTATTAGAATTATCCAAGAGTCATATGTACAACTTTCATTATACGGTTATGAAACCTTTTTATGGTCCAAAAATCAAACTGTGCTACATGGATACTGACAGTTATTTGTATTCAATAGAAACAGAGAATTTTTATAAAGATTTAAAGAGAAATTTTATACAATATTTCGATACAAGTAACTATCCTGAAAATAACAAGTATAAAATAAAATGTATAAATAAGAAAATACCTGGTTTGTTCAAAGACGAATTAGGAGGGCAGCATATTTTGGAATTTGTAGGACTGCGTTCTAAACTATATTGCATAAAGACAGAACAGAGAGAAATTAAAAAAGCAAAGGGAGTTAAGAAGTACGTCGCAAATGACTTACATTTTAAAGATTATAATAAAGTGTTGAAGGAAAATGAAGTAATACGTAAAAAAAACGTTCTTTTCAAGTCCCTTAAGCATCAAGTTTTTACTCAAGAAATAAATAAAATCGCTCTGTCTTCTAATGATGATAAACGTAGAATATTAGAAGATAATATTACTACATACGCTTGGGGTCACTGTTCATTCTTTTAATTGGGTGCCTCAGAAACTGTTCACTTTTTCTGATTACTCTAGTAATGGCTGAAAGTTATCTATACAACGTTATAATTTCAAAACATACATATTTACATTCAAATGGTGTTAAGATAACCACCGGTTTATGGGCTTTAGACAATTTTGCACCACAAGTTCACATAGTTTGTGAAAATAGTGATATATTTTTTACATTAGAAGAATGGGGGCATATATATGAAGAATTTGAGTTATTTGGTAAATATGTGACCAACCATGACCGCTTTTATCAACTTTTTTTATACCAGCTAATGTTTTGTGATAAACGTTGTTCTATAAATATGTTGTACCTAGTGTGTGAAGCAATTAATATTTTTGCGCATTGTATACACGTAAGATTAAGAAATTTGACTGAAAACGATTATATTGAAGCTACAATGTTTGTTAGAAATATCGATAAAATTTTAAAAAATAGATTTCTTTCATCACTAGATGATATCTTATTAGTTTTAAACTGTAACAAATGTGTTAATTCTATAATTGAACAAGAAATATCTGTTCTGGGTTGCGATTATTTCATAAGATACTTATATAAATAGGAGTATAACCTGTATTATATTAGGTTAACCAAAATGTATGAGTTACCTACTTTTTTTAAATAAATTGTATTAATTATAATTTTTGTTGTTGTTATTATTTTAAATTGCATCTTCATTGTTTATATCTTAATTATGTTTCCCTTGTTTTGAGATACCGAGATAGATACAATTACGCACTTATAGGTAGATACATTTTATTTCGGCTTCTTTCAGAGGAAGCGTTACCTACATAATTTACCTATATATTACATACAATTAATATTGTTATTTATGTAGCTGAGACTGCTGATTCAGTACATTATTTTTCAAGTTTGATCATGTCTGTTGTCTTTAGCTTTGCGCCTGCGGTGTAACTCGAGCCGCGTCGCGCACACGATGTTTTTCATACAAGACTCAACTAGAAATATTGACTATAACCATCATTCGCTACCAGTCCTTCGTCGCGTCTTCTCAATTCTCTTGCTTTTAATTAATCAATTCAAGTATCCTATTTCATATCATAATGTTACGAAATCAGCAGCTACAAAACGCTAAAACCAGTTACATCGCGGTACATGACAGAGGAATACCGAAATATGTAGTTAAAATTGAAGTGTATAGTGCAGATGAAACTGAAACTGAAATCGTTATGAGGTCACAAGCCAGGACGCAATATGTGGTATATGAAGAAGGTGATAGCGTCCTATATAAAATAAGACGAATTCTGTACCAGATAAGCGCGCAACTTGGAGAACGAGCCGAAAAGTGCAAGGTACTTATTTTTTTTGTTATTTAATAGTGTTGGTTATGGATTGATTCTATACGGTTATGGTTCTAAACTAATTTTATTCTTATTAACTTTCAGAATCCATAATGTGGAACACAATTACGAATACGACTGCTGTCAGAAGTCAAGGCTACCTAACTACCTATTTTATGTTTAAGATTGTATAGCTTAAGATTAGATATTTGAATAAAAATAACACCTACTTTGTAATCTATTTACATGTAATAATTTACTTGCTTGTTTCAATTATTTAATAAATTACTTGTTTGTACCACGTTATACTGTAAATAAATAATTAAGGGCTGAATTCTACATCTTAGACTTACTTTGACATAATAAAGAGCGTCATATCTGTCTATTTTAGATAGGTTATTAATCCTTATATCTATTTGTCAATATTTTCTTTGTATAAAATACAATGCTTAATTAAAATGGTGTCTACATAGTTTTTTTGTCGATAATAAAATAAAAGAGAAGTTATTATTATTATTTTATTTACATGTATCCAAAACACAATACAAAGCTGGCAATATACTATGAAACAATAATAATTGATAAATAATTGATCTTAGCGATTAATTAAATTAAGTACCTATATTATTTTCATAACACCACTTTTTTATGGTAATTGCGTTTTTTAATGCGCAATATTTTTTATGAGATAAACAGTTATAAGTATTATTTATACAAAATGTGTTATATAAAATTACGAAACTGGGACAACCTTTTACGCCAACATCAATAACATTACAGTCACTACATAATTCTCTCATCCATTTTACTTTTTCCTGACCCTTTACGATTATGATCTTATTTTTTAACAATGGTAAAATAATAGATCTTTTAAATTCGCGATAGTCAATAAAGCCTTCTCTCCAAAGTATACCCCTGTTTCTTTCTAGCCACACGACCTGTTTTTTCTCCTCTGTTGTTAAATACGAAAAAGCGTAAGGAGGTTTGACTAAAAAGGTCTGAGAATATTCTTTTGTCACCAGGGCTAGTTCTTTAATAATAAACACATTATTGTAATCTTTGAAACCTTGTATATCCACGAATATGAAATTGTTACTCATGATATTTTCTTTACTGTACTAGTCAATGGTTTATATTCAACAATGGACTCATTAATAATTAGACAGAAAGCGGTGGTGTTGTTCGGAATGTCTGAAACACACTCAATTTCCACTTTAACATCTATGGGTCCCCCAGGTTTAACGCTATCTACTTGTCGACTACAATCAATTAGCCACAATGGCGCTTTATTTTTAAAATTTTCAAAGTTTAATAAAGGGTCTGGTCGACGTCCGTAATACGACTGCTGAAATTTTGCGTGATGTTCGTATAATAAAGAGTAATTGTTGTTGGCAAAATCAACGTTTAGGTTTTCATACGGGAAGTAAGTTGAATTCAGAAACACTTTAACGTTACGTAAATGACAGTGGTCAAATTGAGACATATCTTTAGTTACTTGATTCTTACGATCAGTTTGTAAACCCAATATTACATATCGTGGTTTTTCCAACTGAGAAGACGTTTTAATTGACCAAGTATGCTTAGACGTCTGAGGAAGTAAAGGATACTCATATAGATCCCAGTTTCTAAACATTATAGTCAATGAACGATCTTTTTCTAAATGACGAAGTAGATTAATTCTTTCACGATCAGAAACTTTCACTTGGGGTACCCGCCAAACCAACTTAGAAATTTCAACATCATGAACATATTCATTCTCGCCTAATTTTATACAATTCAAATTAGAGTTGTTACGCAATAAAATAAGCTCATGTTTACAATTCATTATTATTTTATTAAAGTCTTCTGCAAACCCCAGAACTTTATTAAGAGGTATAGATACTGAGAAATTACCTCCGTGGTTTGTAGTACCATCAAGGTTCCAACCCCAACATTCTGAAATTTTCGATTCTGCCGCACCCATCGATAACAAACCTTTCATAGTTGTAGTAATACCAACATTTTTAATTTTATCTATTTCTATACCATTAAGTTCATAACGTATGTCTTGAAATAGAAACAATATTGGATTATTTGTGAAGTGAATTTGGTTAACTTTTGTTTTTGATTGTCGGTTGTAAACTTGCACATTTCCTTCTATGTAAATGGTACTGGCCGATGGCAATACGTACAAATCCTGTTGATTTATAGGTATTCGTATCTCATCATTATTTTTAAAACTGTTTACGTATGGTTTGTATGAATAGTACTCATAACTTTCAATTGAATTGTCATAAACTGGACCATCTGTTATATTTAGGATACTCATTTTAGCCCTATGAGTTTAAGGAAGTCCTTATTTTCTTTAGTTAACTTCTTTTTTGAATATGGTTTTTTTCTAAATTGTTTTGAAGGTGCTATTGCTTTAGGAGTACAATTCACACTGCTGCTTTTTACTACAGATGCAGAGTATTTATTATTAAAGTCAATCATTTTCTTCTTAAATGTAAATATAACTGAATTTCCTCGTTCCTTAAGTTAACTAAATTACCATTTACGTCTAATATTTTAATATTAATAGAACTTATGCTACTCTGGTTTACTGGAAAATAAATTATGTTTTTAGGTACTTCTATAATTCTATAACCAGGTGGAACATTAGGCGCGAATTCATGAATAATATGACTAGGTTTTCCGTTTACAAAAGATCCGCTAATGATGTCACATTCAACCCGGAGAACGGTTGTCGACAGAATGTTGACGGGAAAGCGAGATTCGTGTAATATATTCGCGGGAAGGGTTTCTGGTCCAAAACCTAATAATTGTCCTACGGAATCTTCTTTTTGAAAATGTATGACTTTCGAACAAAAGATAGTAGTTTTCAAAGTATTGTTATTACACCTTAATTCAAATGAACCATCCTTGATATTATCTTTTAAATAGTCTCTAATATCCTGAAGTTCGTAGGAGCCCTCTGGTATTTCTATCACCTCATTGTCACCATAGTATAGTTTATTATTTCTATCATCTACATTCGGTATAGAATTAAATGTAGAAAAATACAAAAGACCACATTCATAATCATTATCTAATTGTAAATTTGGCGAATAGTTTGTTGCTAAACTCGCCTTAGTATCCGATATAGACAGCGTGAAAGTCATTTTGGTAATGACAATAAGTACAAGAGATAAGTTCTTTTAAATGTTTATCCAAAAGTTTTTCAAATATTTTATACATAAATGTCCACAATTAACAGAATTAAAACTTTGATATATATTGTAATTGTAGTAAATATCATATTTATCCAAGTATCCGATTAACTCTAATGGCGGCTTTAAATCTCCAAAACTGTCAAAATACTCACAATAATTATTTAGTTTTACATAGGCTACCCAATGAGTACCTTCGTTTTTAGAGCTGTCTAAATTAATAACACCACATTCAATACGTTTAGGTTTTTTTGGTAACTGATTTCTCATATAAACACCTCTAAAATATGGAATACCATGTGCATGTTCTATAATATCCAAATTAGTAAGCGCGCGTCTAGGTAGCCTTTTCTTTAGTTTTTTGCCGATCGTAAAAATAAACCATTGCCTTTTTTATACGGTTTGATGTACAAACCTTTACCCAAAGCAATGGATTCCATTACTTTGTTATGGCGTTCAGATTCTTGTAAATTTTTCTGTGCTGATTTATAATCATTTACTGTCTTCGCGATACCTGCTGCTCCTCCAGCTAATGTGCCCAAAGCTGACAACCCCGCAAATATAGGAATTAGAGGCAAAATTCCTCCTGTTTTAGGAATTGGTATGACGCGCGGTAATCGAAATCCATTATTTTTAGAGAATAGCTTCTTTGCAGCCAGATAGGCAAATTTAATTGCAGACTTATTATTTTTTGGTTTGTATTTTTTCAACTGACTATATATTTTAGAGACAACCTTTTTGAAGCCTTTGATACCTGCACCTGCTTTTAGTTTTGTTTTCATTACTTTACTTACTATCCAGGAAGATAATTTTTCACCTCTTCCTGCATCTTTTGACCTAAGTCTTCGATTTGCCATGTTCAATAGTTCTAAATCTGCTTTATGGCGATCTTCTAAATTAGTATAGTTGGAATATGCTATATCGTGTTGCATACAAGCGTTATCTAATTTATTAATTCCTCTATCGTTCCGTGATAATCTTTCTCGTAGTCGTGTACCGGGACCGCAGTAATTATACCCTGGTAAATGTAACTCAAAAGGTAAATTGTTTATTACACTATTAATAAGTCCTCCTCCATGCATTACAGGTATACTAATAAAAATATAATACGTATCAACTAATTATATAGATTTATACGATGGATGTTTTGTTAATCCAACTATTTTCACTTTCATTAAGGCCCAACCATTTTACAAATAGCTTATTACCTTTCTTTTTTAAAACTTTCTCAACTAAGTAAATATCAGGGTATTTTGTTTTTTGAAGTTCCTGTTCGTAAAAAGTACCTAAAATGATCTGTTTTCGTTGATCAACAATCTCATAAGTCGGTGGATTAGTCGAATTTACTTTTGACACGATAAATATTTCTGTTGACCAATTAGGGGTATATCCTTTTTGAAAAGTTCCTTTGTATTTGCTAATTCGCACATAATCTCCAACTTTGAATTTATTCCTTTTTACTGTAATATATTTTCTTGATTCCTTTATATTATTTAATATTAAAGATTCATTGTATTGATTCACGTCTTTTGGTTTATGTTTAGTAATTCGATGTACACAATTATTGTAAGAGTCAAGTATGTTACTCAACTGTTTACCAATCCATTTATAATTGCCAATGAAACTAAAATATTTATATAACTTGTTTTTCAAAGTTCTAATCAACCTTTCAACAATTGAAGCCTTTTTAGTGGAATATGTTGAATAATGGTTTATTTTGTATAACATCGTTAAGTTTCGAAAATCCTCATTATAAAATTCTTTACCTAAATCGGTTTGTAAATTTAATGGAATACGCCCATTCTTTTCAAGTACTTTTTTAAACGTGTTTGTTATTTCAGATTTAGTTTTCGTTTTAACAGGCAGTGCCCAAGCAAATTTTGAAAAGCAATCGATTATGACTAAGATGTACTTATAACCATTGTTGTCTTTTCCATAATTCTGCATATCAATTAAATCAGCTTGCCATAAATCATCGATACCTTTTAATACTACAGGACGTCTGTTAAAATTTTTTCGTGCTGCTTTGTGAATTTCGTCTACTACTTGTTGCTTACTCATTTTTGGTGACTTTTAATTTGCTGTTGGCAATGGCTTGATCTACTTCTCCTTTCATATAAAATTTTACTCTCATGAGATTAATTATATCCGTTTTTATTTTATGTAGTTCGTCTAATACATCATGTTTTGTGTAATAGTCATTCAGCAAATTATCGACATACTGCTTATTTACAGCATCATCGGAGGCTGATGGAGCCTTAACTCCTTTTAACCTTACTAAATGTAAATCAAATTCTCCGTTTTCTGACTTTAAGAGCTTGTGTGAATCCAATGATTCCGGTAAACGCAAACGTTTATGAACGTGGTGACCAAATTTATCTATATTCATTTCCTAGCGACTATCTCAACCAGCGGATAAATAAAGACTGTGAAAAACTTTCTAAATATCAGCATATATTTAATTAATGATATCACTTTCCCGCAACTCTTCGATAATAGATAGTATTTCATTGTCTAATCCTGTGTTTCCAGCATCTCGCGAAGCTATTAATAGTTTCAATCGATTAACTAATTCATTAGGATCATCCCAGTAAACATAATCTACATTCTGATTCAGCTTTTTTGTGAGTGGCAAACCAGATCCATGAGATATGCTTTCAGTGCTCACACAGTTTTTGGCCAACTTCATAAATAGAGGTCTAATTATTTGTGTATATTTTCGACCTTTATTACTTTTTATAGGCTTCATGGGATTATACTCACGGCGATGAGCATTTGTAGTCAATAATATAGTCTTATAATTTTGTTTATCATCTTCAGTTATTAATTCTAATTGCGGTGTTTTCTTAAACAATAATTCCATTAGCCCTGGAGTTTTTGCGAAAGTCTTACAACCAATAGAAATATTATGTTCAGTAACAAAAACACGTAACGTTCCCATCATGAGTTTTTCTCTCTCGTTTCTGACCCCAAAAGGAATGTTTTCTGAAGACATTCTTATGGGAGTAGTGTTGTCAGTCGATTTGAATGATAGACCGCTAGTATCAGGTTCCATATCACTATTGTCTTCATCTTTATCAGGTTCCAAATAGACGTAGTCGCTTTTTTCTTCATCTTCGTCATTAAAATAAACCTCGGATTTACGATTTTTCATAAAAACTGTATTGTTGAAGTCTTTACTGGATTGGTCGCTTTCGACATCATCACTAACATCGTAACTAGTCCGATGTTCCTTGCGTTTACTAAGAGGAGTGTAGCTGAGTCTTTGTTTCTTTATTTTTCTATGTGGTATTTCCATTTTTGTGTTTATAATTTGTTTCAGTGGCTCTGTTAATGGTTTAAAAACCGATTCCATTGCGAATTCGTTATTACTTTTAATGTCTCGCATCATCTTTAGTTTTCTTTTAACTGATTCAGCTGATTTTATTACTTGTTTTTTCAATGCTTGTTCATTATCCATGTTTATACCTTACCAGGCGAAGCCTTAAGTTGTAATGATGGTATAATAATAAATATAGTATTTTTAAATCATCAATGCAATTCTACAAATGTGTCAAATTTCATCCTGTAACATCCTTTACTCTTTTCACAGTCTTTGTTTATAACTAAGTAGCTATAGGGTACACTCCAAATCTTGGCACACATTTCTCGAAACGCTAACCAATTCATGTCTGTATTAACATGCTCTTCATAAACATGTCTCAAGTTCATATCGTCTTGTTTAAAAAGAATAATGAGATTAGCATTGTCCCGTATCAACTGCTTCGGGATTTTGCTATAGGTCTGGTTTAAGTAAAAACAATCTATATTCTTGTGTCTACCCATTGCAAAGTAATCTCTTATATGATTTTGGTTTTCACAAGCTACATCATCAAATATAATAATCGAATTAGAAGTTGCCTCATGAGGACTCAAAACCTCATCATTACCATGAAATTTTGTAAAAGTTACCTCTGGCACCTTTCTAAAAACTTTTTCTAAAAATACGTACTTAGGTTGAAAAAGTGTTTTAGAGTAAAGGTATACATTTCTATAATGTAGTCCATCTTTATGTAATAGTAGACCAATAATTAAATTCGTTTTACCGCAGTTGGAAGGTCCAGATATAATACAACGAATAGTATTCGGTAAAAGTTTGCCGTGACGTGAAATCTCTTTTGAATAACCCAAACAAATTTTTTCTAGTTGCAATGAATGCGGTTGTTTTACAAATTTCATTTTGTAATTAATAATAATTCAATGTTTGACATGCATGAGCCAAGGATCCCTGCAGAATGTAGACATATTTATTACATTAAGAGTTTTATACGTATCACGCTTAACCTTTTTCGTACAAAACGCTCGACGTCACCCGTTAGTCCGTTAAGCGGAGCGTATGATTCCAATCGCAATCGACGTCTTGCGATAATTTGATCTTGCGTTCTAATACAACCAACCGTCGAATGATTGGGAATTCCGGCACGCACGAAACAACGAAAACCGATTGAGCATTCTAGCTCACTTTCAAACGTCTAAAACCGATTGGGCATTCTGGCTCACTTTCAAACAGCGAAAACCGATTGGGCATTCTAGCTCACTTTCAAACAACCAAAATCGATTGGGCATTCTAGCTCACTTTAAACAGCGAAAACCGATTGGGCATTCTAGCTCACTGTGCGAGCGCAGCGAGCGAACGAGTGGAGCGAGTGAAAGTGAGCCAGAATGCCCAATAATCACCTACTTCTGTGGACGTCATAAGACTGGATAACGCAAGGATATGACATTATCTAATCTAACACTTGTCTAATCTTTAACTAGAATTTTCTCTTGTGTTATGAAAATTAGACAATAAATGTAAAACAGATTAACAATGAATTGGAAAAAGTTATCTAACCACGACCTCTGGCGGCGGAATAAAGGATATCCATCTTATGAGATGTCCTCTTATGTCTTTTCTTACAGCGTAAGAAGATCAGGGAGTCCAAGCCGGGGGGGCTTGGACCCCTACCCCCAGCCCCTAACTACGTGTCTGTAATGTAATAAGGAAATAACGAAGGAAGAGATTCTCTATAAACCTTTTGAAGTCTTGATTATTTTAAACATATAAAAGAAATCTCGGAAATAGCTTTCTGGCGGCTTTGTAAAGCTATTGAGGTTTACTATAGTATTAATTACCATATAAAAAACGGTTGTGAACCGGTACAAGGCATTCAGTATCGAACATATAACACATTTACGTATTAACGGACACGCCATGTATAACCAAAATTTTAGTTTGTGGAGGTGTCGAATGGGTCAGAAGCTTTTTACAAACAGACAAAAATTTGCGATCACATATATTTTTAATATTCTGTACCCCAGCTGTCGTACAACCCATTTCCGTTGGGGCAGACGGGTTCTGGTGTGGTGATGAGAAATGTATAGGCGAAATATATGATGTGAAATTATCTGGATAGATAGACAAACTCTTTATTGCACACAAATTCAGGATAACAATAAAATAGGTACAGATTTTTGGAAAGTGTACATAGGCGGCCTTATCGCTTAAAGCGATCTCTTCCAGGCAACCTTTCAGAAGGAAAATAAGAAAGACATAGCGACAGAGTATTGCAGGTGAAAGAGAAATTTATAATTTTAGAACATGGTAAATACTTAGTAATAATATTACACAATTGAATGAATGATTATGTGAAATATATATGTGACGAAATGAAATAGGCGTATTTATTGTAATTCAAGTTGATCAATAATGTGTAGTATAGCTTCATCATCATCATCATGATCAGGTTATTTTTGTCTCCACTGCAGGAGCACAACCCTCTCTCATCTGCCGGAGACAGACGGAGGATTTGGCCTACACTCCCCGCGCTGGCCAGACAGATAGCTTCATAATGCTAAGTAATGCCTGGGGGCAAAGTATTTCATACCTACTAAAACTGTTAGATGCTGTAAAGAATCAAATTATAAATTCATACAATAAACTATCAAGCTTTAAAATGCATCACGTCATAATAATTATAAATAACGCACACATTGATATAATATGTGTTAAATACATTATCTCATCACAATACATAAATCAATAATCAACAACCCATTAGCGCACTTGTAAGATTGACGGACAGACAGCTGCACAAACTGTTATATGTATATTAGGGATGTTGGTAGCGACAGTCGCCAGGGGCGGAGTCAGGCGAGTTAAAAAAATATAGATACCTAACACATTTTAATGAGCTTGACGTAACTTCCTAAAATTGTAAAAAAATGTTACAAGTTACTTTTTATCCACTTCTAATTGTATTTTAGCACGCTAAGACATTCTGGTGACCATACAATAATTAGTACTGTCGAGTTGGTACTTTGACGGAGATGGTCATAGAACTCCTCACTGGCTAATAATAGGCATTTTTGTGAATACAAATAAAAAATACATGACGATTAAAAAATTACACGCAGGAGTCATAAGAAAAAAAAATAACAATGTAACATCGCACCAAACAGCCAAAAGTAATAAATAATACAGCAAACCAAAAAAAATTATATCTTATTCATATCTTTGAATCAGTAGACAAAACTTATAGGTTTGTTGTTTTAAGGAAAATAAAACAAACTACAACATTATCGGTGTCAAGTTGCTGGCAGCTTATTAAATTTAAACTAAACGGAGGACGGTTCCCGCGTTTATTGGAGAACAGTTGGTTGTGTATTTGTTTTTTTTCCAAAATAATGTATACTTCGGGCTTTGGTGTTTAGTAGTAACAGTATAGTCATAGAATACTTAATAATACTTGGTATAGTATGCAACAAATGTCTGTGTGTACACTATGAAGGACACATAAATAATCGTGACTAAGCAGATTTTCTTAAAGCAGTGAACTTCCTAACCTCAAACCTTACTAAAGTTTACTATAAACGTTAGTAAGGAAGTTCTGTGATTATATCAAGACCAGTGTCGTATGCGGTTCAATCAAATTGAAAATGGCCTTATAAGCTGCAAAAAACTAAGAAATCCTACTAAAAATGACCTGGCTGTATAGTTTAGCGACTTTTGCCTGTCCAAAGGACGAATCAACCAAAAAAAAATTAAACTAAACTACAATCTACAAAGCACGTGTGTATAGTAAAATAATGAATACCATTATAATATATAGAACGCCAATGTAACAGAGCTTTTACGAGCAAGTGTAGAAAAGAGAAATTTGGTTGGAGCACCGGACCAGGGGGCCAATTCTACTAACGCATTTTCGCATAAAACGCAACTGAACTGCAGCTGAAACGCAGGTTTTAACACTTTTCATATTCCGCTACGCACAACGTTTGTACTTCAGCTGCGTTTCAGCCGTAGCTAACGTTTAAACAAACTCCAGACGTTGAGGAAACGAACGTTCCGTGACTTCGTATTCTGCTAATGTTTTTTGTACATTTTGACAGTTGTCTCAGGTAAAAACGGAACGCTACGCTGTCAAAATAGCGTTTATTAAAAAGTTGGTAGGAAGGTACTTTTTCACACACGCAGTTCAGACGTTACTTTAGTACATAATTTAAAATTTCTGTGTATTATTGTTTAGGTTTTTATTTATAAGGATACCAATAGACAATTTTTAATTTTAATTTAATTTAACTAATAAATGATACAATAAGAATTAAAACAATATAAACTTACAATTTTATGGATATACAATGAACAAAAAGAAACATATGCGAAAATTTATAATCAATAACAATAATACAACATGTACTTTAAACGCGAACATTTCCCGCGCTTTCGAGAAAAATAATGTCGTATCTATGGGAAATTCGCACAATCGAGAATCGAGTAACGAATACTTACAAAAATACTAGGTTCGTCCCTAATAGCTGAGTAACGTGTGCGTTCCGTCTGCGCTTCGTCTTCCGTCGGTTATCGTTTCAAGTAAAACAATGAGTAGAATGTCAATTTGAGTTTAGAAAGGAGTTTGACTGTAACTTAAACGTAACTGTTGTTTAAACGAACGATAAATGTTGAAAATAGTAGAATTGGCCCCCAGGTCGCTTAAATAATAATAAAAAATAATAGTAAGTAAAAATAATAAATATCAAATACGGCCCTGTTTAATTTCTTCGGAGGGGTTAGAGAGGCTGAATTAACACTTGTCCGAGATCACGATGATGACGAAAGCAAAACAGTGGGCTCTTATAGCGTGGGGGGTTTAACGGGAGACTGGGCGCGTTGGCGGGCTTATAAATTAACTTATCTTGGGCTTGGGCACGTTTTAAATTATAGATACACTTGCAGTTGCCTATGACTTCCGCCGCATGGAGATGAAACCCGGAGTTTCAAGTGAAACTACAGAAGTTATTTGGTGGTCTCCTCCGTCATTTGAAGACGGTTATGCTTCTGTTGTCCAAAATGTAATTTGCCTATATATGTACACAGAATTTTTTGTTGTTACATACATAGATAACGCCCACGCCTTGGCACCAGAGGGGCACTTTGCGCGATCCTGACAAACGTCGCAAAGAACTTTCCTTCGGCCATCGTGATACAATTTTTTGTTGTTGATTTGAACAAAATCTGGTTAACCGTGAACGTCTTAACTCCATACGAGCCCACAACATGTTGTTCCTTTGAATTAACTCTTGCCCCTGCTTAACTTGTTAACTTGAACACGATCTTGTTTCAAACGTTCATAAACATGATTACTTTAGCTAACATACAGACCAAATGCTACATCTCAACCCATCAAAAGATTAATCGGTTTACTCAATCAAAAGTTATAGACATTTTTAGTTTTCAAATACATTAGTAGGTAAGGTTAGTATGCAATATATTGCAAATAATAGTATTTCCGTACTATTCAGATTGCGATGAGTTTGGACTACATTTGGAGCTGTTAGTGGGAATGGGAGTGGGCGTGGGCGTGGGCGTGGGCGTGGGCGTTGGCGTGGGCGTGGGAAAAGGAGAGTGGGTACGGGAGCAGGAGTGGGATTGAGAGTGAGAGTCTGAGTGGAAGTGGAATAGGTAGCGAAAGTGGGAATGGGAGCTGAACCTGTAGTCCACGCGAGCGGAGCCGCGGGCACAGCTAGTTATAAATATTACAAATACGAGTATACATACAACATACACTTGTCTAAACCCAGACTAGTTTTATCTCCTGTGCTATGGGAATTAAACATGGTTAGGACATTGACAAATATATAACATCCAGACAGGGATCGACTTGTACAAATTGTACGCAGCAGGTGGGAATCGAAACGAAACCACGACGCTTGAGTCTAATTAATGGCCAAGCTACTAAGTAAAAATGGGGGTTAGATAAGTTGTACATAATTCATGTACGTCGTGTCATATCCATTAGTCCTTTGGCAGGCCAACTAAAATATTGGTCAATTTAGATTTTATCAAAATAGGTACCTACTGAAAGTAGTAGGGACGTTCCAGTGACGGAGGCCTGCTCCACCTTATTCATTCAATTATATCCGGATACCTTTTTAATGACGTCACTTTATCTCGACAATAAATAAATTCCTAATTGTTACACGCCTGCGTTTCTACATCGAATAATCGTCAATTAAAATATTAATTAGTGCATTTCCTTTAGGGCACAATAGAGTTATTAAATAAAAGTGTAACGGACCGACAGACAGAACATCATGATTATTGTAGTTAATTGGTGGGATGGTATGTTAGGTGAGCGAATAAGGTTGGGCCACTAAATGTGAGAGACAAGTAATGCACCATTTGACCAAGCACAAGAGCGGTCGAAGGACCTGAAGCGGCTGGATACGGAGGGCGGAGGACCGGGTTCATTGGGGAAGGCCTATGTCCAGCAGTGGACGTCTAAGGGCTGATATGAAGTGCGGTCGTGTATGGAGTACTGCAGTCACCTTCGGGACGGCTCTGCCAAGAATCAGCTGGCTGCTCTGGACGCGGTTGAGCGTCGTGCCCGAAGGCTCGTTGGTGACGATGCTCTATTCAATACCAAGTTACAGGCCTCAAACATCGTCGCAGTGTGGCCTGTCTTTCGGTTTTCTACAGTTTCCATTTTGGGGAGTGTGCCCAGGAATTACACGATTTGATTCCCCCATCCCCCTTCCATCACCAAACTACGAGGCATGGTGAAGGACTTCATCCTTATTTAGTAGACACACGACACGAAACATGATATGTCTCGTACGAAACATTTTGCTTCCTCTTTCATAATGCGAACTGCTAAGTAATGGAACTCCCTGCCAGCTTGGGTATTTCCGGACAAGTTCAATTTGGATTTTTTGAAAAGGAAGAGTGAATATGCATCTTCTGGGTAAGTGCGCTCGACCTTAGGCCCCACATCACGTACCATCAGGTTGGATTGAGGTCAAGCGCATCTGACAAGAAACTCTGAAAGAATTTTCAATACATTATTCATCTGTTACCTACTTCATTACCTACTTGCGATTTGGTAAATTGTAAAACTTGGTTTTTTTATTTATTTCCCGAAGCTGCCTGCTAGAAATGGTTCAGTATCCGTTACTGCGTTGAATGTCATACGCAGTTTTAATCCAAAAGATCGAAAAGTTGTAAAATAGTCATATTCTGTTATTTACATTAAACCAAACTATACATTACTACTAATACTCTATAATTCTTCACGCTACACAGTGCAACAAACTTTGTTATTGGCGCCAAGCGGCGCAGGCGCCGGCGTCTTTTGCAATCCCTACAAACTTACCTTCACACTTCCTCAAACCTTATACTTTTACGATAAAGAACAGACGCTCTCAATTCAACGGCAAAACTATAATTGCAGCACTGCACTTTCTTACTTACTTTCAAATGCGTTTTATAGCACCTCTTTTGCAGTTGGTTATAGTTCATAATCGCCTATTTAGTAGCCGTTTGTAAGCTTGCACATAACTAATTGTACGACGGGACGGTTATAAAGTTGTGTATTGTGTGGTTTGGTTGCCATGGCAACGAAGGTTGCTATATTTGTAAACGCCATAGGGAAATTAAAAGTCTAACGACCTTCACATTTATAGGTTTTTTTGGACTCTCGTGACTTTTGTTAAAATATGATTTACCTATGTTTTTGTAGTACAATTAATTTAAAAATTTAACAGCGAGCAGGATTTGAACCTGCTCTGGAAATTCTGAGGTCAAACATTGAGTTATTTTGCAATTTAATATTATTATTTAGTGTTTGCTCAACCTTAAAAAAAGAAGTTCTCGAACTTTACGAAAACCACTTTGTGAAACCGATTTTCATTAAACTTAGTTATAATGATAATGGTTGGTATCCAAAGTAAATAAGTATTTTGGAAATTTTCCAAAAACTTACAACTAGATACCTTTTCACGTAATTTTTTTTTAAATTAAACAATTTTATTAGAATAAGTACTATAATACGAAAATCTCAACATTCTGTTTCTCCACAGTTCTAAGCTAGAAGGTTTTAACAGGCAGAGTTGGCTCAATAATAGGGCTCCGTAAGAACCCTTCGAATACAGAACCCTAAAAATAAATGAATTCGTTTATTACCTATACATCGAGTTTTATTTTATGTGTATAATTTATCACAGCGGCGTAATTTATGAGAGCGCACGTGGGCAAAACCGCGTAACATAACTAGTCCACTATGTTTTATATCGCACGCCCATCGTCGTATATCATGTGGGAAGCGTTTAAGATTTTTTACGGTCACGTCTTCTTTCTTGTTTTAACTTAATTAGACCGCCTTGCAGAGAATAGTCAATCATCATCATCATCATCAGCCTACAAGTGTCTACTGCTGGACATAGGCCTCTCGCCACTGAACCCGATCCTCGGTTCTTCTCATCCAGTCACAGCCAGACGCCTTACGCAGATCGTCGCTCCATCTAGCCAGGGGGCGTCCCACACTACGCCTGCCCAGTCGCGGTCTCCACTCGAAAACTCGTTTACCCCTGCGGTGATCGGTTCTCTATATGTGATCTTAATATTTAATATACACAGGATAATGCTGCTGCCCGTCCCTGGTGCAATCCTTTAGTCGCTTTGATTCCCACGACGGGAAGATTCATCATCATCAGGTTATTTTTGTCTCCACTGCAGGAGAACAACCCTCTCTCATCTGCCGGAGACAGACGGAGGATTTGGCCTACACTCCCCGTGCGTGCCAGACGGGTTGGGGAGGTCTGATTGACGTTTTATAATGCATTCCCTTAGTCGCCTCCAACGACATCCACGGGAAGAGTTGGAGTGGTCCTATTCTACTCTACCGGAAACCACACGGCAATTTGACTAGTAATTATTACTAAAAACACTATCAATATAACGGTAATAGCTGTAATGACGATTCATTTAAACTATACAGTTAATATTTTTATATGTATGTCGGGAAGATTGGCGATGGCCCTATTCTGAGCCGGGAATCACAAGCAATACTGCTTCTTGCACTAGTACAAGCAAATATAGACTTTAGGATGACGAATCTTTTCATACCAATGTAGGTACAAAACCGCGTACCTACCGCAGTTATAAAATTTTATATCAAGGGTCGACCCCTTCTATTCTAGAGTAAACAAGGGTTGGTAGCAAATAATTTATTATTTATCATTTGTCTTCTTTGAGTGACACTTTGGAGACTTTTATCGTGGCAAATATTTGCCTTTTTCTAAAAATACAAGGGAATTCGGCCTGTCTGCTACATCACTAATACACTGAAATTTTTTTGTCAAGTAAGTGGAATTTTGCTGTGTGGTTTCCGGTAGAGTAGAATAGGACCACTCCAACTCTTCCCGTGGATGTCGTACAAGGCGACTAAGGGAATACATTATAAAACATCAATCAGGCCTCCTCAACCCGTCTGGCCAGCGCGGGGAGTGTAGGCCAAATCCTCCGTCTGTCTCCGGCAGATGAGAGAGGGTTGTGCTCCTGCAATGGAGACAAAAATAACCTGATGATGATGATGTGGCATTTTGTCTGAATGCTGTATGTATGTTTGCTAAATATGTGTTGTGGTTGTTCTCAATTCTGTAAGACACCACTCTTAAATCTAATGTAAATATTGTATAATAATCTATTATGTATTTAATACCTTCTTGTCAGGGCCGGATTATCAATTAGGCAGTGTAGGCAACTGCCTAGGGGCCCCGCATCGGCTAGGGGCCCCGTGCCCCAAGTCTTTTTTGAAATGTTTCTGAGAGTGAAAAGAGGAGTGTAAGCGTGGGCGTTGACGTGGGCTTCGGGGTCGGACTCGTAGTCGAATTGAAAGTGAGTAGTCCACGCGTGCGGAGCATTGCATTGTGGAAGAAAAACTATATTACGGTAAAGGGGACCCGACACGTGCATTGCCTAGGGCCTCGACATGGTAAATCCAGCTCTGCTTCTTGTTGACCAAAGTCTAAAATAAGTTTTAAAGTCGCGACGCTTGTCAGGATCACGCAAAGTTCCGATACAATGTCTCTATCTACCCCTCTGGGACAAAGACGTGAGCATTATATGTGTAGCGGTTTGTCCCTTACGCCCCTTTAAACTTCCGTCGACGTATGTATAGTTATAGACGAACCGACACAACCGGACAAAGCCACGTGCGGTTATCTAGTCTCAGATAAAACCACGGTAACAGCTATACAGGGATACAGGGTTTCCCTAAGTCCAAGCGACAGTCTCCACAACAATCTTCCTTGCTATTGACGCCTAATTAACTTAATTTCAGCCTGTGATACATTTGTAAAGATTGCTTGGAGAAAATAAACAAATATTATTAGCTATAAAGAACCTCGTACCATATTATCTGATTAGAAACGTGTAATTAATTTCAAGTGAAGCGCGACTAGTGACGTGGTTAGAGCTGCATGCGCGATGTCGATACGAGATGGACGACCGAGTTATCATTCCTTTGCGTTTGCTTGACTGCCCTCGAGTAAATGACCGATTACCTGCTTAACAGAAGCAAACGTCTTGATTTTTTTTCTCGTTGGTAATAGTTTGAAAAAATGTATTTATTAATTTAGACAACGATTATAAATTACATTCATTACATGAACATTCATAAATTATTTATTTAACTAACATAAAATTAAGGGGTGGACGATGTTGTGCAAGTGAGAAGACCCCAACTCAGCATAATGTAAAAAGTATAATGCAGCGCTGCTAGGTGTTTTTAGAGTGTGAGTGAATTTTCGTAAGGGTGTGTGGGAGTGTGTGTGTGTGTATTAGAGAGAAATAATATGGAGATTATGGTTTGCCGTGTGGTTTCCGGTAGAGTAGAATAGGACCACTCCAACTCTTCCCGTGGATGACGTACAAGGCGACTAAGGGAATACAAGGCTACTAAGGGGATAATTAAAATAATTACTTCAGCTAACATACAGCAACCTAGACTAAATGCCAGTGAGATAAGCAGCATTTTTTCACTGTATGTATTCAAAAACATGTTGAACGCCAGTAGTAATTTTCTATCAAATGTTTGCATTTCAAATAGACATATTTATACAACAAATCTCTATAAAAACTATCAAATAGAGTCCAATATGAATAAACCATGAACTAACTGTCGGTCTGTCCATTCTAACCACATTGTTAGCCGTTCTCAGCGTATTTATTTGTATATGAAACAGTGTGGTAGAACGAGCGACTAGGTAGAGCGATTTTAGAAACGTTGATATTAATAAGGATTAAATAGTAATTTGAACAATACCTTTACTTAAAGTTAAATTTTGGCAAGTAGTCCTACTCACGTCTTGGTCCCAGAGGGGTAGACAGAGGCGATGTATCGCCATTTTGAGCAATTCAATGACGCAAAGCAGTTTTCGTTCGCCCGATTTTCGCTCCGTGATACGTGATGTATTACGAACGACATCGCCGTTATGTTATGTACCTAAGTCCTATAATGTAAATTTCATTCCAGATTAATAGTCCTATGAAAACAAACGCATTTGCGTCTCGAAAACAAAATACACAATAGATGGTGTTCCTAAGTGGACCGCAAAGTTTACTTGGTAATACAAACCTATTTTTGCTGCTGGTGACCCTTTCATGTATATGTTACCGAGACGTAAATAGCGTTGGTTTTCATATGACTATTAATCTGGAATGAAATATAGATATCTCTTTAGTTAATGAAGCAAAGTTTTATAGTGAAGCTTTTTATCCGTTTGTCTGTCTGTCCGCCGAATAACTCAAAACTGCTATTACCGATTGAACAGATATTTTGAATTATGTATGTGGAAATTTCTGTACAATTTAATTTTTCGAGATAAAATACTCATACTCCTTTATTTCAACCTTTTGGAACATTGGAAACTCTAGGCTGAGTCGACATAACTCTGTATATATATTTTTTTAGTTTTCCTCAATTTAATTACTATAATCATTTATAAAAGAAAACCAAGTCAAAACAGGAATTTATAGGTATAGATCTTTTTGTTTTGTATTTATTTTAAACATACCATATGATATCTATACCCAGTAAAAAATATTACACTACCTCACTGCATTTCGCTGCTTTTTCTTTAAATACAATAGTTTCTTATAGATTCATCGTATCCATATAAAGACTACATGCTGCAAGTACCTAAGTAGTAACAACGTGGGACTTTTATACATAATTTGTTCGATTGGCGATGAATATATTGATTTGAATTGACACAGAATATAGAATGATATTGAATTAAATACCATAGATATTGTGCAATAGGTCTTTGTATATTAATCAAACGACGAACAAGTAGTTGGAAAGATCTGAACATAGGAGTTAGTAAATAAGTACCAAGACCTTTTTGTCTGACTGTCTGACATTTGGAAGTAACTATTGTCCTGACATTTGGAACATAAGTATATCAATGATGGTAAAAATAGGTAAATTGTATTTTTTTTTAAATCATCATCGTCAGCCTAAATACGTCCACTGCTGGACATAGGCCTCTCCAATAGAGTACCACTTTTGGTAAGTTGTCTATTGGGGGATTTGCCATAATCACCACGCTTGGCAGGCGGATTGGTGATCGCAGTAATGATCTTAACATACACACACAGGAGAACGCTGCTGCCCGTCCCTGGTGCAATCCCTTAGTCGCCTTGACGACACCAACGGGAAAAGTAGGGGTGGCCCTATTCTAAACCGGGAACCACACTGCATTTTTTTAAATAAATTCCAGGAAAACTCAAATGAAACTTATTGTGTACGAAAAGCTTTTTCCTGACTTTTAAACATATTCGTGGACCAATCCCTACTGACGTCAGTTCATGATGCGGCACTAGACGGCGAAACAATACGAATAACGACGTCCTTAGACGTACTATCGCCGTAGGAGCCACCGGTATGACGTCTATTGACTACGAAAGTATTAAAAAACTGTTATTGTTCGAAGTCAGATTGTCGCTAAATGTCACAAAGAAACGCGTAACAGTTTTTCTAGACAGATTTCTATCTATTGTTCGTAATTTTGACTTCTTGTCACGAAATCTATCAATCAGTAAATAATGGACTGACGCGTGAAAATCATTTATGCCTAAGACAAGTCTATTGAAAGCAAGCCAGAAGCATTCACGAGCTGTTTATGTGCGATATCTAGACATCGTTATATTTCGCTTGTTTTGGTAGCGTTGTACAGTTAGCGGGAATACATGGAATAAATATGTTACTGTGTCATAAATTTTAAATAATCAAATGTGAGTTTTATCAATTCAGTTCATTTACTTTTTATTGCACAATTAAAATACACAGATTTAATAATAAAGAAAGTTATATTAGTAATTTTATCTATGAGATGAGGTGTAAATTTTTCAAATCCTACTTCAAAATTGTATCAACTGTGATTGAGGTAGTTAATTACGAGATGAGCAGCAGAATACTTTTGGTACTTTAAATATATAAAGTGTCTCAGCATAAAAAATCTTTAACTTTATTTTATTAAACAATAATAATTGTAAAACTTAATATACTGACCCTCTACTGAAAATAGCTGATATCATCTTACTAATATCTATAAACGCGAAAGTTTGTAAGTATGGATGGATGTTTGTTACTCTTTCCCGTAAAAACTACTGAATGGATTTTAATGAAACTTTACAATAATATAGCTTATACATCAGAATAACACATAGGCTACTATTTATAAAGATATTGTGTGAATTGTGCGTAATATCAAGTAAGTAGGAAAAAATTTACTATCTGCGAGCTATTCTGGCGTACGCCATAAAATTATAACTTTAATGTCATAATGACGCTAATATAAGCTACTCGAAATACTAATCCTGCGCAGACGAAGTCGCGGGCACCAGCTAGTAAGACCATATTTACAATGGCGAAAACGAGTTCTGAAGTGAGCTGCATACCGGTAGCCACGCCAGATGGACCGATGACCTGAAAAGTTTGGATTGAAAGAGTGAAGAGTGCAGTGTAGCACTCGTTGGAGAAGCCAGTCCAGCAGTGGTTAAATGTGCAGTGGTTTTTCCTTACTGGTTATTATGGCAAATCCACCAATGGACAGCCCACCAAAAGTGGCATTCAATTGGGGAGGCTTGTGTTCAGCAGTTTACTTATTTCGGCTGATGATTATGATGATGATAATGGTGCTTTTTGTGAGTAAAAATAAAAACCAAGGAAGTTAAAACGTTACAACTAAAACAGAACCCGGTATCGGTCGAAGTACCAACCGTTCACCTCATGACCCCCTGTTATTTATGTTAACGTCATTAGATACCACGCTTTGATGTATCCATATCGTGTCTAAATAATGACTGTTATTACTTATTACCGATCAATTAACTTGGTAAAATATTGCGTATTTAGCATATATAATTCGGTGCACATGGGAAGTCGCGGCCTGTCATGTCGAGAGACACGAGTTCAGTCCCCGGCCATGCCATGTATCAGGTGACTGAATTCGATTAACTTTTTTTTATTCCTAATTGGTTTACATCATCAGGTTTTATTTTTGAGTGAGAGTGGGAACGGAAGCGGATTCTGTATCTGAGCCGCGTGCACAGCTAGTATATTTTAAAATCAGTATATAATGGGCTTGATTCTGAAGGCACAATGTTAAAATTTGACAGCACTAAAACTGTTGCTATCCTTGTCACACAGTATTATGAAGATAAAGACGAAACCAATTTTAGCGCTGTCAAATTTTAAATGTGTGCCTTCAGAATCGGGCCCAATATCGACGGTTCTGAAAAAAACAGTAAAAACAAATCAGCACCCGGTTTTTCAGGATGAGCGATAACTTTTATTTTTATTTAATGTTCATTTTTATTTAATTAAATATATCTACTTACCTATAAATATCTAACATTTCGTTTTAAGACTTTACACCATTTAATCCCATCCCACTAATATTATAAACGCGAAAGTTTGGATGTTTGGATATTTAGATGTTTGTTACTCAATCACGCTTCAACCACTGGACGGATCGGAATAAAACTTGGCACACAGGTTAGGTCCTGGAATAGGATAGTTTTTATCCCAAAAAAATATCTTACTCCTACGGGAAATAGATAATAATGTGAGATGTTAAGTTGTCTACGCGGACGAAGTCGCGGGCAACAGCTAGTTTCAAATAAGCCAGAGCTATATTAGAAAGTTAGCTTGGCTTCATTTGTCAAAATGGGTTTTACAACCTTTGTAGCTGGAATCGTCGATATTATAAAGATTGTGCGAGGTGAAGCATTAATACGAGGCATCTTTGTTATTCAAATAATCGTCTATTTTATTAGAGGCTTAACAAAGCTGTTTTAATGTGATTCTTAAACTTTCTGCCCGTCATATGTAAGATACTCGTAGCTGTTGCCCGCGACTACGCCCGCGTGGACAACCTAATATCACAAATTATTATGTATTTCCCGTAGGAATCTGATGTTTTTTCGGGATATAAACTATCCTATGTCCTATTCCAGGACCTAATCTATATGTGTGCCAAGTTGCATCACGATTCGTCCAGTGGTTGAAGCGTGATTGAGTAACAAACATCCATCCATACTTACAAACTTTCGCGTTTATAATATTAGTATGATTTCCCCTGATAGTTTGTTGTAGGATCGTATACACATCTGAGATAATCATGTATGTATATTCTTTATTGGACAATTTTAAAACTAAATACAGTTATAGTATTTTGTGTGTATGTAATCGTAGGCTGTAGAAATTTCACCACATCCACGCCTGGCTCTGAAACTAGGATTCCCTGTTCTATGGCTAGCCAGTCTTTCATTCCACAACATGAACAGATGTAGCAATCATTGAAGTTGATATTAAATTTACCTCACCTATTTTTCAAATTCGGAGACTAGATTTTGACCTTCCGTCCCATTTCGTAACCAGATTTCGTAACTGGCTACGAAATGGGAATTGCGTTGTCCCATTTGGTACCTTACTCTCATAATTGGTTACGAAAAGGTCGTATTTTTGTTATTTCATTTCGACAGTTCCTGCTAGAAAAATCGTAAAATAACGGCTTTTTAAGGACTTTTCAGGATGAGCGGCATTTTTTTTAATTTTTTTTTTATTATAAGTCTTTTACGACTAATGTAGCTGGAACCATCACGTCGATATGTTAACTTGTATTAGGAATATTTTATTTAAATAACTGTTTGTTATTTAGAGTAGTAAAACTCTTTTTGTTTTCATCTAGTTTAAGTTTCCCTTCATAAGTAACATTAAAATATATAATTACTAGCTGGTGCCCGCGACTTCGTCTGAGCACGATTAGTATTTCGAGTAGCTTTATTTGTAGGACTATTTAAGATAAACATTTCTATTATACATTACATATGTGTAACTCTAGCGGTTTTGGCAGCGCACGCCAGAATAGCTCGCAGATGGTAGATTTTTTCCTACTTACTTGATATTTTGAATAATTCACACAATATCTTTATAAATTGTAGCCTATGTGTTATTCTGATGTATAAGCTATATTATTGTAAAGTTTCATTAAAATCCATTCAGTAGTTTTTACGTGAAAGAGTAACAAACATCCATCCATACTTACAAACTATCGCGTTTATAATATTAGTAGGATACAGAGAACGTCCTAGAAGGACGTTCAAGTATCAAATTAGTGATGTCCTCAAAAAGTCTGGGGTCAGCCAGTAAGAAGAATAAAAGGTTGATGAATGAGTGAGGCTAGTGAGGTGTGTCAGCATCGCGCAAAGTGGCGATCCATCGTCTCTGTCTACCCCTCTGAGACTAAGGCGTGAGCATTATGTATGTAAGTACACAGATATAGTAACATACCGTTAAAAGTCTAGTCTAAATGTGAATGCACATTTCACTGCAAATACGTGTAGCTGGCCGCAAGAAACCTACATAATACAAGACCGTATAACTTTTATTACCTTTCCCTTTCCGATTACTGTATAAACAATAATAAAGTGACGCCACTTCCGTTACGAAAGACCGTCAAATCATGAGAGGTTGAACTTTACTGTTACGATTACGTAAGTGTCATCGACATAACCTTCAAATTAATAAATAGTCTTACTCACTTCCGTCATTGTTCTGATCTTAATATATCTTTCACATAAGATTGCAAACATCGTCGCAGTGTGGCCAGTCTTTCGGTATTCTCCAGGTTACATTTTGGAGAGTGTGCCCAGGAATTACACGATTTGATTCCCCCATCCCCCTTCCATCAACGGACTACCAGTTGTCGTGGGGACTTCATCCTTATGTAGTAGACATACCACGCTCTCGCACGAAGCGTTTTGCTTCCTCATTCATAATGCGAACTGCTAAGGAATGGAACTCCCTGCCAGCTTGGGTATGTCCGGACAAGTACAATTTGGATCTTTTTAAAGGAAGAGTGCATATGCATCTTCTGGGTAAGCGCGCTCCACCTTAGACCTCATCATCACTTACCATCAGGTGAGACTGAGGTGAATGGCATACCTATCAACAATAAAAAGACGTATATTTATTTTAGTCGGCCTTGGCGATCACTTTCCAATAAAAAATGATAGCTGACTAGAGATGTGCAGACTAGTGTTTTGGCTGACTTGCCGATTAGCCAATTAATTAGTCGACAGAGACGACCGACTACTTCATAAATAACCAATGTTCCTATAGTCAGGCGACTATACCTTTGCAGATAAGTTCTTGCTCGTGTAGATAATAATAATTTTAAACGTCTTGAGACATTTAGAAATAACGGAAACTAGCTAAGCCTTGGTCCCAGAGGGGTAGGCATGGATCGCCACTTTTAATCCTTTTTTAATTTGTTTATTTTCAGAACAATGCAATCTATAATTTGCGTTGTAGAGAGTCATTAAGAGAAAAGTTTAAAGAAATAAGCATATTAACAGTAGCTCAATTACAGTAGGTCGATTCAATTTAGATAATATTTTATATGTCAGAAAAAATGTATATCTCTTTTTGAGGCACTGTGACAATAATAGTTATAATACAAGAAAAAAAAATAAACTTGTTTTACCAGGGTTAAGACTAAATAAGGTCAGCAAATCGTTCACGGGGCAATGTATACGCTTCTACAACAAACTACCAGAGGAAATCTTAAATATGACGGACAGAAAGTTTAAGATTCACATTAAAAAACAACTTTGTATGAAAGCCTATTATAAAATAATCGATTATTTGAATGACAAAGATGCCTGGTACTAATGTTAATTCAGCTTCGCAAAATCTTTATAAATTGTATGCAAACTTGATTTTTAAAAGATGTGTTGCGTGAAGTTTGTTGCGCCGTTTCTACTTTACAGCGCTAACACCTTGAAAGCGGTAGTCGATAAAAAAAAAATACGTGTATAAATGTACCAAGTGTACTCATATGCAATAAATGATTTTGACTTTGACGTTGACCGAATGTTAATACTAATGTTGGTAAATAATTATGCAAACTTGCTAGTTGTGTAGGTAATATTCCTATTACACTCTCTATCAGAAATTAAATTGGCCGATTGTACAAGCTGTATAATATAATTAATAATCGAAGATACTTTTAATTTGAATTTTTTTACATTAATAAATTCAAGGCCGACTGATCGGTTACCTGGCCGACTATTCGCCGACTATAAAATTGCCCGAATAGTTGTCTTTACCGACTAGTCGGTACATCTCAATTAATGACTATATATAACAGACATCCAACGATGTCTATTCTTATTTATACGTATAATCTTGGGTGCAATTAGGTTATAGGCCCCTCTACATTATTCACCACTGCACTGTGTAATGCCATTAACTGTCTGCTGCCGCGACAGTGGTTTAATTATATGGTTATTATTATTAGTAGTAATGGCTGGTTAATTTCTTTAACGATAATGGTGTGCTTAATTCATAATTGCTTTTATGAGCAATTGATCGGTTAATCGATCGAGAATACTGGCCGAAATTTTAATCATGACCCTATAGGAAATCACTGTAAATTTTTCAATTAAACCGGGTAAGAGAAGGCTATCTGAATTTGGATGATTTAGTTTTTACGATTAATGTGCCAAGTATTATTAACCAAATATTCGAAGTATTAAAACATAAAGAATAGCCGCTGATAGGCTGGCTGGCTGGAAATCTCTTAAAGAAATAAGTATTATTATTTGTATATCATATTGTTAAGTTATTTTGTGTATGTGCAATAAATCCCATTAATATTATAAACTAGCTGTGCCCGCGGCTCCGCTCGCGTGGACTACATAATCCGCTCCCGTTCCCACTTCCGCTCCCGTTCATTTTCCCACTCTCACTCCCACTCTCACTCCCATTCCCACCCCCACCCCCCACTCCCACACCCACCCCAATTTTTTTTTGCAAATATCTTCAATGTACAGACGTGATGTTTACGATTATATTTATTAGATAGGAAAGTTTGAATGTTTGAATGTTTGTTACTCAATCACGCTTCATCCACGGGGCGGATCGTGATGAAACTAGGCAAACATATAGGTTAGGTCCTGGAATAGGACATAGGATAGTTTTTATCATGAAAAAACATCTCATTCCTACGGGAAATACAAAATCACGTTTACAAATACATACATTTTATTATGTTAAAATTGAATTTTATGCACTAAGTGAGACCAAGCTGAATGAATAAGTAAATACCAAAAACCAACGATCTCTATGTACCTATTACTAGATGGAGCGTTCCAAGTAATCGCTCTGTTCCACGCAACTGCGGCTCCGGGACCCGCAACTCGGTTACATTCACAATGAAACTTGTGCAGTTACTACGCAGAACATTTAATTATTACTAAATATTGCCGCTACGGGTAAATAGAGATCGTTGCCAAAACCTAAAAAAATACAACATAACAAAATTTACGTTAACAATAAAAAAAATATAAGAATACAATAAAAATCCTTATAATAAACACTAAATTCTCTACTACGCTGCTTACAGCGTTACACTTATGTAACCCACCATTTTTAAAAGTTTTAAACGCAACGCCTGCTCTTAATTAATGGAACCTTGAAGGCAAGTTAACTAATCGTTAGTTAAACTTCCAGATGACTTCTATATTAAGACAAAGTCTTTGCGGTTTATGGCGTTAATTTGGCATTTCCTTAACAGTTTGAGGACGGACATCTGGGATTCGATACATTACGTTACACCATATGTCCAATCTTTCAGTAAGTATCATCGAGGCGACTAAGGGATTGCACTAGGGATGAGCAGCAGCGTTCCCCTGTGTATATTAAGATCATTACTGCGATGACCAATCCTCCTGCCAAGCGTGGCGATTATAGAAAATTCCTCGATGTACAGCCCACCAACATTCTATTGGGAGATTTATTCTTGATTATTATGCTGAACTGATTTCGATGAAACTTTGTACAGAGAAAGCTTAAATCATAGATTAACACATAAGATACTTTTTAGGATTCCGTAGCCAAATGGCAAAAAACGGAACCCTTATGGATTCGTCATGTCTGTCTGTCTGTCTGTCTGTTCGTCCGTATGTCACAGCCACTTTATTCCGAAACTATACTGTTGAAACTTGGTAAGTAGATGTATTCTGTGAACCGCATTAAGATTTTCATACAAAAATAGAAAAAAAAAAACAAAAATTTTGGGGGTTCCCTATACATAGAACTGAAACTCAAAAAAAAAATTTTCATCAAACCCATACGTGTGGGGTATCTATGGATAGGTCTTCAAGAATGATATTAAGGTTTCTAATATCATTTTTTTCTAAACTGAATAGTTTGCGCGAGAGACACTTCCAAAGTTGTAAAATGTGTGTGTCCCCCCCCCCTGTAACTTCTAAAATAAGAGAATGATAAAACTAAAAAAAATATATGATGTACATTGCCATGCAAACTTCCACTTAAAATTGGTTTGAACGAGATCTAGTAAGTAGTTTTTTTATACGTCATAAATCGTAAACCACAATACTATTATTAAAACATCGATCAAAGTTACAACGAACTACTATAACTTTTATATTATGTTACTTGCTGCTACGGAACCCTTCATGGGCGAGTCCGACTCGCACTTGGCCGCTGTTTAATAATATTTATCGTGGGAAATTGGTTATTAAATTGCATCTCTCGATTGAAATCTGTGGATACTTTTTCTGTCGATATACTGTCCTTAAAAATATCAATTATTACATTATATTCTTATCAAAGTATAAGTGTTCTAAAATTAATTAAAACAATATTCAAAGTATAAGTTTAATGCGCATTTAAACACAAAATGCCTAAGAAAAGTCAATGACAGTTTGACACTCAACCATAAATGGTTGACAAGCGCTGTCAACGGTCTCCACACCATATCTGGCAAGTACATACATTGCGAATAGTAGGGACACCTGCTGTTTATTATTCTGACAGTGACCTCAGCCCTCGCTTAGAGTTACGTACTGGAAAAATATGTTTAAACTAATTGTCTTTTGCGAAAACAATGCTTGAAACTCTCTATAGTATTCTGAATCAACACCGTTAGTGAAACTAATGGAAGAAGGAATTAAATTAACTTTAAAGGAAGAGGAATAGGCATCTTCTAGGTAAGCGCGCTCCGCCTCATCATTAGGTGAGCGCAAACGAGTCAAGCGCAAACCCATCAACAATAAAAAAAACTTATGGAAGAGAAGGGGTAGTAATATTCCGACAGCCCAAAAAACGGTCTTATTTTTTTGCAATGTTCTCCCGATCCAAAACAAAACTAAATACTTGCTACTTTTAGAAAATTATCATAAAGACTATATCAGAAATAATATTAATATGACTAAAAGATAATATTCTAAGGCAAACAAGAGAATAAATGTTCCAAGATGTGTCAACTATTACGGTGAGCGTACCAGCGGTTATGTTATGGCTAAAATTTGGAATTCTCTGCCATCCGATTTAAAATACATTGTATCAGGTGGATTACTAAAGCAAGAACTGCACAAGCACTTCTTGTCGACGGGTGTAGACTAATGTACTGATCACGTGAGCGCTCTGTTCACATACAAATGGACTTCCATTTCTGTGGACTTTACTGTAATTTATATATTGTAAAATTTTGTTGAATAATAATAAAAAAAACTATACATCGCATCATAAACTCCACTGGACATACTTTCAACGATCAGCATCCAGCCGCTTCCGACCATCCTTTTCTGCCAAAACTATATTACATACATATATTATTATGATTAAGTTAAAGCGTTTACTCGTCGAGCAAGCGTTCTATAAATATGACGAACTTTTCATGGCCATCAGATCTAATAAATAAGTGATCTGTGTTTACTTGTTTTATTATTATTTTTAACCAAATTCTTACCGTGTGGTTTCCGGTAGAGTAGAATAGGACCACTCCAACTCTTCCCGTGGATGTCGTACAAGGCGACTAAGGGAATACATTATAAAACATCAATCAGGCCTCCCCAACCCGTCTGGCCAGCGCGGGGAGTATAGGCCAAATCCTCCGTCTGTCTCCGGCAGATGAGAGAGGGTTGTGCTCCTGCAGTGGAGACATAAATAACCTGATGATGCTGATGAATTTAACCAAATTCAATAATGCATAAGTATTTGTTTTTTTACTTTTTAATTGATATTTTTCTTTACTACATATTTAAATTAATAATTTTTACATGATTCACTATAGTAGTTGTTTATTCTATTTTTAACATGTAATAATAATTACGAATTAAATTGATTATGATTATAAATTGTAGGTATATCTATTGGATAAGTAAGTATATGGTGATTTAAGGTGGTAGCTGTGACGAAGCTGGCTGCCACTGATCTGTAGCTAGATGTCATTTATTCGATCGCCAGGTGAGGTTGGCATTTAGAACACTCGATGTTGTTGTGACACCACATTTCTGTAGTACATAACAATAACGATTATGCTATTCCCATAACGGTATTCTGTAACAGTTAACGTTACACTAGTTTGTTATTCTAGCAGATGTATGTTATACACGGTCGAAGAATTTAGCTGTAGGTGGATGTACAGTAAAGTTTATTACAGACTACCGTACGGACACTAACAAAATTAGGAAGTCACAACGTCACGCGTCAGGTATATTTTTATCGAAATCTCTTGCATTATACTATAAGAAAATATCGAAGCGATATAATATAAACTTCTTTCACTGCTGGAATTACTGTAATAAAGAAATGTTATGGTTGAATTATTCTGGATGACTGTTTTTACAGCGGAATAGTAGGATTTTTTGTATTTCACATATACTTAATACATACATAGTCTTTTGCCGATTCTCTTGTATGAGTCGAATTACGTAAGGATCGAATTGAAAGCTGAAATCGGACTCGCAACCTCTTGCGTTCGTGTCTAACCACTAGGCCCAAGAGGCAGTTGGTGTCTATAGAATAATCAACAAATTTTTGGGGTTTTCATTCTCAAATGAACTAGCAACAACTCATTGGGTATTTAAAAAGGGCTTTCTGACTTTCGCCAACAGCCTTTTGTGAACGATGACAAAAACAGTGCCCATCTTGTGTAGTTATACTGTGTGAAGGTGATGTTGATTTACATGACCATGTGATTTCACACGATGTTGTGTTGAACAATGATCGATCGATGTGAGAGAGTCCGTTGCTGTAATAGACTGTAACTGATGAAGGCCGAAAAAGGGCAAAGTGTCAGGTTTTGGATAAAAGTTTTTGGGTTGATATTATATTCAATGTTAAACTGTATTTTGGCTAGAGTTGACGTATGTAGGCCAAATCCTCCGTCTGTCTACTGCAGATGAGAGAGGGTTGTGCTCCTGCAGTGGAAACAAAAATAACCTGATGATGATAATGATGATGACGTATTTATGAAATTCTATACCTCTGTACTAGAAATATCAATTGGCGTAAGGGACGCAATAACCAAAATGACTTATACCTATATATTATTAAATTCAGTTCAGAATTAGTTTATATTTGAGTTTATAACGTTAAAGATCTAAAAAACATAAGAAACTTTAACCTGTCATTTAAATATTTTTTTTTTAATTAAAAATAATATAATTAAGAGAGCGGTTTTTTGGATATCCTAAAAAAATTTCATTTGAATTTATTTGAAATTTCCGGTATCGACATTTAAAGTCAAAGTCAAAATCATTTATTGCATATGAGTACACTTGGTACATTTATACAAGTAATTTTTTTTTATCGACTACCGCTTCCTAGGTGTTAGCGCTGTGAAGAAGAAGTTTAAGTTTTTCTTTTAAATGGGTTCGTTTATTCTGATTATGGTGAATAATCTGACCCAAGCAGGATATGTACTATAATGTACTCAAATTTCAGATCGTTTACTTAAATAGATCAAGAGATACAAGGGGTTGAAGTCCGAGCTGGAGTGACGTCACCCCAGCTTGGTGAATAATCTGACCCAAGCAGGATATGTACTATAATGTACTCAAATTTCAGATCGTTTACTTAAATAGATCAAGAGATACAAGGGGTTGAAGTCCGAGCTGGAGTGACGTCACCCCAGCTCGGACTAAGTCTATCTAACTTTTTGTTAATCGCAAGCTACATTACAGTGATCACAGAGTAAATCCGGGTTGGGGAACAGGCATTATGGTCCTTGCCAACACATTAACATTATAGATTATATGGAGTCAGCTGTATTTGATTGATGCTTGAGGATACCTACTACTTGTCCTCGTCATAAATTTGAAAGCGAGCCAAAATTTGGAAGGCCAGAACTATCTCTTTATATACTTAGGAAGGGGCGGCCATGGTAAGTTTTTATGTGGTTGGAGATCGCATTGTGGCGCCTTCAACCCCCTCCCCTACCCCCAAATGCTTAATCGTAATTAAGCTGAATAAAAATAATTAGTCCAGTGAGAAGATCAATATTTAATTCGTACAAAAAACAATTATCAATAATTATGCCCCATCTCTTGTCTCCCTCGCTCTGATCTCTGTCTCCTCCGCCAATCCAAGGTCTGCCGTGCCGATGGATGCGTATCCAGGGGCTAGCCTGGTCATAAGTGTGCCGACATCCCGAAGCTGGGCGAACTCCGGGCACTATTAGCCTTACAGAGTTATGCGGAACTCTGACGAGGTGGACAATTATTTCCCTAGATAATCGTGGTACTTCAACACGGAGGCGGAGATGTTCGCAAGCTTAGCGACATTGGATTGCGCAAAGTGGCGATGCGTCGTCTATGCCTACCCTTCTGGGCCTAGGGCGTGAGCATTATGTATGTATTGTTAGCCCAAATTTAACAGTTTCTTAGGCAGATTATAATATTTTAATGAAAGCTAGTCTCATAAGAGCGTGCGGGACGATCGTAGACGCGCATTTAGGGTTCCTTCGTCACTGATTCCTTAACATGTATGCTCGCCTCAGCCGGGAATCGAACCGGAAAACCAGGGACCGACAGGCTTCACGCTCTACCAACTGAACTATCGCGTCAACGGTGCAATAATTTTATCACATATACGAACATGCAACGCCATCTATTAAAGTTCGTGGGAACCTGCTTTTTTAAGGGTTAAAATTATCGTTTGCATTACGCATTATGCCGAAAACAAAAAAAAACCTTTAAATTAAATAACAATTTTGGCTTGTGGCTTGGTTGTTACACTCGAGCGCCATTATTCGTGGGTTCGATTCAATGTTATATTTGTTAATTTTCGTATCCTTTTCTATCGCGCAGGAGAAAATCTTAGTTTGGGAATAGACAAGTGTAAGTATATAAGTATTGTATACTAGCTGACCCGAGCCCACTTCGTTGGGCGGTAAACATTTTCCGCCTACCACGAAAAAGTCTTTTCATTTTTCTGGTATAATATAAGTATAGCCTATGACACTCACAAATAACGTGGCTTTCTATTGGTAAAAGAATTTACAAAATCGGTTCAGTAGATCCAGAGATTACCCGCTACAACCTCACAAACTTTACCTCTTTATAATATTAATTGTATATGAAATATTTTATATAAGCCTTTGCAAAGTCAGCGTTTTCTATGCCATGCTACCTACTACTAGTTTCTACCCAGTTTATTAGTTTTTAGGGTTCACCAAAATCGTAAAACGGAACCTTTAATACCGATTTCAGTTTCCTTTTATACCGCTTAGTTTTCGACGTATGATGAAAAATGACGCGAAAAATACCATTTCGAGGTGTGCAAAGCGAAAAGTCGAAATAAATTTGAGTCGATAGAGGTATTACAGGAAAAATAAAACAATGAATTTCTATGATACTAGTATCATAGAAATCACTAAAAATTCTTTACGTTATGCGATCGGTAAAATAAACTATAGTGCTTGGTGTCATGGCGTCCATGGAAGGAAGGACTTACATTGTATATGATAATGAATATAATAATTGAAGAATAATAATGTCACATTAGTAATTTAAATAACTTTTTTTACGTTTTCTTTTAAGGCACGGAACCCTTGCTGCGCGAGTCCGACTTGCACTTGACCGTTTTTTTTAATTACGCCCTAACTTCATATCGCTACTGCTTAGAAAGTGTCTATGCTAACCCGTTGACATTGGCACCCACATTTAGCATTAGTTACCTACACCTAGCATGCATGCCTATGTTAATCCAGGCTACCGAAAGTAACTGTATTTAGTGTTCGCGTGGTTGTCGTGATGACCTACATCGCTGACAATAGATGCCTATACTGTGCCGTTCTTAATTCGAGACATTTAAACATCGATAAATTCATGACTGTCATTGTCACAATGAATATGTGCTTATAAGTAACAATTCTCCCGCCTAAGGCGAAGTTTTTAGCACTAAAACTTAACTATAACTAAACATTTCACGCAACGATCTCTATGTACTACTAGATGGAGCGTTCCACACAATCGCTCTGTTCCACGCAAGTAGCCACAACTCTTTCACATTCACAATGAAACTTGTGCAGTTACTACGCAGAACATTTAGTTATTACTAAATATTGACGCTACGGTTAAATAATGTCAATATTTAGTAATAACTAGCTGTGCCCGCGGCTCCGCTCGCGTTCACTACAGGATCCGCTCCCATTCCCACTTCCACTCAGACTTTATATCCAGGTCCAGGTCCAGGCTCAGGCCCAGGCCCAGGCCCAGGCCCAGGCCCAGGCCCAGACCCAGACCCAGACCCAGACCCAGGCCCAGGCCCAGGCCCAGGTCCAGGTCCAGGTCCAGGTCCAGATCCTCAATTCTCCCCTCAACCCTCCCCTCAACACTCCTTTAAACCCTTCCCTCAACCCTCCCCTCAACCCTCCCCTCAACCCTCCCCTCAACCCTCCCCTCAACCCTCCCCTCAAACCTCCCCTCAACCCTCCTCTCAAGCCTCCCCTCAGCTCTCCCCTCAACCATCGCCTCAAGCCTCTTTCCCTCGTTGTTGCATATGTATACCACAAATTCATCGTAATCGGGTAACTCAGTCAAAAGTTATACGAATTGTCAAACACTCAAATTAGACTGGTACCATACCCGCTCCCGCTACCGCTCAGGAATTCAGTCGAACATTTAAAACCTACATTCTTCGCAATGTATGCGAGTACTCGGAAACTATAAATTCACATAACTTTTGACTGACTGCACCGATTGCAATGAAATAAAGACTATATGTTACACCAAATTAAGCCCCATGTTTTTGTGAAAAGTCCATCAAAGTCCGATCAGTAGTTTTTAAGTTATGCGTGCACAAACTCACAGACAAACAGATAAACAAACAGACAAAAATTTCAAAAATTATCGAAATGTCTTCTGTTGCTTATTCTTAGACCCTCCAATTTTTTTTTTGCAGATATCTTCAATGTACAGACACGCGAAGTTTACGATTTTATTTAGAAGACTAGCTGTGCCCGCGGCTCCGCTCGCGTGGACTACACGATCCGCTCCCATTCCTACTTCCGCTCCCTATCCCACTTCCACTCAGACTTTAAATCCAGGTCCAGATCCAGACCCAGGCCCAGGCCCAGGCCCAGGTCCAGGTCCAGGTCCAGATCCTCAATTCTCCCCTCAACCCTCCCCTCAACACTCCTTTAAACCCTTCCCTCAACCCTCCCCTCAACCCTCCCCTCAACCCTCCCCTCAACCCTCCCCTCAACCCTCCCCTCAAACCTCCCCTCAACCCTCCTCTCAAGCCTCCCCTCAGCTCTCCCCTCAACCATCGCCTCAAGCCTCTTTCCCTCGTTGTTGCATATGTATACCACAAATTCATCGTAATCGGGTAACTCAGTCAAAAGTTATACGAATTGTCAAACACTCAAATTAGACTGGTACCATACCCGCTCCCGCTACCGCTCAGGAATTCAGTCGAACATTTAAAACCTACATTCTTCGCAATGTATGCGAGTACTCGGAAACTATAAATTCACATAACTTTTGACTGACTGCACCGATTGCAATGAAATAAAGACTATATGTTACACCAAATTAAGCCCCATGTTTTTGTGAAAAGTCCATCAAAGTCAAACACAAGACAAACAGACAAACAGATAAACAGACAAACAGACAAACAGACAAAAATTTCAATAATGATTGAAATGTGTTCTGTTGCTTATCCTTAGACCCCTCAACTTTTTTTTGCAAATATCTTCAATGTACAGACACGCGATATTTACGATTTTATTTATTAGATTAAATGTTCGGCGTAGTAACTGCACAAGTTTCAAACTGAATGTGAAAGAGTTGTGGCTACTTGCGTGGAACAGAGCAATTGTTTGGAACGCTCCATCTAGTAGTACATAGAAATATTGTTGATTTCACCAGATGAAATCTAATAAACAAATATGTAAGCTTCGCACACTGAAAGTAGTTGCAAAAAAAATATATTTTGGGATATAAGGATACGAAATACAGGCGGTAGTGGGGGTGAAAGGGGAGGGGAAATGGGAAGGGAAGGGGAAGAGGATAGGGTAGGGGATTAACACTAAGTAAATTTCAACTTGATTTAAAAATAAAAGTTCTGTCTTCAACGCGAACGGAGTCGCGGGCACAACTAGTCTTAAATATAACGTACGTAGTTTAATAATCACATTAAAACAGTTTTGTAAGAAAGCCTATTACAAAATGGACGATTGTTTGAATGATAAAGATGCTGTTTTAGTTACGTCAGCTTCGCACAGTCTTTTTAATATTGTATGCAAACTTGATTTTAAAAGTTGTGTTGCTTTAAGTTGGTTTCCTCGTTTCTTCTTCAAAATACTAACATCTAGGATGCTGTGGTCTATAACAAAGTTTATCTAAATAAATGTACCAAGTGCTCACTCGCGGTTTGCACATTCGTTTCTGCAGAACTTACCAAAGAGTTACATCACCAAACTTTAACTGTTCCGCTGGCAAAACTTTACGATTCCGTCAAACTGGGTTTATGAGGGCCTCTGCGACAGAATATATTAGTGACAGCTATTAACTACTACATTTTAACTGGTTTTACGTTAGTTTAGTTTAATGTAGGTTAGTAGTTACCTCACCTGTTACCTGTTATTTTGGAAACGTGTCCAAAATAATTTATTTCTTTGTTAGTTTTGCAAAAAAGCGTGTGGGTACAAGACTTTATTCCAATCCGCCAACGATCTCTATGTACTACTGATGGAGCGTTCCAAACAATCGCTCTGTTCCACGCAACTAGCCACAACTCTTTCACATTCACAATGAAACTTGTGCAGTTAATACGCAGAACGTTTAATTATTACTAAACATTGACGCTACGGTTAAATAATGTCAATATTTAGTAAATAATTAAATGTTCTGAGTAGTAACTGCACAAGTTTCATTGTGAATGTGAAAGAGTTGTGGCTACTTTTGTGGAACAGAGCGATCGTTTGGAACGCTCCATCTGATAGTACATAGAGATCGTTGCAATCCGCAATATTTTTAGTGCAGTCTTAACTGTAACAAGTTTTTCTTTACTACTTATCAACTCTCAAATCCACAAAGTAACCTATTGTTGTATTGTTCCAGTGTGTGCCGGAGCCGCGTGCGCCCGCGCAGCCCGACATGCAGGCGCGGCATGGCGTCTGGTGGCACCTTTTCATCGACCTACCCATACTGCTGCTAGGTGAGTCTTACTGCTTAGTCTTACAGGATAATGTCGGTCTACTTTTAGTGAAACTACGGTGGTACGTTACTTCTATTATCAGAGAAAACTTAATATTACTACGTAACGATGGAACAACTCACCTTTTTAGTTTCTACTCAGTTTAACGTCGCCCATAAAATAAATCACAGCGTGTAGGCAGCCGGTGGTTTCCGGTAGAGTAGAATAGGACCACTCGAACTCTTCCCGTGTTTGTCGTACAAGGCGACTAAGGGAATACATTATAAAACATCAATCAGGCCTCCCCAACCAGACTGGCCAGCGCGAGGAGTGTAGGCCAAATCCTCCGTCTGTCTCCGGCAGATAATAAATAATAATAAATAAATAATAAATATGTGGGGACATTTCACACACGGCCACCTGAACCCAAACTAGGCAGAGCCTGTAATATGGGTATCAGACAGCTGATATACTTACATAAATACATAATATAATATATAAATAACATCCAGTCACAAGGCAAACACAAGTGCTCATCACACGAATGTTTGCCCTGGGCGGGATTCGAACCGCGACCCCGAGCTTCGCAGGCAGGTGTACTACCGACTAGGCTACGGGGCCGACAAAGATGAGAGAGGGTTGTGCTCCTGCAGTGGAGACAAAAATAACCTGATGATGATGATGATTTATTGTTGTATATTAACGTATTATGTGTTTAATATATGTGTGAAAAGGTATTGCTATTTATAAGTGGGGTACTTGTAATCAGCATTGATTTATATTAGCATTATTATTTATTTTGTAATTTGTCTGTAAGTCTTCCTCAAAGTAAATAAAAAAATATCTTTTTTACTTAGAACATGCTTTCCACTGCCCGCGCAGGCCAGACGGGTTGGGGAGGCCTGATTGATGTTTTATAATGTACTCCCTCAGTCGCCTCGTACGACATCCACGGGAAGAGGTGGAGTGGTCCTATTCTACTCTACCGGAAACCACACGGTAAAACATTAAATAAAATAAGATTTGTGTCGAGTAGAATTGGGGGCAACCGTAAAATATCTTTTGTAAGTCTGGAATTAATAAGCTAATTGGATTATTAATGCATACTTGTGCAATGTTCTAGAAATCTATTCCAATTCATAACGGATGTTGCACCGCTCTAGTTTCCAGAATAATTTTCAGGTGAAATTACCAAAGTACTGTGCGGAAGTAAAGTATAAATCTCTCGCCAGGTCACTGCATTGCATAGGGTGAACCATCCTGTAGTTGGCCACTGCCCTACAAACCTACATAACACGGATGTTACACCACAATTATACAATGTTAGCAAAAAATAAACAAAATAATGTTCTTTAATTTTCTTAGTTTACGAGTTACTTTATAAACATGAAAGTAAGCAAATGAATCTTGCATTTTACGATTATGTCTGTCTTACAACTGATGTCCGTGTTTCTTTTGAAATAATTGTTGACCTATTGACACACTGACGTTTCACAAATTTACGTTTGACAAAGGTTGTCTGGAAGAAGTCGCACTTAGCGATAATACCGCCTCGATGTACAAATGTAAGCTACATTATTATTGTAACTATGTATTATTTACTGTGCAATAGGGAGTTATAATTGACCTGACATTTGTAATGTAATAATACAGGATGTACAAATAAATTACCAGCGATCGGCGGTACTTTTAATGAACTTTCAAGAACTAGTTTAATAACTTTTGCTTGAATAAATAATCTTATACATGAGTAGCATTTTCATGGAATTTGAAAAACAAAACGTTAATATATCCTATCAAAAAAAAAAACAAAGAATCACTCACTCCTGTTTTGCGAGAGAGGTGTAGGTATATATTTGTTCGCAAATGACATTTCAGCGTTTTCATCTTTCCACTGTCGATATACTGGGTATAGATAGATAATTCATTTATTCTTAGACACAGCACAAATACAATGCTACAAATAGGTCACTTAATGATACAGAAGTACAGCAAACAATCATAACAGAGTAACAGTAACAGTGTAGCCCGTACTGTGCTGCGGAAAGGGCCCTGACTCAGCATAATGTCGCAGCCCAGCGGCGCGACGCTGATATTCTGCCATATTGATGGGTATTGATAAAATGACTAAAATTTTTGCCAGTAACTCAGGTATCAATCACATTTTGAAATCATTCGAGGTATTACTTTTTTTTTAAAATTTTTTGATGAATCAAATGTGATATGTATTCAAACGAATTCTCACTCAATCGGCAGCGGGGAACGGCGAGTAGCGCAGAGGTGCGGCCAGTCATCTAACTCCGCAAGCGATGTATCCTACTACTATTATAAATGTGAAATTTTGGATATTTGAATGTTTGGATATTTGGATGTTTGTTACTCAGTCACGCTTCAACTATTAGACGGATTGGGATGACACTTATCACACATATAAATTAGGTCCTGGAATAGGACATAGGATAGCTTTATCCCGAAAAACATCCCATTGCCACGGGAAGTACATAATAATTTGTGATGTTAAGTTGTCAACGCGGATGAAGTCGCGGACAACAGCAAGTTGTCCATAAAGTCTTATGATTTCCGGAAAACTTGCTAGCGCCATAATTTTTTATTTTTTGACTTAATTGGAAAAAAAACCGAAGTCGTGTTTTTTATTTTCATTTACAGAGCAAATTCTCAAAACATCCACAGATATTTTCTTATCACCTGGTATATAAGTAAGTATTCTATGAAATCTATATTATTATAAGCAAACAAATAAACTAATATATAGGTAGGTAAGAGTAATATACAATGGGCAATGATTTTTAATCGAAACCAATTATGATAAAAATCACGCGTAACTTATTTCGCTTGACTTCTAATGTTCATGCATTCATTGTTATCGTACGTATCTTTTTCATAGTCCATTCAAAATAAAGTGCCTTCTCGTCTTGACTTTGACATTGTGAGATCACGGGCCATCAACGAACGGGTCTTCGGATAAAATGAACGGATAACATTATGTTCACTTACCCTTATCCGAACAGTCGCTGACTAAACTGATAACCTTTTAAATCCTACTAATATTATAAATGAGAAAGTTTAGATATTTGGATGTTTGGATGTTTGTAACTCAATCACGCTTCAACCACTGGACGGATCGGGATGAAACTTAGCACACCTATAGTCCTGGAATAAGACACAGGATAGTTTTTATTCCGAAAAACATCCCATTCCTACGGGAAATATATAATAATTTGTGATGTTAAGTTGTCACAATGAACTCACGTCACGTGGGCTGTGTTCACGAATGTAAAATGTAGATTTTAATAATCTTTTTATAACTAATTAATTAATTTAATTAATTTCATCAGTTATTTATTTGAACTAAACATTTTATCTTTTGTTTGAGGTTAATTATTTATTGAATTGACCTTATGAACGGGAAAATTACATTATTCAATACCTAAGTACATGACATATATATGTTTTCCTATCGCTATTAATAGAATTACAAATACCTAATAAACATTATTAATCTTAACGGTGTATATTATATGTAACTAGAAAACTAAAAAACATAGTTTAGGTAAGTATTCTATGTCTATATATATTGTGGTTTGTAACATATTATTTCTCAAGTATTAGTAATTCCTAAAAGTATAAATAATTTCCTTTTCGCACGATTAAGCAAGTTACCTGGCAGTAACCGTTGTTTCCCTTGGTAAAGTACTATATATATGACACACTAGCTGTTGCCCGCGACTTCGTCCGCGTGGACAACTTAACATTAAAAATTATTAAATATTTCCCGTAGGAATAAGATATTTTTTCGGGATAAAAACTATCATATATCCTATTCCAGGACCTAACCTATATGTGTGCCAAGTTTCATCACAATCCGTCCAGTGGTTGAAGCGTGATTGAGTAACAAACATCTAAATATCCAAACATCCAAACTTTCGCATTTATGATATTAGTAGAATGCCCCTAAGCATATTGAACCACGAAAGTTTTTAAAAGCAGATTCGTTCATGTTAGAAACTTTTTAGAATCATATGAGTTGTGACCACCTCTGCGGTGTCGGATTTGACGACTTTAAACTTTCTACACTGTTTAGCGAAAATAAATTATTAATGCTGTTATAAATTACTGTTCTTTCATAAAAACACAGATTAAATTTGATTAAACTTTTGTTTTTGTTGTTAATTAGCATCAGGCCAACTTCAGGACGACCTAGACAGAATAGTGGACTGGACTAAGAACTGGCTTATCACCCTTAATTCAGACATATTCACCGTATTACACATTGGGTCCAAGACTGGGGCAATGTGCAACTACTTCATAGAGGGCAAGCCGGTCTCTTCTGTTAGCCAGCAGAGAGACCTTGGGGTTATAGGTAATATCCGACAATTTAAAGTGGTCACATTACAAAGATTGCGACGTGAGCGAATGCTACAGTATTTTGCATAAGGAAAACATTTCAGTGTCTCACCCCTGCTCTATTCGTCAAAATTTATAAGACCTACTTACGAACAATCCTAAAGTATGGGTTTCAAGTATGGAACCCTTATTTCGAGAAAGATATCACTCTTCTAGAGAATGTGCTACAAAACTACCGCATGGTTTTAAAAAATTGTAATACGAAACTAGATTGTCGCTCCTGAACCTTAATACTCTTAAACAAAGCAGAGAAAGATAGAAGAGAGAAAGATAGAAGAGAGAAAGATAGAATAGAGAAAGATTTTGAGTTAAATAATATATTTAACTCAAACCCCACTGAACGCCTCAGAGGACATAATATGAGATTACAAAGATCAAATGCTCACCTGAACCCTCAAAGAAATTTTTATAAGCAACAGGGTTGTATCCAGATGGAACAAATTGCCAAAATCTGTCGTAACTGCCACATCAATAAACATGTTTAAAAACAGACTGGACAATTGCTTAAAGGAAAATAATCATGTCGACTAATGATATGGAAGCACCAGCTATAAGCTGCCTTTCCATTTAAAATAATATAAAAATAAGAAAATTTGGTACAATAAAGCGTTTACATACAAACTTGTGACTTGTCTGCTCAACAATCTGGAAGTTGTCATAGACTGCCACAGAAATGTCAGGTATCTACTTAAATATAAATAAAGCTGACAATTACTTAAGTTTTCGATCAATTTCCCGCTGTAAATTGTGTTCTCCCGCAGTAAAATTCTATCCAGTTAGTATTTTAAAAATACGAACTATTATTGTATTAAGTTTCATCAAAATCGATCCAGCCGTTATAACGTGATTAGGATAACAAACTTTCACTTATTACTATTGCTGTTCTTGTTTCGTTTGTGTGTATATTTGCAACTTTTTTCTTATCGAAATACAATCTTCATATTTACTAGAAGATAAAAATCTATTACTTACTATTGTACATACACAAACGACCAGTCTCTCTAATATAGCTTACCTGAACCTAGTTCTACCTTGTCACTTGTGCGCTCGACAGTCCGCAAGTCGTGACACAGTGTCACAGCGATGTCAGCAGTGTCAGGTATCGTATCACATGCCACGCCGCGACTGACCGACCACCCGCGCGATGGAATACGAGATGACACTGTTTTCGAAAAGTTGAGCACGAGATAATATTGCCATCTCATCATTTCAGCCCTTAGATGTCCACTGATGGACAAAGGCCTTCCCCGATGAACATCACTCAGAATAGAGAACGGATTATGTGTCATATTCTAATACACTTTGGGGAGTGTGCCCAGGAATTACACGGTTTAATTCCCCCATCCCCCTTCTATTACCGGACTCATGGCGTGGTGAGAGACTTCATCCTTATGTAGTAGACATACCACGCTCTCGCACGAAGATTTTGCTTTCTCGTTCCTAATGCGAACTGCTAAGGAATGGAACTCCCTGCCAGCTTGGGTATTTCCGGACAAGTATATTTTGGATCTATTTAAAGGAATACTGAATAGGCATCTTCTGGGTAAGCGCGCTCCACCTTAGACCTCAAGATCACTTACCATGAGGTGCGATTAAGGTGAAGCGCAAACCCATCAACAACAACAAAAAGTCGAAATAGGATAGAATAAAATTACACATACAAGGCAACATTACATACAGTAAGACCCCTGAACAAAGAGAACGAGTATTATCGTAGGAGCCATGAAGGAAGAAAAAATTATACGTGGGCGGCGTAAAAAAATTCTTCCTTCATGGTAGGAGCGTTTACCGGCCACTTCGGTGTGAGGCACCTCCTGCATAACGTGGGACTATCAGATACCGTTACCTGTAGAGCCTGTGGAGAGTACAGCTAGACGATGAAGCACTTGCTGCTTGAATGCAATGCACTAGCTGCAAGGTGAGTGAATGTCCTGGGTACAGCTTGCCTTGAACCCAAATACTGCATAGCTTATCCCTTATATAGCTGCATAACAGCTTTTATGCAGCGGACCCTAGGGGATAGAAGAATCATATAAGCAAAGGGACTGACATAAATAGCCCATAGTTGCGACGTGTGTACTTCATCATCAGGTTATTTTTGTCTCCACTGCAGGAGCACAACCCTCTCTCCTCTGCCGGAGACAGACGGAGGATTTGGCCTACACTCCCCGCGCTGGCCAGACGGGTTGGGGAGGCCTGATTGATGTTTTATAATGTATTCCCTTAGTCGCCTTGTACGACATCCACGGGAAGAGTTGGAGTGGTCCTATTCTACTCTACCGGAAACCACACGGCAACGTGTGTACTTGGCCCCCTATGAATAGATAATCTTTAGTACGAACTAAAAACTGTTAACAAATGAAGAAGTCCTTATTGGTTTGAATGCATCACTTTAGTCTTCATTAATCGTCATTTTGCTATCCATATGTACACGAACAGCATGCTAATAACTCGACGGGAAAGTACTGACGCAAGTCCAGCGAGACCTATTATAGCTAGCATTACTACTTGACTAACAATTAGTATCCCATGTAGTTCAGAGTAACTTTTTACCGAATTCCTACCGCCACTTATCAGACTACCCCTATAGCAGACATACCACGCTCTCGCACAAAGATTTTGCTTTCTCGTTCGTAATGCGAACTGCTAAGGAATGGAACTCCCTGCCAGCTTGGGTATTTCCGGCCAAGTACATTTTGGATCTTTTTCCTTCCCCCAGATGATTTTATATTATGAAGAGAAAGACTACTACTTTCAATTAGAAATCATCAGTATCCAATTTGGAAAAAAAAGTTAAGTACTTATCTATATTCGGTGTTGTAAATTGAAACCAGACTTCTAAGGATTCCAAGGAAACCCCTGTAGTCAAATCATGGTAGCTAACACCCTAACAGTACCAGCTCATTCGTGACAAGAAGTATTAAAATTTGAAACCGTTTCGAAATGATCCTCGGAGTCGTGTTAGGTTACACCCTAAAATCAATCTAACCCTGCATATAAAGTTGATTATCAAGCAAACATACATATATGTATCGCCGTGTGGATTCCGATAGAGTAGAATAGGACCACTCCAACTCTTCCCGTGGATGTCGTACAAGGCGACTCAGGGAATACATTATAAATCATCAATCAGGCCTCCCCAACCCGTCTGGCCAGCGCGGGGAGTGTAGGCCAAATCCTCCGTCTGTCTCCGGCAGATGAGAGAGGGTTGTGTTCCTGCAGTGGAGACAAAAATAACCTGATGATGATACATATATACCTACTTGATGTCAAACATTACTTTGAATTCCACAATTAAAAAAAAAATGTAATCAGAAGAAATCATTGTCACGAATACAGATAGCAGTTAGTGATTTATTGCAAGAAAAAATAATTACACAGACAAAACAGGAAACGCATTATAGGAATAAACTCCTAGCTATATCAATTCGTCAGCTTAGTACTGCTAGGAAGAAGTCACTGTTACGAATAACGATAACAGTTAGTGATTTCTTCCAAGAAAAAAAATATTAACACAGACAATATAGAATACGCAGGATAGGACAGAACCTCTGGCTAGAATTCGTCAGCTTAGGCCTTTTGCACATTATAAGATACAAGACACCAGACAAGAAATATCTCTTTGTGCGTGTCTGATTCGACATAAGAGAAAATGTCTTGTAATATGTATGGTCTTATAAGATAAGATAAGATTTATTGTTGAAATTGTGGTTTACAAATGTAGGTCTTACAAAAAATAAATAAATCCTCACAATCCCCCTTTGGGGCATACAATAATTAAAAGTACTATAAAATTTATTCTACATTTCAATATTTAAAATTACAATTTTATACAATGTAAGTTTTTTAAAATTAATCAATATGTCAAGTTTTAATTTAGTAATTATAAGTAATAGCGTGTTATTTTACAATTTATAATCAAAAAAATCTTTTAAGTCATAAAAACACCTACTCAGCAGCCACTTTTTTAGTGCTTTGCCAAAATGTTTACCTATAAACAAACAATGCGACTTGATTTCTTATTAGACATTTGTCATAAGACAAGAAATTTTCTTATAATGTGCATAAAGCCTTACTAATAGGAAACGCATAACTAAACCCGTGTCTAATAATTCGTCAGCTTATAAATAACTGCTAGGAAGAAGTCACTAACTACCACAAATAATGATGGCACTTAGTGATTTCTTGCAGTAAGTTACTACAGACTGCTTCACAAACGCTCATCCTGCGTAGTTACAATAACAATGACAGACAACACCTCAACGATTATTCTAAGAAATCCGTAACGCTATCTGTTGACAATTCAATCGGTGTCCTGTTCCCACAATGCACCAAGTTGCCAAAACAAATTGATGTGTACGCGAAACTTGATGTTCTCGCACTATAGTGGATTGTTTTGAACCGGTATACGATCTGGTGGTATCTGCAAGGCATCTGGAATGGAATAATATCACTAGTGTTTTCCCGTGGATGTCCTGTGAGATGAGTCAGCTCAGGTGAGTAAAGGGTAAATCATTTACAATCGTAAGTCTGCTCAAGAAGCACTAGCGCTTAGCAGGAACAACTTACGCATAGTAGTGAGAGCTCTCACAGGACATTGTGGCCTGAACAAACAAATGTTCAACCTCAAGCTCCAAACCACAGGAGCGTGTAGGCTCTGTGAGGAAGCAGAGGAAACCCCCATGCACCTCCTGTGCGAGTGTGGACCACTGATGAGTAAAAGAAATACATACCTACTTTCTTCACCCCGACGAAGTAAAACAACTCAGTGCTAAAAGCATTGTGCAGTTTCTAACTGCTGCAACGCATAACACGGAATAGTATGGTGGCGATCACAATAGACCAAAAATGGTCGCAGTGATACAAGGTCTAGACTGAGATCTTGAAATAGCCCCAACTCGAATAATAAAAAAAAATTGTAAATAAAGATGATGCGCACCAGCATCTTCTGCGCTTTAACATGTTCACAAACCAGGTGCCCTCCTCAGTGGCGAGTCAAGGAACTGCTTGTCAGAAGTTCATGCTCCTACTAACTGTGCGGTCATTGATACACAGTAGATGCCAAGTTGGACTTGTGAGATATTATCCTTGGTAGAAAACAGTAGTATCTTTCATACTAAATATACGACTGTCTTCTACAAAGAGTGCGAGGTCATTTCCTATGGGGACTGCTAACTAGTTAAACTGCATGTACTGTAAGCAAAAAACCTGTCAAGAAAATTCCTTTCCAAATCAGTTGACGTAAGCAAACTAAATATGATGTTCCGCAGTGGACTGCAAAGTTTACATGGTTAATACAAACCTGATTTGCTGATAGGTCTCTTTCATGTAACTTGTTTTCAAAACGTAAATAGCTTTTATTTGGGAAGTCTATTATGAATTTTTTAAATAATTGTTAAAAATACTTTTGAATTTCAAGAAGTTTTAATTCGTTAAACTATTTCGTAGCCTGTTGAGTTCCACGGTTAAGGGGAGCTACTGAATTCGAGGTAAAAGCAATTTATATTATTTGGTAATAACTCATTAGGTACTTAGTAAGTTTTACTGTTCGATCGCCAGACTTGACCGCTTTACCTCCCCTCAAATCTAAAACACTAATCCTATCCTATCCTACTAATATTATAAACGCGAAAGTTTGTAAGTATGGATGATGTTTGTTACTCTTTCACGTAAAAACTACTGAATGGATTCTAATGAAACTTTACAATAATATAGCTTATACATCAGAATAACACATAGGCTACAATTTATAAAGATATCGTGTGAATTGTCCAAAATATCAAGTAAGTAGGAAAAAAATCTACCATCTGCGAGCTATTCTGGCGTGCGCTGCCAAAACCGCTAGAGTTACACATATGTAATGTATGATGGAAATGTTTATCTTAAATAGTCCTACAAAAAAGCCCGCCACAGTATATATCTATATCTTATGTGTAAGCCATTATAGCCAAAATAGTGAACCATCGTGATGAAACTTGGCACAGATATAGGTTAGGTCCTGGAACTGGACATAGAATAGTTTTTATCCCGAAAAAAATCGCATTCCTACGGGAAATACATAATAATTTGTGTTGTTAAGTGGTCCACGCGAACGAAGTCGCTGGCAACAGCTAATATATATAAATTACCATTATTACCTTTACTTACAAGAGGAAATATTGAAAGTGTGACGCGATGTATAATTTCCCTGTAGTTTGCACGTTGCCCTCCGGCGTTCCACGTTAGTGTCCCTGTTTCGTAACAGAACTCATAAACATGGCTTTTAAGCATGGCTTGAGGCTTTAGCTTTCGTCACTGACTGGTAACGTTAATTTACGCTGTGTTTTATCTGGTGCTAGCTGTGCCCGCGGCTCCGCTCGCGTGGACTACAGAATTAAATAAAATTGTAACTTATTAAACGTTAATTCCCGTCCCCGTCCCCGTTCCCCTCCTCCATTCCCCTTCCCCCTCCCGCTTCAGCTCCAGCTCCGACTCCTGCAAATATTTTCAATGTAGTACAGACACGCGAAGGTTCTATCATCAATAGTTTCCACAGCGCATGCGAGTAAAGACATTTTATGGGTAATTTTTTTTATACCTTGGATTACATTATTGAAGTTTTAGTAAGGATCGCTAATTATAGCCTATGTTACTCAGGGATAATGTAGCGTTCTAATGGAGAATTTTTTTTTTAATCGGTCTAGTAGTTTTTGTCTTGTCCGGAAATACCCAAGCTGGCAGGGAGTTCCATTCCTTAGCAGTTCGCATTATGAAAGAGGAAGCAAAACGCTTCGTGCGAGAGCGTGGTACGTCTACTACATAAGGATGACGTCCCCTCACCACGCCTGGTAGTCCGGTGATGGAAGGGGGGATGGGGGAATCAAATCGTGCAATCCTAGTGTGTCCCTTACGCCCCAGTTAAAATGGCTGTTGATGATATGTCTGTTTGCAAAATTGGGGGGGTCAAGGAAAAGTTATAGAACATATTTCGATCATTTTTGGATTTTTTATCTGTGTGTTTGTGCTCGCATCACTTAAAAACTACTGAACCAATTGTAATGGACTTTTCACAGAAACATAGTGCTTAATTCGGTGTAACCTATAGGCTTTATTCATTGAATCAGCCCAGTCAATCAAAATTTATGCGCATTTATAATTTTCGAAAACTCGCATACACTGCATTAGTATACAACAAAGAAGTGTAGGGGCTAAATGCTCGACGGAATTCGTATTACAATGAGTGAGAACATACAGAACTGCATTTGGAGCTGTAGTGGGCGTGGTTTGGAGTGGTAGTGGGAGAGGGGTGGGTGAGAGAGTGGGAGCGGGAGCCGACAGCGCTCGAAGTCGGATTAAGAGTGAGTAGCCGTGGTAGCCGGTTGGTTGTGCACTCACGTTCATGAGGTCCTGGTACAAACCCCGCCCGTACCAAAACGAAACTTAAGTACGGTTTATTTATAATACCACAGGCTTTTCGGTGAAGGAAAACATCGTAAGGAAACCTGCATATGCCGAAGAAGAAATTCTGAGGCATATGTGAAGTCCACCAAATCGGCTTGGGTCACCGTTGGTGGTCAGGGGTTTGGTACAAAAGATCCTGAAGGGTCGAAGTGTCGCCAGGTCTTCCTGGCCCCCTAAGAAGATAAGATAAGAGTGAGTAGTCTACGTAAGCGGAGTCGCGGGCACAGCTAGTTACTAAATTAAAAAAAAAAAGTTTTTTTTTTAACCTTAAAAAATAACAATTTGCTCTTAATGGACGGGTGAAGTTATTATACTGTAGTTTTTATAGTATTTTGACGCAGCAAGTTTAAAAAAGTCGTTACCTCAACGAAGTCAACATCACAGTAACTTAACGACCGGAAGTGAACGTAAGCTCGTTACCAAAAAGCTCATAAACATTCGATATAGGAAGCTAACGAGGAAGTTACAAATTTTTATGATCGTGTTAAAATTATTATAATGAAAGTATTTATTTGCTAAATATGCATTAAAGTATGCATTCTTGTGTTCTGTATATACAAGAATGCATGCTTTAATGCATATTTACTTGTATATCACTAAAATACCTACTAATAGGTAATATTAACCATCTAGAGATATATATTTAAAGTAAATGTAAAGCGACAGTGATTTAAACCAATTCGTAATTAGCTTTATTTTTTCACCTTTCACAGCGTACTTATGGCAGGCCTATCTCACTCCACACTTTAGGTATAAAAATATATCAACGTGGTGCAGCCCCGATTGCCGGGGCCCACCGGTCGGGTGTCGCGAGAACGATGTGACGCATTTCAATGAAGTCCATAATCCAAAATCGTAGGTATCCATAGAAATGAATGAGATAGAATGGTGAAGTAAGCACGACATGCGTGCCAACAATTTGCAATGTATTGCAGAAACTGTCAAACGCTAACTCGTTCGCGCCGAGTCAAGGTCGGGGAAACACCGACAAAAAATCTGAAATGTGCCATATTGTCTGTTTTCAAACTGCATCTCCTCACTAGAAACGTGACCACGAGGCAAAAACAGCTTCATTCCAAATCAATAGTCAACATAGGCATTTGCGTCTCGAAAACAAAATTAATTATATTTGGTGTTCCTAAGTGAACCGCAAAGTTTACGTGGTAATACAAACCAGTTTTTGCTGCTCGTGGCCCTGTTATGTACATGTTACCGAGACGCAAATAGCGTTGGATTTCGTATGACAGTACTTTTGGATTGAAATATAACTTGTTCTACATTAAAAGTCGATAATAATAATATTTTCTGAGTTTTTTCTAACTTTGACATTCATTATATTTGACATTTAATGACATTGATTTTTTTTTAATTTACATATGTTCGTTATTCATTAATCATTGTTATAAATTTGTATGTGTGATTGTTTATGTATAGGAATTATAGTTTTAATGAGCAACGTGCACAAAAAAAAATTAAATCCTTGTATATGCCTGGAAAGGCAGGTTTACGGTGAAACTAATGTTTATAGCAAAATGTACCCTTTTCCAAGCAATAAAGATATTCTATTCTAAAAAAAACAAGTAATTTTATCCTGTCGACCACCTATACCGGATCTCCAATAGTATCAGATACTGGACACCCCGATAAACATCGTTTATACGTTTTATATTACGCCTTAAATGTTCCCCCACCCAGTGTTTATTAATCATTATCACTGAACCCATCTTGATGATCACAAACTAGACCACACACGAAAACCAAACGTTGTCTATGCGCAGTGACCCCATACCCTTTATTGCTAATTGCAAATAGCGTTGCAGGAATATCGATATAATACTATCGATAGTTTAAATATTTGCCTAGTTATAAATAAATAGACCAGCTGGATTAAACAGTTACTGTAAGCAAAACTAAATCAGGATATACATAATTTAAAAATAAATTATAAATAAATAAATAATAAATTATAAATAATAAATAAAATGAGCCTGTGGTATGGTTACTAGATAACGGATAGACATACTTAAATAAATATATAAACATCCAAGACTTGGGTACAAACATTCATATTCATCATACGAACATTTGCCCCTAGCGGGATTCCAACCCGCAACCTATGGCGTGGCAGTCCGAGAGCTACCCGTTCCGCCACGGAGGTCGAATTAAAAATAAAATAAATAGGTAAATAAAATAAAAATTTAAAACACATTTAAATTTTTTTACACTACATTTAGTGATTTCAATTGAATCTCTACACAATTATTTAAAAGCAGATAAGATTTTTTACATAATTATTTTTTAAAATATAAGTAGAATTCTTTCTGTCATAGTCTATTTTGTTGTACATATAACGATAGTTCTGAGACGTCACATTACTATCAATAATATTGATGACCTTGACTGCATCATTATTTGTCGATACTGATTTCACCCACGCTGTCAATTTAATCGATAGTATTAATGAGTTCGGGTATAGTATCGTAACGTCACAATAGGCGACGATGGTTCACTAGCGCTCCTAGCGGCCGAAAATCTGAACTTTTCAGTACACCTACTAGTTTTATAGTTGGTGATTTACTTTTACTTGTCGATTCCCATTTCGCTACCAATAGTACTTACTAGTACAATTGTTTAAAAACTATCGACAATCGATATTGCTACAACATTAATTACATGAACAGAACTCAACCCACCAACTAGCATTTGCAACCAGTTTAATGCACCAAAGACTTAACCACAAGGCAATAAGGCACAAGCATTTTGGTTCAATGGTAAATGTTAAGTTGGATGTCGGAATCGGGTCAGTTCATATTACATGTTAATTCAATAAAAACATTATAAAAATAATGGGAAGTGGAATGAAAATATGGCTTCAAATCAGGGAATGATTTTTTAAATAAAATGAATGATTTGATCGAGCGTCTTTATTTTTTGTCATAGATAAAATTAAACCTAAAAATTAAGGGTCTTAAAGTAAATCACATGTACCCAACTCTCTAAATCCGCGTCTGCTAAATCAATATAATTATTATAATATTTAAACCAGCTTTTTCTGTTCCCAGTCTACTCCGTAATTTAGTATGAATAATGCCAAATGTAGAAAAACTGAAGCTGAAGAGCCTATCGCCCCAAATAGATGCCTCACTATAAGATAAAAATCAAACTACCTATTTCATAAAATGAAAAAAATTCAAAAAATCGTGTTGAATTAGAGATTTTTTTAAATACTTACAAGATTTATTGGATTATTTGAAAACTAGCTGTGCCATGGGCATAACTTAAAACTGTACAAAGGTGGACTTATCTCTATAAGAGATCTCTTCTATCAAACCTAATAATAATATTAGTGTAGAAAAAAAACATGATTTTTTTCGAGCCCTGCTTCAAATAAATTAGAATAATGTGAGTGTACACAGCCAATCGGCAGAGAATGCTAAATATTACTACGTAAGAAGCGACACCTCCATTCACCTCCCCGCCATTTTATCGTCTACCGCAAAACAGAGCATGCCTGGAGTACGCACCACACGCGATTGACAACCCACATCGAAGTAATTTATTTGACATTGCAAATTCGGAATCAGAAATCAAATCTATGTTGAATGGTATTCTACAGGTTACATTTTGAGGAGTGTGCCCAGGAATTCCCCTTGCCCCTTCCACTACCAGGCGTGGTGAGGGACTTCATCCTTATGTAGTAGACATACCACGCTCTCAGACGAATCGTTTTGCTTCCTCGTTCATAATGCAAACTGCTAAGGAATGGAACTCCCTGCCAGCCTGGATATTTCCGAACAAGTAGGTACAATTTGGATCTTTTTGAAGAAAGAGTGAATAAGCATCTTCTGGGTAAGCGCGCTCCACCTTAGGCCTCATCATCATTTACCATCAGGTGAGACTGAGGTCAAGCGCAAACCCATTAACAATAAACAAAAATTGTCTAGGTCCAGTGTATTTTATATTAGCTGTGGAGACGCGGGACCCAGACCATTCGACGCAATAAAAAACTCCAGTTTCCGAATTTTCAACATACAAAATTTTACTCAATGTTCGTCGATAATAATAAGTTTTTTTTAAATGTGATTCTTAAACTTTCCGTCCGTTATTGTATATTTCATTCCAGATTAATAGTCCTATGAAAACAAACGCATTTGCGTCTCGAAAACAAAATACACAATAGATGGTGTTCCTAAGTGGACTGCAAAGTTTACATGGTAATACAAACCTGTTTTTGCTGCTGGTGACCCTTTCATGTATATGTTACCGAGACGTAAATAGCGTTGGTTTTCATAGGACTATGAATCTGGAATGAAATATAGTTTGTTACCCCTCTAAAGCGTAAACATTGCCCCGTGAACGATTTACTGACCTTACCAAGTCTTTATATAAAACAAGTTTATTTTACTTCTTGTATCATAAAACTATTAATGTCATAGTCCATCAAATTGAAAGAATCTGGCCAGGCGTTAGTAAACACGGGTAGGTATATATGGACCACGACCAATGCTAGGGTTCAATCAGGTGCGTTCCTAGCTTTCTAAACAAGAGGGGTTGGAGGGGTCGTGGTTCACTTTGTTCTTTTATAATTTAAGTTACTTCAGTTTCATCATCATCATCATCATCAGTCCGAAAGAGTTCACTGTTGGACATAGGCCTCTCCCAAGGTGCGCCACTGAACCCGATCCTCGGTTCTTCTCATCCAGTCACTGCCAGCCGCCTTACGCAGATCGTCGCTCCATCTGGCCAGGGGGCGTCCCACACTACGCTTGCCCAGTCGCAGTCTCCACTCGAGAACTCGTTTACCCCAGGGGTAATCGGTTCTCCGACAGATGTGACCAGCTCACTGCCACTTCAGCGTACTATCTTTTGACTATAAGTCAAAATATTTGTATTCAAATTTAAACTATTTTATTGAGCTTTTCGCTGGCTGGCCGTGTAGTTCCCGGCATATAATAGGGTCACCTCAAATCTACCCGTGAGTGTCGTCAAGGCGACTAAGGGATAGCACCAGGGATTGCAGCAGCATTCTCCTGTGTATATTAAGATCATTACTGCGATCACCAATCCGCCTGCCAAGCGTGGTGATTATGGCAAAATCCCAATGGACAGCCCACCAAACGCTTTAATTGGAGAGGCTTTTACTATGAGCAATGGACATATTTCGGCTGATGATGATGATTGGATTTTGTTTGATATCATCATCATCATCATCAGGTTATTTTTGTCTCCACTGCAGGAGCACAACCCTCTCTCATCTGCCGGAGACAGACGGAGGATTTGGCCTACACTCCCCGCGTCGGCCAGACGAGTTGGAGAGGCCTGATTGATGTTTTATAATGTATTCCCTCAGTCGCCTTGTAAGACATCCACGGGAAGAGTTGGAGTGGTCCTATTCTACTCTACCGGAAACCACACGGCGAGTGTTTGTTTGATATATTTTAATTCTATTTTTCGGCTCATGCTAAGGCATTTCGGGGGTCTTAACCCCCCTGACTCCCTCCTGGGCACGGGCTAGGGTTCAATTCCCTAATGATCCGCCTAAGGTCGAATCGTTGCAACAGTCGGTATAACTATCAGTTTCCTATTGTAAACATACGAGAGTATATTATGTTCTGCTACTCCTAAGCTGTAACATATTTTACATCTCTCATATTCGGTAAGTAGGTCCTTATTACCCCCAAATGGGGCTTGTAGGTGACCAATTAGCGCCCTAGGGTAATAATGTAGCTAGAAAAGCCCCAGGGCGGTAAGTAATTTAAAAAAAACTCTTCAATCTTTCAAAAAGTTCGCGTACATCTAACCATCATACTGGCAACAGACATCATGCATTCAGGCCAATGACAAAAGAGGTTGCTTCGCTATTCAGCCTTGTCTTCGTATGAGTATAATAGTCATCAATTTTAAATATCGTACGGCGAAGCTCAATTTCGTTCTTGAAAAAAATAATTAAAAAAAATATGAAAAAACGGGGATTGAAATCTTTTACTTTAAATAACTAATAAAATGTTTTATTCTTGTAATGCCGGTTTTTTTTCTACTTACCTCACAATCGAGATGTAAAGCAGAGTAGTTAGCTCGGGTGTAAGCATCAATTGCACCCTCGAACTATAGGCTAATCTACTATATCTATATGGAGAAGAAAAAGAAAAAAATAATTGTTTTGTATGCGGAGGGAAGAGAAGGATGCGGGAAACGCTGATGCTCTTTAAGAGCTCATAGCTTCTCTTCAAGAGCTTCTGTTCTCTTGTGTTTTAGAAATAAGAAATGGCTTTGCTGTCAAATATGACTTTGAGAAGATACCTAACTAAATACCTACCTAAATCAATTTTTTTGGTCCCGTAAAGTATTTTTAAGTACATACCGGCATAGCAAAGCAAAACGGTGTAAATATTGATTAAATATCACACGAAATAAAAATGTAGATACATCATTAAAAAAATGTGTACGATTGTAATTTTCGCAGCATGGCCGTCCGTTATACCCAATCGTGTGTTTTCACCCTACACCGGCGCATACAGTTTGCACGGCGCGATTGCAGTTTATTGCAGTTGCATATTGCGACTACTGGCCTATTTTCAAAAGTATATTACATACATACGTACCTGATGCACACGCCATGGTACCAGAGGGATAGGCAGAGACGATATATCGCCACTTTGCATGATCCTAACACACCTCACTATATCAGCCCTTAGACGTCCACTGTTGGACATAGGTCTTCCCCAATGAACGCCACCACACCCAGTCGTCCACCCTTCGCATCCAGCCGCTTCCGGCCACCTTCTTTAGGTCGTCGGTCCACCTGGCAGCGGGGCGTCCCACCCTGCGCGTGCCGATCCGCGGGCTCCACTTCAGAACTCATCTACCCCAACGGCCGTCGGTTCTGCGACAGATGTGGCCCGCCCACTGCCACTTCAGCTTGCTAATCCTTTCAGCTATGTCGGTTACCTTCGTTCTTCGTCGGATCTCTTCATTACGAATCATATCCTTCAATGAAACCCCGAGCATAGCCCTCTCTATAGCTCGCTGAGCGACCTGGAACTTGTGGATCAGGCCCAACGTCAGTGTCCACGTTTCCGCGCCGTAGATCATGACAGGCAGGACGCACTGATTAAAGACTTTTGTCTTTAAACATTGTGGAATGGGCGACTTGAAGACTTGACGCAGTTTTCCGTATGCTGCCTAGCTCACTAGCCTCCCTTTAATTTATCTCACGTCTCATTTTCGAGGACGTCACCAATTCACTAGCCTCACTATCTTCCCTCTAATTTATCTCACGTCTCATTTTCCAGAACGTCACCAATTTGGTCCTTGAACGATCCTTTACCTATTATTGTTCTAAGAAATTGACCGAAGACCTTAAAAACGAGAAGTGACTGACTACAGAGGATGTGGTGGCGTGCATTAAAGAAAGGCTATGTCCAGCAGTGGACCGCGCTAGGTTGTTGGTGATGATGATGATGTTGTTCTGAAAAATATGTCTAAAATAAATAAATAAAAATAATAAACTAGTGTGTACTTGCTGTCTAGTTCCCGGCTTAGAATAGGGCCACCCCCAAACTTGCAACAGGGACGGCAGCAGCGTTCTCTGTATATATTAAGATCATTGCTGCTGCCCGTCCCTGGTGCAGTCACTTAGTCGCCTTGACGACACCCCCGGAAAGATCGGGGGTGGCCCTATTCTAAGCCGGGAACCATAGGGAACCACAATTCATATAATACTATGTATTTTATGCATCAATACAACATTTATTTATTATCTCAACACAAAGATTAAGTACAATTATAATGTACGTATAAAATTAAAATGAGTACAATTTATCTTTTGTGAGAGACTGGTGCCTAAAATAGGATGAACCTGTGAGATCAGGTCACCAGGCTCCCACCTCATGGAATTTTTGCGCATCACCTTGTCATACCAAGCGAATCGAAAACATATTTTTATTATTATCGCATAGGTACAAGAAACTTTGTAATACATCGGAAAATGCCATTAGTTTCATATAAATATTCAGTTATATGCAAATGCAAGGGAAATCATCATAAATGTGAAATTAATTATTAATCAGCTGTTAAATTAACATGATCATTTAATTTATAGACTCGATCTGCTATAAATTTACACGTTATATGCGATTTTACTAACTGGTTATATGGACCAATATAAATAATGTTTATACATGACTCGTCTATCATTATCAGCTTGCCCACACCCACTGCTGGACATTGGCCTTCCTTAAAATCGTGTATTAGAACCATGGTGGACTCGCCTCACGTTCATGAGGTCGTGGGTTCAAACCCCGCCCGTACCAATGAGTTTTTCGAAAATTAAGTACGGATAACCTGGTGGTCAGACCCGGTGAGGAGGGTGGCTGGCGGATCCTTATATGAAGCAGTGCGGCTGGCCAATGACCGCTATGCGTGGAGGCGCATTTTATACGGTCGCGATCCTCAGCAGTGAGGTAACGACAGAGAAGAAGAAGAAAAACCTGCATATGCCATAGAAGAAATTCTAAGTCGTATGTGAAGTCTAACAAATCGGCTTGGGGCACCGTCGATGGACAGGGGTTTGTCACAAAAGATCCTGAAGGGTCGAAGTGTCGCCAGGTCTTCCTGGCCCCCTAAGAAGATAAGATTAAATAATATCGTGTATTAAGACCCCTTCAACCTTCCCGTGGGTGTGTGGGTGGGTAAAGGCGGCTAAAGGATTGCAGCAGGGATTACAGCATCAGCGGTCTCCTGTGTATATTAAGATCATTACTGCGATCCCCAATCCGCCTGCCAATCGTGGTGATTATGGCAAATCCCTCATGGACAGCCCACCAAATATGGCGCTGATGATACGGCACGGTACAAACTCATAACATTCCCTGTGGCAAAACGTAGCCTTAAGTCCAAACTAGACGAACGAGCCGTTCGAGTTATGTCGTTATTCCCGCTAAAGAATATATCATCATCATCAGGTTATTTTTGTCTCCACTGCAGGAGCACAACCCTCTCTCATCTGTTGGAGACAGACGGAGGATTTGGCCTACACTCCCCGCGCTGGCCAGACGGGTTGGGGAGGCCTGACTGATGTTTATAATGTAGAAAATTAAAGGATATATAGACGTCCGTAATATTGACAAAAAACCCACGCCATGAAAGTCTGACAGTGGATCTTAGTTAATTGATTACGCCTACATAAGGCTTTTAATCTAAAAACAATGCTAATGGTGGTCAAACTACAACTGCATTGTATAAAATCTGGAACGTAAAGTCATTACTACAGTGCTGGCGATTGATAATTTATAGCTTAGCTGGATTTTCTGCGACTTATATTCGTTTCTTCGATGGGGATAACGTCATGTATGTGACATCTGTCAGGTACATACTAAATTCGGCCGATTAAACTGCACCGTAAGACAAATTAAACAAATAACTGATATTGCTACCGCGAGAATACTGTAGCTAATTTTACAGTATCGTGGCATACGGTATCCTACTGTGGAGTCAAGCAGCAGATATACGAGTAGATATCATTTTTAATTATGCAAAAGGAAGTTTTTGGGCTAATCTATAATATACGTAGTAGAGTTATATTGTGTTATTTTTTTTAAGAAATTAACATATTTATTTGTTCCTTTTATTATTAGTATTCTAGTTTTATTTAATCCAATTATTGTTTTTAGCTATTGTATTTATTATTTTTTTAAGCTTAGAATAATAAGCGGTAAAATAAATATTTAAGCTCATTCTTAAATTACTTATATAATAAAGCTATATTCCATAGAAATATCCGTTTATTTATCACCATAATCATATTCATGCTATTTACCATGCGGGGTAGACAGAGTCAAATCGGTCCTGAGCTGAAAAAGCGGTCTTTTAATGTCATCTCATTCTCTTTATATGCTAGTTCTTTATTAGAAGTTACACTCTGCCTGTTGCCCGTATGTGCAACTTTTGGACTAGCTAATTTGAAAAGTTATTCTGTCATTGTTCGCAACAAATATATTTTGTTAGCATCTCTTGTAGTGGTACCACAGGTTTCTCGCCCAAATTAGACAGTCGCCCACACGACGTTTTTTTGTCTCAAGTTTCTATACCAAAATTCTAAGCTCAATACATGCTTTCTCTTTTTAAATTAGGTTTGTTGTCTTATGTATTGACATAATATTTTACTGTTATTCTCCTCTCAAAAGTTTAAACTAATAATTAGTAACCCAACTAATACCCGTTTTTAACAATGAATAACTGATTATTAATGTGGTTTACGGCTCTGGAAGCTAAGTCCTTTCTGACTAAACAGAGTGTGACCACTGGTGCCAAAATAAAAATAAAAATTTACTCTCTGTAAAATTAAGAATTTTGACTTACTTAGTATCCTACTAATATTATAAACGCGAAAGTTTGTAAATATGGATGGATGTTTGTTACTCTTTCACGTAAAAACTACTAAATGGATTTTAATGAAACTTTACAATAATATAGCTTATACATCAGAATAACACATAGGCTGCAATTTATAAAGATATTGTGTGAATTGTCCAAAATATCAAGTAAGTAGGAAAAAATCTACCATCTGCGAGCTATTCTGGCGTGCGCCATAAAATTATAATTTTAATGTCATAATGTTGGTTATTTTCTACGCCACGCTAATATAAGCTACTCGAAATACTAATCCTGCGCAGACGAAGTCGCGGGCACCAGCTAGTATGTAATACTTTTTGCTTACGTAGTGTTAGGACATCTTTAATTGCTCTACCTAAGCCTATCTCTGCTCATTATCATGGAAATTTAATGGTATAATAAATAATAATAATAATAAATTTTATTTGTCCCATCACAATCTTACAATTTGTCCAAATAGTATTGTTACATAAGTTTTCAACAAATAATTCAGATTGCGTGAGAGTGGTGCCTGTAGTAGGTCGCGCGCTGCAACCTGTGGTACAGGTCACCAGGTCTCCGCCTCTTAGAGTATTAACTAGGTACATTTTGGAAATAGGTAGTGTAACTAAAATTCTGTTTGTATGTATGTATGTATGTATATGGAGGGTTGAGGTTGGGGGGTTGGGATAGAGATGATTTAGGGGAGAGGTCGGGGTGGGGGGAGGGGGTTAGATTGAGCTACGCACAGGGGAGAAGTAGGTTTTCGGTATCATTATAATTTTGAGTTAGAAGCATCAGGTACATCTACCTTTACGGTCATAATCCTCTCATAAAATGTATAATGTCCCAATCTGTCAACACCATGCTAATCACGTCATCAGTGTCAACGCGTTAACGCATTAACGTTAAAACGTTAACAGATATAACTTGTGAAATAACGCGTTACGCTTTCGTTATCTATAGGTTTCCGTGACGGTTAATTTAATTAAAAGACGTTAAGAAAATAACGCATTTATATCAAAAATAACTGGTTTCGTACTGGCCAGAGTGCGGATTAGATCGTGTCGTTAGTCATACAGGGTGTGATATTTAATTTCTTACTTTGATTCCTTCAATGTACCACTGTAACATCCAAGGATCAAGGTGGTTTTAATGCTTGATTCTTGGTAACATCAGTGTTTTTTTTTAAATTAATATTTTGTATTTATTCATCAATAGTCTAGCAATATTCAACGTCAACTATAATCTGTATGTGTTTGTTTATTGAGCATGAATTTAAATTGTAGGGTTCCGTACCAAAATTTAAAAAAAAATCTTTTTATTGCAAAAGGAGCCGAATATTTTTGAAATTTTGACAGCGAAAAATCTGAAATAATTAGAATTAATAGGGGTTTATGTAAATATTACAGGAAAAATAAAACAATATTACATACTTCTTTTTGCGGGCTTAAAATGAAATTTATTGCGTGCTAATAATAAATTCTTACTTAAATAACTTTTTATACGTTTCCTTTCAAATACGGAATCCTCGATGCTCGAGGCCGACTCGCAATTAATAGTTTTTCCTTCATAAAATGTGCAATTATGACCAAATGCTATAAATGCGAAAGTTTGGATGTTTGTTACTCAATCACGCTTCAATCACTGAACGGATCGGGATAGAACTTGGCACACATATAGGTTGGGTCCTGGAATAGGACATATGATAGTTTTTATCCCGAAAAACATCTCATTCCTACGGGAAACCAAATTAATCGTTAAAAGCAGTGAAGATGTTTAAATATCGAAACCTACGCGGACGAAGTCGCAGGGTAAAAGCTTGTATAGACTAAATGCATCTGGACGAACATAATTATCTGATGAGAAAGGGTGCTTCGGTTGACAAACTATAAGTACTGCTTCTCATGGGAAGCATCCTGTATTTACCTAGATATGATTACTTATGTCTAGTGGGGCAACGACTCTATATTTTTACATAGATCGAAGTTTTCACATTAAAAGCGTATCTTAGTTGATCTTACACGTTTAACCTGTCCCATGGCAATCACCCTGTATACGAATAGATATATTAACGTCAATATTCGGTCGGTCCCTTCACGAATACCAGAGCAGGGCCCATTATCATACATTACAAATATCAACACACTTGTATGTGCGTTTGGTAGAGGAGCCACTGTATTTGTGAATCTGTTAGATGAATGCGATTTTGTATGGATATGCGTTTAGTTCTATCTTACGCCGCATGCACATAACTTGTTAATCGATATAGAAAGAAACTCGAATTCCAAATGCTTTTTCAATTGGATTGATTTCGAGGTATATTAAATAGAGTCACATAATTTTCATGGGGCTCAAAAATACATTAGAATAACGCAATTTAAACTAATATTATAAAGAGGAAAGATTTAATGTTTGTAACGAATAAACTCAAAAACTACTGGACCGATTTCAAAAATTCTTTCACCATTACAATGCTACATTAACCCTGTGTAACATAGGCAATATTTATTACTATAAAAAATTAGGGATCCCTACTAAAACTTCAATAATGTAACCCAAGCTGTAAAAACATTTGCAATAAAATTTCTTTCATCCCATGCGCTGCGGAAACTATTCATAAAAAAACTACTTCTGTCCTGCATAAATATTATAATATTATACATTTACTCTATATTTATCCCAATTTTTTTTAAGATAAATGTCCACCAATGCGTAGACGGGGCGGGTCGCTAGTCGTCTACTAAAACAAAGAATACCCAGACCGTCTATTTGTTAGTTAATCTGTCCAAGAAAGCCTACTATAAGTTAGATGAGTACTTAAATGATAAAAGTCCATGGAGTGCTTGATGGCTCAGCATAGGTAGACTTAATGATTGTAATGAATAAGATAAACCAAAGGTAGGGCCCTGTGCCGTTGGGTTTGTTGCCACACAGGCAGAATTTGACGTCAAAAAGAGAATAATGTATTCCAATTTTGAAAATAAATATTTTGATTTTGATTTGTGAGATAGTCGTCGATTTTCAAACAAGTGGTGCTTTAGCGGTATTTTACCTGCGCAATATCATAGGTACATAAGTGATAGGTACGCAAAAACAAAAGTTTACGAACCGTGTTTAAGGGCGCTGTTGTTCAAGTGGTGTCACGGGGCGACAAGCAGGCATAGGAAACTTGGCGACGTTTGTCAGGATCGCGCAGTGACGATAAATTGTCTCTGCCTGTGAACGGCCATATTAACTCTATATCATCATCATCATCAGGTTATTTTTGTCTCCACTGTAGGAGCACAACCCTCTCTCATCTGCCGGAGACAGACGGAGGATTTGGCCTACACTCCCCGCGCTGGCCAGACGGGTTGGGGAGGCCTGGTTGATGTTTTATAATGTATTCCCTTAGTCGCCTTGGTAAGAATTGGAGTGGTCCTATTCTACTCTACCGGAAACCACACGGCAACTCTATACAGGGTTACAGGAAAAGTCGTGCTAGATCCCTTAAGGGTGTGGAGCACCCATCATTTCTGACTTATTTCACTATGAAACACCCTACCCTAAACTTAACCCTTTTCGAGATATTCGACTTTTAATTTTTTTATTGAAAATTGCTGATTTTTAGGCTACTACATTTATTTTTGTTTATTTTGTGTATCTTATTATTATTATTATTGCATTTTTACATGTGTAGTAAGATGCTTTAGGACGTCAATCATTAAAATAGTGCACAAGTTATTTGAATAGACCGTAGTAGACAAGTGAAAGAAAAGAAATAAAAAACATATTAGAAAGTTTATTTTTCTCTAAGGGATATCTAAAAAAAATATTATGGTAATTGTTCGGCAGATGTTTTTTAAAATATCTACGGTTCATCAGCTATCTAACGAGGTATAATAATGTAGGGTTTTATTCAAATGCATTCAAAAAAATTTAGTTTCATAGGCGACAGTGGAGAAGAAAATGTATACTTAGCCCTAAAAAGTAAAATAAAACAATAGGTAAGCATGAAATGCCATTTATTAAAGGTTTTCTCACAACTTTTTCTTTTTCTACAGTTCATGTTCAACATGGCCGCCTCTATTTCTAATACATTGTCGCATCCTTCTACGGAGACCGGTCTTCACTACGCCAGTGGTCAATGTGGTCCTCATTTTATTTGCTGCATCCACAATCCTTTCTCTTAAGTCTTCCACAGACGAAACTGGATTCGGCTCGCTGTACACGAGACTTTTCATGCAGCCCCACACATGAAAATCCATGGGGGTTAGGTCCGGACTTCTTGCTGGCCATGGCAATGGCCCACCTCGTCCAATCCATTTGTTTGGATAATTTGTGTCCAGCCAGTCTCTGACACTTCTCCTGAAATGGGCAGGGCAGCCATCGTGTTGGAACCACATGTCCCTGATCAGGTTGAGTGGCAGATCATCCAGCAAATCACTCAAGTCTGCTCTCAGGAAATTTTCGTAGCTTTCCCCGTTTAGATTATCCGGGAGAAAGTAAGGTCCAATCAAATGATTGGAGATAATGCCCATCCACACATTCACGCTGAATCTTCGTTGGGACCCCTTCACTCTTTTCTTATTGGGATTCCTTAGTTCTTTTAGGGCCCAGTAATGGGCGTTGTGATAGTTAGTTATGCCATCTTTATCAAATTTGGACTCATCCGTCCACAAGATATTTCTTAAAAAATCTGGGTCTTCTACATCAGCATTTAGCATAAATCTGCAAAAGTCCAATCTTCTCGCGGGGTCCCCTTCTTCAATAACGTGTACTGGCGTGTAATGGTACGGGTATAGGCCAGCAGTATGCACTGTAAACCACACTCTCCATTGCGAAAGCCCCAGATCACGGGCAACAATATTAGTGGAAGTAGTCGGATCCGCTCAAAAGCAGACTGACAACCAAAACAATGTTTCCGGTTGTATTCCCAGTCCTAGCCGGTGTCTACACATTTTTTCTTTCATTCGTACCTACATAAATCGTCACTTGTCTCGCTCGCACGGTGCGTCTTAACTTGAAGGACAATAGGCGTGGGACCGTTAGAACTGCTACCTGGAGCGTCCCAACTACTTTTTTTCCACGAAATGTAATACAAACCCTAGATTGTTACACCTCGTTAGATAGCTGATGAACCGTAGATATTTTAAAAAACATCTGCCGAACAATTACCATAATATTTTTTTTAGATATCCCTTAGAGAAAAATAAACTTTCTAATATGTTTTTTATTTCTTTTCTTTCACTTGTCTACTACGGTCTATTCAAATAACTTGTGCACTATTTTAATGATTGACGTCCTAAAGCATCTTACTACACATGTAAAAATGCAATAATAATAATAATAAGATACACAAAATAAACAAAAATAAATGTAGTAGCCTAAAAATCAGCAATTTTCAATAAAAAAATTAAAAGTCGAATATCTCGAAAAGGGTTAAGTTTAGGGTAGGGTGTTTCATAGTGAAATAAGTCAGAAATGATGGGTGCTCCACACCCTTAAGGGATCTAGCACGACTTTTCCTGTAACCCTGTATACGAGCGCAAAAAGGTATTGTCCCCTTGCACTGGCTCAGTCAGTAAATTTGATCACGATCGTGTTTCAAACGATCATAAAATGACCACTTCAATAGTTGACCACAGTTTTTACAGTGTATTTGTGTAGCTAGAGGTCGTCCTAGGAGGACGTTCAAGGATCAAATTAGGAACGTCCTCAACAAGGCTGCGGTCCGCCGAGATGAAAAAAGAGGCGCATGAAAAGGTTGATGAATGCGAGTGAGGCTAGTGAGGTGTGTCGGGATCGCGCAAAGTGGCGATGCATCGTCTCTGCCTACCCCTCTGGGACCAAGACGTGACCATTATGTAAGCAATCCCGCGAAATACAAAGTCATTTTGTTCTCTCTAAGGGTCTTGTTATATATTAAGATAAGCGATTGGCTTCTATTTCTCGTAGTTAGATGGCAAATGCTTAAATATTAGGTACTACATTCGTTACCCCAACTACATGCCTAGCACCTTACTTGGTCTAGGCATATGCTGAGTCGTTTGCCCTTTTGCTGCCACGGCACACGCATACTATTTTAACTATGTTAAAAAAATTTAATTGTTTTCTCTAGTTCTTATAATTTTTTTTCCTCAATTTCTTGCTTTGTTGGTTTTTTCTTTGTGTGTGCATGGTATGGTAATAAATAAAAGTTTTTCTTTCTTTTCTTTAATGAAGGTAGTTCGCGTTGTAAGTAAGTCTTCAGGCGCTTGTACTCCATAACAATATCCTATATGTTCTTAAATGGGCCAGGAGACCTTTCGACACTTCGACCGTTCAGGCTCTTTTGTGCCAAACCTGCCCACCGACGGTGCCCCAAGCCATTTTAGTGGCTTAGAATATAGAATTTCTTCTTTGGAATAAGCAGGTTTCCTCTCGATGTTTTCCTTCACCGAAAATAAATGAAAAACCTATGGGTACGGGCGGGATTTGAACCCACGACCTTAAGAACGTGAGGCGAGTGCACAACCAACCCGGCTACCGCGGCTCTATCCTATATCATATACGTTTAGGGCCCTAGTCATTGCTAAATCGGTTTATAACACGATCGACTTCCATCGCCGATCTCATTGTGGTTTGTATAATCGCATAAGGCTACCGCCAGGTGAAAAACCGCAGGTTATGATATGAGTTATGACCAGTGGTCGGAGTAGGTATATTGATTTTTGCTACTTGCATCATGCTGTCATAATATGGACATGCCTTTTTAGAGAAATCGTTATCGAAAAATCCCGGGATTCCCGGCAGTGACTGGATGAGAAAAACCGAAGATCGGGTTCAGTGGCGCGCCTTGGGAGAGGCCTATATCTTTCAGGCTGATGATGAAGAAGTAAAACATTATAATTAAGAGGACAATATATTGGAGCTCCCACACTAGACCATAGGTTCAGTCTGTACCGGGGAGCCTGACATTACAGGTTAAATTACAACTGTAGAATGAATAGATATTGAAAGAAACAAATGAAGGGTGAAATTTAGATTGGAGTTGTGACTGTTTGGCGAGATTTATTTCAGCAGTGGACCTGTTTCGGCTGACGATGAGTATGTCTTAGAACTAACTAGACGTTGTCGTTATCAAATTAAAATGTATTACTTTTAACCAATGCTTGTCGTCAGACGGAGACCCATAATTAGCAAACAAAACAAATATCACGTTAGTATCGGTGCCTTTCAAAAACTTGACCATGATCATTAATTCGTCACATCAATCTTTCTATACGCGTTTGTCTGCCAACTCGTATCCTACAGAATTGTTTTTCTTATCTACAATGTGGGAGGATTCTATTGCCTATTTCTCTCTCGCAGAACATTTAATTAATACTAAATATTGACGCTACGGTTAAATAATGTCAATATTTAGTAAATAATTAAATGTTCTGAGTAATAACTGCACAAGTTTCATTGTGAATGTGAAAGAGTTGTGGCTACTTGCGTGGAATAGAGCGATTGTTTGGAACGCTCCATCTAGTAGTATACAATTGTAACATTTTGTGAAAATAGCTGTTAGCTTTCCTAATAAAATAAAATAAATAAATAAAATAAATAAAGAGATCGTTGTTAGTAGGATAGGATTCATTTCCAGTATGTCATACTAAGAAATATAACTAGTCGGACTTTTTTTGTCCAAACTGTCCAACCGTAGAACTAATTGTATGACCAGTTGGACTAACCCCTCAGGAATGGCAACATACGACTAAAGACTGCAAGGTGTGGCCACTCACCATCAGGTGGGCCGCTGCTGCGTCAATTCAATTACTCTTTATTGCTATTAATTACTATTATTAAGATCATTACTGCGATCACCAATCCGCCTGCCATGCGTGGTATGTACATTCATAATGCTCACGCCTTGATCCCAGAAGGGTAGGCAGAGACAATGTATCGACACTTTGCACAATCTAATGTCACTAAGTTGCTTTCCTTCGCCCGCTTTTCGCCCATGCGTGGTGATTATATCAAATCCCCCAATGAACAGCCCACCAAAAGTGGCATTCTATTGGGGAGGCTTATGTCCAGCAGTGGACGTATTTTAGCTGATGATGAGATACAATAATAAAGCCCAGCTAAGCTGACATTACTACATCTGAGCGGTCTTATCTCTAAAAGCGGTTTTATTGCAGACAACCTTTTGGGTAAAGGGTAAGAATAGCACAGATATACTAGATAGATTTTTGACGTTATGATATCCGTTCGGACTTGTTTGGTCGCAGCAGTTTCGACTTCTAGATGCATGGTAACTCATACAATCCTATTACAAAGTCTGAATTCAAACATGCATTTATGCTTTGAATCCCTTACATGTTCACGATTTTAACAAGGTATTCCATTTATCTATCCATCTAAGGTTATCAATGACAGTGCATCTGCTGCGTATATGCGTCGATGATCAACATAAAATAGGTTGTTTTACTAAACGGCTAAGTAAGCTAGCTAAGTAGTGTAGCATTTGAATATATTATGGCCACTTCTTGAAAGAAGCTTGACTGAATATACATTACCAATATTCTGTTCGTTCACATTCACATGTTGTTCACTCTGTTTATTTTTAGCGATAGGACCATTTTTAGGTGTTGTATCTCATCCTTGTACTCATAATTTGTTGTTTTTTTTTATTTTATATCCAAATCAAACGTAAAACAGCAACTTAAAATCGTATGTCTCTCTCACCAGAAAATAAAACCCTTAGAACTATAAAAATGGCATTTAAACTTTTTGTGAAACACCAAATTTCCCACTTTACCTACAACACATTCGTTGTCGAGACGAAGATCGGAGATGGTTGATAAGCACAGCTTAGTTATCGTTAGCCGTGACAGCCACTTTCACCACTTAACTTAACCTAACTTAACTCCAACTTAACTATACTCTACGCTTGTAAACATGCGTTAAGTTCACTAGTTAAAGCATCTCAGATATTCAAGTGCTTTCGTTCAAAAGAGATATTCATATATCTTTTGTTAATCCGTCCGACAGAAAGAGCTATTAAAAATCACTGGACCAATAAGAGAAATCATTAAGTTCATTGTAGAAAATGTAATATTTTTGTTGTAACTTCTAATGAATATGAATGAAGTGTGAATTTGGATTGGTGCCTTTTCAATGCATTTAGAAACGTACAGAAGGAAGTGGTTTTCTCGTAGTCAAGCTGCCAGAACGACTTCTCGGACGAGGTCTCCTCCTATCCGCAGAGGTACGCGGCTCCTCCCTATCGCCACTTGGAGTCTTTCCTCTCATACACACATCCCTCATCTCCTCAACCTTAACTGCTCCACTCTGGATGCACTCCAGGACAGCCAAATGCAAACTCGTCATGTGGTTTTTGACAGCAAATTCTGATATTTCCAACGCGTTATGAGCATTAACTGTAGTTACAATTTTATCTACGCATTTCTGCTCTAACTCTGGCATAGAGTAATACTCAGCCAGTATCATTAGCTGCTGCAGTCCTGTCTCTGGTAGAGTTCGAAGATACAAGTATTCTTTGAAGTGGTTAAGCGTCGTCCTGCAGGTTCCAGTAACGCTGACGCGGCCTTCTTTCTGGTTCCGCCAATCTCCTTCGAACATTGCTTTAAGAACAGAGCTGGAAGCAGCTAAGACAGCCTTGTGGACTCTTACAGAACCACCATCGTCACAACGCAGCTCGAAATCTGTCAACTCTTTATCATCATGAAGAGCTGCAAAGCTTCCAATATCCGAATCAATCGCTCCCACTGTTACTGTGACGTCAAATATATAAGTGTAGCTATTCCTCACTTCATGGATCAGTCTCCAAGTACTATCATCGTTTTTGAAACACTTTTCGTTTATATTGAACTTCTTACTTGAAAACTTTATGATGTAATTTAAGTTATCTGCAGCAGGTTTAGTGAACTTGATGAAAATTAAGTTGTTATGCTCTGATGAGTAGCCGTTGCTTATTTTGATGATGATTACTTGGAGTTGGAAGGTGATTCTTCCATGTACAGTATATACTGGGCTTGTTTTTGTTACGTACGCATAGCCTGTGTTCACGTCTGATATTTCAAACATGCCTTGTAGAGTCCAACCTTGATTGATGATTTCTTTAGCTTCCACTTCGCGGCAATTAGAATTCATTGTAAATGGTGTTTTTTACACTTGTATTTTATTAATTTGTTATCAATGTTTAGATAGATTATATCATTGTTCTTTTCTCTCTGATCTATTATCTTTTTGTTCTGTATTTTATGGGTTTGTTTTGTTCCGAATTTTTATATGTATTTTTTTTTATTGTAATTTTTGCATTGATATGTTTTAGTACATTTTTGTGAGATAAATATAATTATTATAATTGCTAATGTCAAAGTACATGTCAACTTTGACCAACCTTTTTATGACATTTATTTCAATTTCAAAAAAGATATAATGTATGTATGTCTGTAAACGCTTTATTGTACCCAAAAATCACAACAACAACAATAATAAAATAGGAATTAAACTGTGTACAAAGGCGGACTTATCTGCCACTCCTTTCATTTTTAAGCGTAATATTTATATGTTATCATCATCAGGTTATTTTTGTCTCCACTGCAGGAGCACAACCCTCTCTCATCTGCCGGAGACAGACGGAGGATTTGGCTTACACTCCCCGCGCTGGCCAGACGGGTTGGGGAGGCCTGATTGATGTTTTATAATGTATTCCCTTAGTCGCCTTGTACGTCATCCACGGAAATAGTTGGAGTGGTCTTATTCTACTCTATCGGAAACCACACGGCGAATGTATATGTTATGTATATTTCTTTTAGTAAAATATTACTGTCAATATCATAAATCTGTAAGGATTTGCATACCTACTTGATCATAGATTTGCAGTTAGTATTGTTTTGATAAGTGTTGACGCGGATCCTTCGATAGCTCAGTTCCTTAGTGAGTTAATAACAACTACACTTAGGAACCAATTAGCTGTTAGTAGATGCGATTTCAATATAACGCATTTTGGCGCGTACATTATGTATATTACCCTTTACTATCCTTGTTTGTTTATAGTATCATTATGAAGCCTTATTTATTTAATTATATTATGTTGACATTTCATGGAACATTCTTTAGTTGGTCAAGTAGGTTTAACAAAGGTCAATAATCTCAAAAATGCTAGTTGTGTCATTAAAATATCATTAAACTCTATTAACATTTAAATATTCTATTTTTATATCAGTATTTGTAATAAATACTTTTGTATTTGGGGCAAATATTTTCGATGGCATGTGGTGTGGCCATAAAACAAGTGAACAGGGAAGTAAAAGTTACAGGCGGTAGCGAGTGTCTTGTTACGATAAATTTTATAAAATTATTACTAACATATATCAGTTGCATCTGTTTGAATTTAGACTTTGCCACATGCTTGTTAGATTTACTGAATCATACGCCTAACTTTCGAATACAAACGATAAATTATTCGTCGATGAAGGCAAAATTAATTAGACATTGAACAAAAAACAAAAAAATTACCTTTTATGGTAATTAATATAAATAGAATGTTTTGTATGTAATGTTTTTTTTTGTCAACAGTGACAGCAGTATGCATTCTGCTAGAAGTGGGTGCGCTTCCGAGTCGGCGCAGCGGATTCATATGCAATGATCCGGATCTCTCGTTCCCTCACACGGGGGACACGTTCTCCATCTCAATCGTCGCAGCCATTACAATCATTGTGCCTTTTGCGATTGTAAGTTTACTTTTTATATAACTAACTTTCAGATATTAGATAAAAATTAAAGTCTAAAAAAGATTTTAAAAAAACCAATCGATTAATACTTGATCCTAGGAAATTCCATTCCAAATCAATTGGTATCTAATAAATAAAAACTTCACGTGTCTGTACATTGAAGATATTTACAAAAAAATTGGGGTGTCTAAGGATAAGCAACAGAACATATTTCGATCATTTGTGAAATTTTAGTCTGTTTGTCTGTGAGTTTGTGCACGCATCACTTAAAAAACTACTGAACGGATTTTACAGCTAGTATGAAAATAAACGCCTCAAAATAAATAAGCGTCTCAAAAATAATAATAGATGGTATTCCAAACTAGACCACAAGGTTACATGGTACTACCAATACCTTCCTTTTTGCTGCTAATATCTCTTTCATGTAGTACCTAGTATATGTGGTAGCGTCTGTTTTCCTATGACAATTTATTTGTAATGGAATACTGATAAATACTTATATGCTCCACACAAATCTGTTGAAGTGCTTGAAGTTTAAATAATGAACAGGGTTGCCATATATATTAACTTAAAAATAAATTGACCGCTAGTAAAAATACGGCAATAAACAGCGTATTTCATGGCCACAACAAGAACTTGAATAACCACGAGTAACGCCGCGGGGCAGATAAGTTTTATATAAACCCGGAACATTTAAACACACTTTTCAAGAACGAAGTCACTAAAATAGGCACTGATTACAATATGTAGGTAAACAAACAATAATATTTACTGACATATTCTCACTGACGTATAAAAGTTAAACATCTTTTGCTAATAAGTTAGAGTTGTAAACAAAATTGGAGTTCTGAGGAGGACAATATTAATAGAAATACCTTGTATTATTGTCATGAAAGTAAAGTGTTAAATTAAGGTTAAATCACTTGTTCAATTAGTCGTTAAATTTATTACATTGATTTGCACAAACTGTAAAAGTAATGGACACTATTATTTTCATTGCAGATAATAACTTCATTTTTGTACTTTATGACTTCTATCGATAATAATTGGTATGGATCTGGGCTTCATCGCAGACAGAAGTATTACAGACTAACTAATAAAATAGATGTCTTCAATTTTGGGGCTCGAGCACATTGATCCGAAGCACCAATTGTAGAACAGATGGAAGACCAGAGGAATATTACATGCACCACTCCTTGGCTTCCTGTCCTACAAGGCGATTGATAAATTCGGCATTAATGCCAAATACTGCGATTACTAACCAACCCTGCTACCCAGATCATAAGAGCATAAATCCTTTAGGCTTAATATCTAAATGTCAAAACATCCCAAGTGCTAAATAGACCAAGTTTGTATCTAATAATGACAACTTTTCACAGATGTGGGCAGTAGAGACTGCGCTCCACCAAAATGACGAGTACACGCTGAAGAAGAACAAGGCCTGCGTAAGCGCAAGGACAGCAGCTGTGAGTTACAGAGACTATATCTACGGAGCAGTGGTCAATCTCACCGTTCTGGAAGTGGTCAAATGTGTCGTCGGGTCGCCCAGGCCGAGTTTCTTTGATCTGTGTAAGCCGGATATGGCCAATATTTGTAATGGGTAAGTCTGTCCTTTTTTATATAACCTTAACCATAAAAGCAGTAAGACAACCACTGTAACCAAAACCGACGTAAGTGCCAAATAAATTGAGTGCACTTTTGGGTTATAACTTACAGTATTATTTATTAGTCGAGAGACATTATTGGTGAAGTGTTTGCTCTTAATACTAATTTTCCATTGCTATAATAGCAGTAGGAATTCGAGGAAAACCTTTGATTAAATTAAAAACATTTATTTTTCTATATCCCCTAATATCTTCTGTTCTTTTTTTGGATTCCTCACTATTTTCATTTTTTCCAGCACACACTACAAGCACAATATAATTTAACGGCAATTAGATCAATTCCTTTTGTTTTACAACTGAAATCTCGGAGTGAAATGCAATTGTGTCTTTATTACGGACTTTTAAGGACCTTATTTAAGACCTTGAACCTTATCCTCGGATTTTGGCATAAAAATATACGTTGCAGCTTTGGTCCTTCAAGTTCTTACAATAAATCTTTCAATATCAGTCGCGAATGTAGATAATTCTAGTATTTGCCGCCCCCATAAGTTAATAGAACTCAGTTATGACGATGGTAGAGTTAGTAGAGATGGTAATAGGTTTGTCGTAATGTACTTTCATTCATAAAAAAATATTGTATCAAAAAGCCGCTGGAAAGGCAATTAACCAACCAAGACCTATTTCAAGAGGAATCCTTACTTTTGGGATAGACCTAGCTACAGGACACCCTCTTATACCAATCTGCACGGCAGCGGGTCGCGTACTTCAGCATATTCCTTCAGTCTTTTGATATCTAGTCCTTTCTCCCTCACGACGGCAGTTTCCCATACTGCAAAGATCTTTTAGATACTTTTTAACATTTATCTTCATTCCACAGCTCTGAATACGTGAGCAGTTTCATCTGTACATCGACGACGTACTCGAGATATCTCCAAATCGACTCCAGCAGAAGCTTTCCATCAGCGCACGCGTCGCTTTCAGTCTACTGTGGGTTGTTTCTGGCTGTAAGTATTAAGTTTCTGCCTTTTGCGGTGGAGACCCTTGGCGCGTGGTCACCGGAGGCTATCAACTTCGCTAGCCTCATCGGGAATTTCTTAAAAGAAAAATCCGGTGACCCTCGAGCCAGGGCCTTCTTCGTTCGCCGCATCAGTATAGAGATTCAGAGGGGCAACGCCGCGAGCGTTTTAGGCACAATACGCAATTCCGCAGAGCTGGAGGAGATCTTTTACCTGTAACGGTTTTACATATATACGAGTATTTATATATTATTATATATATACGAGTATTTATATATTATTAGTTTTAATTAAGATTTTCATTGTGTGAATAATAAAATTTTGTTGAGATGCAAAAAAATGAAAAATGGAAATTAAACATTGAATATCAGATAAATAAAATTTGGAAATTATGTTTTAGTTTTATAGATAAAGTCAAAAATACTATAGCTATGTTCAACAGTGACTGGCGAGAGACTGATTTTGTTCAATATATTGAAGGCTAGAAAATAATCTAATAATGGAAGCTCGAGTACTCATGGCGTGATTTGCAGATGTATTTGTTTAAAAATAAAGGTGCAATTTGACTGATAAGGTACCTGATACCAAGTTTCTTTAAATTTCTATCTGCTACAGCACACTGAACACGACGTTTTTATGTGCATTGCCACTCTAAACTTCTTCAGCTTATTGCAATTTGGAGTGGTGTTACCCAAGTATAGTGGGATGAGGTGCCGTGGGGTATTAGGAAACGTCAAATCATACTGTACCTAATGTCAAACTTCCAATGGCAGTGCTGTTATCCTTTATCTCCCACTGTAGTTATGCTTGCAGTCTTTATCCAAGATTCATACAGCCCTTAGACGTCCACTGCTCGACATAAGCCTTCGCCAAACACCTGGTCCTCTGCCCTCCGCATACAGCCGCCTCAGACCATCTTCTTCAGGTCATCGATATATCTAGCGGCGACGTCCCACCCTGCGCGTGTCAATCCGCGGTCTCCACTCCAGAACTCATCTACCCCAATTTACCTTTTATATCTTATTCCTTTTCACTGCTAATCACAAAATTGGAAACCTCGCGCAATCTTTTCCCATTTCAGATACAAGCGAAACCACTGTCACTGCTCATAATTACCTGTGAGAACCGATTTTATTGACCATTTGTTTCTAGTGGTACCTGCAAAGACGAGCGTTCAGCTGGCGCAACCGCTCAGTGCTGATCGTGCCTCTGCTTCAGACCTTGTGTCTGATCTACGCTGCCGTCTGCTCCTTGACGAGGGTCACTGACCATCGCCATCATTGGTGGGACGTGCTTGCTGGCGGCACGGCTGGAGTGCTTACCGTTTTGTACACGGTGAGTAGAATCAGGGCCGGATTATCCATAAGGCAGTGTAGGCAAATGCCTAGGGGCCTCGCATCGAGAAAGGTGCCCCGCCCCGCACCTCGAGTCTTTTTTTGAAAATGTTTCAGAAAAGCATTGTCCAGCAGTGGGCTCTTACAGGCTGATGATGATGATGAATATATATGCACAAACTTCCGCAGTGTAATTTTTAACATTTGGGAGCAGAGTGGTAGTTAGTCAACGAAGGCCACTTAATTGATTTTTATCGATTTTTTTGGCAAATTAGTGTATGGACTATTTTCTCGTCTACTAGCGCCATCTATTGTTATTCCCGTGAGCGACCATCTTTAAAAGTGATTAGCTACAGTTACAGACAATCAAATCTTAAAATAAATTATGATAATTGGTAATGCTTAGCAAAGTACTTACTTATTCACTTATGCAATGTAAAGACAGCGTTGTAGATGTTATTACAACACGACTGCAAACTGAATACTATCGTTATTGTGTCTATTTTTCGTGTAATTATGTACTTAAACACTGAAAGACTCATGCATAATTATCTTCAGCCAAAATATGTCCGTCAAAACAAAAAACCCTCATAAACGAGTTATATTAATTGTTAATTTCAAATATCTTATATTTGAGTTTATAACGTTATAAATCTAGATAATCTAAAAAAACATTGCTCTGCTAGTCGTTCAAAAACATCAAAAACATAAAGTTTTTTTAACTAATTAAATTAGAAAACAGTTTTGATCTCTCCTGAAAGGTCGCCATTTGTCCCTTACTCTGACATTTCCGATATCGATGTGTGCGTAGAACGTTAGTTGTTGAGTGTATATAGAGATTCGTTCTACATACATAATGCTCACGCCTTGGTCCCAGAGGGGTAGGCAGAGACGATGTATCGCGCAATGTAATATTGCAAAGATAAAAGATTCGTTCTAATACTGGAATTTTTAAAATTGTATTTGTTAACATCATGCAACGCAGGTATTCCACTCTGTCAAAGGTAGAACCAGTGGGTAGCTATTTGTGTTTTGTAGCGAGAGCGTAAAAGTGTGTGCGTAGATCCCCCGCGAATGACAGAATTCCTCTTAGAGTAGGTAACTTCTATGCCTAACAATCCGATTGTTAACTATTATTTATCATCTTACTAATAGTTTTCTTCCTCCCCAGGTCTTAGTTCTGCGGAAGAACTTCTCCCAGCCAGCCGTGGTCAGCACCAGTGACCTATCCAGCAGCGATGGCAACAACCACCAGTCAGTGCGACGACTGCTCTCAAGCGGACCACACGTCGTGGTCACCTAGCCACAACCCGTGTAAGCAGCTGCTTACGATTGCCAAGAGAGCAACATGCTGACAGATGTTGACAAATTCTTTTAAAGTGCTGATGGATGTTCACAATGCTTGCAAAGTGTTAACAGTTTGCCCATGGATTAATGACGTAACTGATTAAATATCAATTGAAACTTGAGCACTATTTTAAACAACAGTAGAGTACAATATTGAACTAAAATGTTATTGCAGTTACGTCATAATTCCAACAAAAGTGCGAGTTGTTGGAAAGTTCTTAGAAGGTGAGCAAATTGTTGGCATCTGTTAACAAAGTGTCAAGTAGACAACAGTTTAGTGAGAAGAGACTCTGACAGTTTCGTGTTTGATGTGAAAAGAAGACTTGTTTAATGGATATCAGAAAATGTTCAAAATAAATTAAGTGCATGGCTATCTATTCTACATTAAACAAATCTAGCCTATATAGTTAGTCCAATTAGAAGAAACTTGTAATTCATTATGAAAGAAGTTACTTGTTGCGTCGCTTCTTAGAAATACGCTTCGATTATTAACAACCGAATGTCATACGTGTTTCAATATTGCGATATCTTTATTTCACTAGAATCTTCTAAGAACTTTCCAACAACTCGCACTTTTGGTTAAAAGTGCGAGTTGTTGGAAAGTTCTTAGAAGGTGAGCAAATTGTTGACATCTGTTAACAAAGTGTCAAGTAGACAACAGTTTAGTGAGAAGAGACACTGACAGTTTCGTGTTTGAAGTGAAAAGAAGACTTGTTTAATGGATATCAGAAAATGTTCAAAGTAAATTAAGTGCATGGATATCTAAACTACATTAAACAAATCTAGCCTATATAGTTAGTCCAATTAGAAGAAACTTGTAATTCATTATGAAAGAAGTTACTTGTTGCGTCGCTTCTTAGAAACACGCTTCGATTATTAACAACCGAATGTCATACGTGTTTCAATATTGCGATATCTTTATTTCACTAGAATCTTCTAAGAACTTTCCAACAACTCGCACTTTTATTTAAAAGTGCGAGTTGTTGGAAAGTTCTTAGAAGGTGAGCAAATTGTTGGCATCTGTTAACAAAGTGTCAAGTAGACAACAGTTTAGTGAGAAGAGACACTGACAGTTTCGTGTTTGAAGTGAAAAGAAGACTTGTTTAATGGATATCAGAAAATGTTCAAAGTAAATTAAGTGCATGGATATCTAAACTACATTAAACAAATCTAGCCTATATAGTTAGTCCAATTAGAAGAAACTTGTAATTCATTATGTACAAAGTTACTTGTTGCGTCGCTTGTTGGAATACACTTCGATTATTAACAACATAATTTCATACGTGTCTCAATGAGATATCTTTGATGCACTTTCACGAATATAAACGACTGGCTGGTGCCCGCGACTTCGTCTGCGCAGAATTATTATTTCGAGTAGCTTATGTTAGCGTGGCGTAGAAAAGAACTAATATTGGGCTCAATTATGAAGGCACAATGTTAAAATTTGACAGCACTAAAACTGTTGCTATCCTTGTCACACAGTATTATGAAGATAAAGACGAAACCAATTTTAGCGCTGTCATATTTTAAATCTGTGCCTTCAGAATCGGGCCCATTATGATATTAAAATTATAATTTTATGGCGCACGCCAGAATAGCTCGCAGATGATAGATTTTTTCCTACTTACTTGATATTTTGGACTATTCACAAAATATCTTTATAAATTGTAGCCTATGTGTTATTCTGATGTATAAGCTATATTATTGTAAAGTTTCATTAAAATCCATTCAGTAGTTTTTACGTGAAAGAGTAACAAACATTCATCCATACTTACAAACTTTCGTGTTTATAATATTAGTAGGAGTTTTCCCGACACTCCAAGTAACTTCTCCAACACTGTACCTTTGTAGTTTGTACAGTTGTATATCGCCACCATCCATTTTGAGACCCATTTATAAAGTATTTGCAATCCTTCATTCAAATATCTGTAGCGGGACGTATAGGTATAACTTAGTTAATTGTAGATATTAGTTAAGAGATTATTATAAGTTCTTTATAACAAGATTCAACTGACTAATGAAAATCAAACTTTATTTACGTCCGAAACAAATAATGAAATTATGATAAAAAAAGACTTTAACAGCGAATCCAATTTGATGTCAGCACCTTATCTTTGTAACTGATTTAATTTTGATAGTTGAATCTGATTTATGTGCACCAACTTAGAATGGAATTTTTAGCATTCAGAAGTAGCCTAGAGTGCTTGCTAATATTTTTTGTGGTTGAAAATAGTGATCATATCCATTCAGCAAAAACGAAAACTATTTTTTCCACTAGAGGCGCTATCTACCCACCTCTTGACTGATCCGACCACCATATGTCCTAATTACCTCGCTCTGGACAGATTTGGAGACCCACATCTTGATAGACAAGCAGCATCATCTTTAGTCTTGTATAACATTAACAGATACTGGACCTATTGAATACTGTTTCGGATACCACACAGAAACCTGTAGTGCTATTCTGTAAAATACAAACTCACGTGCGAGTCTCACTCAAGTGATTTTACTCACTTCAAAACCTAATCCATTGGCATTCTGTAAACATTCTAGAGCACTGGCGACGTGGAGTGAGTTCTTTGTTCAATTCACATCTATAGTGCTCCAGAATGTTTACAGAATTAACAATGGATTAGGTTTTGAAATGAGTAAAATCACTTGAGTGAGACTCGCACGTGAGTTTGTATTTTATAGAATAGCACTACAGATGGTTTTCATTAAAATATAGGTACCTGTGCTATTGAATGCCATTCGTGGAAAATGTCATCTGTGGTGCATATAACTTTGTATTTATTATTTTAATTCAATACAGTCCTGGAGCTCGATTTGATAATTTTCAAAAATATTTAGAATTGTATTTAATTGGACATGTTGTGTGTTAGATTTCATTTAAATGTGCATCTTTATTGACCCAGTGATTATACATTTAATTCGCTTTTATCTAATAAGATAATAAAGTTGTCGATCTGACCACTTGTTCTTGATAATGCATTTAATATATTATTAGTAAGCTTAGAGACGCGCTCAAGCGTTTTCTTCTGATTCAATGCACACTCGTGGGTACGCTGTCGCTACGAAACACACGTAAAAACCGAAAAACACATTCATAACGCGCAATACCAAGCGGTCTTCTACCCTCTATGTTACATTATGTTATAATCACAAATACAAAAATTTATTATGCCATGTTCAGTATTAAAAATAAATTAAATGTCATTCCAAAACACTGCATACCCTGTGTGGAAACAAATCTCTACTTACACTTAATAACTATTTTAACTAAAATAAAAATAGGTTAGCTTGTATTTATATTTAAATACAGACAGTATTCACTGTGCGGTACCTGTCTAGTCGTAAGATATGTTAGATTAGGTATTATTTAACCACTTTTATTATTTAAAATGCAAACCCACCTATTATGTTACAGAATAATTTACGAAGCAAAATCGAGAATTTAACATATCTACAGATTTTAATTGTACATTTTTCATTTAATTGTTACATTTCACGAAGACACGATGAGATTAAAAATTAGAGAAGGTTGACTGGAAGAGATCCCTAAGTGGGATAAGTCATAGAGATGGAATACTGAAATTATCGACTTCCGAGATATCGATATAATTAACACGACATTTTCTAAACCTAGATATAAGTAGGCATGCCGTAGACGTTACTTTAGGTTACTTTCAGTTAAGAGTAACTGAAAAAAGTAACTTAGAGTAACGTCCACTTCAGGCCTAAGGTTAAGATTTGTCGCGTTAATCACCGATATCTCGGAAGTCGATAATTTCAGTATTCCATCTCTATGACATTGTCATTCGTGAGCGAAAAGATAACGCTCAATGAACATTACACACCGTATCCTCCTTGTCCACCGCCAGTGTATAAACACAACCTGTTGTTATTCTCAGGTGTCTTTGTGAGATGAAATAACAACAACATGGCAGACAATTACATTCCTTCGCATTTAGTTTATTTAGCACTACCTATAGATCTAGACTTTTTTTATTTTCGATATTGTAAATAATTCTATTCTAAGCGTAGATAAGAGTGTCTCGACTGTTTTCTGTGTCATAAATAAATGATTAGATGATTTTTTTCATGTTTTTTTATTGTTATATCCTTCACTTACACTTTGTGCCCTTTAATTTATAATTTATTTCAGACAAAGTCCATAATTTGTTAGTAATACAAAAAATACAAAAAAATAAAACTTAATCTATGTTAGTAATAAATCAATGGTACATTAATAGACAAGAACAATACTTATTTTCTTTATGAGACACCGGAAGCGAACGCTTTAAGAAGTATAGGTACCCTGAAAACCTACTAATATTATGCGAAAGTTTATATATTTGGATGACACCCCACTCCCACGCTCACTCCAGCAGTGCTATTCTGTAAAAAACAAACTCAAGTGCGAGTCTCACTCAAGTGATTTTACTCACTTCAAAACCTAATCCATTGGCACTCTGTAAACATTCTAGAGCACGGTCGACGTGAAGTGAGTTCTTTGTTCACTTGACGTCGATAGTGCTCTAGAATGTTTAAAGAATTACCAATGGATTAGGTTTCAAAGTGAGTGAAGTCACTCAAATGAGACACGCACGTGAGTTTGTATTTTACAGAATAGCACTACAGCTCTAACTGCAGTCCAAAGTTCAAACTCATTGTAATCTGAATAGTACCGAACATTAAAATTATACTGTGATTGAGTAAATCGATTGCAATAAAATAAAGCCTATATGTTACTCGGAGTTAAGCCCTATATTTTTGTGAAAATTCCATCACATTTGGTCAGTAGTTTTTAAGTGATGCATGCACAAACTAAAAGATAAACAGACAAAAGTTTCAAAAATTTAAATATGTTTTATTTTTTATTATTTAAAAAAATTTAAATAGTCATTTTTTTTTAAATAGATATCTTCTATGTACAACAGACACGCGAAGTTTACATTTTTATTTATTAGAAGACAAGTCCATAGTGGGGTGCACTAACACCTATAGATCTAAAATGGATCTATAAGCTTATGTATGATTGCATATTACCTGTTAATATAAGAAGAGACGATACGATACAATATTTGTAAAGAAGGGCGGTGCCTCCTAACACAGGCTCTCCGAGCCTAACAGGAGACACCGGCAACTGAATTTTCATGTAACTTTTTCTAATGAAATAAAGATTATCTAATAAATAAAATCGTAAACATCGCGTGTCTGTACATTGAAGATATTTGCAAAAAAATGGGGGGTCTAAGAATAAGTAATAGAACATTTCGATCATTTTTGGAATTTTTGTCTGTTTATCTGTTTGTCTGTGAGTTTGTGCACGCATAACTTAAAAACTACTGAACGGATTTTGATGTACTTTTAAAAGAAATATGGGGCTTCACTTAACTAAATATTTAGTTTTTATTTCATCGCAATCGGTGTACTCAATCAAAAGTTATGGACATTTCTAGTTTTCAAATACATTAGTAGGTAAGGTAAGTATACAATAAATTGCACATAATAGTATTTCCGTATTATTCAGATTGCGATGAGTTTTGATTACATTTGGAGCTGCGGGTGGGAATTAGAGTGCGAGTGGGCGTGGGCGTGGGCTTGGGAGTGGGAAAAGGGGAGTGGGTGTGGTTGTGGGAGCGGAAGTGGGAATGAGAGCGGATTTTGTAGTTCACGCGAGCGGAGCCGCGGACACAGCTAGTTAAAGAATATTATGGCGAAATTCCAGTGAACTAGTTACGTCGTCGTCACAAAAATAGGTTTAGATTGTGCTGCAAACATTTAAAATTTCGCATTTACAATAAACATTGAAGGAATAATTAGTTTCAGTGATCCAGCTATACACACTCCACCATTCACGGAAGTAATGGATTTGTATAGCCCGAGCTGTGGCCCGTAGTCATTGCGACTTGCGTCACACCAATGCAGTCTGAAGCAAATTGCATTCGTCTATAAAATTATGATTTACTGTGCACCAAGTCATTTGTTTTGGCATTTTGTGATGACTGCCAATTATTAAAGTAGGACACCACACTTTACTACATAGGTTATCAAATTGGTATTTACGAGTGTTATATAACCTTTATACGTAGTGGAAACTATAAGTAACCTCACGAGCGGGAGCTTACACAATACTAATTACTTACAAGTACATCATATCAGCCTTTAGACGTCCACTGCTGAACATAGGCCTTCCCCAATGAACGCCCCCACACCCGGTCCTCCTCCCTTCGTCGTAGTTCATCTGGCGACGGGGCGTCCCACCCTGCTCGTGCCAATCCGTGGTCTTCATTCCAGAACTCGTCTGCCCCAACGGCCGTCGGTTCTGCGACAGACTTTTTTGTGCATACAAGTACAAAAATTACAAAATACAAAGTACAAAAATAGAAACCTATTCAATTAGAAAATGTCATTGATAACAACTACTTTCTAAAATAAAGTAAAGAGTTCTCTCTGAGATTGAGATGAGAGAGTGAGATGATCAGTCTGCACGAGCAACGTCAGCTATCCTACTAATATTATAAACGCGAAAGTTTGTAATTATGGATGGATGTTTGTTACTCTTTCACGTAAAAACTACTGTATGGATTTTAATGAAACTTTACAATAATATAGCTTATACATCAGAATAACACATAGGCTACTATTTATAAAGATACTGTGTGAATTGTCCAAAATATCAAGTAAGTAGGAAAAAATCTACCATCTGCGAGCTATTCTGGCGTGCGCTGCCAAAACCGCTAGAGTTACACATATGTAATGTATGATGGAAATGTTTATCTTACATAGTCCTACAAAAAGGCTACTCGAAATACTAATTGTGCGCAGACGAAGTAGCGGGCACCAGCTAGTTTACTATAATGTACATTACTCGTGCAATAAACCATACATAGTCAGTAAGAAAATGTTCCTACCAGGCAAGGAGTTCCAAAGACGTACGTTATAGCCAAAGAACCACATTCTCATACTTTAGAAATTTTACTACACTCTACGATGTTCTTAGGAATTTTATTGTAGGAGAGATATGAAACAGGAATTGTAATGTAAAGCCTAAATTGTTTGCATAGCGGTTAAGGAATCTCTTTGTTCTGGAGTTCGTAAGATTAAAATATGCTTTAGATCTTTGATAAGAATTCTGCAAATTTCTGTCTTAGCCGTTGACTTAGCTTAAGGGTTGAGTAACATAAGCTAGCGCCAGTAGTCGAAAAAATAGTGTTTAATTTTCCTGAATTCATTGGCCACAATTTTTTATCAAAAAAAATCTATTTCGCCTACCTTTTCGACTACAACTCGAAGTATCCAATCATTTCTACAAGATTTCATCAACTTTCAAAGTGCACTTTTTAACTTCCAGAAAGTTAGTGCACGTAATTCATTATGAGAATCATATCCTCCCTGGGGCGTCCTCTGTTGGGCATAGGTCTTCCCAATGAACGCCACCACAAAATAAATATTGTTGCTGCTTATAGGGGAGTTTTGCTCATAATGTCCACGCTGGGCAGACGTGTTGGCCAGCGCAGTACTAGGCTCCCACCGGTGACGTACTAGGCCTCTCATTCAAATTCATTAGATTAGATTTATTTATTTCATTTTTACATATTAAAAATTCAATTTTACATATCATTGTAATATGGTATAAAGGATCGTCATAAAATAAATTAAATATATATATAACAATGTGAAAATTTAAAACAATGTCAATGTATATAACAGACTATGTCAGTATAAAATATTAAAATAAAATTTCAAAATACATTTCGTATTAAATGATCACAAATTAATTTAATTGTCAAAGTTTATTATATACATAAAAGTTAAATATTGTTACAAATGATTTAAAAACTAAAAAATTCCATAACTTTCTATTGAGTAAGCAGATTACAATAAAATAGACTAAATTTTACTCCGAGTTAAGCTTTCTTTCTGTGAAAAGTTCGTAAAAAAAAATGATTAGATACTTTGAGTGGTAGTCTAAAAGGCCGGCGAAATTGAATTTCAGTGAAAAATTGGTGCCAAAAAAGTCAGCAAAAATTTAAAAAAAAAAATCTGGCGCCAACTAGTGTTACTTAACCCGCGATCGACCACCCTATATGAACCTTTCAAACAAAATGCCATGTGTCGATTTAGAAACAATTGCCTACTTCAACAAACCATTACAAATTATAGACACCCCGATGGCATACCCATAGCAGTATGGGATAATATCTTGTGTGGGCCAATAACCCCGCCCGCATCATCGTCTTATGCTTTTATTTATTTAATTAGTTATTGATTGAGAGGAAGACTGTACTTGTGGTATCATTTGTACCACTGGTAGCAGTTGGATGGGTAAGACATGTTTGTAGACCGTACCAATATCAACAATAACAAATAGGAATGGAACTGTGTACAGAGACGGTCTTTTTAGGATATCTTATCTTATCTTCTCAGGGGGCCAGGAAGACCTGGCGACACTTCGGCCCTTCAGGATCTCTTATGCCAAACCCCTGACCACCAACGGTGCCCCAAACCAAAGATAATATATACTACCCAAACCGATTTGGTGGACTTCACATACGCCTCAGAATTTCTTCTTCGGCATATGCAGGTGTCCTTACGATGTTTTCCTTCACCGAAAAGCCTGTGGTATTATAAATAAATCGTACTTAAGTTTCGTAAAACTCATTGGTACGGGCGGGGTTTGAATCCACGACCTCATGAATGTGAGGCGAGTGCACAACCAACCGGCTACCACGGCTCTTAAAATCCATGATAATAAAACTGTAAACTTTGCATAGGATAAGATTTTTAGGATAAGACCGCCTAGAGATCTCTTCCAGTCAACCTTACAGTGTACAATTCCTGTGTAAAGAGGTGGGAGATACAGATAATAATTGTCTGGCAGAAATAGTTACCGCCTACACATTGAACACAGTCAATATACAGTATGTTTTCAAATGTACCTAGTCTCTTTTGACTCAAATCTAAGATAGCATATAGTGTCCTTGTTGATCTCCCATAGTGCATGACGAAAAATATAGTTTACGATTAGGCAACATGTATGAAGTGTAAAATGTAGGTATAAATATCGTCGCGGTTTAGGAAAAGTTGCTGAAGCGCCAAAGGTAATAGGATTTGACGGTAGAGAATTTAAAAGATAAGTATATTTTTACCAAAAATAAATTATTATTTCTTTGTCTGAACATCCGATTTTGATAAAACAACAATTTGTTTTATAAAACAAATTGTTGTGATATCAATTTTATTTGACGATTTATACTTAGGTAATCTTTTAAAATAAATTCTATCGGGAAAATAATATTTACCGATAAAAACTACATATTGAACTTACGACACATGCAGCTTTAGACAACTGGCAAGTTTTAGGGAGATTTAAGTAAATATGTAATGTTCTTATTACTAACAGGTTAAATTTATTTTTTAACTAGCTGTGCCCACGGCTCCGCTCGCGTGGCCTACAGGAACCGCTCCCATTCCCACTTCCGCTCCCTATCCCACTTCCACTCAGACTTCAAATCCAGGTCCAGGTCCAGGTCCAGGACCAGGTCCAGGTCCAGGTCCAGGTCCAGGTCCAGGTCCAGGTCCAGGTCCAGGTCCAGGTCCAGGTCCAGGTCCAGGTCCAGGTCCAGGTCCAGGTCCAGGTCCAGGTCCAGGTCCAGGTCCAGGTCCAGGTCCAGGTCCAGGTCCAGGTCCAGGTCCAGGTCCAGGTCCAGGTCCAGGTCCAGGTCCAGGTCCAGGTCCAGGTCCAGGTCCAGGTCTGGTACAGGTCAGGTCCAGGCCAGGCCCAGGCCCAGGCCCAGGCCCAGGCCCAGGCCCAGGCCCAGTTCCAGGTCCAGATCCAGATCCTCAACTCTCCCCTCAACCCTCCTCTCAACACTCCTCTCAACCCTTCCCTCAACACTCCCCTCAACCCTCCTCTCAACCCTCTCCTCGCTCTCCCCTCAACCCACCCCTCAAACCTCTTTCCCTCGTCTCTCCAAATGTAGTCCTCGTAACTAATCCATCGCAGTCCAAATTCCGACCAACATTACTTTGTTGCATACCTATATACCACAAATTCATCGTAATCGGGTTACTCAGTCAAAAGTTATGCGAATTTTCAAACACTCAAATTACACGTATCATACCCGCTCCCGCTCCCGCTCCGGTCCAGCTTCGGTTCCGCTTCCGCTCCCCTCCCGCTTCCGCTACCGCTTCCGCTCTCAATCCCACCCCCCACTCCCACTCCCACTCCCACTCCCACTCCCACTCCCACTCCCACTCCCACTCCCACTCCCACTCCACTCCACTCCACTCCACTCCCACTCCCACGCCCACTACCACTACCACTACCACTACCACTACCACTACCACTACCACTACCACTACCACTACCACTACCACTACCACTACCACTACCACTACCACTACCACTACCACTACCACTACCACTACCACTACCACTACCACTACCACTACCACTACCACTACCACTACCACTACCACTACCACTACCACTACCACTACCACTACCACTACCACTACCACTACCACTACCACTACCACTACCACTACCACTACCACTACCACTCCCACTCCCACTCCCACTCCCACTCCCACTCCCACTCCCACTCCCACTCCCACTCCCACTACCACTACCACTCCCACTCCCACTCCCACGCCCACGCCCACTCCCACTCCAATTCCTACTCGCAGCTCCAAATGTAATCCAAACTCATCGCAATCTGAATAGTAGGTACGGAAATACTACTTTAAGCAATATATTGCATAATAACCTTACCTAACTAATGTATTTGAAAACTATAAATGTCTATAACTTTTGATTGAGTTTTTACTTTATTTCATCGCAATCGGCTATGCGATGAAATAAAGACTAAATGTTAAGTTAAGTTAAGCACCATGTTTTTGTGAAAAGTCCATCAAAATCCGTTCAGTAGTTTTTAAGTGATGCGTGCACATACTTACAGACAAACAGATAAACAGACAAACAGACAAAAATTTCAAAAATGATTGAAATGTGTTCTGTTGCTTATCCTTAGACCCCCCAATTTTTTTTTTGCAAATATCTTCAATGTACATACACGCCAAGTTTACGATTTTATTTATTAGATTTATTTATTAGATTATTTATTAGATTACTAACAAAGCATGGAGTTAGTATGAAAGAAATGATATCATTATAAATTTTTCATCTCTTTATTAAAACTTAGTAAAAAATCGTTACATAAGTTGTTTACTTTTATATGCCTGCATAGCGTATTTTATTATCACACCCCGTACATTGGCATAACTCACTTTAGTCCAAGGCTAAACCAGATGCATTTTTGTATTCATAAAATAGACAGAAACAAAAAATAAAACCAGAGTCACGATGTGGAGGGAGAAGATAAATTTTTGTCGTGACTAAGGACGCCTATGTTCAAACGGGTTATTCCTAGTTTCACTATTTTCTAGCCAGACATATTCCTGCACCAACAAAAATTGTAGTCAACAAAGTTGCGCGTGGCGGATTTACCAGCAGGCTGAGTAGGCTGGAGCCTAGGGCGGCAGATTTTAGGGGCGGCATTTTTTTTAATGTCTTACAGAAATTAAAACAAGCCGTGTGGTGTCGCGGGACACACGATAGGAACGAAGTGCCTTACGCTATTCGACAAATATTTCATTTATAAATTTTGATCAAGGTATTTAGCAAAGAAAATAAATAAATAATAAAATATTAAAAACAAAACGCTACAGTTAGTTTGTCAGGATCGCGCAAAGTGGCGATACATCGTCTCTGGCTACCCCTGTGAGACCAAGGCGTGTATATTATGTATGTAAAAAATCATAATTTTGCCCTTGCCAATTGATATTTTCTGAACCGATATCTAGGGTTCTCTAAAACCATTGACAGCACCGCTTCGCTATTGAACGGTCAGAATAGGAAGGTACACAGCTGTAAACAAACATGCTCAAATTTAAACAGTTGTAAACACAGAAACGGATAAGTATAGATTGTAACAAACTGAGTGGTTATCGTTACTTTAAAAAAATATCAAATTTTTTGGAAAATATTTATTTGAATTAAGTGTAGAAGGGAATAACTTTCTCCAGTAAACTCAATTGTATTGGACAACGATTTACGTGCATGATACACCTGCGATAAAGAATTAAAAGTAAAGAGCCTATATATTTATTAGAATCCCTATTTTTAAAACAAAAGTCAATATGGGAACATTCCCATACTACGTGACCCGTTCAGGGGGGAGGGGATCTTCAAAATAGCACGCTTGGTCACAGGGGTGGGGGAGGGAGTATTAGGTTTTCGTCACATAGTCAATGTCCTCTAGAAATTCTCGGCTTTTTCGAGCTATATTCAAATATGGCGCGAAGCTTTTAGCGCTTTTTAAACTCATACACGGAATTAAATGTAAGAGGCATTTCTTCTATAGTAGTAATTTCCTGTGTATTATTTTTATTATACGCGATGAATAAACGTACCTACCTTAAATAGGAAACTTAACTAGTATTAATTGCACTTTTCCCTGCATCCACTGTGTGGCTTTCACTTAGTGCATTTCGTTCTATTTCGTTTAACGCAAGCAAATTAGCTTTATTAGCAACATAAAAGTTACGTTCATTTGTTTCCCGTAATCTTTCGTTCGAGTCGTGAGTTTCGCTTTGCGTTTGTTTAGGTCAGGGGCTTAAATCCCTGATATACTTATAGAGTTGTTAACCAATAAATTTGTAGGGAATCAAAAATCAAAATCTTTTATTACTTACATTGACATTAATTTAATGCAATATTAATGTGACGCTGTATAATGTATTTTTTGCATGTATTTTTTAACCACTAGGTATGCTTCCTAGGGTGCTGTGAGAGGTCACAGCAACAAATCTTATAAAATTAAATTTGTAAGTTTTTAAGAATATTAAAAAAAGATTGAACGTGCTGAAGCATCTTTGTCATTCAAACCTACCTAAGGGAACGTACCCCAACTACGTGACACATTTAATAAAAAAATTACTTCCTCCCCCCCCTCGGTGACCACCCGTAGTATATGCCAAGACCCTCCCCCGAAATTAACATTATGCCTTTTTTTCTTTGGCGTTTGCAAATTTACTCTCTTTCATTCTCCAAAAAGTATTGTGTGTAATAGTAAACTCTATGGTAGGAGGCCTCGTGAGGCGAGCGAAATACAAATGCGAACTTTGAATAAAATGCATTGTGCGCATAAAATTACTATCAAATTTTCAAATAAATACAAGAAAACACCGCTACATCTCGGCATGTTTGTGTTGCCTTCGATAATATTTTCCTGTTTTGTATTATGTATTTATTTTATGATCATAACCAATGATCGGAGTCAGTAGAGCTATTGTTGATACTTGCGACAAGTTGTCATAGTATGGACATGCTGTTAGTAGTAAGGGAGGCGTCATTTTTACCACCCCTTTTTGAGGGCATTGAATAGAGGGCATCATGGGCAACATTTCATTTTAGAAGATCGAGTAGAAAAAAATTGTTTAGATAAATTAGTTGGCTATGATGCCCTCTACTCAATGCCCTCAACCAATTTATCTAAAAAAATGTTGTCCTCGACCTTCTAAAATTAAATGTTCCAAGATGTGTTAACTTTTTTGGAGAGCGTACTAGCAGATATATGTACCCAAGTAGCAAACAAATGTCTTAAAAGGGTATTATAATTATCTTGAAGGCAAGTCGACGTATTCCAGCTGTTGTCTTGGCTAAAACTATTACGTCCCTCAAGATATCCCTGAAGATATCCCTCAAGATACAGTTAAGTACAAGTGGGCACAGCATTTAGGACAAATTTAAGACAGAGTTAATACTACTGTTTAAACAAACTTTAACCCTACTTAAGAGAGTGGTTTTTGCCGAGCTAAACACGGATTTCAAGATGTCTTGTAGGTCGACTTTAGACCAAGAAATAGACTTGAAGATATCTACAAAACCTAGTTAAAACTATCAATACTGAATTGCACAGATTCTATCATAACTTACTGAAGTGAAATTTAAAACTTTTTTTACTTTATGTCAGTATTTTAGAAAATATGGTGTACATTTTATACTTAATACAAAAACAAGATGAAGGCTTATGATAATGGCGGTTAAACAACTAATTTTTATGTCTAGAAAATGATGTATTATGTCGTTGTATGCATTGCAAATTTAAAACGCATGATTGTTCCTCGTTTAAAATCGATAGAAAGTGCTATAAAACAGACGGGCCTTTAAAATAGCGTAAAATAACAATAAAATTTAGGATATTTGTATTGCAATTGAAAAATTTGGCGGCATAAAGTGCAGAATATTAAATTTTCTATAAATAAATGAGTTTTTATAAAGTTATTCTAACTCTAACAAAAATATAACTTCAATCTTCTCTAGTTTATCATGAGGTGGTGTCGGAAAATGTATTATTATTTTTTCACTTAAAGTGCAAAATGGCGTTAAATCTTATTTTTCCTAACGTAGTAAGACTTTAGACAATATTGATTTTGTAAGGCTAGTTTAGCTAAAGTAAAGACAAGTTAGATTTAAAGTAGTGCTAGTTAAGAGATATTACATTTAACTTATACTATACAACGTATTGGTGTATTACTATTTAATACTACTTAGTATTAAATGATTCTTTAGTTTGATTTAGTTAATACCAGATTACTTGATATTTTCTTAGCTTTTCATTTCATTATTCTAATGTATTTTGTGCTGGAAAGAAGTTTATGCAAAAAAAAACTATTCATTTATAAATTATTCACTCGATGACGTATAAGTAGTGCAAAATTCACAGTGTTCATCTCAGGAATGTTACATAGAATTGGCCAAAACTCTACTTTTGAGCTTTTGTATGTAGGTAACCCATCGATATTTACATTTATATGTAAATTGATTGATATGTTTATCCAAATTTCCAAAATACTGTAAAATATATTTTTTAAATCCATTATGCCAGTACTCTCCACTGTCACAACGTTTGATATCTACAGATTTTACTGTATTCAGAAGTGTTCTTGCGTCTTTTGGGATCATGCTTATTTATAATCTGCAATAAGTCATTGATTGCAGTATGTGGTATAATGTGACCAAAATACCAGTTTCTTAATTGGTCTCTAAAATTAAAATCATCAGCTTTCGATTCATTAGAATCGGAATCACTGTCCACTATTTTGATTTCCCAATTTTCCGCGGTATCTTCTTCCTCGTGATCTGTAATTCCTGAAAACGACACTGAGGTCTGAGTCGAAGATGATGCATTGTTGAAATTTGCAGCACGCACTCTGTTTAAAGTATTTTTTTTATATTTCACAACACGCCGAAGAAAACTACCAGATCTTTTTAATTTTTCAACGTCATCCATCTTTCTACTTTGTTCCCTTTTGATAAAAACGTCCCGTTAAATGTATTTTTACTCTAATCTGATTAATTTGAGTAATAAAGGAATAAAATGTTCTTCAGAAAAACGGTTCCCAGAATTTGGTGTAAGTAACAATTATCTTAAGTTTATCTACAAAATTAATTTTTACTATGGAAGACTAAACAGATGCTTGAATTATTTGAATGAGTTTTACGTGAGCCTTCAAATAATCTGAGTACAGTTACAAAAGATTTTTAGTTTTAACTGTAGGCATACTTAATACAAAACAGTTTTGAGAGTACTCAACTTGGTTTTGGGTATTCTGAACTTGCTAAAGTAGCGGTAGTATAAAACTAATTAGTCTTAAAGAAAAAAATGACTTAACGAAAACTTTTTTGATTTAGTCAAATCCAACTTTAGATAAAGTATAGATATGTAGGATTTAGTCACTATTCTTGATTGCTACTTGGGTATGTATGTAATAGATATAATTTAAAGTTCTCTATCATCTGAACTAGAAGATATTGAATCAAGTAAGTTACTAAAACAATAACTCCAGAAGCACTTCTTGTATATTGGTGTAGATTAATGTAAACATCACGTGAGCGCTGTTCACATATAAATTGGACTTCCATTTCTGTTGGCCTTACTGTAAATGGTATGTTACAAATTATTTACATCATCATCAGGTTATATTTGTCTCCACTGCAGGAGCACAACCCTCTCTCATCTGCCGGAGACAGACGGAGGATTTGGCCTACACTCCCCGCGCTTGCCAGACGGGTTGGGGAGGCCTGATTGATGTTTTATAATGTATTCCCTCAGTCGCCTTGTACGACATCCACGGGAAGAGTTGGAGTGGTCCTATTCTACTCTACCGGAAACCACACGGCAAATTATTTAAATAATAATAAAAGCTGACACAGAAGTCCCAGTCGATACCTGTGTAGCAAGGGAGGCGTCATTTCAACACCCCATTTTTTCGCGGCGAAATTATTTACAAACTAGCTGGTCTGCTTACTATAACTTATTGGTAACTACTTCGTCTGCGCACGATTAGTATTTCGAGTAACTTCTTTGTAGGACTATTTAAGATAAACATTTCTATCATACATTACATATGTGTAACTCTAGCGGTTTTGGCAGCGCACGCCAGAATAGCTCGCAGATGGTAGATTTTTTCCTACTTACTTGATATTTTGGACAATTCACAAAAAATCTTAATAAATTGTAGCCTATGTGTTATTCTGATGTATAAGCTATATTATTGTAAAGTTTCATTAAAATCCATTCAGTAGTTTTTACGTGAAAGAGTAACAAACATCCATCCATACTTACAAACTTTCGCGTTTATAATATTAGTAGATATTTTGCCAAAATCATTCAGTGATCCTCCCTGGCCTGGATCCCGAAAGCATATCCATATTCACATGTACGTTTGAGGTCATTGACCGGAAATCTCTCTACCTATTCCAACCCCGGGTCATAACATAAAGTAACGTGGAATGGTAGTGGAGTAGACATGAAAAGCCAACGATCTCTATGTACTAATAGATGGAGCGCTCCAAACAATCGTTTTGTTCCACGCAAGGAGCCGCAACTCTGTTACATTCACAATGAAACTTGTGCAGTTACTACGAGTAGGTACGACGAACATTTAATTATTACTAAATATTGACGCTACGGGTAAATAGCGTCAATATTTGGTAAATAATTAAATGTTCTGCATAGTAACTACACAAGTTTCAAAGTGAATGTAACCGACTTGCGGCTTCTTGCGGGAACAAAGCGATTGTTTGGAACATCTAGTAGTACATAGAGATCGTTGTAAAAAGCTAATTTATTTTCACTATTCTCGTTACTATGGCAACGATGTTTACTTGTGTACATCCACCCTAACCATTACACAGCGAATGATGCTTATCGTTGTCGTATTCACGGGGTGTTTCCTTTTATAGCATAGGTAGGTACTTAAATTGTTAGTCCTGAACTGCAAACTTTCCATGCAGTTCACACAGTTTATCTTTAGGCAAAGATAATATATACTAGAGTCTTTAGGTCAGATGACTAGGGCCGAGTACCGCTGACTCGGAGGGGCGCGGGCATCTGAGCGGGGATCTGAGCGGGCATTTTTCTAGGGCGCAGTTATATAACTGCGCACCGGCTAGTTACGGCACTGGTGAGGTCCAATGAACAATATCAGAAATCGTGAAGACATTATATATTTTCCTTCAATAAAAGTTATGGTCGCCTGTTTCTCGGCTTAGAATAGGGCTACTTAATTTTCCCGTGGGCAGCGTTCGCGATCATTACTGCGATCACCGATCCGCCAGCCAATCGTGGTGATTGTGGCAAATCTTCCAATGGACAGCCCACCATAAGTGGCATTCTATTGATGTGTTAAGGCAGTGGACGTATTTCGGGTAACGATGAAAGTTTTAGTCTTTAATCACGCTGTACATTATGTGGGCCACCCACAAACCGCGCAAGGAGCGTGTATATTTACTATAACTGTTACTCATTGATACCAGATCAGTTGACATCGTGCCTTAAAAGCTGGGATCTTGTTTCAAGTTCCCATTTGTACAGACCACCGTTTTATGGCACTGTGCTATTTATTCTCTAAAATACAACCTCACGTGCGCGAGTTTCGCTCAAGTGACTTCACTCACTTTAAAACCTATCCATTGGTAATTCTGTAAACATTCCAGAACACTATCAAAGTGAAGTGAACAAAGAACTCACTTCACATCGACAGTGATCTAGAATATTTACAGAATGCCAATAGATTAGGTTTCGAAGTAAGCAAAATCACTTAAGTTTGTATTTTAGAGAATAGCACTACAGGGCATGATCGTGGGGTCATAAAGAGGTCATAAAAAAAGCATAGTTAGCCACACTGTGCATTGACTGCATACGATTATTGCATATTGTGCTAGCCTAGCTTTGCATAAAAAATAAACTAGATGTATTAAATTCTTCGAGTTGGGGTGAGGATTACCTAAATCGCTAGCTGTAAAACTTAAACACCTAAAATGACAATATCCTGTTTCTCACTACGTCATCATCATCATGTCAGCCCCTGGAAGTCCACTGCTGGATACAGGCCTTCCCCAATGAACGCCACTACAAAAAGTCCTCCGCCCGCCGCATGCAGCCACTACCGGCCACCTTCTTCAAATCATCGGTCCACCTAGCGGCGGGGCGTCCCACCCTGTGAGTGCCGATCCACGGTCTCCACTCCAGAACTCGTCTGCCCCATCGGCCGTCGGTTCTGCGGCAGATGTGGCCCGCCTACTACCACTTCAGTTTGCTAATCCTTTCAGCTATGACGGTGACTTCAGTTCTTCGTCGGATATCCTCATTACGAATCATATCCTTCAAAGAAACTCCCACCATAGCCCTCTCCATAGCTCACTGAGCGACCTGGAACTTGTGGTTCAGGCCCACCGTCAGTGTCCACGTTTCTGCTCCGTAGGTCATGATAGGCAGGACGCACTCATTAAAGACTTTTGTCTTTAAACATTGTGGAATAGGCGACGTGAAGACCGGACGCAGTTCTTACGCACCTTAGCGAGGCATGCGTGATTGCGCGCGCGAACGAAATATAGTATCGCGCAATCACGCAGTCATGGCATCGACGCAATCATGCGGTTAATCACGCACCCACGACGCATGCGGAGTTTTTGTTTCATATGAGTTCAAGAGTATTTTCCAATTCCAATTTAAGATTATGGCTTCATCGTGTTGACGATGATTCTGCCAATGTCACGGTTAGAGAAGACAAGACTTAAAGTTTGTACGGTATGATACTCGTAGCCTGGTCGAGGTTCAGTTGAGTGATGAAACAGATAAGACAAGAAAAATTTGCAAGGGGACGACACAAACACATAAAAATCCAAATGCAAATATAAATTACAATTAGGTAGTTATGATATAAATTTCAGAAAAAAAATAACATTGGGAGTTACAGGCCCTTGTGAATTTTATAATCTAATATTGTTATATTGTTAGCCGAGGGGAATTGCGCGCGGTCTTTACGATGCGCAGGAGTTTGGAAATGCGAATGGGAAAGCGCGTGCGTCTAACGGCACCTATTGATAGCATATTGATTGATGGGTGAAGGTCTTATCGAAAGAAATCGTGGACTGTATTTATTTACTGGTATTTATTCTTCACCAACATACAATTTAGTTTTCCTTAGCTATAGCGCTATGAACAATGAAGATTATTAATTTTATTAGCGACAATTGCCCACTAATCCGGAATATATTTGGAACACACTTTTCACCCCAAGATGGCGAACCGAATGATGTGGAAAGGGAAGTTAGTCGCTTCGTATTTTATATTATATGTTGCCAGCATACAAATATTCTGTGTTCGGATGTGTTCCGAACATTGATAGTCATGCTAATGTTGAACATAAAATATGTCGAATACCAAGAAGTTTCTATAGCATACTGAACTTGATACTGGCAGGTCACCTAACAAGTTGCAGTGAAGCTATTTTTTTTTCTTTAAACTGCCTTGCAGGTGACGTTTGTCATTCACATGTTTTCCTTTTGAAATTTTACAATTATTCTTACACTAAATTCACTGACAAATTCAAATACCACACTAAATGAATCGTGATTGATGTTTCTACAAAGGGTAAATTATTTGCATGTCCGATAAAGGAGAAAGTACAACAAAATTTACAGATATTTCTTTCAAAAGTTTAACATGGAAGATGAAGAGGCTCAAGCGAGTACAAGTAAGAAAGGAAAGAAGGAGAGAAAAGACAGTGACCACGAAAGCGATGACATTACGGCCAGGGACCACGAAGATGATGGAAGTTACTGCTCTGAAAGTTCTTCCAGGAGAGCTTCCGCTTTAGGAAACCGTTTACAAATGATAAGAGCTGAAAATAGACCTGAAAACCCGAAACAACCAGTATTGGGGAAACGTGAGAAAAAAGAGGAGCGCAAAAATAAGAGGAAAGGAGTGCGCAGAGGAAGAGTGACCAAGCGCAAGAAGACTCCAGCTAGACGTCAGCAGCACCACGTTTCTAAAAAAACTTTTTCACCTAAGAAACAGAAAGCCGATTTCAGAGATTCATTATCTACGCTGTTAACGATTGAGTCTTCACGCACCAGTGCTGGCTCGGCTAACTGTCTATACTGTGGTCATCGCTGTTGTGGAAGAAGGTAGATACAGCATTCACCAGCTCAAGTACAGGCATCCCCAAAGAGAATATGAAAATAAAAAGAACAGCCGAGATCTTACAAGGTTTAAATCGCGTGAGAATATTTGAGGATTTGAAAAGTATTTCTTGACAAGTATAACTTGAACAGAAAATCTTTTCAAAATGCAAATGAATACAAACTTTGTTTTTATTTTGGAGGGATGAAAGACATATCCTAATCCTGTAATATTACTTTAATGTTAATTGATAAAAATCGCCTCGAACTAGATAGATTATTTTGAAAACCAAGTTTCCTAACCAGTGAGTTAAAGGTGATTTGAAACTTGTTAAGTATAAACCCAATTAGTTAGACCTTGGTTTCTATTATTTAGTTTGGCTTAATACTTGTAATGAATTCAAATTGAATGTGTTAGTATTTGAGTTCTTCGAAATCTATGTTACTTATTTAGGTGTCTATTATTTGTGATGTTTTATTAAAGGAATTATTTATGCAATATGTTTCATTTCTCAAATAAGGTCAAACGTTCGAAGATATACGCGGATTAATGGAATCTGGACGCTATCCAAAGAAGCACAGAGGAATTTAGTGAGGGAAATTATAAAGCAGATTCGAGCAAAGAGGAGAAATCAATTGGAGACAATGGTTGTGAGAGAGGCGCGTCACCCAGCAATCAGTAGAATGGGACGTGGACAGTATCCTGGTACTTCAGGTTAGAACAAACATTTAAATTTCGGACAGCTAAAAAAGAAAATTACAAAGAAAAAACAGGGGTTAGTCCTATTTGTCATACAAAAAATTCTACGATCGAACAGAATCCAACTAGTTCTACAACTCAGTATGACATATTGGATTCAAGTAAATTTAATAAATGCTGTCCAAGTAGTGTAAAGATTATCGGCGTACAGTCAAGGGAAAACATATGTAAAACTCTCATAAAATGTATGAGTTGCTACACTTACCTCAACGTTACCATTTCTATAGAAAAATAGTAAATAAGTAGGACTAACCCATGCTGACTTCCGTCCACACAGATACTTGATGCGACAGGCCAGCCTCTCTCTCTTTATGTCCCGTTATGATGGAGACTTTGTCTCTCTTCTTAGTCTTTCTTTTAGATTCTTGGAGACCACGTACAAAGCACATACTTTTTTTAAATCTATGAATGCAGTGTTTTGTATATTTAAAAACAAATCGTCCTTTGAGTAAAAGTTCTGTCTTCAATTTTTAAGCTCAGGTTTTAAGAGATTTTGGGACTTTCTCTCCAGATAGCTTTAGTTTTCAATTTATTTTATTTATTTATCCTTTATGCACACAAATGTACAAAGGCAAACTTAATGCCGAAGGTGTTCTATACCGGTAAACCTTTGGATCATGCAAATAACGTTAGTAGGTGGAACTATAGGAAGGAACTATTATATTTTAATTTCAGTATTACTTATACTGAAATTAAAATATAATAGTTCCTTCCACATTCGCACTGAAAATGATATGTTACTAGCTGGTGCCCGCGACTTCGTCTGCGCACGATTAGTATTTCGAGTAACTTTTTTGTAGAACTATTTAAGATAAACATTTCCATCATACATTACATATGTGTAACTCTAGCGGTTTTGGCAGCGCACGCCAGAATAGCTCGCAGATGGTAGATTTTTTCCTACTTACTTGATATTTTGGATAATTCACACAATATCTTTATAAATTGTAGCCTATGTGTTATTCTGATGTATAAGCTATATTATTGTAAAGTTTCATTAAAATCCATTCAGTAGTTTTTACGTGAAAGAGTAACAAACATCCATCCATACTTACAAACTTTGACGTTTATAATATTAGTAGGATAGGATATTAGGTAGACTATGTTCAAGATAAAGTCAGGTTGGTGTTTCACCAGGACAGAATGCATCCAGGTTGGTTCCCGTTGCAACATGCTATCACTTTTATTCATCAAAGACAACGATGTTGTGCAAGATGGTGAAGACATTGCATGTTCTTATGCGGAGGTAAAAATACAATTTAATAATTATTTTGTGGTCTTAAATTGAAGATTACGCTGCGCTTTCTTGTATGCGGTATCGGTTCTGTGATAGCTGCTCTGGGTCCTCAGTTGACCGCCCACCGCCACATGTTGCCCTGGTAATTTGGGGGGGGGGGGGGGGGGTTTGAAAACACTCACCAACCTCCAAAGACATATGCAATCAATTGATGTTGATCTACCTCCAAAACACCTAACGAAACTAACTAAAAAACTACTCAAAAACCACTGATTTGATTCAGCTGAAATTTTCAATACTTAGCTATATAGGAGAATAATCAAAATTTCAGAAAACGATTTCTAGGAGACTACAAAAATATGGAACCTGCTCATTCTGCATGACTTAGGCTTTGCCCACTTTTTTATTTTCACACAGATATCACCAGAAATGATATACGAAACTTTAAGAAGGCTCACCATGTGGAAACAGTATGTCCCACAAAGTGATGTCCAAGCTTTCATGCAGGTAAGGTTAAATCCCGCCATCGGTCTTTCAGTTTACTTTGATCTGTAAATGAAACCTTATCAAGATAGAGCGGTTAAAGCAACTTGTTTACTTCAGTTCCACGCGTGCCGATTTTCGGACACAGCGCGCCCCTCTCGCGCACCTATTATGCCTCGCTGTCACGTTTCTAGTAAAGAGATGCAGTTAGAAACTGCGCAATATGGCATTTTTGCAGATTTTTTATCGATGTTTACCTGACCGAAACGAGTAAGCATTTGATAGTTTTTGCAATATGTTGCAAATAGTTGGCACGCATGTCGCGCCTACTTCACCATTCTATCTTGATAGTATTTCTGTGGTATTTGCGATATAACCTCTAGCTCGTATAACAGCATCTTTATCTTGATCCTGGGGTACTCCTTAAGCCTTTCGGATAGTATCCGCCGAACTACAGACCGATTCTGTACTCTATAACGGGTCATGTGATATATTCTGATAAGTAGTGTCGGGGGTGTAATTCCCACTGAGGACTGACAACTTTGTACAATTTTTATAAGTTAGTACCGGTCTGGATGTTATATTTATTGATGAATTGTTCTATCCTTGTTTAATTCTCATAACATAGGAGAAGAACCTAGTTTGGAATTAGACAAGTGCTCCTGCAGTGAAAACAAAAATAACCTGATGATGATGTATATGTAATATTTATTTCTTTGCAAAATTTCGAGATAACTACATTTTCCCATTATAAAGGCGATTAAAGATTTTAAGCTAGCATTTTGATTTTTTTTTTTTGAAAAATTAGATCTATTAGAACTAGATTCTATGTTAGCATCTAGAATGGACGTCCTGAGAACACTCTAACAGAGGTTCCCAGACTTTTTTTCTCATAGACCACTTTCAAAATTTAGCTGGTTCCGGTACACTCCCAAAACGCAGCTACATTTCTACCATATTCCCAAAACTCGACAAAAAATTTGAAGATTAGACGCCAACGTAGACCCCCGTCGAGTCTCCCGTGGACCCCTGGGAGTCCACCTGGACCAATTTGGGAACTACTGCCTTAAATGAATATTTGGGGAAATAATTTGGGGAAAAGAATAGCGGGTTTAAACTGGCCATGCAGAGAAAAGGACGTATCCGGTCATTTTAGCAAATCGTCATTATGCACCTAAATTGTATGATTTCAGTTAAATTATCCGGTCAATTCTGATGCAGCGATGCTTCAGAAGGAGTTGACAGAAAAGCTGAGGATAGCTACCGCTGTAGGTAATATGAATTTCAGCATCCCACTAATATTATAAATGCGAAAGTTTGGATATTTGTTACTCAATCACGCTTCAACCACTGGACGGATCGGGATGAAACTTGGCACACATATAAGTTAGGTCCTAGAATAGGATATAGGATAGTTTTTATCTCGAAAAACATCTCATTCCTAAGGGAAATACTTAATAATTTGAGATGTTAAGTTGTCCACGCGGACGAAGTCGAGGGCAACAGCTAGAACTATATAAGAATATTATTTTTAAATTTTACAGAATATAAGTTCAATTTATGTAGTTCAAATTAATGTGTTTGTAGTTCAACAGATAATATCCCTCGAAGTTTAAAGCCTTTCTGTACTTTCTAACAGATCATGAAATATATTGTGACAAGCATTTTGGATCTAATTTTTGTAGTATAGACCCCCACACACTTATCCGAATATGTCATGCAAGATGATGGTGTAGTTCGACCTTGTTACCCGTTTCCCAGCCGTACTTCAACCTTAAACTAGCGGGGGAGGCGAGTTTCGCTTCTTTATGTAGTAACTAGCTGTGCCCGCGGCTCCGCTCGCGTGGACTACAGAATCCGCTCCCGTTCCCACTCTCGCTCCCACTCCCACTTTCAATCCCAATCCCGATCCATAACTTGTACCGAACATAATAATTATACTTCTTTGTTATATTGCATTTTTACACCTTGGGTTACATTATTGAAGTTTTAGTAGGGATCCCTAATTTTTTATAGTAATAAGTATAGTCTATGTTACTCAGGGATATGTAGCATTCTAATGGTGAAAGAATTTTTAAAATCGGTCCAATAGTTTTGAGTTTATTCCTTAAAAACATTTTTTTCCTCTTTATAATATTAGTGTAGATGTAGAAGTGTAGATGTAGATTAGTGTAGATAGTTAGTATTCTTTGAGTGAAGTGAGATCTTTGTGTTTGATTCTAGGTATAACCGTTCAGCCAGTACCTGAGAAGGACGTATGGTGCTTAAGTTGCCAATTAATGGGTTCCCGACTGACAACGAACCACGTGTCTCTGTTTTGGAAGCAATACTTGGATACCATGACGCCGGCGCCGCTCGCGAGAACACGGAATCATACTTACTTATAAGGGCTAAAATAGCTATTTTTTTTCCTGCAATATTTACCTTTGTGTAGCTCTAATTATTTCATATTTTTCGCTGTCCCAAACTACGCAAATCAGGGGGATTGTATTTTTTTTTTTGGAAATGTTTCATCATAAGTCGAATGAGGGTGTGTGAGTGTCTGTGTATGTATGTATAAAGGGGTGTGTCTGTGAATATGTACACTGTAATAACGTTATTACTATCATTACATAGAGATATGAACATTTGAAATAATTACGCGAATGCTCGCGCTGGTCAATAAATGATTCCGAGAAACTTACTGTGTACCATTTTATAGTTGGTTCTTTGTATGATCGTCTTTAGATTCCCAATATGATGTCATTTAGCGTAAAGAATCAAGGTTTAAAAACAAACATAGCACTAAATCTTCTTTTCATAGGATAAAAACGTGCGGAAAATAATTACTAGTCTTCCTATGGATGTCGTAAGAGGCTATTAAAGTTGATGATGGGCAGCAATTTCGTCTATGAATAACCCGCTTTCCGATCACTACTTTGGGGGTAAACCTTCCCTGTATTCGGTGAAGCTTCATATTTAGTATTCTTTGCCTAGATTGTTTGTTATGAATTAGGTTTGCCATCTCTAAAATCTGCCAATAAGAGGCATGAAAACCCCGGATTTTGAAGATTACAACCCGGACATTTCAACAGAAATTTATTGAAATAGGGCATTTTCAAATTGAAATTCAGTACATCCGTGCTATTCTGTAAAATACAAACTCACATGCGAGTCTCACTCAAGTGATTATACTCACTTCAAAACCTAATCCATTGGCATTCTGTAAAATTCTAGAGTACTGTCGACGTGAAGTGAGTTCTTTGTTCATTTCACGTCGACAGTGCTCTAGAATGTTTACAAAATTACCAATGGATTAGGTTTCAAAGTGAGTGAAGTCACTCGAGTGAGACTCGCATGTGAGTTTGTAATTTACAGAATAGCACTACTGCTCCTAAACTACAAGTGATATTTTCACGGCTCTTGTCGAAAATAATATGAGTAATTGAAAACTGAGCATTTTTTGTTTTAAAACGATAATCAGTCTTGACAAAAAGTATACAATCATTGGCACGGGACCGCCACCAGAGCGTTGACATTCGAAAGAGAGGCTTGTGCGATGCGCGTCAACCGCCCTTCAAATATAGACTTTGTTACCAAGTTACAAGGTAGACATTGTTGAGATGGCGCGAAGGAAACGCTCAATCCAGCACCTCGATGCCAAGGACGACTACACAAAAGGTTATCTTACTATGAACATACCATAGTTCAACACCGCAATCGTAATAACGGTGGAAAGAAAACAGCAAAAACCGCGAAAGCTAGAAATTATTGTAAATTGCTGTCAGGATGTCTGTCACTCACAAGTAACGACCTGGTCAAACTACGGTGTTGCGGTCCAAGTAATTGACAATGAAAATGCCTTGTTACTTGCGACTTTCCTTACCTATAAAAAAGCTAATTTAACTGTTAAGCCTAGTTTTCCAATATAATAAAGTACAATAATAATAATTTATTATTTATGCCCGCCGCTCCGCTCCCGTGGACTAGTAATACCGCTCCCAATCCCACTTCCAATCCCAATCCCATTAATTATACTTCTTTGTTATATTGCATATACCTACTAAGTAATGTATTAACAAACAAAAATTCCCACAACTTTTGATTGACTTAGCCGATTGCGTTGAAATAAAGACTAAATGTTATCTCAGACATTCATAACATTTATCCAGTCCCAAACTAGGGAGAGCCTGTGGTATAGTTACTAGATAACGGATACACATACTTATTAAATATATAAACATCCAAGACTTTGGTACAAACATTCATATTCATCATACGAACATTTGTCCCTAGCGGGATTCGAAGCCGTAACCTCCGGCGTGGCAGTCCGAGAGCTACCCGTTCTGCCACGGAGGCCGTCAAGTCGTCAATTGAAAGAAGATGTAGTAACGGAGGTAGAGATGGGTATGTTGCATTGGTTTGGACATAGTAATATTTCCGTACTGTTCAGATTGCGATGAGTTTGGATTACATTTGGAGCTGCGATTAGGAATTGGAGCGGGAGTGGGAGTGGGAGTGGGAGAGAGAGTGAGAGTGGGAGTGGGCGTGGGCGTGGGCGTGGGCGTGGGAAAAAGGGAGTGGGTGTGAGAGCAGGAGCGGAAGCGGAAGAGGGAGGGGATCGGAAGCGGGCGCAGGAGAGGGCGCGGGAGCGGGAGCGGAAGTGGGACCGGAGCGGGAGTGGTAGCGGTAGCGGTAGCGGTAGCGGAAGTGGAAGCGCAAACGGAAGTTGAAGCGCCAGCGGAAGCGGGAGCGGGAGTGGGAATGGGAGCGGATTCTGTAGTTCACGCGAGCGGAGCCGCGGGCACAGCTAGTAAAAAAATAAAATGGCTGACGTTGATAAAGCAAGCGTCTTTTCAAAAAAAAACATGGCAAAAAGCGACAAGTAGTGCTATTCTCTAAAATACAAACACATGCATGTGCGAGTCTCACTCAAGTGACTTCACTTGAGTGAGACTCGCGTCTTCACGTGAAGACGCGAAGCATTCACTACACTTGGACATATCCATGATGCTTGGGAAGACTTCCATGATGCAATAGGCGTCTTCTGCGACCTCTCCAAGGCATTTGATTGTTTTGATCACGAAACTTTGCTACTTAAACTGAAACATTATGGCGTTAAAGACAGAGCATTCGAATTACTTAAATCTTACTTAGAAAATAGAGTACAAAAAGTAGATATAAACGGAATTCGGTCATCTGGGTCATTCGTGAAAATGGGGGTACCCCAGGGTTCAGTTCTGGGCCCATTTCTTTTTCTTGTATATATAAATGACTTGCCCTTTTTAATACAAAACATGTCCAATATAGTTTTATTTGCCGATGACACTTCGCTGATTTTTAAAATTAGCAGAAAAGATTGTGAACTTGCTGAGGTAAATAATATTCTCACGCAAATTTTTAACTGGTTTAGTGTAAATAACCTTGCATTAAATACAAAGAAAACTAAATGTATTAAATTCTCTCTACCAAATGTAAGAAATGTAGAAAACAATGTGACATTAGGTAATGACACACTAGAATTTATTAAAAGTACTGTGTTCCTGGGTATAACTATAGTTTCATCTTTACAATGGGGACCCCACATAACTTCATTAGCTGGCAGATTAAGTTCTGCCGCCTACGCCGTAAGGAAAATCAGACAATTAACCGATGTTGCTACCGCGAGGTTAGTGTACTTTAGCTACTTCCACAGTATCATGGCATACGGTATCCTACTGTGGGGTCAAGCAGCAGATATAGAGACCATTTTTATCTTGCAAAAAAGAGCAGTTAGGGCAATCTATAATCTGCGTTGTAGAGACTCATTAAGAGAAAAGTTTAAAGAAATAAGCATATTAACAGTAGCTGGTCAATTCATTTTAGATAATATTTTATATGTCAGAAAAAATGTATCTCTCTCTTTGAGGCACTGTGACAATAATAGTTATAATACAAGAAATAAAAATAAACTTGTTTTACCAGGTTTAAGACTAAGTAAGGTCAGTAAATCGTTCACGGGGCAATGTATACGCTTCTACAACAAACTACCAGAGGAAATCTTAAATATGACGGACAGAAAGTTTAAGATTCACATTAAAAAACAACTTTGTAAGAAAGCCTATTATAAAGTAAACGATTATTTGAATGACAAAGATGCCTGGTACTAATGTTAATCCAGCTTCGCAAAATCTTTATTAATTGTATGCAAACTTGATTTTTAAAAGATGTGTTACGTGAAGTTTGTTGCGCCGTTTCTTCTTCACAGCGCTAACACCTAGGAAGCGGTAGTCGATAAAAAAATGACGTGTATAAATGTACCAAGTATACTCATATGCAATAAATGATTTTGACTTTGACTTTGACTTTGACAGTGCTCTAGAATGTTTACAGAATTACCAATGGATTAGGTTTGTAAATGAGTGAAGTCACTTGAGTGAGACTAGCACGTGAGTTTGTATTTTAGAGAATAGCACTACTGTTTCAAAATTATAAAAAGATACCGCTCGCTGTCTACGGAATAAAACAACGCTAAGTCGAGCGCCTTAGACACATTTTCGCGTAGATATGTTTTATGACAGTAGGTAATTAAGAGCGTGGGTATTATCGTTTTACTATTATGTGCCTGTTTTATCCACTTTATCGGCGCTCAGATAAACAAATAAGTATTTACTTACACTGTAATATAAAACAATTTGAATATTGTAGAAAACCATTACAGATACGTGTTTAAAAACGTTTTAAATTGTGCAATGATATGTTAATGTAATGATGAGCGTTATAAGTTGAGAAGAAATTAGTAATCTCAATGTACAGGCGATTGGTAAAGCATTGAATGAATGATTGAACGATGATAGCGGGAGTTGACTGAGACAGAGTGACATTTGAAATTACTTACATAGGTCCGTTTCACAGTATGTTAAAATTATTTAATGTGTAATGATAATGACCGTATCAACTTATTTCTTTCTTAGAAATAAATTTATTGCACGTAGTTGTGCAACAGGTGAACTTAATGCTGATGGCATTCTCTGCCAGTCAACCTTTGGGTCACGCTGAGAGATTGTGGTAGGTATTGGTGCACGATATTTCAATTTGAACGTTTTTCCACAACTGATACATATATTATGCAGATAAGATACGAGCAAGTTCTTATACACATGTCTTATCCCAAACTAGGGTAAATCCTGGGAGTAAATCCTGTACAACGGGAATTAGGTAAGGATTGAACAATTCACAAATATAACATCCAGACCGGGACCAACTTGTACAAAGTTCGCTCGAGTCTAATGACCAAATCGAGGCATTCATTACAAATTCTACGACTTCAGGTAATTCGAGAACATGTCATTATAAATTTCAACTTTCTATACAAATAATTTTTCGCGTCTCAAGCCTTCGAGAGTCAGTTTTCAAAACATTTTTGAGGTTTTCCTATAGCCCGGAATAACTTTAATTAATAATTACATACGGTTTTAGTCGTCTCGTAATTTTGGGTTTAAACACGCTCTATTTTATCCAACTGCGGCTAAACTCAAAAGGAGGGCAATATGTTATTTTTAGCTTTCAGTTCACTCATTCACTCTCTTCTTAAAAGTACTTCTGTGAACGACTGTACACGTCTCAATCAAGCACCCAGTAATGGCAGAACGATCTTTCCAAGCATACGGCGCTAGTAATAGAATACTGATGATGATGACGTAGATATTACGCACTTAAGATTATCTTCATTAAAAGAGAGGCGTTCAAAAATGTTTTAGTGATATAAAGATAATAATCGTTAAGTTACGAAACAGCTATTTTTGTAAAAGCCAATAAAAAATTACAAAGGGCACAAATGCGTTGCCTGTTTTTTTTTTTAAATTATATTATCTATTACATAATAAAGTGCTGAAGTGGCAGTGGGCATATGCCGCAGAACCGACGGCCGTTGGGGCAGACGAGTTCTGGAGTGGAGATCGCGGATCGGCACTCGCAGGGTGGGACGCCCCGCCGCCAGGGGGACCGACGACCTGAAGAAGGTGGCCGGTAGCTGCTGGATGCGGAGGGCGGAGGACCGGGTGTGGTGGCGTTCATTGGGGAAATCCTATGTCCAGCAGTGGACTTCTAGGAGCTGACATGATGATATTAGACATCTACTTTTTTAGGCCATCCTTCTGAAACCACTGGGTTTATTTGTAGGATATTTGGCCTACTTGTACAAATCTTATTCTGTTGCTAAAATAGGTACTTACTTGAATAGAGACTACCTAGGTCGCATTGCTGCTCGCAAGATAGTACCCCTTTTACTTTTCGTGCATTACCCCCCAACATATCGTCCACCAAACTTTCTGGTAATTCGTTTAGAATTTGCGGCAAGATGCTTTCATTCGTTTGAATGCCTCGTGTGCCTGTAACTACACTGGCTCCCCTACACATCAAACTGGAGCACACCAATTCTAGTATTGCGGTTTGGCAACACTACGGTGGAAGAGGATGGTGTTTCATCCAGACGAATCCTGCACTTGATGTGACGCGCAGCGTGCAAAAATGCACCTAAGGCACTCGACTTAGCGGTTTTATTACTCCTTACAGGATGACGGAAAAAAAGAGGGGGGGGAGGGATATGACAAATGTGTCGCTGCCTTATGACGTCTTCCCTCCACGTCGAGCCGTCGCGTCGGCCATGTTACTCTAAAATAAACAGTCCACCGGAATTCTATGGCTCGGCCATGTGACTAGACCATCTAAATTATGTATTGTACAAGTTCAAGATAAGCCAGTTTCGGAGCTAAAACAGGAATTACGGGAATAAATAGAGCCCAATGTTTGTGCTTCCGTAGCTCTGTTTGTATATCTGATTATACATGTACGACTAAGTAGCAGGCAGAGTTGGAAAATAGACATTTAAAAGTAGGCTGTCGAGGATAACAATCACATAAGTTGCAACCAAAAAAGCATAATCATAACTTTGAAAAAATACACTTTTATGAGCGTAGTAAAAAGTAAAAATATTACTTTCATTTTCTATACATATAATAAAATCGTAAATGCAAAAAAGTCTGTACATTGAATATATTCGGAAAAAAACCAACCAGGGCGACTTAAAATAAGTAACTAAACATGATAAAACAGTTTTTAAAATTTTTGTTTGTTTGTTTGTTTGTTTATTTGTTTGTTTGTTTGTTAGGGCATCACGCAAAAACTACTGAACGGATTTTGACGAAACTTTGTACCGTGACAATGTATATCCCGGAATAACATAATATATAAAAAAAACTAAAAATATGTCTAAGAAATAGAAAACCAGCTACCAAAAACTTTAGTACTGTACAAATATGGTCTATTTCAGAGGTCTACTAAAGCAGGTTTTGATCTTTGTTGCAATACATTTTTCAAAACTGAGGTAAAAAGGAAATTATAATTGAGAAAACTGAAAAGAGACTATTGGGGAAAAGTATTTATTCAGGGAACGTCTTGAAAACCCTCGGCAAAACACACTTCTAGCGTTATTCAGACTGTGTCAAGAAGGTGATTTTGCCAAAAGTATATTATATATAGCTGTGCCCGCGGCTCCGCTCGCGTGGACTACAGGATCCGCTCCCATTCCCACTTCCGCTCCCATTCCCACTTCCGCTCCCTATCCCACTTCCACTCAGACTTTAAATCCCGGTCCAGGTCCAGGTCCAGGTCCAGGTCCAGGTCCAGGTCCAGGTCCAGGTCCAGGTCCAGGTCCAGGTCCAGGTCCAGGTCCAGGTCCAGGTCCAGGTCCAGGTCCAGGTCCAGGTCCAGGTCCAGGTCCAGGTCCAGGTCCAGGTCCAGGTCCAGGTCCAGGTCCAGGTCCAGGTCAAGATCCAGGTCCAGGTCCAGGTCCAGGTCCAGGTCCAGGTCCAGGTCCAGGTCCAGGTCCAGGTCCAGGTCCAGTTCCAGTTCCAGGTCCAGGTCCAGGTCCAGGTCCAGGTCCAGGTCCAGGTCCAGGTCCAGGTCCAGGTCCAGGTCCAGGTCCAGGTCCAGGTCCAGGTCCAGGTCCAGGTCCAGGTCCAGGTCCAGGTCCAGGTCCAGGTCCATGTCCAGGTCCAGGTCCAGGTCCAGGTCCAGGTCCAGGTCCAGGTCCAGTTCCAGACCTAGGCCAGGTCCAGATCCTCAACCCTCCCCTCAACACTCCTCTCAACCCTTCCCTCAACCCTCCCCTCAAAACCTCTTTCCCTCGTCTCTCCAAATGTAGTCCTCGTAACTAATCCATCGCAATCCAAATTCCGATCAACATTACTTTGTTGCATACGTATACCACAAATTCATCGTCATCTAGTAACTCAAACACTCACATTACATTGGTACCATACCCGCTCCCGCTACCGCTCACGAATTCAGTCGAACATTTACACCCTACAAACTTCGCAGTGTATGCAAGTTTTCGGAAACTATAAATTCTCATAACTTTTGATTGGCTGCACCGATTGCAATGAAATAAAGCCTATATGTTACACCAAATTAAGCCCCATGTTTCTGTGAAAAGTCCATTAAAATCCGATCAGTAGTTTTTAAGTGATGCGTGCACAAACTCACAGACAAACAGACAAACAGACAAACAGACAAAAATTTCAAAAATGATCGAAATGTGTTCTGTTGCTTATCCTTAGACCCCCCAATTTTTTTTTTGCAAATATCTTCAATGTACAGACACGCGAAGTTTACGATTTTATTTATAAGATAACCAGGTGCCGTCGTACTACACATTTAACAAACAATCATAGAGGTTTATTTAATCGACGTCGATGGGGCAATTGGAGGATGGGGCACGGGTGTCACACAGAGCACACTTTAGCCTGCGTGTACACTGTTCATTCCAGTAACAGTGAATTCTATTAATTATGCTACTGCACACTGTTCACGGCGCTTCCTCATTTACGTTGCTCAAACGGTGGATAGTGTTGAACACTCTACGTCCCACGCGACCCGCAGCGCAAGGCACCTTCTGGATGACGACCGAAATTGGGACGAAACTCTCGGTGATGCATTCGTAAGTGACGTCTGCGCCATTTGTCGCTATGTTCTGTGGGCTCTCGAACCCAGTGGACATGGACATATCTGATGAGAGGGTACTAAACCGCTGCCTTACTATGTATGCTCGAAGATGGTTCGGCGGCGATACGCTACATGGACCGTTGCGTGCGGATTATTTGTACCGGGTATAAACGGCGTGTACGCTTCGGAAACCGATTACAGTACAGCTGAAATATCAGCGATGGTAAGTGATAAGTTGGTAATCATTCCAAGAATCACAGTTGGGCAAATAGAACGTTTTCAATCCCTTGATGCACCGTGAGGCACCGGAAAAATCATTTCTCACTGGCAAAATTCTGGTAAAAATCAGACTACAAGGGAAAATCGCCCGCGCTGTAGCGTCCTCAGGGATCGCGGCCACACTGCTTCCTGGCGGTAAAACAGCTTAATACCGCCTTATTTCCCATCACATATTTACACAGCAAAGAAACTCCAGTGTGTCACGTCAAGTAACAGCGACAAAACCGGGGTGATCCATGATTTCTGTATAATCGTTTGGGATGAGTGCACTATGGCGCACAAAAAAGCTGTAGCAAGTGTAAATAGGAGGGGGAATCGTGGGACGGGTGCTATCACGGTTTACTTTTGCGGTGAATTTCGCCAGTCGTTGCCGGTGGTGACGCGGGGCACCACTGCCGATGAGGTGAAGGCCGGCCTCAAGCACTCTGTACTACTTATGGTCGGGAGTACTGAAATTGAGACTCACGCAATAAGTACCTATATGCGGCTCCAACTTGGGAGCAATCTCACGCTCAAGTGTTTTCAGACGTGCTCCTCAACTCAGATGCGTGCACAAACTCACAGACAAACAAACAGATAAACAGACAAAAATTCCAAAAATGGTTGAAATGTGTTCTATTACTTATCCTTAGCCCTCCAATTTTTTTTTCAAATGCCTTTAATGTACAGACACGCGATGTTTACGATTTTATTTATTAGAATAGTCTTAACTGTGTAATTATCATCATTAGCCTGAAATAGGCCTAATAATGTAGTAATTCGTAAATAATCTATTCATATAATATAACAGTAAAACGGCGTTTCGTTGCTTTAAGTAAAAAAAGCAGTCCCCAGACATTACTTTAGAGTGGAATCCAAAAATATAATTTAAAAATTTCGTGTTTGTCTGCATATTTTTTTGTATGATGTATGTTGTTTGTAATCTTGGAAACTACGGAACAGTGTTTGCCGGGGTTTTCACTGTTTAATAGTTTAGGGTTCAGGACACAATCTGGTATATTTGTATCTTAATAAAATATCAAGAGACTGATTCAGAAGATGAACTCTCATTTCTTCTCATTTGTAAGTATGAAAGTGCAGTTACACGTTACTGTTCATGGAAAAAAAACTTTGCGGAATGTGACAGATCTTTAAATATTTTATAGCTTATTTATAGTTTATTTATATTTTAGCTATTGCATAGTTTATTTTTGGGTATTACCACACATCGCGATAAAAAAATCTTTATACGATAATGGCTCTGTAACCGATCACTAACTTATCCGGCATTTTGTTATCCAGTTATTTGGATATGCAAAAACTTAGCACTTTGAGGGAAGGATGGGAAAACGGAATGGGGAAAGGAACGGGTAGCAGGAAACGGGAAAAACTCTTCCTAGCCCTCCCACTCCCACCCTATCTCCCCTTTACCTTCCACATTCCTACCCCCTCCCCTTCCCCTTCTCTTTCCCTTCCCCCCATTTCCCGCTACCCGTTCTTTCCCCATTCCCTATTCCCTTCCTTCCCTCAAAGTGCTAAGTTTTTGCATATCATAATAATGTGTGATGTTAATTTATCCACGCGGACGAAGTCGCGGGCAACAGCTAGTTATAGAATAAAGCTACCATTTAACAAACTACCCTTTACTCCGGCCCACATGCGTACCCCGGTCTTCTGTCATCCCACCGCCCGCCGATATAAAGTTACTACGCACTGTCGACCGGCGGCGAGAGATCGACGCCAATAAGTTTGAAAGAGAAGCATTAAGTCCTTCTCTCGATCGACTATGTTCGCACGCTGGAGGCAGTAACCCTACAATAATTTACGTACACACAAACGTGTACAGACAGGTTGGTGCGCCTGTGTAGACAGTCGAAGTATGCCCCGTCTTCTGTTATCTTTACGGCTATCAAATGTTACGGCGTCTTTAAATAGGTAATTAAATTTGAAAGTGTCCCACCTAATTCAAGGTCTATACTATATGATAGTATTGTCAATTTGTCACCAGAGTTGTACCTAGTTATGGATTAGACAAGTGTATTACATGTATATATGTATCTAATATTAATAAGTATATTATATAAAAAAACATAAGTTTGCATAGTTACAAATATTTACGACAAACAGTAGTGCGCCAAATATTAGGAAATGGAAAAAAACGTGCGTTGAGAGAAAGAACGCCGGGATTTTAATCCTCTGACCTCACTAACATAAGGCAATCACATTGCCAACTGGGCTACTTAACCCCTTTTTACCCTATCCTATTTAGTCATTGACTAATACAGTTAAAAACCGGAAGCACAATTTAGATTTTCACTCCATTGTAGTTTAACGGTAACATAGTAAAAAACTCAAACAATTGAGATTAGCGGTGAAACCGGGCCCGTCTGTCTGTCTGTATGTTTACGTAAACCTTGAACACACCGGTGCCTACCGCGTATGACGTGGGGACAGAGAAAAAACAATTAGACGGTTTGTCTTAGAGCGTCTTGTAAACAAACATACGCCTTTCATTATCCAATCCTAATTTTAACTACCTACATAAAAAACGTATTAATTTATAATGCCTTGGTCCCAGAATCCTCACTCACATCCATCAACCTTTTCATGCACCTCCTTATAATCTTCTCACTGCGGACCCCAGCCTTTTTGAGGACGTCACTAATTTGAGTCCTCCTAGGACGACCTCTAGCTGTAGTTCCTTCCACATTCGCACTGTGTATTACTTATGTCACTCTTCTTTCACTCATACGCTCTAAATGTCCAAACCAACGCAACATACCTACCTTTCTCTTCCTTCGTTACTACATCCTCTTTCAAACCACATATCTCGCGTATCACTGTATGCTTCACATCTTGACTAAATAATAGTACGTTCTTAATATGCTTAGTGCCAAATTTTAAAAGTAGCTTCAATAGATCCACAGCTAACATTGGTACTCATGGCTGACATATTATGTAAATACTATGAATTTGGTCCACAATACTGATCCACAAGTTCCAAGTCACTCAGCGAGCTATTGAGAGGGATATGCTCGGGATTTCTCTGAAGGATATGATTCGTAATGGAGAGATCCGACGGAGAACGAAGGTGACCGACATAGCCGAAAGGATAAGCAAGCTTAAGTGGCAGTGGGCGGGCCACATCTGTCGAGTTTTGTCGGCACGCGCAGGGTGGGACGCCCCGCCGCCAGGTGGACCGACGACCTGATGAAGGTGGCCGGAAGGGGCTGGATGCGGAGGGCGGAGGACCGGGTGCGGTGGCGTTCATTGGGGAAGGCCTATGTCCAGCAGTGGAAGTCTAAGGTCTCATTTGATAAAGTACCTATTTATACCATTCAAAATAATATGTCCTAACATTTCCAAAGGGCACCGGCCGCCATTGCACAGATAAGCAAATCCCATTGCAAAACGACCATAAAAGCTTTATCATAGAGTTTCATTAATATTAATCCAAAAGCCAAGTGGAGCCGCCGTTTATCTGTTAACTTTAGTTTAACATTCGTTATAAATTAACGGTGATTACAACGTCGCGGTCGGCCGACATCCCGTCACTAGGACTTTTAAGTTTTATCGTTGGCCACACACGAAGATTTTTTCTTTTAAAAAATTTCATTCGCGCGCGTTTTGTCTTTTAAACGATGGGTCCTTTATCATCCCAAATTAATTTACGGTGATTAACTGATTATAAATTATAATACATATGATGAAGGATTTTTAAAAAAACATGTCCGTTTTAAGTTGTTGACTTAAAAACGTATTGAGAAAGGCCATTAGAAATCAAAGGTTCATAGCTAAGCCTTTAATAATCGCTATTGTGCAGGGCCGGGCCATATCAATAGACAGGGCCGACATGAGGGAATGTTTGAATGCCCCCCAAACATGGTTTTAAGTTCCCAGACAGTTCCGTGGTTTCTCAGAACAAATCACAATCTCTATTGTTTATTTATATTGTAAACAACGAATATTGTTTAGTAAACGCTTTGATGATTTTCATGTGTTATATTATACTGGCTTTTGCCCGTTAATTCGTCGAATTTAATTTGGTTTCCCATAGTAATGAGATGTTTTTTCGGGAAAAACTATCCTATGTCCTATTCCAGAGCCTAACATATATGTGTGCCAAATTTCATCCCGATCCGTCCAGTAGTTGAAACGTGATTGAGTAACAAACATCCAAACTTTCGCATTTATAATATTTTAGTGCGATAACACATTCGTGGGCAGTAAGTCAACATACGTCATACCGGTAGCTCCTTTTGTTTTTTTTTTTGACGGAGTGGAAATGCATTTAGGCATCCCCTCGACTTAGGGCTGTCGAGGGGTAGGTATGTGGGACTCACTCCTCGAGATGGTATGAGGAGAATACCCACTAAAACCACTCCGGCGTTTTGCCCTCCTTGCCTTTAGTGGGGACACAGTGTGGTCCCATCGTACTTCAAACCACTGTGTCCCCTGCTATACCGGTAGCTCCTACAGTAACACTATACGTCTGATGACGTAATATTTCGTGTTGTTTCGTCGTCTAATGCCGGAATTACGAACTCGCATCACGTGATTTATGTTCACTTATTCGTTTAAGAAACAAATAGCTATTTACTGTTAGGTACATAGAAAGAAATTCATTAAAAAACCTTCTTGACCACCCCGTTCTAGATCCGGCCCTGCCACGATAGGGTTACAATTACAAGTCTCTGTTACGCATAATCGGCCATTGTTCTGCTATAACGTTTTATTATACTAGGACTAAAATACCAATTAAATAGTTTATTTTAGCTGAAATTTTTTTAAATCATCAGCCGAAATACGTCCACTGCTGAACATAAGCCTCCCCAATAGAATGTCTCTTTTGGTGGTCTGACCATTGGGGGATTTGTTGTAATCACCACGCTTGGCTAGCGGATTGGTGATCGCAGTAATTATCTTACCTAATGTACATAAGTGAGCGCTGTTGCCCGTCCCTGGTGCACTCCCTTGGTCGCCTTGACGACACCCACGGGAAGATTGGGGGCAGTCAACGTTCTCTATGTACTACTAGATGGAGCGTTCCAAACAATCGCTCTGTTCCACGCAAGTAGCCACAACTCTTTCACATTCACAATGAAACTTGTGCAGTTATTACTCAGAACATTTAATTATTTTCTTAATATTGATATTATTTAACCGTAGCGTCAATATTTAGTAATAATTAAATGTTCTCCCAAGTAGCAATCAAGAATAGTGACTAAATCCTACATATCTATACTTTATCTAAAGTTGGATTTGGTTATATCAAAAAAGTTTTCGTTAAGTCATTTTTTTCTTTAAGACTAACTAGTTTTATACTACTGCTACTTTAGCAAGTTCAGAATACCCAAAACCAAGTTAAGTATTCTCAAAACTGTTTTGTATTAGGTATGCCTACAGTTAAAACTAAAAATCTTTTTTAACTGTACTCAGATTATTTGAAGGCTCACTTAAAACTCATTCAAATAATTCAAGCATCTGTTTAGTCTTCCAAAGTAAAAATTAATTTTGTAGATAAACTTAAGATAATTGTAACACCAAATTCTGGGAACCGTTTTTCTGAAGAACATTTTATTCCTTTATTACTCAAATTAATCAGTTTAGAGTAAAAATACATTTAACGGGACGTATTTATCAAATGGAACCAAGTAGAAAGATGGATGACGTTGAAAAATTAAAAAGATCTGGTAATTTTCGTTCGAAATTCGAAATATAAAAAAAATAGTTTAAACAGAGTGCAAGCTGCAAATTACAACAATGCATCATCTTCGACTCAGACCTCAGTGTCGTTATTAGGAACTACAGATCACGAGGAAGAAGATACTGCAGAAAATTGGGAAATCAAAATAGTGGACAGTAATTCCGATTCTAATGAATCGAAAGGTGATGATTTTAATTTTAGAGACCAATTAAGAAACTGGTCTATTGGTCACAATATACTATACATACTGCAATCAATGGCTTATTGCAGATTATAAATAAGCATGATCCAGGTGTTGTGCCAAAAGACGCAAGAACACTTCTGAATACAGTAAAATCTGTAGATATCAAACTTTGTGGCAGTGGAGAATACTGGCATAATGGATTTAAAAAATATATTTTACAGTATTTTGGAAATTTGGATAAACATATCAATCAATTTACATATAAATGTAAATATCGATGGGTTACCTACATACAAAAGCTCAAAAGTAGAGTTTTGGCCAATTCTATTTAACATTCCTGAGATGAACACTGTGAATTTTGCACTACTTATACGTCATCGAGTGAATAATTTATAAATGAATAGTTTTTTTTTGCATAAACTTCTTTCCAGCACAAAATACACTAGAATAATAAAATGACAAGCTAAGAAAATATCAAGTAATCTGGTGTTAACTAAATCAACCTAAAGAATCATTTAATACTAAGTAGTATTAAATAGTAATACATCAATACGTTGTTTAGTATAAGTTAAATGTAATATCTCTTAACTAGCATTACTTTAAATCTAACTTGTCTTTACTTTAGCTAAACTAGCCTTACAAAATCAATATTGTCTAAAGTTTTACTTCGTTAGGAAAAATAAGATTTAACGCCATTTTGCACTTTAAGTGAAAAAATAATAATACATTTTCCGACACCACCTCATGAAAAACTAGAGAAGATTGAAGTTATATTTTTGTTAGAGTAATTCTAACTTTATAAAAACTAATTTATTTATAGAAAATTTAATATTCTGCACTTTATGCTGCCAAATTTTTCAATTGCAATACAAATATCCTAAATTTTATTGTTATTTTTATGCTATTTTAAAGGCCCGTCTGTTTTATAGCACTTTCTATCGATTTTACACGAGAAACAATCATGCGTTTTAAATTTCCAATGCATACAACGACATAATACATCATTTTCTAGACATAAACATTAGTTGTATAGCCGCCATTATCATAAGCCTTCATCTTGTTTTTGTTTAAGTATAAAATGTTCACCATATTTTCTAAAATACTATGACATAAAGTAAAAAAAGTTTTAAATTTTACTTCAGTAAGTTATGATAGAACCTGTGAAATTCAGTATTGATAGTTTTAACTAGGTTTTGTAGATATCTTCAAGTCTATTTCTTGGTCTAAAGTCGACCTACAAGACATCTTGAAATCCGTGTTTAGAGCTCTGCAAAAACCACTCTCTTAAGTAGGGTTAAAGTTTGTCTAAACAGTAGTCTTAACTCTGTCTTAAATTTATCCTAAATGCTGTGCCCACTTGTACTTAACTGTATCTTGAGGGATATCTTCAGGGATATCTTGAGGGACGTAATAGGTTTAGCCAAGACAACAGCTGGAATACGTCTACTTGTCTTTAAGATAATTATAATACCCTTTTAAGACATTTGTTTGCTACTTGGGCTGCGTAGTAACTGCACAAGTTTCATTTCAGTCGTATATTGCATACTAACCTCACCTACTAATGTATTTGAAAACTAAAAATTTCTATAACTTTTGATTGAATTACCTGATTGCGATGATATAAAGACTAAATGTTAAGTTAAGTTAAGCCCCATGTTTTTGTGAAAAGTCCATCAAAATCCGTTCAGTAGTTTTTAAGTGATGCGTGCACAAACTCACAGATAAACAGACAAAAATTCCAAAAATGATTGAAATGTGTTCTATTACTTATCCTTAGACCCCTAATATTTTTTTTGTAAGTAGCTTCAATGTACAGACACGCGATGTTTACGATTTTAGCACGGGGGCAGTTGCGACTAACAGGGTGTAAATGCAACTACAGAGTTTATATATCTATGACTGGATACGCACCCCATTACTTATCATAAAATTTCCTTAAATTATAGGAAGAAAAAAGTGAATTTCTTTATCCAGTTATGATAGTTTTGTACTTATTACATTTGGAACAAAGTGATTAAATGATTTATTCATATGTTTATCCATTAGGTACTACATTCACCTCGCGTATGCAATTTGTAATAAAACTTTATTTAGCTTTGAATATTTACTTTATATCTTGGTTTTAGGATTTCAAGTTAAAGGAACGTCGTGGAACAGACAACTTTGTATTTGTTAGTCCTGGCACAGTCCTGGGGACATTTCGAAAATTCAAGTCGAACTAAAATGCCATTTTTTACTCCCTAACGAGTCAACTAACAATAACTAACATGACCAGTTGGAGAACAAAATGCTTACGGAGTAGACTCCCAGGTATTATTATTAACACGTTCATGGACACTATATACTTCAACACGTAATACCGATAGCTGCTCACCATATTATTACGCCTGTGGACGTCGTATGTAGTCTAGTGCCATCACTAACTTACGTTATGTATTGGCGGTGTACACGAACTCCACGAAGGTGTTGACATAAAAAAATTATTCCGACGAATTGAGAACCTCCTCCTTTTTTTGAAGTCGGTTAAAAACGATTGATAATGTTTCTTGTCATAGTTGTTACGTTTTGATTTTACTCTACACGCGTCGCCTGGCGTCGCGTTGCGTTTGATAAATGTATCGGTGCCTTTAGCCATTCCATGTAGTACCTACTTAGTGGAATTACTATCAAAAAATTATGACTATTGTAGTCGTTCGAAAGTAACATGTCACGAGTCTTTTTCTAAAGTAATTTTAGCACCTCTACAAACGATCGATAGCAGGATTTATTTGCATCGATGTTTATTTGGCGTGGGCTGCCATCTAGCGGTCAGCCCTTAAATTGCTCCGTAATAACTTTTCCCTATGAACGCAATTTACATTCACTGACTTTTTTATTCTTCAAATGTGTACCTCCAAAATATTGTTTATAAAATAAATAAAGGGATAGGTACTTAAAAAAAGATTCTTAAAGAAGATGTCCCATGACGACGCAAATATGTTACCCAGCTTCAGACTAAGTAAATCTAAGACCCCAGCCCTGTCCAAGCGGCCGAAAATCGAAACATCGTCAGCAGTATGTATATCCGTTATCTAGTAACCATAGCACAGGCTCTGCCTAGTTTGGTACAGGATAATTGGTGTGAATATCTGAAATATTTATTTATTCGTTATTTATTTATTATTAGTATTTTGACCACAGAATTAATCAAGACAGTTTGCGGCAGTGAAATAAAAGTAAAGTTTTTTTCAGTTCCCAAATTTATCCGCTAGGGGCGCGCGTAAACTGTGCATCGCCAATTAAAGATAGTAGGTAAATGCCTTTTTTTAAATATGAAAAACTCAAGAAGTTTAGATACAAAAACTTCTTGAAAAACTGCATAAACAAATTATTCAGTTATAAAATAATGTAAAAATTTCATCATGCGATTATAAATAAACTTTTAGAGCTGATTTTTATCTTTGAATTAAACATGTCCGCATATTATTCCTTCGGTAAATATGTTCAATGATCACGTTATGTTCAATGATCACGTTGCACCGGGACCGACCATAGTCGATGGTAAGGCACTCGAAGTTGTTCACGAGTATGTCTACCTCGGGCAAACTCTGCAACTAGGCAAAAACAACTTCGAGAAGGAAGCCGACAGGAGGATTAGGCTAGGCTGGGCAGCATTTGGGAAGTTACGTCATATCTTCTCGTCGCGTATACCACAGTGCCTGAAGACAAAAGTCTTCAACCAGTGCGTCCTACCCGTAATGACCTACGGCGCCGAAACGAAACGTGGACACTGACAGTGGGACTAGTTCGAAAACTCAAGGTCGCTCAGCGGGCTATGGAAAGAGCTATGCTCGGAGTTTCTCTAAGAGACAGGATCCGAAATGAGGTAATCCGCCAGAGAACTAAAGTCTTCGACATAGCTCAAAAAGTTAGTACGCTGAAGTGGCAGTGGGCTGGTCACATCTGTCGGAGAACCGATTACCGCTGGGGTAAACGAGTTCTCGAGTGGAGACCGCGACTGGGCAAGCGTATTGTGGGACGCCCCCTGGCTAGATGGAGCGACGATCTGCGTAAGGCGGCTGGCAGTAACTGGATGAGAAGAACCGAGGATCGGGTTCAGTGGCGCACCTTGGGAGAGGCCTACAGTGGACTCTTTCGGGCTGATGATGATAATGAAATAAAGTTAAAACATATTACGATTTATAAGATAAACGCACCTAATAGTGTCATTTCTTCCTTTTCGTTCTGAACATACAATACGATTTACTCAACCAAAATGTAGGTTTGCAGTTAATGTGAAATTTGTTCAACAGATAGGATTAATAAAAACGACATTGACTGAAAAGTGGTATACATTGTAATGGAAATGTTAAAGTCTGGTAAAGTTTCAATTAATCGTTGAGGGTTTTATATTTAAGATCCTACAACCAAATGAAATTTTAGTTTCAGAACGCAGCTTATGTTTTTTTTGAGTACGAACGGAGTATAAAAATACCTACTGACCGAAGTTCATATTTTTTTGCTAAGCATTTGTTCAAATAAATCGCTTAAACAATGAGCTGAATTAAAACACCGGCTATTTGATTTAAAACATTCCGAATAGGTAGTACTAGTAGTGAGTGCTTCAATAAGTCTTAAATCTTAATATGAATCTGACGGCAGAACACAAATTAAATTAATTAAATCAAACTTTATCATTCCGACTTATTCGATTAGATTACCATCGTATCAATTTATTCAATGAGCAGTATTATTTCTATGATTACGTAAATATTTGTAAAACGCGAGATATACCTAATCAAGCACATCTCACGATGACGAGCATAGATTCTTGTGGTTCGTGGTAAATATATTATTCACGATTGAATTAAAGTGTAAGGTACAATATTTTGTGCTGTTAGAAGAAAACTTTATGTACAGTCATTAATACAGAGAAAATGGTTGAATTCGTAAACAAATTGAAATCATTGTGGGCTAAGACTAACAGGTGGCACAGAGGTAAGTTATTATGAAATACATTGGAAAAAATTTAGATTAACAACCCACGATTTTGGGGAGGGGAGGGGGGTAGGGGGGAGGAGGGCTACCCCCTGGTACCACTCCCTACTCTCGGAAATGCGTACTTTTCGAGATATGTTTTTTTTTTTAATTTTGAGGTTATTTATGTTACTTTTACTGCTTCATGTTGTTACTATCTATGACGACCTTTTTGGTTAGGGTGTACAAAGATCGCTGAGATATTTTTTTTATAAAAGTCTCAAAAATGGTTTTTATGCTTCGCGGTGGTCGAGGTAAAGGACCCAGACGGACAGCAACGATCTGCATAAGGTGGCTGGCAGTGGCTGGATTAGAAGAACCGAGGAATGGGTTCAGTATTGCATCTTATGATGGTCTTGCAGGCTGATGATATTTTTTTTATTTACAAACCTGAATACATAGGTAAAAAAGACAGATCCTTATTGAGAAAATACATAGGTGAAGATCCCTGCCTCCTAAAACAGGAATAACTGTGTCAGATGACAAAATAATAAAACAAATGTATATTAAGATAATGTAGACTTTGCCCGCAGCGTTGCTATCCTTTATCATGATGATCAAACCTTGCTAATTGGTAGTGTGTCAACATAAGCCGACGTTATTTTGCAATATAGTATGTTGAAATTTCATTTTTACTTCCATATAATGTTGAATGAAAGTATGTTTTAAATTAATGCTCACTAGCTTCTCTATCTTCCTATTTTATTTTATAACTGTATTTTAATTGACATGAAAGTAAAAAAAAACTTCAAACCCTTTTAATTATGGAAAATATTAGCACCAAATAATTTCAATGTTGTAAATAATTTAATGATTTGCATTGAGTAAATTGAAGCACTCAGAATAATAATTACTAATTAAAACTTGTTATTGAAGACAAAGATTATATATTATATTACTAATGTTGAATTTGTTATTTAACCACTACAAAAATAGTATTACAAATGTCTTTGAATTGTAGTATTTGCTTATTTGTAATTAATTTACAACATAGGTTGTTGAAAAAACATCTTGTACCTAAAATGATATCAGCATAGATTGACAAGCTATATACTGAATAGCGAGGTTTGTATGATTAAATATTAACAAGTCCCCTTTCAAGCTACTGTTGGTATTTTATATTTATTTTCCATTCGTAGTTTTTAATAAAACTAGCTTCAATTAAACTAGCTAACGTCATTAATTAAATTAGCTAACTAATAAGAAACATACATTTCTGATTTATTGGAAATTAAACTGCATTAAAGCTAGATAAATTCTAGAAACAGGTATTTTGCACCAGGGCCAGGCAGCAGTGATCTCCTGTGTATATTAAGATCATTACTGGGATCACCAACCGCCTGCCATGTGTGGCGATTATGGCAAATCCCCCAATAGACATCATCGTCTCTGCCTACCCCTCTGGGACCAAGGCGTGAGCATTATGTCATGTCATGTCCCCAATGGACAGCCCACCAAAAGTGGCATTCTATTGGGGAGGCTGATGTTCAGCAGTGAACGATTTCGGCTGGCGATTAAATTTGTATTTATTACATAAATCATACATTGTATACAACATACAATTTTATTATGTGCTATATATATTATTGTACTATTTTTAACTTTTAAAACTTGTAACTATATTTGTTTGTGCATTAAAGTATATTGTATTGTACTGTCTCTCTTAAAACTACAGCATCTGAACAACACTCCATAGGCCACAAGCATGTGTTGCCACCCTGAGGACTATTTCAGAATACATCATATGCTTTTAATTACACTGGCACAACAATGTTTGTTTGGCAGCAGAAATATGTAAAAATCCTCCCACACCGGAATGTGAGTCGCAAACAACTGGAAGCTTTATTATAACGAATCTAATGTTCCTCTTGCAGTGCTCTTCATATTCCTGATTGTGGAACTTAGGCTGGTACCAGCTCGTCAGCTCGGATTCCTCTGCAATGATCCAGCATTGTCATACCCCTATACAGGAGACACTATAACCTTTAGATGGCTGATGAGCTTCTGTATACTGCTGCCATTGGTTGTTGTAAGTTTTTGATATTGCTCTTGCTAATGGACATGTTAAATTGTTCCATTGTGATTATATATTATCTATGCCTGCTACTTTTACCATTACAATACATACTGAATGGTGATGCCTTTTCCTAAACCTGGTGATATTATAAATTTGTGTTTTGTATATTGAGAACACTCAACCATATTTTGTCACTCTCATGACTGACTTGACACTGGCAGAATTCTTAAAAAAATTCAAATTTCTTGAAAGAATAGCCGCGACTAGGGCATAAATTCATTGAATTTAAAAATTCTAGCCATAGACATGGTCAATACAAAATGAAAATAAACAGACAAAGAAAAAAAATTAAGACTTTGTACAGCTGCAGCGTTTTACGTAAAAGTTTTTGTTAACTCTTTCCTCTCCTTCACCTCCCTCTTCTTCCCCTCCTTCCCTACATTCCTAAGCATCGAGTAACTAGGAACTTTGTACTAAATGCAATGTGAGTTTTTGAAAACTTTAAATTCGCATAATTTCTGATTGAGTCAGCTGATTGCGATGAAATAAAGACTAAAAATTACTCCAAGTTACACCCTTTTATATAAAGTAGGTCAGAAGTTTTTATGTAATGTGTGCACAAACAAACAGACGATATTTAAAAAAAACATTGCTTTCACTTATCATTCATCTCTCCACTCTTTTTTTTACAAATATTTAAAAACATTAGAACATAAAAAAATATTTGTTCCTTGATTTTGATGTTTCAGACAGCTATTTCCCTTTCGTTTCAGGTGCTAATAACAGAGAGATTGCACGACGCAGAACGCTCCAGACGGAGAGCCCTGCGGTGGTACAAGGAATACTTCTATGGGTTCTTCATCAACCTGACGTTTGTGCAGACCCTGAAGATCCTCGTCGGCTCGCCGAGGCCACACTTCTTTGACACTTGCAAACCGGAGGAGGCTTTGACTTGTATAGAGTGAGTATTTCATCATGTCAGCCCCTAGACGTCCACTGCTAGACATAGGCCTTCCCCAATGAACGCCACCACACCCGGTCCTCTCCCCTCCGCATCCAGCAGCTACCGGCCACCTTCAGGTCGTCGATCCACCTGCCCACCCTGCGAGTGCCGATCCGCGGTCTCCACTCCAGAACTCGTCTGCCCAACGGCCGTCGGTTCTGCGGTATATGTGGCCCGCCCACTGTCATTACAGCTTGCTAATCCTTTCGGCTTTGTCGGTGACTTTCGTTCTTCGTCGGATCTCCTCATATCCTTGTAAAAAAACCCTAGCAATACCACTCCATAGCTCGCTGAGCGACTTGGAGTTTTACGACTTGTTTAATTTTGTACAGGAAATCATGAGTGGAAGAAAGTGCCTGTGCATGAAAGAGAGAGTAGAGGCACAGATGAGTTAATGGTTACGTTCGTAACAGATACAAAACGAAAATACCTACACTTTTCATCATCTAGTTCTTCCCACTGCCAGACAATACACGCAAAAATGATTCTAAGCCGCTCGACTTAGCGTTGTTATTACTCCGTACAGCGCTCGACGGACGAAGGCTTTGATAGTACCGACAACACAGGCAAAAATGTGCCTAACTCGCTCGACGTAGCGTTTGTTACTACTCCATATAGCGCGCTATTTGTAGGCGGACCGCTACGCGTTTGATGATGCCGACAGCGCCCGAAAATGTGTCGTAAGGCGCTCGACTTAGAGTTTGTTTACTAGTCCGTACAGCGCGCTATTTGTAGGCGGACCGCTTCGCATTTGAGGATGCCGACAGCGCCCGAAAATGTGTCGTAAGGCGTTCGACTTAGCGTTGTTATACTCTGTACAGCGCGCGATGTGGGCGGGGCAAGTGAGCCGTCGCGTGACATAGTATGTATTTATCGCGATAGGGACGTACCAGTGACGGGGGCCTGGTGGAGGTGTAAAGTGTATTGTGTTGTTGATGTATTTATTTAACTATTTCAGCTCCGAATTCGTGTCTAGCTACACGTGCACGAAGGCGCACTGGCTCAACCAATCAGACCGCAGCTTCCCCTCTGGGCACACGTCGCTCGCCCTGCACGCCGGACTCTTTGTAGCTGTAAGCATTTAATATATATATTTCACTAGCTGTTGCCCGCGACTTCGTCCGCGTGGACAACTTAACGTCACAATTTATTATGTATTTCCCATAGGAATCCGATGTTTTTTCGGGATAAAAACTATCCTATGTCCTATTCCAGGATCTTACCTATACGTGAGCCAAGTTTCATCCCGATCCGTCCAGTGGTTAAAGCGTGATTGAGTAACAAACATCCAAATGTCCAAACTTTCGCATTTATAATATTAGTAGGATTCACGAAGTTTCCTCTATCGCTGGTAGGCTAGTAGAAATCTCTTAAAGAGATAAGCATTACAATTTGTACATGTTATATTTGTACATAGATGAATGTGCATCTGTTATCTAATTTAATAACCAATTAGTGTCAATCCTGACGGAAAACACTTTGAGGTGAAACTATGAGCTACGAAAAATTATTTTGCTTCATGGTATGAGGTGTAGGGAAAAAAAAATAACATGTACAAATTGTAATGCTTATCTCTTTAAGAGATTTCTACTAGCCTACCAGCGATAGAGGAAACTTCTTACTAATATTATAAATGGGAAAGATTGAATATTTGGATGTTTGTTACTCAGTCACGCTTTAACCACTGTACGAATCGGGATAAAACTTGGCACACATATAGGTTAGGTCCTAGAATAGGACATAGGATAGTTTTTATCCCGAAAAACCTCCCATTCCTACGGGAAATACATACGGGCAACAGTTAGTACATCGTTAGTATACGCGAAGTGAGCCAAAAAGAGATAACTGTGTCTCTATCACTCTATAATAATCCTACTAATATTATAAACGCGAAAGTTTGTAAGTATGGATGGATGTTTGTTACTCTTTCACGTAAAAACTACTGAATGGATTTTAATGAAACTTTACAGTAATATAGCTTATACATCAGAATAACACATGGGCTACAATTTATAAACATATTGTGTGAATTGTCAAAAATATCAAGTAAGTAGGAAAAAATCTACCATCTGCGAGCTATTCTGGCGTGCGCTGCCAAAACCGCTAGAGTTACACATATGTAACGTATGATGGAAATGTTTATCTTAAATAGTCCTACAAAAAAGCCCGCCACAGTATATATCTATATCTTATGTGTAAGCCATTATAGCCAAAATAGTGAACCATCGTGATGAAACTTGGCACACATTTAGGTTAGGTCCTGGAACAGGACGTAGAATAGTTTTTATCCCGAAAAAACATCGCATTCCTACGGGAAATACATAATAATTTGTGATGTTAAGTTGTCCACGCGGACGAAGTCGCGGGCAACAGCTAGTTTACTATAGTTTAAATAAATAAAATAAAAATAAAATAAAATAAATGCGTCTCGCTTCCGCGACTATGACTAATCCTTTCTACGTTCACCAGTATTACCTGCACAGACGGAAGATAGGTCAGCATCAGCACATAGCGATAACAGTACAGGCATTCAGTGCTCTGGCTGCGCTGGGCTGCGGGATCTCGCGGATGACGGACCACAGACACCACTGGTGGGACGTTCTCGCCGGCGCCGCTATCGCTGTAGCCTCACTGCTGTACGCTGTGAGTAATGGAATAATATTTATTCATCATCAGCTTATATACGTCTTTTTGTTTTCAGTGTACAAAGACACTACAGAAACACTGCTGGACATAAGCCTTCCCAATAGAATGCCTCTTTTGGTGGGCTTTCCATCACCACGCTTGGCAGACGGATTGGTGATCGCAGTAATGATCTTAATGTACACAGGAGAACGGTGCTGCCCGTCCCTGGTGCAATCGGTTAGTGGCCTTGACGACACCCACGGAAAGATTTGGGGTGGCCCTGTTCTAAGCCGGGAACCACACAGCAAACTTTATAGGTACCTTATAGATGTAGGTAGGTAATATTTATTATGTAAATTTAATTGGACAATATTTTTACTTCGTATTTGCCCATGTTCTAATATTGTAAATTTCTTTTCTTTTACCTGCAATACTCTGTCGCTATGTTTTTATTATTTTCTTTTCGAAAGGTTGCCCGGAAGATATAGCTTTAAGCGATAAGGCAGTCTTTGTACGTTTTCTATAAATCTGTTCCTATTTTTATTGATATTCTTAATTTGTGTGCAATAAAGAGTTTATCTATCTGTGAGTATTAACTTAAAACAACATAACTTAAAATACGTATATATTTTATTAAAATTTGAACGATATTAGAGGTATCACGGGGCTAAAAGCGGGCGAAAGAATGCGACATTAGATTGCGCAAAGTGGCAATACATCGTCTCTGCCTACCCCTCTGGGACCAAAGCTGGAGCATTATGTAGGTAGAATTAGTGAAGTTGTGAAAATATATTTTTTTTTCTCTATTTCAGATACGGTTATGTAAAAACTTTGAATGCTCCACTACTGAGCGAGTTGATATTATACCTAAGGATGACCCAGAAACATTGACAGAAGAATCGAGTACTGGAGGTGTTAAAGATCAAGATGGACCAAACGAAGCTAGCAATGGATTGTCCACTCCTGCGGTCCATGGAATGTAAACCAAAGACAACAGTATTTTTTTATACTTTCTACCTTTTTTTTAGCTACGGGGGTCAGATTTAAGGCGCAAACATGCGACGTCGGCATGTTTTTTTTTGTTATTAAAAATTGAATTATTATGAAAATATCTTTGATCATTCATTGCAAAAATAAAATAATATAGGCAGTTGCCATTTTGGAGTATCTATTGTACAATCTAGACGATCTTAAGCCATTTCTTCCAGGCCACCTTTTTATTCATTGAATTTGCCAAAAACAGATGTTTCAGAAGTTCAATTCAATTCAAATATTCTTTATTGTGCACCAAAACATATACATTTTTTAATAAAAACAAAACTTACATAGAAGGATGAATTTAGTGTACAAAGTTATGATTTATAAAGGTCATTATTAAAATGATTAGAACAAACACGACTTAACGAACCGCTAGACTTTACAAACGGCAGTAAGCTCTACAATAAGCCATACCGGAAGCCGTGGTAGCCTAATTGGTTGCGCACTCGTCTCACGTTCATGAGGTCATGTCATGTACTCAAAGCCCGATTATACCAATTTGTTTCTCGAAACTTAAGTAGGTACAGTTTATTTATAATACCACAGGCTTTTCGGTAACGGAAAACAACCTAAGGAAGCCTGCATTGTCAAAGATAAAATTCCAAAGCGTGTGTGAAGTCCACCAAATCGGCTTAGGGCACCGTTAGTGGACAGGGGTTTGGCACAAACGATCGTGAAGGGTCGACGTATCGCCAGGTCTTCCTGGGCCTTAAGAAGATAAGATGTATTTAAAAACATGTCTTATTAAGGTGGATTAAGTTTTATAACATGTTTTTAGCGGATTACTGCAAATAAAAAACATGCCGACGCATGTTTGCGCCTCAGCGTGTTTTTTTTATGTTTCTATATGCTACGCATATGAAGGTAGTTAGGAAAAGCAGAAGATGTCTCACAATATAATATACATTTATATATATACCCAAACATAATGTAATCATTTGTGCAGTATTAGATAAAATAAGCAAAGATTTTTATGTGTCCAGTTTATTAGCAAATAATACATTGAGTTTGCGCACAGTGTTTATATTACGAGCAAAATTAACCTATATGGGGGCCTATTCTTATATATTGGGTAATTTAAAGCCTTTGGATCTCCGCCAGGGATATACTTGTGTGAGATCTGGTGCTAGTTGTCTGTAGTATGGTAGAGAAGGTCCAAAATGCCAAACTATCTCTTTACAAACGTCAAAAATGACATCAAAATGTATGCAAACCCAGACACTGAGGATCCTGAAGTCTGGTGTGAACAGCTTGCCTGATCAAAGGGGTATTTTGGAAGCTCTGGACTTTCTCCATCGTTAGTCCGGACAGACAGTATCAGATCTCACCCAAATCGATCTCCAGTGGATATCCGAGACCTCGAAATGACCTCGAATATACAATTCAAAATTTATTTATTATATGGACGCAAAAATGCGTACAATTTATCTTTTGTGAGAGACTGGTGCTTAAAAATCGGTTCAGGCGTCTTCGAGTAATCGGGGAACATACATAAAAAAATAAAAAACGATTCTTGAAGTCGGTTAAAAATAGGATGAACCTGTGAAGCCGTGAAATCAGGTCACCAGCAAAATGTATGTATGAAACCTCCCCTCCCCCACCCCGACGTTAATTTTGCTTGTAGGGTTATAATAGGATCTGTTACCATGAATGGTATTTGCGAGGTGATGGTATTGGTGAGGGGTGCAGGAAGTTAACTATAGAGCAAAAAGCTGCTTATAATGTAATTTTTTTTTGATATGAGTTTTGAGTGGGAAACCGAATTAAAGGGCGAAGTTTTTGCTCTATAGTGCAAGGGAACATACCTATACTACGTGACCGGTTTAGGGGGGTATTTCTTATTCTTAAGGTCTATGTCACGTAGTTTTCACGGGAGTTGTAATTTTTTATAAAAAACAAGGGACTCGTCGCTTATACCATTTATAATAGTTTTATAGTGTTTTTTTATATATATTTGAACGTCTAAAGGAATCTAGCGCTTTTTGAGCTATATTAGCGCCCAGCGCTCACAGTATATAAAATACTACGTGAAAACAGTCTTTAACATTTATATAAATTATGGCACAGGTGCCGCGTAGTTTCCGGTAGAGTAGAATAGGACCACTCCAACTCTTCCCGTGGATGTCGTACAAGGCGAATAAGGGAATACATTATAAAACATCAATCAGGCCTCCCCAACCCGTCTGGCCAGCGCGGGGAGTGTAGGCCAAATCCTCCGTCTGTCTCCGGCAGATGAGAGAGGGTTGTGCTCCTGCAGTGCCGACAAAAATAACCTGATGATGGCACACAGATTAAGAATAACAGTAAAAAAGATACAGATTTATGGAAAGTGTACAAAGTGTATGTTTAAAGCATATACTACAGGTGGTCATAACGGGGCGGGAGGGGGTCAGAAGTTGCAAAAAATGGTTCACGTAGCATGGGTACGTCCCCTAATATGCTGCAATGTTTTTAATTTTAAACTAAAGTACATAGTACATTTATGTAATTTTTATACTAATGATTTTTCGTTGCATAGCACGAAATTATTATGACTAATATCTAGTCGCTGTCGTGATTTATTTAGTCTTTCTCTGTTTATTCCATGTCTGTGATAGGTTAATCTGAGAAGTGGATGTTTTGTCTTGAATATGAGTTATTTAAGAAATATTGTTGGATTCACTCAACACTCCTAGTGAGTTTTAGAACCAGACTCCTAAAACTTCTAGAAGTCAAATTCCTAGTCAACCCTAGGACGTCAATAAAAGTGACTTATCAAACGAAGTCTAGCCTAGTTAAGTTTAGGAGTGGCTAGTAAGTCCTAGGAGTGTCAAGTCAATCTATAAATTACATATCGATAGGTCAGTTCAATAGGGGAACAACTCAAAAACACTGCTCTGACATGATTAAGTTTTAAGTTATGACTCTCATAAAAATGAGTGTAGTTTTAATTTTTTTATTTATGGTTTACTATGTATGGTTATAGATACTATTGTATCGGTACACTTTATTGCACAAAGAAAATATAGTTACAATTTTGGTGGTCTTATCGCTTTAAGCGATTTCTTCCAGGCAACCTTTTGGTAGAATATATGCCAAAGAAACCGGTGGGTTGTGCTGTTTTAGAAATTTAAATGATAAATAGGTACTGTATATGACTATATCAAATAAGATGGTGTCTTATTGAACTGGTAAAAGTCGACTAACCAGTCCAAGTTCCCCAACTTGTTATTTATTGAGCTGACCCATCGGTGTACAATGCTGCCCTAACTAAGAAGACCGTAAAGTGTTTTGGCAACTTTTTGGAAATTAACATATAATTATAGCAAACTACTTTGAATGAATGAATGAATATACTTTATTGCACACAAATAACAGAAACATATAGGAGAAAATATACAGTAAATGTACAAGTGGCGGCCTTATCGCTTTTAGCTTTGAAATTGGCTAAGAATCTTTAGTAGTTTTCATAGAGTCACGTTTTTTGTTAAGTATATAGTGGGCCCGATTCTGAAGGCACACATTCAAAATTTGACAGCGCTAAAATTGGTTTCGTCTTTATCTTCATAATACTGTGTGACAAGGATAGCAACAGTTTTAGTGCTGTCAAATTTTAACATTGTGCCTTCAGAATCGAGCCCATTAAGCGCTTAAAAAAAACAATAAATACTATGAAAAAAATATTTAAATTAGATCAAAAATGACGAAGATACAGCAATTTCAGTGCAATAGTTCCAAGAACGGAAGTGAACAGAAGTGACGTCATTCGGCGCGTCGCGGGAAGTGTGCGCAGCACGCTAGCGCAGTCTGCCGTAAACAAAACACTCGCGACACCGCTCTGTTGAATGAAATTCGTCCATTCAATTGGGAACATCACGCGCGGGTTGCAACAAGTTACGTCGGCATACAAAAGCGTGCGCGTTTTGACGTCATTTCTTGATAGATTTTAATCATCATCATCATATCAGCCCCTAGAAGTCCACTGTTGGACATAGGCCTTCCCCAATGTACGCCACCACACCCGGTCTTCTACCCTTAATTTTTTTTTAAATAATTTAAAAAAATAAAATGATTTGGTATTGATAGCGCATACGCCATACTAACAAAAAAATCATGATCCTCAATAAAGCAAACCAGTTTGGCCCATTTTTTGATAATTTCCGAAACGTTGCCAAAACACTTTACTGTCTTCTTAGTTAGAAGATCCGAACGTACGTACAGGATTTGAATTTGACTGGAATAGTATATTGAAAATGCACAGAATTATATGAAATAAGAGACGCCACAAAGAGATTTTATATATTTTAAAACTCATCTGCTACAACTGTATTTCTATTGCTGCTAACTTACACATCATACCATGAAGCAAAATAATTTTTCGTAGCTCATAGTTTCACCTCAAAGTTTTTACCTTCATGATTAACACTAATTGGTTATTAAATCAGATAACAGATGCACATTAAAATCATCTGTTACCTAATTTAATAAACAATTAGTGTCAATCCTGAAGGAAAAAACTTTGAGGTGAAACTATGAGCTACGAAAAATTATTTTGCTTTATGGTATGAGACTGTAGTACAATTTGTAAAGCTAATCCTGGTCTGAGTGGCAAATTATAGCTTGAGATTACACAAATGTATTATTAATAATTTATTACTGTTACCATTCCGTTTCACTTATTATTGTCAATTAAATTATACGATAGTATGTACTTTTTTTCTGTAATACTTAAAGGTGAGTCTGGGGATCTGCCGTAAAGGTTAGGCCACAATTACACTGGCGCGGTGGCGGGTGGCCAATCGTTTTTATATATATTTCATCCCAAACCAATAGACATTCGAAAACTAATACTATGTGCGTCTCGGTAACATGTACGTCAAAGGGTCACGAGCAGCAAAAACAGGTTTGTATTACCATGTTAACTTTGCGGTCCACTTTGGAACACCATCCGTTATTTATTTTGTTTTCGAGACGCAAATGAGTTTGTTTTCATATGACTTGGTTTGGAACGACATATACGTGGGGTTGTTGTTCAACAGACGCGGTAAAGGCGTGGCCTTCTGCAGTACACTTCGTATATAGGCTAGGTCGCGCCTATCCCAGCAGACCGTCACCGTGCCAGTATCCACATCCACTGCTGAACATAAGCCTCCCCAATAAAATTCCACTTTCCATTGGGTAATTTGGCCTATATAATCACCAAGCTTGGCAGGCGGATTGGTGAGTGCAGTAATGATCTTAATATTCACAGAGGAACGCTGCTGTCTATCCCTGGTGCAATCCCTCAGTCGCCTTGACGATACCCAAGGAAAGATTGCCATATTTCCAGTTCTTCTAAATTTAGTAATTTTTTTCTTCCATGTGAATTGTTCCGCCTCGTTTGGCTTTGTAGTTTGGGCTATAGACTCGAGTACCAGAGGACGTGGGTTCGATTCCTACTGGGACAGACAGTTTGTACAAGTTGGTCCTGGAGGCGTATTCCAAAGCATTTCTGCCTGGAGTGACGCCCCATCCGAGTCACTCCAGCTCGCGAAGTCGAATTTCAGTAATCTGACCCTGGCAGGATTTAGTACTCATAACATACTATTTTGTACTGAAGTTTGAGTACAAACCAGTACATATTCCAAGGTGAAGCGTGATGTGAACAGAATTCAAGTACCTCAATGACGTCATTCCAGCTCGCACATCAATACCCCCTTGTAACTCGCGATCAGTTTAAGTACAAAATCTGAAAATCGAGTAAAAATATGTAGTACGTTATGAGTAAATCCTGCCAGCAGATTACTGGAATTCTACTGCGGCCGTGCTGGAGTGACGCACACTATCCATCAAACTACGATGGGCCTGATTCTGAAGATACACATTTAAAATTTGACAGCTCTAAAATTGGTTTCGTCTTTATCTTCATAATACTGTGTGACAGGGATAGCAACAGTTTTAGTGCTGTCAAATTTTAACGTTGTGCCTTCAGAATCGAGCCCAAATCAACGTTTGGCATCTTCATTGTCAGAATGTTTTTTTATTGGTCATTACAGGAATCCTATTTTGACAAGTGTATGTATGTATATAGGTAATTTATTAATGTTATTCTTACAAGTATTTATATCAACATTATGTAAGGGATTACAAAATTAAATTATTTTTATTAATTTTAAAATGTTTATTTATTTAGACCACCAAACTTAATTCTATTTTATAAATAAAATATCCATTTGGAATCTTTCTTAAATGCAATAGATCGCACATTCCATAGAACAATGACGTAACTGGGACCTGCCTGCAGCTGATTGGACTGTTTTTTTGATAATGCCAAAATTTATTGAGCACGAGTCGTCACAGAAAGGAACTTAGTTCTAAATTTTGACGTCTACTCTTTTGGCGTTGCCATTAAAAAATATTAAATATTGTTTCCAACAACTGTTGAAACGATTTTTGTTTTTATCGAAAAGTGCGCTTAATTGTTAAATTCTAGAGCTCGATTTTTAAGTAACTGAAGGCACAATATTCAAGCAAAATTGTATTGCAATTACGACGTTGCTCTATGGGGGTGCGAGATGCAAATAACGAAGCTAAACCCTGAATGTCGGAAAAAATGCATTTATTTTATTTATTCTGCAAAAAACCTAACATATTTCTACTAAAATAAATTACTACTTCAAGGCGAAAAATATCTAAAAAAATGGCAAATGAAATAAGAATGAAAAGTGAAGTTTGGTTGGGGGTCACACAAAATATAAGTACTCTTATCTTGATCTTAGGGTTACGCTGACAAGAATGGTCTTTAAAGGCGTTATAATATAGTTCAAAAACGGGAGCGCGATCTTACGACGCTATCAGCTAGAGACATTTTACTGCTACAAGCATTTTTGAACTTAATTCCAGCCATTTGAAGACGATTATTAATGATGTTAAAAATAATGCAGGTTACATGTAAACTGGAGCCACTGAACCACAAAAAAGTGCGCCAAAAATATCATTACATTGCGATTCCACCCTTATTTAGATTAGATTTCCCGATAAACTTTATTTTCCCATGGTAAAACCCCATGAACAACCGGCATGCTACACACTGCCCTGTGTGACCCCAATCTGGTTTTTAATTTTACATGATAAATAAAATAAGTCTTCAGCTCATATGAACTAATATTGAACTAGCCACATCATATCGAATCACACCCCCCCCCCCCCTCCCTCCTCCCTTCTCCCTTCTCCTCCCCCTTACCTGGACACAGACCTAGCGGAGAGCAGCACGGCGGTTTTCGCTGACAATCAATAATTGTCTTTAAGTTGGCTACAATAAAGTTTAAAATTGCATGTAGGAGTTAATATTCCAGCGAATAGTAGCGTACGCTCGCGCTCCCGCTTGTTGAACTTTATCTTGACTCAATTAAACACGATTATTATTTGCCAGCGTAAAATCTGCCGAAATGTTCCCTCTATTTGTCACCATACTTTCGCTTTGGTTTCTGAGAATTCCCAGCGTTTACTTTTTATCTACTGGGGCCAAATCGGAGCGATTAATTAGAATTATCTACGTCGAAAGTAAGTTAGACTTACAATAAAAACGTTACAGGCATGTTGAATATTAGTTCTTACGAAAGGTAAAGGTGTGTGAAGAGTACCGGGGAATAACGACCAATGCAACAAAATCCATAGAGTTTAATTTACAGTGTCACGAAATCTGAAATCAATAGAATTTAAATACACTCACAAGGTCTCCGTATTTAATGTAAATCTTAATGTCTTTTAGAACTTTCATCGTATTTCCCTTGTACTCTTTATATTAGGTTGAAAAATTCGTATGAACTTGCAACTGCAGAGAAGAACGCGGAGGATTTTACGCTGACAATTAGTAATAGCAAAGATAATATATACTAGATAATACTAGATAATATATACTAGTCTTTAAGGGTGTTACAATAAAGTTTAAAAGCGGAAGAGCGAGCATACACCGTTATACGCTGGAAGCATTTTACTCTACATGGAATTTTAAACTTTATTTAAATACAATTAAAAACTATTATTCATTATCAGCTAAAAATCCGCAACGCTGACTTTTACAGCGCTCTTAAACTTGGTAGCCGGCCGACTTAACGCCACTAAGTACTGAGATCCTAATATTACTCCCGATCTGTAGTGTTGCCACGCTACACATTTTAAACAGAAACTAAAAACACATTTAAAAAAAATTGTGCAGCATCTTTTTTTATAAAGTGGGATCCATTTTCCCTCCCTTCCCCTGCACACAGCTTTGTGTACTTTCACTGACCCCCAATCCCTAAAAAAAATCGATAATTACATTACTATTGCTGGTAACCCCAAACTCCCTCTTTAATCGGGTCACGTGGTTTATAGCTCTCTTGTGGCAACTGCAGCTCGGGATTAAAATCGGTAACATTTAGTTGTTTTTTAAAAATAAAAACGCGTCAATACCGAATTTTTCAACCAATACCGTATTTTGCTAAAGATCATACCACGAAGCAAGATATTTTTTCACACCTCATAAGTCACCTCAGACTTTCTACCTACATGATTGACACTAATTGGTTATTAAATTAGATCCATTTGTTATTTAATTCAATAACCAATTTTTGTCAATCATGAAGGTAAATACTTTGAGGTGACTTATCGGGTGCGTAAAATTTATTTTGCTTCGTGGTATGACCTGTAGTTCATTTATGAATAGTACTATTTAAAGAGTTGGGTGTCTTCTGAGAGCGTTTTCTCCTTGACAAGAGTGGCCATGTGGTCAATTAGAGCTTGGATGGACATCTCGCCGTGGACCTTGTTGTCTCTGGTACGGACGTTCACAGTAGCAGAGTTCTTTTCCCGATCGCCTACCACTGAAAAAATACCAGATAAATGTGTTATTTTATGTAAAGAAAATCGCCAGAGTAAATATCACATAAATCCAAATTAACAGCGATTAAATCTAGATTATTTGATAATTACACAATGTGAATGTATGTATTATAATTTTTATGGCGTATTATTTCTTTTTTTTTCTAGCATTGAGACTGTAATTTGTAAATTAATTAATTTGTCAATTTTAAGGAATTTTTATTTATTTATTTAACAATGTATTGCACACACAAAGAAAAAAACATACAAAACCATAAAAGTAAGGAAAAAAAACATGTGCAAATGGTAATGCTTATCTCTTTAAGAGATTTCTGCCAACCTACCAGCGACAGAGAACTTCGTGAAAGGGCACACATAAAAAACGATACTAAATAAATATAAACTATATTTCATTCCAGATTAATAGTCCTATGAAAACAAACGCATTTGCGTCTCGAAAACAAAATACACAATAGATGGTGTTCCTAAGTGGACCGCAAAGTTTACTTGGTAATACAAACCTATTTTTGCTGCTGGTGACCCTTTCATGTATATGTTACCGAGACGTAAATAGCGTTGGTTTTCATAGGACTATTAATCTGGAATGAAATATACACATACTTCTACGATACATATTCATACTCATTTATTTCAACCTTTTGGGACACCGAGAACTCCAGGCTAAGTCGACATTGTTTTGTTTACATTTTGTTTCACATTTATGCATGGCTGGCGTTAACGCGACCATTATGAATACTTGGCAATGAGCGGCCAGTTTCTGCGTTATAAACATTAAGCTGCGGTAGATAGCACTGTCAAACATCTTACTACTTATAATAAAACTGTAACTGGTCTATATCTGTACATGAGAGATATTTAAAAAAAATTGTATGAGGGGTCTTTATAGAGCCAATAAAAGCTAAAACAATTTTTTTTTAAATTTTTGTCTGTGTATGTAAATTTGTTACCGCATCACGCAAAAACTACGACGCGGCGAACGGATTGAGTGAAATTTAGTTTTTGGGGATAGGGATGGGGTTGGGGTTGGGGTTGGGATTGGGATATTGAGAGTCTCGAGTCTGAGTGGGAGTGGAAGTAGAAGTGGGAAGAGAAATGGGAACGGGGCAAATTCTGTAGTTCACGCGAGCGGAGCCGCGGGCACAGCTAGTACAAGATAAAATAATTATAAGTATCAATAGATATGCATAAAATTAAATAGGATACATATACTTAAATAAATACATAAATATATATGAGCAATATACATACTAAGAAAATGAAAGAGAACTGTTTTATTTATTGTTAAAACGATTATGATAACAAAAACTACACTTGTTGGTTGTAATAAGGTGCGTGCAATAATGACAGCATGATTTTATGGGTCAGACAATGAAATCTGAATATGTACCGTGTTACCAGAAGTATGTACAGTGTTACCAGAAGTATGTACAGTGTAACCAAGTATGTACAGTGTTGCCTAGTAAGTACAGTGTTACCTAGTATGTACAGTGTTTACCTAGTATGTAGTTGAACTGCGCCAGCTGCGCGTTCCTAACTTTCTTGTTGAGCGTGTCGCCCGCGTCAGTGTCCACCTCGGCCATGAGCCCCGCCGCGTACAGCTTGTCTTTCACCTGCGCACGAGTATACATAACAATATAATATAAAAATATACCTACTTAAGTTGCTATCCAAGTATCAGGGTTCGAAATGATAACTAACAGATCAGTTACCAATGCTGATTCTGAACTAGATCTCTTCAATGAGGATCATTCACATAATAAGATTTATTTATTTATTATTAGTATGGCGTGTGCGCTATCAATACATAAGCATTTTATTTTTTAAATTTATTAAAATTCCATCAAGAAATGTCGAAGTTATTAAAGTTTATTTAATGCAACTTTTCAAAACGCGCGCGCTTTTGTATGCCGACGTAACTTGTTACAACCCGGGCGGATGTTCTCGCCCTCTCGCTGAGTGTTTTGTTTACGGCACACTTGTTTACGGCAACGCGCCGTATGACGTCACTTCCGGTCACTTCCGTTTTTGGAACTATTGCATTGAAATTGCTGTATCTCCGTCATTTTTGATCCGATTTAAATAAATGTATTTAAATAATGTTTTCATAGTATTTATTGAGTTTTTAACGCAACGTGACTGATACTCATGTCTGACTTACAAATGATAATTTCATTACTGAAATGTTGTCATCATCATCAGGTTATTTTTGTCTTCACTGCAGGAGCACAACCCTCTCTCATCTGCCGGAGTAGACGGAGGATTTGGCCTACACTCCCCGCGCTGGCCAGACGGGTTGGGGAGGCCTGATTGAAGTTTTAGAATTACTTACTGAAATATTGTGTAAAGCATTTATTATTACTATTTTATTATTAGAAATTACACAATAATCGACATTAAACATATATTTTTAATTTACAAAACATTTCTTTTTCTTACTTAAGTTTGGATATGCGCGGAAGTGGCTAATCGCGTTCGATTACACATAAAGCGATATTGATAGCATTAGCGTTTAATTTTTTATTTATTTATAATAACATTAAAGCGCCATTACAGGAAACCTAATTTGACACTGTAAGCAACCACTCTTAAATATTTAGATTTTATATATATTTTATTAATTATTGTTTTATGATTTTTATTATTATCAAGATAATTACCAAGGTATAATTATCAATGACAATTATTACTTGGAACCCTGACCCTCTTTAACACTAATGGTTTTCAACTGTGATGTAATGATATCTACTGATAATATTATAAAGAGGTAAAGTTTGCGAGTTTGTATGGTTGTAGCAGGTAATCTCTGGATCTACTGAACCGATTTTAAAAATCCTTTTACCAATAGAGACCCACGTTATTTTTGAATGTCACGGGCTATATCAGGCCTGTCTCACTCCGGACTTTGTTTACAAAAATCGCGGTGCAGGGTCGACCGGACAAAATCAGTCGGTTGCCGCCCGCTCGATGTGATGCACGCGCAAGTGGTGATACATTACAGAAATTATTACAGGCGATATTGTATCACTTTGGGTTGTTAAAACACTAATAAAAAGTCGGAATAATTCCATGTAAAAGGGCATTTTCTGTTTTAATCTAGAAAAGCTATGTATTTATTAATAGTGATGGAAAGTTCCCGAACTATGAATGTGCCTACAGAATATTCTAGAAAATATTAGTAACGGTAGAACATTGTAGAAGGTTCTAGAAATATCAGTTTGGTGTGCTATGGAAAAGTATGGAAGGTTCGAGAAAAGTCTGAAAGTGTCTCGAATGTTCTAAAACAGTTTAGGTACATCATATGGAAGGGTCGAGAATGTTCTGGAAGGTCATGGAAAGTTCTAGAAGGTGATGGACTTTGAGGAAAGTTAGAACATTGTAGAAAGTTCTAGAAATATATCATTTTGGTGTGCTATAGAAAGGTATGGAAAGTTCGAGAAAAGTCTGAAAGTGTCCGAATATTCTACAACTCTTTAGGTACATCATATGAAAAGGTCGTGAATGTTCTAGAAGGTGATGGAAGGTTCTAGAAGGTGATGGAAGGTTCTAGAAGGTGATGGAAGGTTCTAGAAGGTGATGGACTATGACGAAAGTTAGAACATTGTAGAAAGTTCTAGAAATATCATTTTGGTGAGCTATGGATAGGTATGGAAGGTTCGAGAAAAGTCTGAAAATGTCTCGTATGTTCTAGAACTTTTTAGGTACATCATATGGAAGGGTCGAGAATGTTCTGGAAGGCATGGAAAACTCTAGAAGGTGATGGACTTTGATGAAAGTTAGAACATTGTAGAAAGTTCTAGAAATAAAATCATGTTGGTTTGCTATGGAAAGATATGGAAAGTTTGAGAAAAGTCTGAAAGTGTCTCGAATGTTCTAGAACTTTTTAGGTACATCATATGGAAGGGTCGAGAATGTTCTAGAAGGTTATGGAAGGTTCTAGAAGGTGATGGATTTTGATGAAAGTTCGATGAGTCCTCCACTCTGATCGGTTCTACCCCCACCGTCTTCCACCGTCCGGAGACTATAAGCCCCAAGCCTCGTCTTGCGATCATTCAGTCATTCGCTACAAACTCAGAATGCAATTCCCTTAGAACTCTCAGCTACAATACTAAAAATACAATAGATACACCAAAGTTGCTTACTTACTTATGTAAGTATGCGGGAATTTGTAAAACAAATAGTTTTCGGGTCTAAAACTATATTTCAAAAGTCATTGTTTAAAAAGAGTAATAGGTACTTTTGTACTATCCATAAATACTTAGATTAAATTATGGGTTTATAAGATGACAACCCTAACGTTACACGTGCCGCGTCTGAACGAGATAGAGCTATACAATAGAAAGGGAAGCGTAGTTTAGGTATATTTTTGGTACTTAAACGCCGCTTTATTCGGAAGAGAGACTTCTGTCCTACTATTTAGTATTCTGTGGCTATATATTCATCATCAGGTTATTTTTTGTCTCCACTACTGGAGCACAACCCTCTCTCATCTGCCGGAGACAGACGCAGGATTTGGCCTACACTCCCCGCGCTGGCCATACGGGTTGGGGAGGCTTAATTGATGTTCTTTCTATAACGTATTCCCTTAGTCGCCTTGTACGACATCGACGGGAAGAGTTGGAGTGGTCCTATTCTACTCTACCGGAAACCACACGGCCTATATATTAACCCGAACAATGAAAAGATGTCTACCGCCCAACGAAGCGGGCACGGGTCGGCAAGTGTTTTATACGCTTCGAGATGTTAATCCTGTGACCTGCACTGCGTAGTCGTCGAAGGCGGGCCCGACGGGCACGACGCAGGCCTGCCGCGGGCTCAGCCACAGCGGCCACTTGCCCGCGTACGACTCGCTCAGGATAGCCACCATGCGCTCCACCGAGCCCAGCACCGCGCGGTGGATGATCACCGGCCGCTTCTTCTCGCCGCTCTCACTGCAAGTAACACATATTTCATATAACATTGGCCTAGTGGCTTGGTCATAGGACTCAAGCGTCAGAAGTCGTGGGTACCATTCCCACGGGGGACAAACAATTTAAAATTTTACAAGTTGGTTCCAGTCTAGATTGAATAGACTGTTTGGTTAGAATTGAATAGACTAGAATTTATAAATTAATTTAATTATAATGTATCATTAACACTACGCCAGGTAGTATGACGGGGGGAAAAGCGGACGAAGTCGATTGGCGACGTTTGTCAGGATCGCCCACAGTGGCGACATAAGCAGAGAGCTTACCCCTCTGGGACCAAGGCGTGAGCATTATGTATTTCCGGTCCCAGCTGATAACCTCACCTGATATAGCTCAAGTTGAACCTCTCCGGCAGCTGGAAGTCGAGCTGTATGGTGGCGCACTGCTGCGAGCGCCGCAGCGCATCCAGCACGCTGATGTCGATCTTGGGGCCGTAGAAGGCGCCGTCACCGGGATTCACTTGCCACGGCCGGCCGAACTCTTTGAGGGAGTCTTTTAGGGACTGAAAAAAGATATTATACAACACCAGGATTGTTGAAGGTGAAATTCTATTGGGGAGACTTATGTTCAGCAGTGGACGTATTTCGGCTGATGATGATGAATTAATAGAGTAGAATAGGACCACTCCAACTCTTCCCGTGGATGTCGTACGAGGCGACTAAGGGAATACATTATAAAACATCAATCAGGCCTCCCCAACCCGCCTGGCCAGCGCGGGGAGTTTAGGCCAAATCCTCCGTCTGTCTCCGGCAGATGAGAGAGGGTTGTGCTCCTGCAGTGGAGACTAAAATAACCTGATGATGAATGGGTTGGATATATTAAACTGTTCCCTGACGGAATACACAGGAGCCGCACTTCGAGACATAAGTGCTAGGACGTGAATGGGAGCTGGAGCTGGATCTGGACCTCCAGGACTTCGGGATCGGGATTGAGAGATTGAGAGTCTCAGTGGGAGTGGAAGTGGAAAGGGAGCGGAAGTGAAACGGGAGCAGAAGTGGAAACGAGAGCGGAAGTGGGAACGGGAGCGGATTCTGTAGCTCCCGCGAGCGGAGCCGCGGGCACAGCTAGTTACAAATAAATAAAAATAATATTACGATAACACAAGGCATTATTTACTTTAAAAAAAATAATGAGTGTTGTTTTTGTAAAACACCCATAGAAAATGATCTATCTACCTTCTCAGCTGCGTCCCAGGTTTCAAGGTCTCCGAGGTACTTCTCTGGGCGAGTGGAGAGCTTCAGCTGGAACGTGAAGCCGAAGGTAGAGTACACGCAGTCCAGGAACTGGAGGCAGCCCAGCTGTAGGGAGAGAGATTTGTTTAAGGTTACTAAGGAGAAATATGATCAAGATGAAACATGCACCAGATTTTAAGTTAGACCTCCAGCAAGACAACTGAAAACTGCATCAAATTTCATTCAGTAGTTTTGGCGTGATGAGGTAACAAATATACATACAGACAGACACAAAAATTCTAAAAACAATTATTTTGGCTTCTATTAGCCCTATAACAACCCCTCATACACATTTTTCTGCAATATCTCGCATGTACAGACATAGACCAATAACAGTTTTATTATATGTATAGATATACAAGTAACTTATCGATTCAAGAACATGTGGGTCCTCATACTAGATATCTATGTATATGTAGATTTATTAATATAAGAAGCAGCCTGGTTTCCAAACTATGATTCCCTGTTCTGTGTGTAGCCAATAGGCCTATAGCCAACGATCTCTATGTACTATTAGATGGAGCGTTCCAAACAATCGCTCTGTTCCACGCAACTGAGCCGCAACTCGTTCACATTCACTCTGAAACTAGTGGCGGTAAATAGCGTCAATATTTAGTAAATAATTAAATGTTCTGCGGAGGAACTGCAAAAGTTTCAAAGTGAATGCGAACGTTGCGGCTCCGGGAACCGCAGTCGCGGGGAACAGAGCGATTGTTTCGTACGCTCTATCCAGTAAGTACACAGAGATCGTTGGCTATAGCAGTTATTTCCTACAGGTTTCCTTGTAAATGGCAATGTGCTTTCAGAGTCAGGCCCAATATCAACTGTATCTTTTATTTTGGCTATGGTTTCCCCTTCTGCCATCAGGCCTTATCTTCATGCTGTACTGTCACTAAGAAAACCTCCCTATCTTGGCTTACTAGCCTCAATTCAATTACTCTTTATTTTATGACGACCTCCGTGGCGGAACGGGCGGCTCTCGGACTGCCACGCCGGAGGTTGCGGGTTCGAATTCCGCTAGGGGCAAATGTTCGTATGATGAATATGAATGTTTGTACCCAAGTCTTCATTTTCATTTATTTATTCCTTAAACAATAGATTAACATTGTGTTGGAAATATTTATAAATACAAAATTACAAACTATATTAGATTAGATTAGTAGGTGTAATAATATAATTAAAATAGTCTTGGATGTTTATATACTTATTTAAGTATGTCTATCCGTTATCTAGTAACCATAGCACAGGCTCTGCCTAGTTTGGGACTGGATAATTGGTGTCAATGTCTGACATATTTATTTATTTATTTTTAATGGCATGAGTGACTCACGATCTCCTGCTCTATTTGCTGCGGCGCACAGAATATGTGCGCGTCGTCCTGCTGGAAGCGGCGCACGCGCGTGAGCCCCGTCAGCGCGCCGCTCAGCTCGTTGCGGTGCAGGACCCCGAAGTCAGCCAGACGCAGGGGCAGCTCGCGCCACGAACGAGTGCGGTTGTCGAACATCAGACTGAGGGGGGGATCACATCGGGGGTTGAAAAAGTAACTTGGGACCTGGCCTGGGGCGTACTCTAAGGATTTCGAATAGGATTTGTATTATGTATTCATTATAGTACATTTCTTTATCCAAATTTGGTACCGAACGCATTATACTTGTCCTTTCGGTTACTCTAAGGTTGACAGGAAGAGATCCCTAAGTGGGATAAGTCCGCCTTTGTACACAGTTTAATTCCTATTTTATTATTGTTGTTGTTGTGATTTTTGGTACAATAAAGCGTTTACATACATACGTGTACTAAGTATTTTAACTTTTAAAACTTGTAACTGTATTTGTTTGTGCAATAAAGGGTGTTGCACCTATTGTAACAAAACAAATCTATTTTATATTACATACTTTAGTAGTTAATTTTTATTATTATCATTTCATTTAACACGAATCAACTTTAACTTTCATTTAACATTGCCAAGCGTGGCGATTATGGCAAATCCCCCAACGGACAACTTATCAAAAGTTGTACTCTATTGGGGAGGCCTATGTCCAACAGTGGACGTATTTAGGCTGATGATGATGAACTATATAACATGTAAAACACACTTTCGGTCGCACACTAATAATAACTTCATGCTGAATGAAACTAAAACTTTTTAACTACTAAATCTAAATCTACTTTTTTTCTTTGCGCGAGGCCTATGTCCAGCAGTGGACGTATTTATGCTGATGATGATGATGAACTATATAACATGTAAAACACACTTTCGGTCGGACACTAATAATAACTTCATGCTGAATGAAACTAAGACTTAAACTTTTTAACTACTAACACTAGATATACTTCTTTTCTGTAACAAAAATGCAGCCTGATGCAGGACTCACCAGTGTCCCGGGCAGTTCATGGGCTTGAGGGCGAAGGTCTCCTTCTCCACGTCGAAGGAGAACATGTTCTCCGCGTAATGCGCCCAATGGCCGGAGGTCTGCCACAGTTTCGCGTTGAACATGTTCGGCGACACCACTTCTTGGAAGCCGCGGATTCTAAGGACAAAAATAAATTACTAGTGTGTTAAGTAAAAAGTAAAATTAAGTGGCAGTGGGCAGGCCACATATGCCGCAGAACCGACGGCCGTTGGGGCACACGAGTTCTGGAGTGGAGACCGCGGATCGGCGCTCGCAGGGTGGGACGCCCCGCCGCCAGGTGGACCGACGACCTGAAGAAGGTGGCCGGAAGCAGCTGGATGCGGAGGGCGGAGGACCGGGTGTGGTGGCGTTCATTGGAGCAGGCCTATGTCCAACAGTGGACTTCTAGGGGCTGATATGAAATAAAAAGTCAATGCAATTCAATTAATCGCTACTGCACGATACAAATTACACAGATAGAATAACAAAGCAGCTTACACATGTACATCTAATAATAATAAAAATCTTTTATTCAAAAAAACATTAATAAAGTTACAGAAAAACCCCACAAAACTGAACTGTCAGTTTGACTGAGGGGAGCAGTCTCACACAAACATTTGTAATGTAATCGATTGCAAGTAAAGTTTACGTAAAGTATGAAATAAAGATTAAATGTTACTCCGAGTTAAGCCCCACATTTCTGTGAAAAGTCCACTAAATGATCGAAATGTGTTCTATTACTTATCCTTAGACCCCCCAATTTTTTTTGTTGCAAATATCATCAATGTACAGACACGCGAAGTTCACGATTTTTTTTATAATATACCTGTATTGCTCCCTGATGAAGTTGCACAATGTGTTGTAGATGTGCGCGCCGCGCGGCAGGAAGAAGCATGAGCCCGGCGACAGCTCGTGGAAGAAAAACAGCTCTTGTTCCTGCAACATACAGTTAAATTTGCAATCATATTTTTATATTCAATCTATTAATTTTATATTTTAAGAAACCTCGATAAAATCCTTCCTATTACATTTAGTTTGGATATTTGGATGTTTGTTACTCAATCACGCTTCAATCACTGGACGGATCGTGATGAAACTTGGCACACGTATAGGTTAGGTCCTGGAATAGTACATTGGATTGTTTTTATCCCGAAAAAACATCCCATTCCTACGGGAAATACATAATAATTTGTGATGTTAAGTTGTCCACGCGTACGAAGTCGCGGGCAACAGCTAGCATCATATAAAATAATCGTCTGGCTTTTTAACAAAGTTGTTTTTAATGTGATTCTTAAACTTTCTTTCTATATACCTTTCCTCGTGAACGATTTACTGACTTTCATTCACTCATCATCAGGTTATTTTTGTCTCCACTGCAGGAGCACAACTCTCTCTCATCTGCCGGAGACAGACGAAGGATTCGGCCTACTCTCCCCGCGCTGGCCAGACGGGTTGGGGAGGCCTGATTGATGTTTTATAATGTACTGACTTTACTAAGTCTTAATTGTAGTAAAACAAGTTTCCTCTTATTTCTTTAAACTTTTGTCCTAGGCCAGGGGACTTGATTCTGGTAGTTGCCTGTCCGGTGCTATCCAGACGAATCACGGGCATGCGGTCCCGGCTTACAGAGTTATATCTAGTACACTCCCACTACCCTTCCGTAATAGCTTTATCCCATACATACCCTATACTCCTTACCCATACCCTCCATCTCCTGTCTCTCTCGCCCCAATCCCTGTCCCATCCGCCAATCCTAGGTCTGCCGTGCCGATGGACGCGTGTCCAGGGGCTAGCCTGGTCGTAAGCGTGCCGACATCCCGGAGCTGGGCGACCTCCGGGCACTATTAGCCTTACCGAGTCATGCGGGGCTCTGGCGAGGTGGACAAGTATTTCCCTAGCTAACGCGGTATCACAATGTGCCTCAACACGGAGGTGGCGATGTTGTTCGCCACACATCACGGGGCGACGGAAAGTAGCTTTGCGGCGTTGGATCACAGCGAGTTGGATAACGCATAGCGGCGATACATCGTCTCTGCTTACCCCTCTCTGGGACCAAGGCGTGAGCAGTATGTATGTACTCGTATATAGATTACTAGCTGGTGCCCGCGACTTCGTCTGCGCAGGATTAGTATTTCAAGTAGCTTTATTAGGGTTCACTATTTGGGCTATAACGGCTTACACATAAGATATAGATATATACTGTGGCGGGCTTTTTTGTAGGACTATTTAAGACTATTTTAAACATTTCCATCATACATTACATTACATATGTGTAACTCTAGCGGTTTTGGCAGCGCACGCCAGAATAGCTCGCAGATGGTAGATTTTTTCCTACTTACTTGATATTTTGGACAATTCACACAATATCTTTATAAATTGTAGACTGTGTGTTATTCTGATGTATAAGCTATATTATTGTAAAGTTTCATTAAAATCCATTCAGTAGTTTTTACGTGAAAGAGTAACAAACATCCATCCATACTTACAAACTTTCGCGTTTATAATATTAGTAGGATTACTACATACCCTGCCAATCTTCCTGTGGTCCCTCTTCGCAGCTTCCTCCTGAATGGTCTCCCATTCTTTGAGCTGCTTGGGCTCCGGAAATGACACTCCGTATACTCTTTGTAACGTTTCCGAGTCCGCCTTACCCTCCCAGTAGCTTGATGAGCTCTGCAAGGACAGTCGATTAAAATATTTTAAATATACATAAAATAAATATAAATAAATATGTCAGACATTCACACCAATTATCCAGTCCCAAACTCGGCAGAGCCTGTGGTATGGTTACTAGATAACCGATATACATACTTAAATAAATATATAAACATCCAAGACTTGGGTGCAAACATTCATATTCATCATACGAACATTTGCCCCTAGCGGGATTCGAACCCGCAACCTCCGGCGTGGCAGTCCGAGAGCTACCCGTTCCGCCACGGAGGTCGTTTTATTTCAGACTTTGTCTATATCAATTCAATTACTCTTTATTGCCGTGTGGTTCCCAGCCACCCCTATCTTTCCCGTGGGTGTCGTCAAGGCGACTAAGGGATTGCACCAGGGACGGGCAGCAGCGTTCTCCTGTGTGTGTATGTTAAGATCATTACTGCGATCACCAATCCGACTGCCAAGCGTGGTGATTATGGCAAATCCCCCAATGGACAACTAACCAAAAGTGGTATTCTATTGGGGAGGCCTATGGCCAGCAGTGGACGTATTTAGGCCGATGATGAGGACTCTTTATTGCAAGAAAAAAAACCAAGATACAATAATAAAGTACCTTACATTAAATGCGTTAATGCCGCTTTGCGACATTGGATTGCGCAAAGTGGCGATACATCGTCTCTGCCTACCCCTTTGCGACCAAGGCGTGAGCATTATGTATGTATGTATGTATTAAATGTACAGGAGGGTATCTAGGTGGTCTTGGAGATCTTATAAACTTTGGTAGTTGATTATAAACCTTTTTTTTTGCCATATTTTCTACACAAAAATTGTCTGGAAGAAATAAGAGGGCTATGCTCGGGGTTTCTTTGAAGCATGATTCGTAATCAAAAGATCCGACGAAGAACGAAGGTGACCGACATAGCCGAAAGGATTAGCAAGCTGTAGTGGCAGTGGGCGGGCCATATCTGTTGCCGAGCCGACGGCCGTTGGGGCAGATGAATTCTGGAGTGGCGACCGCGGATCGGCACGCTCAGGGTGGGACGCCCCGCCGTTAGACGGACCGACGACCTGAAAGTGGCCGGAAGCAGGGGGCGAGGAACCGGGTGTGGTGGCGTTCATTGGGGAAGGCCCATGTCCAGCAGTGGACGTCTAGGGGCTGACATGATGATGAAATGTAATATATGTAATACGTTATTGTATATATTCATCATGAGCCTGTAAGTGCCCACTGCTGGACATAGGCCTCTCCCAAGGCGTGCCACTGAACCCGATCCTCGGTTCTTGGCAGAGACAGGATTGTATATATTATAGTATATATATTTATGAATGTATGTATATATTTATGTATGGGCATGCAGTTACTGTTATATAAATTGTACTTATTGTATCTTTTTTTTTTTTATATTTTATCGTGCAATAAGAGGCCGTCCATTAATCACGTGATCTTTTTTAAGCATTTTTAACCCCCCCCCCCCCCCCCCCCCCTTGGTGATACATAATAATTAAGACTACCACCTAACATCCCCATCTAACATCACGTGTATTTTTAGTATCTACAAAAAATTTAATTTTTTTAAGAAAATTATCTAAAAACAGGTATAAAGTGGGCCCGATTCTGAAGTCACAACGTTAAAATTTGACAGCACTAAAACTGTTGCTATCCTTGTCACACAGTATTATGAAGATAAAGACGAAACCAATTTTAGCGCTGTCAAATTTTAAATGTGTGCCTTCAGAATCGGGCCCAGTATAATCTTATTTTGTTTTAGATTAGTTGTATTGTCGAATATTTATTTTTTCATTATTTTTTCAAACGCGCGATTTTTAAATCGAAATGCGGCGTACGGCGTTGAAAAATAAAAAAATTAAAACACGTGATATCTACACCCTCTCCCCCCCTTGTGATTTTTGTCAAACCCCTCCCCCCCCCTTTTCAAGCCTCACGTGATTAATGGACGGCCCCTAAAGAGTATTTGATTTCAATTGAATTGAATTGTAATGTGCTGTAATTTTTCCTTCTTCGTTCTTTTACACTAATTTCGTTAGTAACTTACCTTAGTAACTTTCACAGCCTTCACTTTCCCCGTATGCCTGACGTGGGGCCCCCTGCACAGATCTATCAAAGAGCCACATCTGTACACCGTAGTCGTGGCCGTGGTGACTTTCTCATTCAGAATTCGCACTTTGAACGGGTTGTAGCCGAACATCTCTAGTAGCTGCTCCTTGGTCAGCTCAAGCCGCTCGAAGGGCTGCTTCTCTTTGGCTATTTTCTTAGCTAAACCTTCTAGTACAGGGAAATCTGTAGACGAGACCTGTGGAATAGAAGAGAGGAATAATAACACAAGCGGTATAATAAATGAATGAATGAATGAATATAGCCATTTATTTCAGACTGCTTTCATCATCAGGTTATTTTAGTCTCCACTGCAGGAGCACAACCCTCTCTCATCTGCCGGAGACGGACGGAGGATTTGGCCTATACTCCCCGCGCTGGCCAGACGGGTTGGGGAGGCCTGATTGACGTTTTATAATGTATTCCCTTAGTCGCCTTGTACGACATCCACGGGAAGAGTTGGAGTGGTCCTATTCTACTCTACCGGAAACCACACGGCAAGCGGAAACCACACAGCAAAGACTGCTTTAGTAACAAATAAATCTTAAACTAAACTAATCTAATGACGTCAGCAATCTGTGTGCCTCACTGGCAACGGCCTCCCCCATCTCCTTTCATTTTTCTCTGTCGGTGGCTAATCGAGTCCAAGTTTTGCCTGCCATTTTTTATTATTTATATTATAGACGAGCAGCAAATATGCTGATGTGTCTATTTCACAGTGTTGGATTTTAACTTTTAAACAGTATTAGTTTTAAGCCAGTTGTCAAGGCGATTTTTAAAGGAGTTTATTGATTTGGCTGAAACCACTTCATCTGGGAGCCTGTTCCACGATTGAACAACTCTATTATTCAGAAAGTGATGTGCAACATTTGAGTCTGAGTTAGTGCGGCTTATTCTCAGATGGTGTCCTCGCAACGGCAGTATGTCTTTCATTGTGAAAATCTTGTGCAGGTCTGGCAGGTTGTATTTATGTGCGAGTATCTTAAACGTCTCTATTAAGTCGCCTCGTAGATGTCTCTCCTTGAGGGTGGGATTTTTACCTTGTAGTCATGCCACCGTCTGAATGGCCTGCCTCTGTTTCTTTTTCCATTCCTTGGGTACCAGGTGGTAACTAATTGGCTCCATTTTTGTTTTCCTCTGTGTGTCCCGCGTGTAGTCATAAGAATTACAATTCTAAAATGGAGATGGGCAGGACACACAGTATAATAAATAGTCTTTCAATCTTTCAAAGCTCTCTATCTTTGTTTGTCACGTCTTAGGTAATGGCAAGAATACTCACTCCTTTGTCCGGACAAAACATGTCGTAGTAGAAGCCTTCTTCAATTGGTGGACCATAGCATAGATTACCCCCATACACCTGAAAACAAACATACATTAAATAATCTATTGAACACATTTTAGGTCACTTGTAACACAATTTAACAGCTAAATAAAGGAAATCTAATAAAATAAATTAATACGTCGGTAGTGCACCTACTTGCGACGCTCGGGGTCGAGGGCTCGAATCCCGCCCAGGGCAAACATTTGTGTGATGAGCATTTGTGTTTAGTATTTATTTATTTGCATTCCATGAAGTTATGAAGATGTTACAGATGTTACCAGTACTAACATGACACCCATTTGGGTATGACAATTATGAAATTACATAGAACATTACATTACAGAGAAATTTACATTATAGCAGAACGTGTGGCGGATATATTTATTGAAACAAACGATACTTTAGAGTTCGTCAGCGAAAAATTCGGATAAACTATAATAGCACGTTTGCTTTGTGTCTGGATGTAATGTCTCATGTATGTATGTATGTACGAGTATATTGATCAGTCAGATACCCATAGTTATAGTATAGGCTCTGTCTAGTTTGGAATTAGGACTACTCTGACCAATCTTTCTGTGTCACTTTCATTACTGACTTGAAATTGGCAGCATTTTAATATCCAAGCCATCAAATAGATAAGGAAAGAAGAAAAGCAATGCTTGAGTGTGGTCTTGCCAAAGGGACCATATATTTTTTTACTGCCAAAAGCTTCTCGACCCCGATATCCTTCCGTCAAATATTCGATTTTAAGAATTTGCTTTCGTTTGTGTATACTCCATTTAATAAAACTTTGTGATTTTATACGTACTAACAAGATCACATTACAATAATATGAGCAGTTTTTACTAACATATTGGTGATCAAGTTGTTGTTATTTTATTTTGTGTTGTCCATTTTTAGATTTGGTGCTAAAATAAAAAATATATCCTACTAATATTATAAACGCGAAAGTTTGTAAGTATGGATGGATGTTTGTTACTCTTTCACGAAAAAACTACTGAATGGATTTTAATGAAACTTTACAATAATATAGCTAATACATCAGAATAACACATAGGCTACAATTAATAAAGATATTGTGTGAATTGTCCAAAATATCAAATAAGTAGGAAGAAATCTACCATCTGCGAGCTATTCTGGCGTGCGCTGCCGTTTTGGCGCTAGAGTTACACATATGTAATGTATGATGGAAATGTTTATCTTAAATGGAATAGGACATAGGATAGTTTTTATCCCGAAAAAACATCCCATTCCTACGGGAAATACTTGCATAATAATTTATGATGTTAAGTTGTCCACGCGGACGAAGTCGCGGGAAACAGCTAGTATATAAATATATGTCAGACATTCCCACCAATTATCCAGTCCCAAACTAGGCAGAGCCTGTGCTATGGTTACTAGATAACGGATAGACATACTTAAATAAATATATAAACATCCAAGACTTGGGTACAAACATTCATATTGATCATACAAACATTTGCCCCTAGCGGGTTCGAACCCGCAACCTCCGGCGTGGCAGTCCGAGAGCCATCCCGTTCCGCCACGGAGGTCGTCAGAAGACCTACCGACCAATCTTTTTGTGTCACTCCCATGACTGACTCAAAATTGGCAGAATTCTGATAAAGTGAAGCCATAAATAGATAAGGATTAGGAATAAACGAAATACCTACATAATGAAATACTTTACCCTCTCCATCGCCTCTCCCAGCATGTGAGCAGACGAATGCCAGAACACCGCCTGTGCGTCCGTATTATCCCAGCGGAGCAGCTCGAGGTGGCAGTCGGTTTCCAGTGGTCTATCCAGGTCCCACAGCTCGTTGTTGACTCGCGCCACGATGGTGGAGTCCGCCAGACCCTGGCTGGAAGGGGTCAGTCAGCATGAGGTATGCAGGTCGTGTGAGAGGTTGTTTATGGTCAAATGTTACTAGTTGTCAACACATTTTTTTAAAACCCGTGTTATGGAAAGTAGCTGTATAAATCTTAACACTCAAAAAACACCAGACTGAGCTGATATTTTGAACATACATGTAAAATTTTGGAAATTTTAGATACGACATACGCTTTGCTGACTTTGTTTACCTCAGTTAAACCAATAAAATCTACTAACCATGAGATTTTAGCAACATGTACTTAGCAACATTTTGTACAGTAAGGCTTTAAGGGAAAGTCATTCACATAAATATATACATATTTCAAATATATATACATAATAATAATAAAGCTTTTTATTGTTTCCATTTGTTTTTCTTTACATTTCTAGTGTTAGTACCTATTTAATTGTTAGTAATAAAGTATTATATTAAGTGTTATTTTAATAGGTTTTTAAACGGACTTCTTTTTAGGGTAAAAGCCTCCTCCATCTTCTTCCATTTCCATCTAAATACATACACTTGTCTAATCTCACACTGGAATTTTTTCCTGTGCTATGGGAGTTAGGATTGAAAAAGTGAAAAATTATCTGTCCCACGTGGGAATCGAACCCACGACCTTTGACGCTCGAGCACAGATTACTTAATAGTTACTATGTAACAGATCCCTAGTAAAACGAAAATACCTACGCTTTTAATCGCCTTCTCCTTCCCACTGTCAGACAATACATGCAACAAAATTGTCTAAGGCGCTTGGCTTAGTGTTGTTATTACTTCGTACGGGCAGGGTGAGAACCGAAAGGCCCAAGGGGTCAAAGTGTAGGTGCTTATCGTAGTAGGTTCGTTCGAGTGACAGAGGTCTGACTCGAGTCCAACAGCCAAGCCACTAGGCCAACGAGGTCAAATGGGCCAAATAAACAGTGTGCCCTATAGATACTTACAATTGACTCCAGAACTCACTTGCCAGCAGGAAATAAGGGAGGGATTGTGTTACTCATTGTAACAGTTCAACTCACAATAAATTGTACTACAGCTATTCAAGAAGCAAAATGGCACATCAACATAAGATAATTAAGGATGAAGTCACTTGGTTGGGTCACTAATTGTATACTAAGAAGAACACCTTGCCAGGTGTCACTGACAGACTTGTTGAAACTTGGTACAAATGCAGCTTTAGGAAACTGAGTGAGCCAATTGCAATTAAATTAAGAATAAATTTTAATCTATGTTTATCTGAAAACTTCTTCCCTATTGGGTCAGCAGTTTTTCATCACAAAGTAATTTTCGTAAAAAAACAATGGTCAGTTATATTTATTAGATTATGGTATCGTCGATGCATTACTTTAATACATAAGCAGGTTCAGCCAGTGAACTTCTAGGACGGAAAGGAGAGAGGGAGATTAGTAAGATAAGAACTAAATAAATACTACAGCTTGAAAGGGGTTACAAAAAGGATGCAGCATGCACAAGCTTTTCTCATTTCACCCACAATAAGTTCCCAAATTTAATGTCTTGGCCAGTGCTGCAAACTTAGTACTTTTTTCAGACAAGCTTTTTAACAATAAATCTGAGCTTTAACAATCTTTCACTTTAATGTGAATTTTGAATGGGAAACATAATGAAGGTTTTTGAAGATATGATTTACCAACCATCCACTCAAACTGACTGACACAAACATTTTTGTCACAGATCATGAATTCATGAATAATAAAATGGTAGTAATGGATAACATAATAATTGGCATTTTATTTAGCTGGAGTAACAACTCCTTATCCATTTCTAGGGCTTAATCAGAGGTCTGACAAAATGTCTTTGGTAAGTTGGCAACACTGTCCTTGGCTCTCAAACTAGACCTTTAACTCAGGAGCTAGTATCAGATTAACAGCAACTTACCTGATACCCTTAGCAACATCATAAGCCGTCGTTTTCCAGGCCTTAGCTTCCACAGTCTTCCCATCTGGTAGCGTCACAACAATGCTCATATCTGGCAGCGAGGCCAGTTTCTCTTCATGCTGCGCTTTGTACTTGTCCCAGAGCTCAATGCGCTTCTGAATAAACTCTGGCCATGGGTTCATTTCGGAGACGGTAGTGGTTTCTTCCTTTTTCTTTTTTTCCTTCATGGCTTTCGTTTTGGACTGTTAAAGAGATTTGTTATTTAAATAAATTATATACATTGTTTCAAGAACAATTCAGCCCTTATGCTAGATATATCTATCTAGATATATTATTACAAGCATTAGCCAGGCTCCCAAACTGGATTCCCTGTTCTGTGAGTAGCCAATCTTTCATTCTAACATGTAAACAGATGTTACAATCTACTAAGTTTTACTCTGTAGTAGTACAAAAATATAAATAACTGCTTTTATACATGTCTAGTTTTTAGTGTACTCTTTTACATTCGTGAGGTCTATGGTTCATACCTGCGCCCCTAACCAATAAGTTTATCATAGTCATGCTAGACTTTTGGGGAAGAAAAATCTAGTGAGAATACCAAGATATGCTGACAAATGCCAAGGCACATTGAACACATGTAATGTAAGACGGATTGCAATGTAATTTAGAGCAGGACTACAATTATAGATTCTATTTCAGTCAATTCCTGTTTCAAATGTATGCAGATTAAATCAGACCCGAACCGGGCTTATGTAGTAAGGGCCTTAGGCTGTTTTTCAACGCGTCTGCGCTCTAAATATTATCCAAACATGACCATAATCCATTTTTCGAAGTGAATTTTCACGAAATGTCCGTGAATACAAAACTTGGAGTCATAAGCGAGCTCCACCGCATGATATCACTTCAGCTAAAGCTGACGAAATCCTACGAACCCATGTGGCATAGCACTTTTTGACGCGGTACACGCAGCCTCTGCGAAAACTATACAACTTTAGCATCACTCGGTAAGCGAACGGTAATACCGTCGGAAGTTAATTATATTGTTTAAAAGCCTGCCTTTTCGTTAATATTTAGATTCTGAATATCTTCGACCGCGGAATCACCCATCGCGCTGGAATGGAAAGAACTTCGTGCGCGTCGTGACCTTCCTTCACTCACTTTGACAGATTGATTTGACAGCTGATTGACCATAGATAGATAGAATTATGTTATCTCATCTTTTTGACAAAGTAACCAAAAGTATTTTAAATCATACAGCCTACTTCAATACACAATACATTTTATATTTTCACTTTGAATTTAAAAAAATTATTGTACAAATTAAGAATAACAATATGCTAATTACAAAAATTGAAATGAAGGGCCCTACAGATAAAATATCTCCAGCTCTGCAGAGTTTTTAATGGTGCCGAGGAGGTCACTTTGTGTTTGTTCAAAATATAAACATGACAAGTAAACATATCTTTTTAAGTTTATTTAAATGTGTCAATGGTGCCAATTCTTGCTTAATATCTAATGATTATTATAGGATCAAGTGAGTAGGTACTTGTATAGCATACTATAAACAAATATAATGTAATCTAGAGTCTAGTCTAGTAACTAGACTAGACGAACGAATATATAAATATATAAAGTAAACGAATATATTCGTTTTTCTGAGAACTAGACTATAAATTAAGAATGGCGAGGACGAAGACGACGGTAACTCGCCGCGCCACAAGCAGCAAAATCGAGAACTGCGAATGTAGGGTAGAGATAATACTTAAAAATTAACGAGAAACTCAGTCTAAAAACCAAATAATCTAAGACGAGAAAGGATTCTTTCTCTGCTGCGTTCAAAATAGTAGGGACTGAAAAACAAAACGATTTTCGGGCTTGGAGCGCTCAATATTGATAAGGTTGACCAGATCGTAGAGATGATTGATCGATTGACATTATTTTATGATTATTCTGTCGATGTCGCTTGTCTCGGATTTTTGTTTGTTTTCTAAATGCCATTAACTAATTAATAACAAGAATGAGAATATAGTGGTCTACTGGTCTAGAAGAACAGTGCGCGTTCCTACATGATAGACATTACCTACCTTAAAATTGGTTAGATGTACGTTTCACCCAGCATGCTTTAACTGTTCAGCTGTTAGGTAGTTTGGGTCGTCTTTAGCTTACAAAAGGGGGCACTATTAAAATAATTTTCACCCTTTTGGTGTCGGGGGGTCGGTTATCAAGGGTAGAAAGGTGGCGCAGAAATTTTTTTGAATTTTTTTTTGCGCTTTTGATTACAGTTTTTGCGGTCCGGTGTTCGAGGTAATGGAAAGGGGGCACTGAGGAAAAATAAAAAAATTTGGCCTTTGTAAAAAAATTTCGTCTGGGACTTCAGACTTCAGGTCTTCTATATCTCTTTTGAAGATCAATTAGGGGTTGCAGAAAAAAATGTACTCGACAAAAGTTGCTCACCTTCGTCGAATGCCATCAAAAAAATAGGGTGTTGCGCGGCGCGGCCCCAATTGCCGGGGTACCTACGAGAATCGCGTATGAACTGACTTCCTTCCATGTGTGTAGGATTCAATTTGGTTTTGTATGCAAATTTATGAGAAATCAAACAAGCTTTATTACTTGAGTGGGCTTTCTTTGTACTGTTTCTTAGTTTTTTTAAAAGGCCTTTGTTATTATGCTTTAAGGCACAATAATTCCACCAATGTCAAAGTAGTGGAAAATACACGAAGGAAGTTACTCTGGTTTCCAACCAGGAGGTCAGTAAATATTGAAACAAAAGTTGAGATGATTGTCCAATTCATGAAGGAAAAAAAAATTTTACGCCGCCCAGATGGAGTAGTAATCAAAAAGTACTATGGGTGCCGGCTGAGATACACTTGTGTAACTCGCACACAAATTCAAACTTTTCTTTCAAATAGTCGTTCACGGCATGTGACACGGACATCATCTCTGACATAAAATTTTCACTAATAAAATAAAGTACACAAAATGGTCAATTGTGCGGTGAAATTGTGCCGAAACTACGCCGCAAGCAAAACTATAAAGCTTTCTGGTGTTACATTTTTCTGGTAAGTAATAAACCGCTTGGTTTTTCACAAATTTCGTGGTCAAATTTTTAGTAGAAAATGTTGATGATTTTTAGTGATGTGACGTAGTCGATAAAAAAAAATATAGAATCGAGTCGTCATCTTATTATTATTTTATTTCATTTATTTATTGCAGTTTTCCAAAAGATCCGGCGCAAAAACGCAAATGGGTGCCAACATGTGGGTAACAACATAGTTGTCTTGTTTTACTACTTCTATTATATTTTTTTCAACACAGGCGAATGAGCACTACATTAAACATTGTTATATTTTTTATTGTTAATAAATAATAATTTACATTGTAATAAATATTATGTCAATATCAATGATGATTTACAAGAAAAATAGGTGGTCAAATGTTATTCAAAACGTAATTTAAGTAAGTTATACAATAATGTAAATAGTTAAAAATACAAATAAAAAAATATTGTTTTAAAATTTGTGATGTATTTTTAAGTACAAATGTAAGTAAATAATCGATAAATAAACGTTACGCTTCATACCACATCACATCACTATTTCCAAATTCAGCAACCATGAAGTTTCTTGTTTTTTTACATTTCAATAAAGACAAATAAATGTCGTACTTTATTGATATTTTGTTTTTAATTGGGCATGTCATAACATGAATGTATCTATCTTTTTCTAACGTAACGTATTCGAGATGTGTGATAGAGTTAAAAGACAAACCCCGTTCCCCGCTTCCACCTACCCTCCCACCCCTCTGAGCTGCCGCATTGGTTTCGATACAAAATAGGCATGATTACTACTCCATCTGGGCGGCGTAAAATTTTTTTTTCCTTCATGGTCCAATTGCCATCTAAAACAAACGACAAACAAAATACATTCACCATCACAAAGTTAGTAGAGGGGGAGGTTTATTAAGACATCTAAGGACAAGCATGCATATTCTGTGCTAAAACCATAAAACTCTTATTCCTATAACACCAAGAGTCACATTTTTACTGTTATTAAATTGCTTAAGTAAAATGGGGGTACAATTAAAAAGGTTTTTCTACATGAAACTAAAAAGAAGAAAATTCTTTACACACCCTAAATAAAGGTATGAGTCTAAACGGCCTTAAAAATATATTATTTGTTTCAGATAATGCATACTCTATGTACAATCTGCAGTGACCTCATAAACCCAGCTGAAAATATCCATACAACAAAATGTGGACATATATTCCATTATGTGTGCCTAGCGCAATGGATAGAGAGGTATGTATGTATGTATATGGACCTAGTGTATTCCTGCGAGCAGGGTGGTTATGGCTAATCTTGATAATTATCATGATAATTATGCATTGATAATTACCATGATATAAATGATTGATGGATTGTGTGAAGAAAATATGCTACACAATGATACGCATGTATCTAACTGTGTATTATGTCAGCTAGCTACTTCATGGTTTTTAATTTTATTCCATTTTTCAATTATGTTTATCGATATTAACAGATCAGAAATACTTGTGATAATTAGTATTAGACAACATTGTTGGCTTAGTGGTTAGGTCATTGGACTTCAGTGTCAGAGGTCATGGATTTGATTCTTACCAGGGACTTTGTACAATTTGTACAAGTTAGCCTGGTCTGGAAGTTATATTTGTGAATTGTCCTGTCTTTGCTAATTCTCATAGCACAGGAGAAAATCTTAGTTTGGAATTAGACAAGGTGTATGTATATTAAAAATAAAAACACAACAACATGTTCCATCTATTAAATTTGTTTTCATGGAAATTGCTGATATTTTGATTTTTTTTCCGTCACTGATATAACAGTGTAATAAATACATATGTTCAAACTTTTGTCGTGAATCGGTCCGCTATTTTCGAGTTAGTAACCAGACAGACAGTTGGACAACAAGTTCTACTTTTATGCTTCAAGAAAAGTATCTGTCTTGATAGAAACTTTAAAAACCGTGCTTTATTTATGGACTATACAAACCACACCAGCCCAGATATATACATACCAGTGCTGTTAACCTATTTTCGACCTAATATTTTCAGATCGAACACCTGCCCTCAGTGCCGAAACAAAGTGACCGCAAAATGCATGTTTCGCTTGTATCCAACGATAGCCAATGAGGTGTCCGGTGACGATGCAGCCACACTACAGTCCAGACTTGACAACGCACACCTGCAGCTTCGTCAGCAGGCTGCTGCTTGTAAAACTTTGGAGGAGACAGTGCAGACTCTTTGTAAAGAAACGGAAAGGAAGGAGTGAGTTTGATTATGATATTCCAATGGAAAGCTTGTACGCAAAATATAGGGTGTAACTTTTATTTTAAATGAAAATGCAGCTTGTAGCTGGTGCTACCATATCAGTAGTCGACATTGTTATTTTTTTTAAGAAATGCTCTAGTCTGTTGTTTAACATGGCAGTTACAACAGATTCTGGCAAATTGTTCCAACATTATATCCTCTTTGGTTCCAACTGGATACAACCTGTAGCTTAAAAAAAATCTTTGAGGGTTCAGGTGAGTGAAGTCTGGGTCATATAATGGGATTTGAGTTAAATATATTATTTAAATTTAGTATAGTTGAATCAATAATTTAGGCTTTATTACTGACATAGGCAAAAAGCTAAAGAGACATTCATAGTCATGTAAGCCTTTCAATTTCTACTGCTTTCGGTCAGGTCGTCGGCCCTTATGGTGGCGGGATTGTTTCAGGGAATCTCATTTAGGCCTGAAGCGAATTAGATAAAGAATTAATGTGTATAAATAATTTTACCTAGTGTACTCATGCTATAAATGATTTTTGACTTTGATTTATTTGTAACAGTGGGATAGAAAATGATTGTTTTTTTTTTCTGATATTTTAGCGAGAGCATTAAGTCAATGGAGAAGAAACTAATTAGCCGTGAGTCGGCAGTATCTGCGTTAAAGGAACAGTTAGAGTACGTGAAAACACAAAATAAGGAGACGCAGAAACTCAAGGAAGAGAATTCAGTGCTCAAGAACAACTTGCTAACTTTGACTGGGTAAGTGGATACACTATGTTTAAAGTATGTGTGTATCAACACTTGTTTGCCTTTTCATTTCTTTACATAATTTTCTAATGAGAGTTTAAACCATCCAACAAAGATAAACTCGTATCAAAAAAAAAATGCAGTTCATACCTTGGTCCCCTCAGGAGCGATCGGTCTACTTTCCCCATCATTCTACTTGTCCAAATGGTCAACTTTCCTTATCTGTCCACTGGTTTTGCTCCATTCGTCTAATTCACGATCGGTCCACTCTGCCCGCTGGTCTACTTTCTCAAACTGTCAATTTTCCCCATCGGTCTACTTGTCGAAACAGAATGGCACACGCGGTAAGAATGACACACACTCTAAATGACATACACCAAGAGCCGTGGTAGCCCGTTGGTTGTGCACTCGCCTCACGTTCATGAGGTCGTGGGTTCAAACCCCGCCCGTACCAATGCGTTTTACGAAACTTAAGTACGGTTTATTTATAATACCACAGGCCTTTCGGTGAAGGAAAACATCGTAAGGAAACCTGCATATGCCAAAGAAGAAATACTGAGGCGTATGTGAAGTCCACCAAATCGGCTTGGGGCACGGTTGGTGGTCAGGGGTTTGGCACAAAAGATCCTGAAGGGTCGAAGTGTCGCCAGGTCTTCCTGGCCCCCTGAGAAGATAAGATAAGATAAAAATTACATACACGGTATTTCGCATAGCAGCAACGTTGTATCGCCACTCGCTATCCTGACAAACGTCGCAAAGCGACTTTCCTTCGTCCGCTTTTCGCCCCGTGATACCACTTGGCGTGATGTGTGGCGAACAACATCGTTGCAGTTTTACTTTCTTAAATATTATATATGTATGTAAACGCTTTATTGTACTAAAATTAACAACAACAATAACAAATAGGGCTAAAACTGTGTACAAAGGCGGCCTTATTCCACAATCCTAATAATATTATAAATGCGAAAGTTTGGATATTTGGATGTTTGTAACTCAATCACGCTTCAACCACTGGACGGATCATGATGAAACTTGGCACACATATAGATTAGGTCCTGGAATAGGACATAGGATAGTTTTTATCCCGCAAAACATCACATTCCTACGGGAAATATATAATAATTTGTGATGTTAAGTTGTCCACGCGGACAAGTGAAGTTTGCTATTCAAAAAAATTAAGGTACATTCCCTCCAGGTTCCAGTAATTCTTTCCACTCGTCATGTGTACTACTGTTATGTCTATGTCTAGATTAGAAAAGGTCCTGAACGCCACTAGCGAGGAAGTGGAACAGATGCTGCTTGACTACAAGGACGTGAGTACCGTCGCTACATTCGCCAGCGCGCTTAAAAGGTAATCATTCGCCTGCCCCATCACTATGTATTGTTCCCACATAACGTTGGCGACATCACCAGTGACGCGCCTTAACCAGACCTGCGACTCGGCCACTCGTTACCCCTAGTGCACCGCAACAAGCGCGGCGCGCGCGGGGCGAGGTAGCTCACAGATCGGTCGGAGTTCTCCCAATTCCGACTCACTTAGTGGACTAGTCGTACCTACCCGCTATTTTATTTTAACAATTAATAGTCATGCAATAAGTGAACTTACACAACAATAAGTTCACACCATATCCTTTTCAATGATTTATATGAACACATTGTCTAAAAGATTTATGTCATATTTAAGTAATAAATTTTGAAAGGTGCCCTCGGTCGGAGAAAGTGAACTTATTAATAGATAGGAATGTATAACTGTAAGTACTCTATGGTCTGCCCTGCTACTAAAGAGAGCCTCCAAGGTGTTTCAAATGTTTTGTTAATTTACAAAAACAATAAACAGGTCAAACTGGTCTTCCAGAATTCTATGGATCTATCAAATAAATAAATATGTCAAACATTCACACCAATTATCCAGTATCAAACTAGGCCAAGCCTGTGCTATGGTTACTAGATAACGGATAGACATACTTAAATAAATATATAAACATCCAAGACTTGGGTACAAACATTCATATTCATCATACGAACATTTGCCCCTAGCGGGATTCGAACCCGCAACCTCCGGCGTGGCAGTCCGAGAGCTACCCCTAATATCTCTTTTCAGTTGACTTCTGGTTTACACATTTTATTCTGTAAAATAATTCTTGGAGCCTAGGTCAAAAGACGTTTGGCATGCTTATTAAAAATAACATAAATTGATTGGAGGTGGCCGATGGCCGATTTGCGAAAACTTATGTTCATTGTAAGTAAAAAAAATCTGCGAACTGTCTGCAAACTGTAGACAATCAATTCATCTCCATACTAACATTTCAGAGCCCTCTGCTCATCGGAGTCCAGAAAGAACGAGTACCGGGACAGACTGGTCACTGTCAAACAACAACTGGCAGCCGAGAAGAAGAACTGTGCAGACTGGCAGGCCAAGTTCATGTGAGTAGACTTAAAAATAATAATAATAATAATTTATTTATTTCTTCTCACAAGGTAAATACATACAATAGTAATCATTATGCTAGACTTAACAATAGATCAAAGGACAGCATTTGCCTTGTGAGAGACTGGTGTCTGAACTAGGCAAGTGCCTGTTTTACAGATCACCAGGCTCTCTTCACTCGGAAGTCATATTAATCTTGAGTTCAAAAATAGAGTAGTAGTTAAGGTTTTTACACCAAGGTTTGATGTGATTATCATCTAATGGCTAGATGGAGCGACGATCTGCGTAAGGCGTCTGGCAGTGGCTGGATGAGAAGAACCGAGGATCGGGTTCAGTGGCGCACCTTGGGAGAGGCCTATGTCCAACAGTGGACTCTTTCAGGCTGATGATGATGATGAAATTAAAACGTAAACTTCGCGTGTCTGATATTTGCAAAAAAAATTGGGTGGTCTAAGGATAAGTTAACAGAACGAATTTCGATCAGTTTTGGAATTTTTGTCTTGTTCGTCTGTTAGTTTGAGCACGCATCACTTAAAAACGACTACACCGATTTTGATGAATTTTTCACAGAAACATAGGGCCTCACTAGGAGTAACATATAGGCTTTATTTCATCGCAATCGGCTTACTTTCGTGTGATGAGCACTTGTGTTTGCCTTGTGGCTGGATGTTATATGTATTATGCATTTATGTATGTACGAGTATATCAGCTGTCTGATACCCATATTACAGTCTCTGCCTAGTTTGGGATCAGGTGGCCGTGTGAGAAATGTCCCCACATATTTATTCATATTTATTTATTTAACTCCCCGCAAAAAGTAGCGAGACGTGCCATCGTGAATACTATCGTATCCGATCTGTACCCGACTTTTATACAAACGTGTGTATATTTGTATTACAAAATGAATTTAATTCTACCCAAAGGTTGTCTGGAAGAAATCGGCTATATATTATTATTATTATATATGTATGTAATATTATTTATATTATTTCTTTGTAGGCAAGTTCAAGAGAAAGTGTCAGTTGTTGAGAGACAATACGAAGCGTTGAAAAACAAAAGGAAGGCCTCGGAATCGTTGGACAAGTCTCTGTTCGACAGCTCGTTTGAAACCTGTGTGAAACAGCAGCGCCGGTCCACAGCTGAACTGCCCAAGACCGACTGCCTGGCACCAAGTGACAATAATGTTAGTTTTGTAAGTATTTTTTTATTATTACCATCTGTCTCGCATATAGATATCTCTAGTACTACTACTGCACTGATTGAATTGAAGTTTCTTACATGTAAAATTTGTCAGGAATCATCATCAGGTTATTTTTGTCTCCACTGCAGGAGCACAACCCTCTCATCTGCCGGAGACAGACGGAGTATTCGGCCTACACTCCCCGCGCTGGCCAGACGGGTTGGGGAGGCCTGATTGATGTTTTATAATGTATTCCCTTAGTCGCCTTGTACGACATCCACGGGAAAAGTTGGAGCGGTCCTATTCTACTCTACCAGAAACCACACGGCAATCCCTTTTTATAATATTCTACAGGTCATACGATGAAGCAAAATAAGTTTTCGCAACCCATAAGTCGTAATTGACACTAATTAGATGTTTTCAAATAAATTAGCTGACATATGAATTATTTAAAGTCATCTGTTATTTTAAGTAAAATTGTAAACTTTACTTGCAATCGATTACATTACAAATGTTTGTGTGAGACTGCTCCCCTCAGTCAAACTGAGAATTCAGTTTTGTGGGGTTTTTCTGTAACTTTATTAATGTTTTTTGAATAAAAGATTTTTATTATTATTATTAAAAAAAATCTCATTTCATAACCAATTAGTGTAAATCATGAAGGTAAAAACTTTGAGAGGACTTACGAGGTGCAAAAAAATATTTTGCTTCATGGTATGACCTGTAGAACATCGTAAAAAAGGATTTCTGACCAATTTTACATGTAACAAACTTCAATTCAATCTGTGTAGTAGATGCATGAGGTGTAGGAATATTTAATGGCGCGCAATCTAGAAACACTTTATTAAACTGAAGTACGCCTAACTGACAAGAATAGCAATTAATGTGCGCGCAGAAGTTGAGTCCGCTGTCTGTGAATTTTGGGTACTGTAGTACCCAGGACGTTAGAGTAGTTAAAGTTTACTTTATAAATGTATGGACTTTATTTCTTCAACTGGTGGCGGCATCTAGTTTATCATTGCCATTTGCCGTACACAACGATCTCTATGTACTACCAGATGGATCGTTCCAAACAATCGCTCTGTTCCACGCAAGTAGCCACAACTCTTTCACATTCACAATTAAACTTGTGCAGTTACTACTCAGAACATTTAATTATTTACTAAATATTGACATTATTTAACCGTAGCGTCAATATTTAGTAATAATTAAATGTTCTGCGTGGTAACTGCACAAGTTTCATTGTGAATGTGAAAGAGTTGTGGCTACTTGCATGGAACAGAGCCATTGTTTGGAACGCTCCATCTAGTAGTACATAGAGATCGTTGGCCGTACATTAAGTTTCGTTGTCTTGCCGAGTGGTGCTGCCCTGTACGATCTGTACAGCGTACACTTTGTGGACTTTTTTCAATCAACGTTATCTTCTGTTCCAGAATACTATGTTGAACAAAATTGAGAACGCGGAGTCTCCGTACCTGAATCTGAAACAAAGTAGCCTGGCCTTGGTGACGTTGCAGCGACCCACAGCCAACGACAGACTACATAAGGTATGTAGTAATCCTATCCTACTAATATTATAAACGCGAAAGTTTGCAAGTATGGATGGATGTTTGTTACTTGTTTGTTAGGTTAGGTCCTAGAATAGGACATAGGATAGTTTTTATCCCGAAAAAACATCCCATTCCTACGGGAAATACATACGGGCAACAGTTAGTACATCGTTAGTATACGCGAAGTGAGCCAAAAAGAGATGACTGTGTCTCTATCACTCTATAATAATCCTACTAATATTATAAACGCGAAAGTTTGTAAGTATGGATGGATGTTTGTTACTCTTTCACGTAAAAACTACTGAATGGATTTTAATGAACCTTTACAATAATATAGCTTATACATCAGAATAACACATAGGCTACAATTTATAAAGATATTGGGCTCGATTCTGAAGGCACAACGTTAAAATTTGACAGCAATAAAACTGTTGCTATCCTTGTCACACAGTATTATGAAGATAAAGACGAAACCAATTTTAGAGCTGTCAAATTTTAAATGTGTTCCTTCAGAATCAGGCCCACTGTGTGAATTGTCCAAAATATCAAGTAAGTAGGAAAAAATCTACCATCTGCGAGCTATTCTGGCGTGCGCTGCCAAAACCGCTAGAGTTACACATATGTAATGTAATGTATGATGGGAATGTTTATCTTAAATAGTCCTACAAAAAAGCTACTCGAAATACTAATCGTGCGCAGACGAAGTCGCGGGCACCAGCTAGTCTTATTAATAAAAACGTAAACTTCTCTAACTATAAACATCCTTCATTTTTACTTTATTTAAAAAAAAGTTGTAATTCTGTATTCCACGCGAGCGGAGCAGCGTCCACAGCTAGTTATATAAATACAAGTGTTTTGGTAACTTTTTGGAAATTGTCGAAAAAGCGATCGATTTTTAGAATTCTATGATTGATGAATTCTAATTCTTCAGTGAGGATCATTCACATAATTAGATTTTTAATTTTCAATTACATGGCGTATGCGCTATAAATACGAGAGCATTATATTTTTTATATTATTAAAATCCATCAAGAAATGACGAATCTACTAAAGTTTTTTTAACGCAACTTTAAAAACCGCGCGCGCTTTTTATGTCGACTTCACTTGTTACAACCCGCGCGTGATGTCCTCGCCCTCTCGGAATTCATTCACCGCTCTGTGTCGCGTGTGTTTTGTTAACGGTCACTTCCGTTTTTGGAACTATTGCACTGAAATGGCTGTATCTTCGTAATTTTTGATCCGATTTAAATAATTTTTTTGTGTTAAGTTGCCGTGTAGTTTCCGGTAGAGTAGAATAGGACCACTCCAACTCTTTCCGTGGATGTCGTACAAGGCGGCTAAGGGAATACATTATAATACATCAATCAAGCCTCCCCCATCGTCTGTCTCCGGCTGATGAGAGAGGGTTGTGCTCCTGCAGTGGAGACAAAAATAACCTGATGATGATGATGAAATAATTTTTACATAGTATTTATTGAGTTTTTTACCGCTAAATATCTGCATACTTAAAAAAAACGTGACTCATCCTCATTTGCGAAGAAATACTAGTGCAAATTAGAAAACCAATTTGACCCCTATTTTGACGACAAAAGGTTTCCAAAACATTTAGCGGCTTTCCTAAGTAGCAAGGCAGAATATCTTCTTATCAGGTACACGCTTTGCCGTGTGGTTTCCAGAGTAGAATAGAACCACTCCAACTCTTCCCGTGGATGTCGTACAAGGCGACTAAGGCGACATTATAAAACATCAATCAGGCCTCCCCAACCAGTCTGGCCAGCGCGGGGAGTGTAGGCTAAATCCTCCGTCTGTCTCCGGCAGATGAGAGAGGGTTGTGCTCCTGCATGGAGACAAAGAGAACCTGATGATGATGATGAGGTACACGCTCAGTGTCCAATGCTGACCTTTGGGAATTTCGAAAAGGTGCCAAAAGGGTTATAACTGACCTATTCGTGACCCCTTTGTGACGTTCTTTAATAACTTTTCTGAAATCTATTTGCAATTTTATTTCCAGCTCACAGAATTAAAATCAAGCTCCTCAAGAAGCCTACCTGGTAACAAATCTGAGATAGAAAATCTGCCTGTGAACTTCGAAAAGGGCGCACTCAGCATATTCCATAGAAAAGAACCAGTAAAATTAGATTTTGTTGAAGAGAAGACATCAGCTCCGTCGGACATGGACATTTCATACGACGGGCTCGGAGGGCATTCGAAGTTAGATACGTTTCCGGTGCCAAATAAGGCTAAAGGTCTGAAAATACCGAGGTTGACAGCGAAACACAGGCTTAAAAGACCGACTGCCGTAGCCATATCCGGCAACCAGGATATTGGTGCTATGTTGGAAAGGATCCAGAGCAGAAGAACATGAAGACTGATGACATTATTAAGAGACGAAGTATCTATATATATATATTAATTTCTGATGGGTTTGCGCTTGACCTCAATCTCACCTGATGGTAAGTGATGATGAGGCCTAAGGTGGAGCGCGCTTACACAAAAGATGCCTATGCACTCTTCCTTTAAAAAGATCCAAATTGTACTTGTCCGGAAATACCCAAGCTGGCTGGGAGTTCCATTCCTTAGCAGTTCGCATTATGAACGAGGAAGCAAAACGCTTCATGAGAGAGCGTGGTATGTCTACTATATAAGCATGAAGTCCCTCACCACGCCTGGTAGTCCGGTGATGGAAGGGGGATGGGGGAATCAAATCGTGCGATTCCTGGGCACACTCCCCAAAATGTAACCTGTAATTAGGTATTTATTCTAATGTGTGTTTTATTTATGTATAAGTATTTTCAATATTTATTCATGTTAGTGTCACGAAAACTACATGGCGAGTCTGCAAAACTTCAGTAGAAAATCCAATATATATATTTTGTATGTATACAACGTCATTAAGACGTAGTGTCGTACTGCAAGTCCATCTATACCCCGCCTATTGACGTAGTGTCTACGAACGTGTTAATATTGTATTAAGTATAAAATGATATAAATAATATATGTATTGTTAACATTTTGCCTCAAAATCTGATTTTATGATAATCGTATGAAATTAATTTCGTTTTATGAAATCAATAAATCTTTTATAACGACATGTTTTCGTTTCGATTTGACTGTCTGACTGTATGATTGCCTGACGCCATCCTACATAATAGAATCCAGATGATTTGTTATCTCGAGGAGTGGTAGATAGATCCAAGGTTTAGGTGAAGCTTCTGCCTTGAGTTCGCCTGTTTAAATATATCATCTATGAAATGAAATATCTTTATTGTGGATCATAGGTATATAAAGATTAAATGTCATAATTAGAGCTCAGCTATGTCCCGCCACATGGGCATACAACATTGTGTCACAGTAAAGCATGCATTTAAAAACAAAGTTACAATTTTTTTTAGCCCATATCAGCCCCTAGACGTCCACTTCTGGACGTAGGCCTACCTCAATCAACGCCACCGCACCCGGTCCTCCGCCCGCCGCATCCAGCAGCCTCCGGCCACCTTCTTCAGTTCGTCGGTCCATCTGCCGGCGCCGGCGGGACGTGTCACTCTGTACATGCCGGTCCGCGGTCTCCACTCCAGAACTCATCAGTACAAATAGATGACAACTTCAAACCTACAATTTCTCTGGCATAATATTTTCTTCCCAAAGCTTGTGGAAGAAATCGCTAAAGCGATAAGGCCGCCTAAATTGTATTATTTGTAACCTTTCTAACTTGTAACTGTATTTGTTTGTGCAATAAAGTGTATTGTATTGTATCCTAGACAACATAGGTGCTTCTATGAAAGAAGAATTTAATTTTTTTCTTTCTTCATGGGTGCGCCTCTATCGAGTCATTATGGTAAAATCAGATTTCGTTATTTTCTGACAAAAGAGATCGGTAAAAAAAAGGAAACTACATTCTAATATTCAGTATTTTTCTTTTTGACGTCGAAACTATGTCAAAATCTCCGTGAAATCTAAAAAACTACAAATTAAAAAAATATTATAAAATTTAATATATTTCACCCACTAAAATGCAGCGAAATCACCCGATGGATTCTATTCAAGGCTTCATGAGCTCATTCAAGCTGTTTGAAAGGAAACTGGATAAGCTGCAAGATGACGTCAAGTATCACGGCAACACGCTGTCCGAGCTAAGAATCATGGTCGCCAATTTATCAGTAGCAATGAATCCTGACCAAAAACTGGAGGATACAAAACGTCCGGTGAAACGGAACACTGCGATACAATACGACGTGCGATACCATCACGAAGAACCCAAAGTGAGGAGACGGAACGTAATTGGGCCTCTCCCATCCAAATTGAAGACGAAGAGCTTTCAGGACCAGAAGTATGGGCTGAGGAAGGAGTCCCCATTTCGCATGCAGAAATTGTCCTCGCAGTTAATAGCGAAACACGCCAGGCATGGGAAAGGGGAGGCTTTGAGGAAGGCAACGGCTCTCAAGGGAATTGATAAAAAGAAAATCAACATTGCTAATTAGAAGGTGGAAGTGGTAAGCGACAACGATGGGCGAAGGATGATGATTGATGACAATGACGAGTGTGTGGTCTGATTAATAAAAACGTAAACTTCTCGTGTTCAAAAACTATACATCCCACTAAAATTGTCAATGCGAAAGTTTGGATGTTTGTTACTTGAGTAACAAACATCCAATATAGGCGGTATGTATCTATCTAGAGGTTTTAGAGTTATAAACAGACTAACATCGTGTTTTATATATCCTGTTATTTTACTAATATTCTACTTTCTACTATTATTATTATAAATGCGAAAGTTAGTAAAGATATTTTTACCTTTGGATATTTGGATGTTTGTTACTCAATCACGCTTCAACCACTGGACAGATCGGGATGAAACTTGGCACACATAGGTTAGGTCCTGGAATAGGACATAGAGTAGTTTTTATCCCGAAAAAACATCTCATTCCTACGGGAAACCAAATTAATCGATATGAATGTAATTTTTTCAGATTTTTAGGGACGTTAATTACGAATGGTATCTATGTTGAAATTCAAGATGTGTAAATATCCAAACCTACGCGGACGAAGTCGCGGGTAAAAGCTAGTTGAAAATATTTACAACAAAAAAGGGGCGATAATGATGACTAATAGAACACATAAAGATTTTTTTTTGAAATTTTTGTCTGTTTGCGCACACATCATAACAAAAACTATTGAACCAATTCTGATGGAGTTTTCGGAAAAACACAGGACTTAACTTGGTGTCACATACTATTTATTTCATCGCAATCGATGGCATTGCATGATAATCCATCCACTCAGTCAAAAGTTATGCAATTTATAGTTTTTAAAACCTCACATAATACATTAGTATACAACAAAGTAATGCTCGGCGGGATTCAGATTGCGATGAGATAGAGCGAGGGTAAGAGGTGGCGGTGGCAGTTGAAGCGAGAGCGGTAGGGGAGAGTGAAGGGGATTAACGACTCTATTGAATTTTGGACTTTGTGGTTATATAAATTAAACTCAAATGATTGTGTGACTTATATTGTTTATCCCCTGTGAAAAAATCATCATCATCAGCTGAAATAAGTCCACTACTGAACACAAGCCTCCCCAATAGAATGCAACGATCTCTATGTACTACTAGATGGAGCGTTCCAAACAATCGCTCTGTTCCACGCAAGTAGCACGCAGAACATTTAATTATTACTAAATATTGACGCTACATAATGTTCTGAGTAGTAACTGCACAAGTTTCATTGTGAATGTGAAAGAGTTGTGGTTACTTGCGTGGAACAGAGCGATTGTTTGGAACGCTCCATCTGGTAGTACATAGAGATCGTTGATAGAATGCCACTTTTAGTAGACCGTCCATTGGGGCCTTTGCCATTATGACGCGCTTGGCAGGCAGATCGGTGATCGCAGTAATGATAACGCTGCTGCCCATCACTGGTGCAATCCCTTAGTCGCCTTGACGACACCCACGGGAAGGCTGTGTGTGAAAATGATAATGTTAAATACAATTAAACAGCCTGTGTGTTTGTGTAGTTAATTTTAAAAGCCCTGTAGCAGGCTTAAAGCAGGCAGCTTAAGTTTTTTTTAAGTTGTCGCTCGTCGTAGTCGCATGCCATTTCAGTGTCCGTAAAACTAAAAAAAAAGTATAAAAATTACTATACTAAAGGGCCCGATTCTGAAGCACACCTTTGAAATTTGACAGCGCTAAAATTGGTTTCATCTTTAGCTTCATAATAATGTGTGACAAGGATAGCAACAGTTTTAGTGCTGTCAAATTTTAACATTGTGCCTTGAGAATCGAGCCCAAAATGCCTACAAGACTATGTATTTCTTAAATCGTAAAACGGGTATTAAGATATATTTTTTACAGAATATGTTACTTGCATCAAATATAAAAAAAATTAAACATAAGATGTAAACAATTTTATTGTACTTTGCTATCCCTCGTTGAACAGAAAAGGTTTTACTTTAAGTATAGTCTGTCTCTGGCAGATGAGAGAGGGTTGTGCTCCTGCAGTGGAGACAGAAATAACCTGATGATGATGATAGACTTTGGCAGCGGCTAACGACAGTCCTGCATGTGCCAATAATTACTTCGCGGCAGACTTCCTAGTGATTAAGATGGAAGGGAGGGGAGATAAGAGGAATGTCAAGTGGCCCAAGATCTGGCACTGGCTAACAGTGGTCTATTATAGGTTTTTGTTGTTGGTTTGTTGTTATGGGGAACAGTAGATAAACACTTAATATTTATAACTTATTTGTTATTTTATTTATCATAGTCATATAAGTACCTATGGGCCCGATTCTGAAGGCACACATTTAAAATTTGACAACGCTAAAATAGGTTTCGTCTTTATCTTCATAATACTGTGTGACAAGGATAGCAACAGTTTTAGTGCTGTCGTATTTTAACATTGTGCCTTCAGAATCGAGCACATTTATCATTTAAATTTCCTAATCAGCGCAACCTACAATTTCTCTGGCATAATATTTTCTACCCAAAGGTTGTCCGGAAGAAATCGCTTAAAGCGATAAGCCTAAATTTGTAACTTTTATAATGTGTAACTGTATTTGTTTGTGCAATAAAGTGTATTGTATTGTATAACTGACGCTTGCCCATTTACCGCATCACGCCGAAAGGGAAAAATCAATTCAGTTGAATGACTTTATTGCACGAAAAAAAATCACACAGTTACTATAATAAAGTACCTTGCTTACATTTGTACATCTAGGCGGTCTTGTCGCTAAAAGTGTTTCCTTCCAGACAACCTTATATAAACCATTTCAGTATTTTTCTAACCACTTATCAATTCTTCGTGCGTTCGTCGTATATCTCTTGTACTGCGGTTCAATTAGAAAAATGAGTTTTTCTCTTGCAACGCTGGTTTCTGAAAAACAATTGATTAAAATTGATTAAAAACAAGGAGCATATTAAATGAAATGTATGTAAAATAAATTCGTAGATTCCAATGTCTCGTTGGCTCGTTGGCAGAGATGGTGCGAGATCTCCCTGTCCCCCGTCCCCCCTCACCTCCCCCCAATTTGAAGTTAGATTTTTTATTCGTAAGTAGTCGTTGCATTTTTGGCGCCCCCCTCTACGGCGGCGGCGCGGCTCTTGCTCCTGTGGCACCGAACGCACCGCCCTAGGGTCGCCCCTGCGTTGGCTTAGTGAACTGTCCGCTCTTGTCTAATACCTACACTATAGGAGAAAATCCTAGTTTAGGATTAGACAAGTGCACTAGTGAGAGGATTCTAGTCAGGATACGTCTGGATGGTCACCACTCTTTCACCTATATCTGCTACCAAATAGCAATGTCAGTATTGATGTGTTCCGGTTTGATGTGTAGGAGAGTCAGTGTAGTTACAAGCACATGATAGTCAGGCATTTAATATTATTAAGATTTTTTGTTTGTTTTTTTTTCCGTTTCTCCTAACGTCTATTCCTTGCTGGATGTAGATTACTTACATACAATTTGGGTACCAGCTATCCTATAATATCACGTATGGCTCGTACATATGTTTATTTATGCTGCGTTTACGTATTTAGCTATTTTACTTAGATGTGCATTTTTTTCTATTTTTTTTGTTGTTGTAATGTAGAATAGCCAATCTAATGAGTTACTTAGCATGTTTGTCAGCTCTGCGGTAGCCGACTAATTTGATGTTACATACATGTGGAACATGTTGTTGGAATGTATAAAGCTATCTATAACACAAATATTTGTTAACAGTATCTGTACATTACCGTTTATGTTCTTGTAAATTTATAAAAATAAAAAATAAAATGAGGCTTTCTAATATAGTCCTTTAGGCGATAGTAACCCATTTATAATACAAAGAAATATATTTTTATTTCACACGTACAATTTAAAAACAGCAACTTCAACAAGAGCAGTGATCACGGACACCGCGATCCCGTACAGCATCAGAATCACCACCGGCATCAGGTCTGTAAGGCCAACGCTGCTGAACGCAGTGCCTTTGTGAGTGCACTGAGGACGGGGCACCTGGAGTTGAAGGAATATATCAATTATATTATCGAATGCCGTGTGGTTTCCGGTACAGTAGAATAGGACCACTCCAACTCTTCCCGTGGATGTCGTACAAGGCGACTAAGGGAATACATTATAAAACATCCATCAGGCCTCCCCAACCCGTCTAGCCAGCGTTGGGAGTGTAGGCCAAATCCTCCGTCTGTTGTTGAGCTCCTGCAGTGGAGACAAGAATAACTTGATGATGATTATCGACTAGCTGTGCACGCGCAGAGCACTGAAAGACTTGCTGATGCAGTTTTTAATAAGTCATTTGGACATGCTCAAGATAAAGTGAACAAAAAAATTGGGTTCCCTCTCCCTCCCCGCCATCTCGCCTCCTCCTTTTTTCCCCATCCTCTGACCCTTATCTTCCCTTTCCCATTCCCCTGCCCCTTCCATACTCCTCCCCTACCTCAAAACAGGGAACACAAAATAAATATAAAAATAGTCTGTAGATTGCATCAACACTGACCATGAGACGCTTGGAGATAGCCTTGTGGATGCCAGCCTCGCGCATTTTCTTGAAGCTGAAGACAATAGAAAGCAAAGAACATTTGCAACAGAAAAAATATAAATTATTTGTTATGCGTAAAGATTAGTAAGCAGCGGGGCCACAGCTGTCACGGAACCGTCAACCAAGGACAGAATTGTCGACAGCGTCCAGTAAACGCAACAGTCTCCTGTCAAATGGACATAGAAACTGACCGAAGCGGCTGGATCAGACTTGAATACTTATGGTGGTGCTCTTTGGCTAACAGGCGGATTCTTCTGATACAAACTGGCTATATGGTCATAGAAACGAGATCCAAGCGGCTTGATGAGGCTTGAGAACTTGTGATGGCAGCTTGTTTAACAGGCTGATTCTTCTGTTACAAACTGGGGTTCTGATTTTCGGAAAGGTCTCTATGGCCAGCAGTAGGAAGCTGATAGAAAAGCAGGAGCAAATTAGAATCAGATGCCATTGTTATACCATCCCGAACGCATGTTCAAGTCTTAGATTCACAGATACTTACGCAACTCTTAGCAGTTCCAAGTACGGAGAGTCTTTCTTTATCGGAATGTAGGGCTGGAATGAGTTCACGAAGTCCACTTCGATCAGATTGCACTTCTCTTGCTCTTGGAAGGTTGCTTCTATGCGACGGTATATTGGATCAACTATCGAGTGGAATGCGAAGAGACCCTGGAAATAGTATAAGGGATCATTGGAATTAGTCCATGGATTGTTCATCGTTGAAGTGTTTATGTTCGATAGTAAGTTTCAACAATAAAAATCAGTTGAATTATCTTGACTGCTTGGCACCCAAAACAGTGATCTACGGCAGATTTTCACAAAATCTGAAGAAAATGAAATGATTTGAAATGAACAGAAATGATTTTATTGCAACAACTTACAGTTAATACAGTTTTTGAATGTAAGGAACCCCTTTTAAGTAGCTAAATTAATACCTGTGTCAGGGGCTCTTCCAAGGCGAAAGAGTGCCAATATATTTTATTACTCCCGCTGCCGCTACCCTTCCCGCTCCCGCCCCCCACCCGCTCCGGCTTCCGCTTCCGCTTCCGCTCCCGCCCCGCTCCCGCTTCCACTCCCGCTTCCGCCCCCGCCCCCGCCCCCACACCCGCTCTCCTTTTCCCACGCCCACGCCCACGCCCACGCCCATACCCACTCCCACTCCCACTCCCACTCCCACTCCCACTCCCACTCCCACTCCCACTCCCACTCCCACTCCCACTCCCACTCCCACTCCAATTCCCACTCGCAGCTCCAAAAGTAGTCGTGAGCTTGCCTATCTGCAGCTGCAAGGATGACTTTGACGGCACCATCCGTTGAAGCAGCCTGGACATTTACCTGCCTAATCCTCTCGACGCCTTCTTTCAAGTCATAGTACTGTTTCTTCCCCTTCTCAGGTTCAATCCTTTTAAATATTTCCAGTCGTACGGGATCTTTCTCGAGCTGGAACCAATATTTTAAAACTATAATGTTAAGTATATGTAATCCATGCGTCATTTTGTAGCATAAATATGGTGTGTAATATCGAGTACAGTGAGATACATACACTCTTCAGACGAGGATGCACCAAGCCTGCCCAGGCTTCGGCAACAACAAGCCTAGCCTCTCTCTTACCATCGTGCGAGTTCTTTAATTGGTCCCATACCCTGATAATAACTTGATAGAAATGCGACCCTGTAAACGGCGATCACATAGGTGTAAAATGAACTTACAGCTAAAACAAAATGATTAAAATCCACATCGAGAGCAGCGAGGGTGAGCTTCGAATGGGCCAGCTGAGCCAGGTTGTTGATGGTACTGGAGGGGGCTTGAAGCAGGACCACGATGTTTGCGGAGTACGCAGCGTACAACGCCATCAGTGCGGTGAACAGCACCCATAGCATGATGCGACCTGTATTCAGTTAAAAAATCAAAATTTGCGTGTTCTCGGTAAATTAAGGTGTTCCCAATAATAGTCTAGTTAAATCAGCAAACTTATGATCTCTTGTGGTAGGGAATATTACTATTATGTGGTGATTTGTACCCGTCCTACCAAAGGGAGGCGGCATGGGAAGCGGGCGGAGGGTAGAAGGGGGGTGGGGGGGGGAGGGGAATAGGAAAGAGAGAGAAGGGGAATGGGAGGGGGAAGGAGAAGGGGCAAACCATTTTCTACCAAAAGAAATCAGAAGTACGCATTCCTCTCTTCGCATCAGCAATAGATTTCTCCAAGACTCTGTTTCGGCGGAGGAAGGTTGAAGTGAATAATGTAAAATATCTGACTATCTGATTAATCTATCAACGAACTGCTCAAAACAATGGGTCAAGAATCTTCAAATTTTGAATATACCTAGTTGAGGTTCCTCAAATAAATATACTCGTAATATCTACTTGTATAAGTACTATACCGCAATTGACGTGACGTAGGCAACCACAAATGAGTTTTTCTTTTCAAATTTAACCCCTAAGAGTTATATGGAGTTACCCATTACCTGAAGCTTTCTTCGGTTCCAATACACAACCTTGCTGGCCAACTGCACTCATTGTCAACAGCAGCGCGTCTCCAATAGTACCGTCTAGTTGTAATGGGCTCTGAAAATATCCCAACAGCGGCTTGGGTTATCTGTCTAGCTCATTAACTGACTACCTTTAAGGTTTTGATCGTCTTTTACGTAAGATAATTCAGTATCATTTAGCTGACTCAACTGTAAGTTTATACAAACCAGTGGAGTGATTCTGATGGATAGATTAAGAAATGTCTTTCTATAGACACTGATTTGCTTCCAAAATCCTCAAATAACCTACTTCAAAGACCATTCCAGAAGCTCACCATGCCTTGAATCCGGGTCTCATAGAATAAATAACTTAATATTGATCCAGAAGCAAGAAAGCTTACCTTTCCAGACCTGACTTCATGTCTACTTGACAAGAACAAGGAAGCGGTATACACAGCAATGCAGACAATCAAGGCAATCCACACTCCAGGGGAGAACGGGAGGTAGAATATGTTGGAAACGTAGGAAAGAGGGGGTTGGCGCAATACAAATCGGACTCGAAAATCATCTACCAGGTCTGTGTAGATAGCCTCAGAGAGACGGTCTTTCGTTACAAAGCAGGTGGTGCCTGGAATTTAAGAAGATTAAACATAAATAATAACGACTGGAAACCCCCGAAGTTGTAGGTTTGTGCAACAATATTATTGTGAGCTTCTTGGCTGATTGAACTATAGCAAAAAACAATGTTACTTGCTGATAAATTAGTCACGCACGATAACGAAAGTTGGAGATGGTTGAGAGAAAAGCATTTGTAAGTTCTTAACAACCTTGTTGTGCTTCATTGATGGAGTAATCCTTCTACACAATTGATGAAAGGTTCGCATACTCCGGGTTTTTGTGTTGAGTTTTCTCTGAATATGGATTAAGAAACTGTTAAGTATAATCAACGAAAGACATATCATAAATGTGTCAAACCGGTAATGGGGTGCTGCCAGCGGTACTGAGACTGGGTATTGCGATAGTTATACATCACCCACATCTGCCCAGTGTGGAAAACCTATGTCAAGAGACGTTGGTATCATCATCAGGTTATTTTTGTCTCCACTGCAGGAGCACAACCCTCTCTCATCTGCCGGAGACAGACGGAGGTTTTGGTCTACAATCCCCGCGCTGGCCAGACGGGTTGGGGAGGCCTGATTCATGTTTTGTAATGTATTCCCTTAGTCGCCTTGTACGACATCCACGGTAAGAGTTGGAGTGGTCCTATTCTACTCTACCGGAAACCACACGGCAAGCAGAGACGTTGGTAAGCAGATAATAATGATGTGCTTTAACACTCCTTTCCTCTGAAGCAACTTCGATTAATGTCGGACAGAGAAGAGACTGAAAACATACCCAGATCGGCTTTACCGGTTTGAAGATCATGAATCATTCCAGACCACTGCCCGTTCTGCTTGTACCCCCAGCTTTGGCGGAAGATGTAACGAGGAGTGGCGTTCAGCATCTCAAACGCGATCTTCACGTTGCACCAGTTGATTTTAAGTATCGAGTCGTACTGCAGTTCTCTAAAATAAATAACATTTGAATCCATCAGTATACCAACAACTGAAAATAGTTATTTGTACAATATCAGACAGTGGAGATCTTGGTTTAACTCTGAGTACCTATACTGTATCTTTTCGTCACGTATACCACAGTGCCCAAAGACAAAAGTCTGCGCCGAATCGTGGACACTGACATTGGGACTAGTCCGAAAACTCAAAATCGTTCAACGGGTTATGGATACAGCTATGCTTGGAGTTTCTCTAAGGGACAGGATAAGTACATAAGTGACACAGTACGTTGAAGTGGCAGTGGCTGATCACATTTGTAAAACCGACTACCGTTGGTGTAAACGAGTTCTCGAGTGGAGACTCTGACTGAGCAGGCGTAGTGTGGGACGGCCCCTGACAAGATGGAGCAACGACCTGCGTAAGGCGGCTGGCAGTGACTGGATGAGAAGAACCGAGGATCGGATTCAGTGGCAGGCTGATTATGATGATACTATACATCAAACAAGACTTTAGACTATCTCACAATCTATCTTCCAGGTGGTACTGCGTGGAGTTACTGTCTTGAATCACATTGGCCATCGTCAGAGGATGGCCCATGACATCTCCTCGCCTTTTGAACAGCTCCCGATGTGGTCTCACGTCGATCAGGCTGCCATTATAATATCCCCTGAAGGTGGACTTCATTGGTCCATTGGGTGATGGTTTATGCACTGCGAATAGAACAACATGAAAGAAATCAGTCAAGCTGTGTTTTTACTACAGACTGACAGCCATAAATCACAATTCTCATTCCATGAATCGATCCAGGTATTTAATCTAAAATGTGTACTTCATCATCAGCTGAAATACCTCCACTGCTGAACATAACTAATAGACTCCCTAACAGAATGCCACTTTTGGTGGGCTTATTACCACGCTTGCCAGGCGGAATGGTGTTCGCAATAATGATCTTAATATGACGACCTCCGTGGCGGAACGGGTAGCTCTCGGACTGCCACGCCGGAGGTTGCGGGTTCGAATCCCGCTAGGGGCAAATGTTCGTATGATGAATATGAATGTTTGTACCCAAGTCTTGGATGTTTATATATTTATTTAAGTATGTCTATCCGTTATCTAGTAACCATACCACAGGCTCTGCCTAGTTTGGAACTGGATAATTGGTGTGAATGTCTGACATATTTATTTATTATTTATTTATTTATATTTACACACAGGAGAACCCTGCTGCCAGTCCCTGGTGCAGTCCACGGGAAGATTGGGGTGGCCCTATTCTAAGCCGGGAACCACTGTACTTACATTCCGTCAATCGAATTACATTTCCCATAGTCTCAGCTAACACTAAGTCGCTGTCCACCAGCAACTGAATGTCCCAGATAATTGACACGTTGGTCTGTTTAGCATCAGAATTCGATAACACCAACCACCGATATGGAGAACGCAGAAGATTCCTTGAAGTTGCCTGGTAGGTAATTAAGTATTCATTAAATCAAGAAATATTTTGGAAATGTACGAGTGCAAAGCGAAAGGGTATCATCATCATCAGGTCATTTTTGTCTCCACTGCAGGAGCACAACCCTCTCTTATCTGCCCGAGACAGACGAAGGAAAGGGTATCGTTGTGGCCGTATCCAGAGCCGGATTAACCATGTCGGGGCCCCTAGGCAATGCACGCGTCGGCCCCCTTTTACCGTGTTCTAACTTCCTGAAATATAGTTTTTCTACCACAATGCAATGCTCCGCACGCGTGGACTACTCACTTCCAATCCGACTACGACTCCGGCCCTGAAGCCCACGTCTACGCCCACGCCCAGGCCCCTACGCCTACTCCTCTTTTCACTCTAAGAAACATTTACAAACAAGATTTGGGGCAAAGGGGCCCCTAACCCATGCGGGAACCCTAGGCAGTTGCCTATACACTGCCTAATGGATAATCCGGCCCTGGCCATATCCATTACTTCTGTAGGACATTTCCGTTAGAGATCGGGACGACCTCCGTGGCGGAACGCGTTAGGTCTCGGACTGCCAAGCCGGAGGTTGCGGCTTCGAATCCCGCTAGGGGCAAATGTTCGTATGATGAATATGAATGTTTGTACCCAAGTCTTGGATGTTTATATATTTAAGTATGTGTATCCGTTATCTAGTAACCATAGCACAGGCTCTGCCTAGTTTGGTACTGGATAATTGGTGTAAATGTCTGATATATTTATTTATTTATCTTGTACTACAAGGAGACATCGATTCAAACCCTTAACATGTCATCTAAAAACCGTATTTCAATGTCACTTACGTTTTCTATGAATTCTTCTGCATCAGGGCAGTCTAGATCTAATAGAAATAATATTCCGTGGTCTTGATATTTAGATGTCTCCAGTGTTGCTGACGATCTGATTCCTGCCTTCGTCACCTCATTTACCAGCTTAACTTTGATGTCTGCAGTATGTAATAATTATATATTAAATAATAATAACTTTCAGAACTCATTAACTTGATTTATTTAATTTTAAGAATATTATTTGACATTTTTGTTAATTAGTTATTTATGTTAGATATTGATGTTGATTTTAATTGTGTTTAATTTGCCTGTCTTTAATTTGATTTAATTTAATTTGTGTAAAATTTTTATTTGACCTGTATGAATGTATGTAAACGCTTTATTGTACCAAAAATAACAACAACAACAATAATAAAATAGGAATTAAACTGTGTACAAAGGCGGACTTATCCCACTTAGCGGAAGTTATCATAAAGTATGTCTATGTCTATGTCTAATATATTTTGAAATATCAACTTAGTTACTGCCTAACTTCATCATTTATCATCAAATTCAAGTATAATGTAGTAGAAATAGTAGGAGTAGGAGCAATACATGGACTAGCCGGAAATTCCATGCTATCGAAGTCGCTAACAACCGTGTGTTCCGTTTACTCTATTCCACAGCTCCAGCCAGCTCATAAGCGGCAAACGTTTCTCCAAACATATCACATCCGTTAGAGAGTACAAAACGACGGATATTATCCGAAATCCTTACGGAGTTTAGGGGGCACTATAATTCCGTCTAGCTACTTTTACCATATTTCTGTCCATAGTATTTGTGTATGTATTTATTTATTTATGTATGGGTATGCCTTGCTGGTTTATAAACTATTTCCTACTTTTATTTAACAGCACAACCTACCTTTTTTGCTATTCTTATCCTCTACCCAAAGGTTGTCTGTAAGAAATCGCTTTTAGCGATAAGACCGCCTAGATGTACATGTGTACAAGCTACTTTATTATTGTACCTGTTTTATTATCGTGCAATAAATAGTAATTAAAACTGAACTGAATAGTAATTAAGCCCGAAACACACACAAAGCGATTGCGTGGCGGAGGCGCGCTCCGGTTTTTCAACCGACTTCAAAAAAGGAGGAGGTTCTCAATTCGACCGTATTTTTTTTTTATTTATTTTTTTTGTATTTTTCGATTTAGTATAAGAAACTTCATACAGAGTACCGCCGCGGGAAGCGGGATTTGTATGAAGTATACCGCTACCGTCATGCCTCCGCCACGCATTCGCCTTCTTTTTCGGACATTATTGTCCGTGTAGTTCTATAGCCATTTAGTACATAAAATACAACGATCTCTATGTACTACTAGATGGAGCGTTCCAAACAATCGCTCTGTTCCACGCAAGTAGCCACAACTCTTTCACATTCACTTTGAAACTTTTGCAGTTACTACTCAGAACATTTAATTATTACTAAATATTGACGCTACGGTTAAATAATGTCTATACCTGTACTTACACTTTTTCCAACACAGCCAATGAACTAGATGTGTAGGTTTTCGTTCATTTTCGATAAAACTTTTAACAAAATGTACAGTATCAATTTCTGCTGCGAGAATCGAATCTTGGACCAACAAAGCTGTGAGAAGTAGGACAATCATGGTGATGTTCAGACCAGCTAGACGTACGCAGATGAATTTAGAGATACTGTTGAATTGTACGTATTATAAGGACTACTGGGAACACATCAAAGTATGACCCTCTTTAAATATCTTCGATTTCTCATTGTAGAACTTGTTTAAAATAATATTTACTTTAAATATGTGAACATCCTTTAGGTATATTCCTATTCAATCTAATATCATGAAACAGTATTTAAGTATATTTCATTCCAGATTAATAGTCCTATGAAAACAAACGCATTTGCGTCTCGAAAACAAAATACACAATAGATGGTGTTCCTAAGTGGACTGCAAAGTTTACATGGTAATACAAACCTGTTTTTGCTGCTGGTGACCCTTTCATGTATATGTTACCGAGACGTAAATAGCGTTGGTTTTCATAGGACTATGAATCTGGAATGAAATATAAACCTGTAGTGATATTCTGTAAAATACAAACTCACGTGCGAGGCTCACTCAAGTGATTTTACTCACTTCAAAACCTAATCCATTGGCATTCTGTAAACATTGTAGAGCACTGACGACTGAAGTGACTTCTTTGTTCAATTTACGTCTATAGTGCTCCAGAATGTTTACAGAATTAACAATGGATTAGGTTTCAAAGTGAGTGAAGTCACTCGAGTGAGACTCGCACGTGAGTTTGTATTTTACAGAATAGCACTGCTGACTTGGTCATTGGACTCGAGAGTCAGAGGTCGTGGATTCGATTCCCATTGGGGATAGACAACTTTGTACAAGTTTATCCCTGTCTGGGTGTTATATTTGTGAATTGTCCTATCCTTTTTTAATTTCCATAGCACAGGAGAAAATCCTTGTTTCGTATTAGACAAGTGTATGTGTGTACCTATATATGTAAAATTTATTTTTATACTAGCTGTTGCCCGCGACTTCGTCCGCGTGGACAACTTGACATCACAAATTATTATATGTATTTCCTACTTACTTGATATTTTAGACAATTCACACAATATCTTTATAAATTGTAGCCTATGTGTTAGCTATATTATTGTAAAGATTCATTAAAGCCAATTCAGTAGTTTTTACGTGAAAGAGGAACAAACATCCATCCATACTTACAAATTTTCGCGTTTATAATATTAGTAGGATAAACCTATTTATATTGAGTTGATGACTCTAATAAGACCCACTTTATTTGCATCGTCTTCCAATTATTGGGTTTCAAGAAAAAAAACGAGCTTTGCTGTGATTAAATCAATGTTTAATTATTAAATTTCCCCTAAAATTTAAACGGTTTGTCTTATAATGCCGTATGGTTCCCGGCTTAGAATAAGGCCAACCACAATTTTCCCGTGGGTTAAGGCGACTAAGGAATTGCACCAGAAACGAGGAGCAGTGTGATCCTGTGTATATTTAAACCGTTACTGCGATATCTAAAGCGTGATGATTATGGCAAATTCCCCAATGGACAGCCCACTAAAAGTGGCATTGTATTGGGGAGGCTTATGTCCAGCAGTGGACGTATTTCCGGTTTGTTTATATTTCCTCCAGGGGCAATACATATCCGTTTATTACTATTAGTACAATCCAACATGATTTATTGATTTATGAGGAGATCCGACAAAGAACGAAGGTGACCGACATAGCCGAAAGGATTAGCAAGCTGAAGTGGCAATGGGCGGGCCACATCTGTCGCAGCACCGACGGCCGTTAGCGCAGACGAGTTCTGGAGTGGGGACCACGGATTGGCACGCGCAGGGTGGGACGCCCCGCCCACCAGATCGACCGACGACCTAAAGACGGTGGCCGGAAGCGGCTGGATGCGGAGGGCGGAGGACCGGGTGTGGTGGCGTTCATTGGGGAAGGCCTATGTCCAGCAGTGGACGTCTAAAGGCTGAAATGATGATGATGAACATGATTTATTATGTAGTAGATAAAGGTGTGTGGTCACAAGGAATGGAGTAAACAGGAATAACCTTTTAAAGTAAACTCAGTTTCTCCTACTTTCCTATACACACACTTAAATCTCATCAACTATTTATAAGCAAACTGCCTAACTATATACCAGGCTTACAATATGACATTGTTTGTAATTAACTAATTGAATGTTTGAGTTCAACGGTAAATGAAACTCAGATTCGTTTTGTGAATAGGTTCATTTATTATTTTAAGGTAATTATTTTGTTTAAAACTTCCAAATCCATGGTCTGCAGTGGCAATGGTTGCGTGTCCAGGGGCTAGCCTGGTCGTAAGCGTGCTGACACCTCGGAGCTGGACGAAGTCCGGGCTGTATTAGCCTTACCGAGTCATGCGGGGCTCTGATGAGGTGTACAAATTATTTCCCTAGCTAACCATGTGTCTCAATGGCTCGCCACACATCACGGCAAGTTGTATCACGGGGCGAAAAGCGGGCGAAGGAATGTCGCTTTGCGACTTTCAATCAGGATCGCGCAAAGTGACGATACAACGTCGCTGCCTTCCCCTCTGGGATCAAGACGTGAGCATTATGCTTATATGAATTGATTTATAAATATTTACATATATGAGCGCAACCAATCCCAATACTATATATTAAGAGTCTATCAAAACATGTATCTAATTTATCTTTAACTAGCTGTTGCCCGCGACTTCGTCCGCGTGGACAATTAAACATCACAAATTATTATGTATTTCCGGTAGGAATTAGATGTTTTTTCGGGATAAAACTATCCTATGTCCTATTCCAGGACCTAACCTATATGTGTTCTAAGTTTAATCCCGATCCGTCCAGTGGTTGAAGCGTGATTGAGTAACAAACATCCAAATATCCAAATATCTTTACTAACTTTCGCATTTATAATAATAATAGTAGAAAGTAGAATATTAGTAAAATAATAGAATATATATTACACGATGTTAGTCTGTTTATAACTCTAAAACCTCTAGATAGATGCATAACGCCTATATTAAGAAACAGCAAAACTGCAACTACAGAATGCGTGCGCGGTGATCCAGTTAGTAGGTAGTACGCCAGTTCTAATTCGTGTGGTCGATGGTTCAATTCAGGGCATAACGAATAAGTATTACTAGATCTAGGTGTGTTACTGTAAGTATGAACTCAAGTTAGAATACTGTTTATTTTACGGAAATTGGTAGTTTTCTGTAGTCTGCTTGCGTTTCTGCCTCATTGTTATGCTGCAAGAAAATATAACACGTCAAAAGTTATACTGTCGCATACCAAACATACCACGCATTCCACGCATACCAAGCATTCCTCGTATACCAAACATACCAAGCATACCAAACATACCAAGCATACTACACATTCAACGCATTCCACGCATACCAAGCATTCCTCGTATACCAAACATACCACGCATACCAAGCATACTACACATTCAACGCATTCCACGCATACCAAGCATTCTTCGTATACCAAACATACCACGCATACCAAGCATTCCTCGCATACCAAATATACCACGCATACTATGCATTCTACACATACCAAGCATTCGTCGCATACCAAGCATTCCTCGCATACCAAGCATACTACACTTTCAACGCATACCAAACATAAGTGTGTTTTTTTCTCCCTTTTCTTTCTCATTTCACAAGCTACTCACAGTCGCTTATAAGCAATCTCCAGCAGCAACACAGCTGGTGCCAGCAACATGCCGTACAGTGTTGCCAGCATCGCAGGGTACATGTCAGTGATGCCTACACTGCTGAAGGTTGATATGGTGCCAGAGCACTTTGGACGGGGCACGTGGAGGCGGTGGTGGATGCAGGCCTGGATTCCTGACTCGCGGATCTTTATGAAGCTGTTAAAAAATGTTATGCAGGACTATGAAAAATATCAGTTGCTTGAATAACAGAGAACTAACAAAGAAGTACGAGTAACGATTTAATGTGAATAAAAGAATTAATCTAAAAACCAGGTTTTTATGCGCCTTAAGAGGAATAAAATAACCTTCCGTGGGTCTTGATGGCGCTAGAGGACGTACACATACACACATAAAACACACACCACCGCCACATATATCATTACAGGTGAACTCGAAAAACGTGGGTCGCATTTCAGTAGATAATAACATTCGTGGTTTGTTTGGTTAACAACGTTAAAATTTGACAGCACTAAAACTCTTGTTATCCTTGTCACTCAGTATTATGAAGATAAAGACGAAATCAATTTCAGCGCTGTCAAATTTTAAATGTGTGCCTTCAGAATCGGGCACATTGTGTTCTTATTCGTTTTATTATGCAACTATCTGTCTGTCTGTCCAATAAATGGATTTAGAATGCATTGTCATCGAGTTGTGAGTTTCCCTGAAAGTTTCAGCTGGATACCTAATCGGGAAGTGCTCGATATTTCAGTTGCAAGATTCCACCCGGAACGATAGACAGACAGGCAAACTATACTATAAGTATCAAGTATGTAAAAAATTACGTGTATAAATGTACCAAGTGTACACATATGCAATAAATGACTTTGACAAGTGTATGTATGTATGTATGTATGTATGTATGTATGTATGTATGTATGTATGTAAACGCATTATTGTACCAAAAATAACAACAACAACAATAATAAAATAGGAATTAAACTGTGTACAAAGGCGGACTTATCCCACTTAGGGATCTCTTCCAGTCAACCTTAGAGTAACCGAAAGGACAAGTATAATGCGTTTAGTACCAAAGGAGAATGACCAAAAGTGGGCCTAAGATGCGTCTTTATCATTCATGTACCAAAAATATTGGTCTGAATTATGAATCCCCTCCATTTTTTTTAAAGCTACTGGAATAGGGAGTTTAAAAATAACATAAAATAAAAATATTGATTGATTTCCGCCAGCCGACCGGCATCTTTTCAACTAGAGTAGTGAAAGCAGAATTAAAATCGATATATATTTATAATCGATATTTGTCAACCATAGTTGATACTGCCTTTCAGTTACTGGCGCGATAATCCACTCATCACGTTTTTCATTTACTGACTGGAAATACAGTATTTATACAGATTTAAAGTGATACACACGTTATTAAGAGGTTTATGAAAATATTAGTACGGAACCGAAACGTCGATGTATCAATTTAATAAGTCGGTGTAGTAGAACCGCACTATCGATTTGCACTATGGTTTTGTACGTACTGTCACGCATGTCAGTCATCAGATATACTTATTTTTGTATTTGTGCTCTTTAGGTATTTAACAATATTTAGCTGATTTCAAGTAATACACACGTTCTTAAAAGATATTTATGAAAATATTGTTACGTAACAGAAATATCGATTATTCAATTGGTTAAATCGATTTAGTAGAACCTCACTATTGATTAGCACTATGGTTTCGTACTGTGACGTCATATCCCATATGGTGTCAACAGCTGTTTTGTCTCCTTTTGTTTACATTATGTATTTGGGTGAAAAAATCTATTTTAACGAGTCTAATGTAGTGTCGAACGCAATATACCGTCGCACCAAACTATGACATCAAGATTGGGAACGGTTAATCGTGGCCATATACCCACGGTGTTGTGAAAACTGTGCGCCAACGAAGATTTCATTCCAAGTAAGATTATTCAATTTTCCCACTATAAAGTTTAACGATTTTCTTTTTACAATAATCCTTAGTATTTTGCCTGTATTTTGACGACAATTTGATGCAGACGCAAGGTTCAAAGTTTAAGGGCAAACTCCCATACAATTTTGGTCATTCTCCTTTGATAAAGTCATGCGGAATAATGGATTTTGTCTTTGAAATAGGGACGAATTAATTGCCCTTTCTGCAGTACAGCAGGGGCTACACTGTTACTGTTTCATTGTTAGGTTTGTTTGCTGTACTTCTGTACCAATATGCGCCGATACGTGGACACTGACAGTGGGACTAGTTCGAAAACTCAAGGTCGCTCAGCGGGCTATGGAAAGAGCTATGCTCGGAGTTTCTCTAAGAGACAGGATCCGAAATGAGGTGATCCGCCAGAGAACTAAAGTCTTCGACATAGCTCAAAAAGATAGTACGTTGAAGTGGCAGTGGGCTGGTCACATCTGTCGGAGAACCGATTACCGCTGGGGTAGAGTTCTCGAGTGGAGACCGCGTCTGGGCAAGCGTAGTGTGGGACGCCCCCTGGCTAGATGGAGCGACGATCTGCGTAAGGCGGTTGGCAGTGACTGGATGAGAAGAACCGAGGATCGGGTTCAGTGGCGCACCTTAGGAGAGGCCTATGTCCAACCGTGGACTCTTTCGGGCTAATGATGATGATGATGTGACCTATTTGTATTTGTGCTGTGTCTAAGAATAAATAAATTATCTATCTATCTAATTAAGATCAAAAGATCGGCCACGAAGCCTTTTCCTACTTGATCTTAAAGAGGTCCTTGAAAGGAGATCGCTTTTGTCCAGGCAGCCAGGGGTCTATCTCGTTGATGTAGTCAATCTCTACCAGATCACACTTCTCATCCTCTTGGTATGTCTCCTGGATGAGCCTATAGCACGGGTTCAGCTCTATGTGGAACGCGAAAAGGCCCTGCGAAATATAAAAAAATATTTCAACCTGCAATAAGTCGCATCCTGAACTAAATATCGAATGAAGAATTCTTCATTATAATTATTCTTCATTATATTAAGAATTTGGACGACTATAAAAAAAAATCTGTTATTTTTCAATCCAATATATAAATAAAACATATCTGTATATTGGATATATTTAAAAAAATATATGGGGTCTAAGGATAAGCAATAGAACACATTTTTGATATTTTTTTCTCTTTGTTTGTTAATTTGTGCACGCATCACGGAAAAGTACTGAACCAATTCTGATGCAGTTTTCAGAAATACATAGAGCTTAATTCGGAGTAACATTTTGTCGATATTTCATCGCAATCGACTTACTCAATAGTTGTGCTAATTTATAGTTTTCAAAAACTCACTATACAACAAAGAAGTGTGGAATTCAGATTGCGATGAGTTAGGACTAAGTTTGGAGCGAAGGTAAGAGTAGGCGTTGGAGGTGGTAGTTGGGGCGGGAGCGGGAAAGGGAGCGGGAGTGGGAGCGCAAGCGGGGTATATTTCTGTAGGTCACGCGAGCGGAGCCAGGTCACAGCTAGGGCAATAAACATAGATTAAAACGTATCAAAATTGGAAGGACACATTTTAATAGGTACCTTGTTCCTTGTTAACTCGTCGCCAGAATAAACGGGAATACCTAAATTATTGCGATATACCTTTACTTTACTTTACTTCGCGTTCCTCCTAACCACACGCAATATAGAAAAAATAGTTTCTTGTCTCGAAGCTCAAATCAATTTAATATGCTCAATCATGACGATCGTTCCGATTTATTTTCCAGTAGTGTCAATGTTGTAAGAACTCATCACTCATCAATGACTTCGAATCGTGTGTCTAATTATTAGTTTGATAACAACTTAGTCTCAACATATATACTTTATTATTTGTAATTATTATATCCATTTTAGACCTAAGTTTTTCCATCCATTTGTGAAAGCTTGTTATTGGCATATTGATGCACAAGTTTAAATTATATTTTGTTACTTAGGCTGTAAGCTTTCCAAATATAAATAAAATAAAATACCTAGAGCCTACAAGTTAGTAGATCTGTAGGTACTTACTTTTCTTACTTTCTCAATACCCTCCTTTCTGGAAAAGTAATGCGGCTTCTTTCCTTTAGGCGCAATTTTCTTGTTGTATATTTCTTTGCGTAAAGGATCTTTGAGTTTCTGAAACAAGAAATCTTAACTGAACAGAAGAAGTGATAGATGCATGACTTCTTCTTTTATCTCTGTTTCAGAAGCTCGAAAGAGGAAAGAGGCTAGTATATCTATATATGTATGAACATATGTATATATTTGAGTATGTATTTATTTATGTATGTATATTTGTATGGGTATGCCCTTCCTGGTATAAACTATACTCTTTTCTTCCTTGAACTGCACAACATACCTTTTTCTGTTATTCTTATCCTCTACCCAAAGGTTGTCTGGAAGAAATCGCTTATTTTTTACGTGCAATAAATAAATAAAAATAAAATAAATAAATATCTCAGACATTCATACCAATTATCCAGTCCCAAACTAGGCAGAGCCTGTGGTATGGTTACTAGATAACGGATAGACATACTTAAATAACTATATAAACATCCAAGACTTGGGTACAAACATTCATATTCATCATACGAACATTTGCCCCTAGCGGGATTCGAACCCGCAACCTCCGGCGTGGCAGTCCGAGAGCTACCCGTTCCGCCACGGAGGTCGTCATAAAATAAATAAAGAGTATGAATTGAATTGGGGCTAGTAAGCCAAGATAGGGAGGTTTTCTTAGTGACAGTACAGCATGAAGATAAGGCCTGATGGCAGAAGAGGAAAACACTGCTAAAGTAAAAGCTATAGTTGATATTGGGCCTGATTCTGAAAGCAAACATTTAAAATTTGACAGCGCTAAAATTGGTTTCGTCTTTATCTTTATAATACTGTGTGACAAGGATAGCAACAGTTTTAGTGCTGTCAAATTTTAACGTTGTGCCTTCAGAATCGAGCCCATTGACTACATACCTTAAAGAAATACCTATTATACTCATAATCACTAGCTCCAAGCTGCAGGGGAGAATTCAGGAGGTCTGGCAAGGACCTCACTGAAGAGCTTGGTGCTCGTAACAGCACCACAATGTTCGCTGAGTACGCAGCGTATAGGATCGTCAGAGCGATGAACAGAAGCAGAGTTACACATCTTCCTGCAACATAAACATGATCAACAGCTGAAATAAATAAATAAATAAATAAATGAATGTGTGGGGACATTTCACACACGGCCACCTGATCCCAAACTAGTCAGAGCCTGTAATATGGGTATCAGACAGCTGATATACATACATAGATACATAATATAATATATAAATAACATCCAGTCACAAGGCAAACACAAGTGCTCATCACACGAATGTTTGCCCTGGGCGGGGTTCGAACCCGCGACCCCGAGCTTCGCAGGCAGGAGTACTACCGACTAGGCTACGGGACCGACATCTGTCATGAGGACTGTCTTCTTCATCTACAATGCCTCAATTATTTGAGTTGGTCGTCAGCTCTGAGTATTTCTCCTTGTCTTTCGCCAAGGTTCTTCTATGCTGTCCAAGCCTGCCTAGGCGCAACAGATGGTGTTTCTCAAAATGGGAAGTGTTTCTCCATCATATCAGCCCTTAGACGTCCACTGTTGGACATAGGCCTTCCCCAATGAACGCCACCACACCCGATACTCCGCCCTCTGCATCCGACCGCTTCTGGCAACCTTCTTCAGGTCGTCGGTCTATCTGGCGGCGGGGCGTCCCACCCTGCGTGTGCCGATCCGCGGGCTCCACTCCCGAATTCTTCTGCCCCAACGCCCGTCGGTTCTGCGACAGATGTGGCCCGCACACTTCTGCTTGCTAATGCTTTCGGCTATGTCGGTTACCCTCGTTCTTCGTCAGATCTCATCATTACGAATCATATCCTTTAAAGAAACCCCGAGCATAGCCCTCTCCATAGCTCGCTGAGCGACCTGAGCGTTGTTTCTGAATTAGATCTCAGTTAACTCGTCCGTGAAACTAAATTATTGTTTTTCATTTGTGTATTTTATAATTTACCTATGTCTGCATTACATAAGTAAAAGCATATCTTGTAACTTTTGATAGAATGTTCAAATGATTTTAATTACATCATTTTGAGAAGTTCGTAAAATTCTTTAAGAGTTATTGCAGGGCTATAGCCAAACCTGCAGCGTGCCTAGGTTCCAAGGTGCATCCTTGTTGAAGCACTGCACCAATAATCAAGATGAGCACATCTGCCCACGATCCATCTAGCTGCAGCGGATGCTGAAAGCATATTATTCTTAAGTCCCAAGAATGCGGAAGACGTGAAATTATTAAGCAACTAGCTGGTGCCCGCGACTTCATCTGCGCACGATTAGTATTTCGAGTAGCTTTTTTGTAGGATAAACATTTCCATCATACATTACATATGTGTAACTCTAGCGGTTTTGGCAGCGCACGCCAGAATAGCTCGCAGATGGTAGATTTTTCCTACTTACTTGATATTTTGGACAATTCACACAATATCTTTATAAATTGTAGCCTATGTGTTATTCTGATGTATAAGCTATATTACTGTAAAGTTTCATTAAAATCCATTCAGTAGTTTTTACGTGAAAGAGTAACAAACATCCATCCATACTTAGTTTTTTTTAGCGATTTTATTAATTCTTTTATAGTGCAGTCTTACTGCTAAGCACTTATCTGAAAAGTATGTGCTTATGCGATTTCCCTCCATTACGTTCAAGTACCCGAAGGTCTAGTCAGTGAAAATAAAACGGGAAATATCCCGGAATGTCCAACTCGGCATGATGTAATTTTAGGGTATTTTGCAGAGCAAAGCAACCAGACGAAACTAATTAGAGAGCATATAGGTAGCGTTTCAAAAACAGCGGACTAACTGGACTTGGACATTTTGATAACTGGACATTCGAAAAATTGGACTTTCCAGGAATTGGACTTTCCGGAATTGACCGTTCGGGGAATTGAACGTTTGGGGAATGTTTCCGATAAGACCTTCGGATAATTGGTCGTGACTTACCGAGACACAAACTACCTAGGTACCTTTCAGACACCAACTAGGTAGATATATAACATCAAGTTCTATCTCTAGCCGTGTGGTTTCCGGTAGAGTAGAATAGGACCACTCCAACTCTTCCCGTGGATGTCGTACGAGGCGACTAAGGGAATACATTATAAAACATCAATCAGGCCTCCCCAACCCGTTTGGCCAGCGCGGGGAGTGTAGGCCAAATCCTCCGTCTGTCTCCGGCAGATGAGAGAGGGTTGTGCTCCTGCAGTGGAGACAAAAATAACCTGATGATGATGATGAAGTTCTATCTGTCACAACACATGATTTTTAAAGGTGTGTAAGTTTTAAAGTGGGCTTTCTTACCATACCCATAGAAGCTTCCCACTTCGAAGTGATATACAAGAACACCGAACAGCCCAATACGCAGACAAAAATGGCCACCCAGACGGCCCCACTGAACGGTAAGGTGAAGATGTTAGAGAGTAAGGATAGGGGAGGTTCACGAAACACGAAGCGCACTGACGTGGAGCCGACCATGGCTATGTAGTCCATCACCATCATGCGCTCTTGGGTGAAGATTGTAATGGTGCCTGGAAAACATAATAAGCATTGTAGAAAGTGACATACTAATAAATAAAAAATTAACTTCGCGTGAAATCTTCTATACATTAACGATATTTGCAAAAAAATGGGGGGGGGTTTAAGGATAAGTACCTAATAGAACACATTAAGATTATATTTGGATTTTTTGTCTGTTTGTTTGTGCACGCATCCCGTGAAAACTACTGAACCCGTTCTGATGGAATTTTCAGGAAACATAGGTCTTAATTCGGAGTAACATATATGATTTATTTCATCGCAATCGGCTTACTCAATCAAAAGTTATACGAATTTATAGTTTACGAAAACTTGTATTAGTTATATAGCTGTTGCCCGCGACGTCGTTCGCGTCGATAAATTAACATCCCAAGTAGCATTTTACTCCATTTAAGAGTACACATTTAGTTCCCATGTGAACTTAAAGCATTATTACAGTTCACTCGTGATGTATAAGCTGCATTATTGCGATTAACACCTCCTATACCTGTCTAAGGGACTTATAGGAGTGTAGAGTTATACTTTTATACGATTGTTGGTGTTATAATACTCTAACAAATATCCTTTAGTCAGCCGTCTGACTAAGAGCATTATAGGAGGGTAGAGATACGGCAATCGCTGTTTAACGGTCTACTTGTACGATGTTATACAGCTAGCATATTAATAGAACACACGTGGTCATTTATACAGCCAAAGGCTGTTATGTTTACTTGTTTTAGACTGTTATACAGCTAGTAGCTGTAGTAGGAGTTGTTTGTGGTCATTAAAATAACCTTTTTTACTATCTGTATAAAAGTGTTTAAATGGTTCACATGTGCACTGTAGGCTGTTAAAAGGACTACATGTGTTGTCCATTAACTTCAATAGCAGTTTATTTGTCCACAAGTACTACTCTTATTTGCTGTAAGCTGAACATGAATGTGAATGTGATATTCTATTACACTTATCCCACAAGCTGACGTGTATTGTGTTTATTACGTCGCGTGCAAAAATTTGTGAAAATGAATAAAAAATCTTGGAAAATAAGAGCGAGAACAGGTGGAATAAGAAGAAAAATTGCAAAAGAATATTCGCAAATTCGTCCCTCTTTATCTAGTTTGTTTACATTCTTTTAAATACCTCCTTGAACAGCGTAGTGTCTTTGTAAGTGTAAATACTCTGAAACCAAACTGTGTGGCTCACACGAAAACAAAAAGTGGTTTTTGTTAGTTTGTTACAAAATTTGTACTTTAGGTATTCATACTTGACTTAGTACCTGGGCTAGGCGATTTAACGGACAATAATTATTATTGCGGATCTCTAAAATTTCAGTATATGAAAGAATAAAACGATGATCACAATTGACCTGAATTACATCTTAAAGCTGTACATAAGTTCACATTAGAATACATTTATAGACATTGGTTCTGTAGTGGTACAAATGTGGGACTTCATATAGCCAACAGCATTCTAACAGAACACATTTGAACCTATATACGCTCTAGCCGTATTTCATTTCCACCATTTTGTTCACGTAACCTAAAATATTTACCATATAAATCTCCAAAATTATCATGCAGATTTATCACAAAATACGCAGATAGAGCGATTGAGTTTTGGTTTCATGTTTTAATTAATTACCGTAGTATAATTATAATGCCAATATAATATCAAAAACTGAAAATTGTAGATTTCCTCTCAGCCAGTTTTAAATATTTTAAAATGAATATCGCGTTTTTACAGAGGCGCGTGAATATTTTAGCTGTAAATATGTATACATTTCACGATAAAGTTGCATTCCCATGGCATTTAACATTATTAAGTATTTAAAACAGGTATACTTACCGCGTGTTATCATAAATTTTTATCCAATTGATATCCGCCGGAGTTAATGTTTCTGATGGCCGGGCGTACACACAAAACCAAACTAAATGAGGAAAATTAATAAATAAAAGAAATAATTTAGGACACACGTGAACTTTAGGTAGCACTGGAGTACTTTTGTGGGATTTTATAACTGTGAAGGCTGTGTATTTAGCCACTTGTTACTCTTTATTACGCTCATGGACGTTGTATGGTTCACATGTGTCCCATATAGCGCCGTAAGTCAGCCTTTAAGCCCGATGTTACTACTTAAACTGCTAATATAACGCTAATGTACAGCCATAGTGAACTTAAGGCTGTCTAATTTGTGCCCAAACTGGTTCTATAAGAGCTGTATAGCAAGCTATACAGCTCTTATACAGCTGACTTACACAGCTTGTGGAGTACATGTGAACCACTATACATCTTATATAGAACCCCGAATGCCACTTGGGATCACATATTATTATGATTAAATTATAATAATACCACATGAAAATGTTTTGCAGGAAGTTAAGTATGTAAGTACAATATTTTATCACATGAGCATATGCATTTACCCCTCACCTTCCCCTCCTCTACCCGTTCCCCCCTCCCCTTCCCCTCCCGTTCGACCCACTCTTTACCGCCGCATTACTGTCAGGAAGTAGTGTGGCAACGATTCCTGAGGACGCTACAGCGCGGGCGATCTTCACTTGTCGCCTGAATTTCACCAGAATTATGCCAGAGAGAAATTATTTTCCGGTGGCTCCCGGTGCATCAAGAAAAACGTTTCTCCGAGCTGAAGCTCCACGCTGCTTACAACTTTGTTGAAACCACTCTTTGCCCGACTGTGAGTCTTGGAAAGTTATCAACTTGTTACTCTCTATTGCTGATATTTGCTGTACTGTAATCGGTTTCCGCAGCGTACTCGCGGTTTAAATTGCTACAGATGAAATTTGCAGCGACGAGGATAAGCGAAAGTGGGAGGGGGAAGGGGATAACACTAACTAATTTTCATCTTTACTCAAATTCTGTAGTCTACGCGAGCGGAGCTGCGGGAACAGCTAGTGTAAACAATAAAAAGTAAACGTGGTCTCTGACGGTGGGCCTGATCCACAAGTTTCAAGTCGCTCAGAGAGCTATGGAGAGGGCTATGCTCGGGGTTTGTTTGAAGGATATGATTCGTAATGAGGAGATCCGACGAAGAACGAAGGTGACACACATAACCCAAAGAATTAGACAGCTGAAGTGGCGGTGGGCGGGCCACATCTGTCACAGAACCGACGTCCGGTGGGGCAGACGAGTTCTGGAGTGGAGAGAGATGTAAGAGAGAAATGTAAGTTTATCATCAGAATTGTCATCAACCTTCATGAGTCCACTGCTGGACATAGGCCTCTCCCAAAGCGCCAATAAACCCGATCCTACTTTATGCAAAATTATGTGTCTAAATTAAGATCTCAAACTTTTTTTTTTTTTTATTTACGCATCTTAATATTTTTTTTTCTATTCTCACTAGCATAAGGTTGCCTAGAAGAAATCGCTAAAAGCGATAAGGCCGCCATTTGTATATTTCTCCCATATATTTCTGTAATTTGTCAGCAATAAAGTATATTAATTCATTCATCTCTATCGAAAGTATCCCTTTCAACAATTTAATTCATTTCGGTTTATAACTGTAAAGTAAGTATTGACGCTGCGACAGGCTTAGACGGCCAGACTAGACGTTCTTATAAGGGTTCTTTGTCGGCCTACCGAACCCTAAACATAGAGCAGAGAATCCTACTTAATATTATAAACGCGAAAGATTGTAAGTATGGATGGATGTTTGATACTCTTTCACGTAAAAACTACTGAATGGATTTTAATGAAACTTTACAATAATATAGCTTATACATCAGAATAACACATAGGCTACAATTTATAAAGATATTGTGTGAATTGTCCAAAATACATCCCATTCCTATGGGAAATACATAATAATTTGTGATGTTAAGTTGTCCACGCGGACGTTGTCGCGGGCAACAGCTAGTCAAATATAATTATATGCACAAGTTACCACAAGTGTCCCCCGGCTGGTTCAAAAAGTGCAAAAAAGATAACGGTTTTGTCCTTGTAGTGCCTCGTGGTTCCCGGCTTAGAATGGGGTTATCATCACTCTTCCTATGGGTGTCCTGTATTAGGGTTGCACCAGGGCCGGGTTGCAGCATCCTATGGATTACTGCTGTCACCAATGCGCCTGCCAAGCGGGGTGATTATGGCAAATCCCCCAATGGACAGCCCACCACAAGTGTCATTCCATTGGGGAGGTATGTGTTAGCAGTGGACGTATTTCGGCTGATAAATAAATAAATATGTCAGACATTCACACCAATTATCCAGTCCCAAACTAGGCAGAGCCTGTGGTATGGTTACTAGATAACGGATAGACATACTTAAATAAATATATAAACATCCAAGACTTGGGTACAAACATTCATAAGTATTCATCATACGAACATTTGCCCCTAGCGGGATTCGAACCCGCAACCTCCGGCGTGGCAGTCCGAGAGCTACCCGTTCCGCCACGGACACAACAGTTACCCTTTTCTCACCGAGGTCAGCCTGCTTCTTCATTAGAATGTCGATCAGGCCCTGCCAAGAGCCGTTCTTGTCCTTGTAGCCCCACGTGTGGGTGAATATGATCTTCTCCGTCGAGTTGAGCATCTCAAAGCAAGTCTTGACGACCAGGTAAGACATTTTTGTGATCGAGTCCAGGTGTAGATGCCTGGCGAAAACAGTGATTTTTAATACATACATAATGCTCACGCCTTGGTCCCAGAGAGGTAGGCAGAGACGATTTATCCCCACTGTGTGCAATATAATGTGCAAAGTAGCTTTCCTTCGCCCGCTTTTCGCCCGATTTTAAATACATGCGATTATGTTGACGAGCAGGGATCGGAGTTAGGTAGTGTAAGCTTCTGAACGTTCATCGTTCACAGTTCATTTATAGGTATTAATAAATACACGTCATACATAAATAACGTATAACACTAATTGGTTATTAAATTAGATAACAGATTACATTTTAAAATCATCTGTTATCTAATTTAGTAACCAATTAGTGTCATCATGAAGGTAAAACTTTGAGGTGAAACTATGAGCTACGAAAAAATATTTTGCTTCATTGTATGAAGTTTACTTAATTTCGATTTCTGGTGATTACCTACTTAGACAACTATGACAGACTTTTCACTAGCGATTTTCACGTCAATTATTTTAAAAAGAAACTTTAATGTTACATATCTACCTACCGATAGACGTTACGTTTTTATTATAGCTACAAGCATAAATACGATGGTCGAATTCAAACCCGACATTCAAGTTACTGCAGTGCTATTTGCATAAATATTGCTATTAAATAAAAGTTTTTATGTTTTTACATAATTGGAGTTTATTTTTATAGTCACCTATTAATTTAATCATAACATAACAGGATGTCTAGAATTCGAATAAAGTTATTATAAAAAAACTTAAACGTCTTTTATTACGACTTGGCTTACCAAGAGTATCATCATCATCATCAGATTATTTTTGTCTCCACTGCAGGAGCACAACCCTCTCTCATCTGCCGGAGACAGACGGAGGATTTGGCCTACACTCCCCGCGCTGGCCAGACGGGTTAGGGAGGCCTGCTTGATGTTTTATAATGTATTCCCTCAGTCGCCTTGTACGACATCCACGGGAAGAGTTGGAGTGGTCCTATTCTACTCTACCGGAAAACCACACGGCAAGAGTATTATAAAAACCTCTTATAGTCGCTCGTCCTGCGCCCACCTTGCTATACGAACGTTTCGTATTAGCACCCAATTAAGCGTGGTAACTCCCGAGAGCCGGCCTTTCGTCTTGTCCTCAACTTGAAGAACTATAAGACTTGTCCAATTGTGAGAGACTGTTATGTGCCGTGCCATACTCGAGCCACGCCCAGCTTCTTCCCTCCGCGCGCGATCCTCGAGCTGCAGTCTACCATCCAGATAGATGGTACACTGTCAAGGTTAGTGGTGCTCTCTTACTTACCAATTTGGGCAAGGATTCTTCATTCCTTTTACCTATACAATTTGCACCTATATACAGTCCACTTATTAAAATTAAAACCAGCCTATATTTTGTTGTGACGCAACGCAATAACTGCTTTTAACGACTAATTTGGTTTCCCATAGGAATGAGATGTTTCTTCGGGATAAAAACTATCCTATGTCCTATTCCAGGATCTAACCCATATGTGTGCCAAGTTTCATCCCGATCCGTCTAGTGGTTGAAGCAAATATCCAAAATATCCAAACTTTCGCATTTATAATATAGTATACTCGTATATATTTTTTTTTGGTTTAGATTTACTTTATCGCCGCTATTTATTTTGTGGTGTTTTACCCTGTTATTGATTTATACTGTGTTTTTTATTCCTTTTTATTATTATTATATTTTATTATATATTAGATAATCATATGCTGCTTACTGTTCCTGCTTTGCGCTACTCTATAACCGCTTCATAGTGTTTATAATATTAGAATGATTTGAAAAAAATCACAAACAGTACTTACAATCTATCTTCCAAATGATAAATAGTATCATTGCTGTCAGTTAACACATTTGCTATGGTCAGTGTGTGCTTTCTTATATCTCTTCTTCTAACAGATAATACTGTGGACTTTCTGTAATTTTCAATAATACCATATTTGCTGATTGTTAAATTTGTTACTGACGAATTTTCTTTATTATCAGCAGAATTAATAGTTTTTATTCGTTCAAGGGTCATGACAGCGGTTTTCTTCATGCTTTGTTCATGTTCACTGTTGTTTGATAAAGAAATATTCAAATTTTGCAGATAAGTTTGGCTGTTTGCTGTATATGGACGCCATCGATATCTTAATGTGTAAATTATTTCAGATTTTACCGTGATTTTGTAGGCTGTAATGTAACAGAAGTGGATAAAGTATTAAAAACAGTTATTAAACCAGGATTGGATTAGATACGGAAAACCTTATTTTTTTGAACATCATACCTAAATAACAAAGAGAAAATCATTGCCCATACTAAAGCGGGCGCACTTTTAAACTAATATTCTAGTAAATGTATATAAAATAAGTAAAAATTTAGTATAAAACAAAGGAAGCTATTAAATTTTTCATCATCATCAGCCCGTAAGAGTCCACTGTTGGACTGGCCTCTCCCAAGACGCCCACTGAACCCGATCTTCGGTTCTTCTCATCCAGTCACTGCTAGCCGCCTTACGCAGATCGTCGCTCCATCTAGCCAGGGGGCGTCCCACACTACGCTTGCCCAGTCGCGGTCTCCACTCGAGAACTAGTTTACCCCAGCGGTAATCAGTTCTCCGACTGCCACTCCAGCGAACTAACTGTTTGAGCTATGTCGAAGACTTTAGTTCTCTGGCGGATCACCTCATTTCGGATCCTGTCTCCTAGAGAAACTCCGAGCATAGCTCTTTCCATAGCCTGCTGAGCGACCTTGAGTTTTCGAACTAGAAATTTTAAATTTCTACGAGAATTAAACCCAATTCACAATTACAACATCCATACATGTACAATTTGTACCTACAAAGTTGTCTGTCCCAGATAGGATTCGAACCCACGGCTTTTAGCGATCGAGTCTAACTACCAAACTATTAACTAGGTCGACGTGCGGTCAATCCAAGTATATATTTAATGCATGGTGAATTATAATAATTGTAGTTGTTGAATTACAATTAAATTATTTGCCATTGTAGGTGTGCATGGCATTGAATCAATAAAATTAGTGTTTGACCCTAAATCGTTAAGTCCACTTATGGAATAAATATGTCGGCGAAATAATAAAAGAGGAGCTAAATTGAAGGCACAGTGTGTGCTCGGCGCGCCGTTCCGCGCGATCGTCGCGAGCACGCGCTGACGGAACGTCGGGTATAACTTGCGCATACGCAGACCGAGATAGGCTTCGATGGAAAGGCGTGCGGTGCGCAGGCGTTACGCTGACGGATCGTCTGCCTTCTAAATCGTTACTTGTTGATGTAGTGTAATTTCATGTAGTGTCATTTAAGTCAGTAAACGTGTTAACTTTGTAACCATATAATTGGTTACTTTCAATAATATTGATTGCTTAAAAACGGTACTTGTCTATGAATATATTTTCTAAACACATAATAAAACCATAGAATACTTAATAATACTAAGTGGATAGTTAATTATGTACATGGAACAATTCAGTACTCAGCCTTAGTACAAAAAAAATAAAACGTGTTTGTATAGAATAATCTTGGATAGGTACTGGAAATTGTTCGACGGAGTTTCCACTGTTTAATTTTGTATATAGGAGAAAATAATACAAACGAGGACATTTTTGAGGTTCTGCATTGAATTAGACAAGTTCGTATTGTCATGCCATCCATCTACGTGGCTCTATGTAAACGAAGTCGTGGGTAACATCTATTATTAGGATAAGTACCTACGTTTTTCCTCAAAGGTCTAAAGCATAAAGATCCTTACGATGACCTACATGAATACATAAGATATACAATAACAACTTTGTTTTAAAGAACATGTGTACCTACACAGTAAAACCAGAAAAGTAGGTGCTCTTCATAGAACGGTAGAGAACGTGGCTTGTACCTACATATGTGTGCGCGCTCTGTACGCATGCACACAGTGGGAATATCTCAGTCCAGCTGGGATGCTATCTCAGTCAGGGCCGCGCCGTACCTGTTTATTTATTTTATTTTATTTATTAACACAATACTTATCAGCACAAAACATTTAGATACAAAACTAACATCACAATAAAATAAGGCCAATAACTAAGTAAAACAGATCACAAGATAGACAAAATTAAATAGAGGAAAATGAATAAACTAAGAAAGTTAATAATAATTGAAAAATTAAAGAAATAATAAAAATAATTAAGTACGTAATAATAATCATTTGCGCAAATCAAAAGTGTATGAGTGTTTGTGTGTATGTAGGGTGTATATGTATATGTAGGGGGTGGGGGGTATAATGCGTGTCTAAGAATTTATATCTTTTATTATTCTAGACAGAAATGCTCCTCATCCTACTAATACGATGATGTTACGTCGCACCATTCACCGTTTTGTTTACTACAACAATTCCTTAAATCCTTTATCGTCTTCATGATACCCATCATCAGCCTAAATAAGTCCACTGCTGGACACAGGCCTCATACCCAGGCATGATATCCACTGAACGATTAATACATACGTCATACATTCTAAACTTTTTAGTATTGGTTAATCTGTCCTCATATTACTCTGTGTTTATTATTTTGAGTTTATGTTGTACCTATTATAAAGCCGAAATTTGTTGAAGGGGAGGGGGAAAGAGAGGGCAAGGGGGGGATAAAGGCGGAGGTAAAATAGGAAGAGGAGGGTGATGGGGAGGAATCGGAAGGGAAGGCGAAGAAGAATGCGATAAAATCTTATTTCTAGCATAAGACATAAAATACTCAACTACTTGCAAAACATTTTTATGACCTATTACAATTTAACCACAATATACATTATTGTGGTTAAATAACCATAATAAGTTAATAGTGTTGTTAATTTGTCCACGCGGACAAAGTCGCGGGCAATAGCTAGTTATTAATAATTATAAAAACTGTATTGTTTATTATTATTGTAACCTACCTATTCTAATAAATAAAATCTTAAACTTCTCGTGTCTGTACATTGTAGATATTAGCAAAAAAAAATTGAGGCGTCGTAAGGATAAGCAACGGAACACATTTCGATCATTTTTGTCTGATTGTCTGTGAGTTTGTGCACGCATCACTTAAAAACTACTGAACGGATTTTGATAGACTTTTCACAGAAACATGGGGCTGAACGTAAATTAACATTTAGTCTTTATTTCATCGCAATCGGCTAACTCAGTGGGCGTGGGTGCGGGTTCGGGTGCGGGAGTGGGTTCGGGGGTGGGCGTGGGCAGAGGCGAAGGCGGAGGCGGAGGCAAACAGGAGTGGGAGCGGGAGGAGTAGCGGGAGCGGGAATGGGAGCGGATGCTGTAGTTCACGCGAGCTCGCGGCTCCGGGCACAGCTAGTACTAACTAAACAGTTAAGTACAACCCTGCGTTTCGGGAGAGAGTAGGCTAGGCGTGACTGTAGATGGCCTACTGTTCTGGTTTTACTATGTTGCGTACGTCGCTATTTTAATATTTAACTATGCATTGTTAGCTTGCGATTGCTATGTACATAGTTTTGCTATTTAAGTTTGCACATTACAATGTTTCCTTACTTAACTGTTGTATATATATTAATAGTCGCGGAGATAGGATGGGGGGGGGGGGGGGGGGGGGGTATTAAAGTTGTTTCAACTATCATCTAAAAAAATTGTTATTTCGGTCGTGATTCAGGGGGCCAATTGCCAAAACCAGACAATTGGACTACCAGGCGTGGTGAGGGACTTCATCCTTTTGTAGTAGACATATTTACTACGTTTAATTTAGTACAATTTGGATCTTTTTAAAGGAAGAGTGAATAGGCATCTTCTGGGTAAGCGCGGTCCACCTTAGACCTTGTCATCACTTACTATCAGGTGAGATTGAGGTCAAGCTCAAACCCATCAACAACAATACATACATACATACATACTCGTACATACATACATACATACATACATACATACATACATACATACATACATACATACATACATACATACATACATACATACATACATACATACATACTCGTACATACATACATACATACATACATACATACATACATACATACATAATGCTCACGCCTTGGTCCCAGAGGGGTAGGCAGAGACGATGTGTCAACAAAAAAAACCTACCTTCAGTAAACAAAAACTCTTCACCGTGCCTCGTGGCCACTACCACATCACTGTCAATCAGCATCGCCAGTTCCTCCAGCAGTTCCGATCCAGGACTAGGATCCAGGTCCAGCAGCAACCAGCGGTATGGCGATTTGAAGTACTCTTCATCACTAGCCTGGATTAAGAAGTTTTTTTAAAGATCTGTAGGCCTATTATGAACTCTTATTTCCAGGCAGTTTACGGCCTGAAACTGAACTGCCTGGCAAAATCGTATTATGAACGCGCTTAGAGGCTAGCTGGCCAGCGGTCACGTGACCCAAGCGTTTCAGCGTCTGTGGGTGTCTATGACCCGACAATTGCCTGGAAATGTCGTATTATAAGGTGCCATTTGACATTTAGTTGAGTGGTTTTTGGCTGGCTAAACGTCAAACTAAACAATTCAATACACGGTTCTAGATAGTAACTTTTTCTGAATTGTTTAGGCTTTTTAGAGTAAAAAGTGATTACTTAAAGTGATTATTTTTATTTAGAACATTATTTAGTGGATTTGTTTTGCTCACCATGTCCGACGAGTGGCTTTTTTTTGAACTTTTGGAAAGTGACGCTGATAATTCAGAAGCCAGACTGCAAAGGAGGGTGATGAGGGATGCGAGTGATCCTTTTAGCATGGATGATGTACAATTTGTTAAACGTTATCGTTTATCCAAAGAATTGGTTCATCATCTTTGTGAAGACCTTCGCCCACTTATCACCCAGCCTACAAAATGTACTGATTTAGCAGTAGAAATAAAGGTATGTACGCTAAATGACTCTATTTTTATATATTATATAAAGATATATTTGATGATAAATAACTTATATAAAATTAAAATAACTTTGTTGTAGGTCCTTATAGCTCTATCATTTTATGCGACGGGGTCGTATCAACGGCCTACTGGCGATATTGCAGCACATTCTGTAGCCCAACCGACTGTCTCTACAGTGATATCGCAGATCACCAAATGTTTAAACGATCCCCGCATAAGAGCTAAATATATAAAGTTTCCTCAGAACATAGGAGATGGCAGAGAAAATCTTTTAAAGTGAGTACAAAACCTTATTGGACACAAGTAAATACTGTGTTGAGAATATAAGTGTATAAACTAATTATAAATACTTATTTATAGATTTTACAACAAATTTGGCATACCGGGTGTACTAGGTTGCATCGATTGCACTCATGTGGGAATTGTACGACCTAGTGAACATGAGGAACGGTATTATTGTAGGAAGCAATACCACTCGCTTAATGTTCAATTGGTAAGACACTAGGAAATAATACACTTTATAGTAATATTAATTTAATAATATGTATAAAAAGAACAAAATAATAGAATAAAAAGTACATAAGAATTGGCAGCTTCTTAAATCTGAAACAAAAAAATATTTTTTTAGATATGCAATGCTGATATGGGCATCATCAGTGTTGATGCAAGTCATGGAGGAGCAACACACGATTCCTTCATATGGGCTAACCATCCCTTAAAAGCTCACATGGAGGAAATCATTCCCAGCGAGGCTATTTGGTTACTGGGTATGTATATTTATAAATGATTTTGAGATTACAACTTTCCTTAAGATTTATACTGTTTTACAGTTGTTTTAAAGTTTTCTCTTTAGTATTACAGCTATTAATTTTTTTTCATTCATTTGCAGGCGATTCTGGGTACCCGCAGAGAAAAACAATGATGACTCCCATTGTGGATGCTGCACCTGGATCGCCTGAGGCTCACTACACTGACATGCATGTGAGGACTCGAAACATAATTGAGCGGTGTATTGGGCTTGGTACACAGAATACTACATTATTCACCACCAGTAGCAGCAAGTATTGTAAATGCTTGTGTAATATTACACAACATTTGCAATAGAGCTAATATCGCTGTACAAGAACTCAGTGAAGAAGAAGCTTCTCATGAAGTCCAAATGCAGCCAAGAATGAGTGCTCACCGTACTAGTCAGTCAGCCTCAACATCCTCTAACCATGAGCTGAATGAAGGTGTTGCAGCAAGGCGGGAGTTGGTTACTCGTTTGTGGACGGCGCGCCGTACTTAAAAATAGTACATAATTGTCATTTTTATTTTTTTACAATATAAACCTATTTACTGTTTTTATTTTTTAGTTACTTGTTTGTTCCAATTGTAAACTGTTGTGTGGTGATGTCGCACGCTTAATAATAAACTGGAATAACTCAAAAATCTGAGATTTTGACTTTTCATCAGAAAACGAATTATTTGAGCGTCAAGAATCGATACAGTTCAATCGGCGCGCAGATCGGAGCAAAATGACAGAGTAAACGCATCACCCGTCTCTTTATTATTAACGCGGGCGCACATGCGTTTCATGCTAAAGTGACGTCTGTCAGAGATGAGCCGACTTCGATGTGAACAGGACGCGGTTTCGTTAGACCGGCGGCGGAGTAACTCTTAAAAAACCAGTTTATTATCAATGTCATGTACGTAATTTATATTTCTGTTTAGTCATAAAGTGAGTTATCTCGAATTATTTCACCTTTTTAGAAATTAATTTAATCCAAAAAGCGAACTAATCCGATATATTTCAGTTTAGTTTTAATTTTTGTCCGAATTCATGAAAAAAATAAAACTTAATTCAATTTAGTTTTAAGAGGGGCATGAAATTGAAAAAAAACATTTGAAATTATTTCTATTTATAGCTATTATGTCATGATAATACAAAATTAAGATTAGAGTTATTTCGTTTTACTATGAAAAATACTTTCGCAGCCTTATTTTGATTGATTAATGGTCGAGTGACTCAACCTCAGAGTCAGACTCTGACTCCAATAAGATAGTAAATCCAACTAATAAAAATCCTCCTAGTGATGACGAGTTTGGATTGTCTTCACAATTCTGTTCGGAAACCAAATAGAATACAACAAATCCAACAGACATACATAAAGACGAGACTAATGCTTTATTAAGAATTTCCTTCCAATACATATTCGTCAATTAAATAAGGTGAATATATACCTACAATAAAAATAATGCTACATAATATTTAGTTATTTTTAAGTACACACGCGCACCAGTCACCATTACACACTCAACCGCAAAACACATAACTTGCACATAATAAACTAATACACCCAGAGATATACACACTGTCGCACCGCTACTACTTTTTACTATTATCATTTATTATACTTACCTGCATACTTACTAAACACATTTTACAAAACTTCTTATCCGTCTACATGCATCATGAAACGCGGGACGATTTGACGCTATTCCTTCATCTTATAACAATTAAAGTGATTTAGATTTAAGCGTTAATGATCCTACATTATACACAAAGACAACAATAAAAAAAAGCGAACCCTATATAATACCATCATCGTCCGAATCCTTATTGTCAAGTTCTGCACCCAATGATCGTTTACCTGTCTATGACGATTTAAGCAAAGTACTACTCAACAAAGAAGCCGCAAACGCACACGTGATGCTGCAAACTGGAAACAGAATAAAGCTAAACGTTTGCATAATCGATGTCAGTCGTATATATAAAAAGCATGTAATATCGCTGACTTAAGCCTGTATAGAAAAAAATGCACTGAAAAAATTATCACTCATGGTAGATGAATATTTTAAACAGTTTTAGCGTTTAGGGGATTTGTGCAAAGAACATTTATAAAGGCAGGCCTAAGCAGTGGATGTCTACAACACAACAACCAAAAAGAACAGACCAGAGCCTAGTTCAATACATTAAAAGTATACCTATTAACCCTATTTCAAAAATTTCATCCAAAGAATCCAATAAACGATAGAAATATACGGTAAAAATGGTAACAAAGAAAAAATATAGCTGTTTTACGTATTATAATATTCTGTATTGCAGTGTCGACGAGCGAAGAATTCTTCAGCATTTAACTATACATTAAAACTCAATATCTACAATATGACTTTTACCGAACTATTAAAGATTAATACAAAAAATGGCGCAGCTTATCAACACGTTGCTATTTTGGACTAAGGCTGATGCTAAACGTAGAGAACAATTGAAATAGGGTGTGTTGAAATTATAAAGAATTTGTGAGAACACGGAGGACCAATTGATCATAATTTTCTATTCCGAAAGTTAGAGGAGACTTAAGCAGACAGTGTTCACAGTTAAATTGAAAAGTTTAAAAAAAGTCTGGACGCATGAAATAGCCCTGATGAAAATTTTTTACTGTTAAAAACTCTAAGAAATGTAAGCCTCCCGTCAATTTACCTACATAAGCTAATATTCGAGGTTGTTGAGGAGGTTGCGGGTTCGATTCCCGCTAGGGGCAAATGTTCGTATGATGAATATGAATGTTTGTACCCAAGTCTTGGATGTTTATATATTTATTTAAGTATGTATATCCGTTATCTAGTAACCATACCACAGGCTCTGCCTAGTTTGGGACTGGATAATTGGTGTGGATGTCTGAAATATTTATTTTTATTTTATTTTTATTCGATAGTTTTATTTTTTTGAAACGATTGCAGGAAGAATGGAACACAAAAGTTAATTTTGGTACAAACGAAGTTGGTTAAAAATTTAACTGGAACGACATAAAACTGTTGAAGGATACAAAGGGCGACTCGTTCAAATTTACTACAAGACGCGCATACAATAAGTTTTAAAACGTTTTAAACTTACAATTTAAATTTGGTTCTACAAAACCACTTCTGATGGCTGTTTATTTATAATTTTGAGACTGATTGCAGATTTAAGCTGCAGTTCAATATTTTGGAGTTCTTGTTTTATAATTATTTGTTGTTTTTGTGACAAAAAGCAGTTTTTAAGAAAACTTTAACTGGTTTATAAAATACATTTTAAAAATAAAGCGAAATAAATCCTAAAATGTGTAGTGGGGTACTATTTCATTTTTAATAATAACCGAATTAATAGGTTTTAATTCGCAGAAATTTTTTCAAATCAATATTGATTTTCATCATAAACTGAAATAAGTTAAGAGATTTTTTTTAAAACGTTAATTATTTTAATATATTGTTACTTTTTTTGCAATCCTTTTACATGACATTATTCATTGTACATTTGACTATAATATAAGACTACCCAAACCAATAAATAGGCTCCAATCTCACGCGAAAGTTTAAATATTGGCCACGCGGCAACCAGTCAAAACTTTAACAGCGAATACCCAAAAGTTTCTGTTTTTGAGTTATTCCAGTTTATTATTAAGCGTGCGATGTGTTGTAACGAATATTATTTCTTGAAAAATATTTTACACTTATTTTTGTTTATACATTATATAAATTTGGTGTTCATAACTGTGTACTTTTTAAGAGTTCTCTTTCATTAATCTATACAAAATCTATAAATAAAATATATTTTTTCTAATATTGAAATTGACACTGAATAATTTCTTTCATTTAGTAACAATGCAATTTTAATATATTTCATAAACGGACACACACACAGACAAAGGGATCAAACTTATAACAGCTCTTTAGCATCGGAGTTAAGAAATAATAATTGAAAGTTAAAATATTGTTAACACTTCTAACTGGTACCAGCCACACTGTTTATAAGCATTCTCAAACATGTTACCCACTTGAGCCCACTTATAGTCCTATAGTTCAAGTTACTTTAAACCCATTCCAATCTAAAAATAACTGTTTTATCTTTTAGAAAATAATAGGTATTGTAACAGAAAATATTAAATTACTAAAATAAAAACATTAACACTTACTTAGGGAAATGGATTAACTTGGACATTAGGTAACCCAGCTCCATAGTCCTGCCCCAATATTTGTAAAAAATTATTTTCTATTTCGTCTAAAGGTAAAGGAACTTCTGGAATGCCCCCACCAGTCCGAGCTTGAGAAGCCCTTACCGCAGCAACTCTCTTTTTAAGTTTGGCCTTGTACTCAACCCAATACTGAAATAAATAAAATTAAGAATATAGTAATACTTACTTTGAATATCTATACTCTATTCATCTTTTGGTTTCCACTTTATTATAGTTTAAATGATGACAAGTCTTGTTTTTATTGTTACTAGTTGGTTATTACTTGGAAGAGCGGGAATCCCTGACACAGGTATTAATTTACTTAAAAGGTTTAGTTCTTTAATTAAAAAACTGTGTTAACTGTAAGTTCTTGCAATAAATCATTTCATTTCAAATCATTTCATTAGTAAATATGAATTATTTTGTAATTAGAATAACTAATTTTGACTTACTATAGACCACCCTTTCCAGTCTTTCGAGGCTCCTTCACCCAGAGAATTTAGTGACTGGGCCACTGTCTCCCACATTCTTCGGGAGTGACTCCTCGCATGAGCTGACAGCTATATCTCTATGAGAGTTAAGAAACTCCCACAAAGCCTCAGACGTCTATGTTGACTAGATCTACAAATAAAGTTTAACAAATTGTAAAATAATAGTTTGTAAATTAGGTATTGCAAAGATTTTATTTCAAAATAATTTTACACCAAGATAACAAGTAGGTACTACTTACGTCATATGTATTCCTTGGCATAAAATGTAAATCACGAGAAACACAAAACGTAAGTACACTACTTACTTACTTTTACGTATTTATAATTAGAGAACACTTGTTTATCTACTCGCGGCAAAATTAAAAACTTTAAGAAGTGCGTTCGAAACATCGTCGTACCGATCAATATATGTTTGAATAAAATATAATTTATAAAAAGAAATACACATAAAATACTAAATTATTTTAGAGCTTACAAAGTTTTAAAGCTGTTTTATGAAAAATATATATTTCGAAGATTGTTATCCAAGAGATTTTAACCAAATCATAAAACCGTAACTTACCGACAAAAATGTGGAACTTAGTTTAGGAACGCCACTTGAAGTTGGGACTAAACCGATAAAACCAGCCAGAGACAAGTAACAAGCGAGTTAAATGTTTAACCTTGGTCTATCCAGGCAGAATAAACGCATGTCATAATACGAATTTAAGCAAGCCAGTTTACGGGCTTGAATTGAATTGCATAGAACTTGGATGGTTTTCTAAAAGTTCATAATAGGCCTGCTGAGCTGTCTAACAGACAGCCTGATGGTACGCTGTCACTCTCACTCATAAATCTTCACCCCAAAATACCTCATCATCAGCAGAAATATGTCCACTGCTGAACAAAAGCCTCCCCAATAGAATGCCACTTTTGGTAAGCTTTAAGCCGTAGGAATGAGTGTTATTCGGGATAAAAACTATCCTATGCCCTATTCCATGACCTAACCTATATGTGTGCTAAGTTTCATCCCGATGCGTCCAGTGGTTGAAGAATGATTGAGTAACAAACATTCAAACATCCAAAGAGATCCCTAAGTGGGATAAGTCCGCCTTTGTACACATAATAAAACAGTGGATAGTTAATTATGTACATGGAACAATTCAGTGCTCAGCCTTAGTACAAAAAATAAAACGTGTTTGTACAGAATAATCTTAGATAGGTACTGGACATTGTTTGACGGAGTTTCCACTGTTTAATTTTATATATAGGAGAAAATAATATAAGTGGGATAAGTTCGCCTTTGTACACAGTTTAATTCCTATTTTATTATTGTTGTTATCGTTATTTTTGGTACAATAAAGCGTTTACATACATACATACATACAAACATTCGCATTTATAATATTAAGTAAGATAGGACTTATTTTGTTTTTCTGAACTCACATTATGTCACCAGGTGAAGGCTAACATAGTGCTGTTGAGACGATGACGTATTTTATGACTTATTGTTTAAGATTTGGAAATCAGTCTGACTGAATTTTAAGTCTATCTTCACGACATGTATACAATAGCAATGTTCCACTTCATATGTAGCGTTGAAAGTTGAGGTCCTCATAGCATACTAAACTATATTCGACTAGCTTTTACCCGCGACTTCGTCCGCGCTTTTAACGATTAATTGGGTTTCCCGTAGGAACGAGATGTATACTATATGTGTGGCAAGTTTCATCCCGATCCGTCCAGTGGTTGAAGAGTGATTGAGTAACAAACATCCAAACTTACGCGTTTATAATAATAGTAGTGGAATGGGATTGTATTTTCTATCAAAGGTTAAATTATTTTTGCCTAATGCTGTGTATATTAAGATCATTACAATGAACACCAATCAGCCTGCCAAGCGTTGTGATTATGGCAAATCCCCGAATGGACAGCCCATCAATAGTGGCATTCTACTGTGGAGGCTAGTGTTCAGCAGTGGATGTATTTCGGCTGATGACGATGATGAGGCATTCTAACATAAGCCTTGGGATGGCAACGCCTTTGGACTGCAGGTCGATATAAAACCAAACATACCGTGATCAAAAATTCTGGTACTCCCGGACAAGATAAGTCGGCCATGATGAGAACGTGCTGAAGGCGGTACTCCGACCTGTTTGGCTGAAGTGAATGCGCCATATTAACACCGACTCCGCTTAGACTTCGAGCCAGGGTTTTCTTTTCATCTAAAACAGTGTTTATTGAACATTAAACCTGTAATTCACTGTTGTCATCATCATCATCATCAGGTTATTTTTGTCTCCACTGCAGGAGCACAACCTTCTCTCATCTGCCGGAGACAGACGGATGATTTAGCCTACACTCCCCGCGCTGGCCAGACGGGTTGGGGAGGCCCGATTGATGTTTTATAATGTACTGTACACTGTTAAAAAGATCATAATTTATATACACTCTGTACCGTGAACACGTTGAATGTCAGTGATGCCGTATGGCTTCTCGCGAAATTGTTACTATCCCGGTTTGTCGCGTAAGTTCCTCATGTTGTTTCCACTCACTCGTGCAAGCGAGTGTAATATTAAACTATCGTCCGATAAGCCGTGTGACGCGATCCCGGCGTGTGCACTCGACCTTTAGATTTAGTGTTGTATTGTTTCTGCTTATAGGTAACTACCTGTGCCCGCGGCTCCGCTCGCGTGAACTACAGAATCCGCCCCCGTTCCCACTTCCGCTCCCGTTCTCTTCCCACTTCTACTTCCACTCCCACTCAGACTCGAGACTCTCAATATCCCAATCCCAACCCCAACCTCAACCCCATCCATATCCCCAAAAACTAAATTTCACTCAATCCCATACGCGCCGCGCCGTTCGCCGCGCCGGGACCGTTGAGCTCGCCCATATGATGAACATACTCATACGTTCGAGAAATATTGCACTTTTTTTATCAAAATTTTCGTAAAAAAGAGATGATTTTTTCATAAATGATTTCTAAATGTGATACTTAGTTACTGGAAGAAATATTAACAGTCGTTTTATTATCGTCCGATATAATGGCTTCTAGAAAAATTTACTTTATTAATATCTCAGGTTCTAAGTGGCAAATATAATATACGGAACCAACTTGTACAAATTGTATATAAAAAGTTGTCTGTCGCCAGTGGGAATCGAACCCACGACCTCTGGCACTCGAGTCCAACAAGGCGGTCCAGGTACGATGTAAAGAAATAATTCTACTTACAAGATCTCCAACATAACTTAGGCATCAGCAACGAAGTTGGTTTATCCGCACGAGTTACAAAGGAAATAAGCATGTTCATAGTATTACTGTGAATACAACTCACTGGCAGGAAATATATAAATAAATGGAAAACATATATTATTGTAAACATTTTTCCAACGAAGTTCTCAAGGAAAGTCCAATTACAAGCTCAAAGACTCGCGTACAGGCTGGTACAATAATGCAGTGACAACTTAACATTGAATCAGCTTTGGTAAAAATATTATTTATTTCATGAAAGTATAGTCGTGGAAAAAATTATTCTCTCTCAAAGACTCAAATATTTTATTATTATCTGTTGATAGTATAATGGTGAACACAGCATATACCTGTTCTAACTTTAGCATGTCTTAGATAGATTAGATATGGAATAAAAAGTATATGTATAAATAAAAAATCATTTATTCATCTCTCAAAAAAAACATACAATAACGCCAGACTGTAAAATACAGTTTATTGGCAAAAATTGCTCTCTTACTTTATATATACCTATAGCAGAGAATATTAAATAACACTACGCACCAGTGGTGAATAGCAAAGCAATTTAATAAAGGATTTACGTCAATGAGTTTACTAGATAAGCAAAATCGAAAAAAGATCTGCTCCTACTTATAATTTCCATATTGTTGTGTCCTTTTTAGGTCCTTTGCTATTGTTTATTACGATACAATACAGTTTATTGCACAAACAAATTATTATTGTATTATTTTTTCAATTATTTATATATTATTTTTTTAATGTTGCTCTGAAAAATTAACTGAAAGTTGAATACCTTGTAATTTGTATACACAATTATTTGGAGTATAATTTAATAATAACTTAAGGCATAACTAAAATTTGATTACTAACTTAATAGTTAGCGTTGCTTGTGTATCTAAATACTATAAGTACTATCTTTACGTAATGAAGTCAGTGAGTGGCTACTGTCGCTCAATATGAAGCCTAAGGGCCACAAGAGACTATCGATAGTTCATTAGTATCGATACATGTCAATTAAATCGATACTATTAATAGTATCCAGGGCGTATTATACAAAATGGTGATATTAAATAAAATAAATACAATGTAAATAGGTTGTCGCATACGACTTATTCCAGTAATCCCCTGCTAAAATCCCCTGTGAAGGTTTTTTTTTACTTTTTGTCCACAAATCCCCTTCAGGTGCGCAAAGAAAACGCAAAGGGGATTTCTGAACAATATTCCTCTTATCTATTAATTTATATTATTATCTTTATAAATACAAATACAATCAACTAATCAGGTAATCAGTATTTTCTATTTTCACTAGTCACACAAATATTATTTATCTTAGACTCCTGGTATTTCCGGACAAGACAGGTCCGCCATGATGAGAATGTGGTGCCAGTTCTGATGATGATACATTCTGTCATTTTTCCTCGAGTGTACTAAATGGGCGGATATACAGACAATAAATTCCGTTTTCGAAGGATAATGATAAGTTACGTCGGCTAAGTCGTCTTTAAGTATGCTATTACTGTGCTTGGTCACGGTAAGCATTGCTTAGGGATACTTAACATGTCATTATGTTTTTCGCTTTATAAATATCTATAGCTGTGCCCGCGACTTCGTACTAAATTACGCGACGTCATAAGTAAAAAATCTATACCTACTTATAATAAAACTGGTTTATGTCTGTACATGAGAGATATTAAAAGAAATTGTATGACGGGTCTTTATACGGCCAATAGAAGCTAAAACATTTTGTTTTAGAATTTTTGTCTGTCTGTCTATCTTTCTGTCTGTCTGTATGTATGTTTGTTACCGCATCACGCAAAAACTACTGAATGAAATTTGATGCAGTTTTCACAGTTGTCTTGCTGGTGGTCTAACGTAAAATCTGGTGCATGTTTCATCTTGATACGCCACTTAGAACCTGAGATATTAATAAAGTAATTTTTTCTAGAAGCCATTATATCGGACGATAATAAAACGACTGTTAATATTTCTTCCAGTAACTAAGTATCACATTTAGAAATCATTCAAGAAAAAATCATCTCTTTTTTACGAAAATTTTGATAAGAAAACTGCAATATTTCTCGAACGTACGAGTATGTTCATCATATGGGCGAGCTCGTCCCGGCGCGGCGCGGCGGACGGCGCGGCGCGTATGGGATTGAGTGAAATTTAGTTTTTGGGGATATGGATGGGATTGAGGTTGGGGTTGGGATTGGGATATTGAGAGTCTCGAGTCTGTGTGGGAGTAGAAGTAGAAGTGGGTAGAGAACGGGAGCGGAAGTGGGAACGGGGGCGGATTCTGTAGTTCACGCGAGCTGAGCCGCGGGTACAGCTAGTATAATAATAACAGGGTAGGCTCGTACCTGTGGATCGTACAGTTCACGAAGGCACACTACGCCACTATCAGTATGTTAGTGTACGTAGCACACATTGGTCATTAGTGCGTAACGATAGAACAAGCACAGTAACAATATAACGCATACAATGACAATTTAGAAAAGAAGGGGGGAGTGCCGCCGTGAGCTGTGTGATATATCCAAAGAAATGCTTATAATACCTAAAAACCACACAGTGTAACCTTCATTATCATCAGGTTATTTTTGTCTCTACTGCAGGAGCACCCTCTCTCATCTGCCGGAGATAGACGGAGGATTGTAGGCCAAATCCTCCGTCAGTGTAACCTTGACCCCTTTAAATAAGGAAAAATACCCCAAAAGGTCAGTCGATCCGAAATGATTCAGCATTCCTTCTCAGAACCACAGCCACTCATTATCACAAACTATATAGTACTAGCTGTTGCCCGCGACTTCGTCCGCGTGGACAACTTAATATCACAAATTATTATGTATTTCCCGTAGGAATGCGATGTCCTGTTCCAGGACCTAACCTATATGTGTGCCAAGTTTCATCACGATGGTTCATTATTTTAGCTGTAATGGCTTACACATAAGCTATAGATATATACTGTGGCGGGCTTTTTTGTAGGACTATTTAAGATAAACATTTCCATCATACATTACATATGTGTAAATCTAGCGGTTTGGGCAGCGCACGCCAGAATAGCTCGCAGATGGTAGATTTTTTCCTACTTACTTGATATTTTGGACAATTCACACAATATCTTTATAAATTGTAGCCTATGTGTTATTCTGATGTATAAGCTATATTATTGTAAAGTTTCATTAAAATCCATTCAGTAGTTTTTACGTGAAAGAGTGACAAACATCCATCCATACTTACAAACTTTCGCATTTATAATATTAGTAGGATGATATATTACGCGTTATTACGAGTATGACATGGATTTTACTCCTACGAAACTTATTTATACACTTGTTCACTCTGGGAGTTAGTACTGACATCTTATAACCACTCTGCTGTACTAAAGATAATATATTACTAGCTATAGGTAGGTAAACAGTCCACAAACAGAAATCATCATTATTATATAATAAGTATAAGTATATAAATCTTTTCATTTCTTGCTTGCGATGTACCATCTGCGTCCGTGAGTCATTTGGTGGCCTCACTGACAATCAGCGCTGCAGCTCTTGCTACAGCATAAGCTGAGCTGGGGACCCTTTTGCCGTCACACTACAACACTGTGTCATTTTTTTCTGTTTTGTTAATTTGTTTGCTTCTTTTTTTTAAATTTATGTCGTTAATTTTAATTCCTGTGTTGTATTTGTGATCGCCAAATAAAGTTTTCTATTCTATTCTATATCAGTCCTTGGACGTCCATTGCTGGGCATAGGTATGCCATTTTATTCATATACCTAACTGTTTAATTATGCCTTAATACCCGATGAACGCCACCACATACCCGGTCCAGCCGCCTTCGGCCACCTTCTTCAGGTCATCGGTCGGTGCATCTGGCGGCCTTGTAATCTTGACTATATCGTCATCCTTTAGTGCATTTATACTAAGTTTACATACATAATGCTCTCGCCTTGGTCCCAGAGGGGCAGGCAGAGACATCGTATCGCCATTTTGCGCATTTCAATGTCGCAAAGCGACTTTCCTTCTCCCGCTTTTCGCTCCATGATACCCCTTGATGTGATGTGTTGCGAACAACATCGCCGCCTCCGTTTTGAGGTACCACGCTTTGAGAGGCTTGTTTTAGCTTTTCCCACAGTGAAGGTTGGCTGGAAGAGATCTCTTATAGAGATAAGTCCACCTTTGTACACGTTTATGTTATGCCCTTTTATTTGTAAAAAAATTATGTGCAATAAAGAATATAATAACACGATTATCTAGGGAAATAACTGTTCACCTCGTCAGAGCTCCGCATGACTCGGTGAGGCTAATATTGCCCGGAGGTCGGCCAGTTCCGGGATATCGGCACGCTTACGACCAGGCTAGCTCCTGGACACGCATCCATCGGCACGGTACACCTTGGATTAGACGGGACAGGGATCGGGGCGATAAAAACAGGTATGGGCAAGGAGTATAGATTAGGAATGGTATACCGCATTTACGGAAGGATAGTGGGAGTTCACTAGATATAACTCTGTAAGCCGGGACCGCATGCCCGTGACTCGTCTGGATAGCACCGGACAGGCAACTACCAGAACAAGTCCCCTGACTTGTCGTAGTGGTGGTTCTTTAAATTCTCCTAAATTCGCATAAGTACAGTCTGTGCAGTGCAGGCCGTATGGTTTCCGGTAGAGTAGAATAGAATCACTTCCCGTGGATGCCGTACAAGGTGACTGAGGGAATACATTCATCATGTCAGCCCCTAGAAGTCCACTGCTGGACATAGGCCTTCCCCAACGAACGCCACCACACCCGGTCCTCCGCCCTCCGCATCCAGCCGCTACCGGCCACCTTCTTTAGGTCATCGGTCCACCTGGCGGCGGGGCGTCCTACCCTTCGAGTGCCGATCCGCGGTCTCCACTCCAGAACTCGTCTGCCCCAACGGCCGTCGGTTCTGCGGCATATGTAGCCCGCCCACTGCCACTTCAGCTTACTAATCCTTTCGGCTATGTCGGTGAGTTTCGTTCTTCGTCGGATCTCCTCATTACGAATCATATCTTATAAAGAAACCCCGAGCATAGCCCTCTCCATAGCCCGCTGAGCGACTTGAAACTTGTGGATCAGGCCCACAGTCAGTGTCCACGTTTCTACACATAGGGAATACATTATAAAACATCAAACAGGCCTCCCCAACCCGTCTGGCCAGCGCGGGGAGTGTAGGCCAAATCCTCTGTCTGTCTCCGGCAGATGAGAGAGGCTTGTGCTCCTGCAGTGGAGACAAAAATAACCTGATGATGATGATGACAGTCTATGCATTACGAATCGGCGGTGGAATTCGAGGGTAATAGCGTGACGTGATTGAACTGAACCTTGAATAGCTGTTCTGTACAGAATTACTAGTAGCGGGTACGAAGATGAACGACTGTTGTATTCGTTGACCCTAGCCCACCTAGATAGATAGATAAACTCTTTATTGCACACAAATTAAGAATAACAATAAAAATAGGATAATTTAGTCGGATTGAGCTGCTAGTGCGCACACTGGGCCAACAAATCGTCATAGTGTACGCACTTGCATACATCTTTATACTTTATTTTTAAGAGCTTGACTAAATTATCGGCCGATATAAAATTTGCAGTCTGCGGGGACTCTTAAAGCGATATCCTCCAGGCAAACTTTCAGAAGGAAAATAAGAAAGACATAGCGACAGAGTATTGCAGGTGAAAGAGAACACCTCACTTACCACCTTAAATTAGTACTTTAAGTACAAAATCTGAAATTTGAGTTTAAAATAGTAAATATTGGGTAATTTTTATTACCAATAAATTTGATTATAATTATGATTACTAAGTAGGTACCTACGCTAGTTACCGACTTGTTGCAATAAAGAACAATAAAAACAGCGAGATGCAAATTCTGCCTGAGTAATATTTTCAATACATTGTGTTTATTGGAAAAGGCTGTGTAACGTGACTTCGTGGTCACGTTACGCCTCATACACCACACACTACTTCAAAGTTTAAAAAACCTTATTTTATATTACCTTACTAGCTGTGCCCGCGGCTTCGCTCGCGTGGACTAAACAATTATTTACAGACCCCAACTCCCACTCCTGCTCTCTGATCTCGCTCCCGTTCCCGCTCCCGCTCCCGTTCCCGCTACCACTACCACTTACTATGGGAAATGAAAATATACAATTTACTGCTGGAAACTTTAATAATGCACTGCAGTGCAAAGGCTGGTGTCAATTCAACAGAAGTTTTAATTACGTTTATATGGTGATTCAGAAGCTGCCCAACAACGGGTTTACGAAACCCGCTGTATCTAGGTCAAGAACTCTGCGCAGGCGCATCCTGTCCGCAAGTTGTTTTATTGGAACGTCTGTCAATAAGTCATTTCTCTGTGTAATTATGATGGGAGGGTTTTCTTAGAACTGCTGATTTAAGGCGAACGTATTCTTAAGATAGGACAGAAAAGTCCTGAGGACTGAAGAAATTGTATTACTAACTTGAAAGTGCTGACCGAGGCCTCATCATCTGGGGTTCTGTAGGCTGGAACGAGGAATGCAGCTACGGTATCCCCTGTCCTATCGGGGATCTTTCCATCCTACGCGTCCCCGGGGAGGGCAGCAACGGGGTGGCCTCGTTGCAGCACAACCTCGAAGGCACCGCGAGGGTACGGGGCCGCACCAAGTCTCCCCCGAGACGGGCCACCGAGCGCGAGCGTAAGCCCAGAGCGATCTCCCGGGTTCCCTCCTTCATCTGTGCGTGGAAGACGGCCACCGCGGGGTTTTAGTCGGTGCGATTCTGACATAACCTGCTCGTCCCCCCGAGGCAAGTAGGTATGCATTGGGCATTTCCCCACGAGAAAAGAAAGGCATCATCTGCCAATATACGTCTACTGCTGAACATTCATCATCAGGTTATTTTTGTCTCCACTGCAGGAGCACAACCCTCTCTCATCTGCCGGAGACAGACGGAGAATTCGGCCTACACTCCCCGCGCTGGCCAGACGGGTTCGGGAGGCCTGATTGATGTTTTATAATGTATTCCCTTAGTCGCCTTGTACGACATCCACGGGAAGAGTTGGAGTTCCTATTCTACTCTACCGGAAACCACATGGCATACTGCACTGCTGAACATAAGCCTGCCCAAGCATGCCATTTGTGGTAGGCTGTCCATTGGGGGATTTGCCATAATCAGCACGCTTAGTGGGAGGATTGGTGATCGCAGTAATGATCTTAATATACATAGGAGAACGCTGCTGCAATCCTCTAGTCGCCTTGACGATACCCACGGGAAGATTTGGGGTGGCCCTATTCTAAGCCGGGTATCACACTGAACCATATTATCTACAAAATGGGCCCAAAAGCAACGTGTTGTACCTACATACCCCTTAACATCTTACAGGCATTCTTTTACAAATGCATTACTGGTGTCGCTTTACATTGCTGGTCAAGTACCATATACTCGCTTTATCTTACTAAATAAACCATCAATGTACAATACTTATTCCGTACAATGAATCTGCAAACTTTATTTTACGTCTGTAAGTTAAGGTTTTATTAAAGTTTCGTTCTTATTGCTTTGAAATATTGTTAGCAAATATTTTTATTTAATTTTGTAATGCGTTTCTAAGTGACCCCAATTTGCGTGGAGTACAATTTTCCTTCTCTTAGAATTGGAATGCGTGTAAATTATTCAATTTGTAAATAAACTGTTGTTTATTTGTAAGACATCATAATAACAGTGTTATTTTGTTATTAAAGTACTCATTTTATCTATCCTTGAAAGCTTTGTAAAAGCTAATAAATGTGTAGTTGGAATTCCTTGTAATTTATTGCAGAGTTTTGGCAGCAAGCTCAGCCAAATACAAAATAGGTATATACTATTCTGTCAAGAAAGTACCGGGAAAAATCAATAATACACAAAATGTTAATTATTCATCAAACTTTATTTCATCACCTTCAAAGTATGCTCCTTCAGAAGCGACACACTTACGCCAATAAATAATCCAATCATCAAAGCATTTTTGAAACGCTTTTTCTGGAATTGAGTACAGTTCTCGCCGCGAATTCTCCTTTATGTCTTCTATCGAATGGAAAGGTGCCACGAAGTGGTAATTTGAGTTTAGGAAAAAGAAAAATGTCGCATGGAGCTATATCTGGTGAATAAGGTGGTTGCTCAATGATGTTTGTGGAGTTTTTGGTCAAAAATTCATTCACAATTATGGCCTTGTGCGATGGCGCATTATCGTGGTGCAAAATCCAAGACTTATCTTTCCACAAATCGGCCTTTTTCGTCGAATTTGCTCCTTTAAACGCCTCATAACGCTCAAATAATATTCTTTATTTATAGTCTCACCTTCCGGCAAGAACTCTGAGTGCAAGAACTAAGTGCACAACACCGCGATAGTCAAAAAAAACAGTCGACATGACTTTGACTTTCGATCGACTTTGGCGTGGTTTTTTTTAGTTTCGGTTCAGTTGGAAGGCGCCACTCTGAAGCTTGTTGACTAGTTTGCATGTCAAACTCGTAAACCCACGTCCCGTCACCAGTAACAATGCGTTTCATTAATGTTGGGTCGGAATTGACTCGTTCTAGCGTGTCCTCAGCGACTCGTAAGCGATAGAGTTTTTGGAGAAAATTCAGGTCTTTTGGGACTAGCCGAGCGGCAACATGTTTCATACCCAAATGATTATTTAAAATGGTAAGGATCAATTCATGAGATACAGAAAGTTCAACGGCTATCTCTCTCAAAGTTGAATGAGGACTTCAGTCACTATTTCCTTCACTTTTGCGATGTTAACTTCAGTTGCAGACGTTGATGGCCTACCAGAGCGAGGCAAATCTTCCATCACATCTCGACCGCTTTTAAACGCTTTGTACCACTCGTAAGCACGTATTTTTGATATAGTCGACTCACCGCAAGCCTTCTGTAACATTTTCAGTGACTCCGAACACGAAATTCCATTTGCCATGCAAAATTTGAGACAAAGTCTTTGTTCGATATTTTTGTTCATTATGAAAATCGCAATATACTCTAGATATATACGAGTACTAAAAACAACACTATTAAATATAAATAACAGATGCAACTCAAACTGCGCGCCAAAATGGAAAAAAGTATTGCCAATCAAACAACAACAAAAAAAAACTTTTTTGACTGAATGTACTTAGTAAAAAAATGAACGAATGAACGATGGAAGTGCTTCGTTAAACTTACTTAAGTAAATATATAAACATCCAAGACTGGGGTACAAACATTCATTTCATCGTACGAACATTTGCCCCTAGCGGGATTCGAACCCGCATCCTTTGGCGTGGCAGGCCGAGAGCTACCCCGTTCCTACTTGTACTATTACTTAATCTGTTCCTATGGTGACAAATCAACTATTTTAGTCCAACAGTGGTCTATAGGTGGCCGAGTTGAATCCGCGATGAGTAAACCTTCACGATGATCCATCGCGTACGCGGATGTCACGCTCACGCTGCGCATACGCAGAACATTGGACCGCCCCGCCGTGACATTGCATGACTAACTGATTACTATTAAGCATAACTATTAGTAATCAAATGGTGTCACCCCACCACTTCTACTCCTCGAAAAATTCCCCAGCACCCGAAGGTTCCCTGGAAGATATAAGGCCGCCATTGCACACCAGATTCATCCTTCTATGTTCACATTTTTTATAATTTGGGGTCTTGTTTCAGTTGAGTGCCGCCTATTATATTAGGGTTCCGTACCAAAATGGTAGAAACGGAACCCTTATGGTGAGACTCTGTCCGTCCGTCCGTCTGTCTGTCTATCACAGCTGATTATTTTTCATCAACGAGCACGGCTAGTGCATTAGGACAAGTTCTCGAAAGCACGCCATGCACTATTTACGCGATCCGTTTCCAGCTACTATTTACCACTGCATCTCCGTAACTACATATATGGTATATAGTTAACAAATTAAGAATGCAGAAAACTTTTCACCCACGCATCCATAATTAATGACATACACGTTATTGCACTAAATTTATAAATAAATAAATATCTCGGACATTCACACCAATTATCCAGTCCCAAACTAGGCAGAGCCTGTGGTATGGTTACTAGATAACGGATACACATACTTAAATAAATATATAAACATCCAAGACTTGGGTACAAACATTCATATTCATCATACGAACATTTGCCCCTAGCGGGATTCTTATTATATTATTATTACCTTTAGGCCACTTCTACTAAAATTAGTATGGTACTTACTCCATACAAACATTACGTGGATTAGTAAAATCGCCAACAAAGATTTGGATAAGCCGCGACTACGTAAAGTACCTAATGTATCAAAATCTAGGTATGTCTAATATATGTAGGTACTTTGAGTAAGATTTACTTTAATAAAAATTGGTGAAATCCCACAAAAACATGACTACTAACTACATAACTCTAAGAACATTTCGAAACAAACAAAAGAGAACTATATTTGTTCAATGTACAAGCTTTGGTGAACAATTATTTCCCTAGCTAACGCGGTACCACAACGTGTCTCAACACGGAAGCGGCGATGTTGTTCGCCACACGTCACGTCAAATGGTATCACGGGGCGAAAAGCGGACGAAGGAAAGCCACTTTGCGAAGTTTGTCAGGATCGCGCAAAGTGGCGATACATCGTCTCAGCCTACCTCTTTGGGAGCAAGGCTTAAGCATCATCTATGTATGTACTATAAATTGCTGCCGCAAACGTGCCAAAGGCAATAACTGTATTGCCTTTGGCACTTCTTGGCAGGTAAGAACGTACGGCCACGGAACGTAGGCTGGTAATGATATTGTTGCGCCCCCTTACCCTACTTGTAATGTAATTTATTTTATTTTATTTATTCATTCTGAAACCTACAGCCAATTTAGAAAAATATATAATACAGTATAATATAAATTAAACATTAGCAACAGATTTTTAATATATAAACATAATAATTATTGCATAGGGTAATAAAAGTAGACAAAAGTAGGAAAGTACAGAAAAAAATTAGATAGAAATTTACAACCAAATAGGAATAAATAAATTATCTACAATCTACGTCGTCGTCGCAATGAGAGTTGAGAGGTGAGGTGCTCGAATAGGTAATAAAATGTTCATGTAATAAATAACACAGACGGTACAACAAGATAATTAACTAAGCATCGACTCATGCACAAGTCGATAGCAATGGCCGAAATTGCTTATCCATCTTTGATAAACAAGTTGATTCAAAACCAGTTCAAGTAGTATTTACATGTTTTTTACGGTTCCGTCAAAACGAATACCCTTTTTGCGAAGATTTTTGTCCATATGTCTGTCGGTCTGTCTTGCTGTCTGTCACTGGGTAACTCGAAAGCTATTGGAGTGATTGCACTGACATTTGAAACACATTTCACTGCACTGAATTTTTTTCTGTAATCATCATCATCCGCAGATCCGGTGATCGCAGTAGTGATCTTATACTTAAGAGACGCTGCCCGTCCCTTGGTGCAATCCCTTAGTCGCCTTTCGATACGCACGGTACATTGGGGGTGGCCCTATTCTAAGCCGGGAACCACAAGTCTGTAAATGATAGAAAAATCATATAAACTACGAAAAAAAAAATAGAATTAGAAATATAGAATTAACTGAAACTGTGGTATTAAAAGCGATTTCTTCCAGACAACTTAAAGATAGACTTAGAGTATTAATTTCTGTTTGTTCGTTCATCTTAAGACTAGGTACCTGCACTCGTAAGGTGTGAACTCATGTCATGGCCACCCACGTTGTCACAATGGACTGCAGCATTACGTTTAATGAGTTTATAATGATTAATGAGGTTTTAACATTATGCTGTTATAGTTATATATTATTACTAGCTGTGCCCGCGGCTCCGCTCGCGTGAACTACAGAATCGGCTCCCATTACCACTCCCGCTCTCGCTCCCACTCCCCTCCCGCTTCTGTTCCGCTTTAGCTCCCGCCCAAATGATTGAAATGTGTTCTATTACTTATCCGTAGACCCCTAAATTTTTTTTTTGCAAATATCTTCATTATGCAGGCACGCGATGTTTACGATTTTATTTATTAGATTATTTTGGAATTGTAAGTCATTGATTATCTCGTCTGGCCAACAAAATCAAAATGGCCAGACGGATTCCCCACCGGCTGAGCAGTCCAAGAGGCCGGAGGTCAGGATGAGAGAGAGTCTGTCAGGGAGATGTTTCGCAAACCGCCTTCGCATCACCACCGGAAGCGACACATGGAGTTCCGATCGCCTCAGATAGTCCGCGAGGCTGGTTGGAATTAACCCGTTCACAGACAGGACTAGAGGGACGATTTCGGTAGACCTATGCATAACTTTTTTTATTCCTGATGGGTTTATGCTTGACCTCAATCACACCTGATGGTAAGTGACGATGACGCCTAAGGTGGAGCTCGCTTACCCAGAAGATGCCTATTTCACTCTTCCTTTAAAGAGATCCAAGTTGTACTTGTCCGGAAATACCGATGCTGGCAGAGAGTTCCATTCCTTAGCAGTTTGCATTATGAAAGAGGAAGCAAAACGCTTCGTGCGAAAACGTGGTATTTCTACATAAGGATGAAGTCCCTCACCAGGCCTGGTAGTCCTGGAAGGATGGGGGAACACTCCTAAAAATTTAACCTGTCTCCTCATTTATACAATACACACGTCTATTCCCAAACGAGAATGTTCTCATGTATGATGGGAATTTGAGAATTTGAATAGAACTATTCACAAATATAACATCCAGACCGGGACCAAGTTGTACAAACTGTACAGATTTGTCTGTCCCTGCTGGGATCCGAACCCACGACCTCTTTGAAGGCGGTTGCAACACTATATTTAGCCAGGGAGATATACTCTTCTGTTGAGTATACAATGCGGATAATTTTCAACCTTTACTGATGACTTTGAGATAAATAATGCCACATATTTTATCTTCCAAATGAAATACTAGCTGTTGCCCGCAACTTCGCCCGCGTGGACAACTTAACATCACAAATTATTATATGTTTCCCGTAGGAATGGGATGTTTTTTCGGGATAAAGTCAAAGTCAAAGTCAAAATCATTTATTGCATATGAGTACACTTGGTACATTTATACACGTCATTTTTTTTTATCGACTACCGCTTCCCAGGTGTTAGCGCTGTGAAGAAGAAACGGCGCAACAAACTTCACGCAACACATATTTTAAAAATCAAGTTTGCATACATTTAATAAAGATTTTGCGAAGCTGAATTAACATTAGTACCAGGCATCTTTGTCATTCAAATAATCGTTTATTTTATAATAGGCTTTCTTACAAAGTTGTTTTTTAATGTGAATCTTAAACTTTCTGTCCGTCATATTTAAGATTTCCTCTGGTAGTTTGTTGTAGAAGCGTATACATGGCCCCACTATAGATAAAAACTATCCTATGTCCTATTCCAGGACCTAACCTATATGTGTGCGAAGTTTAATCACGATCCGTCCAGTGGTTGAAGCGTGATTGAGTAACAAACATCTAAATATCCAAATACCCAAACATCCAAACTTTCACATTTATAATATTAGAAGGATTTATGTTTTATTTTATTAATGCATCCGATTCTGAGTAGAAAATAGTATAATAGCATAAATCTAGATCAAATTCTTGGCACTAGACCAAAAGCTGATACAATGTGCCTAATAAACTCCTAAGCTATTTTGTCAGGACTGTTATTCAGGAACATAACATTATAAACACCTGTAACTCCTAGCCTGTGAATGTCGTTTTAGGCGACCAAAGTATATTTAATTTATTTCTCATTCTGATATAGGTATACCTACACTGGGATAAATAACAGTTATGTTTATGTTATATACGAGACAGGAAATAAAATAAAAACTTGTTTTACCACGATTAAGGCTAAATCAAATTAAATCGTTCACGTTGTAATATAGGTACCTATACGCTTCAACAACAAACTACCAGAGGAAATCTTAAATATCACCAAAGATAATATCATCATCAGGTTATTTTTGTCTCCACTGCAGGAGCACAACCCTCTCTCATCTGCCGGAGACAGACGGAGGATTTGGCCTACACTCCCCGTGCTGGTCGGACGGGTTGGGGAGGCCGGATTGATGTTTTATAATGTATTCCCTCAGTCGCCTTGTACGACATCCACGGGAAGAGTTGGAGTGGTCCTATTTTACTCTACCGGAAACCACACGGTAATATTACTAATAATTGACGTATAAATGTGTCAAATGTGCTGTGACCACAGATGATGGACAGCAGCCTTGTCTATCGTCGATGAAAAGCCCTCCATCCCAGTTACAGTTACTTCACAAACCTCCCATCAGTATGTTAAGAGAGGTCTGGTCGATCTTTAGCACAAAAAGGACAGACAAAGCTTCTAAGCTACTTTTTCTTGTTTCTGAGGGAAACTTAAAAAAACACGCAGTCAGCGACTAAAGGCAGAAACACATTTATAATACGCGTCACGTCACGTCGCGTGTTGTAAATGTGACCAAAGTCATGCTGACCGAAAATTTTGCGTAATAAAATGTTTTTTAATTAATTATCAGTAGTTATTTTCAAAATTTTGCTTGATCACAGGTCAATAATAGAATACGGTATATAATGTTGGCATATTAGATTCACTAGAAGCGTTGTAGTTTTAGAGTGAGACTTCTGGAAAAATTTGGTCAGCCAGGAAAATCTGGTAACAAACGTTGCTGCAGTCTTAAGGGTTGCTGTGAAATATCTGTAGTGACCGGTGTTTGTACCTGTGGTTAAAGAGGGGGAGCGTTAGTATTGGACAACTTTAAGAATCGACACAGAATTATTTCTAAATTAACTGTGCCCGCGGCTCCGGTCGCGTGGACTACAGGATTCGCTCCCATTCCCACATCCGCTCCCTATCCCAATTCCACTCAGAATCTTAATCCCGCTCCAGGTCCAGGTCCAGGTCTGTGAAAAGTCCATCAAAGTCCGATCAGTAGTTTTTAAATGATGCGTGCATTATTTAAAAACTACTGATCTGAAATTTCAAAAATGATCGATATGTGTTCTGTTGCTTATCCTTAGACCCCCCAATTTTTTTTTGCAAATATCTTCAATGTACATACACGCGAAGTTTTCGATTTTATTTATTAGATTTTAAATCTCTAAATTTTAAAAATTATTTTATTAATATTATCATTGTATAGAACTAATAAATAGTATGTACAAAATAAATTTATTTCATTGCTGTCCATTTCATTTTTTTTTCTTGTCGCCACTACTGACTGGTCACACCGGATATCAAGTAATACCTATGTATAATATGTATAGGTAAATGATCTACAAAATATGTTATTATGGATTCGTCGCGTCGCCGTAATTATATAATATTGTATATAGTGAGTTGGTTGAACTCTTTATCTTGAATTCGGTAGTGGTTAAGGAAAACGTGAGATAGCGATGGTTTATTAAGTAACAATTTTGTAATAAATATTTAAATTTAAACAATAACTTTATTTGTGAAACAACATAATATAAACTTAACATCACTATTTATAAATAAATAAAAAATAAAACAAAACCTAACTATTATATACTACAAATAAAAAACTGACCCCAGTTCGTCCCCTGCTGGCAGAGTACGCAGGAGACTGGCGGCAAAATTGTTAAATTTAAATATAACAATTCAAGCTAAATAGGCCTTAAGTGCCATAAACCGGTGACGGGCAGCTACGCAACAAAACTATCAGGATGTGCAAATCTCGAAAAATTTCCTTCGATTTTATTTTTCAAAAAAGTTTGCATCGTCTTCAGCCGAAATACGTCCACTGCTGAACATAGCCTCTCCAATAAAACGTCACAGGCTGTCCATAGTCACCACGCTTGGCAGACTGATTGGTGATCCCAGTAATGATCTTAATATACACAGAAGAAAGCGGATGTCCGTCTGTGGTGCAATCCCTTAGTCGGTTTGTCATGGAATGCGCGGTATGCGTGGTATAGATACAGTATGTTCACAAACATACAGGCAAATTATCGGAAATGATCATAATGTCGCCGTGTGGTTTCCCGTAGAGTAGAATAGGACCACTCCAACTCTTCCCGTGGATGTCGTACAAGGCATCAATCAGGCCTCCCCAACCCGTCTGGCCAGCGCGGGGAGTGTAGGCCAAATCCTCCCTCTGTCTCCGGCAGACGAGAGAGGGTTGTGCTTCTGCAGTGGAGACAAAAATAACCTGATGATGGTCATAATGTATTCCATTACTTATACTTCGTTAATAGATTTTTGTTTTGTTAATATTTCCAATAAACAGACACGCGAAGTTAAAAAAAATTCTGAGTAAGTAGAGACTTACATGGCGTTAGAACTTCAACGACGATATGCTATCCTACTATCCTACTAATATTATAAATGCGAAAGTTTAGATATTTGTATGTTTGTTACTCAGTCACGCTTCAACCACTGGACGGAGCGTGATGAAACTTGGCACACATATAGGTTAGGTCCTGGAATAGGATATAAGATGGATTATATCCCGAAAAACATCCCATTCCTACGGGAAATACATAATAATTTGTGATGACAAGTTGTCTACGCGGACGAAGTCGCGGGCAGCAGCTAATATAGGTACCTATATTCTTTACATTTGACATTGTAATCTTTTTAAAATAAAAATTGCATTTGATATTTAATTTCTGGGGTCAGAACCCGTACACTGATATAGATATATTAGGTACATTGTTTATAAAAAATATGGACAAGCGACTGGATAAGGAGAGCGGAAAATCGATGGTGGTTGAGTAGCTTCGCCTACCTTTGAGTGGCTCAGCTCACCTTTCAGTTACTCTAAGGTTGACTGGAATAGATCCCTAAGTAGGATAAGTTCGCCTTTGTACACAACTTTATTCTTTTGTTTATTTTTGTTGTTGATAATTTTGGTACAATAAAGCGTTTAAATACATACATAGTTTACATAGTATATACATACATACACCTTTTTCAGGTTATCCGTCCATCTGGCAGTTTTTTGTTTTTGTTTAGAAATATCTTTCATCATCAGCTTATTTTTGTCTCCAACACAAAGCACAGCCCTCTCTCATCTGCCGGAGACAGACGGAGGATTTGGCCTACACTCCCCGCGCTGGCCAGACGGGTTGGGGAGGCCTGACTGATGTTTTATAATGTATCCCCTTAGTCGCCTTGTACGACATCCGCGGGAAGAGTTGGAGTGGTCCTATTCTACTCTACCGGAAACCACACGGCATATATCGAAATATCTTTATTAGAACTAAATAACATCACAACTTAATCTTAAGTGTAAATAACATAGTTTTTACATACAGTATACAGGCGCCTCTTAAAACTTTAGGTCCATCGGGCAGTGCGGCGTGTGTTAGGGACGTTATCACTACGTCAACAGGCTCATGATGGTGATGTTCTAGGAATAAAACATCATCGTTCAACACGTCATTATTATAACGAATAAGTACTTGAGCTTGACGTATTTATTCTGAGCGGCCTTTGGGGAACTCTGCGAATGTTGACACAATCGATTTGCATTTATTTATAGAGAATCGGGCGCTATACACGTCAGTGAAGGGTGACTGTGTGTTAAGTGAGAAACTTTAGGATAATAAATATTAAAAACGCAAGTGACAACTTGGCAGACAGATTAAGTATATCCTAGAATAACGTATAATAATAATAATAAAATCATTTATTTGCAGGCAACTTAGCCCATAGACAAATACATTAGCTTAGAAATACATACATTATATAACCTTACATTAAATACACACTAAATACATACTATTTCAGGGATTTTAGAGTCATAGGTAGGACTATTTTATCGCATGTGTGATTACAGTAATTACGCCCTCTTTTTAAGTTCTATGTTATTCAAAAATAACGTAGAATGTTTATCTTCATTTTGACAATCATCCTTCTCTGTCTGCCCTTTCACGAAGTTTTCTCTCTCGCTGATAGGCTGACAGAAATCTCTTAAAAACGTGACGTTTTTCCTTTCTTTGTTTTTTTTGTGCGTGCATTAAATTTTTATTGTGTATCGTGAAAACTAGATAATTAAACGAAAACTGTATATAATCACATTTGGTTGTTACAAGCCTGTAAATATAAATACCAAAATGTTTGTAATTAATTTTAATGAACTTACTATTAGTAGTAGAACGTACTATACTCGTAAGTACCATTACTAGCTAGGATACGTTTTTTATATTACTAACAAATTACGGACCTAGTTGAATTAAGTTAAAAAAAAGTGTGGTCACCATATTCGTACCGGCAGAAGATATACACAGCATGTCCGAGATCTTGAGCAGTCAGTTGTGCGCGCGCGCCGGTAGAGTCAACGATTTAACATATTCGAGTATATATTTAAATTTAAATATTGGACGCGGCAACGATCGCGCGTTAATAAATTAAAAAGAAAATAAACTGCTAGTTTTGTGTTGTGATTGCGATAAATTATTATCGTGAGTGATTTAGTGGTTTTAGTGAGCAAAGGTAGTTTAAATACTTAGAGCTTTTTGTGACTTTTAATTTTATTTAGAGTTTAGAAACTATGAAAAAGAAGAAAGTTTATAATTTTTTTTAACATTATTTACGCTTCAGAAGAAGTGTACTACGTACTCAAAGTACTGGTTCCGTTAATGTTAAGCAAAGATTTCGATAGCGAAAATGTTAAACTGCTAAAGCGCCTTTTTGGAAACTCTATACAGAAATAAAGTTTAAAAGTTTTTTTTTTGATAATAAATTTAAAAAACATTTGATGTGGAGCATTTTTATGGAACCCGTCATTATGTCACCCAGTCCGGTAGTGGTGTACAAAAGGGGACGCTGAGGAATTTTTTAAAACGCTACGCTAAAAGTACAGCCCTCTTTTGTATAGGTACACTGTCCCAGACGTCCAAGAAAGCTTGGTTATGATGTATGACTGATTTATTTGCATTCTGTCTTTGTTATTAACTTATACCTCATACCATGAAGCAAAATAATTTTTCGTAGCTCATAGTTTCACCTCAAAGTTTTTACCTTCATGATTGACACTAATTGGTTGTTAAATTAGATAACAGATGCACAAATGTTGGGCCTGGGTGTTAAGTTATTAATATAAATTGTAAAAAAACATATCCAAATTATCGAAAAGCCAAGAGAAGAACTGCCAAAGGGAACGATTTCATATTAGAATTTGCTTACAATTAAAAACCCTATATGGCCTGTACCTTAGACAAATGATTTCTATAATTTAAGGCCTGTACTCATCATAGCCCGTGCATCTGTTATCTAATTTAATAACCAATTAGTGTCAATCATGAAGGAAAACATTTTGAGGTGAAACTATGAGCTACGAAAAATTATTCTGTTTCATGGTATGAGGTGAAGTTGCGAGTTTTTATAAATTGTTTCGATGATGCAATGACACCTATGAATAGGATTTTATAGAAAATTGGACGATATCTATTTTGGTGCAGGTGTTGACGCCAATTTTTTTTATCGTAATCTAGTTACGCCTGCATATCGAGGCAAAAAAGCATAAACCGATGTAAAAAAATATTATTGCTTATTCGGCATTAGAAAATAAATCTACGTCGAATGGTCTGGGCCCAGTGTCTCTATAGAGACACGGGATCCAAACAATTCGACTATTTTTTTTACTTATTCCAAATTTTTAATAAAAAAAAATTACATCGATGTGAGTTACATCGTTTATGCTTTTTTGCGTCGATATATGCTATCTACAGATAGTATAGTATACTATGGGGTGCATTACCACGTAGGTAGTTTGTTTTAGACTCAGCCCGGAAAAACTCGGTCAAAAGATTATTTCACAAAACATTAAGGGACTTTTCGTGACGTGACATTTTGCAAATGGGACGTTATAGGCCCAAACTGATAATTAACCGCCTCTTTGGCCCTGAGCTCGTGGGTTCTATTCCCATTGTGTACAGGCAATTGTATCAATTTATAAAAGGACCCGGAACAACTAGTCGGGAACCTAGATGTGGTTTCAGCTAAATCTGTTGAAAATTTGATATGTTATACGTCTCCTGATCAAATCTCTCGGGTACAATCACCGACACTGTACACTTTCCGAGTTTCTACGTATTTTGTACAAGATAGTCTATTAGATTCATGTCAGCCCTTGAACGTCCACTCCTGGGCGTAGGCCTTCCCCAATGAACGCCACCACACCCGGTCCTCCACCCTCCGCATCTAGCCGCTTCCGGCCACCTTCTTCTTCGTCGGTCCATCTGGCGGCAGGGCTATTAGATTATATTTTAAAATTCGATCAAAAATTTAGACAGTGATCAGCTTCAACCATAAAGAGATTTGATCAGGAGACAGAAAAGTAATTTCAAACTAGAAAAAGTTTTAAATAAGTTATGTTAGCTAGTCTATTATTATATCGGGTTAGTCCAGCTAAGCGCCTTGGGAGAGGCCTATGTCCAGCAGCGGGTTCTTACAAGCTGATGGTATGATATATAATCCAAATATATCTCATACTATTAATTCTATATGATCGGGCAGATTTGACAAAAAAAGTCAAACTAGTTATACTGCTTAGTACCTACCTATGTTGTGTATTTTTTTATTAAAGCAATAAAGAGTAATTGAATTGAATTGAATAGTCACACCTTTCAAAAGCTACAGGGAATTAAGTTTGCGATGTAGGTGCGCGAATGTGTGCGAACTCCTATCCTACTTTCTATTAATATTATAAATGCGAATGTTTGGATATTTTGATGTTTGGATATTTGTATGTTTGTTACTCAATCACGCTTCAACCACTGGACGGATCGGGATGAAACTTATATAGGTTGGTCCTGTAATAGGACATAGAATAGTTTTTATCCCTAATTACACCCCATTCCTACGAGAAATACATAATAATTTGTGATGTTAAGTTGTCCATCCGGACGAAGTCGCGGGCAACAGTTAGTATTTCATAGTCACCAAAATAGCCGCGACTGCATAGAGTTAGAAAACATACGTGCTGTTTTATGATGCATAAAATACATCATGATGCAATTTAGCCTGCCCAATGACTAACAATGTATATTATTTTCAGACTTGGACCAAGAATGGAGGCACTGACAGTTGACGTAGTCCACTTCTATCCAAAGGAGAACGCGCAGACCCACAACACTGTCAAGTAATTTATTTTAACACCCAAAACATGAATCTATTTCATTACGCTATGCCAAGTTCAAAGATTTTTTCCACAAAGGAACTATATTTTTTCCACAATGTTCAGCAGTGCTATTCTCTAAAATACAAACTCACGTGCGAGTCTCACCCAAGTGTCTTCACTCACTTCGAAATTTAATCCACTGGTAATTCTGTAAACATTCCAGAGCCCTATCGACGTGAAGTGAACAAAGAACCCATTTCACGTCGACAGTGCTGTAGAATGTTTACAGAATGCCAACGGATTAGGTTTTGAAGTGAGTAAAATCACTTGAGTGAGACTCGCACGTGAGTTTGTATTTTAGAGAATAGCACTACTGTAAGCATTGAACGTGTTCAGCCACGTGCCAGAGGCACTCACTAGCACTTTAAACGAACTAATAAGCACTTGACATGTTTTCGTAGTGATAATCTGTAATTACATTACATTATAAAACATCAATCAGGCTTCCCCAACCCGTCTGGCCAGCGCGGGGAGTGTAGGCCAAATCCTCCGTCTGTCTCCGGCAGATGAGAGAGGGTTGTGCTCCTGCAGTGGAGACAAAAATAACCTGATGATGATGAATCTGTATTTGCGTGATTTGTAATCACTTTCACACTGTAAGAAAACCTTCAGAGTTCATGCTAAAGGCTCTGAAGTTCTAGTGTAGTACCTCTAGCTACCGAAGCGCAGCTGAACACGTTTAATGCACATTTATAGTACATGGTGTAAAAAATATTGTTAGGTAAAAAATGTTGTAAAAAAATATTGGAATTCAAGTATCATATATCATGCAACCGACATAGCTGAAAGGATTGTAAGCTGACGTGGCAGAAGGCGGATGTTAACCTGTCGCAGAACCAACAGCCGTTGGGGCAGACGAGTTCTGGTATGGAGACCGCGGATCGGCACCGCGCAGGGTGGGACACCTCGCCGACAGGTGAACCGACGACCTGATGGAAGTGACCGGAAGTGGCTGGATGCGGCTGGCGAAGGACCAGATGTAGTAGCGTTCATTGGGGAAAGCCTATATCCAGCAGTGGACGTGGATGGGCTATATGACGATGATCATACAACTTTCATATGTACAGAAACGATAGTTCTTTTTACTGATTTTCGTTTGCCACTTTGCAATGGAAGTAAAACTGCTTCTCCACAGATACGAGGTGGTGAACGACGAGAACCCGACGGTGACCATAGTGCGTCGCGGACAGCCGTTTAACGGCGTGGTCAGGTTCACCAGACCCTTCGATGAGTCAAACGACCTCGTGCAGCTGGTGTTCTCACTAGGTTAGTTTTATATCTTTGGCATTCCTTATTCCTAGCAGGGGAGGGTTGAGTTTGAGAAAGTATGGTATCTATAACTGCAGCTGTTATGTCCCCCGTGTCAAAGCCCTAAAACAAGGTAAGAGAATCGTCAGTCTTCTGACATCTGCATAAGACAATCGAGAGATCATGTATGTAGAGCCTTCTGCATAAGATAAGACTATCGAGAGATCATGTACTGCAGAGCCTGTGGAGAGGACATTTTCACCTCCTCAACAATTACCCTCCGCCACTCCTCTAAGCGAGGATCAACATAGGTACACTAATACATAACGCTTACCAGTGAAGGTAGGCGAGTACCTGAGACTGATTCTACCCTACCTTGGGCTCCAGCTAAATTAAATTAAAGAAGTAAAGAGTAGAAGTTGGAAAAGAGGTCCCACTTCCCCACTAGCAAATGGAGGTGTAGCAATGAAATGTTGACCAAAGTGATCATGGTTGGGGATTTGTGTGGCCAGGAGGAGTTCAGCCACATGTGGAGAGGACAGCGAGACTGTGAAGCACTTGCTGTGCAAATGAAATGCACCAGCTGCAAAAGAGTGTCCTGATTTTTTTAGATAGCTTCCGCACTTTGTTATCTTCTGACATGAGTCAGAGATATTATAGGGCATAGACTTAGTAAATCTATAATCTAAGTTATAGGGTATCATTTTGTGACATCTTGCTGACCGAGTAATAACTTTGCAGCGCAAGTTTATTTTGCCGTCATAACTTAAAAACTGTTTTTTGACACAACCATATTTTGAGATATTCCATTTTAAATAAGTTACTTAAAGTGCATTATCTAAAAATATCATATTGTCGAAAATCTGTTTTTTAAATTACAATACAAATAATTAAATCTTTATTTCGTTCAACAAATGTGACATGGAAGTTATGGCGGCATTACTACGAGATAATAAATATAATAAATATAAATATGTCAGACATTCACACCAATTATCCAGTCCCAAACTAGGCAGAGCCTGTGCTATGGTTACTAGATAACGGATAGACATACTTAAATAAATATATAAACATCCAAGACTTGGGTACAAACATTCATATTCATCATACGAATATTTGCCCCTAGCGGGATTCGAACTCGCAACCTCCAGCGTGGCAGTCCGAGAGCTACCCGTTCCGCCACGGAGGTCGTCAAACAATATTACAAGATGACTGCATACTGGTTAAATTTTTAACATTATTAAGTTTGTTTGCAGAACAAGGGTTGCAGCCTGATTTTTATTTCATCATCATCAGGTTATTTTTGTCTCCACTGCAGGAGCACAACCCTCTCACATCTGCCGGAGTTAGACAGATGATTTGGCCTACACTCCCCTCGCTGGCCGGACGGGTTGGGGAGGCCTGATTGATGTTTTATAATGTATTCCCTTAGTCGCCTTGTACGACATCCACGGGAAGAGTTGGAGTGGTCCTATTCTACTCTACCGGAAACCACACGGCAATTTTATTTATTGCAAGCCAAATATTTGTATGCTGTCCAAGTAATTTAACAACACATTTTTCTTGCTAACCAAATTAAATAATGGCAGACCATTCAATTACTTTTCTTATACATTGCTTAACTGACATGTTCTCTCAGGTGACAAGCCAACAATGGAGACGCAGGGTTCAGTATACCTGCGCCAGGACGCGGTCGCCGACAAACACTCCTGGACCGCCAGGCTTCAGAATGTGGCAGGGGATACCCTGTCTTTTGAGGTATTTATTCAACTTTTTATCCTAAGCTCGAACGCGTGATAGTTTTTTATCCTAAGCTCAAACGCATGACCGATAGTCGCCCATGCTTTGGGCAGTCTGGGTGACAAGGAAACCTCTTTTGCGGCCACCCCGTTTGATAAAGCAGGATAAAATATAGCAAGTACTATTTGTTTGAACAGAGAGCTGGGAGACTACGCCTAATATTTCAGATAGTACAATATTTTATTATAAAATTTCAATATCCATGCACATTTTATTTTTATTCTTTTTGACCTACGTTTTAGCTTTTCCCGCAGTTAAGGTTGGCTGGAAGAGATCTCTTATAGAGATAAAAAAGGGCATAAAATAAAAGTGTACAAAGGTGGATCCTTTGTACACTTTTATGTTATGCCCTTTTTTTGTAAAATTTATGTGCAATAAAGAATATATAATATCAGTCGAACGAAACAGCCATTTTTAAGCCAGAATAAGCGTTTCGTGTCTGACTTTCATCGATAAACTCCAAACGTGTATCAGACCTTCCATCTCCCATGGCCTTTCGACACCTAGGTCATACAGGCCGAATCACGGGGGAGGTGTCCGGTACTTGCTCAAGTGCTCTGTGTCGGAGCTTGTCCCCCTACAAATAAAACAATTATGTCCCACTAGCTGTTGCCCGCGACTTCGTCCGCGTGGACAACCTAATATCACAAATTATTATGTATTTCCCGTAGGAATAGGATGTTTTTCGGGATATAAACTATCCTATGTCCTATTCCAGGACCTAACATATATGTGTGCCAAGTTTCATCACGATCCGTCCAGTGGTTGAAGCGTGATTGAGTAACAAACATCCATCCATACTCCATACAAACTTTCGCGTTTATAATATTAGTAGGATTTCCTTTTTTTTCGCTAATCAGATTAAATAACTAAATCTTTATTTCGTTCAACAAATGTGACATGGAAGTTATGGCGGCATTACTACGAGATAATAAATATAATAAATATAAATATGTCAGACATTCACACCAATTATCCAGTCCCAAACTAGGCAGAGCCTGTGCTATGGTTACTAGATAACGGATAGACATACTTAAATAAATATATAAACATCCAAGACTTGGGTACAAACATTCATATTCATCATACGAACATTTGCCCCTAGCGGGATTCCAACCCGCAACCTCCGGCGTGGCAGTCCGAGAGCTACCCGTTCCGCCACGGAGGTCGTCATTTTTAGGGTTCCGTAGCCAAATGGCAAAAACGTTACCCTTATGGATTCGTCATGTCTGTCTGTCTGTCTGTCTGTCCGTCCGTATGTCACAGCCACTTTATTCCGAAACTATAAGAACTATACTGTTGAAACTTGGTAAGTAGATGTATTCTGTGAACCGCATTAAGATTTTCATACAAAAATAGAAAAAAAACAAAAAATTTTGGGGTTCCTCATACTTAAAACTGAAACTCAAAAAAAAAATTTCATCAAACCCATACGTGTGGGGTATCTATGGATAGGTCTTCAAAAATGATATTAAGGTTTCTAATATCATTTTTTTCTAAACTGAATAGTTTGCGCGAGAGACACCTCCAAAGTTGTAAAATGTGTCCCCCCCCCCCCCCCCCCTGTAACTTCTAAAATAAGAGAATGATAAAACTAAAAAAAATATATGATGTACATTGCCATGCAAACTTCCACTTAAAATTGGTTTGAATGAGATCTAGTAAATAGTTTTTTTTAATACGTCATAAATCGTTAACCACAATACTATTATTAAAACATCGATCAAAGTTACAACGAACTACTATAACTTTTATATTATGTTACTTGCTGCTACGGAACCCTTCATGGGCGAGTCCGACTCGCACTTGGCCGCTTTTTTATTTTAAAATAGGTACTTACGGAGTGGGCATGCTGGTTGTTACCTTTAACAAACGTTCCTACATTTTTATTACAGAGGCGTCTAAATAGGTAGGTATTTTGCATATTATTAGTCTAGCAATGTATCATTGTTTAATTTTCGACGCAGACTTAATTAAGTTATAGGTACAGTGGCGGATTTACACATTTTCCGCCAGTAGGCTATTCAAATTTTGCCGCCCCTACCGACCTCTACAATTCGATACCCGAGTTCACAATCATATTAATTAAAAAAAATTCTCAATGAAATTGTAACTTTATAATTTGTGCACTATCGTCCTAATTACACCACCTTTTTCCCGTTATTAGTACGATTGTGAACTAGGGGATCGATGTGCCAGTTTCTTTTTAAAGTTAATGAATAGTTGTACATTTATTGAACCTAATAAGACAATATTTATATATAAAAATGTATACCCAAATTTTTTTTTCTTGGCAATGGTATATTGCAAAGAAAAAAATAATAATTTGACTAAAATTTATAAATGAAATATTTGTCGAATAGCGTAAGTAACTTCGTTTTATCGGGTGTCCTACGATACCAAACGGCTTGTATTAATTTCTGTAAGACATAAAAAAAAATTTGGCCCCAAATTTGCCGCCCCTAAAATCTGCCGCCCTAGACTCCAGCCTACTCAGCTCCTGGTAAATCCGCCACTGTATAGGTAGGTAATAATAGAACACACTTATCATATCTTTACAATTAATCAAGCATGCAGACATAATAAATTCCAGTATTATAATAATTATTTATTCAAATACCTCGACGCGATGTTTGAATTTCATTTTGCTAAAAAATTCTTAACAAAAAACGTTCGATTGGTCTAAAAAATCCTGATATGTGGAAGGCTCGTTAAAAATATTGATTCTTGAACCATTATTTGACCAATATACCACATACTTACCGATGTAGGTACTATTTCTACCATGACAGACGTGTAAACATGAAGTGGGTACCTACCTGGCTAATCAATTATACATTGACATGCCTCATTCATTACAGACGAACGATAACTATTTACATACAAATTGATAATATTCAACACTCGTAGTTGCATACTTATGATTATTTTGAAGGTTATGGGCCCAAAACAAAATGGCGCCACCAGCTAGCCATGTAATAGTTTAAATAAGTACATGTTATTTATAATTAATACTTACTTAGATACTAAGTCTATTAGTACTAACTCTAGTATATATTATCTTTGGTAGTAGGTAATATATTATTTTTGCTATTTATTCTTTATCAAACAAGCGGGTTAAATAACTTTCGGACTACGTTAGTTGTTACGTTATTGGTAGACAGATGCCATGCCGTGGTTGGCTGCCGTGTGGTTTCCGGTAGAGTAGAATAGGACCACTCCAACTCTTCCCGTGGATGTCGTACAAGGCGACTAAGGGAATACATTATAAAACATCAGTCAGGCCTCCCCAACCCGTCTGGCCAGCGCGGGGAGTGTAGGCCAAATCCTTCGTCTGTCTCCGGCAGATGAGAGAGGGTTGGGCTCCTGCAGTGGAGACAAAAATAACCTGATGATGAGACAGATGACTTCCAGTGTAATGGGTAAGAGCCATGAACGTATTGCCGTAAAAGCACTTATGCATTAAATTCTATATACCTACCTGCTCTCAAAACGGTGAAGGTAAATGAAGAAAACCACACATCTGAGATAATCACTTAGTGCGATAATCGCGGTACCGATTTGCACCACCATAGGAGTTACCCCAGCATGTAGATAAATTTTCCATTATTATTCAAAGAGGCAAATCGTAGGCTGTTTTTGATGTTGTATTGCCCCCTACACCAATCCATGTCCCTAGAAAATCCTTATAAAATTGGGTTCAAAACTATTACGATATGTCATCAGGTGTCAACCCCAGTGACGGCTCCCGTGGGCTGCTGGGCGCTCCAGGTAGTGACTAGACAGAAGAGCTCCACCGCCCGCGAGGTGTACGATTTCGACCAGGACCTGTACATACTATTCAACCCTTGGAATCCTGGTGAGTTACATAAGCAGGAACTGGCGGTAACTTGGTTTTAGAGCCAATACTTACAGCTTACTCATACAGTTAGTACAGTTTATTTCAATTGTGCTCTGCCTCACGTCTCACCTTGATCAAGTCGTCTCCTAGCAGAGGAGTTAACCAAGCTGCTTCTCTCGGGACTAGCCTAACCTTTCTGTGACTAAGGAAATTCTGAAGCTTGCCTAAAAACATGAAATATATCTAAACTTAGCCCAAGAACAGAAGCTGTCTCTACAACATTGATTATCCTCTGTAAATGACAGTATTCTTCTTCTTCTGGTGCCTCTCGCTAGTGGAAGACTTTATATGTATTTTTGTCTCTCAATGATTTTTCCTGCATCATCACCTTATCTTACGTTCGATGTTTATTCCAGATGACCAAACCTATATGGAAGAAACTAATCTCCTGCAAGAGTACGTACTTAACGACGTCGGAAAGGTGTGGGTTGGTCCCATTAAGACCACCAGAGGCAAGCCCTGGGCCTACGGACAGTTCGACGCGACTGTCCTTCCGGCTTGTATGTTCATGTTGGATAGAGCTGACATGCCGTTCCACCAGTAAGTTTGAATCATACTCTTAATAATTGATGAATAATAAGCGCGTGCTAAATTTAATTCAAGTACATACTTACTAAGTTAAATTCAAGTACAAGTACATTTTAATTGTTATAAGATGAAGGAATCGCAAAAAGGATGAAGGTGTAGGCCAAATCCTCCGTCTGTCTCCGGCAGATGAGAGAGGGTTGTGCTCCTGCAGTGGAGACAAAAATAACCTGATGATGATGATGATGACATACTTACCAATGCTGGTCAAGTTCATCTGGCTAGAGGCGTATGTACCAGACACGCTCAGAGAGTCGAAGAGACTAATTTCCCGACAAAAGGCATCACTGTCAAAAGAAGAGGAGCTATTTAATTACTAACAAATAAATACATTATTCTCGTTCTTCATACTTACCTAGATTTATGTTATTTTTTGACGTTATGGGGACAACATTTCTAAAAGAAAACGATGTCATTGGTCTTTAAGGTTCTTTTAGGATTAAGTTCAGCCATGAAACAAGTCACGGTACGAGGTTCGTAAAGATCCTATCAGCATGCATGATTTGTTTACTCCACCGCAGAAGTAAACAAATCCGTGGTAAAGTATAATAAAGTAGATGCCGTGTGCTTTTCGGTAGAGTAGAATGGGACCACTCCAACTCTTCCCGTGGATGTCGTACAAGGCGACTAAGAGAATGCATTGTGAGGCATCAATCTGGCCTCCCCAACCCGTCTGGCCAGCGCGGGGAGTGTAGGCCAAATCCTCCGTCTATCTCCGGCAGATGAGAGAGGGTTGTGCTCCAGCAGTGGAGATAGAAATAACCTGATGATGATGACCGCAGAAGTAGTCCCTTCAATCAAAATTGAAGCTAGTAACTTTCGTTTACCTTTCCAGACGTGGAGACCCTGTGAAACTTACACGCATTATTTCTAAAATCGTGAACTCCAACGACGACGGCGGCGTGCTGGTCGGCCGATGGGATGGACAGTACGAGGATGGCACGGCGCCATCAGAATGGACCGGTTCCGTGGACATCCTGGAGCAATACTTGCAGAATCAGGAGGAGGTGCCGTATGGACAGTGCTGGGTGTTCGCTGGTGTTGCTACTACTGGTAAGTGACATAATCAGCCTGGGTAAGAGCCATGAACGTATTGCCGTAAAAGCACTTATGCATTAAATTCTATATACCTACCTGCTTTCAAAACGGTGAAGGAAAACATGATGACGAAAACCACACATCTGAGATAATCACTTAGTGTGATAATCGCGATATCAATTTGCACCACAATAGGAGTTACCCTAGAATGTGAAGCATGAAGATAAATTTTCCATTATTTTTCGAAGAGACAAAACGGAGGCTGTTTTTGATGTTGTATTGCCCTCTACACCAATCCATGTCCCTAGAAAATCCTTAGAAAATTGGGTTCAAAACTATTACGATATTTCATCAGGTGTCAACCCCAGTGAGTTCATAGCGAGTAACTTAACCTGACTCCAGTCCTCAGCTCCTATTCACCACCAGCAGTATTATACAAATGGGCACTCCATCTAATAGTATGGGAGTCGTTCTACACCACGTCAAGGAGTCCAGTCCACCTTCTCGTACCAGTTTTTGTACCTATCCTAGTCCTAGAACAAGACAATTCTGATTAATATCCTCGAAGTCACCAACTTGGCCTTACCAGATCTTAGAAGTAATATGGGTATGTGGTTTGTACACTAATAATTATGCCTCCTCGTAACAACACTTTTTCTAATATGGCTGGCAAGATTCTCTGTGCTAAACTCAAAGATCACCACAAACTGGGTTGGTGTAAGGCGTTGCAAACAAATTGAAGCAGGTCGTAAGATTTGATGATGAAGTTCAGTGCTCAATATAGGTATTCTAATATTTCTCAACAGTATGCCGAGCTCTCGGTATCCCATCCCGGGTGGTTTCCAACCTGGTCTCCGCTCACGACGCCAACAGCTCCCTCACTGTGGACAAGTACTACACCGAGACCATGGAGGAGCTGGACTACGACCCCAGCAACCCGAAGGGGGCTGACTCCATCTGGAACTACCATGTGTGGAATGACGTGTGGATGGCGAGACCTGACCTTCCTCCTGGTAAGTTAGATTCGTAACTAAATGAATGGATTGGTTCCTGTATCTAAACTCAAACCCTGGAAGCCTTCGTTACTGGTCCACACCCAGCAGTAACTGCTGGGAGTGGACCAGTAACGAAGGCTTCCAACTGTTGGAATGACATCCAAGGAGAAAGTAAAGTTAGCAAGCAACTATTACCATTAGCACACCCACATCATCAATAAATTTTATGTATTCCTAAAAAAAAATTAGAGATACACTTTCTGCCATAAATTTTCAACTATTCAACAGCTTCACAAAAAGAAGAAAATATCACTTTTAATTTCATGTATCTTGATGTATCTCAACCAGGTTACGGTGGCTGGCAAGCCATAGACGCGACACCTCAAGAAACCTCAGCAGGGCAGTACCAATGCGGGCCAGCTTCTCTAGAAGCTATAAAGCAAGGAGTTATCGGCCTGGGATATGATGTGGAGTTCATGCTGGCGTCAGTAAACGCTGACCTGATGAGGTGGAGGAAAGACCCTGAAGCGGAGACTGGCTACTCAATGGTGGACACTAATAATTACCAGTAAGTGCTTTCTTCAGCTCAGAGACAGCGTCGTAGGTATTTTAGAACAAGGCAAGGGCCGGCCGGTGCTCTTTCCTATATTCCTAACTCTGCTTTGTTCAGATCCAATAACGAACTTCTATTGGCTGATATCCTCTCTACGCTCCATTTTGGTGAACGCGCAGTCTAGGAGAGGCTATAGTTCATGTTCTGATCCTACTTCTATTTGCAGACAAGTTTTTGAAATTGTGTATTCGATTAACCAATTAAGTAGGTATATATTTCCTAGTGGAAACCTTCCACTGTTAGCCTTCGATGTTAGAGAAATCCCACCAAAAACATTACTGTAAAAACGGTCCAAGATCTCATTGGATAATTTTTGGGCTGACAAAAGTATTCATATCTCATAGCGCCTTCTGTGCCAAGTTCAACGAATTTTATTTTATGCATATCTTGAATAGCCATGAAATAATTTATTATAAAATAAAAAGTTTTTACAAGGTCCTCGAAATATAAATATCGAGGGTCCTTAGGGGAAAAAAGTAAAAAAAAAATAAAAAAAAATCAAAAGTAGTTCGAAAAGGATCGACAGGGCGTTCTTGCAGGCGTGCTTTTTAGAACTTGGTGCACTAACCGTGCGCATAGATGTCAAGCAAGTCGACTGCTGGAAGATAGATGGAAGAATCAGATATTTTCAGTGAGCTATAACCTTAATTCTCTCAACAGCATCGGCCGCATGGTCCTCACCAAGAAGCCCTACGTGTTCGATCCACTTGGCGACGAGGATCGAGAGGACATCACCGCACAGTACAAGCACAGGGAGGGCACTGCATCCGAGAGACTGGCGCTCATGAACGGTGTTCGGTACTCGGAGAGGGCTAAGAGGTAAGTGTGATGAATTGATGATACTTGCAAAGGACATACAACTGGAGAAGGATTAAAATAATATAATGGTTTTTAAATATCTAATAAATAAAATCGTAAACATCGGTTCTGTACATTGAAGATATTTGCAAAAAAAAAAATTGAGGGATCTAAGGATAAGTAATAGAAGACATTTCAATCATTTTTGGAATTCTTGTCTTGGAGCTGCGAGTGGGAATTGGAGTGGAAGTGGGAGTGCGAGTGGGCGTGGGCGTGGGAAGAGGAGTGGGTGTGGGAGCGGGAGCGGGCGCAGAAGCGGAAGCGGGAGGAGAGCGGAAGCGGGAGCGGGAGCAGGAGCAGGAGCGGGACCGGGACCGGAAGCGAGAGCGGAGGCGGGAGCGGGAGTGGGATGGGAGCGGATTCTGTAGTTCACGCGAGCGGAGCCGTGGGCACAGCTAGTATTATAATAACAAGGTAAAGAAAACCTCGATGGGCGGTCATCAACTTTTGAATCTGACAAAAGCGGGCGGACAGTCTGCCAGATTGGACTTTGAAGTCGACCAATCACAGCATGCATGAGACAAAGAATTTTATTTGAAACCTTTATTTAACTGCACAACCTACCTTTTTCTGAAAGAACTGACCATCCAGTAACAACATGAGTTGATTAGCAAAAGCTTACTTCAGGCGTAGAAACCCTCCTAGCTTAGAGGCGCGTAGTTTGCATTGTGAATCCAGCTTAGAGGCTGTTTAATGCTCTCCAGGTATTACGCTGTAGCCGGTAACCTGCAGAGCGACGTTAAATTCAGCCTGCGAGACATTGACACCGTGAGCATCGGCAAGGAGTTCAGGATCATCGTCGACATTGAGAACACATCCAACGAGGTAAACATTTAGAGGCTACACCTGTTTTACGAAACAATACCCCTATTCACGGGGGCCTTTAATAACACACACCCCCCCAATTCCACCAAAAATATAAGCCTAAACTAATTTACCAAAAACTGCACCAAGTTTCCGTCTCATCAACATCATCAGCCTGAAAGAGTCCACTGTTGGACATAGGCCTCCAAAAAAGGTGCGCCACTGAACCCGATTTTAAGAAGGACACCAAGAAAAACATAATAATAATAATTTACTTCGTTTTTCATAACAATTCTTGCAACTCATAATACAATTAGTACATACATAAAGTATTTCAGAAACTAACAGATACATCTAGACCTCACACTAGGGTACCCGGTGTTGTGCGGCTACACTCTTTGCATTTGATTTAGCAATGTGTGTGTGTGTGAATCAATGGGTGTGTATGTTTGGTTGTGTGTGGATTTATGTGTGTGTGTGTGTGGGGGGGGGTGTATTTATATATATGTAATATTATATAATACAGTATTATGTACTACACATCATATTTATTACATGTTCATGATGCAAGTATTCCGTTGCCATTATATTTTCAGTGTTATCATAATCCAAAGTAAAGAGCCAAGTGAACAAAACTTTCTTTCCATGACCAGCACCTATTAACAAATTTGTTGTTTCAGGGTCGTAACATAAAAGCAGCGTTGTCAGCCACCAGTGTGTTCTACAACGGTGTGAGAGCTGAAGTGGTGAAGAAGGTCGAAGGCAAGATCTTCGTAGGACCTCAGAAACGTAAGTTTTCAGTTGGAGAACTGTGTTGGCAAGGGCAAAGAGAATACTACGGAGGATTTGCTTTTAATATTAGCTATAGATAGGGTTGCCATCCGTCCCGGTTTCCCCGGATTTGTCCTAGTTTACGGGCGTTTAGCGTCCAGGCGGGGTTTCATTATCTAGTCCGTGTTTCAAACTTTTCAAGAAAAAGTTGATTTATAACAATTAAAACTATTTTTTATTTCACTGAGCAACTTATAAAATAATCTGTTGAAATGTTCGGGTCGTAAGCTCCAAAATCCTGGGGTTTCATGCTACCTGTCCCGTTTGGCAAATTTTAGATATGGCGACCCTAGCTAAAGATAACTTTGGGGCATCTCCGAATCCATCTCCTCCTTTAATATGGTGATGAGATGACCAGGTGCGGAATTTTCATTGCGAAAAGTATTGGAAAGTTGTAGTCTAGACTTTCGAAGGTAATGTTATCCCACTACTGAATAAGTATCGAATGGACAAAAAATTACATATAAATAAATAAATAAAATAAATAAATATCTCAAGACATTCACACCAATTATCCAGTCCCAAACTAGGCAGAGCCTGTGGTATGGTTACTAGATAACGGATAGACATACTTAAATAAATATATAAACATCCAAGACTTGGGTACATTCATATTCATCATACGAACATTTGCCCCCAGCGGGATTCGAACCCGCAACCTCCGGCGTGGTAGTCCGAGAGCTACCCGTTCCGCCACGGAGGTCGTCAATATTAATTAACTTAAATTTTAAACATGCAATTGACTGTATTTGGTTTTTTGTTTAAACTCATTATCCATGTTATGGACAAACATGTTTGAATTTTCGATCGTGGTCATGTGGTTCAGTTGTGGTTCAGTTGTTCAGGTCAAATGTTGAGTTTGGTCAAAAGACTAGTTTCGTTGCTTGAAATCATTTATTTATTTATTTAACTCTTTATTGCACACGCACAGATAGAACAAAAATAATACATTAAAAAGAAACACAAGGGCGAACTTATCTCTGAGAGAGATTTCTTCCAGCAGACCCGCGAGAGAGATAATTAAAATAAGAGTTACTCATTGTTACTCATGCCTGAAGAACATTTTATAACTTTCCAGGTGAGGAGATCAGTATTCTAGTCAAAGAAGAGGACTACCTGTCAAAGTTGGTGGAGTACTGCAACATGAAGATATCAGCCATGGCGATAGTGGAGGAGACCAAGCAATCCTGGGCTGATGACGACGACTTCCAAGTCTTAAAGCCTAACATAAGCATCAAGGTAGGTCTTAACATTATGATGCTACGGAATCAAAGGTCTTTTTCCAAAAATATTGGCATGTCACTGCAATATCTTAATCTATGAAGGAAAAAGAGGCTTCTTTGATTACACTAGAGATGAAAACTGTGGCCATAAGTAGCCAGGCGAAGTATCCCAGGCAAAATCATCTGTCAATCTGACAACTCCAGCTTTGCACCTAGTGTGCTACCAATAACCCCACTATCGGGTTATTGGTAGCATGCATAGACTGGGGGGGGGGGGGGGGGTGCACTCCGTAAGTAAGCATTTCAGGAAATAACCTGCACGTCAAACTGAGCCCAAAAAGCCTGGTAGGCAGACATAACTTCCCGCTTCCCGACAGGTGCGGGGGGAGGGGAATCAAAGTACCGAACTCCTTGCACTCAGAAAATTCTAGCGTATGTATTGAAGAAAATACTGCCTGAAAGCTCATTTAACATAGATTATAAAAACATTAACATTAAGTATGCATTTAAATATTTTCAAAGTAAAATAAAATATTGAACATACTGAAGTTTCATGTATACATCTGAAAATATCAGGGTTTATTTGCCTAATTTTACTACTTAACATTTATTATTTTAGGTATTTCGTCATATTTTACTACGGAACCCTACAAAACTGGTATTAGAAATGAACTGGTCATAGTCGATTTACCAGATAACGACATCAAACTTGACTCGGAAGTCCAAATACATACGCTAGAATTTTATTTCTGAGTGCAGGGAGTTCGGTACTTCGACTCCCCTCCCCCCGCACCTGTTGCAAAGTTATGTCTGCCTACCAGGCTTTTTGGGCTCAGTTCGACGTGTATGACACCCATGCCAAGTGGCATTGCTCTACTCAAAATTTTAAACCTCTCCATACAAACGATCCCAATAGAAAACGGAATATTGCCTTTTTTAATTGAGTCCTTAACACTTCTATAATATGAGCTATTCCTTTCACCAGTTCAACGAAGACCTGATTCTCGGCCAGCCAGCCACAGCTTTCCTATCGTTTGCGAACCCGCTAGACCACGCGCTGACTGGCTGCGAGTTCCGCGTGACGTCATCTGGCATCGCGGGCCGCACGCTGCGATTGGCCGCTGCAGATGCGCCTGCGCACGGCCTCATCTCCGCCGAGCTGCCAGTACAGCCCAACGTAAGTAAATATGGAATAGAATCGACAGATAATTAGTGCTGCGTGGCGTCCTATAATAAGACAAATAGGTAGGATTTTATTCAAAACTAGCTGAGCCCGCGGCTCCGATCGCGTTGGACTACAGGTTCCGCTCCCATTCCCACTTTCGCTCCCTATCCCACTTCCACTCACTCTCAATCCCGCTCTCGCTCCCCTATTCCCACTACCAGCTCCAAATGTAGTCCCAACTCATCGCAATCGGAATAGTATGGAAATACTATTATTTGCAATATATTGCATACTAACCTTACCTACTAATGTATTTGAAAACTAAAAATGTCCACTTTTGATTAAGTAAACCGATTGCGATGAAATAAAGCCTCATGTTTCTGTGAAAAGTCCATCAAAATCCGTTCAGTAGTTTTTAATTGATGCGTGTACAAACACAAACAAACAGACAAACATTCCAAAAATGATTGAAATGTGTTCTATTACTTATCCTTAGACCCCTAAATTTTTTTTTTGCAAATATCTTCAATGTACAGACACGCGATGTTTACGATTTTATTTATTAGATAAAATCAAAAGCATATTAATATCCTCACTGCAGAGGCCTACCCTCTCAACCAGGGCATACGGGATGGTCTTGGAGCCAAACCAGGTCTTTTTTTGCTAATTATAATCATATTAACCGGGTGGCTTAAAGTAGAGCCACCTCATATCTTCCCGTGGTTGTCGTCAAGGTGACTAAGGGGTTGCACCCAGGGATAGCAGCAGCATTATCCTGAGTTCTCTCCTCATTACTGCGATCACCAATCCGCCTAGCAAGCGTGGTGATTATCGAAAATACCCCAATGGACAGCCCACCGAAACTGGCATTCTATTGGGAAGGCTTATGTTTAATAGTGGACATATTTTGCTGATGATTTCCGATTGACAATTCAGAACATTACGATGGGTCACCGCAGTGGGCCCACGAGTCTGGTGGGGTTCTATCAAAGTAAGAAATCAACGATTTTCTATGTACTACCAGATAGAGCGTTCCAAACAATCGCTCTATTCCACGCAAGTAGCCACCACTCTTTCACATTCACTTTGAAACTTGTGCAGTTACTACTCAGAACATTTAATTATTACTAAATATTGACATTATTTAACCGTAGCGTCAATATTTAGTAATAATTAAATGTTCTGCGTAGTAACTGCACAAGTTTCCAAGTGAATGTGAAAGAGTTGTGGCTACTTGTGTGGAACAGAGCGATTGTTTGGAACGCTCCATCTAGTAGTACATAGAGATCGTTGTAAGAAATCAGATTACTGACAAATCCTTTCATTGCAGAAACCTGGCAAGATCAACTTTGTGGCGACATTCAAGTCCATAGAACTGAAGGACATCAACGGAGCCGCGAGCGTCGAGGTGTTTGAGGGATAAAGTACCTATTATAAAGTCGAAAATGTACTAAATTTATAAGTAAAAAAGTGTGTTGTTGAATGACAAAAGCTGTACTAGTCCAGTTAGACAGGAACAAACGAGACTATGAAAAAAGATTCGTATGAAGGCAGCAAAGTAGTTATATTAAAGTCATCTACAAGTTTTTATATCATTATTGTGCAATAAAATCTTGTAGATGAGTGAACAGATAATTCCAAGGACAATAAATGCAATTATAAAAAACACCATTTGTAGACGACTTTAATTACTTTGCTGCCGTTGGTATTTCAGTCTAGACTATCAGAAACAATGCTCGCACCGCTATAACCTTCTAACCTAATAGACGAGGTGCCAGCTCGTTTTTCCCGAGCTGTTTAGATTCTAGTGCTTCTTTACCTTACTTTTAAAAGGATGGTTAGTTGGTTTCACGGGGTGGGGGGGGGTGGGGGGGGGGGGATAGTTTTCACCCACTAACACGGCCGGGCTTGTTCGCTGAAAAATTTGGAGGATACTCTTAAAAATATAATCTGATTTTTTTTCTTTTCCATAGAGTCCCGATTGCTACAGTCCAACCCATTTTTTGGCTGAAGGTTTTGTCCAAGTAGTATCCGTACCAACCAGTACCAACAAGTTTATAACAAGTTGTATTATTTATATTTCTGCATTTAGTTTACATTTTATTTGAAGATTTAACTCGAACAGAAGTGACATTAAACTTAGATGTATTTGTGACAATAGTTGTGAACTGTGGTTGCAGTCATGACAAATATATTGCATTAAAGCAAAGGGTAGCTACAAACTTGCAATTTTCTGGGACAAACATTAGGAAACCTATTTGATCTCCTTTTTGTTATTCTCTGCTAGGAATTTTCATTTACTGTAAATTGTCTTGGAAATGTTATATAACGTTAGTTTCAAAGAGTGACATAATATTTTACATTAAGTACCTATAATTATAACTTACCTAGATGTATAAGCCGCCATTTTATAAACAAATTTTTATATTTTTATTAAGATTTTTATATTGCAAATGGAAATAAAAAAACGTTACTTTTAAAAAAAAACAAATGTTTATTCACACAGTTCCGCGCAAAGTACACCATTTTCACTTATACCGACCAACCACAGGTTGACCTTTAACATCCAAACTTCGAAGAAATATCATATCATGAAGGAAAATAATTTTCGCACCTCATAAGTCACTTCAAAATTCTTACACCAAAAAGTACCAAGTTTTTACCCTCATTGATTGACACTAATTGGTTATTAAGTTGAGTCATCTGTTATCCAATTTAATAATCAATTAGTGTCAATCATGAAGGTAAAAACCTTGAGGTGACTTTTGATGTCCGAAAATTGTTTTCCTTCATGGTTATGACCTGTAGTTCTCAATAACCCAGGAACCTTAAGGGTCTTGTACCACCCGGCTACTATGGTTACTATGCCTTGTAAGTGTTCGATCTTTGGAGTCGCTAGAAAACAGTGAAATTTTGAAAAGAAGCATAAAAAATATACACCGTTTCATGATTTAATGTCGAAGTGGTACAATATTGAATGTATATCCACATCAATTATATATTTAGGACATATTTATATTCAAATCACCTCAAATTCGTAACCAGCTTCAGAATGGTAGCAAAAGAACTCAATTAGATACGAACCACAGTTATGAGATGGTATAAAAAGAAACGATTTGTAACTGGTTACGAATAGGTAATTTATATGTCTTTGTAAAGCTAGTTTTGAATCTCAGTAAAAACGGTTTGAATGGAAAATGTCCTGAATATAAAAATGGAAAATCTACCAGCAACGAAGAGATGAAAAATTTATAGAAATTAAAAGAAAGTCTTTTCAGTCAAATTTCAGAAAAACTAAAAAAAAACTTTAATAGGCTTTTGCTGATTATTCTGTCCAGTGACAGGGACATTTAGTACCAAATAGAATAACATTTATATTTTTTTATATATGAAGCTTTTTTTATCATCAGAGCAGAAAGCGGTGTTGTGACATTCATTGGGTAAGGCCTATGCCCTGCAGTGGACGTCAGCAGGTTAATATTGAGTGTCCATGTTACCAATTACTAATTTTTAGTACCCTCGTTAAAGGGGTAGTGGTAGCCGAGTGAAACACGACCGTAAAACCTCAACCAATATACAAAGTCGTTGTCCATTTAAAATAAAATTATGGAAAACACAACAAGCTCAGCAAATATCGAAAACAATACAACAGAAATGTTACTTGAGTACTTTGTTAATTCAAGACGTTAAATTTAGAACTATGAAGGTAACAAAAATGAGGCTTGAACACGGTATATGTACCGCACACTCGGTAAGCTCTTGGGTCGTTTTCGTAACTATTGTACATCACTATATTCCGTTTCAGGAACGAAAATAATATTTACCAACAAATAGCATTACGAATACTAATATAATCAAAGCACTCACTTTGACGACCTCCGTGGCGGAACGGGTAGCTCTCGGACTGCCACGCCGGAGGTTGCGGGTTCGAACCCGCTAGGGGCAAATGTTCGTATGATGAATATGAATGTTTGTACCCAAGTCTTGGATGTTTATATATTTATTTAAGTATGTCTATCCGTTATCTAGTAACCATACCACAGGCTCTGCCTAGTTTGGGACTGGATAAAAAAATCAATGAAATTTTAAATTTTTCCATAGCAACGAGCATAATAAATAAAGGTAATTCTTTATTAATTGTTCCTGCAACATTAGTATTGGCCAATATAACTCTAAAACAGGGTATGCGCCGTGATTGAAAGTTACCTTCATGTTCAGGCCAGGACTACAAGATCCCGGTAGGCCTCCGGTTCCGACTAGGTAGACAAGTCTCGTGTAGTCGGAGCTTATGTGTTCCTGGTCTCTCTGAGTACGACGGTCGACTACAACCACTCAACATAACATTGATTTTTGTAATAAATCTTGACCTGGCAAGACTGCCAAGATGAGTTGATGGTAACATCTTAAAAACAACAAGTAATAAACGAAACCTTATATTTTGAGAATAAAATGTAACTATATTCCATTACAAATGAATGACGAATTCAAACAAATATATCCATTTACATGAAGCAAAGACTAGTTTGTACTACCACGTAAACTTTACAATCCATTTCGGTACACCATCTATGGTTTATTTTGTTTCCAAGCCGCAAATAAGTTTGCTTTCATGAGCCATTTGTGTTGGAACCAACGATCTCTATGTACCACTAGATGGAGCGTTCCAAACAATCGCTCTGTTCCACGCAAGTAGCCACAACTCTTTCACATTCACTTTGAAACTTGTGCAGTTACTACTCAAAACATTTAATTATTTTCTAAATATTGACATTATTTAACCGTAGCGTCAATATTTAGTAATAATTAAATGTTCTGCGTAGTAACTGCACCAGTTTCATTGTGAATGCGAAAGAGTTGTGGCTACTTGCGTGGAACAGAGCGATTGTTTGGAATGCTCAATCTAGTAGTGCATAGAGATCGTTGGTTAGAACAGATGTTACATAATATTCTGCCACTTTATTCTTGGTAATGTAAGGAACATCGTGCTAGGACGGTCGATGGTATCGCTGTATACAGGGTAACTTCGAAATTACAGTAAATCTTAAAACCCGTTAAATAAGTATGACAATGCTTGACTTTTATTCTGAGACTTTTTGAAAATTAAGTAATAAGTATGTAAGTAACAAGTGACTGGTGCAATTTGTATGGTTCTAAATGCTTTATGGCTCTGCATTCACCAGACGTTCCAAGGGGGTAATTTGCTATATTAAAAGCAGATGGTCTGGAGTCAGTCGGCCACAGCTCAGGTGACATAAAATCATTACAATGTAGCCTTAGGGTTATTTTTGTCTCCACTGCAGGAGCACAACCCTCTCTCATCTGCCGGAGACAGACGGAGGATTTGGCCTACACTCCCCGCGCTGGCCAGACGGGTTGGGAAGGAGCCTTACCGTTAAAAGCGATTTTTTTCAGGCAACCTATGGGTGATGGGTGCAAACATATAAAAGATATGTTTAATTATTTTATTTTGTATTTCCACACTATACAACACAGCCTGCATACGATCCACTTCCCGGGCTAGTAGCCCACTGTACTATTTTCAGGAGGTTACCCTGTATATTGTAGATATACAGTATGTAACAAAAATAGTGTCCAACGTCACATATCCGACACTAATTTTGCTACACCCTGCATCATATTAAAACTAACAAATGTAATATAATCTGCAAACAATGTATCGGTTATTCATCAAAATAATACTTATAAACGAGATATATTTTTTAAAATATATAAATAAATACACCATATTGCCACGCATAATAAAAAAAGTTAGACTCGAATAATAATGAGTTGGTACTTCGGTAGGTAGCGGGAATATCAATATTTCCGGTACCGATTTCTTTTATTCAATTACATTACATACTGTATAGAATAAAATCGAATTCGAGTTCATGCTGTCTACTGACTGGTGTTTATTCTTCAACTTTTGAAGGTGATGATAATGACGGAGGTTGAAACATTCTGTCATTTTTTAAAATAAGTAACGTTTACAGAAATCGATTTTACCCTATATTAATTTGCTCGTAAATAACTTCTTACTCTGCCAAGTGCAATCCTTTGCGGAGGCGATACAAACAAAATCATTATAAATACTACTCCCAATTTTTCTGTACAATTGGTAGGAAGCGACCAACGATCTCTATGTAGTACTAGATGGAGCGTTCCAAACAATCGCTCTGTTCCACGCAAGTAGCCACAACTCTTTTACATTCACAATGAAACTTGTGCAGTTACTACGCAGAACATTTAATTATTACTAAATATTGACGCTACGGTTAAATAATGTCAATATTTAGTAAATAATCAAATGTTCTGAGTAGTAACTGCGCAAGTTTCAAAGTGAATGTGAAAGAGTTGTGGCTACTTGCGTGGAACAGAGCGATTGTTTGGAACGCTCCATCTGGTAGTACATATAGATCGTTGGAAGCGACTAAATAATTTGTACATGAAACTTAAAATACTGTGATCACCGTGGATACTGACTGTGGGCCTCGACAAGGTTTAAGTCGCTCAGCGAGCTATGGAGAGGGCTATCCCGAGTAAAGTATAGATAGTCGCTTTGAAGGATATGATTCGTAATGAAGAGATCTACGAAGAACGAAGGTAAACGACATAGTTAGCAAGCTGAAGTGGCAGTGGGCAGGCCACATATGCCACAGAACCGACGGCCGTTGGGGCAGACGCGTTCTGGAGTGGAGACCGCGGATCGGCACTCGCAGGGTGGGACGCCCCGCCGCCAGGTGGGCTCTTCTACGAAGAACGAAAGTAAACGACATAGCCGAAAGAATTAGCAAGCTGAAGTAGCAGTGCGCAGGCCACGTCATGCATGATGCGCCACCAGAAGTGTTCGCCATAGATGAGGTGTCTATGGGCTCTATATTCTAAAGGCGATGCAGTGATCTGACATTTCAAGTGTTGCCAGTCTTTGCAGATTTTTAAATAGTGATGTACCTCAGTAATCGATTCCATTATTCGGTAGCGGTTGCTCTGCGGCATTATCCACGTAACTTATTTTTTTAGGATTTATATTTTTATAGCATATTTTTAGTACTGAATAAAGTTAGTTTTAATTTGAATCACTATCGCCGCCAACATGAATAATAAAGCTATCTGTACACCGTCAATCGCATGATCAAATCGCAGCATTTTATTCTCTTCTATCACGCTTCATATTTTGTACCCCATGCTCAAAAAGAGCTTCAACTTCTATAAATTTATAAGTTTCGTTATGCCTTGCGACTTGCGACTTGCCCGTGACTTATGCCCACATAAGGTATTCTACAGACTAGTCTGAAATATCGATACATTCCGTTGTATTAGTTAAATCATTATTTTCGCTGGTAACATTATAAGTGTCGTATATAGAACTTTGACAGATGTCAACGTCAAATCACTGCATCGAATTAAAAGTACGACTTTATGTCATAGTACGAGTTAGTCTGCCGCAAAGGATTGCACTAGGTGAAAAGTTCTTCCAGCATATAATTTGTTAATCCGAAATAAGCCAAGCTTATCGACTAACTGTACGACGTCGACTTGCGTCATTTACGAGGGTAACCGTACAAATACAATCCTATTTCTAGATGAAGTTGTTCAACACTTAACAATAATTTATGACTTTACTGTCGCTGTGTCAGGAATCGACTCCATGGTAAGGGTTAGGAAAATATGGTTTCAGTTATATATAATGTTTGATATGTTATGCATTTCGGTTATGAATTCTATGTATGCCTGTAATATTAGTGAGGAAGATAGAAAAAATATTGTTAAAAAGGGGCCAAGTTATCTTTACATAATATACAAGATCACATCAATTGTTCTATGTTAATTTCTAGAAGTTTTAACTGTTATTGGTTTGTGCAATAAAGTATATTGTAACTTTAAGTGTCTTAATGCCATCTATGCAGTCGCGCGAAAACTACTTATCGAATTCCAGTTTGACAAATGGTTGTCAAGTGCAGAGTTTTTTATTTAAATAAAATAATTTTACGGCTTTGGAAGATAAGTCCTTTTGAGCCAGTATTCTCACTTCATTCAAGATTCTCCCTTACTAAAGTTGATAATAAACTTTAGTAAGGTTTGATGTTAGGAAGTTCTTCGATTTAAGAAGATCAGTCACGTTTATTTATGTTTTCTTTATAGTGTACACACGCACCGACATTTTTTGAACAATATACTGTCACTACCTGTCACCAAATACCGAAGGATACATTATTTTGGGAAAAAACAAATACACAACATACTGTTCTCCAAAAAATGCGGGAACGTGCCGACAGGTGGCTAATAATGTTTGCCTTACGTAAAATAATTGTTAAGTTCTCAAAATATTGTATTTTTCCTAACTGGAAACACAGCTTCCTCCTAGCTCCGCCATTCATGGCGGACGGGCGCACAATTTGTAACCTGCAATACATGCTTTGGATCGAGCAATATTCTACTAACACCAAGTTCAAATAACTTTTCCATACATTCTTAACAGAAAAAGGTTCTGCACATTGTTGACCTTACAAAAGACCATAGAGTCAATTCCAGCGCACAGCGAGACTAACCATAACCTAATGTACTTTGGCTTTGCCCGTGACTAACTTCGCGTACTCTTCGTAGAACCGAGGGAACAGCTGGATGGCCAGGTAAACGACGCCGAGATAGGAGACGATAGCCAGCGTCAAAATCAGGTCGAACACCGCTGGCTTCACACTGAAAAGGAAATCTTAATGTTTAAAGTGGTATAATAAATAAATAAATATCTCAGACATTCACACCAATTATCCAGTCCCAAACTATGCAGAGCCTGTGGTATGGTTACTAGATAACGGATACACATACTTAAATAAATATATAAACATCCAAGACTTGGGTACAAACATTCATATTCATCATACGAACATTTGCCCCTAGCGGGATTCGAACCCGCAACCTCCGGCGTGGCAGTCCGAGAGCTACCCGTTCCGCCACGGAGGTCGTATAAGGTGTATAATCGCCTCCAACCTTCCCGTGGTAATCAAGGCGACTAAGGGGTTGCAGCGTTCTCCTGTGTATATTAAGATCATAACTGCGATCACCTGCCAAGCGTGATTTCCTTGTATTTTAACACTTGATTGGAAAACAATAAAAAAAATTATTTTTAATGCACGTCTTAGAATAGGGCCACCCTCAGTCTTCCCATGTGTCAAGGCGACTAAGGGATTTCACGGGCAGCAGCGTACTCCTGTGTATATAATTACTTCGATTACTAATTCGCCTGCCAATCGTGGTGATTAAGGCAAATCCCCCAATGGATAGCCCACCAAAAGGGGCATTCTATTGGGGAGGCTTGTGTTCAGCAGTGTATTTTGGAGGATGAAACAATGAAATTAATATCATACGTATATATGACGATGCCACAGTGCATCGTTTTTAAGGTCATGCATAATAATCCATATCTTATCTTCTTAAGGGGCCAGGAAGACCTGGTGACACTTCGACCCTTCAGGATCTTTTGTGCCAAACCCCTGTCCACCGACGCCAAGCCGATTTGGTGAACTTCACATACTCCTTAGAATTTCTTCTTTAGCGTATGCAGGTTTCCTCACGATATTTTCCTTCACCGAAAAGCCTGTGGTATTATAAATAAACCGTACTTAAGTTTCGTTTTGTTTCACTGGTTTGAACTAGTGATGTGCCGGATCGTTAAAAGATGTATATCCGCGGATACGGATCTGAATACGGATATTTGGTCTCAAGATCCGCGAATACGGATCTTAACTTTCTTAGAGTACGCGGCGGTAAATATTGCATATCGACCTTTGGGAAGAGACAAGTTATTGACCTCTTTAAGAGTTACCTCTCATATTAGATTGTCTCTTTCCAAAGGTCGATATGCAATATTTGAGTTATGTACTATTGGTATCGTACTCACTACGATAAATGTTTGCAATATAAAGGTGCCAAATACGATTTTAAGACATAAAAAATAATCCGAATGGAATTTAACAGTTTTTCATTGTTACCTAATAATCACCTATATATATAAATTTTCATCTATGAATTGAAAATTAATAAGGTAAACGATCCGTAAAAGACCCGCTAAAAAGAAACGGATACGGATCTTTCTTCTCCCTCGGATATCCACGGATACGGATATCCGGTACATCACTAGTTTGAACACACGACCTCATGAACGTGAGGCGAGTGCACGACCAACTAGGCTACCACGGCTCTTAATCCTATTAATATTATAAATGCAAAAGTTTGGATATTTCGATGTTTGTTACTCAATCACGCTTCAACCACTGACATATCGGGATGAAACTTGGCACATATATAGGTTAGGTCCTGGAATATGACATAGGACAGTTTTTATACCGAAAAAACATCCCATTCCTACGGGAAATACACAATAATTTGTGATGTTGAGTTGTCCACGCAGACGAAGTCCATATAACTTTGGATATTATATTTAATTTTAGTTATAACTTGACATTCATCATCATCATCAGGTTATTTTTGTCTCCACTGCAGGAGCACAACCCTCTCTCATCTGCCGGAGACAGACGAAGGATTTGGCCTACACTCCCCGCGCTGGCCAGACGGGTCGGGGAGGCCTGATTGATGTTTTATAATGTATTCCCTTAGTCGCCTTGTACGACATCCACGGGAAGAGTTGGAGTGGTCCTATTCTACTCTACCGGAAACCACACGGCAACTTGACATTAAACTTTACTAAATATTAGGCTGGCGGCCTGGGCGCGCTCTGGACGCGAGTGGCCACCGATAAACTGATCTGGAAGAGGGAGGGGGAGGCCTTTGCCCAGAAATGGATGACTATGTGAAATGTGATAATTAATAAGTAATATTAATGAAATGACTAATTTAATATTAATTTTTACCATTGACTAATTTTGCATATTATTAAAATTATAATTTAACGGTACGACATGTGATGTAACTAATTAACTAAATTGAATTATTATTATTTTGCCCTACGAGTGACATGTAATTATGTATTCTTGACTATATATGCAATTAATTGTTAATGTAAATGCTTATTCGTATTCATAATGTAACAACCACTATCTATAGGAGGCTTAATAAATAAAATATTATAAATATACACGGTGCTACTTTGCATTCTTGCCATATTCACAGAGCTAATAGTAGAGAACATTACCTATTATTTTAGATAAACTAGAGACTCTCATAAATAAAGCACCCTAAGTTTTTAGTAAACTTTGTTTTGCAGTACACATAGGAATAAACCAATTTTTTCTCGCACGTTCAACAGGCGCAATAGGAATAAACCAATGTGGGCGTGGCCAGGCCTGGCGTGTAAATGAATTGATTTCAGATTTTCCTTCCTACTTTACCGCCAACAATGCCTAATTTAATATCATTACATTGTTGTCCATTTCTTTGCAAAGTAATAAATTAGGTATTTTTGGCGTACCTAGTTAAAAAGCTAAAATCATCTAATAAGATTTAAAATTTATAATTTTTAATTTGTAAATGTACAATTAATTGGTTATTTACAAGTTCCTACTTACAAAATGTACGTGCTGCGAAGCAATTGTTCAAAATGTCCTCCGTTTTGATGAAGGCACAGTCTAGCACGGCGAAGCGAATTTCGCTTTAGTTTTCGCAACACATAAACGTTTTGTTTCACTGTTTCGAACGCTGGAACAAACCTTTCGCACTGTCACTGTTTAACACATTTACACTGTCTATCTACTCTGAGTATACCAAGCGTTTCACGTCACTCCAAAAATAATAGTCCATCGGAGGAATAGTCCGGAAACCGTGGTGGATGAAATAAGAGCCCAGTAAATTCCCGTCGATTGAGACTAAAGCGGTGTTGAAACGAGTCTCGCTTAATTTTTCGAGGATTGTGATCACGATGAGTCCACCAGTGCTCATTATGGATATTAAAAATTCCAACTCTCGTAAACCGGCTTTCGTCAGTCCACAAGATGTTGACATGTCGGTTGTCCAGTAGCCAGCGACAAAATGTACTCCGTGAGGCGTTATCTTGAGGGAGCAGATCTTGGACTTTCCGAAAGTGAAACGGACGTTGTTATTCACTTTTCAAAAGTTTCCACACTGTCTTGTGGCTCACACCGAAGTAACGGCCTGCTTCCCGGGTACTGGCACGAGGCTCTCTTTCAAGGTACTCGAGAATTGACTCTTGCAATTCGACTGAGAGTCCTACGCTGCCTCGAGCTTGAGCGTGGAACCGGCGATGGTCTCTAAGTCTCTGCGTGACATGCTCTCTAAGTCTCTGCAAGCATCACCTGACGGGTCGGCCTCGGTTGGTTAGGAAACATTTCCACAAACATTTCTACGGCTTGTCGCAAACTGTTACCACTTATTGCGTCCAAGCGCACCATTTCTACTAATTAAATATTTGAATACGCTTCAGTCATTTTTACAACAATATTTTTGAGAATAATGACAGCAGTTGACAATCAAATAATATCATTGAATAAAGAGACAAGATTAGCATAAAGAGTCTATGTCATGTCGTGATCTTACGAATGATAAAAGTGATGTGCATGCATTACGATAATTAGTGGTGTGCTTAACAGATTGTCGATAAAATAAAATAATCCAAACCAAAAAAAAAAAAATTACGTCGTGATTTTTTTTATTGATTTGTGTTTAGTATCAGTAATATAGTTACCTCTGTAAATATGGCAAGAATGCAAAGTAACATCCTGTATAAAAAAATTTGGTTTTTTGCCCTGGTCCTATCAATCTGAAATTTGGAACGTGCCTACAAGTCAAACTGTCAATTAAAACTCACCTATAGACGTTCAGCACAGCTCTCGTGGGCCCGTACAAGACATACTCCGGCTCACGTTTGTCCACAAGGTGCGTGCTTACTGTCACTTCCGTGTACCGCGACAGCGCTCTCTCCAGCGCGCCTGTTACACCTGCAATAAAACAACCTCAGTTTCAAAGTCAAAGTCAAAATCATTTATTGCATATGAGTACACTTGGTACATTTATACACGTCATTTTTTTTATCGACTACCGCTTCCTAGGTGTTAGCGCTGCGTGAAGAAGAAACGGCGCAACAAACTTCACGCAACACATCTTTTAAAAATCAAGTTTGCATACAATTAATAAAGACTTTGCGAAGCTGAATTAACATTAGTACCAGACATCTTTGTTAGGTTCCCGGCTTAGAATCGGGCCACTCCCAATCTTCCTGTGGTTATCATCAAGGCGACTATGGGCTTGCACCAGGGACAGGCAGCAGCGTTCTCAAAATATTAAAATCATTACTGCGATCACCAATCCGCTTGCCAAGCTTGGCGATTACGCTTTATTTCATCGCAATTGGGTGTCCATAACCAAAGATAATATATACTAGACCATAACTCAATCAAAAGTTATGGACATTTTTAGTTTTCAAATATATTAGTAAGTAAGGTTAGTATGCATAACAAAGAAGTATAAATTTAATGTTCGGTACTATTCAGATTGCGATGAGTCCACAATTGGAGCTGTAGCGGGAGTGGGGTGGAGGCGGGAGCTGGAGTGGGAAGGAGAGCGGATTCTGTAGTCGTGTAGCTCGCGTGAGCGGAGCCGCCAGCAAAGTTAGTAAAAAATAACATTAAAATTATTGAATAACAACATATGAGAAATCTATCGGCGTATCTTTGAAGGATATGATTCGTAATGAGGAGATCCGACGAAGAACGAAGGTGGCCGACATAGCCGAAAGGATTAGTAGGCTGAAGTGGCAGTGGGCGGGCCACATCTGTCGCAGAACCGACGGCCGTTGGGGCAGACGAGTTCTGGAATGGAGACCACGGATTGGCACGCGCAGGGTGGGACGCCCCGCCGCCAGATGGACCGACGACCTAAAGAGGGTGGCCGGAAGCGGCTGGATGCGGAGGGCGGAGGACCGGGTGTGGTGGCGTTCATTGGGGAAGGCCTATGTCCAGCAGTGGACGTCTAAAGGCTGACATGATGATGATATATGAAATATTAAATTAACATAAACAATTTGCTGGGGGCATATTCTTTGTTCACAACGGGCAGTCCCTTAAGATGCATGTGATGTGTCGAGTTTTGTTTTACCTGCATTTGGCGTGGACGTGGATATTATCTGTGGCGCTCTCGGCTGTGACGTTAAATATTTGTACCAGTGCCTGATGGCCGCCTCGTCAACGCCCTGAAAAAAAAACAATTGTGTTAGAAGGGAACCTCTCGAGGTATCACTTTGATGTATCTTATAATGGGGGGGGGGGGGCAGACACGTCGACCTTGTGAGATCTTTTGAACTGTGGGAGGCAGCTAATATCACACATCACCACTCATACTACTGATTGCTTCCACAACACCAGAGCAACGTGGGCGTGGGCGTGGGAAAAGGGGAGTGGGTGTGGGAGCGGAAGCGGGAGCGGGAGGGGAGTGGGAGCGAAGGCGGGGGCGGATATGTATAGAATGCCTCTTTTGGTGGGCTTTCCATTAGGAAAAATTTGCCATAATCACCACGCTTGGCAGACGGATTGGTGATCGCAGTAATGATCTTAATATACACAGGAGAATGCTGCTGCCCATCCCTGGTGAAATCCCTTAGTCGCCTTGACGACACCCACGGGAAGATTTGGGGTGGCCCTATTCTAAGCCGGGAACCACACGACAAAAAGTATAATGCGGCGACGGAATTCAGATTACGATGACTAGTCTTTGTTGACTATACTTTGTTGTACTCTGTACCTCCTAATGTAACTGAAAACTATATTATAATTCTTGATTGAGTGAGACGATTGCGATGAAATAATGACTACCCTTCCCCTTTGAACCCTTTGTAAACCCTGGGAGTCTATAAAAGAAGTAGCGATTTTGCTGCGAGTTTTTACGCACCAAAAGCGCCCTTTTTGAGCTGGAGAGGTGAAAATATATATTATTGCAAATATGTTCAATGAAGTCAATGCCAAAATAGATCACCTTACCAGAGTTTCAATACGTAATACTTACAAGTGCCTCGTCGTACAGAGCTGCGTCTTCATCGTTGATCTCGCTTGTTAAGTTATATATGTGGGAGGCGAGCGCTCGCGCCGTCAAGGCAATGTTGGTGACCAGGTTCCTTAAGTGAGGCTCCGACGCCGTGTCGAGGATAGAACTGCGGGCTGGGTCTTTGTGACTCTAAAAAAAAAACAAAAAAAATATTTAGAAATGAAAGTCTGAAGATAATTCATCGTACAAATCGCACATGAAACTATATGATATTCTTTATTGCACAAAGTTTAAAAGTAAATACAGTTACAAATTTTGTGTACAAAGGCTTATCTCTAAAAGAGATCTCTTCCAGCCAACCTTACAGGGTGTGAGACAAGGCACTAAGAGCGAGGGGGCAAAAGTGCATAATATACTACATAATTACTAAATACTGAAACTACTTTACACACATATATATATATATTAGAGATGTACCGACTAGTCGCCGACTAGTCGGGAAAGCCGACTAGTCGGCCATATTTGTAGTCGGCGACTATTCGGCTAAAAGTCGGCTAAAACCGCCGACTAGTCGGCCCATTTTTTTTTCCTTAATTGTTTAGTTCCTCTACTAATAAAATAATATACGTTGTGTTAGCTACGTAATTTAACATTGTTTTATTTTTTACTAATTAAAACACCAAGTCTCACACGTAAACAATGATAAAAAATGCAATGCCCTTGAGTATGCACCCTTACTTTGTGAAAGACATTAATTTAATGGAAAGTGTCCAGAGAAAAGCTACAAAAATCCCTTTCTGCCTAAAGAAGAAACGTTACGAACAGAGACTGCAAATTTTGAAACTGCCCTCCCTTCAGGAACGACACAATCGTGGTGACCTTATCGAAACCTCAAAATACTGACTGACAGATATGACTGTCCTGACCTGAAGTCCATCTTCAACCTCAATTGCATCCACAGAGCAAGGCACAAAAATGACATGAAGTTGTTGACAACTCAATCTAACACCCTCGTCGGCCACAACACGCTCAACAACAGGGTCGCGAGCACGTAGAACAAGTTACCGCAGGACGTTATCGATGCCCCTTCAGTGAACACCTTTAAAAACAGACTAGACAAGTTCAACAAAAACCCGTGTTACAAGTGACAATTCAAATACTTAAATACACCAGTTCAGATATAGGCATACCAGCAAATTGCTGCTCGCCTATTATCCCTATAATAATAATGTAAACAAAAACACGTCCCGACAAGTCCGCCTGGCCGCCGCCGGGCGCCACGCGCCGAAACACGAGCCGAAAGACTATTCACGAATATTGCCGATGTCATCCGAAAGCAATGATCGGCTTGGCCGACTAGTCGGCCGACTAGTCGGCCACTTTGCAGCCGACTAGTCGGCTAGTCGGGTAGTCGGCCAAAGTCATAGTCGGCCCATCTCTAATATATATATTTCATTCCAGATTAATAGTCCTATGAAAACCAACGCTATTTACGTCTCGGTAACATATACATGAAAGGGTCACCAGCAGCAAAAACAGGTTTGTATTACCATGTAAACTTTGCAGTCCACTTAGGAACACCATCTATTGTGTATTTTGTTTTCGAGACGCAAATGCGTTTGTTTTCATAGGACTATTAATCTGGAATGAAATATACATACATATTACATATAGTAAATAAATATTTATAGTAAATAATAATAAATATAATAAACATACATAAATACATACATATCATATTATACTGAGTGAGACAGATAGTGCTCTTTTAGTTTAGTTTTAAAGGATGTCACCGACGTACTATCTCGAATGACAGTCGGCAGTTTATTCCACATCTGCGCGGCTCGGACAGTAAAGGAATTGACTATGCATGTATGTCTAGTTTGTGGCCCCGTAGCCTAGTCGGTAGTACACCTGCCTGCGAAGCTCGGGGTCGCGGGTTCGAATCCCTCCCAGGGCAAACGAGTGCTCGAGTGGAGACCGCGACTGGGCTGGCGTAGTGTGGGACGCCCTCTGGCTAGATGGAGCGACGATCTGCGTAAGGCGGCTGGCTGTGACTGGATGAGAAGAGCCGAAGATCGGGTTCAGTAGCGCGCCTTGGGAGAGGCCTATGTCCAACAGTGGACTCTTTCAGGCTGATGATGATGCTACCCATCTGGCACCGAGAGTCATCGTCAGTACCTGTATAGCGCTGGTGTAAACGCCGTCATTCTCATCCTCGCGTCGGCCAGTTTGATCTAGATGTAGATGACATTCACCTTACGTCTACAGGTGATCAAAAATTTTTCGAACCTCAAAGTTTTTGCCTTCGTGATTGACATTAATCCTACTAATATTATAAATGCGAAAGTTTGGCTGTTTGGATGTTTGTTACTCAATCACGCTTCAACTATTGGACGGGTCGTGATGAAACTTGGCATACATATAGGTTAGGTCCTGGAATCGGACATATGATAGTTTTTATCCCGAAAAAACATCCCATGCCTATGGGAAATACATAATAATTTGTGATGTTTAGTTGTCCACGCGGACGAAGTCGCGGGCAATAGCCAGTTGGTTATAAATTAGATAACAGATGATCATCTGTTATCTAATTTAATAACCAATTGGTGTCAATCGTGTAGGTAAAAACTTTGAGGTGACATATTAGGTGCGAAAAATTATTCTGCTTCGTGGGATGACTCTTACATGCCAGCAGTGTCATGATATCTGGCTCGGAGCGTGATTACCTGTATAGCGCTGAGCGTGAACGCCGTCATCCTCCTGATGCTGAACCGCTCGTGTTGCCAGGCGAGCACCTCGTCAGCCAGGTTGATCTTCTTATGTGTAACGCCGGCCCCGAGCCGGGACTTGAAGGAGTGCGCGGCGCCGCCCGCGGCGGGGGGCTTGGACACGTGCATCGTGAGGGCGGGGCCCGAGGAGACCGAGTCCAGGCACATGGCGAACGAGACGTCCTGCAACAAGTAACACCTAGCAATGATGCCAATAGAAATTACATACATGATGCTCACGCCTTGTTCCGGGGGTAGGCAGAGACGATGCGTCGCCACTTTGCGCAATCTAATGACGCAGAGTGGCTTTCCTTCATTCGCGTTTGGTCCCGTGATACCCCTTGACGTGATGTGTTGCGAACAGCATCGCCGCCTTGTTGAGGAGCCACGTTACCACGATAAGCTAGAGGAATACTTGTGCACTTCATTAGAGCCCGGCATGACTCGGTAAGGCTAATAGTGCCCGGAAGTCCCCCATCTCCGGGATGTCGCACGCTTACGACCAGGCTAGCCCCTGGACACGCATCTATCGGCACGGCAGACCTTGGATTGGCGGATGAGACAGGAGATGGGGGTAAGGGAAATATATAAATTAGACTTTCAATCACAGATGTGCTGATTGATAACACTGGTTAACAATGGTTTTGCCCATGAATGATGAAATACAAAAATATGCAGTACTTGGTAAATACTAATCATCAGTTATAATATTACAAGTGTCTTAGCTCGAGTTATCGAGCTATGCAAGTTTAATCTTGTATCGCGTTCGCCGCACTCTCGCAAGTTTCGACTTGTTCGTTATTACAGCACGGCTTTACTTTACTACATTTAATGGCGGCTCCACATTAGTGCCGTGAATTCACGCGCGAATTCACGCCATAAATTCACGGCACAAGTCGTGCCCTCCACATTCACGGGATGCTCACAATCGTTCGTGAAACCTGCCGCGAAATGGACGTAGAAGTTGCTGCTGCAATTACTTTGACAGTACATTTTCATAATGGTAATGTTCTAAAAAAGACCATTTCAGTTTCGTTATTCCAAACGTTCACGCGCGACTATATTTAGCGACTGCACACGTCCATACGCCTTTGTAGTCCGGAGTAAACTAGCACGGGGCCGTGAATGTGGATGTGTACGCGTGAACGCCGCGCGAAAGGGGCGCGAACCCTTTGTCGCGGGACAAAATACCGACTCTGATCGGGGAACAGCCGTGAACGCGCGTGAACACCGCGAAAACCATCCACATTCACGTTCACGCCTGTTTACGGAGCTTCACGGCACTAATGTGGAGCCGCCATAATACATCATATAGAACGTTAAGATTGCGCTGGCATTCGCTATCAAACACCGTGAAAATACAATTAGTGTATGACGTGGCAATAGCACTGTAACCTACAGCAACGTCATAAGTGTATCAAACAAATTTTGTTTTTAGTTTTTATTGTGAAGTTTGAACTAAAATTTGTGAATATATATTTTTGATTATGCCTCGTTCCTGTGAAAGCAATGACTGATATGTTAGCAGACTACTGCTGGACGTTGAAGAGAGAGGCTGTAGATATTATTTATAAACGGAAAAACAATATATTAACTCATTTTTTAATTTTATAATATGTGATTTATGAATATAATGTTATCTTAAGTCAAAAGATTTTTATTTGATTCCACAAAAAACGCGAGTTAACTCGAACTTAAAACTTAAATCAAAATGTATGTTTAGAGGTACTCTTTCGCAATTAGCACAACTCATTTCATGGATTAACAAAACCTTAAAATTTGTTAACCAGTGTAATTTAAGGTTTGGGTAATCTGGTATCATCAAATGGATGTTATACCCATAGACATAATACTAGATAATAGAGGTTGTTGACCGCTTTAGTTAGTGGCTTAGTCATTACACTCGAGCGCCGGAGGTCGTGGGTTCGATTTTACTGGGGACAAACAATTTTGTACAAGTTGGTCCCGGTCTGGATGTTATATTTGTGAATTGTCCTGTCCAATCGCACATGAGAAATTCCTAGTTTGGGAACAGATAAGTATATAGTTACTTGTTATCTAAAGTAACAAAATATAATACAAAATCTTGGCCAGAGAATCTCCATAAGCCATCGATTATTATAGGGTTACGGTTCCTTAGAACAAATTACTCTATATGTTATAGTTTCTGACTTCTCCGCATCAGAGAGAGAGAGAGAGAGAGAGAGAATACTAAATATTACTACGTGAAAGCGACACTACCTCCCCCCGCACTACTGCCGCCCGCCGGCGCCGAGCGATTAACGCTCTCAATTAGAAAGAGAAGCATTTATGTTGTCGACGTATAACCTTTTCTCTCTCGCGATGCGCTGGGTGCCACAGCCTTTACTTGCGCACACGCACGTGTATAGACAGGCTTTTCGCTTGTGTGAAATATCGGGGGTGTGCTCAAGCCCTGACCTGTAACAACGACGCATCAGTGGAGTCCAGCTGCTCCTCAAGCCATTTCTTAGCGGAGAAGTAGTTGAGCGAGTGTCCGGCTGACATCAGCGCGAATACTAACGACGCCCCGCCCCTTCCCGCTGCCGTCGCGTAGAGCCGCGAGAATATGCGCACCAGCTCGAGGACCGCTACTACGCCGCTGGCGTTGGAGTCCGCGCCTTGTGCGAGCTCCTGTAGAGATAAATAATAAATCATCATCAGCCGTAATACCACAGATGATGTAATAGTATGGTAATAATACGTCCACTGTTGAACATAAGCCTCCCCAATAGAATGCCACTTCTAGTGGGCTGTCCGTTGAAGGATTTGCCATAATCACCACGCTTGGCAGGCCAATTTCTTAGTCGTCTTCACGACACCCATGGATTGATTGGAAGTGGCCTTATTCTAACCTGCGAACCACGAGGCTGTTAAGTACGGTTTATTTATAATATCACAGCCTTTTCGGTGAAGGAAAACATCGTAAAGAAACCTGCATATGCCAAAGAAGAAATGTGACGTCTACCAATTCGGGAAGCTGGTGGACAGGGGTTTGGCACAAAAGATCCCGAAGTATCGAAGTGCCAAGAGCCGTGGTAGCCGGTTGGTTGTGCACTCGCCTCACGTTCATGAGGTCGTGGGTTCAAACCCCGCCCGTATCAATGAGTTTTACGAAACTTAAGTACGGTTTGTTTATAATACCACAGGCTTTTCGGTGAAGGAAAACATCGTAAGGAAACCTGCATATGCCGAAGAAGGAATTCTGAGGCGTGTGTGAAGTCCACCAAATCGGCTTGGGGCACCGTCGGTGGTCAGGAGTTTGGCACAAAAGATCCTGAAGGGTCGAAGTGTCGCCAGGTCTTCCTGGCCTCCTAAGAAGATAAGATAAGATCGAAGTGCCAAGTCTTACTGGCCCCCTAAAATACCCTTCCCCTTCCTCACAATATTTGTGAGTCGTAACTGTCAACTTATCGTAAGCGACAACTTTGCGACAATTAAACCTAAACCTTAAACATTCGATACTATAACCTATTTCGTAAAAAAAATTATTTCGCTTACATTATGCCTCAATATACACTCCCACAGGCAATTGTTGCACAAAATATTATCACAAAATCCGACTGACCTTATAAATACTAGGAACTAGACTACACTTACAGGCACAGCACTAGAGGTATCATAGTGCGCTGCAATGACTATAGTCTGGGTGGATCCAGGTCGGCCCACCAGCTTGCCGTGAAGTGTTACCGATTTGGAGTCCAGCTTCTGAGGAGTTGATGCTGACACCACTGTGGAAAAGACATTATGAAAATTGTTAATGGAAGAAATGTGTTACGAATTATGGTATGTCAGATGTTACAGACAAATGAGGCACTCCAACCTCACTTTGGTATAATGTTATCATTTAACTTTGCTACCATTTTGGCATTTTTCCCTGCATAAATGTAGATTAATTTAGTAAAAAGTTTAGTAAACCAGTTTCTTTATCATCGTCTGAACTGATATGGTGTAGTCAAGTATTATTTAGTTTGAAATTCGCAATGTGACATAGTTTATTTTTTTTGCTTGACCTCAAGCTCAAATTATGGTAAGTGACGATGAGGCCTTGAGCGCGCTTACCCAGAAGAATACATATGAATGAGAGCTAGACAGAAGCTAATATCATTAACATTTCAATATCCCACAAAGAAATAACTGAAGACAAAATTTGTGTGATATTCAAACTTGCCTATCTGATATCCGTTAGAAGACATAGTATTGAACATGGCTTCCAGTGCTGTCCCAGATCGGTCATCAGTTATAAAACTGTGCTGCAGATCCCGGAGTATGTCCTCGAACTCTGGCGACCACTGCGCGAAGTACACAGGAGCATTGATCTCCTGTGAGACCATCGCCATCTCCAGGAATTGGATATGCTGAGGAAAAAGAACCATTTATAACCATCTGGTAATGGGACCATGTTGAGACGACAATACTTATATCTGCATCAAGCGGCACTCAATGCTTTGCTATTCATATGCAGTTCATCAACTTGGACATACTTTTACCCTATGGGGCTTCAACCTGATCGATAAGTTAGAAAAAACATACATGCAAACAAGCATAAACCCAAAAAACCATTTATGTCTTTTTCAGATTCCGAAATTACAATAACAAAAACATTACATTGGTGTGGGTGATAGTGTTTATGCTTTGATATGTTAAAACAAAATACTACATCATCCAACAGGGGTTTAGCACAAATGATACTGCAGGGTTCCAGTGTCGCCAGGTCTTCTTGAGGTACCCATCCTCGTCCTCACAATAATATTGTGAGCCGTACACCCTTATATGTCCAACAGTGCACATATAAGGGCTGATATGACGATGATGATCCAATTTTGGCACAGACAACACTTTCTTCAGCTTATTTCATTTTCCACAGAAAGCTCCACAGCATTCTTTAGACAAGGAGATTATGGAGGATTAAAGTTATCATTAACTGAACTAAAGTTGCAGTATGAACAATAGCTTCTTGAGAAATATTTAATGCTAAAACAATTATTAAAAGTAAAGCACCCCATTGATTTACAGTCTAACAACATTAGCATATATTGGATGGAAATTTTAATTGGGGTACGGGACAAACCACTACTTTTCAAGAGCTGCAAAATACATAAGTTTTTTTTTTCTTTGTAACTGTAACTATTTTGTTTGTGCACAATTATATTAATCATATTAATGGATAGAGTTATTGAATTGACACGGTTTTATAAATATACAATACGATATAAACTTGAAAACTGAATTTGGAAACCAAAAAACAGATTTTGACATTTTATCCCTTACGCCAATTTAAATTTCTGGCGACGATATCCTTTCCTTACCTCCTTCTCCTGATCACTAAGCAAAGTATTATTTTGCGGCAGCACGAGTAACAGAGCTCCGGCTTTCGCTCGAATTTCCAACAGCTGTTCAATACTCATGTCTTGTATACGAGCGACCACACAATGCCTTGATGTACTCCAGGAGGTGAGAGAACGACCTTCCAGATTGAAGCTTGCACTGCGGCAGCCTGAGTGCAAGATAGTCACGTTATTCAATATTCCAATACGGAGCTGAAACATGATGCTTATGAAGCTATGAATGTAGTAGGCTCAATTCATTTGAAATGTGGTATTGGAGAATAGGACTACTGAGAATACCCTGAACAGTCAGAAGGATAAACTACTCAATATTGGGTAAACTCATTACAAAACAGGTCAGATAATGAGGACACAAGTTAAACACCATGCTTCAATGAGATCATATGGTATATGGACTTGCTGTAGTCAAGTAAAAAGTATTTAAATTATCAATTGACCTAGCTAACAATCAAAATACTTAGATCAATTTAGAGGCTGTACAGCCAATGAGTTGGTTAAATATAACACTCAGATTCTATATCTGTTGTACAAAGCTGTGTCTCCAGGATGAATCAAATATCCGCCCTTGTGCACTTTGTACAAAAATCTCTTTTTGACATAAAAATTTCCTTAGCACCCCCTTTTTACACCCTAACAAATTTATGTCGTTTTTTCACACAGCCCCTCTTTTATATATCGGAGTGTATGAAAGAGGGGGAATATGAAAACCAAAAACAAATTAGACCATTGGCCATAACATAGCTTTAGCCCTTTCTCGGAGAAAATAAAGTTCAGCTATAACTCATAATAAAATAATAAGGACTTAAGGAGACGTCGTTGTCTTTATATAAACAGCTTAGATTTCTTTAACAACCGTATACTATCTGATTAGTAGAGGATCCAAAAAATATAACCTCAAATTTACCGCATCGATTTTTTTGTTAATTTATTTATGAGATCTGTAAAGAACACTTGCACTCACCATGAGGGACGGTATGTAGGTCGTACTGCTGCATTCTATACACGGAAAACTCATGAGAAGCTGAGACAGGGTTGACTGGGGACATGATGATAAACATAGGCACAGCTACAAGCAAATAATAGGGCAAAAAGCCCTTAAATATTTCAGCAAACCCATCCGCCTCGTCTATCCACATTTTGCTGACTCTGTATTGGTAATGAAATTATCAGAGAAAACCAATATTTAACAATATAATCCAATTAGAAACCTTACAGTGTGTTATCTCGGTCAATGACACGGAATGACATTTGATTTGTGTGTGACCAGTTGATTTTAAAAACCGAAGAATTTGCAAAGATTTATTTAAATTGAAAATAGTTAATAATTTATGGTCAATATTTTCAATGAGCTCAGAGTGTTCAAAAGGGGGCGTTATGAAAAGACTTTTACATTAGTGTCCGACCGAAACAGGATTTGCAGCCGAAACCGAAACCGAATCTTCGTCCTCGGTCTCAGTTTCAGCCGAAACCGAAACTTATTTAGACATGTTAAAAATTCTATTGTGTGCTAAAATCTAGTGTATTATATAGTGTTAATTCTTGTTAAATGAAATAATAATAAAAAATAACAATTATAGTATGTAAGATAAAATACATTTCTTTGTTACAATAGGTACAACACACTTTATTGCAGAAACAAATACAGTTACAAGTTTTAAAAGTTGAAATAGTACAATTTAGGTCTTATCGCTCTAAGCGAAGTTATAAAATGTTATGCCAGAGAAAAAGGTAGGTTGCGCTGATTAGGAAATTTAAATGATATATATATATGGGTACTTATAAACATTATACGTAATATTAACTTTAACATGAACAGATATAATAAACAATGTTACTCTTGTAAGTAAACTCTACACGAACTCTCCCTAACAGAACGCAACAATTCATGAACACTGAGTTTCGGCTCGGCCGAAGTTTCGGCTGATTTTAGGCCGAAACCGAAACTTTGACCTCGATTTATTGGCCGAAACTAGCCGAAACCGAATCTTAGGTCGGACACTATTTTATACACACTAAGTATGTCACTTTTTGGCGTCCGTAGTATTTTAATACTTAGTTCAGAAAAGTTTTTTTCATGAAACGATAATCTATCATATTATTATCATAATTTCTCACTTTGATAAGTGATAATAATATCATAGATTATCACTTATGACTATGATTAGTCGGACACATTTTCCAATTTATTCATTGAAGTTTAAACGGGTTTTCACAAAAACTGTAGAATTCACTCGACTTCTACGAAAAAAGCCTTAATAGCTAAAAAGTTGTCACATTCGTGATCAAATATTGACAGATATATTGTCTATGGATTACGTTCCATTTTACGGAATGTGTTTGTGTCTTCGAAACAACATAATATCACGTGTCGTTTGAGTATTGTCTATTGCTATAAATAAATCATTTATTTTCTGTGAGATGAAACCAATTGCAAATCAAAAATATAAAATCTTTCACACTTCTTATACTGGGATGCTGTTGCATAACACTATATGCACTTTGCCCGACAGAGGGATCTGTCCGGCCGGACGTACATTTTGATAAGAATGCCGGGAATATAAAAATAAATTCTTTGCCATCGTTTGACGAAGACGTTCTCCTAGTTTTCGGACGTTCCCTAAATTAATGGGAAGTTCCAATCAATTTAGGCACAATTATGCTGCCAGGGTCTGATACGGTAGACAATAGAACATACCGGCTCTAAACAGCTACCCAAACTGAACCTTATAAAACGTACCTTAATTGTATTAGTATTGTATGTATGTATTGTATTTATTTGTTGTATATGTATATCTAATATGTGTAAAACCATAAAAACTTAATACTTACGACTTATTTGCTATTTTATTTTATTTATAAGTACCTATTTATCATTTAAATTTCCTAATCAGCGCAACCTACAATTTCTCTGGCATAATATTTTCTACCTAAAGGTTGTCTGGAAGAAATCGCTTAAAGCGATAAGACCGCCTAAATTGTACTATTTGTAACTTTTATAACGTGTAACTGTATTTGTTTGTGCAATAAAGTGTATTGTATTGTATTATATTAATACCGCAATTTAGTTATACATTACTTTATATCAGTTTCCTGTTAATTCTTACGTTTGGACGTCTACCTATTAGTCGTTATTTAAGAATTGTTTAGAATTCCTCTTAAATCGAGAGGTAAATGTCTCTAACTGCATAAAAAGCATGTCTATTTAATGAATGATGGACGAGAGGACGGTGCGGACGGAAGACAAGGGTCCTGACGATTTGACTGGCTTCAAGTCTATTGTGCAATCGATTTTCTTGAATGCCTACTGACATGGGCCTGATTGAGCGTCTTAGAATCAATTTCCAATGGCGTAGTAGAGTCGTGCGAAGGAAAGCGAACGCTTTGTAAAATTTTACATTGCCTATTGAACCTTATCTTCATCATATCACCCCCCAGACGTAGACTGTTGGATATAGGCCTTCTCCAATGAACACTAGACCCGGTCCTCCGCCCTCAGCATCCAGTCACCTTCTTCAGGTCGTCGGTCAGTCTATCTGGCAGCGGGACGAAAAAACAATGCGATAAATACAGTGATACCCTTTTTAGGGTTCCGTAGCCAAATGGCAAAAAACGGAACCCTTATGGATTCGTCATGTCTGTCTGTCTGTCCGTCCGTATGTCACAGCCACTTTATTTCTATTCTAATAAAAAAAATTTCTAAACTGAATAGTTTGCGCGAGAGACACTTCCAAAGTGGTAAAATGTGTGTCGTCGTCGTCCGTCCCCCCCTCCCCCCGTAACTTCTAAAATAAGAGAATGATAAAACTAAAAAATATATATGATGTACATTGCCATGCAAACTTCCACTTAAAATTGGTTTGAACGAGATCTAGTAAGTAGTTTTTTTTAATACGTCATAAATCGTAAACCACAATACTATTATTAAAACATCGATCAAAGTTACAACGAACTACAATAACTTTTATATTATGTTACTTGCTGCTACGGAACCCTTCATGGGCGAATCCGACTCGCACTTGGCCGCTTTTTTTGAAAGGAAGACATAGTCCTACGTCAAAATCTATATAAGTGGATCGTGACGTACGCACCTGTGTTTGCTACGCAAATACGAAATAACTTTTTGTTTGAGACAAAAAGTTGAAAAGGGTTTCTGTCATATACGTTATCTGTAATCATAGCATTACCTAATAAATACAGCTGTATGGTATAAATGGCCTCCCACCTCAGGCCTCCCCAACCCGTCTGGCCAGCGCGGGGAGTGTAGGCCAAATCCTCCGTCTGTCTCCGGCAGATGAGAGAGGGTCGTGCTCCTGCAGTGGAGACAAAAATAACCTGATGATGATGGTATAAATGTTGATTGTAGGGTTCCGTCAACACAGATGAGACAGACTTATGGTACAGTGATGGACTCTAATTTGCATGAACTCAATTGACATTACTCAGTGCCAACGATCTCTATGTACTACCAGATGGAGCGTTCCAAACAATCGCTCTGTTCCACGCAAGTAGCCACAACTCTTTCACATTCACTTTGAAACTTGTGCAGTTACTACTGAGAACATTTAATTATTTACTAAATATTGACATTATTTAACCGTAGCGTCAATATTTAGTAATAGTTAAATGTTCTGCGTAGTGACTGCACAAGTTTCATTGTGAATGTGAAAGAGTTGTGGCTACTTGCGTGGAACAGAGCGATTGTTTGGAACGCTCCATCTGGTAGTACATAGAGATCGTTGTTCAGTGTATATTGTCAATGCCTCTACACTTGCCAACTCTGGGCTGATTTCAGTAGAAAATTATATAGTACCATGAGGGTGCAATACAATGGCGCGTCTCGCACCCTCATGTGCGTCGAGCATGTTCGCCGAAGCGCGAGTGCCCGACTTCTATGCAGTTATGAGATCGCGTGGCTTCCTTTTGGGAAAAGCTACTTCGCTCTCATAATAGCATTCTGCTGTGACATGGATAGCCCGATCTATTATAGGTACTGGATAAAAAGTTTATCGGAGCGTGGACCAGAGATATAAATATAAGTGACGGGGGTAATGCCCACCTACCGCTTTTGGTAGGCATTTTATTTTATTTAATAATTTAATTGTTAATTATTATTTTTATGTTTTATATTGTTTGTTTTATGGGTTTTCTATGCCTTTAATAAAAAAACATTATTATTATAATTTAGAACCCATTCAAGGTTTAATATTCTACACAGGGTTCGCTGATAAGTATCAACGGATATAAGTATATCATGATATATACATACCTGGACCTGGACCTGGTGGACCTGGACCTGGACCGTAGAGGGAGCGGGAGCGGGATTGAGAGTGAGATTGAGAGTCTGAGTGGAAGTGGAAGTGGGATAGGGAGCGGAAGTGGGAATGGGAGCTGATCCTGTAGTCCACGCGAGCGGAGCCGCGGGCACAGCTAGTAAATAAATAAAAATATAACCCACAGACCAGCATAAACTATAAATACCAATACAGATACGTAAATATACGAGTATATGTATATATAATATAATAATATTTTAATCGTTTTCTGTTGGTCTATGATAGGAAAATCGTGGGACAGAAGTTGGGTTCTCGATCCGACAAGGCAGCATTTTGTTATTCGTATCGCAAAATTCCCTTGGGAAACTTTACGGGTGATTTTCTGAAACGAAAAAAGACTAAAACGTAAATTTACGTGCAAGCAGTAGAAATACAACTCGTAAAACCGATCGTAACTCTTCCTGCTCCTGGCTGTTTATTCCTTTTTAATGTTACGTTTTTTTATCGAGATACCCAGAGGCGCGACCGGTCGAAAGCCAAAATCGCTCGCGTCTATCAAGGAAACAACGTTGCACGTACGGCGAATCGAAACGACCCGGACGTGGTGTTGGAAACTTGTGGATAAGACTGCGTGACCCGCGGCACACACGCAATCTATAGGGGAAAGGTTTTTTTAAAATAATTTGTTAATTAATGGAGGGTTTTTTCACGCTTCCGGTCCCACTCCCGCTCGCGCGTTACAGCACCACACAGAGATAGGTAAAAGCGGAGGTCACGGCAGTGTAAGTAGGAGGAAGAGAGAGGGTGGAAGAGAAGGGGAGAGGAGCGGAAAAGGAAGGAGAGGGAAGTGTCGTGTGAGGGGACGGTGTGGTGAGAAGGCGAGGGCAAAGTACAGTGGTCAAAGAGGGGGTTCAGGGTAAGGGAGGGAGACAGAAGGAAACGGAAGGAGAAGAGTTAGATAGGGAGGTGGGGGAAGAGAAGGAGGTGGGGGTGCCACTAAGTATTACTGTGGTCTACGCGTACCAAGTCGCGGGCTAGCAGCTAGTTATTAAATAAGTAAATAAAATTAATCAATTAACCAATCAGGTCACGTTATTTGCTAACACGTAGCAAATTGCCTACATACGAGTACATCAACGATGTTAAAAATTAAAATCTCGTTACTAATATCGCTGATGCAGTGGAATTAATTATCGGGTCATTCCTGCCTCCTCACCATTCTCCCCCCGCAACTCCTCTAAGCGAGGTTCAACAGAGATACGCAACACATAACACCTACCAGTGAAGGTAGGGCGAGTCCCAAGGACTGAATCTACGCTACCTTGGGCCCCAGGCAAATTAAATTAAAGAATTAAGAGTCAAAGTAAGAAAAGAGTTCCCACTTCCCCTCTAGCAAATGGGAATGTAGCACAGAAATGATGACCGGTGGTCAATCAGGGGGTTGGGGGTTTGGAGTGGCCAAGATAAGCCTGAATATCGGGTCAGTCTGGCATTTTCGAAGGTGATGAATCCGAAACCCACTGAGGGCATGTCCACCCAATTCCAACGGGGTCCAAACTTTCGGGGGTAGCCGAGGCGGCGGCGGCGCGGCGCAGTGCGGCGGTATCGAGCGGCCGGGGCGGGGTGCGGGCGGCGGGGCGGCGGGCTGGCGCGGCGGGCCGCGGGGGCGGGGCGCGGAGCGGCGGCAGTGTGCTCGCAGCCCCTTCGCGCGCGGCATGGGTGGCGCGCTCCTGCTCGCGCTGCTGGCGGCGGCGCGGGCCGGTCATCCCAACGCCACAGACCTAGCCATCGACTTCCCCACCGACCTCGCGACCACCGAAAAACCAGCCTCTAACAAAACCCCTCTCTTCCCCAATGACCTCTTCACGGAGGAGCAGCGCCGCTCTGGCGCCGTCATCTTCCACATGCTGGGAATGGGCTACATGTTCGTCGCGCTCGCCATAGTCTGCGACGAGTTCTTCGTCCCAGCGCTGGACGTCATCATCGAACGTCTCGCGATCAGAGACGACGTCGCTGGCGCTACGTTCATGGCAGCAGGAGGGTCCGCTCCTGAACTGTTCACTTCTGTCATAGGAGTGTTCGTGTCGTTCGACGACGTCGGCATAGGAACGATCGTGGGCTCGGCAGTTTTCAATATCCTGTTCGTGATCGGTGCGTGTGCGTTGTTCTCGCGGACGACTTTGACCCTGACATGGTGGCCGTTATTCCGTGATTGCACATTCTACTCCATCAGTCTGCTAGTGTTGATATTCTGTTTCCGTGACAACCATATCTACTGGGAAGAGGCGCTGGCGCTTTTCTCGTTGTACATCGCGTATGTGATTTTCATGAGGTGGAACCAGCCGGTGGAGAGGGCGCTGAAGAAGCTGATTTACAAGAACAAGGTGACGAGAGTCCGGAGTACAGACCAGCTGATGCCAACGGTAAGCTCGCCCGCACACCCCTGGATAGTGTTGCCAGATTTAAAAGCTATACGAAAAGTACTGTAATTATCCATCGTGATTTTTTTCTGCATGCTAAATGCAGAAAAAAATCACGTTCGTACTCTCCAAAATAAGGTAAATAAATTTGTGAAAGTCGTTCGCGACCCAAACTAAGGCAATCTTGTCGTCGCAGCCGCCACAGCTCGTATTCGAGGCCTGAAACTTTGTTTTCGTACACAAACTATGGAGTCGTATCTTTTGAGTTCTTTGGTTCTACCTACTTACTATTACTCCTCTCTCACGACAAAATGCCAATCTATATTTAAAACTAAATGCCTAAGTACCTACATAGTCCAAATTTTTAAAATCATGTCAATTAAAAAAATTTAAATCTCTGTTCATTTCGGAGTCTTACATTTGCTGAGGATGAACTACAAAAATATTAATTCAGTATATTGCCCAAGGTTTCTTGCAAAATTGACCATATTGAGAATCTGGTAACACTGCCTACTGCATGACCACTTAGAGTTAGGAAAAAACTGGCGCAGATTTGAGTACAATTTAAAATAAGCTGAATGTGGTACACAACTTAAAAAAAATTACGTACATTGATGAGCTATTTCAATAGATGCCCTATTAGGTTTAATAATGATAAGGACCTGATTTGACAGATCTATAACTACCCTTCATTATCTTCTTTATATTGTCTGTGAAAGACAGTTTATCTAAAAGTTATTTGTGACGTTTTAAAAAAACATGATACAGATCTATTCATATGTGTTTTTAATTGTCTAAATTTACTCTGTCTTTCACAGACAATATAAAGAAGAAACATGAAGGGTAATAGCTGGCTTGAGGCCAATATATGAGAAAAATCAATAATTGAAAGAAAATAAAACATACTTCCTCTAAAAATTCATCCAATAGGCTTCTCCAGCGCTTTAGAAATGAAATACCTCATACCATGAAGCAAAAAAAAATTCGTAGCTCATAGTTTCACCTCAAAGTGTTTTCCTTCATAATTGACACTAATTGATTATTAAATTAGATAACAGATGATTTTAAAATGTGCATCTGTTATCTAATTTAATAACCAATTAGTGTCAATCATGAAGGAAAACATTTTGAGGTGAAACTATGAGCTACGAAAAATTATTTTGCTTTATGGTATGAAGTATAGATACTTTGAAATCTGCGTCATAATTTCTAGAATATAGAATTAGTATGCGACGAAAATCTATCTTTTCCAAAACTCTTTACCCTCAATACCTACATAGTACTATAATAGTGCATCTATGTTGTGTAATTTTAATTAATTTGCATCAGTTATTATTTTAAACAGGTGAAAATATGTAAGATCGTTTAATTTTTTTTGTTCGCGATGACATTATTCTTTTAGATACTCTTCAGCTCTATCAGTACGTTGATTTCTTAAAGAATACGTATTTCATCATTATTCGGTCATTCATTACGGGCCCTAAATTGTAATACAAATGCCTGAAAATAGAACGTGAATTAAAACCTATTACAATAATTAATCCTATTATACTTATTTACATTTACCTCATAATTCCACCGTACGGAACGATGAATGAGCGTCTAATGTTAAATTTAGATCTCCGTCTGAATTATTATAACACCGTATTTATTATTCATGAGCTAGAAATCTATTTATACTAGGCATATCAACGAGAAGTAGACTAAAATACGTCACTAAGTTAATGTATTCCTCAACTTACATTCACAATTAAAGTTCATTGATGTATATAAGTAGTTACGAAAATATTCTAATGTACTAATATTTTATGTCTGTAAGTCGGTGTCTCGGTACCAGACAGGCATGAATTAGGAGGAAGTAACTTTAAGCCTAGGACATTGAGTTCCCTACCAACCTACCGTCCCTACATCCTTACAGCTCCAACCTAACATAAAATAAACTGTAAATGTAATAAATAATAACGTAAACTTCACGTGTATATTAATGCCATTGCAAAAAAAAAAATTGAGGGGTCTAAGGATAAGTAATAGAACACATTTCGATCATTTTCGGATTTTTTGTCTGTTCATCTGTTTGTTTGAGCACGCATCACTTAAAAATTACTGAACCGATATTAATGGACTTTTCACAGAAATATAGTGCTTAATTCAGTGTAACATTAAGCATTATGTGGCTTTATTTGATTGTAATCGCTGATTTTTTAATAGTTAATTAAAAAATTTAATATTATAATTTTTTAATTAGTTAATCAAAAGTTATGCTAATTTATAGTTTGCGTAAATTCGCATACACTGCATTCGTATACAACAAAGAAGTGTAAGGTGCTTGACGAAATTCGTACTGCAATGAGTGAGAACTACATTTTGGGGATAGGCAGGTGGTCATGGAAGTGGACGGTGAGTGGTGGGGAAGGGGTGAGGGCAGGGGGAAGGTGTATTGGGCGAGAGCGGGCGTCGGGGTCAGGATTGGAGTCGTACTCGAAGTCGGACTGAGAGTGAGTAGTCCAGTAAATATAGGTAGTAATCCATTCATTAACTAAATGTTAATTGCAAATATACGAACCGTTGAGTAAATGTTGGTAATTAACAACGATCTCTATGTACTACTAGATGGAGCGTTCCAAACAATCGCTCTGTTCCACGCAAGTAGCCACAACTTTTTCACATTCACAATGAAACTTGTGCAGTTACTACTCAGAACATTTAATTATTTACTAAATATTTACATTATTTAACCGTAGCGTCAATATTTAGTAAAAATTAAATGTTCTGCACAAGTTTCATTGTGAATGTGAAAGAGTTGTGGCTACTTGCGTGGAACAGAGCGATTGTTTGGAACGCTCAATCTGGTAGTACATAGCGATCGTTGGTAATTAACTTGTAATGTGCCTTCGTTATGTGATTACGTGTCGGCATTAAGCGATGTTACCTATATTTGATTCCAATTAAAATGAGAGACGGGAACAAAATAAACATGAAAGGCATATGTGCAAAAACAACATCTTATTTAAAAAATCGTAAAGTTCAGGTTTGTGCATTGATATATTTACAAAAAAAATTGAGGAGGCCAAGGATAAGAAATAGAACACTTTAAGGAGATTTTCGAAATGTTTGTATGTTTGTCTGTTAGTTTGTGCACGCATCACGTAAATACTACTAAACCGATTTTAATGGACTTTGAATATAAATATAGGCCTTAAACCGGAGTAACATTTAGTTTTTATTTCATCGCAATCGGCTTACTCAATCAAAAGTTATAAGGAATTTTTAGTTTTCAAACACATTAGTAAGTATGCAAACTGTAATTTTCCTGATCCGACCTTATGGAACTCAGGTCGAGATATATAACAAAGAAGTACAATTGTAATGTTCGGTGCAATTCGGATTGCGATGAGTTAGGTTAGGACTACATTTGAAGCTGTAGTGGGCGTGGGAGTGGACCTAGGAGTGTGAGGGGGGTTGGGAGTGAGCGTGGGCGTCGGAGTCAAATTGAGAGTGGAATTAAAAATAATTGTGTAGTCCACGCGACCGGAGTCGCGGGCACAGCTATTTTAAAAATAAATTAAAGAAATGGCTTTTTTAAAGTCTGACCAAAAAACCTTTATTGTAAATACATAATAATATGTAGCAGTTTCTTTTTCAAAGTTTGATACTAAACGCATTATACTAGTCCTTGTAGTTACTCTAAGGTTGGCCTGGAAGAGATCCCTAAGTGGGATAAGTCCGCCTATGTACACAGTTTTATTCCTATTTTGTTTTTATAAAGCGTTTACATATGTACATACTATCCAGTTGCCTCCTGTCAACTCAGTTGAAGTCCTGAACGATAAAGATATTATTTTATATGTTTTTTGTATAAAATAGTATGATATTACTTATTACGTCAAAGAACTTCATGAGGAAACCTGCATATGCGAAAGAAGAAATTCTAAGGCGTGTGGAAGGACACCACATCGGATTGGGGCACCGTCGGTGGACAGGGTTTTGGCACAAAAGATCCTGAAGGGTCGAAGTGTCGCCAGGTCTTCCTGGCTTCTTAAGAAGATAAGAGGTTACGTGACATGATCAATTTAATTGGTTAATTTTTATTCTGCACTAGCTGTGCCCGCGGCTCCGCTCGCGTGAACTACAGAATCCGCCCCCGTTCCCACTTCCGCTCCCGTTCTCTTCCCACTTCTACTTCCACTCCTACTCAGACTCGAGACTCTCTATATCCCAATACCAACCCCAACCTCAACCCCATCCCTGTCCCCAAAAACTAAATTTTACTCAATCCCATACGCGCCGCGCCGTTCGCCTCGCCGCAGCCGTTGACATCGCCCATATGATGAACATACTCGTAAGTTCGAGAAATATTGCATTTTTTTTATCAAAATTTTCGTAAAAAGAGATGTTTTTTTCATGAATGATTTCTAAAGAAATATTAACAGTCGTTTTATTATCATCCGATATAATGGCTTCTAGAAAAACTTACTTTATTAATATCTCAGGTTCTAAGTGGCGTATCAAGATGAAATATGCACCAGATTTTAAGTTAGACCACCAGAAAGACAACTGCATCAAATTTCATTCAGACAAATAGACAAAAATTCTAAAAAAAATTGTTTTAGCTTCTATTGGCCCTATAAAGACCCCTCATACAATTTTTTTTTAATATCTCTCATGTACAGACATAGACCAGTTACTGTTTTATTATAAGTATAGATTTTGACTTTTAAATATTTCTACCAACAAATATTTCTTTACATCCTCGCTGAGAGTAAAAGCAAATTAGGTACGGTATAAATTAACGTTTTAATTGCAATAAGCTAGAATCATTCTACATATTCCGACAACCGATTGTTAACCTCAATTCCAAAGGTCAGCCAATAATCGGACTTCGTTAATAATGAGTATGACCAAAGATAATATATACTAGAGGTATGACTAATAAATTGACCGTTAATCAGTGTTCAAATTATGTTATGTTCGTTGAGATTCTAATTCGATAACGGAGAGCTACAGTTAACCTATTATTTTTAATTAAATAATGGGCTCGATGCTGAAGACACAACGTTAAAATTTTACAGCACTAAAACTGTTGCTATCCTTGTCACACAATATTATGAAGATAAAGACGAAACCAATTTTAGTGCTGTCATATTTTAAACTAGCTGTGCCCGCGGCTCCGCTCGCGTGGACTACAGGATCAGCTCCAATTCCCACTTCCGCTCCCTATCCCACTTCCACTCAGACTTTAAATTCCGGTCCAGGTCCAGGTCCAGGTCCAGGTCCAGGTCCAGGTCCAGGTCCAGGTCCAGGTCCAGGTCCAGGTCCAGGTCCAGGTCCAGGTCCAGGTCCAGGTCCAGGTCCAGGTCCAGGTCCAGGTCCAGGTCCAGGTCCAGGTCCAGGTCCAGGTCCAGGTCCAGGTCCAGGTCCAGGTCCAGGTCCAGGTCCAGGTCCAGGTCCAGGTCCAGGTCCAGGTCCAGGTCCAGGTCCAGGTCCAGGTCCAGGTCCAGCTCCAGGTCCAGGTCCAGGTCCAGGTCCAGGTCCAGGTCCAGGTCCAGGTCCAGGTCCGGGTCCGGGTCCGGGTCCGGGTCCGGGTCCGGGTCCGGGTCCGGGTCCGGGTCCGGGTCCGGGTCCGGGTCCGGGTCCGGGTCCAGGTCCAGGTGCAGGTGCAGGTGCAGGTCCAGGTCCAGGTCCAGGTCCAGGTCCAGGTCCAGGTCCGGGTCCCTCCTCTCAAACCTCCCCTCAACCCACCCCTCAAACCTCTTTCCCTCGTCTCTCCAAATGTACTCTGTAGCGAAGCGCTACTAAACTTGATAAATAAAACATAATATCATCAAAACACTATTTAATTAACAAATAAGTTCAGTAAATTAAAATATAAATTGAAGGTATGTGAATAAATAAATCACATACAAAAAACTACAAGATCGTAATTTGTGGCATTTCAGTTCAACAACTCATGATATTACCATCCAACATTGTCGGTAATGCTTACCTACAGCTTACCTCGCATTATTAGATTTCAATGAAATCATTTAATAGTAGAATTGAGCAAATTATAGCATTAAACTATTCTCGCTCGTATCTCCTAAACTACCGTTCCGTTTGGAACGAAATTTGGTAGGCATGCTTTTCATATAGCTACCTTTCACCTGATAAACATATATTTTGATTTTGGAAACATTTTGTAGTTTCATTATTTTTAATTATAAAAGCGAGTACATTCCTATTTTCATATGACAGCTGAGAGACGTCACGAAGCCAATCGATAAAGATCGGCATTCGCTGTCTCTGTCTTTTACTCCCATCAGACAAGGAGGTCGGCAGTCGACATCGACCTAGGGAATAAATCTTTTTACGATGAAAACGACAGCGCGACAGTCTGGATTGGAGTTTCGCGCGATACGCCCGTATCATTTTAGTTCCCGGTTTACTTTCGGGACATGGCTTGAGTATTTCGGCTAGCAAACTCCACCGACTCATTCCGTCAGAACGATGCCCTTCAGGCGTCTGACGATCTATACATTTGCCATGTAATTTCATAACTTAAAGTAAAAGAAGCTTATTTTTAATGGAGCGTCCATCTTGAATCGCGACCACGTGAAGGAAGAAGATGTCCGACCACATGTTCCCGATGAGAGACGTTTGAAGACCCGCGAGGGAGGTCTGCCATCAACAGCGCGTTCGAACAGCAGACTAAAGGTTCCCGGCGCAGATGGTGTACCCGATCGCCATGCGGTGATCTCCGTCACGTTTTCTTTTGTCCCCACGAGATGCTGAGGACGTCCATCATTCTGCGGTTGTGAGCCAACAGATTCCATAGCGGAATCGTATCATCGAGCGTGTGATAAAAATCAACGAATATCAAAACAGCGAACTTTATTGTGTGACTAATAACTACCCCCGCGCTAAATTTAATCACGGTATTTGTGTATGGACGATGTTAATTTTACGTTAAGTAGAATCATCATGAAATCCGGTACCGGTGAGTTTTCTTATTTATAATTAACTTATTCTCTGGCCATAATCATAAAGTGCACTCTTCATTGTAAAATTAGATTTACAGATGTTTTATATTATTTTTTAATTATAGCCTCTCGAGGCAGTTAAAACCCCACAACAATATTTGTTTCATTCATCCCTTCATAGGATCCGACTGGACACCACGTGTTATGTTAACGAACGGTCCTTGAACCAGAAGCCTGATGCTGGACCGGCTGATAACTATCCAATATAATTTATTACCTTACTTTTCATCTTACTTACTTCAATTTTACTTAAAATCTCAAATCTATCACAACAATGGCGCCCGAACATATAATATAACACGTGTGTCATCATACTTTTATTAATATTTCACAATTTAAACTTATTTAAAATCAGTAATTTTTATTCCACGGAAACTCTGAGGAGGAGAATGAAACTTATATAAAACCATGTTAAATATGCTTTTCTATTGAATGTAAACTATTATGTGCAACTGAAATTTATTTGTAAGGGGTTATGCTGTTATTGTTATTATTGTTTTCGTTGAGAGTCCACAGCTCCAAAATTTTCCAAATTTTCCCATGGCATAAAAACATTATTCGGTCAATATGACCATTGCATACCGATTGCATTTCGCACGGTTGCATTTCATTTCTTCATTAATACCTGTTAGGTCAGGACAATGAAAACATTCATAATATTATGAATTTAAACATGCAATTGCATTTAGTACAACTGCATTCATTCTTCATTAATACCTGTTAGGTCAGGATATAAGGATATTATGAGTTGAAACAAATGACAATCATTTAACTTCATATTTGATGGAGAATCAAATATGTATTGGAAATTTTACTTCAAATTAAAAATAAAGTATATTTTTTTTTGAAATTTTTTTTATACCAAAGTTTTAAATTACTTTATGGTTCTAGTAACTAGACAACCTAGTGAATTAGGAACACCAATTGGGAAGTTTCTAACCCACATACTTTTTTCATTAAAATAAAAACTGAATATTTTTAGTATAGCCGGAGAGGCATACAAATTTTTTAACATTGTATCAGAACTACAATACTACTTTGAAATAGACCAGATATGGTAGTGAAGTCTGATTCAAATGTTATATAGGTATTATATTATATACAAATATGTGTATAATATATATTTAGTAAATATTTTTAAATATTTTTTAAATTTTAAATCCAAACTCCAGTAGCAAGTGGGACAGTAAAATGATAACGAGTCTCCTAATATTAAGGTAGGACACTCTAACATCTGCACTGTCACCGTAGGTCTCAAAGAGTATTCAAATGGATAAATTTTTTGGTTCTATTTAGACCAATTTTAGCCTACAGATGTCAGACTATTCTAATAGATAGACTAGTAGTGCGGTATGTGTATTCTTCTTAGATACATTTTCTTTTTATATTTTTTCTTAATTGCGGTGCTTATAAACACATGCAAAATAGGTTACATTAAGGCATGTCATTTGTTAATATTTTTCTTAAAACTCAATATAAGAGTTATTTCTAGTTGATAAGAGGATTCTAGTAAGTTAGTATAACCATAGGTTAGTAAGTTTCATAGTTAGTATGACCTACTAGAGGTTCACTTGTTTTTTCATTTTGCATAATTAAATAGTAAGAATGATAGGATAAGTATAGGTTATAAAAATGTTATTAGACAACATTTTAAAACAAATAACAATATTTTTAAATTTATAAACATGAACTTATTCAACATCATTGAAAGGATAGTACGGATAGCTAGCAAAACAGTTGGATTTATTAGATGAGAGATAATGAAGGTGATTGAATAAATGAGAAGTATGTAACATATCTATAAGTATATGTATATATATATAGTGATGAATGAATACGAGTAAGTTAGAAAGATGTATGTATGAAGATGGCGTGTATGTGTGTTTGAGTAAAGAAAGATTTCAAGGAAAGAAAAAGTCATGATTATATTTTAGGCAAGTTTATTTTTTAATTTTTTAGTTACGTTTATTTTTTATTTAAGGCATAAGCAAGAGCTTTGTCAGTTGCTGTTGATAGAATGTGTAAAGTAGATTTTACCTAAAATTTTTTGTTTTGATTTGCAATTATTATATTGATTGGAGGGGCTGCTAAACGCTGACTGTGTCACGCGTTTTCCTCTGACAAAGGGGGTATTGTAGCGAAGCGCTACTAAACTTGATAAATAAAACATAATATCATCAAAACACTATTTAATTAACAAATAAGTTCAGTAAATTAAAATATAAATTGAAGGTATGTGAATAAATAAATCACATACAAAAAACTACAAGATCGTAATTTGTGGCATTTCAGTTCAACAACTCATGATATTACCATCCAACATTGTCGGTAATGCTTACCTACAGCTTACCTCGCATTATTAGATTTCAATGAAATCATTTAATAGTAGAATTGAGCAAATTATAGCATTAAACTATTCTCGCTCGTATCTCCTAAACTACCGTTCCGTTTGGAACGAAATTTGGTAGGCATGCTTTTCATATAGCTACCTTTCACCTGATAAACATATATTTTGATTTTGGAAACATTTTGTAGTTTCATTATTTTTAATTATAAAAGCGAGTACATTCCTATTTTCATATGACAGCTGAGAGACGTCACGAAGCCAATCGATAAAGATCGGCATTCGCTGTCTCTGTCTTTTACTCCCATCAGACAAGGAGGTCGGCAGTCGACATCGACCTAGGGAATAAATCTTTTTACGATGAAAACGACAGCGCGACAGTCTGGATTGGAGTTTCGCGCGATACGCCCGTATCATTTTAGTTCCCGGTTTACTTTCGGGACATGGCTTGAGTATTTCGGCTAGCAAACTCCACCGACTCATTCCGTCAGAACGATGCCCTTCAGGCGTCTGACGATCTATACATTTGCCATGTAATTTCATAACTTAAAGTAAAAGAAGCTTATTTTTAATGGAGCGTCCATCTTGAATCGCGACCACGTGAAGGAAGAAGATGTCCGACCACATGTTCCCGATGAGAGACGTTTGAAGACCCGCGAGGGAGGTCTGCCATCAACAGCGCGTTCGAACAGCAGACTAAAGGTTCCCGGCGCAGATGGTGTACCCGATCGCCATGCGGTGATCTCCGTCACGTTTTCTTTTGTCCCCACGAGATGCTGAGGACGTCCATCATTCTGCGGTTGTGAGCCAACAGATTCCATAGCGGAATCGTATCATCGAGCGTGTGATAAAAATCAACGAATATCAAAACAGCGAACTTTATTGTGTGACTAATAACTACCCCCGCGCTAAATTTAATCACGGTATTTGTGTATGGACGATGTTAATTTTACGTTAAGTAGAATCATCATGAAATCCGGTACCGGTGAGTTTTCTTATTTATAATTAACTTATTCTCTGGCCATAATCATAAAGTGCACTCTTCATTGTAAAATTAGATTTACAGATGTTTTATATTATTTTTTAATTATAGCCTCTCGAGGCAGTTAAAACCCCACAACAATATTTGTTTCATTCATCCCTTCATAGGATCCGACTGGACACCACGTGTTATGTTAACGAACGGTCCTTGAACCAGAAGCCTGATGCTGGACCGGCTGATAACTATCCAATATAATTTATTACCTTACTTTTCATCTTACTTACTTCAATTTTACTTAAAATCTCAAATCTATCACAACAACTCCTCGTAACTAATCCATCGCAATCCAAATTCCGACCAACATTACTTTGTTGCATACGTATACCACAAATTCATCGTAATCGGGTAACTCAGTCAAAAGTTCGAACACTCAAAATACACTGGTACCATAGACACCCGCTCCCGCTACAGCTCACGAGTTCAGTCGAACATTTACACGCTACTACATTCTTCGCAGTGAATGCGAGTTTTCGAAAACTATAAATTCGCATAACTTTTGATTGACTGCACCGATTGTAATGAAATAAAGCCTATATGTTACACCAAATTAAGCCCCATGTTTCTGTGAAAAGTCCATCAAAGTCCGTTCAGTAGTTTTTAAGTGATGCGTGCACAAACTCACAGACAAACAGACAAACAGATAAACAGACAAACAGACAAACAGACAAACAGACAAACAGACAAACAGACAAACAGACAAACAGACAAACAGACAAACAGACAAAAATTTCAAAAATGATCGAAATGTATTCTGTTGCTTATCCTTAGACCCCCCAATTTTTTTTTTGCAAATATCTTCAGTGTACAGACACGCGAAGTTTACGATTTTATTTATAAGACTAGCTGTGCCCGCGGCTCCGCTCGCGTGGACTACAGGATCCGCTCCCATTCCCACTTCCGCTCCCTATCCCACTTCCACTTAGACTTTAAGTCCAGGTCCAGTTCCAGGTCCAGGCCAGGTCCAGATCCAAGTCCAGGTCTAGATCCAGGTCCAGGCCCAGGTCCAGGTCCCGGCCCAGGTCCAGGTCCAGATCCTCAACTCACCCCTCAACCCTCCTCTCAACCCTCCCCTCAGCTCTCCCCTCCCCTCAGCTCTCCCCTCAAACCTCTTACCCTCGTCTCTCCAAATATAGTCCTCTTAACTAATCCATCGCAATCCAAATTCCGACCACCATTACTTTGTTGCATACGTATACCACAAATTCATCGTAATCGAGTAACTCAGTCAAAAGTTATGCGAATTTTCAAACACTCAAATCACACTGGTACCATACCCGCTCCCGCTACCGCTCACGAATTCAGTCGAGCATTTACACCCTACGCAGTGTATGCGAGTTTTCGGAAACTATAAATTCGCATAACTTTTGATTGACTGCACCGATTGCAATGAAATAAAGCCTATATGTTACATCAAATTAAGCCCTATGTTTCTGTGAAAAGTCCATCGAAGTCCGATCAGTAGTTTTTAAGTGATGCGTGCACAAACTCACAGACAAACAGACAAACCGACAAACAGATAAACAGACAAAAATTTCAAAAATGATCGAAATGTGTTCTGTTGCTTATCCTTAGACCCCCCAATTTTTTTTTTTTAAATATCTTCAATGTACAGACACGCGAAGTTTACGATTTTATTTATTAGATGTGTGCCTTCAGAATCGGGCCCAATATATACGTAATAGTATCACGTCAAGTGGTATCACAGAGCGAAAAGTGGACGTAGGAAAGTCTCTTTGCATCTTTGGATAGCGCAAAGTGGCGATGCATCGTCTCTGCCTACCCATTTGAGACCAGGGCGTGAGCATTACGAATATTATGTATGTATGTAATAGTATAGTATAAATTAAATACAAAATAGTTCTGCCCAGTAAAACTACTGGGCACCAATGACTTTTTATAATTAACTAGATTTTCTAACATGCAGTGAAGAAACGGCAACGCAAATGAGCTCGCACTACTAGTTGTGAGTTAATTTGCGATCAGTCGGGATTCCACTGACGCGCATGCGACGACGCCGTCAAAATGCATCCAAAAATATGTAATAACTAGCTGCGCCCACGGCTCCGCTCGCGTGGTCTAAAGAATCCGCTCCCGTTCCCTTTCCCACATCCACTCCCACTCAGACTCTCAATCCCGATCCCGGTCCCGGTCCCACTCCCACTTCCACTACCACTCCCGCTACCAACCGCTTGTACTACACAAACCAACCGCCATATGAATTGTATCGCATTGTATTACTTCTTTGTTATATTGCATATTTACACCTTGGGATACATTATTGAAGTTTTAGTAGGGATACCTAACTTTTATAGTAATAAATATAGCCTGTGTTACTCGGGGATAATGTAGCATTCTAATGGTGGAAGAATTTGTGAAATCGGTCCTTTAGTTTTTGAGTTTATTCATTACAAACGTACAAATCTTTCCTCTTTATAATATTAGTGTAGATGTAAATATGTAAACAATATGTAACAGATACATCACGCCCTAGTCAAGCGAAAATAACGACGCTTTTTATCTTATCTTCTCAGGGGGCCAGGAAGACCTGGCGACACTTCGACCCTTCAGGATCTTTTGTGCCAAACCCCTGACCACCAACGGGGCCCCAAGCAGATTTGGTGGACTTCACATACGCCTCAGAATTTCTTCTTCAGCATATGCAGGTTTCCTTACGATGTTTTCCGTCACCGAAAAGCCTGTGCTATTATAAATAGAACCGTTTTCCACCCCGAAGGGAAGAAAACGAGTATTTCAGGTCTTGCCGAGGCTTGACCTTTCGGAGATTACCTACCCTACCTACCATACGCAAATGCTAGCTACTTACGTCCTTTCGTCTCCGAGCAGGCTAGGGCGACAGCGGGGTGAGGTGTGTAGCTCATCCCCGCGAGAGGGGGCAACGGCAGGCGCGGGCGGCGGAACGCGGCCGAGCTTCGTCAGTACCTATCTCCGAAAACGACGGCAAGAGCTTGCTCAGGTCAAGCCTCGGCAAGACCTGAAATACTCGTTTTCTTCCCTTCGGGGTGGAAAACGGTTCTATTTCAGTTCTGTGCCTTCGGCTTGACCTTTCGGAGAAGTGTTTCTATTCTGCCGGCGCCCTAAAGCGTACTGTGACAGTGGTTGCAATTTAGTTGCATTAAGAGGTTCAAAGGTATTGTAAAATAAGACACTACTTACGTAAATACATAATGCTCATGCCCCGGTCCCAGAGGGGTAGGCAGAGATGATGGATCTCCTTAAGTATATTGAACCAAAATTGTATAGAAAAGAAAACACAGTCTTATAGGTTCTAGGAACCTGATTAATCTGCACCATCATTGGATATTCTCTTAGTGTCAACGGCTGAACTAAGGATACCGCACTTAACATTAAATCATAATATAATCAGATATATAAGAGATGCCAATCGAGATCATACTTTAACCATTTTATACTAAGGGCATTTTGGCCTTTCAGGGTCTTAGTATCACATCTCTAAACCGCGGTAAGAGAGTCATTTATATTATTTGCGTTCTTGCTCCGAGGCGGATCTACTAATTTACAATAACAAGGTACATCATGTTGGAAATTATTCGAAGCTACCGCCAATCGAATCGACCTTAGGCCTCTTTAACCGGAATCTTAAGCCAACCGGCAATGATGGATCTAGATGCATATTTTACCTTACCTTGAGTAGTAATGCATAAAATGTATAAACCTTTTCTAGATTCCGTTCGATTCGTGGATAATTCATCCAATTAATGACCAACTTCACCAAAATTAGAGTAGCATCTCCTGAACAGGTTAGATGCAATCCAGATTTTCGATTTATAATATTATTCGTCTGTGAGCCAAACCTAGACCAAAAAGTTACTGAGGAATGATACTTCCTGAAGTTCTTTTTGTCGATATCTAGAAGTGTAATGTCGTGAATACGACACCCCGACGCTAATAAGAGGAGTAATGCCAAATGTGTGGATACTAGAAACAAGCTATCCTTAGCAGGAATGTGAGAACGTAAGCACTGCAGTAAATTATCTACGTGCCAGATCTGCGATTTTGGAATAGGGACTGTTCCTGCGTAGGCCTGCCAACGTCACGATTACAGATTTATGGAGCAAAATCGTCGATGAGGCTTGCTTCTTGACGCGACAAGAAGGCCTAAGTACATGGCAACTTCCTGAGGTCGAGGACTACTAGGTTTTATCCCATTTTGTTTGCACCACGAGACCCAACAGGCCAAGCTGTAAGTGCACCAAGTAGATTCTCGCCATGCAGCCTGTAGAAGATCAATCAATATCGTTTCGAGTCTAAGCCTACAACCAGGTTACCCCTCCCCGTAACCTCCAAACTTTTACATAAAGGTCTTTCACATTCGGAGGTGGACGATTGGTAGACAAGTCGATTAAATGCTCGTTCAGATCGAATATTTAGAACGGGGCTTCTAAAGCGCTGCGTTTGAGATCGTTACTCATAAATCCCGCTTCCTATCGAAGCACTATCACATACAAAAAATCCCGATGACCTGTAGAGATAGATAACTGGCTAGAAAGTCTGGCTTAATGCGTTTGTAAACGGAGCTAGTGAATCTAACGCATCTATAACTACCTTTGATTGACTCGTAGTGGATAGATCGATCAGTCGACTGATCCTGCGATAGTTTTCGACCTGCCCTCTGAAGACGTCTGGTGTACAGCCGGTCTACTGGGGTCACAAGCGACGCGAAACCTAACCTGCCTATGAGGGCTGTGCCGGACTGCCAAGACCAATGACTTGACTTTAGATTTTTTTTCTAAATCCATTAACACTCAATCTATCTTTTCATTCTGTAACTTCCTTTTGATTTTTCGCCGTATCCCAGATTATTTCCAAAAATTCTATCTGCTTTTTTTTTTCGCCCTGAGAACTGATTTTCTGAGTTCATCTACGAACCGTGACCCCGGAATAGACTTACTGCATATTCCATCTATCTATTCCAGCTATGCTCGGAGTTTCTCTAAGAGACAGGATCCGAAATGAGGTGATCCGCCAGAGAACTAAAGTCTTCGACATACCTCAAAAAGTTAGTGCGCTGAAGTGGCAGTGGGCTGGTCACATTTGTCGGAGAACCGATTACCTCTGGGGTAAACGAGTTCTCGAGTGGAGACCGCGACTGGGCAAGTGTAGTGTGGGACGCCCCCTGGCTAGATGGAGCGACGATCTGGCTGGCAGTAACTGGATGTGAAGAACCGAGGATCGGGTTCAGTGGCGCACCTTGGGAGAGGCCTATGTTCAACAGTGGACTCTTTCGAGCTGATGATGATGATGATAATATTCCATCTGGTCTTCCAGGATCTTTCGGTCCTGGTGAGCGAACAGGAAGTAGTCTAAGTAGACGAGAATACGACGCCCTTTTTCCCTCAAAAGACTTGCTTTGCTACCCACATAGTGACACAAGAGAAGGTCAGCGGCGCACTGAAAAACCCAAAAGGAAGGGAAGTCATCTGTAGGAGTTTGCCGTTGCAAGCAATGGTGAGAAATCTTTGGTGGCTCTTTTTTATCGGAATGTAGAAATATGCCTGATTGATGTCGAGTTATTCCATGTAATCGTCGTCGTGTAGGAAGTTTGGGGCCTGACTCTTGATTTATTAGGCGAAATTTGGGAAGCTTGAGAAAACATTTAGACAGCGAAGATCGAAAACTTGTCTTAATTTTCCGCTTGGTTTTAAAATCAGAAACAACTGATACAAACACCTAGTCATAGAATTGGACTTTTCACTACTATTGACGGTAGGAGTTTTAGCTCTTTGCTAATGGACTTTAAGGTTTTTGTCGCAACCCTCGAGAGATTCTCGAGAAGTGGGATGGAATTTGATGTGGCGGTTTGATAACAAAAGGTATCGTATACCCGCCTTTTATTCTTTGTAGTGCCTCTATCTCCCGCCAATGGGGCAGAAAGTTTTGCAATTACCACTCTCAAAAGTCGTCAGTATTTACGAGAATTTCACGGCTTATTCTCCTTTCCTGCCGGCCGGTTTGAAATTGCCAGACATGCGGGATGTTGTCATGCACTGCTCTGGAATTGGACGATGTTGACTGACTGGTGTGCCAGGTAGGCTGTCTTCGTAGGCTGGTCTTCCTTTGACCGCGTGAACAGGAGCGGTTGGTTTACGAAAACTATTACTAAGTCCTCCTTTTTTACGCTCTCAACGGGAAAATCTGTAACAGTCCCCCGTTATCTTTTAACGAAACTGGTGAACTGTTTCTCCTCAAACAGGTGAGTTGGAATAGAGCCACCCCAACTCTTTCCGTATGTGTCGTCAAGACGACTAAAGGATTGCACCAGGGATGGGCAGCAGCATTATCCTGTGTATATTAAGATCATATAATAATAATATATATGATAATATAATAATATGATGTATATGTTTTGGTGCACCATAAAGAATATTTGAATTGAATTGAATTGAATCATTATGGCGATCACCAACCGGTCTGCCGATCGTGGTGAATATGGCAAATCCCCCAATCGAAAGCCCACCAAAAGAGGCATTCTATTGGGGAGGCTTATGTTCAGCAGTCGACGTATATAGGCTAATGATGATGAGGTGAGTCATCGAAGGCGGAATTTGTTGAAGCGCAACGTTTTAAACTTCATTTCGAGTCTTGAATGCCTTGCACCTAATCTCTATGGCTGAGCACACGCGAACTCCAGGTAAGTGGTCGAATTCCATTCTACACCTCGAGCTTTCGTCAAGAATTTTGTGTCGATCCCCGGCCGCGCTAGGATGCTTTTTAGCCACCTCAACCAGTGAATGGTGAGGAGGATGCCGTGTGCCGTGCCTAGGATTCCTTCTTGTTTGGCCAGCTAAGGAGAAGAATGCTCACGAAGGTTTCCTAGCTCCGAATTTAAGCTTTAGAGCACTAACGGCCATGGTGTTGGGATAATCGGTTCTGCCTCCTTAAATCTTGGCAAAAAGTTACTTGGCTTGGTCGGACGTTCCTTGTTTTGCAAAACGTCCAAATCCAGGTCGAAATTTGGGGCATTCCACGGCGGCCAGTCCGAAGTTTCCGGGCTAGGCTTTTCCTCTGGAACAGACAAACCTTCTGTGTCTGACTCCAGACTAGCCCAGGCTATTCAGCAGTTTATTTTATTTCTAGGAGGAGTAAAATCACATTCTCCATTCTCCTTTCCAGCTGTTTTCATCCTTTTCTCCTTTCTTCCTCTAGAGCCTTGACAATGCTGAGGGCGATCCTTTTTCTTCGCTTTCGTCCGAAACCGTGACTGTCTATAGAGCAACTTCTCTTGCGATTAGGTTCTTCAGTCGGAGAGGTTGCCTGACAGGATCTTGCCTGCTTCTGCTCTCGTAAACAGCAAAGGTCGGATGGCCTCAACTGACTGTTTAAAGAATTCAGTGTGAGCTGCTGAGCCTTTGATGCGGTTCGCAATTGCAGGAGAACTTAAAATTAGGGCCGAGCAAAGGCCAAATCTAACAGTTTGCACCTCAAGTCCCTGTATCCTTTCTCAGAGCTATGATCTGCCTCTGGATTGAAGGTGCAGGTTAAGCTCACCGTGGGCAGGGCGAACATAGGATTGTTTAAGCGTTAGCCTCAAGCTTTTGTCCAAAACATATTCCTTGGACGCACGACTTCCATTGCGGAGTTCCATCAGTCGGAGCATCTGCTCTTGTGCCAGGATTTTGATTTTCCAAAATCTCCTCGTCTTGATCAAACTAGGCATGCTCGTCTAGGAGTTCTCCTATAGCGACGAATCGTCCACTTTGAGCCATCTGAGGCAAAATTTAATCCAGAATCAAGAAGCAAAAGCCCGTTTTATAGAACGAGCTCCCGAAAGTTGAGCCGCGTGGCTGAACTTCGGAAGGACACGCCACAAATTTCGAGCCGCGCGGCTCAAATTTCGAGCCGCGCGTCTCAGATATTGGGCCGCGCGGCTCAGAAATCGAGCCGCGCTGCTCAGATATTGGGCCGCGCGGCTCAGAAATCGAGCCGCGCCGCTCAGAAATCGAGCCGCGCGGCTCCGATATTGGGCCGCGCGGCTCAGATATCGGGTCGCGCTTCGAGAGAAGCGACCCGCGCATATCGCCTATTGGGTCATAACCGAGCGATGTTATCGGCTGCGGCTTGACATACATAACACGACTACGGATGAATGTCCGACAAGTCGGTATAGGCGGTGACTGTGGATGAATGTCCGACAGTCGGTATAGGCGGCGTCTGTGGATGAATATCCGACAGTCAGTATAAGTGGCACAATGCATAGTTGTGGGCATGCCGACAATTCTCATCAAAATACAAGAGCTCTATGACGATAAGCAATCATAGGAGGCCATCCATTTATAAAACACACACCCCTATAAAATGAAATAAAAGAAAAACATACTCGAAGACGAAAATAAATGTTTTTGACTTACCATTACTCTCGCTGGTAAGACACTCAAAACTATTTAAATTTACAAACGTTACAACAACGTTAGCACGAAAGCACTCGTAATTTGTAGTAGCACATGCGCACGCCAGGTAAATGATAGCGTACTGACGAAGCTCGGCCGCGTTCCGCCGCCCGCGCCTGCCGTTGCCCCCTCTCGCGGGGATGAGCTACACACCTCACCCCGCTGTCGCCCTAGCCTGCTCGGAGACGAAAGGACGTAAGTAGCTAGCATTTGCGTATGGTAGGTAGGGTAGGTAATCTCCGAAAGGTCAAGCCGAAGGCACAGAACTGAAATAAACCGTACTTAAGTTTCGTAAAACTCATTGGCACGGGCGGGGCTTGAACCCACGACGTGAGGCGAGTGCACAACCAACCGGCAACCACGGCTAACACCTATAAGTTGCATTGGTAATCGTAGAGAAAAGAGGCTTCACTTTTGAAGTTCTCATAAATTCTCTAGGTTCTCGGGAATTTACCATCATTAAGAACACCTCCCCCTCTCCTCCCCCTCCTTTCCCACCCCCGTGTACATGCATGGTATTTTGGGAACTTCCTTTCTAAACATCTTTTTCCTAGGCATCTTCTGGGTAAGCGCGCTCCACCTTAGGCCTCATCATCACACCATCAGGTGAGACTGAGGTCAAGCGCAAACCCATTAACAATAAAATACATTCACGTAGTATGAGTAGATTCCCTAGTATATTGGGCAGATGTCTATCATCATAACTGGCCATAATCAGCCTGAATCGCGCAGGCCAGTTCGTCTGTCTCGCAAAATAACGACATCCTCAACATATCTACAACTTCCCATCAGTGATATGTCCTGGGTAGCCAATAAGCCGTGTGGTTCCCGGTTTAGAATAGGGCCGCCCCCAATTTTCCCGTGGAAATTTACAATTGTCCAATCCGAGTCTAAGTCGACTAAAGGATGCACCAAGGACGGGCAGCGGCGTTCTCCTGATCATTACGGCGATCACCAATCCGCCTGCCAAGCGTGGTGGTTATGGCAAATCCCCCAATGGACAGTCCATCAAAAGTAACATTCTATTGGAGAGGCTTATGTTCAGCAGCGGACGTGTTTCGGCTGAAGATGATATGTTACAATCAGCTCGTTTAGTTCAGCAGTCTTAGACAGACAAAAAGCTTCAAGAACCTCTAACATTTAAAAATCGCACTAACTTTAAAAAAAATTGCATTAGATTATATTTATTTCACTTTTACATCTTAAAAATTCAATTTTACATGTCATTCTAATATGGTAAAAGGGATCGTCATAAAATAAAATAATGTACAAAATATAAATTACAATGTCAACAATTCAAATAATGTCATAGTTTATACCATACTATCTATGTCAGTATATAATATTAAAATAAAAATTTAAAAATACACTTGGTATTAAATTATCACAAATTAAATTAAACGTCAAGAGAACCAATTTCATTTTTTAGAAAATTCATTTATGGAATTATATTCATTTTCCAACAAAAGGTTTTTCAGTCGTCGACTAAACGTTTCGTCATTGGTCTCGTTACGTAGATCTGCGGGCAGGTGTTCGTAGTACGTGGGGCTGATGACGCGGGGGTTTTTGGTGGCAAGTGCAGTACTGTATTAGCTATTACCACAAACTATAAAACTGGATAGACAATGCAGAAAGGGGTTTCCTCAACTAACAGTAAGATGTGTTACTGAAAGACAGTGAAGGATAATAAAGGCGTGCTAGCCCTAGTTTGAATTGCGTTGTTATGGCGACTGCGTGTGAATTTGAGGTCATTAAACGAGCGTATTTCATTTTAATCGCTGTTGCACTCTCTAACTATTCTTCCACGAACCCTTCTTTTGATTTTAAATTGTTATAAAATCGTATTAAATCTATTAAAAAACAATACCATCTATATTATTGACGCGTTAGTATTGTGACGTCACTATAGTAGGCCGATATCGATAGTTGATTTTTCTGCAAAATTATTTCTTTAATGACCCTTGGAGATCATTTTGTATTATTTTTTTAAATTAACCACTTCTATAGGAGTGACTAAAACATCTAAAAATATAATTCCATCGCCCCCGCTACCGCTTTATTACCCGCTGGACTCCTGGCCCCACACTCGATTCGCCCTGTTCACCCTGATTAACGACGTAACAGTAGCGTGTTCAAATCAAGCACCAGCTCTAATTAGAGTGGTCGTATTTTATTCGCGCCACTCTGCCTAGATATAGGAGGACAACCGGCTTCCAACTGGGATCACCAGTTCTCCTAGTCTGCCAAGTTTTAAAAAGAGGCTGTGCGCCATCAGGTTATTTTTGTCTCCACTGCAGAAGCACAACCCTCTCTCATCTGCCGGAGACAGACGGAGGATTTGGCCTACACTCCCCGCGCTGGCCAGACGGGTTGGGGAGACCTGATTGATGTTTTATAATGTATTCCCTTAGTCGCCTTGTACGACATCCACGGGAAGAGATGGAGTGGTCCTATTCTACTCTACCGGAAACCACACGGCAATTTATAGTTGTGAAGAGTTTTTCCAGAACTCAGTGACATAATTAATTAGATACAAATGTATGCATTATATCTGACATTTTAATTTATTTTTATTTAATGTGATCGTTTTTTGTAATATAATTGACCTGTAACAAAAGTTATTAACTAAAATACGTCTATGTCTAGATCAGATGGGTGTACCTAAGTATCACTTATGCATTCATTGGTTTTAAATCCTAAAGTATTTTCGTAGCTATTAAAAAATCACAATCACACTCTTTCAGGATAATCTGTATGCGGTTAGGAATTTGTATGGGGTCCCCGCCCCCAATTTTTTTTAAATCGATTTAAAAACATGGATTACATTAAAAAATTCTGTTTTTAGTCTTATGTTGACAGAACTACCACTTTAGCTTACTTAATTCTTTCGTCTCTAGCTCATCAGGAAGTTAGTTTCAAATCGATTAAAATTTTTGAAATCGATTGCAAACCGTACAGAAAAACGTGGTAAAAATAAGTTACTTTGTTATCAATTATCATACATAACATGGATATGCTAGTACATATTTTTTTATCAAAGGTCAGATTCTAACCCCAACTATGACGTCTCCATTATAGCCCTAGTAATAAAATAATAATAATTACATAACATTTATTTAGAATAATTTTCAATTTAATTATTAGGTAAGTAGTAGTTAAGTAAGTTGTCTTTTATCTTATATAAAAAGTCTTCAAAGTATCATAAAAGGTAAATTTATATGAAAAGAAGTTAGCAATAGTCATAAATAAATATATGTATATTCTTTGTTGCACATAAACTTTACAAAAAAAGGCGTAAAATAAATATATACAAAGGTGTACTTATCATTATAAGAGATCGTTACCTGCCAACCCCCACGGTGGGAAAAGCTAAAACAAGCGGTTACGTTGTAAGTTTTTCAACTTTCCTGAGAATATATTGGAATTGGCTATATCCATGTTAAGATTTCGTACTGATTGTGACGTCAACAACAAGCAATTCCGGTCACTGATTCTATGCTAGATTAATAGGTGGTTGGAGAAATAGCCTCGCTCGCTTCGTGGCCCCAAGTTATATAACAGTAGCGTGTTCGGCTCACGTGCGGCCCGTGACTCGGCTCACACGATTACGCTTGCGTACTTTAATGGGATTAAGAAACTTTGCCACGTTTCCTTTTTTAGTAAAACTAAGTTGTTGCTGAAGAATTTGCAAGGTATAGTTATCTGATAAGATATATATCACAGAAATCCTATCAAGATAGAACGGTTATAGACATTTGTTTACTTCAGTCTCACGCGTGCCGATTTTCGGACACAGTGCGCCCCTCCTGCCGACCCTTCATGAGTCGCGGTCACGTTTCTAGTGAGGAGATACAGTTATGCAGTTACAAACCGCGCATATAGAATTTTGCAGTATTTTGTCGATGTTTACTATACCTTGACTCAGCGCGAAACGAGTAAGCTTTGATACTTCTTGCAATATATTGCAAATCGTCGAAACGCGTGTGGCGCCTACTTCATCATTCTATCTGGATAGGATTTCTGTGATATATATTCTTAAAGGGCCAGGAAGACCTGGCGACTACGACCCTTCAGGACCTTTTGTGCAAAACCCCTCATCATCATCAGATGAACGTCCACTGCTGGACATAAGCCTCCCCAATAGAATGCCACTTTTGGTGAGCTGTCTATCCATATACACCGCGTAAGAAAAGTACGTAAAATCACGTAATCCCAATCATTGTGCGTTGCAAAATTAATTCTAGAATTACTGCAAAATTCAAAGGTTCTCACATTGAAGTTTACGTGTACGGAGGAACCCTAAAACCAATTCCACCCGAGCATTTATAGCTCGGAAGGTAAACAATGCATCATTTTAATAGCTCCCACCCGTAGCTGTTACCGTAGGCCTTTGTAGAGCTATCTACGACGCACGTAGCACTGGCGTAGAGGTTTCCTTTTGTATACATCGTTGGTACTTTAAAAAGAGAAAAAATCTGATAAGTAAATTTTGTAAAAAATAAAAAAGTATATAAAAATTATCTCAATGTATTCCATTACTTATCCTTCATCTCCATTTTTTTTTTAAATATTTTCTATGTACAAACACGCAAAGTGTACGTTGTAATTTATTAGATTACGAATTGATTTATGTAAGCCTACAGTCAGTGTGCACCTCGTTAAGAAACATCATCATCATCATATCAGCCCTTAGACGTCCACTGTTGGACATGCCTGTCCCAATTAACGCCATCACACCCGGTCCTCCTACCTCCGCATCCAGCCGCTTCCGGCCACCTTCAAAAGTAGCGTTCAAAAGCGGTCGAGATGTGATGAAAGATTTGCCTCGCTCTGGTAGGCCATCAACGTCTGCAACTGAAGTTAATATCGCAAAAGTGAAGGAAATAGTGACTGAAAATCCTCATTCAACTTTGAGGTCGTCGTCGGTCCACCTGGCTGCGGGGCGGCCCACCCTGCACGTGCCGATCCGCGGTCTTCACTCCAGAACTCGTCTGCCCGTTAAGAATATGCTCTGCTAATCAAGTACCACATGTTTACACACTTCGAATAATATCTGTATTACGAGCAATGCTAAACCAGGACCGTACTCTGGAACGGGCCATTGAAAATAATGTAAGGTCGTAAAATGTACTTAAAATGTTTATTTTAATAAAGGACAACAGGTTGGTACGTTTATTTTAATGAGATTACGTAAATAAGTTTGCATTTGTTTCTCTAAGCCTATGTTTGCTAACTGTATCCTCAATGTTTTCAAAAGCCCGAGAAGTGAAGCCATATAATTATTTTTATGTAATCTGCCGACCGTCAGATGATAGAGTCGGTCACCTATCGAGGTATAACGATTTTTTTAAAATAGTTACTGACTTAGTTATTGGATTATCGCAATAAATGAAATCTAATAAATAAAATCATAAACATCGCGTGCCTATACATTGAAGATATTTGCAAAAAAAAATTGGGGGTCTAAGGATAAGTAATAGAATACTTTTCTATCATTTTTGGAATTTTTGTCTGTTTGTCTGTGAGTTTGTGCACGCATCACTTAAAAACTACTGAACGGATTTTGATGGACTTTTCACAAAAACATAGGGCTTAACTTAACATTTAGTCTTTATTTTATCGCAATCGGCAAACTAAATCAAAAGTTATAGACATTTTTAGTTTTCAAATACATTAGTAGGTAAGGTTAGTATGCAATATATTGCACATAATAGTTTTTCCGTACTATTCAGATTGCGATGAGTTTGGATTACATTTTTAGCTGCGAGTGGGAATTGGAGTGGGAGTGTGCGTGGGCGTGGGAAAAGGGGAGTGGGTGTGGGAGTGAGAGCGGATTCTGTAGTTCATGCGAGCGGAGCCGCGGGCACAGCTAGTAAAGCAATAAAAAGGTAGCTTTTAAAACCATAAACGTGTCTATTCTAGTGATACGTGTATATTCAATACGTCCACTGCTGAACATAAGCCTCTCCAATAGACTACCACTTTTGGTGGGATGTCCATTGAGGGATTTGCCATAATCAATACCGCTTGGCAGGCGGATGGTGATTGCCGTAATGGACTTTAATATACACAGAGAACGCTGCTTCCGTTCCTAATGCAATCCCATAGCTAATTGTTCGTCTAACTGTAAAATAATTTTGTAATTTTGTTTCCTCAATCGCTCTTTCATATTTATCTGTCAGCTTGATTGCACTAACACCAAGCCGTCCAATTATGTCAGTCTAGACAACATCCCTTTGCTGGGGGAATATTTAAGTAAATTAGCTGTCCCCCTCTGTGAATCGATCCATTTGGACCCCAACTTGTGTTTGGTATATAAGTGTTAACGAATATACCAGAGAGGTGCTTATAATAAACGTATACTTCTATAAGATACAGACTGGAAATAGAGACATCTTATATATTTATTAATAGTTCAGAATAATTGGTTTAAATAAAGGCGTTGTGGTAATCCTAATAAATAAAAAATATTTGATTTTGAAATGAACAGTTATTTTTTATGTAGTTTATTTTTTTGGCATACGTACAACACTTATGTAATATGTGGTACATGATCCTCGGTTCTTCTCATCTAGTCACTGTAAGCCGCCTTACGCAGATCGTCGCTCCATCTAGCCAGGAGAGTCTCACACTACGCTTGTCCAGTCGCGGTTTCCACTCAAGAACTCGTCTACCCCAGCGGCAATCGTTTTTCCGACAGATGTGACATCAACGTTAATTTTTGAGCTATGTCGAAGACTTTAGTTTTCTGGCGGACCATTTAATTTCGGATCATGTCCCTTAAAGAAACTCCGAGCATAGCTCTTTCCATAGCCCGCTGAGGGACCTTGAGTTTTCGGACTAGTCCCACTGTCAGTGTCCACGTTTCGGCCGTAGAGCGAGAGAGTTCAGTTTTCAGGCACTGTTGTGTGGCAGATGTATTTATAGGTATATTATCTACACTTTAATATTTTATTACTCCGGCAGCATACAAATGCCGTGTGGTTTCCGTTAAAGTAGAATAGGACCACTCCAACTCTTCCCGTGGATGTCGTACAAGGCGACTAAGGGAATACATTATAAAACATCAGTCAGGCCTCCCCAACCCGTCTGGCCAGCGTGGGGAGTGTAGGCCGAATCCTCAGTCTGTCTCCGGCAGATGAGAGAGGGTTGTGCTCCTGCAGTGGAGACAAAAATAACCTGGTGTGATACAATCAGCGCGTAGTACGTGGGCAGTTCCGAAGCAGTAGGGCTAACTGTGCAAACTGCAGTTTTGCAGTCCAAATGCAGTAAGTCTGTCTACAGATATAGCTATTGCGTGCAGTAGCGTAGCATTCGACACGCTAATTGCGCAAAACTCTCTCGGCGGCTGCACGCTTCCCGAACTTTGTTTTATCAATATGAAAAAGCCCACAGTGCTCGCCACCGTAATTTGCAAAATGGCTGCCTAAGTGCCTTGACGACGTACCGCCCATAGTAAATTTGGACCCAGTTACGCAGAAATTATCCAATCCACATGACGTCAAAAACAGTATACGAGTACGTCATTGCATTATGATACACAGTACTTTTGATTTCAGACGTACTGTCGTATCGCGACTCTTTTCTATCCCGTCCCTCGACGTACTATCCATGAACGTGTATAATGTTCTAGTATGTTTATACAGGTTATACATAAAAATACTAGTAGTACGAAGTATATTCCTTCTAGTAAAAAAAAAGTCGTATGAAAATTCCTATTCTACTCTACAGGAAACCACACCGCAAACCAAGGCTCTAAAAGTGGGTAATTTTGTATAGTTTACGAATTACTACGCATAAACCACTTAATACCTAACTCCGGCCATACCTGCGTTTTATCAAATACTAGCTGGTGCCCGTGACTTCGTCTGCGCAGGATTAGTATTTCGAGTAGCTTATATTAGCGTGGCGTAGAAAGGAACTAACATTATAACATTAAAATTATAATTTTATGGCGCACGCCAGAATAGCTCGCAGACGATAGATTTTTCCTACTTACTTGATATTTTGGACAATTCACACAATATCTTTATAAATTGTAGCCTATGTGTTATTCTGATGTATAAGCTATATTATTGTACAGTTTCATTAAAATCCATTCAGTAGTTTTTACGTGAAAGAGTAACAATCATCCATCCATACTTTCAAATTTCGCGTTTATAATATTGGTAGGATTACAGAATACTGGGTAATAAAATAACTAATTAAATCGACATTTGATTTTAACGTCAGCCCTTAGACGTCCACTATTAGACATAGGCCTCCCTCAATTAACGCCACCACACCCGGTCCTCTGCCCTCGGCATCCAGCGCTTCCTACCACATTCTTCAGCAGGACTGCCGAGAACTGGGTCGCGGCTTGTGTTTGCTATTAATTTTTCGGGGAGGATTGCCCACGTCTGGCCACGCTGGGCAGACGTGTTGGCCATCGCAGTACTAGGCCTCGCACTGGTGACACTGCGTCCTGCTGCCAGTCTGTGCTATTTATGGCCTAATTCATGTTTGCATGGTTATACTGCCATTGTCTGTCGCGAGAGTCTTGTTGGTCTACAGCAGGGTGCATCACGCGCAGGTGAGATTGGCATTTGGAGCGCTGGGTGTCTTTGTGCTCCCTTACACCCCATTACATAATATGCAACATTTACTGTATAAAAATCTTTTAGTTAAAACTAAAAAAGACTAACAACAACCTCCAGACCTGCCATTGTTATGTAATGAAAAGGTGGGCTTAAAAGAATGGGCTGGAGAAACAAAAGATAGTAAAGCTTAGTGGAACAGAATAAAATACAACCATATGTCTAGTTAGACAGAGTTTTAAATGGCACTGACAGTTGTTTGAATAGAATTCAGGATTTTATTGTACAAATATGAATATGAAGTATTCTTCCCATACTAGCACTAGTCATTAGTACTGCTACATGAGCACCATTTTGTCCGTACATAGCTATAAGCTAGATAAGGAAGAAGGATAAACAATCAGCGAGCTATGGAGAGGGCAATGCCCGGGGTTTCTTTGAAGGATATGATTCGTAATGAAGAGATCCGACGAAGAACGAAGGTGATAGACATAGCCGAAAGGATTAGCAAGCTGAAGTGGCAATGGGCGGGCCACATATGCCGCAGAACCGACGGCTGTTGGGGAAGACGATTTCAGGATTGGAGAACGCAGATCGGCCGGCGCAGGGTGGGATACCAGGTGGACCGACGACCTGAAGAAGTTGGCCGGTGTGGAATCATCATCATCATGTCAGCCCCTATACTTCCACTGCTGGACATAGGCCTTCCCCAATGAACGCCACCACACCCGGTCCTCCGCCCTCCGCATCCAGCCGCTTCCGGCCACCTTCTTGAGGTCGTCGGTCCATCTGGCGGCGGGGCGTCCCACCCTGCGCGTGCCAATCCGTGGTATCCACTCCAGAACTTGTCTGGTGGAATCAAATCGTCCAATTCCACACTCCCTAAAATGTAACCTGTAGAAAACCGAAAGACAGGCCACACTGCGACGATGTTTGAGGCCTGAAACTTGGTATTTACCAGAGCATGTCACCAATGAGCCTTCGGGCACGACGCTCAACCGCGTCCAGAGCATAATTTCAGCTGAAATAAGCCTTTCCAATGCCTCACGTTTGGTAAGCTGTCCATTGGGAGATTTGCCATAATCACCACTCTTGGCAGGCGGATTGGTGATCGCAGTAATCTACAGTAATAATCTACATCTAAACTATTATTATAAAGAGGAAAGATTTGCATGTTTGTAACTAATAAACTCAAAAACTACTGGACCGATTTCAAAAATTCGTTCACCTTTAGATTGCTATATTATCCCTGAGTAACATAAGCTATATTTATTACTATAAAAAATTAGGGATCCCTACTAAAACTTCAATAATGTAACCCAAGGTCTAAAAAAGTTAGCCATAAAAAGTCTTTCATCGCATGCGCTGCAGAAAGTATTGATGATAGAACCTTCGCGTGTCTGTAAATTCAACTTTATTTAATTCTGTAGTCCACGCGAGCGGAGCCGCGGGCACAGCTAGTGGTCTTAATATACACAGGAGAACGCTGTTGTCGGTCCTTGGTCGCCTTGACGACACCCACAGGAAGATTGAGGGTGCCCCTATTCTAAGCCGGGAACCACACGGCACACTTTATATACATACAAATACAATTTTCATACACTTAGATCACATCTCTCTAAACGGTTGTCACCAGCATTGGCAGCGCAAGATAAATGAACCACGCTGGCAGACTGCCAGCGTCAACTTGTCGTAGCCTAGAAATGTAGCTAGAGTCTAGCTGCTAGACCATTCCAGACCTATAGATGTACGACTAAGTATATACGGCCTCAGAGGTTTTATAGTTCATGAAAATTGTGAAAGTGAACGAGTTGCGGCTCCCGGGCCCGCAGTTGCGTGGAACGAGCTATTGTTTGGAATGCTCCATCTAGTAGTACATAGAGATCGTCGTTTAAAATGTAATAGTTGTACCACCGTAAACATCTATTCAGCGACTATATAAAAATAAATACTTCACCCCGCTTCATCTCCCCCGATGACGTCATAGGCCGCGTGAGCGAGCACTGAACATAAGGTGCTGAGCGATCACTAAGCGAAGTCTAAGTGAACTAGTATCGGAATTACTCGACGAAATAAACTGTATTTTAGAGAACAGGTCTATCTATGGTATATTGTTAAAAATAATCAGTTTGCGATATAAATTAATTTTCAATGGCTCCGATCGCTTTTTTTCCTAAAGGTTCATCGAATTCTCAAAACCTGCGGTAGAAGCAGTAGCGGCGTTGAGGGGGGGGGGGGGGGGGGGGGGGGAGCGCGTTTGGGTGACCGCCCAGGACCGCGCCAGATATGCAGGGACGCCTTGTTATCTTTTTCTTTTTGGGTTTCGATAGAAGATAAGGGGCGCCGTAGAAATCTCGCCCAGGGCGCTGCTAGTGCTAAAACCGGCACTGGGCTAAAAACGGCAAACAAGCCCAGACATCTTATGACACACAGATGTGTCTCATATTCTGCAATAAAAAAAAAACAATGTAGTTAGAAGTCTGGGTTTCTATCGCAGGTTTTGAGAATTAGATATCTTTTGCAAAAAAGCGATCGTGGTCAGAGGAAATTAATTTATATCGCAAACTGATTATTTTTAACATTATACCATACACCTGTTCTATGATGCATGATACTCGGTACAACGTTATACGAAGTAGGCAACACTGAATAAATATACCATACCATAATCAACGATCTCTATGTACGACTAGATGGAGCGTTCCAAACAATCGCTCTGTTCCACGCAAGTAGCCACTACTCGTTCACATGCACTTTGAAACTTGTCACTCAGAACATTTAATTATTTACTAAATATTGACATTATTTAACCGTAGCGTCAATCATCATCAGGTTATTACTGTCTCCACTGCAGGAGCACAACCCTCTCTCATCTGCCGGAGACAGACGGAGGATTTGGCCTCACTCCCCGCGCTGGCCAGACGGGTTGGGGAGGCCTGATTGATGTTGTATAATATATTCCCTCAGTCGCCTTGTACGACATCCACGGAAAGAGTTGGAGTGGTACTATTCTACTCTACCGGAAACCACACGGCGTAGCGTCAATATTTGGTAATAATTAAATGTTCTGCGTAGTAACTGCACAAGTTTCATTGTGAATGTGAAGGAGTTGTGGCTACTTGCGTGGAACAGAGCGATTGTTTGAAATGCTCCATCTAGTAGTACATAGAGATCGTTTGTATTTGTACAGTCAGCAAAGAATACCATTAACCACTTTGTGAACAAAATTGCGTGCATCTCTTGCTCATGTACGCAGAGTAATCTGCTAATGAGTATATAGGTACTTTAAAAATTTCTTTCTGAACATATACATATCAAGTTGAGTGAAAGAAGAGTGATAAATGAAACTTACAGTGCGAATGTGGAAGGAACTACAGCTAGAGGTTCAAGAATCAAAATGACGTCCTCAAAAATACGGGTCCGCAGTGAGAAGAATAAAAGGAGGTGCATGAAAAGGTTGATGGATGTGAGTGAGGCTAATGAGGTGTGTCAGGATCATGCAAAGTGGCGTACCATCGTCTCTGCCTACCCCTCTTGGACCAGGGCGTGAGCATTATGTATGTATGTAACTTAATCTAAGAATTATTTTTCACTACAACAGCGACAATATCGGGCCAATTCCATCTGTTGTAAATTTTATAATATACATAGACAATTGATTTCTATTGTTAAGTTTTTATCTAGCGATTTGTGTGTTTTTGGGTGTTAAATATACGTGTATATTTGTGTCGCCAATCCTATGTTCCCGCGATATTTAGAATATATTATAGATTGTACAATTCATGACGGCACGCCCCACTCTTTACTTATTTTATACTGTTGTATGTATGTAAACGCTTTATTGTACCAAAATTAACAACAACAAAAAATAAAGTTGTGTACAAAGGCGGACTTATCCCATTAGGGATCTCTTCCAGTCAACCTTCGAGTAACTGAAATAATGTTCATGTGTTAGTTCTATCGTTACGCACTAATCATCAATGTGTACATACGTACACTAACATACTGTTCGTATTCGCTAAGTCCAGCGCTTACCCCTCACGAAAAGTAGAAAAGTACCGGCGTGCCGTCGTGAATTGTACAATGTATATTTTCGTGTTTTGTTTCACGTGAACAACTGAGATCTTTTCATGTCACTCAGTGGAACTTTGTGCGAAGTTGGCAACACAGAATCAGCTATACAAATAATGATACCATTGCAAAAACTTGCTAATTCGCTTTGTTTTAGCGACTTTGTGAGATTTATAGGCCAATTACATTTTTTTACGATTGTACACTGGAAGTAACTATTTAGGATGAGACTTATGGGACGTACAATAATTAAAAAAAAAGAACAATTATTTTTTACCTTAGGTTATGTTTTTACCTATTTCTGTGACTGCCCAAATCGCACAAAGAGCATTGAAGGTTGATTGACAATGCAACACAATGGCAGCCTTAACGCAGCAATTTAATCGCGTTTATCTATCCGATGACTTGAAGTAAGCCGTTTATTGCGACGCGAGATGTGATTGGTCAAAATTTAACGCAGGCACCCATATTAGCGATTTTGACCAATCAAAGCACGTGATGCGCTGAAACAGCTCATCTAGAACCAGCTTTTCCATGCGACTCGTCGCTGCCGTAGCGCTGCATTGTAAATCCACCCCTAATGCGTTACCTTACGGCTTAACTGACTCAAGCCTGTTTTTCCAGCACCAGACGGCAGCTCAGACTTTGGTGAGTGATTGCCTAATAAATTGCACTATTCCACTAATTTTTTTACTAACATACTTAATGAAACTTTATTTTTGAAATACTAATTTTAATTCAATTTTTTTCGCTTTTTCCTTATCGCTTCTCACCTTGTTTTGTCGGAAAAATTATAGCCTATGCATCGAGAAATCTATCTATAGAATCTACAAGGTACATTCACAATAATTATTAGATGACCTCCTCTTATAGTTTATGAATACGCCATAAGATAATTTTCGGAGTGGTGTTTTTCAAACTATCGTATTGATACCAAATCTATCCATTTAAAACTGGATAGACTTACCCATATGCTTTTGTGATATGGAAATAAATAAATAGGTAACCTAATAGACATATCCAGTCTGACTATGAGTATGAGTGATTATCATACAAACATGAACTCTCGACAGACTATGAGTTTTCCGACAAAATTATATACTTCACGAAATGGAGTTGAATAGAATAAGTAGAAAAATCGATGGGTGAAACTTACAGAGATATTGACATAGAAAATTGAACCCTAGCATATTAGACACAAGGTTCAATGTTCTATCTAAATTATATGTAACAAGAAACTAATATTCACCCAGCGATAAGTATGTAGTATATCGTTGGAGTTATTACTATAGGTCGTATGTCAAAAAATGCTGTTTTGAGATAACAATGTGATTCAAGTAAAAACGGTCAGGCAAAACCTCACAAGTCACAAGCTTATGTTAAGCTTATTCATATAAAGTAGATTTTTCGACATACGACCTTTTGCATTAACTCCTATAATAATCCACACCAATATCTTATATCTGACTTTTGCTTTCTTAAGTTTGTCTAATGTTTGACTGAAGAACTCCGTCGTCAGCAGTTAAAGAATTCCTAAAGTAAAAATACATATGATATTTCTAGCGCAATTTATTCTTTCTCAGTTTGTCTTTGAGGTGCTTTCTGTTTCTCATTACCTTAAATAAATATGTAAACAAATAATTTCTGCAAACTGAAATCAAAGAGCAATATGACAGAGAGAACAAATTTCTATATTCCATACAAATATAATATGTGATGAGATGACACTGAACCTAATTTTATAGTTTGATTGATATTTTATTGTTAAGCTTTCTTGTATGTTACTGCTTAAATATAGTTATTAAAATTTACTTAAATACCGATTTGGGAATGACCTGTCTACAGCTTTTACAATAGTTTAGTTAATCTTTGATCAAAAAGGTATTGCTTCGCTTTTATTATTAGATTTGTAAACTAATAACTAAATAATGATAAAGGATTACGTCATCGGCCAGCCATATGTATAATAACCAGGGATCGGAGTCAGGTAGTTTTTTTTTGTAACCAAAACAACCAACCGAGCGCTCAGCGGGTGGTTATTTTGTTATTTGGACACTGGTAAACACTATTGGTCCACGAGGCAACAGTAATTACAGATTTCCCCTTACTAACGTTGATAGTATCCGTTAGTAACTCAAACCTTACTAACGCATACTATCAACGTTAGTAAGGGAAAATCTGTAATTATTGTTGCCTTGTGGACCAAATAACCAGTGTCCAAATAACAAAATAACCACCTGCTGAGCGCTCGGGTAAGGAAGTTCACTATTATAAGAAGATCAGCTTAGTCACGTTTATTTATGTTTCCTTCATAGCGTTCACACGCACAGATATCTATCGCGTTATACACGGTGCTACTTTGCATTCTTGCCATATTCACCGAGCTAATAGTAGAGAACATTACCTATTATTTTAGATAAACTAGAGACTCTCATAAATAAAGCACCCTAAGTTTTTAGTAAACTTTGTTTTGCAGTACACATAGGAATAAACCAATTTTTTCTCGCACGTTCAACAGGCGCAATAGGAATAAACCAATGTGGGCGTGGCCAGGCCTGGCGTGTAAATGAATTGATTTCAGATTTTCCTTCCTACTTTACCGCCAACAATGCCTAATTTAATATCATTACATTGTTGTCCATTTCTTTGCAAAGTAATAAATTAGGTATTTTTGGCGTACCTAGTTAAAAAGCTAAAATCATCTAATAAGATTTAAAAATTATAATTTTTAATTTGTAAATGTACAATTAATTGCTTATTTACAAGTTCCTTCTTACAAAATTTACGTGCTGAGAAGCAATTGTTCAAAATGTTCTCCGTTTTGATGAAGGCACAGTCTAGCACGGCGAAGCGAATTTCGCTTTAGTTTTCGCAACACATAAACGTTTTGTTTCACTGTTTCGAACGCTGGAACAAACCTTTCGCGTAACACATTTACACTGTCTATCTACTCTGAGTATACCAAACGTTTAACGTCACTCCAAAAATAATAGTCCATCGGAGGAATAGTCCGGAAACCGTGGTGGATGAAATAAGAGCCCAGTAAATTCCCGTCGATTGAGACTAAAGCGGTGTTGAAACGAGTCTCGCTTAATTTTTCGAGAATTGTGATCACGATGAGTCCACCAGTGCTCATTATGGATATTAAAAATTCCAACTCTCTTAAACCGGCTTTCGTCAGTCCACAAGATGTTGACATGTCGGTTGTCCAGTAGCCAGCGACAAAATGTACTCCGTGAGGCGTTATCTTGAGGGAGCAGATCTTGGACTTTCCGAAAGTGAAACGGACGTTGTTATTCACTTTTCAAAAGTTTCCACACTGTCTCGTGGCTCACACCGAAGTAACGGCCTGCTTCCGGGGTACTGGCACGGGGCTCTCTTTCAAGGTACTCGAGAATTGACTCTTGCAATTCGACTGAGAGTCCTACGCTGCCTTGAGCTTGAGCGTGGAACCGGCGATGGTCTCTAAGTCTCTGCGTGACATGCTCTCTAAGTCTCTGCAAGCATCACCTGACGGGTCGGCCTCGGTTGGTTAGGAAACATTTCCACAAACATTTCTACGGCTTGTCGCAAACTGTTGCCACTTATTGCGTCCAAGCGCACCATTTCTACTAATTAAATATTTGAATACGCTTCAGTCATTTTTACAACAATATTTTTGAGAATAATGACAGCAGTTGACAATCAAATAATATCATTGAATAAAGAGACAAGATTAGCATAAAGAGTCTATGTCATGTCGTGATCTTACGAATGATAAAAGTGATGTGCATGCATTACGATAATTAGTGGTGTGCTTAACAGATTGTCGATAAAATAAAATAATCCAAACCAAAAAAAAAAAATTACGTCATGATTTTTTTTATTGATTTGTGTTTAGTATCAGTAATATAGTTACCTCTGTAAATATGGCAAGAATGCAAAGTAACATCCTGTATACTATCACTACTAAATACCAAAGCCCGAAGTAAACCTTATTTTGGAAAAAAACAAATACACAACAAACTGTTCTCCAAAAAACGCGGGAACAACCACTCGCGATGTTTGTGTAATGGCCACGAAAATATGTCACGGTTGATTAATATATACATTCCTTTTCACGGGAATCTATTCATTGTTATAACCTGTGATTGTCTTACCTAGGGTTGCCATCCCATGTTTCCCCGGATTTGCCAGTTTACGGGACGTCCGGGGAGCGTCCGGGCGGGGTTTCATTTGCAGTCCGGGTTTCAAAGTTTTCAAGTCACGGTTCGCCGCCGGAGCACAGCCGGGACGAAGATTCTGTTTTGTTTCTTTACAATACATATTTAGTCTAAAATTCTACAAAAATAGACAAAAAGTTGATTTACAATAATTAAAACTATTTATTTTACTGAGCAACTTAAAAAAAACTATGTGGAAATGTCCGGGTTGTAAGCTCCCAAAATCCGGGGGATCCTTCTTGTCCTGTTTGGCTGATTTAAAGCCTAGTCTTACCTGACGCCAAACCTGTGACTCGCGTTGAATACAATTCCCTTCACTTTTTTCACCTACTTCACCTTTACAACGATTTTTACCCGGGAATTGTAGATTATTTAGTGAAAGATGTGGAATACTATTTATATTGTTTAGAGCATAAACAAATGACAAATACAATAATCCCGGGTATGCGAAAGATTTTTTTTAATATTTGGAAAAAATCCCGGAAGTATTAACATAAACATTTCTTCGCAAGTACATGAATGACGCTACCTCATTCTGATCACTGGCAATAACGATCTAGACGAGTAATGGACGAATTTAAGTTCAGTTATGATAATGTATGATAACTACAATTGAAATTGTTTTTGATAGGGTTTTTTTTATCAAGGGTTGCCATCACAAAAATTGCTGACGTCGGACAAGAACTTAAAAAATTTGGGTGAAGTCGAGTTTTTTACCCGGACACCCCTAAAAACCTCGGGGACTCCTCCAGTCCAACGACCAAGCCAGAAGCAGTGTTACTTACCTTTAAAAATATATGAATGTTTCCTTTAGGGTTGCATTCTCTAAAATCTGCCAACCAGGACAAAAAGCATGAAAACCCCTGATTTTGAAGCTTATAACTCGGACATGTCAACAGTATTTTTAAGTTACTCAGTAAAATAAAAAATAGTTTTAATCGTTATAAGTTAATTTTGATTGAAATCTTTAAAACCCGGACTACAAACGAAACCCCGTCCGGACGCTCCCCGGACGCCCCGGGCTCCTAGGACAAATTCGGAGAAAAAAACCTGGACGGATGGGGGTGGCAACCCTATTTTTATCCATATTTACTCATCGTTATTTAAACTTTAAACGGTAAAGAGCCATTTGGTGGAAAATCGATATTTTTTTCTCAAATAAGAAGGACTGATGATTCTTGAAGGTCTAGATAGCATATTCCATTTTAGAGTACCATGAAAATAATCTTCATGCAAAATATCATTTTCTTTTTTGTCAAAAAGAAGCCCTACATTTTATTTAGCTATAATTTAAATTCGTATTTTTGTGTGCAAATAAAATTATTCAGTCAACCAGAATGGGTAGTTGGTCAGCAACTTATGGCTAGCAAAAATTTCTAAATCATTCAGCATTTAACGTCTATGGAGTGCTTTAAATAAAATGTACATAGCCAATTAAAAATAATGGCTGCATGTGTGAGACATGTTTAATCAAATTTTAGTAAACACTCAGACAAGCAGAATCATTTTGTAAAAATATATAAAAGATTGCAGCCTGATTTTTATTTATTGCAAGCCAAATCTTTGTATGCTATCCAATTGATTGACAGCAGATTTTTGTTGCTAACCAAATTCATCATTTAATTTATCATCATCATCATCAGCCTGAAAGAGTCCACTGGTGGACATAGGCCTCTCCCAAGGCGTGCCCCTGAACCCGATCTTCGGTTCTCCTCATGCAGTCACTGCCAGCCGCCTTACGCAGATCGTCGCTCCATCTAGCCAGGACGCCGTCCCACACTACGCTTGCCCAGTCGCAGTCTCCACTCGAGAACTCGTTTACCCCAGCGGTAAACCATTTAATTACTTCTCATTTATGTTAACTTCCCTATGTCAGCGGTTTTAAATTTAAACTATAATACTAAATGTATATATATATGTGGTGCCGCGTACAAGATACCTATTATTCTCTGGTGCCACTTTTTTTTGTAACCAAAACAACCAACCGAGCACTCAGCACGTGGTTATTTTGTTATTTGGACACTGGTTATTTGGTCCACGAGGCAACAGTAATTACAGATTTTCCCTTACTAACGTTGATAGTATGCGTTAGTAAGGTTTGAGGTTAGGAAGTTCCCTGTTTTAAGAAGATCAACTTAGTCACGTTTATTTATGTTTCCTCCATAGTGTTCACACGCACAGACATTTGTCGCGTAATATACGATCACTACTAAACACCAAAGCCCGAAGTAAACCTTATTTTGGAAAAAAAATACAAAAATGTTTATTACAGAAACTTAGGGGGTTACAGAGGATAGTTGGAAAAACAAATACACAACAAACTGTTCTCAAAAAAACGCGGGAAGAACCCTCTGGTGCTTCTCAGCCTAAAGTGAGCCAGCATCGGAACTACTCGACGAATTTGTACCAAAGAAACTGTATTTCAGAGAATAGAATCCATGGTTTTGAAAAAAATTGCGAAATAAGCAAATTTCTACCCACCCTGATTGCTTTTTTTTGCAAAATATTCATCAAATCCTCGAAACCTAAGTACTTTTAGTAACCCACCTCGTTTTTTTTTTATAATGAAAAGCACCTAGTGTTAGTATTTTGTTTTCTTTCAAAGGCTGGTCTTGTTCACCGCCATTATCAATACCTGCATAGTCATTAATGGACTGGTATATTTATGGTAAGGGTACAAACTGCAAGTCAGCAGTCATCATTAATTTAGCCTCGAACCTTCTTGATGGATGGTGCAATTCTAATTTGCACCTGAATCCTTTTTCGTGGGTTCTGTAAGGTGTTTTAACACCTAGTTTTTAGTTACTACTATCGCGATACGTATATTATAATTCAGATATTAGTGTATCTTAATCTAGACATTTACTTGTACCCCAGGCGAAACGTAATCTTTCCTATTGTATGCAATAACTTCCTTTTGGTAGAATAGGTGCATTTACTCTATTTCCTAGGGGGTAGAAGGAGAGGAAACAGAAAGAAGGAAGGGAAAGTGCGAAGGGGTAGAAGGGAAAAGAGTGAGGGGAAGGGGAGATGGGGAAGAATGGGAGAAAAGAGGGAGAAGGAGGTCAAGCCGGCGGAGGGGGCGAAGGAGAGGAGTTCCTTGGTCTTTTAATAAACACGACCGATGTTCACTTGTTTTTTTTTTATTATAGTTTAAAATCTTCATGGTAGCTGTCACATGATTGCGCCAAGACTACATCATGATCTGTAAATACGCTGCATAAATATGTATGTACGAGTATTTGCTTTACATTTTTACTTTGTTATTATGAAAAAGAACGTAGCTATTGCTCGGACCTGCCTACCACCTCCCCCACGTACCGCAAATTAGTATTTCATTCCCCTCCCCCCGCCCTATCTAGCCACGTTGGTATGTGTATGCTCCCTAAAAGTTTAATTCGCAGACAACCGCTTGCGGCTTTTACCTTCATTGTCAATGGCTAATTCCTCCAATGATAGACTTAAAACTCACGTTTTCTTCAAAATCGCTTTCAAAACTGCCTCCTATAAAGCATCACGGCCGCCGCCGGCACGATTCATAGGGCAGACGCCCAGATCGCATAATATTTTGTCATTTTCTCGGAGGCTCTACGCATATATGCACTCTTGTAGGCTGTTGTTACGAAGCACACACATAACAAATCGTTACGATTCAAAACATAGTACACATCAATACCGTGCATGACCAGAGCTAACGTCATCCTCAGAGAGGAACGAAGGGATGTGGCCTACTGTATCAATTTATAATTAAATATGTCTCAGCGAACGCACTCTCCTAGCTTTGGCATTCCGGATAGAGAGCCTGAGACGGAAGATGGCGTGTGTGCAGCCTTTTATTCAATACTTATAACTACTAGTTAAACCAGTGTCACAGATTCTTAATAGTTACTAGGTACACATAACTTTCTTGTAAAACTAAATACCTATACTTTTAATTACCTACTCCTTCCCACTGTTGGACAATACACGCAAATATGAGGCGCTCGACTAAGCGTTGTTATTACTCCGTACAGCGTGCGATATGCGGGCGGCTTTTGACGTGGCATTCAGCAAGCAAAAATGTGCCTAAGGCGCTCGACTTAACGTTGTTATTAGTCCGTACAGGTCGTAATAGGCGGGAAGCATTTAACGTGCCGCTTATCGCACGAAAATGTGTGTAAGACGCTTGACTAAGCGTTGTTATTACTCCGTACAGCGTGCGATATGCGGGCGGCTTTTGACGTGGCATTCAGCAAGCAAAAATGTGTCTAAGGCGCTTGACTTAACGTTATTACTCCGTACAGCGCGTAATAGGTGGGAAGCGTTTGACGTGCCGCCCGACGCACGAAAATATGTGTAAGTCACTTAACTAAGCGTTGTTATTACTCCGTACAGCGCGTGATAGGCGAGCAGCGTTTGACGTGCCGCCCATCTCACGAAAATGTGTGTAAGGCGCTTGACTAAGAGTTGTTATTACTCCGTACAGTGTACGATATGCGGGCGGCTATTGGCGTGGCACTCAGTGCGCAAAAATATATTAAGGCGCTCGACTTTTCCTAACCAACCGACTAGTGGGCGGGGCGAGCGCTCCACGAGTGTAATGTACACAGAAAGTATAGGTACTTATCTATGGCAAATAGTAAACGCCACATGAGTATGGCGAATCTCCTCCTCTCTGTGTTGCTTTAAGCTTCCACCTTAACGACTTAACTCTGTCTCTTAAAGGAGATAATTAAACTTGGAACAAAGAACATTAAGGCAAGACTTCACTCCCGTTTAAGATGCCATGAATTTATGACGCCCTGGTCATTAATATTCAATATTTTGTTGACACACTTTTAGCTTCGTCAGTATGACATTATTTACGAATCGCAACGTCTGTCTACATAATAATTTTTGATCAATTTTCAACGTTGCATGAAAGGTTAGGGAACACAGTCATACTACGTGACCCGTTTTTGTTTGGAGGGGGAATAAATATAGCACGCTTTAGACATGTAAATAGGTACGTGGGAGGAAGGCGAACGTGGCGAAAAGGCGGAACGGGATGGCTGGGGAGATGAAGGGGAGGGGGCGGGTGAATTGTAAAGGATGTATTGGGAGGGGTAACGGGAAGGGGTATGGTAGAGGGAAATTGAAAGGAGGATACCTATAGGGGAATGGGAAAGGTAAGGTTTTGGGGTGTAGTAAGCAAACGAACAGGGGTAGAGGGAATGGGTGGCAGAGGAGGACGCAAGGGAGTGCGAAGGGGAGGGAATTCCCTCCCTCCTTTTCGGGAGATAGAAGGTGGGGCCATCTAGATGAATACCATGGACGTATAGCGCCAATATGACGATGTGACCTGTGACAGAGTAGCTGAAGGCTACTTCGTATAATAGTGTCAGTAGTAGGCATGGCAAATGGGGTCACTGTACTTTTATGCAGATAAAGCTGGCACATGCTATAGTCACGAGCTACCTAGGTACGTAGTCTATACAGTGAGATAAAGCTTTATTTGCATTTGTAACTACCACAAAGGGACAATCATTTATCACAGATATTGTAAATGCCGCTGTCAGCACCGAACGGTTGCGCAACCTCGCAATTTCGTAAGCCTATTTAATTATAATATGGAGTCTAGTTGGTAGTATTTTGTAAACCAGCGTTCAAATTTTCACGCAAAGTACTAAATCTTCGTCGAATGCAGGCACGAGTTTCGAATTGAACGACGTGCGTAATGTCGCTACAGAATACGATTCTAAACGTCATCTCATACAAACAAACGTCAACATGTCCACTTACAGTAGTTACAACCCGCCGTCGCGCTCGAAAGTGTGGCGCTGGTATAGAAATCGAACGACCGTAAATTTTACGGAATACCAGTTTGAAATCTCACCTTCAAATTCGAAGTCGAGTTGCAAAGTAACTTTTTACAGAATCGCACTACAGAACCCGGTTTCATGTCTGCTGCTGGACTGGGTTACTCCAACTAGTCATACGGTTACTTTTTCGATAGAAGAAAATTGACCATAAAAGTCTAATTACGAGTAGTTCTAATGCTCAGTACGACATATTGGATTGGAATAAGGATTTGGTTTGGGGTACACGAATTCAGTATCTATACGTCACGCGAAATTAGGTATTTTTTGTCGTTTTGTCACGCCTACAAAACTGTAGATTTCAGATATATTTCGACATGCCTTCAATTGAGTAGCGTATCTAATACAGTACATATAATACAATACAATACACTTTACTGCACAAACAAATACAGTTACGAGTTATAAAAGTTACAAATAGTACCATTTAGGCGGTCTTATCGCTTTAAGCGATTTCTTCCAGACAACCTTTATTTGAACAGTAGGTATGATTTCTCACGCTCAGAAATTATTTAAAAACAAAACGTATTAATAAAACAACTTTTGTCAATCCTCTTAGGACATGAATAAAACATGGATTTAAAAATAAACAAAAAACATTAGGTTACGTACCTGAAATCTTCCATATTGTAAGCATAATATAACATACCTACATTCAGGCCTGTCTTACTATGTAGTTAGGTATCTTATCTTATAATACCCCTATTAAGATACCTAAGTACATAGTATACCCTGTGGGATCCTTTGTGTCAGACCCTCTGTCTATACGTGCTTCCATTTCCCATAGTCTCGCTGCATATAAACTACTAGCTGTTGCCCGCGACTTCGTCCGCGTGGCCAACTTAACATCACAAATTATTTGTATTTCCTACTTACTTGATATTTTGGACAATTCACACAATATCTTTATAAATTGTAGCCTATGTGTTATTCTGATGTATGAGCTATATTATTGTAAAGTTTCATTAAAATCCATTCAGTTAAGCGATTCAGTTAGGATTATGCAGCTAAGCGATAGAAGCCTTTTGTCCTTGGGTGCAGGGTAAGCCACACCCTGGATTCATTCGCCTTGCAGCTAGTGCATTGCATTCGCATAGCAGCTTCATCGTCTCACTGCCCTCTCCACAGACTCTACAACTGACGCTATCTGACAGTTCCATCTTATATGTCCACGTAATTTTGCAGACTTGACAAAACATAGCTAAATTCACATGATGAATAGATCCGTTTCATCGGAAGACGGGGAGTGGTAGTCTCGTTTCAGCATGCACCGGTTTAAACTCGGTCAGAATTTGTAAAGCAAATAGCGTCTCACCCATTCAGTCCAGTTGGAGCGAAACGGGACGCAGAGAATCGATACAATGTTCGCATACCTGCGAGCTGGAATAACAGTAGTGCTGCCAAGTAACGACAATGACGGGACTATCTACGAGACTTTTAATTAATGAAAATGAATGGTCCAACCCAACGATCTCTATGTACTACTAAATGGAGCGTTCCAAACAATCGCTCTGTTCCATCTGTTCCATTACTAAATATTGACGCTACGGTTAAATAATGTCAATATTTAGTAAATAATTAAATGTTCTGAGTAGTAACTGCACACGTTTCAAAGTGAATGTGAAAGAGTTGTGGCTATTTACGTGGAACAGAGCGATTGTTTGGAACGCTCCATCTGGTAGTACATAGAGGTCGTTGGTCCAACCTGACCAGGGGGCCAATATCAACTACAAAAGCCTATCTATGTAACTATCGTTTTTAGACGCCAAACGCTTAAGCGAATATCGCACTTTACATGTCAGAGTACAAAACGATTTTGTAGTTCATTGATATTTGCCGAATAATTACGGCCCTCAGACGGGTTCTTGAGTGGTCACTTCACAATTCACTCACGATTGGGCAAGGATGACTGAGCTACGCTAGTTGGCACTATCTCCATAAGGCTTTCGTCTGTCGAACCCATCCATAAAAAATAGAAAATTTTATCCTCCTCAGTTAGCAAGGAATCTTGATTCCACTACAAAATTTAAAACTACAAGTCAAATTCTAGCAAACTTAACAGACTTGATAAATGGAGTCTCTATTTACGGGACAGACTTAGTAAAACCGGGACACATGACGGCCCTATAATTCCGATCAGCCATGAGTTATTGCCTCCAAACACGCTATACAGAATTCGGCACAAGGCAATAGGAATCAAAACCTTGAAAATTTGAAGGTTGTTCGATGGCAGTAGTGAATCAGAGTTGTTGTTTATTATTCATGCCCGTCGTTTGGCCGTTTAGGGTTGATTTCCACTATAGCACGCCGCGCCCTACTTGGAGTTACTATTTACGTAACAGATATATTAGTATCACCCTAGTAAAACGAAATAACCTACGCTTTGAATCTAGGTTCCATATCCTTCCCACTGTTAGATAAAACATGCAAAAATGTTTCTAGAGCGCTCCATTTCGCATTGATATTACTATAGATTACGTGACACTATCATTATATATTTAATATATATTAATAATTAATACATTGACTTCCCCCTATCATATAATATATATACACCTACACCCAAATTTGTAAAAAAAAAATTACTCCGTACAGTGCGCGATATTTGGACGTGACGCGCAGCGCGTGAAAATGTACCCAAGGCGCTCTACATAGCGTTGTTATTATACCTAAACCAACTGACTGGTGGGCGGAGCGAGAGCACTACCGGCGCGGCGCGACATTGTAGTATTTATCGCGGTAGATATATTGCAGCGGCGGAGGCTTGCTTTGGCTATATCGTATGTTTTGTATGGGTTAGCTACCGATCAGCACCGCCGCCAGGAGGGCACGCGATACCACGCGTCGGCTTGCGGTAGGGCCTTTCTTTCCACCCACTGGGTGGTTGGTACGGGTGAAAACCAATGCCTTTAGATTATTTAGTATAACTTGGCCGTGTGGTTAATAATCTTCCCGTGGGTGTCGTTAGGCGACTAAGGGATTGCACCAGGGACAGGCTGCAGCGTTCTCCTGTGTATATTATGATCATTTTTGAGACCACCAATCCGCCTACCAAGTGTGGTGATTATGGAAATCCTCTAATGGACAGCCCACCAAAAAGGCCATTCTATTAGGGAGGCTTATGTTCAGCAGTGGACGTATTTCGGCTGATGATGATAATAAGTTTATTAATTTATCTATACATATAATAAAAATGTAACTGGTCTATGTCTGTACATGGGAGATATTGTAGAAAATTGTGTATGAGGGGTCTATAGAGGGCCAATAGAAGCCAAAATAATTGTTTTTAGGATTTTTGTCTGTCTGTCTTTCTGTCTGTCTGTATGTATGTTTGTATGTTTGTTACCTCATCACGCAAAAACTACTGAAAGAAATTTGATGCAGTTTTCACAGTTGTCTTGCTGGAGGTCTAACTTAAAATCTGGTGCATGTTTTATTTGGAGGGGGAAACAATATAGCACGCTTTAGACATGTAAATAGTTACGTGGGAGGAAGGCGGAAATGGCAAAAAGGCGAAACGGGATGGCTAGGGAGAAGAAGGGGAGGGGGCGGGGGAATTGTAAAGGAGGTATTGGGAGGGGTAACGGGCGAAGGTATCGGGAAGGGGTATGGTAGAGAGAAGTTGAAAGGAGGATACCTATAGGGGAGTGGGAAAGGTAAGGTTTTGTTTAAAACTACTGAAAGAAATTTGATGCAGTTTTCACAGTTGTCTTGCTGGAGGTCTAACTTAAAATCTGGTGCATGTTTCATCTTGATACGCCACTTAGAACCTGCGATATTGATAAAGTAAATTTGCGTGGGCGTCGGGATCAGAGTCGTAGTCGAAGTCGGATTGAGAGAGTAGTCCACGCGAGCAGAGTCGCGGGCACAGCTAGTATGATATGAAACACGCACAAACCATCCAGTGGGTGAAATAAAATCATGAGTTTTAACCCGGCTGGCACAGCGTCATCCCCTCTGTGCTACGAACAAAAATGGGTTATACCCAGCTGGGTCCTTTCGCATGCGATGCGACCGCTTCAATCATAACCAAATCAGTTATAAACTAGTTTAAAATCAAAAAGTATAGTCGATTAATTTAGTTCACAATTAGTTCATTCGGATACGTTTGTTCGTAGCACAGATGGGATGACGCGGTGCCCAGACATCTCTGGCGGGCACAACTAGTATAATATAAGATAGTAATCCTTAAATAAAAGATCCATGTAAACCATCGGTATTATATACTTACTTTACGGAGGGCAGACAACTCAGTTTACTAAACCAAATGTTATTTACATAGATATCATGAGATGATAGACACGCCATGAAACTCAGATTCTGTTTGTTATTCATATGATCATAATAATATGCTCATTTCTGTGATATGGCGTCCATAAAACGATCGCTATGTGACAATTCGTTACGACATACTTGAAAGTAAGCGGTGACCATAAAAATTTAACGACGTATAATATCCACTGAGAAAGTAATGTATGGCCAGATTTTCACATTGTTCAAAAGGCATTAACAATAGTAATATACGTAAAAGTAGTCATAAGTGTTTTAAAATTCTAGTAGAATTTACTATAATGGCTCTATCTCTTTGTATAACTGATGGTAAAAGACATTACTGTCCTCACTTGATACTCTCCCAATTCCTGGGCCTTCTCACACCATCAGGAGTTAAGATAGAATTATAGACAGTTTTAATACATCATTTTGACCTACCGCTTACTTGATTTCGTAAGGACGCAAATAAAGACAGCAAAACTACATTTAAAATATAAATGAAAACTTTACTACTAACGAATACTATTCTAAAATCTAAACACCAGCTAAAACTAATCAAAATTTAAATCATACTTTGTTCCCAGCTTCTGTCCAACAGAACCTTGCTGGAATCCTGTTAGGTTTAGACCCCAATGAGGTTACGGCCCTATTCACAGGCGCTGATACTTTTTCATATCCCACATCTCCAACTTGATCTGTTTTCACAGTTTCTTCATTACCTTTCGGACGTTTTGGATTTAGCTGCTCAACTGCAGTTTTGCCTCTAAATTTCTTTCTGGCCAATAAGTTATCTTGGTAGTCTTCGTCGGAGCTATGTTCTTGTATTTCTATAAGATCTTCTCCTAAAATTTCTAAAGCATTTGATTGAGCTACTTGTGCTTTGAGAGATTTGTGATTTGTACTCTCTTTCTTAATATGATTGTCCAGTTTTTGCTCTATACTTGTTAGTTTGTCTAGAACGTTGTCCAATTTCTGGGTATTGCATTTTATGTACCTTTGTACCGTAACTAATTCATCATTTTTGTCATTGTTTAACTCTGATAAGCATTCTTTTATAGCGTTTAAGACAGGTATTCGAACATTGTCACAGAATAACATTTTGTCAGTTTCATTCATCAAATGAATCTTCACTTTCGCATCACCGGATTGGCTTACTAACTCCGTAGCTAAAGCTTCAAATGATTCAGATGTAGTAAATTTGAGTAAATCGTTTTGTTTTGATTTTCTCTCCTGTTTTCTAACAGTTTTCTTATCAGATATTTCAGACAAAGAACACAATGAAGGATGTAAATTTAAATCATCTAAAGTATTATTTTGTGAAGTGTAACTTACAGTTTCTTTTACACTTAAACTTTCTCTCTGGTTTAGGCCCTTTTCATTCCTGTAAGTTTCGACGACTTTTTTTGATTCTTCCTTTTTGTATGTCATATCGTTGATATGATCGGAGACATCGCGAGGTTTGTGTGATTTTCCCTTAGATTTCTTTGATGCAGTAATTGTATAGAACACTGGAGGTGGAGATACATCTCTGCTGGGTGGCATGACTAATGGAACCATGTTTTTAGCGAATCTTATCGTACGTTCCAAAATTGAATCACTGTTAAGTTTCGTTTTATATGTCCAGTTATCCTTCCAAGTTTCCGTATCCAATTCGTTATTACATTGTATACTTTTATCATGCATACCCTTTTTCTTCTTCTTTTTCTTAACTTTTTCCTTTTCAACTTTCTGTTTTTTAGGTTTCGGTTCTTTTTTCTTTTCTGGTTTTGGTTCATCTTCTTTGAGATTTTGTAAGAAATGTTTATTGAAGTATAAGACAGAATTACCGGATCTTTCGTAAGGAATATAATTGGCCAAGTTAATGCCGTTGACTACTTCCCCAGTAGGGTATAAGTCTGCAAATAAAAGTGAAGTACTTCGTTCATAAATCTAAAGCTATACTTTAATACTGGAGGAAGTTGGGGATTTTATGGTGTAATTAAGTACTTTACAGTTCGCCTTGCTCGCTTTCCTTAATATAATTACAAATATAAATCGGTTACGGTTAATCGTCGAATCCAGAGCTAATTTTAGAAACAAATTTTATAATACAAACTAAATATGTTTATGTATAACAAATAAGAAAGCCTATTGTAATAAAGGTTATTTAGGTGGCAGTGGGCGGGCCACATCTGTCGCAGAACCGACTGCCGTTAGGGCAGACGAGTTCTGGAGAGGAAGCGCAGATCAGCACGCACAGGGTGGGACACCCCGCCGCTAAATGAGAACGTGGCTGGAAGAGGCTGGATGCGGAGGGCGGTTGACTGGGTGTGGATGCTTTCATTCGGGAAGGCCTATGTCTGGACAAAGTGAACATCTAATGGCTGATGTGATGATGATTTAGAATACTCGATCACGCCTCTTAACTGCATGGCTTGACATATTCGGGTAGGTTTAAAACCTACTTTCTTTTATGGGAAATAAAGTTTTCCCGTGGGTCTACTTTTATCTCCTACTAGAAGACCCACGAGGTATCGTAATATTAACACACGTGGTTCTACAAGATAGTGCGCGCAACGTGGGGCCAATTTCGAGAGGAGAGCCCAACTAGCATACTGGCGAAATTTGCAACCATAAGCTATACAATAGTTCCACTGTGGGTTTATATCGGTGTTAGTGCCCCTTACACCCCCACTATAGACCTATGAAGATGTAAAATAGCCGCATATTTCGGTAGTTATTATTTGGTTAGGTTATTTATTTATTTAAATATTTCTGTACTCTACAGAGTTTTAAGATCGTGAGAGATAGGTATATCGAAATGCAATTCTACCTGATTCCATTAGCATAAAGGAATCCCACATAAATAGGAGTATAAATTTGATTTTTATGAAAATAAACGTAACGAAATATCAGAGACGCAAATGACTTTGAATATTGGCATGTCACATCAAGAATTGAAGTATAGCCATGGAGTTTGGTTGTAATAAATAAGTAAGCTGACTAAAAAAAAGAGTTATACTTTTATTACAACAACGCAGCAATTACGCACGCCCCTAGCGGACAAATTTGGAACCTACCTAAGAGTCTACGCTTGAGAATTCACAAATGTGACGTTTTTTGCGGTAACTTCACTTTTTAATTTCTGCCAATATTTATGCCGAATATTATAACGAATTTATTAAAAACTCGGATCCGACAGTTATTAGTTTGTCGAACAACTTCAAGTAACAGTGAGATAGTCGAATTTAAGTTAGCCGACTGTTTTTAAGGAGCATTATGCGAGGATACGAATGTGCAAAGGAATTAACATGGCATAACTGTTACATGACATTGATTTGCTATTGTTTTTTTTAACTAGCTGTGACCGCAGCTCCGTTCGCGTGGACTACAGAATTAAATAAATTTCCCTTCCCCTTTTCCCCTCATCAATAGTTTCCGCAGCGCACGCGATGAAAGACATTTTATGGCAAAAAAATGTACACCTAGGGTTACATTATTGAAGTTTTAGTAGTAAATATAGCCTATGTTACTCAGGAATAATGTACCTGACCTGAACCTGAACCTGGACCTGGATCTGGACTGGCCTTGACCTGGACCTGGACCTGGACTTGGACCTGAACTTAAAGTCTGAGTGGAAGTGGGAATGGGAGCGGATCCTGTAGTCCACGCGAGCGGAGCCGCGGGCACAGCTAGTTTATAATATTAGTAGGATTTAGGTACCTTTAGTCGTCCATATGAAAACCTCTGGAAGATTGGTTGTAAGGTTAGTAGTATTCTGATCGTATGAGAAAAACATAATATTAGGCCAAGTTCATTCCAACCTTCTATAATCCGTATTATCCAGAACCCAATTACTTTACTCCCTTCTCAGGCAAGGCCTCCTTAGTCAAACTGTTGCCTTCGGGGATTTTAACTCTTATTCCACAGGGATAAAGTAGGATTTTGTCAAGTTGGTAGCTGGAAATTATACGGTTTTCAGTTCAGGGACAGTGATGTACTCAGTAATTTTGTAAGGGGGCGCGAAGTAAAAAAATCTGTTTGATTATCTAAGTAGCGCTCGATTTTCAAATTATAGTTCGTTGAAAAAAACCACGCAGAAGATTCCAAAATAGGAAAATTTCCGTAACAAATATCTGTAACAAAAACCTTATCGTGTAGAAAATCTAAATACAACAGTCAACGGTAAGTTTAAATTTTGTCGGATTTTATTACAATTTACATAGTTTACTTGAGGATTCATAATTATTTTTGCTCTATTTTATTTATCAAAACTAGCTGCTTTCTGCGGCTTCGCCCTCGTGTTATAATTTTTTTTTTACTCTGGGGACAGATTATCCTACGATATATAGCTTATGTTCATCTCCATGACACTGACTGACTGGCATATCGATATAGCCATGGAAACGGTACAATACAAATATTAGGACAGGAAAAATTCAAATTAAGTATATTTCAAAATGTTACTCTAGAATACATATATTATCAGTTATATTTTTTTTATTTATTACTTTTGTATACCGTAAAAAGAAAAGCAAGGATTATGGAGGTACAGTTTACAAATGGTTGCAAAAGTGGATCCCCCTGAGTATGTCCCTGACCGGAGCTCCGTGACAAACGGCAGGATTTCCCGGGCGCCGCTCGAGCGCAAGCTACTCTCGTCGTTGCTTTTATAGCCCCTACCACCTATCACCTACCACTAGCCACTAAGTCGAATAAAATTCTCACTTTCTTTTCACTTTTTATACGGAAATATTCTGCACCGATACGGATTAATAATTGAATTCGTCGTGTTTTAGAATCTAAACCAACTTCACACGAGTTCCATGTATGTGATTGGTTGCTACTACACGTTATTTCCATTTGGGATACTAGGAATTGCACCAGGGACGAGCAGCAACGTTCATGTATATATTAAGATCATTACGGCGATCACTAATCCTCCAGGCAAGCATGGTGATTATGGCATATCCCCCAATGGACAGCCCACCAAAATTGGCATTCTATTGGGGAGGCTGTTCAGCAGTGGACGTATTTAGGCTGACGATGATACTAGTCACTAAAATAATACATATACATGTTATAAGCTATATTATAAAACTGATTTGACATTCCATTTGTACTGCCGCAATCCTGTAGACTGTGCATTAATTTTTTTTTACTTAGGTAATTTTAGTGACCAAATTAAACCATATACCTGCCTAGTATCCGACATTCGAATCACTTGTAGTGACAATCGATAGTTTTAACAAACCTACACACGTCATAGAAGTTTAGTAACAAGTTTGCGTCGAGAATCATTAGTAAGGCTCTGCCTCAATTCTTTCTCAAATGTATTCATCGTAACCAACTTTTTACACTGCGTGTTATAATGATATTTATCCGACAAAAGGTCCGCGAGAGCCTTGAATATTGACACTAAAACATTACCCTCCTTCGCTCCGACTGCGCAGTCGAGTATAGAGTAGGCCTCTGCCCAACAGGGGGATGAATAGACTTTAAATTACAGTTTAATCATAATCATCAGCCTGCAAGTGACTGCTGCTAGACATAGGCCTCTCCCAAGGTGCGCCACTGAACCCGATCCTCGGTTCTTCTCATCCAGTCACTGCCAGCAGCCTTACGCAGATCGCCGCTCCATCCAGCCACTGCGCCTGCCTAGTCGCGGTCTTCACTCACTCACTCATCATCATCATATCAGCCCTTACACATCCACTGCTGGACATAGCCAACGAACGTCACCAAACCCGGTACTCCGCATCCAGCCGCTCCCGGCCACCTTCTTCAGGTCGTCGGTCCACCTGGCGGCGGCGGGCCTTCTCCACTCCAGAACTCGTCTGCCTTAACGGCCATCAGTTCTGCGACAGATGCGAACGGCCCACTGCCACTTCAGACAGCTAATACTTTCGGCTATGTCGGTCACCTTCTTTCTTTGTCGGATCTCTACATTACGAATCGTGTTTATAGCCCGAATCTCAATGTAGTTTTTAAAGTCCTCCACAATAGCGTTATGAAATCGTTTCCTGCGGAACCCACTGCGCATACAAAGGAATGAATTAACATTTGCGTGTAATTGTTGCTAAAGTATAGTTGTGGACAGTAGAGTAACTGTTGAAAATTATCTATATAGAAGTAGGTACCTAAGTGCCAATATCCTACTATGATCACTATACTTAATGTATATACGTAGGTAGGTGAAGTCGTGGATTCTAAACAAAATAAAAAAGGATGTAAAAGATTGATTATGGTTTCTATTTATTGCGTAGTCGTTTTCCCACGGAAAATTCAATATTACAGAAACTTGATTATTAACGGAAAACTAACAAAGAAAACCTAATTTTCAGATCATCATCATCATCATCAGGTTTTTTTTGTCTCCACTGCAGGAGCACAACCCTCTCTCCTCTGCCGGAGACAGACGGAGGATTTGGCCTACACTCCCCGCGCTGGCCAGACGGGTTGGGGAGGCCTGATTGATGTTTTATAATGTATTCCCTTAGTCGCCTTGTACGACATCAACGGGAACAGTTGGAGTGGTCCTATTCTACTCTACCGGAAACCACACGGCATATTTCAGATATTTATTACTAAATCACTTGCGTTATTGAAAATTTCCATGAATTTTGTATATGGGTGATTGTTTTAATTATTTATGATTTTTTTTTATAATAAGAATATACTGCTGCTGAATTTGTTTAGCTTTTATCACCATCCAGGACAAAGTGTGGGGCAGGGATCGGGGCAATAGAGACAGGAATGGGGGATATGGATAAAGAATATAAGTTAGTTATGGGATACCGCTATTACGGAAGGATAGTGGGAGTGTACTAGCGAAAACTCTGTAAGCCGGGACCGCATGCCCGTGACTCGTCTGGATAGCACCGGTCAGGCGACTACCAGAACCAAGCCCCTAATAATCATCATGACGTAAAATATTTATTTATCTTATACTAGCTGTGCCCGCGACACCGCTCTCGTGGACTACAGAATCCGCTCCCATTCCCACTCACGCTGCCTATCCCACTACCACTCAGACTCTCAATCCCGATCCCGATCCCACTCCTCCTCCAACTGTAGTACAAACTAATCGCAGTATGAATTGTACCGAACATAATAACTATACTTCTTTGTTATATTGCATATTTACACCTTGGGTTACATTTTCGAAGTTTAAGTAGGAATCCCTTTTTTTATAGTAATAAATATAGCCTATGTTACTCAAGGTTAATGTAGCATTCTAATGGTGAAAGAATTGTTGAAATCGGTCCAGTAGTTTCGAGTTTATTCGTCACAAACATAAAAATCTTTTCTCTTTATATATTTTTTTATTTTATTTTATTTACTTTGAGGAAGACTTACAGAAAAATTACATAATAAATAACAATGCAAATATAAAAAAAATGCTGATTACAAGGCCCCACTTATAAATAGCAATACCATTTCACAAACTTAATAAATAGTAAATATACTTAAATAAGGTATTAGTATAATTTTAGTGAAGATAACGAAGTGGTGCAACATTAGCCCGTTAATCGTTTGCGAATTGCAGACCAGCTTTTACTAATAAAAATAATGTATCATAGATAACTAGAATATCAATGAAGATTTTTTTTCTATAAAGAGTCGATGTTACCATACTATGTCCATCCTGTGCTGTGATGTTGTACAATACAATTAATCACTTCCAAGACATAACGTGAACCTTTGTGCCCAAACACAACATGAGAGCCCTTGTATGTAGCCTTCAATTCTTATAGCTGTGTGTACAGGGGGTTTCACTGAAGCTACAGACTTAGTATTTTATTTTAGTTAAATAAATAAATAAATATGTCAGACATTCACACCAATTATCCAGTCCCAAACTAGGCAGAGCCTGTGGTATGGTTACTAGATAACGGATAGACATACTTAAAAAAAATATAAACATCCAAGACTTGGGTACAAACATTCATATTCATCATACGAACATTTGCCCCTAGCGGGATTCGAACCCGCAACCTCCGGCGTGGCAGGCCGAGAGCTACCCGTTCAGCCACGGAGGTCGTCAAGTTATCTGTTCATTTATGAATTTTATGATCCACAAGTCTCAAGTCGCTCAGCGAGCTATGGAGAGGGCTATAGTCGCGTTTTATTCGTAATAAGGAAATCGTAGGCAAACTATAGTCGAAAGGATTAGCAAGCTGAAGTGGTAATGGGCGAGCGACATCTGTCGCAGAACTGACGGCTGTTGGGGCAGACGAGTTCTGGAGTGGAGACCGCGGCACGAGCAGGGTGGAACGCTCCGCCGCTAGGCCACACTGGCCTAGATTAGTGGGAACCCTCTTCCTACTTTGACTCTTTACTTCTTTAATTAAATTTGTCTGGGGCCCAAGGTAGCGTAAATTCATGACCTGGGACTTGCCCTACCTTCATTGGTAGGTGTCTTTGCAGTTACCTCCGTTGATCCTCGCTTAGAGGAGTTGCGGGGGGAGAATGGTGAGGAGGCGGGAATGGCCTAGATTAGTAACATAATCCTAAAAGTGCTGCCACGTTTAGGATATCGTGTGCCTGTATGTACATTGGCTTTACTACCCCTTAAAACTGGAACCGCTTACCAGCTTTCTGTAGCGTTGGCACTTTAGATCGTAAAAAAATTCAGCAAAGAATGATGCGATACGTATATACGAAACCGAGAGCATCCGTTAGCTATGTATGAAGCCTCGACGAAGTTCCTTGTGATCAATAAAGCAGCTAACTAACCACTTTTATCACCTGACTTCGCGCGGTCTCCACTCAAGTGGGTTGTTAGTAAAACTTGCAACCTTCCGCAAACTTTCCTACCTACTCTTTAAGGTGGATGTTCACGGGTTGAGTAACACTACTACAGTTCAAAAACGAACTTTAAGCTTAGAGTTACCAGGCAGCTTATTGAGAAAAACTATTGAGCCATACCTTCATGCTCACATATAACACTCGCTCCTATCTATATAGAACTTATGCATTCACTAAACCCCTAACCCCCCCCTACCCCCCCCCCCCCCAAAATATTTAAAAATATTGTATGTGGCCACACACACGCACACATACAACCCCACACTTCATGCACACACACACACACACAACATCCCAAACACTTAATTTTTTTATTGTTGTTTTATATCTTTTTTTTCTTTTCTTCTGAAATATATCCGTTCTTATTTAATTATCTTACGTGAAAACCTGTTATTAGCTATACTAAATGTTATCATATCCCTCATTGTAATGCTGCAAATGTTTGTAAGCTGTTGGTTTTCCAAATAAATAAAATAAATAAAAACACTAGACGGCGCCAGACGTCGAAAAAATGTTCCTGGTTTTTTTTCATCAGCTTTCTTTTTTATAATAAAAGTATATAAAAAAGTATATTCAAAGTATCCAATCATTTGTGGCATGATTTAACGTTCAGTTAATACATTCAAATACACAAACTTTTAGAGTATCACTTTAAAAAATAAAAAAGAGACTATCATCTATTGACGGAATTTTTTTATAAAAAGTTTGAATACATTTCTTCTATCGATCTAAGGTTCAATTTCTATCGAAGTAATTATTAAATATATATTTCGTGCTCATCATGTTTAAGAGCATGCTGCGACACAATGTTGTATGCCCATGTGGCGGGACATAACTGAGCTTAACCTATGTCATGACAATGATATACTTCTTATACCGATACTCCACAATAAAGAAAAATGTATTTGTAGCATTCAAAAGGCCAAAGAAAGTCAGTAGTAATTTTTCCCCTACTGGCGCGCTAATGATACTCAACCCTCGAGCGACAACTTTAAAGGAGTTTACACACGACCGAAAGTGTTAAGTAGGTATATAATAGTATAAGTAGGTAAGTTGTGTGGTTCTCGGCTTAGAATAGGGCTACTCCCAATCTTCCTGTGGGTGTCATCTAGGTAAGTAAGGGTTTGCACCAGGGACGGGCAGCAACGTTCTCCTGTATATATTAAGATCACCAATCTGCCTGCCAAGCGTGATGATTATGGCAAATCCCCCAATGGACAGCCCACCAAATATGGCATTATTTATTGGGGAGGCTTATGTTCAGCAGTGGACGTATTTCGGCTGATGATGAGATATATCAAAGAATGTTGCACTGCGAGTTAGTGGTGACAATGGCCAAAAACCATCAGATGGGATAAGTATCACAAATCCATTTTCATGTGGTATTATAATATAATCATAATAATTTGTGATGTTAATTTTTCCACGCAATCGAAGTCACGGGCAACAGCTACTATTTTAAAAACTTTAAGTATGGTACAGATGAACGTGTTATTTACCACGGGAACATAACATTTACTATGGGAAATGCCCATAATAGCCGACGTAGTGCTAACCGGACTATCCGTGTCTGGATATAGTTTAATAGTTTATACCGCCCTTCTTTCCTCGCAAGGATGCATTGTAAGCAGTTAAGGTTGGCATTCAGAACGCTTGGTATTGTTGCACGCCTTGCATTCCCTTGCACTCCCTTGCACCCTCTTTACTTGTTAAAGTCAAGACCACGTGCCTTATCAGCTCGTGTGTAGAGCTCTTACAAAAATCAAACTGCGACCCAATTCTGAAACTTGGCTGTCATGAATTTCTTGCTCATTTCAATTGTAACCCCAACCCTTGCCAAGGGAAAATTACCCTTATCGTAACGGGGGTAAAACCAATTTGCCTTCAACGGGGGAGTTACATAAATTTCAGACGGAATGTTGGCCTCTTTTGAAGTGTCCAAGTCTTTATTGAGCTTTAGATTCTATACTGCATTGACTTTACCCGTGGATTTACTCGCCTGGTCTTTAAAATAACTTCCTGCTGGCTTCGGTATTTCCGGACAAGTACAACTTGGATCTTATTAAGGGAAGAGTGAATAGATGTCTTCTGGATCGCTTATACTTTCTATTATTACGTCCACTGCTGAACATAGGCCTCCCAAATAGAATGCCCCGTTTGGATGGGCTGTCCATTGGGGGATTTGCCATAACCACAACGCTTGGCAGGCGGATTGGTGACCGTAGTATTGATCTTAATCTACACAGGAGAACGCGTTACTTATAGTGTTTATTTCAAAAAATTCCCCTTTTCTACAAAAAAAAACATACCACAATATTAGGGTCGTAAGCGAACATAACTCAAAGTTATTGAGAACGTAAAAAACGAATCGACGGCGAGCGCCGGCCAATAAAACTGAAAAAGCGGAGCCGCGGACAAGTACAGATAAGGGTTCCGCAGCTTCTCATCCGTTCGGATTTTATGAGACCCTCAGCGATGAGCCGCGTTCTCTTTTACAGAAACAAAACTGTACTACGAAAGTGAAATGAGAAATGAGAACTTTATTCGCTGGAATATGGTTAATAATTATATCTTATTTTTATTACGGGGTGATCTTTCATACAGGCAGATAGTGCCTGATGGTCAGTGGCTCTGTCGACCTGCCATATATTCTGTGCAAATTAAGCTGTACATTGACTGATCAGTCGGTCATCTAATAAATAAAATCGTAAACTTCGCGTGTCTGTACATTGAAGATATTTGCAAAAAAATATTGGGGCGTCTAAGGATAAGCAACAGAACACATTTCGATCATTTTTGAAATTTTTATCTGTTTGTCTGTGAGTTTGTGCACGCATCACTTAAAAACTACTCAACGGATTTTGATGAACTTTTCACAGAAACATAAGGCTTAAAATAAGTGTAACATATAGGCTTTATTTCATAACCTTACCTACTAACGTATTTGAAAACTAAAAATGTCCATAACTTTTGATTGAGTAAACCGATTGCAATGAAATATAGCTTATACGTTACTCCGAGTTAAGCCCTATGTTTCTGTGAAAGGACTATCAATATCGGTTCAGTAGTTTTTAAGTGATGCGTGCACTAACAGACAAACAGGCAAAAATTTCAAAAATGATTGAAATGTGTTCTATTACTTATCCTTAAACCCCCCCCCCCCCCTTTTGTTGTTGCAAATATCTTCAATACAGTGAAAAGTGTACAAACACGCGAATATACACTTCAAACTAGGAGCACTTCACTCGCTGACGGTAAGAGATCGAATGCCCAAACCATTGACATTTGCCCCTCTACCAAGATTAATTACTCAGTATCCAAAGATGGCGCTACAATAGACATCCGCCCAACAAACGAGTCATTATCCTACTTTTACATTAAATAATGTATGCTTTTGAATTAATTTATTTTTACAAATATTGATTTCAAATTACTAGATATAATAAAGAGTAAATCTTAACCTAAACAAATCGCAGACAGTCCGCCATTGTCGATGTCAGTACACAAATATCATCATGACCTTATTGGTATTCTTTCTTGCAAAAAATTGCCAAATATTGTAGAGAAATCATCTATCTATTACCTATATGTTTGTCCAGCTTTTTCTCCATAACCACCCACTGCCACTTACTTATGGTTGCAGTAGTATATAGCGCTTAGTCTGCACTTGCAAGTGAGGGAGTTTGGTAACGGTGGGTGGAAGCGGGTGGTAAAATATGTGATGGGATATTTCTATCCTTTTCTAGCACATTGTACGGCTCATATAAACTCGAGATTGTGCTGAATGGCGCTAAGTGCGTTTGTGAGTGAGAATATTGAGAACTTAGGCCTTATGAAAAAGAAATAATAGTTATGTCATCCACGCGAGCGGAACCGCGGGGCACAGCTAGTTTAATATAAAGACATCGATCGCTGGGGGTTAGACAAGTGTTCCTAGTAAAATAACCGCCTCTATATTAATTCCTTCTATCCACGCTATGTGAAAATCATACATATTTCAAAATCTTTATCGATTTAATAATAGTCAACTTTTCTTACTATAATTATGGTTTGATGAACCAACACCGTAATAACAGGCATTGCTTCACTGTTTAATGCCTGTTCAAATGTTCTGTGCAGACTTCATGGAGACACGGACACAGTAGGTATAATTAAGCACCTATTCAAGTCATTGAATATTTAAATTGATTATTTTCTATACTTATGGTGCAAAGGTAAATAATCATAGTGATTTTAATAATAAAGGAAGAAAAATTCTCACGCGGATATACGTTTACGTTATATTTCAATAGGTACTTTAAGCTCAAACCTTCTTTCGATATTTTGAATCACCTATCTGCGGAATAAAGTACATAACAATGCTGTTTGTGTTCTTTCGTGCCCCGACGTCCGACTCCGATCGTCGATCGCTTTTACGATTCTAGACTCTTCAACAATTCTTCCTTATGACTCGTCCACACCGGAGACTTGTACGCCGACATGATTTCGCAACAATGTTACGGCACAGCCTACAAACCGCTTTGTTTGTGCCTCGTGAAACGAACACTTACCTTCATGTTCAGATACTAATCGTTTGTAGCAAGCTGCGATACCGTGCATTACATTTCATTGCTGCATTTTCTTTGTTATCTAACATCTAACATAGACAGATTCATGGACTTTAGAAATGAATGAGATAGAATGGTGAAGCAAGCGCGACACGCATGCCAACCATACAATACAATACAATACAATACACTTTATTGCACAAACAAATACAGTTACACGTTATAGAAGTTACAAATAATACAATTTAGGCGGTCTTATCGCTTTAAGCGATTTCTTCCAGACAACCTTTGGGTAGAAAAATATTATGCCAGAGAAATTGTAGGTTGCAATCTGCAATATATTGCATAAACTATCAAACGTTGCGTTGATAAGTTCCCGATGTGAACGAGGCTTTACTAGACATAGTATGTTGATAATGTAATTGTGTACTATCCATTTCTATCTACCTTTTTACTAAACTATCCTAGCCTAGTCTTTAAAATGCATTAGTAGAAACTAAAATGTATCTTATTTTATTACCAACTATATAGATTTCGGGATTGTTAGAGCATGATCTAGAAATACACTAGCAATTTAGAATGTTTAGAAAATCCCTTTTTAATGATGCGGGCGAGCAAACTTGTATTTATATTAAAATTAATTAAATTTAAGATTTTCTGCTGATATTAAGTATTTATTACCCCTTACTCCACGAATACAACTGTTTGTCAACGAAGATAAAAAATCTTTGGTGGCCAACTGGTTGCCTAGTGGGAAATTCACTAAGCAAAAAAAACTTGGTTGACAACTGGATTCTTAATGGGTCATTTTCATTTCATATGGGGATACTTTTAAAGGAAATGTGTAATATGTATAGATTAGAACAGCTCTATACGTAAATGAGAAGGTAAGGTGTCAGTGGTAAGGGGTCACAACAGCAACAAGTGTTTCAAATGTAAACCTCAAATTTCACGAATATTTTGCGCGTGAAATGGATAAACAACCCGTTTCATAGTAAGTTGCGAGTATCGCGTACAAAAGCTAAAGTATTTTGAGTTTTGACAATAGATAGCAAATACCACAAGTGCATTGCCATCCATGAGGACTGCGTTAGAATCTCCTACACATCAAATTGGAACACACCAATGCAGTTTGGCGGCAGAAAGAGGTAACAGGGTGGTGAGTGGTGGTAAAAGAGGTTGTTAGTAAAGCAATGTGGGCAAAACTATGAGTGTTTGATTCTAGTTGTGTGACACAACTAGGATCAAACGCTCGTAGCGCTCAAGCGCAGACGCTCGGAGTGCGTAGAATCTAAGACATAGTACAAAGAGAGGGGATGTAGTAGTGACCATCCAGAATTCACAAGAATCCCCCCACCGGTTAAAATATAATTTATCATCAGACTTGTACGAGTTGTAAGATTTTAAAGGCTACGGTAGTTATTATCAGATCAACTTAATGACAACATTAAATAAACAATTATTTATATTATGACTTTCGCTTTGAATGTTTTGATGGGTACTCAAAAGGAGTTGTAATTATTTTAACGGTAGAAAGATAATAAGTACCTTTGTTCACGAGAGGTAAAAGATTGAATAAATTAAATCAGTTTTCGGGTTCCGTTAAAACACGCGGACCAGTAAATACTTGTTAACAAAATTATAAAGTCATCTGTCCCCAGCACTGGGAATAAAATCCACTACCTCTGCAAGCTACCAAAAACACGATATGGTTATTCGAAATCTATTAAATCAGTTACTAAAACCTTTTCGCCCGCCTACTAAATAATTATTATTTTACGAACATATCGATGCAATGCAATAAACGCTGCAACCCATGACAATGTAAAAGTATTCGTGATCAGAAAAATAAATACGTCAACAACGACCTCTATGTACTTACTAGATGGAGCGAACCAAACAATCGCTCTGTTCCACGCAACTGCGGCTCCGGGAGCCGCACCCCGTTCACATTCACTTTGAAACTAGTGGCATTTTGACAGAACATTTAATTATTACTATATATTTACGCTACGGGTAAATAGCGTCAATATTTAGTAAATAATTTAATGTTCTGCGTAGTAACTGCACAAGTGATTGTGAATGAGCTCCCGGAGCCGCAGTTGCGTGGAACAGAGCGATTGTTTGGTTCGCTCCATCTAGTAAGTAGTTTAAGAAGTTTGACAAGAAATCGCGGGCAACAGCTAGTACGCGATATATGTTTCTAAACAGGTAATAAAACACAAATAGGTTATGTGAGAGCAAACAGCTGCGTCGTAGGCTCGCGTAGCTGATTCGTAAATTTTACGACCCAATTCGTAGCACGCAAAAATCGGTAGGCTTTCCGTAATAACTCGTAGACGCGTGGGGAATTCGAGGAGACTGCGTAAAATACAGGTATTAATAGTATATATACGTCGGTATTTCTATATTGAGGGGGGGACAGAATACTATTTGTCTCTTTGTTTGAGCACGCACTATAAAAACAACCCCCTAATATTATAAACTAGCTGTGGCCCGCGACTTTGTCCGCGTGGACAACTTAACATCACAACTTATTATGTATTTCCCGTAGGAATGGGATGTTTTTTTCGGGATAAACCTATGTTATATTCCAGGATCTAACCTATACGTGTGCCAAGTTTCATCCCGATCCGTCCAGTGGTTGAAGCGTGATTCAGTAACAAACATCCAAATATCCAAACATCCAAATATTTTTGGATTTATATTTTCACATTTATAATCTTAATAGGATGCGAAAGTTTCGATTTTCGTTACTCAATCACGCTTCAACCACTGACATATCGGGATAAAACTTGGCACACGTATAGGTTAGGTCCTGGAATAGGACATAGCATAGTTTTTATCCCAAAAACCATTTCATTCCTACGGGAAACCAAATCAATATGAATTTATGTCATCATTGAGGTTGTTAGGGCCATTGATATTTATTTTGAAATTCAAGATGTGTAAATATCAAAACCTACGCGAACGAAGCCGCGGGAAACAGCTAGTATTATATAATTATACAATACTCATAATATGTGTACGTTTAATCCCAAACTATAGCAAACTAGAGAATTAAACAAGGATAAGACAATTAACAAATATCCAGATGAGGATCAACTAGTACACAATGTACAAAGTCTGTCCCTGATGGGAATCGAACCCACGAGCTCTGGCACTAGAGTCCAATAACCTAGCTATAGTACGCGAACGAGGCGGGCAATCAAATATCATGTCAGATAAATATGTCGCCAAAATTGTCATTCCCTACTTTAAAATTTTCCAATTTTATATTCTTAATTTTATGGCGTCATATTTCCGCAATTTTATTTGCAAAAATCATAAAAAGATCTGTATCAGCTCGTTAAGTAATTTGTGTGTATAACGGTCCATTGCAGAGGTGTCGAGAGCGGAGTTATTGCCATTTAGAGCGCTCAGTTAATGGTTTTTTCCTCCGCCCCCTTTTGAAAGAATTCTTAATACAATTTATAGTTAGTTTAGTCATGGTAGGCTAGTGAGTTGTGCACTCGCCTCACGTTTATGAGGTCCTGGTACCCCAGCCCGTACATCCATAATACAACATACATAATGCTCACGCCCTGGTCCCAGAGGGGTAGGTAGAGACGATGCATAGCCACTTTGCGCAATCCAACTTCGCAAAGCGACTTTCCTTCGTCCACTTTCGCTCCGTGATACCCATATGGCACTCCGGGATACCCCGCCCGTACCATTGAGTTTTTTGAAGCTTAAGTACGATTTATTTATAAATAGCTGTTGCCCGCGACGTCGTCTGCGCAGGATTAGTATTTCGAGTAGCTTATATTAGGGTGGCGTAGAAAAGAACTAACATAGTCATAAGACATTAAAATTATAATTTTATGGCGCACGCCAGATTAGCTCGCAGATGGTAGATTTTTTCCTACTTACTTGATATTTTGGACAATTCACACAAAATCTTTATAAATTGTAGCCTATGTGTTATTCTGATGTATAAGCTATATTATTGTAAAGTTTCATTAAAATCCATTCAGTAGTTTTTACGTGAAAGAGTAACAAACATCCATCCATACTTACAAACTTTTGCGTTTATAATATTAGTAGGACTAGCTGTTGCCCGCGACTTCGTCTACGTGGATAACTTAACGTTATTATATCATATCCTATGTCCTATTCCAGGACCTAACCTACATGTGTGCCAAGTTTCATCCCGATCCGTCCAGTGTTTGAAGCGTGATTGAGTAACAAACATCCAAACATTCGTATCTAATAAATAAAATCGTAAACATCGCGTGTCTGTACAATGAAGATATTTGCAAAAAAAAAATTGGGGGGTCTAAGGATAAGCAACAGAACACATTTCGATCATTTTTGAAATTTTTGTCTGTTTATCTGTTTGTCTGTTTGTCTGTTTATCTGTTTGTCTGTTTGTCTGTTTGTCTGTGAGTTTGTGCACGCATCACTTAAAAACTACTGATCGGGCTTTGATGGACTTTTCACAAAAACATGGGGATTAACTTAACTTAACATTTAGTCTTTATTTCATCGCAATCGTCTAACTCAATCAAAAGTTATAGACATTTTTAGTTTTCAAATACATTAGTTACGTAAGGTTAGTGTGCAATATATTGTACACATAATAGTATTTCCGTACTATTCGGATTGCGATGACTTTGGATTACATTTGGAGCTGCGAGTGGGAATTGGAGTGGGAGTGGGCGTGGGCGTGGGTTTGGGCGTGGGCTCGGGCGTGGGCATGGGAAAAAGGGAGTGAGTGTGGGAGCGGGAGCGAAAGTGGAAGCGGGAGCGGGAGGGGAGTGGGAGCGGGAATGAAAGCGGGAGCAGGAGCGGAAGCTGGAGCGGAAGCGGGAGCGGGAGTGATTATGTAGTTCACGTGAGCGGAGGTCACCTGGACCTGGATCTGGACGTAACACTGCAAAGAATGTAGGGTATAAATGTTCGACTGAATTCGTGAGCGGTAGCGGGAGCGGGTATGATACCAGTGTAATTTGAGTGTTTGAAAATTCGCATAACTTTTGACTGAGTTACCCGATTACGATAAATTTGTGGTATACGTATGCAACAAAGTAATGTTGGTCGGAATTTGGATTGCGATGGATTAGTTACGAGGACTACATTTGGAGAGACGAGGGAAAGAGGTTTGAGGGGAGAGCTGAGGGGAGGGTTGAGAGGAGTGTAGAGGGGAGGGTTGAGGGGAGGGGTGAGGGGAGGGTTAAGGGGAGAGTTGAGGATCTGAAACTGGACCCAGAAATTGGACCTGGACCTGGACCTGGACCTAGACCTAGACCTGGACCTGGACCTGGACCTGGACCTGGGCCTGGAACTGGAAGTGGACCTGGACCTGGACCTGGACCTGGACCTGGACCTGGACCTGGACCTGGACCTGGACCTGGACCTGGACCTGAAAGTCTGAGTGGAAATGGGATAGGGAGTGGAAGTGGGAATGGGAGCGGATCCTGTAGTCCACGCGAGCGGAGCCGCGGGCACAGCTAGTTTATAATATTAGCGGGATACCACAGGCTTATTGGTGAAGGAAAATTTCCTGAGGAAACCTGCATACGCCAAAGAAGAAATTGTAAGTTGTATGTGAAGTGTATCAAATCGGCTTGGGGCACGGTTGGTGGTCAGGGGTTTGGCACAAAAGATCCTGAAGGGTTCAAGTATCGCCAGGTCTTTGTGCTCCCCTATAAGATAGTCTAACCACACCCCTGGCACTGCACACAAGCGAAAGGATTTAATCACCTACTACTACTGCAGGCGCACCAGCCTGTCCGTACACGTGCCAGTGTGCCGTAAATATAGTAGGGCTGGCTGCTGCACCCAGCGCGATCGAGAGAGGGACAACGTTGTACGTCAACAATATGTTGTGTAGTGTTTCTCTTTACCCACGACGGAACGGAGACGGTGTATGCGTTTGGGGTGAGAGGATGTTTGTTTGTTTGTGCAAACCATTGTTGACATATATTTCCAAAACTACTGGTCCGATTTTGATGCGGTTTTCAGTGATGGTTCTAACTGAAAGCTTAGATAGCTCGACGCCGGCTCGATGCAGTGCGTACTGCAAGCCGTGCTCTGTTTTGCGGGCGATAATAAACTGGCTTTGGAACGTGAGTTCGTTTCTCTAAGTAGTAATATTTAGTACTCTCTGGTTCCCGGCTTAGAATAGGGTCACCCTCAATCTTCCCGTGGGTGTCGTGAAGGCGACCAAGGAATTACACCAGGGACGGGCAGCAGCGTTCTCGCATTCTAAGCCGGGAACCACACGGCAAGCCGCTTAATAAACCATTCCAATAATTAAAAAGGTGAAATAGAGGCCATATTACACAGATAGCGTTTAAACAGCCCGCTAAGGTTCCGCAGGAAACAATAAATTGCGCGAAATGCTCGAGAATCGCGCGCAAATTCATTGTGTTTATATTTAAATAGGTATTACTGCTGCAATCTATTATACGTATAAAAGGAAAGTGTGTGTGTGTGGGTGGTTAAGGAGAACCACCCACTGACACCCACTCATGGTTGCAGTGGTAGATAGCCTTTGGTCTGCACTTGCAAGGAAGTTTGGTTACGGTGTGTGGATGTGGGTGGTAAGAATGTGTGATGGGATACATCTATCCTTTTCTAACACATTGTACGGCACATATAAACTCGAGATTGTGCTGAATGGCGTTAAGTGCGTTTGTGAGTGACAATATTGAGAACTTTTCTAGAATGCTCCAGAATGTTCTAGAATATTAAAGAAGTATAAGGTTCGTCGGAATTCAGATTGCAATGAGTTTGGACTACATTTGGAGCTAGTAGTGGGAGTGGGAGCGGGAGCGGGAGCGGGAGCGGGAGCGGGAGCGGGAGCGGGAGCGGGAGCGGGAGCGGGAGCGGGAGCGGGAGCGGCAGCGGGAGCGGGAGCGGCAGCGGGAGCGGGAGCGGGAGTGGAATTGAGAGTGATATTGAGAGTCTGAGTGGAAGTGGGATAGGGAGCGAAAGTGGGAATGGGAGCGGAACCTGTAGTCCACGCGAGCGGAGCCGCGGGCACAGCTAGTAAACAATAATTCTGTCGTCCACGCGAGCGGAGCCGCGGGGGCACAGCTAGTATAGGTACTTTATTAAGAAGAGGGGTAGCATGTTATTGGTCACGTACCTATTCTGGAATTAAAATCGTATTAAACGGCGACTAGTAGCTTTGTTGAGACTGCCAATGATACCTATATCCTAAGTTCACTTGGGTAGGTCGCACCCTATCTATTCCTGGTACCAAACAGCGATGTCCAGAGCTCGTGGGTTTGACTTCCAACTTTGTGCAAGTTGGTCCCGGTCTGGATGTATTTGTAAATTATCATATACTTAATTATATTATTACACCAGCTGTGCCCGCGGCTTTGCTCCCGTGGGCTAAACAATTATTTTTAATCTCACTCTCAATCCGACGCCCACGCCCACGCCCCCCTCCCCTCCCCTATGTTACTCAGGGATAATGTAGAATTCCAATGGTAAAAGAATTTTTAAAATCGGTAGTTTTTAGCTTATCTAATAAATAAAATCGTAAACATCGCGTGTCTGTACATTGAAGATATTTGCAAAAAAAAATTGAGGGGTCTTAGGATAAGTAATAGAACACATTTCAATCATTTTTGGAATTTTTGTCTGTTTGTCTGTTTGTGAGTTTGTGCACGCATCACTTAAAAACTACTGATCGGACTTAGATGGACTTTTCACAGAAACATGGGGCTTAATTTGGTGTAACATATAGGCTTTATTTCATCGCAATCCGCTATCTCAATCAAAAGTTATAGACATTTTTAGTTTTCAAATACATTAGTTACGTAAGGTTAGTATGCAATATATTGCAGATAATAGTATTTCCGTACTATTCAGATTGCGATGAGTGGATTACATTTGGAGCTGCGAGTAGGAGTTGGAATGGGAGTGGAGGGGAGCAGGAGCGGGAGCGGGAGCGGGAGCGGGAGCGAGTGCGAGAGCGAGAGCGAGAGCGGGACTAAGAGCGGGAGCGAGAGAGGGCTCGGAAGCGGGAGCGGGACCGGAGCGGGACGGGAGCGGAAGCGCCAGCGGAAGCGGGAGCGAGAGTGGGAATGGGAATGGGAGCGAATTCTGTAGTTCACGCGAGCGGAGCCGCGGGCACAGCTAGTTTATAATATTAGGGTAGATCACTTATTGTGGCAAAAATCAAACAGTTCCATGTTTCGGTTTTCGCCAAAACGACGTTTGTATCCGAAGTTTTGGTTTCAATTACGGCCAAATGGAAAAAACTAAACTTTCGGTGTTATACACTAAATATATAAATAGCCAGGACCACAAGCCGAGCAAAATACATTTAAGTTCAACTTAAGCGACTGCTTAGAAAACTATTTCCAGTGCCGATAGTAGCTGAATTCCCGATATAATGGATTTACCAGACAGTGCAAGATTTTAACGGGATTTCTGGACTATAAAAATGGTGTCCCAAAGGAAATTCTATCGTTCCAAACAGCTTAAACGGGTAATCCTACGTCCTACTAATATTATAAACTAGCTGTCCCCGCGGCTCCGCTCGCGTGAACTACAGAATCCGCTCCATCATTACCACTCCCGCTTCCGCTCCCGCTGCCGCTCCCGCTTCCGCTTCCGCTACTGCTTCCGCTCCCGCTCCCGCTCCCGCTCCCGCTCCCGCTCCCACACCCACTCCCCTTTTCCCACGTCCACGCCCACTCCCACTACCCACTCCAATTCCCACTCGCAGCTCCAAATGTAATCCAAACTCATCGCAATCTGAATGGTACGGAAATACTATTATGTGCAATATATTGCATACTAACCTTACCTACTAATGTATTGGAAAACAAAAAATTTCTATAACTTTTGATTGAGTTAGCTGATTGCAATGAAATAAAGACTAAATGTTAAGCTTAGTTAAGCCCCATGTTTTTGTGAAAAGTCCATCAAAATCCGTTCAGTAGTTTTTAATTGATGCGTGCACAAACTCACAACAAACATATAAACAGACAAAAATTCCAAAAATGATTGAAATGTGTACTTAATACTTATCCCTTAAATTTTTTTTTGCAAATATCTTCAATGTACAGACACGCGATGTTTACGATTTTATTTATTAGATGTGAAATAAATGTTAAAGTTTGGATATTTGGATGTTTGGATGTTTGTTACTCAATCACGCTTCAAGCACTGGACGAATCGTGATGAAACTTGGCACACATATAGGTTAGGTCCTGGAATTGGATATAAGATAGTTTTTATCCCGAAAAACATCCTATTCCTACGGGAAATACATAATAATTTGTGATGTTAAATTGTCCACACGGACAAAGTCGCGGGCAACAGCTAATAAGTCAACCCCTCTATTTCAAAGCACGAAATGACCACCACATCGGTGATGACAGAACGTGAACGTAAGCTCGGTATAAATGCAAAATAAATACACACTGACTGCCGCCGGACGTTCCCAGAAGGTGATGGAAGGCGGAGAAACTTATGTGACGTGACCTTCATAGGCTCGTCGAAAGGCTGATATGATCAATTAAAACAACAGCCATTGATCCCAGCAAAATACACATTTATATCACGCTCACTTTTCCGTGCCACGATCTTTTTAACGTACCTATGTCTAGTTACGTAAAATTGATTTGAAAGTTGATTAAACTTTCTGACTGGTACATTCTCGTATTCATAGTGAAATAATGTTTATTTTACTTACTATGCAGGTCATAACCAAACAAGATGGTAATCGTTTATCGTCTGACACAAGCACAGTAGATAGAGGGTTGCCCCAGGGATCGTTTTTGGGTCCCCTTTTGTTTATTTTATATAGCTCTCACATCATCCGGTTCATAAGAAACTGTCGACATCTCTTATATGCTGGCTATTTATAGATCTACGTTACGAGTGCTGTCTTATTAATTCTGGTTAAAATTTTGATCATTATTTGTTGGAAAAAAATAGTTTATTTAGCAACCGAATGCCGCTTCATCATCATCATTATAACTCTGCGAAAGTCTACTGCTGGACATGCCTCGGTTCAAAAATTATTTTAAAAAACAGGAGTCTAAATATTTCCATCTTCTTCCACAGCACGGCAACGCAACTACGTCGAGCGAGACGTCGGTGGGCACCAATACGGCGACGGCGACGGCCGCCACGGCCGGCACCAGCAAGGGCCCCCCGCCCACCGCCAAGTTCCGCCACGGTCTGCTGCAGCTCATGATACACACCATCGACCCGATGCACGACGGTGAGTTAGGTACGCACCGCGCTTCGCTTTTACACTATTCACTCCGCTTTAACTCTTCTTCAAAAGACCAGTGACTGTCAGAGTTATCCCCAATGTTTGCCAAGGTTCCGTCAACAACGAGTAATCTATTATGTCCTACCAAAGCCTGTCAAGGTTCTGCCAAGCTCTATCGCCAGTTTCTGCCAAGGTTTGTCAATGTTACGCCAATACAGCCACGGCCAGCATATTTTTGCTATGAATTTATGGCAAACTTATAGTTCTGATCTAATCCGATAACCAATTTCTGCCAAATTTTGCAAAAATCGCCGTGTTTATCACCAAATTTTGCTAAAGTTGACCTCAAGTCAAATTGTTTTGCGAAGTTTGCCTAACGTTTGTAGTTGAGAAATGTCTGGCCCAAACTAAGTAGGTAGGTTATTCTTTGGAGGCCACTCTGGTCATAATATTGTAGTATGGGTTCTTGAAGAGACTTGAACGGCCAGATGTGAAGGTAGGCAATGAGGCTTCGCTTGTCAATCTCTAAAATCTGCTGAGTTTCATCCCAAGCTCCTAGAACTGTTGCAAACTTTCACGCAAACCAAAGGTTGCCGTCTGAAGTTGGCTGATCACGCCAACACTGCTTTCACCGTTTTTATACATTCCATTAAAAATATCTGAGTTTTTTAAATTTCTTTTATTTAATCCATGAGTTTTTAATAACATAGACTATAACTGTAAAAAATATTAATAAAAGATAAATATTTAAACGCACATCAATTAAATACTGAATTTACACCAAATATACTGATGGCACATCAAATGGTGTTTGGCGTGCAAATCAGTATTACTTGATGTGGTTTAGGTTAAGTTAGATGTTCATTTCATTCAATATATGTCTTAATAAAATAATTGTTCATGAAAAAGTAGGTAATCTTCTAAATTGTAAATATCTTTAGATGTAGTAAATAGTTATGTAAGTTAATAAAAATGTTAAACGCTACTTATTAATCTTATGTATTTAGTAATACTATTCACTGTTCAATTGAACATGAATGATGTTCAATTGATTACCATAAATTTTTCATTAGCAACGCAAACATTATCACTAAGGAAAATCGCAACTTCATTTATTAAGTTGCCACTTCATCAATGTAAACTGGATTTACAATGCAATATGCCATCTGTCTAGGTATGTATATTCGGCCAATTAGGTATATAGCATGCTTTGCCAAAAAGAATTTATTTCAATTAAGGTTTCTTTATTGCATTGCGCATGAAATGGATCCACGTGGTTTGCATTGTAAATCCATAATTATATACCTACTATATTTACTGGAAAGACATTTTCGATCGTACACTTGCTTTCGACTAACTTTCGATACCTAACAGTACGTTGAAGAAGTTGCAACTTGACAAGGCTATTTCATAACTTATTCTTTTTTTTTCACAAAGGCTTCGTAAAGTTGGAAATCTCGGGTATTAGTAATGTAGAAGTACTAAATTTTTTTCATAATCCAGTATTTTTCATTACTAAAACCTGCGATTGACGCGTTCGCCTGTATTCACCGCATTCATCATTTTCGCCGTCATCGTCACCCAAAATTAAGCTTCGTCGTCACCCATTATCATCTTCGTTAGTTCTATAGTGTTTTATTATAAATTTGTATTAATTATATCGCATAGATTTCCGGTGGAACAATGACGTGACTGTATTTTATTTTCAGTTCAAACTAAACTTTATTGGTTGAAAAATGTACTTTATTGCTAATTGCAGTAGCACAATTTTCAAGTAATGCGTCTTCGTATTTGTTTATGTCATTATTCCACCGCATTAACGATATGTCAACGGAGTAACAAAGTTTGTCTTATATACACATCATCAAATCTGTAAAATATATCCACTGCTGAACTACTGTTTATGGCAAATCCCCCAACTTGTCCATTGGGGGATTTGCCATAAACACCACGCTTGGCAAGCGGATTGGTGATCGCAGTAATGATCTTCATATACAGAAGGGAACGCTGTTGCCCGCCCCTGATGTAATCGTAGATTTGGAATATACTTATATGTAAAACTAGCTGTGCCCGCGGCTCCGCTCGCGTGGACTACAGGATCCGCTCCATTCCCACTTCCGCTCCCTATCCCACTTCCACTCAGACTTATCCAGGTCCAGGTCCAGGTCCAGGTCCAGGTCCAGGTCCAGGTCCAGGTCCAGGTCCAGGTCCAGGTCCAGGTCCAGGTCCAGGTCCAGGTCCAGGTCCAGGTCCAGGTCCAGGTCCAGGTCCAGGTCCAGGTCCAGGTCCAGGTCCAGGTCCAGGTCCAGGTCCAGGTCCAGGTCCAGGTCCAGGTCCAGGTCCAGGTCCAGGTCCAGTTCCAGGTCCAGGTCCAGGTCCAGGTCCAGGTCCAGGTCCAGGTCCAGGTCCAGGTCCAGGTCCAGGTCCAGGCCCAGGTCCAGGCCCAGGCCCAGGCCCAGGTCCAGGTCCAGGTCCAGGCCCAGGCCTAGTTCTAGTTCCAGGTCCAGATCAAGATCCTCAACTCACCCCTCAACCCTCCCCTCAACTATCCTCTCAACCCTCTCCTCAGCTCTCCCCTCAACCCTCCCCTCTACTCTCCCTCTTTCCCTCTTCTCTCCAAATGTAGTCCTCGTAACTAATCCATCGCAGTCCAAATTCAGACCAAGATTATTTTTTTGCATACCTATACCACAAATTCATCGTAATCGGGTAATTCAGTCAAAATTATGCGAATTTTCAAACACTCAAATTACACTGGTACCATACCCGCTCCGCTCCGGTCCAGATCCGGTTCCGCTCCCGCTCCCGCTCCCGCTTCCGCTTCCGCTCCCCCTCAGAATCCCCCCCTCACGCCCACGCCCACGCCCACGCCCACGCCCACGCCCACGCCCACGCCCACGCCCACGCCCACTCCCACCCCCACTCCTACTCCCACTCCCACTCCAATTCCTACTCTCAGCTCCAAATGTAATCCAAACTCATCGCAATCTGAATAGTACGGAAATACTACTATAAGCAATATATTGCATAATAACCTTACCTACTAATGTATTTGAAAACTAAAAATGTCTATAACTTTTGATTGAGTTAGCCGATTGCGATGAAATAAAGACTAAATGTTAAGTTAAGTTAAGCCCCATGTTTTTGTGAAAAGTCCATCAAAATCCGTTCAGTAGTTTTTAAGTGATGCGTGCACAAACTCACAGACAAACAGACAAACAGATAAACAGACAAACAGACAAAAATTTCAAAAATGATCGAAATGTGTTCTGTTGCTTATTCTTAGACCCCCCAATTTTTTTTTTGCAAATATCTTCAATGTACAGACACGCGAAGTTTACGATTTTATTTATTAGATTATTAGATGAAGGGACAGTTTCGACATAGATATTCCAAGGAAATTAATATATATTGCAGATTATTTGAAAGTGATAATTGTAAATCTTTTTTTAAATTGCAATTAAACAACAGTCTAGTGAAACTTAATTACTTTTGTGGTATTATGAAGAACACTATATTGAAGAACTGAAGACTGCAATGAAAACCTCGGGTATTAGTAATGAAAAGGTACTAAATGTTTCATTATGCAGTACTTTTCTTTGCTATAACCTGCAATTTGCTATAATCATCAGTCATCACCGTCAGAAGTCATCATCACCATCATATATTACATGTAGAAACATATCGACGCAAAAAAAACATAAACAAATGACCCACATGGACGTAATAATTTGGTTATTGCAAATTCGGTTTTATAAACAAATCTACGTCGAGTGGTCTAGGTCCAGTGCCTTTTCAATTAGGCGTAGAGACGCAGAACCCAGACCATTAGAAGTAATCTTGTTTACAAAACCGCATATGCAATAACAAAATAAATTTTTACATCGATATGGGTTAAAGCGTTTATACTTTTTTACGCTTTTAATGGCACTATAAACGTTCTATAATTATAATTTATAGGCACTGCATTATTTTATCGTCTAATATATGCTAATTACCTTGTTTACGTAGATATATAATAGAGATAAATCTATTTGTACATCTTGTGTTTAAATTAGTGAAGGCACGGTCTAAACACCTCAAGTACTCGAGTATAAAGTCATCGTACGATTTCGTAGAGTTTGCTGTCGAGACTCTTGGGCCTTGGAGTAAAGAAGCACGCGACCTAGTGCACCTATTAGGTTTAAAATTAATAGATACTTCTGGGGAGAAAATTAGCGGGAGGTATCTTCAACAGCGCGTAGCCCTAGCCGTCCAGCGGGGAAACGTAGCGAGTGTCCTAGGCACTTTGCAGCACCATTCGCTGGACAAATTAGGCGAATTTTTTTATTTAAATTAGATGTGTTTGATATTTATTAATTTTCAGCTTGTATGTTATACTCATATTCAATAAATAAAGTATTTTTCTTGTTGTGTGACTTATATTTGTGTACAATAAAGTATAAATAAATAAATATATAAATTTCGATATAATAATAATGTTTTATTTCAGGCAATCACAGTCTTACAATTAGTTTAAAAAGTACTGTTACACATGTTTTTAATAAATAATTCAGATTGCGTGAGAGTGGTGCCTGTAATAGGTCGCGAGTTCCAACCTGTGGTACCGGTCACCAGGTCTCCGCCTCTTAAAACATTACCTAGGTACATTTAAGAACTAGTGTAACTAAGATCTGTTTGTATGCATGAAATGTATTTGTATGTATGCAATGTGTATGTATGCAATGTGTATATGGAGGGGTAGGATGGTGGGGTAAACGAGTTCTCTAGTGGAGACCGCGACTGGGCAAGCGTAGTGTGGGACGCCCCCTGGCTAGATGGAGCGACGATCTGCGTAAGGCGGCTGGCAGTGACTGGGATGAGAAGAACTGAAGATCGGGTTCAGTGGCGCACCTTGGGAGATGCCTATGTCCAACGGTGGACTCTTTCAGGCGGATGTGGGGTTGGGGGATTGGGATGGAGACGATTTAGGGGGATATGGCTTAGGGCAACTATAAAACTCATTATTCCCACGGACAGTTTTTAATGTTATTTATATTCACTGTTAGTTGAGAGAGTTTAATTAATGTAAGTAACTTAAGAAGTCAGACCGATTTTAGTAAAACATTCGGTTTAAAAACCACACGACTGCGCGTTTTTGAAAGACGCTGGTGGAAAAGCGAACAAAAGCTCTTTTTATAAATAAGTTAGCCCAACTCCTACTGTTTGGTTGCTATCAGCGCTGTGGCATTTCCCAAAATACATTCTATTTTTACCTTTTATACCCTAAAATTAGTCAAGAGCCCTTTCCTAAGCCCCGAATTTGGCGGGTCTCGTAAAAGATCAATGGATATACAAAGGGTCTATCTTTTTGGAGAGCCTTTTCCTCTGGTCTTCATATTGAATATGTATTATATATGTGTATTCAATGTAGTTATGAATGTATATAGCCCTAGCTTAAGTATTATAAGTGTATAAAAATTGTGTCAATGCACCGCGTCTTAGTTCTCCATTACTATTCTCAGGAAGAAATCTTATTTATTCGATTTCATCATCAGCCGAAATACGTCTACTGCTGAACATAACCTCTCCAATAGAATGACACTTTGTTAGGCTGTCCATTGGGGGATTTGCCATAATCACCACTCTTGGCAGGTGGGTTGGTGATCGCAGTAATGATCTTAATATACACAGGAGAACGCTGCCGGCCGTCCCGAGTGTAGTCCTTTAGTCGCCTTAACGACGCCTACAGGAAAATATCTCACACCATTGATTTCCGAGAAGCAAATGCAAATGGTGTTAGGCATTTAGGCATGTGCAGGGTGGGACGTCCCGCCGCCAGTTGGACCGACGACCTAAAGAAGCTGGCCGGAAGCGGCAGGATGCGGAGGACGGAGAATCGGCCTATGTCCAACAGTGGACGTCTAAGGGCTGACACAATGATAATTTAAAATGAAAAAGCAGCTTATGCTTCATGCTTCCATAATAGCAGTCGGACTCGCCCATGAAGGGTTCCGTAGCAGCAAGTAACATAATATAAAAGTTATTGTAGTTCGTTGTAACTTTGATCGATGTTTTAATAATAGTATTGTGGTTTACGATTTATTACGTATTAAAAAAACTACTTACTAGATCTCGTTCAAACCAATTTTCGGTGGAAGTTTGCATGGCAATGTACATCATATATTTTTTTTAGTTTTATCATTCTCTTATTTTAGAAGTTACAGGGGGGGGGGGACACATTTTACCAATTTGGAAGTGTCTATCGCGCAAACTATTCAGTTTAGAAAAAAATGATATTAGAAACCTCAATATCATTTTTGAAGACCTATCCATAGATTATGACACGTATGGGTTTGATGAAAAAAAAAATTTGTGTTTCAGTTCTAAGTACGGGGAAACCCCTAAAAAAATTTTTTTTCTATTTTTGTGTGAAAATCTTAATGCGGTTCACAGAATACATCTACTTACCAAGTTTCAACAGTATAGTTCTTTTAGTTTCGTAATAAAGTGGCTGTGACATACGGACGGACAGACAGACAGACATGACGAATCCATAAGGGTTCCGTTTTTTGGAACCCTTAGGCTACGGAACCCTAAAAACTATATAGGTAGTCTGTATTATCAAATACGAATACGATAGAACGTTTATCGGAAAATTTTGTTATTTGGGATGAGTAATGGATGAGCAAATACGCGGGTAATATAATATCTAGTGTGTCAATATATTTGGATTGCCACAAACGCAAAGATACGATACTTTGAGAGCTCCATTTGGTTGTTGAGGATTTTTTTTTGATATTATCATAATATATCTTTGAAAAGCTTATCAGCAGCAGCAGAGGCTGACTGATAGAAATATAAAACATATACAACTTACAATTCTTAACAACAACAAAAAACAATTAGTACAGTACATAATCGATCAATCAATCAGTATTATAAAAAAAAACATTATTATTTTTTACATAAAGGGCATAAATGAGAAAACTGTACATCGGTGGTCTTATCTCTATAAGAGATCTCTTCCAGCCAACCTTAGCTGTGGGAGAAAATAAAAAAATTGGTATATTAATTGTTGCAAAATTAATTTAGAACAAATAAGTATAGATACAATTATAGGTCTTATTCATAACCACAGCTTAGCTCGGTTGTTTCAGCTCGTCAGCAAAAATATGACGAATGACGATGAATTTTTTGACGGGGGAGGAGAAGGGTGGGCGGTTGTAATGGGTAGACAGGGAGGGGAGGAAGGAGAGAAGGGGGAGGAGGTCACAATGCAATCTCGCAGTACCTGAAAATCTTCCAAGGGTCTCCCCTATCTACATTATCTGATACACCTTCTATTTGGGTACATAGGTACATTTTCGATTGTAACAGTGTTCCATCAGATTCAAAACTTTTTCAATAATTTCGCTGACTACACAATGACGGGAGAAGGGGGAACATGGAGGGTCACAATGCGATCTCACTCTACCTGGAAATCTTGCTAGGGTGTCCCCTATCTACATTATCTGATACACCTTCTATTTGGGTACGTAGATACATTTTCGATTGTAACAGTGTACCATCAGATTCAAAACTATTTCAATAATTTCGCTGACTACACAATGACGGGAGAAGGGGGAGCGTGGGGGGTCACAATGCGATCTCACTCTACCTGGAAATCTTGCTAGGGTGTCCCCTATCTACATTATCTGATACACCTTCTAATTGGGTACGTAGGTACATTTTCGATTGTAACAGTGTACCAACAAATTCAAAACTTCTTCAATAATTTCGCTGACCACACATATCTGCCTACAAGCCAGTAGAAATAAAAATAGGTTAAATTTTAAACATAGTCCATTGCAACCGCTACGGCACAACAAACTTCGCGCTCGACAATGCATGAATGTTGGACCAGAGGCAACGGGCAGAGTTTCAAACAAGTTGAACATCTGTCCGGTTGGTCTAAACTGGGTAGGTAGGTGCGTCATTTTATGACGTATAATAAATGTTATACAGTTCAGAGTCATTTGTCGTGTTTAGATCTGTAACGCCAAAGACAATAATAATAATTTATTTTATTTTCACAAAATCCACAGCACTTAAAAAAACAGTATTATTCAATTAATAGTTCTTATTGCCAATATTATACAATCTGGTGATTGTGTGTGTGTGTGTGTGTGTATGTATAATAAAAATAATTTATTCATCTCTTCAAAAATATACATACAATAACGCCGCCAAACTGTATAATACAGTATGTTGGCAGAAATAGCTCTCTTACTTTATACACATCTATGGCAGAGAATACTAAATATCACTACGCACCTATGGCGAATAGCACAGCAGCCAGAGATCGGGAGTTTGATTCCCGCTTGGGACGCAATACAGGGTCTTTGAAAACTTTGACCATTGCATCCACTAGCTTTAATAATTTGATTGTATTATAAAAAAAATCGTTTAATTAACTAGTTTGGAGAAAATATCTATAACATAATGTCTAAATGACAGTTTTCTTAAATAGTTCCCATATATATTTTAACCGAATAGTTACAATCCGTATATGAATCCCATAATGTTCTGGATTGTTAATTGAAAGGCCTTTATAATTTTTTACAAATTTTATTTTGTTGAACCCTCGATGACCTTGAAGGTCATTGTGTACTCTTATCAATTACCCATTTCCAAACCCTAGTTAGCAATAAAAAAATTAGAATTTGGTAAAATAATTTTAATTTTTTTTTTATTAATGAATCCTTTAATATCGCAGAAAGTTTAAAAATACAGTAATTATAATAAAATCAATAAGTACACATTTTAAATTAAATTAAAAAAAACCTAAAAATGTATTAATGTAATAACAAGATGAATTATATACATAATGACAACAATAATTTAAAATTGTTTACTGCATGAACAGAAAATCATAATAAAATGTATTTTCATTTATTTAAATATTTATGAAACAGTTTAATTTGCGTAACAATATTTAATTAGCTTTAACCACAAAAAGAATTACAGCATATTCACAGTCGACTTAGCCATATCAATAGTGGATCTTCCAAGTTCTTGTATTTCCGAGGTATCAACTCGGCTCCTGGGCTGGGCCGAGTTTTATTGGGGCCTAATCGACACGACACCCTGTCCCACCCTGTATTCGACCTCTCTTTTGTACAAATAAACACTTTGTTATGCCTTGTATGATACTAGGATGGTACGCCACATAACACGTCTTTCCTATTCCATTGAATGCCCTGACACACTTCACTCGAACCGTGATGAAAGGGACATTTCCCAAATCCCCCAGTCCATTTTCAACGGGGTGACCATACGTCTGGTTTTCCACGGAATTGTCCTACTTTCTCACGAGATATCTAAGTATAAGTTATAATACAGTATGTAACATTGAAACTATTATAATAGTATAATATAACTTATGTTAGTGTGATGAAACTATATTAGTTATGGTTATTATATTAATATATGTATTTCTAGGCTAGGGTATTTATCGATATTTATGACGTATTTACCTGATAAATGTAAATGATTTTATTATTAGTTCGTGCCAGTTATTTCTGCATTAAAATACATTGCCTCATCTGTAGCAAGAAGTCGAATTTGCGGTACTTAGCACTCGTCGTATAAAAGAGTCACTGTCACTTACTTAGTCAGTAACTTCATACATTTATTAGTTATTCAATTTCTTTGTATATTTGGAGTACTCAGTAAGTACAATGACGTATATGCAGATATAGCTGGCACGTATTAAGTATACTAAGAGGGGTGCGTAAATAAAATTGATATATAATATTGTTTAACCTCCGCCCATATTGTGTAACTTTATGATTAGGACAATCGTATTTTATACAACTTAAAAGCCATCATATATTTTCATTAGTTAAAAGCAATCATTAAGAAGCCAATATTGTTATAAATAATTTTACAATAAGGCAAAGTTTATATCTTATATTATATCCAAGAGTTAATTAATTTTCTATATTCATCGATTAATTTTCATAATTTTGTTTTTAAACTTGAGTTTTTCAACGTAGCTTATAAAAATCAATCACATGTATTTGATTCTTAACTCCTCATATCTGCTTGATCGTCACATGTCCGCTCCTTAGTAGATTAAGTCTTTGAAGCTTTGTCCTCTGTTATCCATTTCACAGATGGTAACCCTAATCCATCACAAAGCCTTATCCAAGCAGATAAGACAGACAAAGTAAACGTCTTGCCTTAGACATTGTCAATGTAATAAACGGATAAACAGTCATTATGTGTGTGTAAATCTATTGTGAAGAATACATAGGCCTCTATTGGTTTCAGTGGTATACATATTGTTGAAAAAAACCGGAATCGCTGTACCTCTCATTGATATAAAAAATAATTAAACTGCAAATAATTAAAGAAAAAAAACTACGTCTCATGGTCTGGGTCCCGTATCTCCACGGCTAATAGAAAAAACACGGAACCCAAACATACCGTAGGTTTTTTTTTGGATTCCGAATTTGCAATAACCCAAATTATGCATGGTGTGGGTTACAGCGTGTCCGTTTTCCTGCGTCGCTAAATCCAGTTCAAACCCTGAATTGCTTAGTGACTAATCTAACTTCCCGAATAAAATTTCGTATTCCCATGGTAAAAAGTAGCCAGATGTGTAGTATAGGACGGTATCTTAGTTTCAGCAAAACTACGCAATGTACAGCACAACACAATGCAATGCATTAGTGTTTATACCAAATACATATTACCAGTTATAAACGTTGAGGAAACGATCTCTATATACTACTAAATGGAGCGTTCTAAACAATCGCTCTGTTCCATGCAAGTAGCCACTACTCGTTCACATTCACTTTGAAACTTGTGCAGTTACAACGCGGAACATTTAATTAATACTAAATATTGACGCAATATAATTAAATGTTCCGCGTAGTAACTGCACAAGTTTCAAAGTGAATGTGAAAGAGTTGTGGCTACTTGCGTGGAACAGAGCTATTATTTGGAACGCTCCATTTAGTAGTACATAGAGATCGTTGCGTTGAGGGAATGGTTATTTCGGTTATCGATCAACAGGCTCTTAAATAAAATTTCTCTTATTAGTTACCGCACCACCCTAATGCAAATGATTTCCCGTTCAAACTAATGATTGCACTGACAGGCAAGGTCGACGAAAAGGCGACGCAACTCCACGCGATTGCGTCGCTAAAAGTTCTTCTAGAAGCCACGCGACCGACGGCGGGGGGCGCAGGCGCTGCGGCGGCGAGGCACTCCGCCGCGGCCGCCCAGGCCAAGGAGACCCCCTTAGACCTCCCTAATGGAGGCTTAGGGGATATCCAGTTAGATGCAATAGAAGAGGTGAGTATGGGGTGACTGCTAGTCTTAGCAAAACTCTATCCATAGAGTCCTAGACCTTCCTAATAATACAGAAGATATATAATACCTAATATACTGATATGTTTACTCCTAGTTTTTAATATACTAGTATAGCCAAAGAAGCTGTGGTGTTTAAGAGAAACCTGATAAGTCCTTTGAAACAATTCCAAAGAACTTATACAAGGTAAATTCCTTGTTTACCAAAAAGCCGATACACCCCAATCAGTTGATATTCTCTACAGTCTATGGACGAAGAAATAAAAATCATATCACTAATCTTTTTAAACAAAAGTAGTAATTTAGAATTCCATTTTCCTATACCCATTTAGACACCCTAACTCGCCAACTGCTTAGAGAAATACAATTGGCGCTCTCAACTCGGCCTCACTCATAATTGGGTGCATATGATTTTTCAATTTTAAGTATAATTTGGGAAAAATATAACTTCATATTTTGTTTTAGTCACCATCGACTCTCTCGAAACTACTTGAAGCTACTCAGGTGTTGGGTATAAGTACACACCTTATATATTGAGGTTTTTACTAAGAAATAAAACCTCACAGGCAGACACCCTTGATTTACATTCGCGTAAAGGAATGATTAGAAGGCGGTGGCCATATTATAAGTGCAATCTCGGAATTACGATGGATGACGATAAATACGAATGGCCCACGATGATTGAAGTTTCTTATTAAAAAAATATTCGATTAGTTTGCTTATTTTATGGCCGCTCAAATATAGAAATTCAAAAGTAAATACGTTCTATTGTAAAGTTGGGCGAGCTTAGTCGCCATCAGTTACGTTCCGTTACTTAAAAGTGGATTGTTATTAATATTATATTACTAGCTATGCCCGCGGCTCCGCTCGCGTGGACTACAGAATTAAATAAAGTTGAAAATTAGTAAGTGTTATTCCCCCCCCCCCCCCCCCCCCTTTCCCCTCCCGCTCCGTAGTTTTTACGTAAACAGACAAACATTCCAAAAATCATCGAAATGTGTTCTATTACTTATTCTCAGACCCCTCAATTCATTCTTTTGCAAATACCTATTTTCAATGTACAGACACGCGAAGCATACGTTTTTATTTATTAGATTCCTAAAATACCTTTTGATTGACTTTAAAGAGACCTCACGTTGTTTGTGTTCCAGATAGGAGACCTGGAGGAGGACACGACACCTCTAGACATGTCGTGGCCGTCCGGCTTCCGCAAGCGACTAACGTACCTGTTGGTCGCACCCATTGTCTTCCCGCTATGGATCACCCTCCCGGACACGCGGACTCCGAGAGGTGAGCATCATCGAGTCATTAAAAGCCCAAATATCCCAAACACACCATAACACCATTTAATTTTATTTTATTTTATTGTCCGCTTTCTAACATAGACTTAGGTTTTATTTATACTAACAACATTTTATGGACTAACGTCTGATTCAATAAATGATTTGATTTGATAAGCTTATAGTTTATAAGAGTTAGTGCCCCTGACACCGCTATACCACCATTATGGACCTGTTAAGCAATAAAAAGCTGCATAATATATTAATAAATTAATATTTTTGCTGTACTTAATGATTGAATGTAAAATCTCTTTTTGGCCTTCAGATTTCTTAATCAAACTTTATATAATTTAAAATTGTGTGCTGTAAGATTTCTTAATATATAAATTAAATAACTTGCCATTGTGCTAGTTGAGCGGTATTTCAAACTATTGGACACTGTTGCAAACAGTTTAGTTTTGTAGCAAAATGTTGCAGAATATTTTTGTTGAGGAATGTTGTGGAAATGTTTTCAATATTAGTTTATATATGTTAGAGAATGTATCTGAAATGGCACATTCGCTCCAACGCCAAAAAAACATCGAACGAAATCAGCGCGTGATTTAGATATCATTCGGTAAGGTTAGGAAAGAAAACATAGATGTTTCTATCTGTAAATGAATTCAATGTCATTTTATACAAGGTGGGAGTGGAAGTCTGTAAATAGTTGTGTAGTCCACGCGTGCGGAACCGCGGGCACAGCTAGTATTTAATAAAATAGACGCCCTTATGACTAGCTGTTGCCCGCGACGTCTTCCGCGTGGACAACTTAACATCACAAATTATTATGTATTTCCCGTAGAAATTGTATATTTTTCGTGATAAAACTATCCAGTGTTCTATTCCAGGACCTAACCTATATGTGTGCCAAGTTTCATCACGATCCGTTCAGTGGTTGAAGCGTGATTGAGTAACAAACATCCAAGTATCCAAACTTTCGCATTTATAATATTAGTCGAATTAGGAACATTTTAGATTTATTAAAGAGAGACCTTATTAAAATAATCGCAAATTTGAGCCAACAAAAAAAATATGTTTGGCTCTCGACTACTCCATCTATATCCACCGTCAAATGTCACCGAAGTCGATTCCCGGCGGAGATCCAATACCGCAAAACGACATCGAATGTCTGAAAAAGGCCTCCTATCCAAAAAAATTTGCGGGAGTATATAAATAATCTAATTCTAATCTATTTATTGCATATGTACATTTATTTATTGTTGTTTATTGCTTTCTTTGCAAATCTTCCTGTGATATCAAAATCGCACCCTGATTTCGATATTTGCTACGAAAACGCTACGTCGTAGCAATGCTAGGTGTTTCTAATTGTATTATATTGCTGACATATCTAAAAGTTGACATATGTATAGTAATGTATAGATAATTGATACTCCTTGTAATAATTTATAATTGACATTCTTTATATCTTCTATTTGCGTGTATTATCTTTTTTTCCAATTCTAAATAACAATCTTATTTATTAAATACAATTTTGTTTATTCACTATATTAAGTAACTACATTTAGATTATTTACAAATAAAATAAAATATTTACAAAATTATTACAATCTTTAGAAATGTTTGCACGCCAAAATATGCTAGAATATGTTGGCCAATTCGCTCTATTGTCATCTTTATCGTGACCATGTTCTAGTTAATAAATTTAATTTAACTAAACCTTTTTTTCAGGGAAGAACCTGTTTCCTATAACGTTTATAGGGTCAATAGTTTGGATAGCGTTTTTCTCGTACCTGATGGTTTGGTGGGCTAACATCGCTGGCGCGACCGCCAACGTGCCCGCCGAGGTGATGGGGCTGACGCTCCTGGCCGCGGGCACGTCCGTGCCGGACCTCATCACCTCCGTCATCGTGGCCAGGAAAGGCTTCGGTGACATGGCGGTCTCTAGTTCCGTCGGAAGCAATATTTTTGATGTTACAGTTGGGTAAGTCAAAAAATTCTTTATTTATTTCATCATCATCATCATGTCAGCCCCTAAAAGTCCACTGCTGGACATAGGCCTTCCCCAATGAACGCCACGCACGCAATTTATTTATTTACCACAGAAATTTTAGATACATGTTACAAGTATAATTATATAGACAACAAATTTTAACAATATGTATATTATAAATAATAAATCATGTAGCAGATGAGCAAACGTTTATGATAGTATCTGGTTTATGCACTGGTCGGTTGACCGTTACGCAGAAAGCAGTATGTGAGATCACTCTACTGGTAGTCAATTTCTTATTATTTTCAGGCGACTTGAAGGAAATATTGTATTTGTGTTTTTGATGAAATACAGTTGTATTACACATAAAGACATCCAAAAAAATCGAAGTACGTTGTAATCCCTGGTTTCTTGTGAATTCTCGTAGGATGCTATTTTTCTTTAATAAAAAGACGATTATGTTCATCATCATCATCAGCCTGAAAGACTGTAGGCCTCTCTGAAGGCGCGCCACCGAACCAGATCCTCGGTTCTTCTCATCCAGCCACTGCCAGCCGCTTATGTTCAACCTATCCCAAAGCAGTGCTTGCTCATTATTCTAAACAAGTAACACACCAGCTTTATTTAAAGTATAGAAGCATAGAATAATCAAGAATTTGGATTGTTAACTACTAAAATCAGCTTACAATAATAAAACGTACTCAAAACAGGACATACAAATCTGTACTTCTAGGATCTTACTTATAAACAGCTTATTTTCAGGAGACCAAATGAATTATTATTAATAATATTCAGATTGTTTTTCTTGAATGGTTTTGTTATGGAATTTTACATGGAAGGAGCACTGAAACGTGTTCAAGAAAAAAAAGCGGCCAAGTGCGAGTCGGACTCGCCCATGAAGGGTTCCGTAGCAGCAAGTAACATAATATAAAAGTTATTGTAGTTCGTTGTAACTTTGATCGATGTTTTAATAATAGTATTGTGGTTTACGATTTATGACGTATTAAACAAAACTACTTACTAGATCTCGTTCAAACCAATTTTCGGTGGAAGTTTGCATGGCAATGTACATCATATATTTTTTTTAGTTTTATCATTCTCTTATTTTAGAAGTTACAGGGGGGGGGGGCACATTTTACCACTTTGGAAGTGTCTCTCGCGCAAACTATTCAGTTTAGAAAAAAAATGATATTAGAAACCTCAATATCATTTTTGAAGACTTATCCATAGATACCCCACACGTATGGGTTTGATGAAAAAAAAATTTGAGTTTCAGTTCCAAGTATGGGGAACCCCCAAAATTTATTGTTTTTTTTTCTATTTTTGTGTGAAAATCTTAATGCGGTTCACAGAATACATCCACTTACCAAGTTTCAACAGTATAGTTCTTATAGTTTCGGAATAAAGTGGCAGTGACATACGGACGGACAGACAGACAGACATGACGAATCCATAAGGATTCCGTTTTTTGCCATTTGGCTACGGAACCCTAAAAACTGAAAATTGTTCATTATCAGCCTATATACGTCCACTGCCGAACATAAGCCTCCCAAATAGAATGCCACTTTTGGTGGTCTGTCTATTGCCAAGACATAGGTACTCGACTTATTTAATAGTATTTTGTTAACATTTAATTCACAATCTATTTTGGTCCTTTTTGTAAGAAAAGGCTTCTTTCTCTTCATATAAGAACGCCTCTAGAAATATTCCCACTTCCAATTTTTTTCCGTGCCGTGTGGCCACAGAATACTAAATAGTACTGTGTGGCATCGGTTGACATTTGAATTGTACCGGCCTTATGTTATGTAGCTTTTTAAAAACGGGGCAATTCTGCCGTCTAGGTTGAGTTTGTATGTGTTCGAAATTATATCAGAAACTATTGTTAAATTTAAAATTTGCAAATATTGTAAGCGTTTCAGTTACTGTGTAATTCAAAAGTTAAGAGATAGTAAGTTTAACATTAAGAAATACGATTTTTTGACCTGCAATAACTCAAAAGTACGCAGAGATAAGTAAAAAGTATCTTCGCATAAAATACTCAGATATACATTACTTGATATCTAACATGTGTGATCGCCATCTTGACATCTTTTAAGAATATCGAGTAATTAACAGAAATGTAATGTCTTCCATACAAAAAAAAAGATTATATATTTTTTTACTACGAAATAGTCGTGGTAGGATAATATTTTTTGTCTTATTAGTCATCATAGTATTAACCATCAGAAAAAATATCGTGGCTCTAGCATCAATGTCCATGTTTTATTTAATTGGGACCACTGTGCGGCGTCGGGGACACAGTGACGGAGTACCGAATAAAAGGACTGTCCCGTTCATAACTGAACGTATGGTCACATTAACTATAAACAACATATTCGATGCTCATATTCCGTTATGTACCAAGTTTCGATATAAGATCATTGATTGGACTCGAATGAAATTATCGACCTCTTGAATAGAATCACTTAGAAATACTCTAACCTGACGGCTGACTACGAGTTCGCGGCGCTCGCTGTAGAGACCCTGGGCCCGTGGTCAGCCGACACGAAGGCGTTCGTGAAGGCTCTGTCGACCAGGCTGGTCCACGCCTCCGGAGACCTCAGGGCTGGCGCCTACCTCGCACAACGTGTAAGCCTGACAATCCAGCGAGGTAATAGCGCCAGCGTCCTAGGGACTATGCCTCACCCCGAGGGGTTGGACGGCGTACACCTGTTGTAAATAATTGATTTTCTTATAACTACTGTATTTTTAACACGAAACTTTTAGTAGTGCAGTATTTAGCTCAGGACAAAATGGAGGCTTACCTCAGGATCGTTACAAGTATTCAATCTTAAGTAGTAATGCAAATTAATTATCTATAAATATGTCTCAAAAAACCTCAAATATGTATACAATAACATCGTCCTACCTTCTCGTTATTAAATATATTAACTACGAAGTTTCAAACGCTACATTAAAAAGTTACTAATCAAGATAGCAGAACTCATTAAAGTTAGAGGTGTAGAATGTCGATACCAAAAGTGGCATTGCAAGGTGAGGTCACAATCGAGGGGAGGAAAGGTCAAGGTGACTAGCTATTGGGGGGTCATGGGTGAAAGATTGTTGAGTTTTTTATTGTTTTTTTTTTTACTTGTTTGACTATACTGTGATTTTCCTAGAATGTAGGTGGTTTAATAAGGATAGCTAGCTATGCGTGTATCAAGGAGCTTAGGTAACAATAAAAGGCTTACCTCACTGGTCCACCTGTCCATGCCAGCTAAATCTGCTTAAAAGGACATTGAACCTAGAAGAAGAATATCTTACGAATAATAATTAGCGATACTTACGTAAGACTGACATTTATATTATCAACACGTTCGTGGACAGTACGTCAATAGACGTCATATTAGTGCCTGCTACCGCGACAGTACGTTTATGGACGTCGTATTTCGTATTGTTTCGTCATCTAGTGCAGCATCACGAACTGACTTGAAAATGGAAGCTTTCCGATGCAGAAAAACCACAACAACAAAGTGGCGGAGAAGATGTGAGGCGAGGTGGGATCAATGTACTTTTATGCAGAGGTAGTTAGCACGTACTATACCTACCCATTCAAACAGTTGTAAGCCGTACAACTATTATGGGCGTTACTCCTGCGTACGGAGAGTCTATGTTCAGCATTGGACGTTGATATAAGCGATACCTACTAAAGGCAGATCGCGCAAAAGTAGTGTCGTAGACTTTAACACTGATAAGGTTTTATTGAAGAATAGGTCACGATCATGTTTGAAAAAATATTACCCAAAAGAAACTGTTCTTTAAAAAAAAATTCTGCCGTCTGCATCTCCGTGGCCTCCATTTTGTTTTGGCTCCTTTCCAAAACACTTGGATACTTAAGATTGTAAACTTAGCGTTTAAGAAACCACAAGAACGCTCGGAAGCGCTTATCTTTCGTACAAAGTTACCGAAGGGCGCTCTTCAAATTATCCGACGAGATATCTAGTCATTACTGCTCAGCTCATGATATCGAACCGTAATGACAAAACGCTGGTGCTGCATAGGAACCTTACCTAATTTAAAAACGCCAAAAATAGTCATACATAACGTGCCAGCTGTATTTGCATAAAAGTACATTGACTCCATCTGTCGAGTTAATAATAAAAAAATCCGTTTTTTTTCTTCATTAATTGTATACAAACTTGATTATTAAAAGATGTGTTGCGTGAAGTTTGTTCCACCGTTTCTTCTTCACAGCGCTAACACCTAGGAAGCGGTGGTCGATAAAAAAAAATGACGTGTATAAATGTACCAAGTGTACTCATATGCAATAAATGATTTTGACTTTGACTTTGATACGGTGCTGCGTAGTAATGTCAGTGGCTGCCACATGAGTTTGAAGTACTGAAAAACTGCTTTAATGCGGCCATTACACTTCCTTGCATACGCTGTGGAAGCGGTATACTTGTCGCTTCACATCACGTGTCCAAAGTGCTGAAACTTTCTCTGCTTTATTGTATCCATAACTTCAAAACCATGACTTCACGAAGTCACTTAAGTACTAAAACCTACTTAAGTACTAAAAACCGACTTGAGTACTAAAGGATAGCCTTGTCGTCAGCTGTGTAACAACTCGAGCTCGGAACTGCAATATCGTTTTACAGTAAGACAACGTCGTTAAGTAAAGTACATCGGATGGCAATTTCACCTAGCAGATGTGTCTAGACTTGCGATGGTCAACAGGTTTCCATTGCGTGGTCATTATGGGGCCATTACTCACGCATTAACGCGTTTTTACACAGTAACGCTGTAGTACGACGTCCTGGTAGCAATGTCCAATCGTATAGATTAGATTAGATTTATTTATTTCACTTTTACATCTTTAAAAATCAATTTTAGATGTCATTCTAATATGGTAAAAGGGATCGTCATAAAATAAAATAATGTACAAAATATAAATTACAATGTCAACAATTCAAATAATGTCATAGTATATAACATACTATCTATGTCAGTATATAATATTAAAATAAAATTTTTAAAATACACTTGGTATTAAATAATCACAAATTAAATTACTAACTTGTGATTAAAATTAATCACAAGTTAAATCAAACGTATAGAACCAAAAGAGATACTGTCCTTCAACGTGTTAATAACTTGACTTAAAATCGCTAAATGACATAATTTTTTTTTCAGTTTAAAAGCTTTCTGATTTAAAAGTATCGCTATACTCTGAAAGAATTTTTGTATTCAAGAGACATGGAGTTAATACAAAGAAATCGATGATACCTTTCTTTGGCTAATTTACTTTGAAACAACTAAATAATAATTGTCCACCTATGGTAATGACATATAATTTATGGCAAAAATAAACAAACACAAACAAACAAATATAAAGGAAGAAAAATAGTCATACATACATAATGCTCACGCCTTGGTCCCAAAGGGGTAGGCAGAAACTCTGTTTGCGGCGAACATGCCCAACGCGCTACAGAACATAGGTAACTTTATTAGAAAGCGGTACGAAACCAGTACTATAGCTATATTTACAATATAAAAAATGCAGTCAAAATAAACTACACAAAACAAGAAAACTTTATTACAGCAAGGCAGGCTAAGATATTTAAAAAAAATATCTATACTTATAATAAAACTGTAACTGGTCTATGTCTGTACATGAGAGATATTTAAAAATTATAAGGGGTCTTTATAGGGCCAATAGTAACAAGACATTTTTTTTTAGAATTTTTGTCTGTATGTATTTTTGTTACCGCATCACGCAAAAACTACTGAATGAAATTTGATGCAGTATTTACAGTTGTCTTGCTGGTGTTCTAACTTAAATTCTGGTGCATGTTTCATCTTGATACGCCACTTAAAACCTGAGATATTAATAAAGTAATTTTTTCTAGAAACCATTATATCGGAATAAAACGACTGTTAATATTTCTTCCAGAAACTCAGTATCACATTTAGAAATCATTCATGAAAAAAACATCTCATTTTTACGAAAATTTTGATAAAAAAGTGCAATATTTCTCGAACGTACGAGTATGTTCATCATATGGGCGAGGTCAACGGCCGCGGCGCGGCGAACAGCGCGGCGCGTATGGGATTGAGGGAAATTTAGTTTTTGGGGATAGGGGATGGGGTTGGGATTGGGATATTGAGAGTTTCGAGTCTGAGTGGGAGTGGAAGTAGAAGTGGGAAGAGAACGGGAGCGGAAGTGGGAACGGGGGCGAATTCTGTAGTTCATGCGAGCGGAGCCGTGGTCACAGCTAGTAGTATATTAAACTGCTACTGAGAAGTCACTAGTAAGTTCCTTCTTGGCAGTACTAGAGGCACTGCTCCCTAATTGTATTATAACGATTGCCCTTCCTCTTTTTCCCTCCCATCTAATTCCTAATTAATTATACAGAATCCTTGAACATAGATGAGGAATATGGTGAACAAAGCAAGGGTTCTTGTCTTCTCTATAAATCATCAAAGCTAACCAACTGTGGGTGTAATAAAGGCTCAAGCCTGACTGCATAAGCCAACAAGAAAGACCAAGTCATGATTTATTCAATGACCTTTGGAAATTTCAGAAGTAATTAGGCCAAGTCATTGAGACAGGCCTAAATTATTAGTAATGGATCTAATTAGTACCGAGTTAAGGCCTGCAATAATAATTAATAATGGCCTAATCCGAGTGCGGGAAACAGGAATTAGTTCTGAAAGTCAGACAGACAGGAGGATGGAAAAGTTTTGAACAGTGTGACGCCTAATACCTCCATATCAACGTCAATTGCGAAAGTAAAGCAAATATAATTACTAGTGTGAGGGTTTACTAGCATTTCGGATAATATCCTACGAAGTAAAAAGCCATTTTGTACTCTGTATCTAGACATGTGACATATTTGGATAAGCGTTTGGCGTTTAATCGTGATAGATAGACATTTATTCGCTGACATAACACAAATTCACAAATAAGTAGAAAACATAAATTGGACTGTGACATAGCTTGGACAAAACAAAACATAACGCTTCGCAGGCACCCAGCGAGACACAATAGAACTACTGTTTACACGTCTACGTTGGGTGCCCGCGAGAGCGCAGCCTGGATGCGTGTGTGTGCCGTGTGTCGTGTGTCGTGCTAGTGGAAAGCCCCTGACTAGCATGTGGCAGCGACGCTGGTAATTCTGCCAGAGCCTTGTCCCAACGTATCCACGCTAAACGTAAATGACGTAGAAGACTAGAAGAAAGTCTTCAGAATTATATTTTTAACTTTAATGTAAAAGTAGTCACGCCAAATGCTTATCAGATAATGTCACGTGAGCGTATAAAATAAATTTATAGGGCCCCTGGTCATCGGAATGTGGCATTTATGACTTGGGCACAATGACATTTCATACCACTGCCTATGCTTCTTTCAGAACCTTTAAAAGATTAAAATTGACTGTGATTTTTTTTTTGTGATTGAATAGTTTTGAATGGCATATAACTTAACCTTCTTTTATATAAATACTAGCTGTTGCCCGCGGCTTCGTCCGCGTGGACAACGTAACATCGCAAATTATTATGTATTTCCCGTAGGAATGGCATGATTTTTCGGGATAAAAACTATCCTATGTCCTATTCCAGGACCTAACCTATATGTGTGCCAAGTTTCATCACGATCCGTCCAGTGGTTGAAGCGTGATTGAGTAACAAACATCCAAATATCCAAACTTTCACATTTATAATATTTGTAGGATTCTTTATCAGTTAATTTTTTTCTTATTTATACATTAACCAATTTGTTATTTAAATGTCTAGATAACAATACTTTTTCTTTCAAGCTCGATTGCTGTTATCAAACTTGCTTTTCTCCGCGGATTAAGCGACTAAACTCAGTGGTGCCTGTCTTAGAATAATCGACCCTGGATATCCGACAAGGCTAAGTGAACAAAGAACTTTAAACGAGGCTGATTAACTCACTTAACTTCTGCAGCGAAGATTCCAAAGCAGCTATAACTAATCCATTTAATATACAAACTTGCGGCGGCGGAGTTGCACTTACAGCTAAACCCCGTATTGATACAGTCACAAACTTTTATCTTTCTGAAAACAACCGCTTCAGAGCGAATCAGAGTTACATTGATGAAGATGTTTATGACATTATGACTCTTGACTATGCAAAGTTCAGCAGCAAATAACTGCATATCACGAAATATAGATACACACAAAAGTATTATTATATTATAAAATAAACGATTATTTGAATGACAAAGATGCCTGGTACTAATGTTAATTCAGCTTCGCAAAATATTTATTAAATGTATGCAAACTTGATTTTTAAAAGATGTGTTGTGTGAAGTTTGTTGCGCCGTTTCTTCTTCACAGCGCTAATACCTAGGAGCCGGTAGTCGATAAAAAAATGACGTGTATAAATGTACCAAGTATACTCATATGCAATAAATGATTTTGACTTTGACTTTTGACGAGTATAATTATAGTGTTGTAATCGACTATGTATCGCACACTATGTCAAAAAGGGACACTCACCCCCCCGCTAGTTTAACATCGCCTGCAAAATAAAGCACGGCGTGTTAGAAAGAGAAGCACTTATGTGTTGACGTATAACATTGTCCCTCTATTGATAGTTTACGCGCACTCACAAACGTACACGGACAGGATGGTGCGCCTGTAATAGTAGTAGAGAAGGTGATTAAATATGTTTGCGTGTATGGAGGGAGCGACGAAGGTGTGGTTTGGGTCTATATCACACTAACCTGGACAAATCCCAGCAAATTATCTATTATTGTTATCACATAAAGTATTGTACAAGTCCAGCTTTGGGTATTTCCAATTTCCGACCTGCCAAAACCTTTATATAGCAACGATAATATTTCGAAGTTTAATTCTACCTCTATAGATGCTAGACTATCCGAAGGTCTTGCCAACTTATGCTTCGGAGCATCCGATCAATACCAACACTGATAATAACAAAAAAAACTTTAACTCCTTTGAATAAAGTCAAACTTCCCATAGCTGTTTGCAAGTTTCAAACTTTATGCAAGCTGATTGCATTTCCAGCTGTCTCGTTTGGAATATTCCAAACCTATATAGATTTAGGTTTGCTAAAGTGGTTTAAAACTGTTAACAATATGAGAAAGCAAAAGTTTCTGTGCTATTTTTTGATATCCTCAATTCGATTCAACTCAGTATTATTTACTGCAGAAACTTAAACATACAAAGTTACAATTTCTTAACTTTCAGAGTACATACAATCCAGTTAGAGTTTACCTGGAAATCTTTTGATAAAATTTTGCAAAGTTTGACTTTGGAATCTAACCTTGCGTCTTCCTCTAAACAAGAAACGACATATTTTTTATATTTAGATTGAGAATGAATTTGAACAGTTGTTAGCAAATCATCGATGTAAGTTACCAAATAACGCAAGAAAAGGAATATTCTCGTTAATTGTCAATAATTGCTATACCCTCTGTGCCAAGAAATGTAAAACTTTTCACTGTTCGTTTAATAATACATTAATAGAGCCTACTACATATTCTTCTTGCATTCTGTATCTTATAGCGTTGTCTGTAAATAGGCTTACGAAAAGTCCATTCGACCTATATTCGCAAATCGAACGCTCCTTACATTAGTTAGAAGTAGCGTGACCTCCATCGTGAGTTTGTTAGTCATAACTCCCCCTTCCCTCACCGCGAGGTGAAAAGTTACGATAAAAGTAACAGTTTGATATTTATCTACCTAATTCGGTAAAGAGCCTTGGCCTGGATATTACGCAAAAGAAAATGTTACATAACTTGTAGGGGGTTTAAAAATGATACGTCGTAACAGTTTGGAGTCTTTAATAATTTTGCAGGGTCATATCGGTATCACCCTGTGAACATCACTGTTGAACATAACGATACTGGTAATAAAAGATTTTTGTCTTTTCGACATTTGCCCCTTACATTTATTGATATTTCCAGTATGTATGTCCCCGCCCAGAACTGCCCAGTTTGAATAGTTATACCGTCATTCTACGATTACCAGAGCTCTAATAGCTAATTAAATTTAAGTTTATTAAATTGAAACTACCACACTGGCGAAATATGCAGCCATAAGGTATAAAATATGTCCATAGTGGGGGTATATCAGTGTTAGACCCATATAATTTGAAATTTAATTATCACTACTTGCAATGGTAGCTAACAGAGCTCTGGTAAGCGTAGAATGACGGTATAACTATTTAAATTTGGTCAGTTCTGGGTTGGTGCTCGCAGTATGTGAAGTATAATGCACAGATGCTGGTGCACTAACACCGATATCCCGCCACCATACTGGTGCTATTAAGCTACCGGACCTATTAAGCTATAAAATAGGCTGCATATTTCGCCAGTGTGCTATTTGGGCGATTATCCGTTCATTATTTCTATTTGTAGCTACTTGGTTGTTATTTTTCTATTATAGACTTTCTAAATCACGCTAAACGTGGGCGGAGTCGCGGGTTCAGCTAGCCATAAATAATATAGCAGTGATACATTGTAGAAGCACTACCTATAAGCTAAGTAAATTACGGAACACGCCTTTAATACTTAAGTATTTACAGATTTCCGTTAGATTATTTTTGCTGTGGGTCCGAAACAAGCCATTGATTTCCCCTGGGCACTGTACAATGCTTTATACCGATATTTTATTGTTATACCACTTGCTTATATTAACTGTGTTGGAAGAAACTTTTCAATGTGTTTGATACACTTTCTTTTCGTATTCGTATATGATTTTACTACTTGTATGAATCTAAGGCAGGAGTATATTATTAAGATTGAGATTTCCAAGTCAAAGTCAAGTCGAAAAGGCCTTTATTTATTTTCTGTGATTTTAACAAAGCAATGTCGAATTTAATTACTAGTTTAGTCTATTGTAATGACATATACGATTACAGTGAATTATTTATTATTTATTTCATAACCTTGTGGTCCATATATGTATGACTGATTTAGAACGTACTTTTCAACTTCTCCATTATCTATTACAGGCTACCTCTCCCGTGGCTTCTCTACGGTTTGATTAACGGCGAGCCAGTGAAGGTCAACTCTAAAGGCATGGTGTGCAGCATCGTGCTACTTTTCGCCATGCTTATCTTTGTCATCATCAGCATTGCCTGCTTCAGGTGGAAAATGAACAGAGGTCTTGGTTTCACGATGTTCCTGCTGTACTTTGTCTTTGTGGCAGTCAGCTTGGGGCTAGAATACGGGTACCTTCATTGTCCTAGTAAGGAAAATATAGATATTGAGAGTCCAGTAAACGTTGACTGAAATGAATAAGATCGGTGAAGTTGAGAAACACAAATCAAGTACAGAGATGAAGTACAGAAAGGAAAATGCTGCTTGATTCTCATTAAAATATTCAATGTTTAGTTGACTTCAAGTTTTTAGATAGTCTGAAGTGTAACGGTTGAAGCACAAATGAGTAATAACAAAGTAATGAACAGAGATAACAAATTAATAACAAAGTAATTAATATTTAAATTGGTTATACGCCGTTATTGTGCAATATAAAATGTGATGCAAAAAGAAGGATTAACGTACTAAAGCTGTATAGTGGTAGCACAAATTATACAACAAGTTATAAACTTTAAACAATTTACTTGTTTTTCAGTCGTTTACTTTTACAAAGTAATGCGTGAACTAGCACAAGTTATTGTAAAAAATATACGAGTATACTTATTGCTCAAAGTTTCAGTTTAATTTATAACTTTGATTTACATTTATATTTGCAGCCCAAATAGCGTTATATGAAAATACACAGTTTGTGATGCCGACTTTTTTATTCGAAGCTCTAAGATGAGACCCTTTTCACGGCAACCACTTGTTTCTAGACATATGTATTCTTCATGTATTGTTATTTTGTTGCCAAGAAAAATAACGGATATCTTATTTACTCACTAAAACTAGAAGTTTACTGTTACTCGAAATTTATAATAATTATTATTATTTTGAGAATTGTTTTAATTTATGGCGCTTAATATAAAATAAAGACTGCCGGTGATCTAAATCGTTAAATAGCTGACTTATTAGAAGTGACAGTTACAATATCTAGGTTACCACGTCTTGTCACATACTACTTATCACTTCTCACTGTAGGGTCCGAGTTAATATTGAGGATTGATGTTGAAGTTGTTGTATCTGCACAAATGGCTAAAGGAGATGTAAATACACATGTAGGTGATGTTATGGAGATTGTTTACAGAGCGGGGCAAATGTTACGATTACAGTTTGAATAATTAGTGTTCTCATTCCATAAAATGTGCCTAAGGGTTCGTTAGAACTCAGTAACATTGTTAGCTTCGATATTATAATATAATATAAACCGATATAGAAATGTTATATCTCATAAAATTTCATCTAATAGCAGTATGGTTGTATAAAGTAATAGTGTTTGTAAAGGGAATCACTTTGGGAGCATGTGTCCCGCTCTTGGATTATACGATAGTTAGATTTTTACACTATCCTTGTAACTTAATTATATATTTAACTTCATCTTCATTTGTTTCTAGTATATCTTTGAATTCAACAATAAATATTGACTTTTTAACGTATGCACCTGGCGGAATGGTCAATTCTTAAAATATGTCTAAAGTATTAGTTACTAGATTTAACTCGATTTCTACTAGACTTGAAAAATGAAGTCCCAGTTTGTAAATTGGTACGGTTTGCTGTTAAAATTTATGTTATTATTAATGTAACACCTTGGAAACCGTCCATAGATTTTGTTTTGCAGATGTAACTAGCTATTTATAGCTTATTGCTTTCGCATATAATAGTGTATACTGATATTTGTGTTCGTATATAGCGAATCAGTTGATAATATTGAAGAGTTTTGAAATACAATATTGTATGTTCAATTATTGTTGATGCCCCTTAAAATTTTATATTGACAACCCGCCTATTTGACATAGCAATAATAGACTAGAATAGATAGTTAAATTGTATTGTTAAGCTTTAACATTTCAGACCATTGTGTGTGTATGTCGCTCAAATGGCGGAAAAAAACCATTAAGTCGAAAATTTACATTGAATACAAAATGCGCACAAGTATTCCGAGAACGCTTCGACTAATAAACTCTTTTGATTCAATAATCATTCCTTCGAAATATTTTTAACTATCTAAGAATATAGAGTTTAAATAAAAAATAAATATATTTATTAGAGTTGAATCGCTGCACGTTGTAAAAATAGTAACAATAGTTTAACAATGGTTTTGAGACAAATAACTACATATCGATAGGTACCCGACAATCGAGTAAGTCATAATCTGTGATAAGGGCATGCTTATGACGTATATGTAAAGTGTTTATATAGTATCAGCTCATCTTTCTTCGAATCACATGGGTTCTGTAAATAAAATAAGCTTGGATTTGATAATAGCCTTCTGTAGTTCGCTTAGCGGCGCCACTACTGATCAAACAGTTTCTATATCTTCTTCAAATCACTATATATCGTTTATATCTCCTCCTATCCAAACTTCGTTTATCTTTAAAACTTAATCATTATTAATATTTACATGGAACTGTGCGATCATAGTGGGCATTCTATAGAAAATATTTAAGATTCGAATGGTATTTGCTCTATCTAATTCAATTAGTTTTTTTAAGTGTTCGTGATATGATACACACTACGAGTATATTAATTGCAACATTAGGAAAACGTAGCGAGCTGTAAATCAAATATCCTTTTACATACGAGTAGATTTTATCGTGGGAAGCACCAAGTACCTAAAGTGTACGTATTGTATGTAATGCCTATTACGCTACACTACTCTATACGCTATATTATTATATTAAAATATACACTAGATTTCTATCTTCTATAATAATGTAAGTAGTCTTTGTAAATTAATCATCCTTCCAATTTAGAAAAAATGCCTTTAGGTGAATTTGTTTTACTGAATTGTGTCTTAATTGTTTAAAATATGGACATGCTTTAAAATCGTGTAGGTACATTTTCGGTTGTTTCTAGTTTACCTTGAACTGAAGAGAATGATAAGACAAACTGATATGAAAGTGCAAGCAAATTCGCCTGATTGCAATTAAAGCGACGTAGTTACATCAAAATTGCATTTGTTCAAATCCAAATGGCACAAACGACATAGATTTCATTGAAAATTCAAAGTTTATTATTTCTGTTGATTCATATCATGAATATACCCGAGGTTTACCTTTGCATTAACGACATGTGCGTAAATCGAAGTTCGTTTCCAATACTGTGGACATACATGCACAAATATTTATAAGACTTGGGTATCTTAATGATGTAAATCAACTATTCTAGTATTTAAGAGTTGAACCTATTTAAGAGCCCTTTGCTCTGTATCACAACTTATTTGGTATCTATTAAAATTATAACCTTTATAACTTCTTCGTAGTCTAAGACTAGGCTTAAAGCTATCATTACAATTAAACAAATGTTTATTAACAAATTGAAAATATGATATCCTGGTAGATATTGTTATTAGAGTGATGGTTTTTATATAAAATTTAAAATTAAAAATGATTGCAGATATCTTTAAAATAAAACATATCACTGTTTTCGGCACAAACATAATGACGAACACCATTGATACTAAATTAAATAGTTATTATATTCTTCCTCGTTACTATAAATCGATAATATCAAATGATAATTAAATACTTAATAATAATGGAGATATTAACATCTTAGCTGCTCAGAATTGTAAAATCATGGTTATGCTATTGGACCAAAAATAACTCGACACAGAAACAATATAAATAATTTGCTCAATATTTCTGAAAATGATCAAAATGAAAAGATCAATTACCACAAAGAGCGTTAACTCCATTACGTTGCTAACAGTTTAAAAGAAAACTTTTGCTGCACTATCGTTAACATCAATTTTGAAATTATCAATCGATTATTAGTAACGATTCTTACCTTCACATTCAGCTTTAAACCCGTCTGTGCCGAGAAAAGTGGAATGGATTTAGTCATCGATTATGTTTATAGCTGAGACATCTCGACTTCGAGAAACGAAATCGAAAGAAAAATTAAAACTATATATGTACTTATGTTGTAATTAAAGTAACACAAAGCTTTAATTGAAATAAACTAAGAAAACGTACAAAAACACAAAGTGACTGTTAATGTAACTAAAGAAGCTTTGGTAAACCTATAGGTGCACGCAATACAAACATTATACAGTACAAAGTGAAAGAAAATCTCATTATACGTTACAGAGCAAAGAGATTAATATGAAACACTAAACAGCTCTTAAAAATTTGAAATAAGTAACCGGTAGTAACATTATTTGCTGTGGTTTTAATTCTGACATAGTAATGGAATAGCTTGACGAATCATTTACATGGATGAGTTATTTCGAATTTCTAAGTCCGAACAAAATCTGTTCAGTATTCGCTGCACGTATTTCAAACCCTGGAGTTGTAAATTCAGAACAAAGAAAAATTGCTGTGGAGCCTTCATAATCATAATATCTTGAAACACGTCTAAAAGTTAAAACTAAGTATACTTAACACGGTTGATATTAATAGTGATATTAGGAGAAACTTAGACATGTCTCCAAAAATTATGAAAATTTTAAATGAAGATATTGGAGATATGAAGGTATTCAAAATGAAGTTAAAGTACTCGAACTCGAGATGACAGCGTAGATTGTTAATAGTGATATTACGAGTAAGTAAAAATGTTATTAATTTTAAAAATAGGTAAGTTTAGAAATTTTGATCATGTTGTAATGAGAAAATAAATGGGATGAGCTCTGGTCGGATTTCCTTTTGTATTGGGTTCGTTGTGATTTTGGTACAGAGGTCAAATCAATGGAGGGAATATTCTCAATAGTACAATTTTAAAACCATGTGATTTATGTATTCGACCATTATCTACCTGAACAAGCCATTGCACAAGTTCTACTTCTACTAATTTAAATCTTTTTACATATGTTTCCAAATATATACTATGCATGTTGCGAACTTTATTAGCAGTTGCTATGGCTGTTAAAGTACACTTTTAAACACATGTTTTCTCAAATTTCCAAAACTCTTTCATTGACATCGAAATAAACTATAGGTAATTGGATTCAATGTATATGTGATTTAGGTTAAGATTTGGAGCTTGTTTTCTCTCCGTTATTGCAGTCTACAGCATTGGCAAAGTTTCCTATACCTCATACCATGAAGCAAAATAATTTTTGGTAGCTCAAAGTTCCACCTCAAAGTTTTTTCCTTCAGAATTGACACTAACTGGTTATTAAATTAAATAACAGATGAGTTTAAATTGTGCATCTGTTATCTAATTTAATAACCAATCAGTGTCAATCATGAAGGTAAAGACTTTGAGGTGAAACTATGAGCTACGAAAAATTATTTTGCGTCATGGTGTGAGGTATAGTAGCAAATAATGTGCATCATAAGGGCGTCATGTAAGAATAGGTATCTACATGACGCCCTGTCGTAATCGTGGTTTCTTTAGGTACTGTAATAACAGATAACTTGACAACATTTGTGGGTGCCTCTCCATTGGTTTCATATCACCCTCTGTGCATTTTGATGGTGTTTTAGCAGTATTACATGAATTTTGAGTAGCATCAGTGATGATTTTAAATTTTGTACATTACATTTTGCTATCGTGTAATATTGTTGGTCTTATCAAAGCTTTTAATAAATTGTTGATGATTAAATATGTGATAGTTTCTAATATAGTTTAAAGCATTCAGATGTTTATAGATTATATTGATTTATATATTAGTGTTTATAATTTTGACTTATCTAAAGAGCATCGGCGTTCCCACGCGTCGGTTGTCGACGGTATTATGAAAAATTACAATAAAAATAATAAAATAGTGAGTGAATTTGTGTTTCCATTTTGATTTTAACCTGAAATGTCGCTGTAAAAGTACTTTGCTACTTGCACTATTTATGTTTTATTTTATACTAGCTGTTGCCCACGACTTCGTCCGCGTGGACAACTTAACATCACAAATTATTATGTGTTTCCCTTAGGAATAAGATGTTTTTTCGGGATACAACCTATAGAATCTATATGTGTGCCAAGTTTCATCACGATACGTCCAGTGATTGAAGCGTGATTGAGTAACAAATATCCAAATATCCAAACTTTCACATTTAGTAGGAGTCCACAATAATAATTATAAAACATATTTCATATCGATGGGTCAGTTCAATACTATACTCATTTTTATGTATAAGTTTAAAACTTAGAAATTTCTTATCTCAGAAAGTTATTTCCAAGTAGTCCCCTATTGTACTCACCCATCGCTACACGATAGGAATTAGACAAGGATAGAACAATTTACAAAAATAACACCCAGTTAGGGTCCAACTTGTACAAAGATGTCTGTCCCCAGTGGAACCTCAAACCCACGACCTCTGACGATCGATCTAATTAACAAGCCACGCCAACGAGGCGGCAGAAAGAGTAAGTATTCCAATAATATTGTTTTTCTGGATTTTTGTTTAGGTTTTTAATTTATAACTCAAGTTTAAGTAAAACAGCGTTACCACAAAAAATTGTTTATTTTTCTTATTTACAAAAAAAATTCCAGTAGTAGGTAGATATTGTAATTCAATTATAATTCCTTTTATTATTTCTTATACAGTGAACTGTTACATATTAGAGTCGGACCTTGATACAGTAAGTAGACTGTCACAGTCCAACAAAACATTTACTAGATTATTCCAACTCAGTATGTTATCATAAAGTGCCTTATTATTTAAGAAGTTCCGGGCTGTTCACAAAACAAGCTTTAACAATTATTCCATAACATAAAAAGAAACTTAGATTATGATAACAAACGACATTGGTTAACGTTATAATAATAAGAATTTTAAATGAATGCCTATAACTTATGTTATTCATAAAACAATTCCAAGATATAAACTTGAACTAGGCCTAGTTTGGCTTTTAACATTACCTAGAATAGAAATCTTTTCATTATATACTTTCTTTTGTTTCTGGGTCTCTACATACGATCAAAGTTTAGAATTACCGATAAATGTATGTATAACTTAGACGTTGTCGAAAAGTTTTAAATCTTTCATTAGAGAGCAGACGAGAATGATCCGTTTTATAACGAGGCTAGATAACTCTATCGTACCTTGCTACCAAATAATCGTCGCTTACTGATCTGATAAAACTAGATGTGCTGGAACATTGACAACGTATACTGTCTTAGTCCTGAGCAATCTCGCTTAAAACAATACACAGAGCATTTCTTTTCCTATTATCACAAAGGTACATTGACTTTCCAAATCTAAAACAATTTAGGTCCTCTTCATTTGGCTTAGAGTCATATTATTTCACAAAAGCGTCTAAGTATGATTAAGAAAGTGGTTGATTATTAAGATTTGCCACCAAATGGAGTGCAACGCTTGCACCGAAAAACATGATTGCATGCTGTGACATATTCACTTATAAATTCAGCTATAAAAAAAAATATCTCGTAGGTCGTTGCTGTAAATCTAGTAGCTTTAAGAATACAAACACTGTATAATGCAAATTCTTGACTCTGGGAGTCGTCTCTCTCATCCAGGTATTTATAGAGAATTGCAAAGTAAGGGTCAGAGGTGCAGAGATGGTGAATGTCCTCAAATATGTACAGCTCTGTCCAGCAACGGCGCAGCTGATGCTATGGGTCAACACCATCCACAGACATCTCCAGGAAAGCAAATACATTGCTGGGATTCTATTTACTATAAATTAAACCACAAGATATTTCGTGAAATAAAACAGTTGAAAATACTAGTAATATCTAATAAATAAAATCGTAAACTTCGCGTGTCTGTACACCGAAGATATTTACAAAAAGAAATTGGGGGTCTAAGGAAAAGTAATAGAACAAATTTCGGTCTTATTAGGAATTTTTGTCTGTTTATCTGTTTGTTTGTGCACGCATCACTTAAAAACCACTGAACCGATTGCCATGAACTTTTCACAGAAACATAGTGCTTAATTCGACGTAACATATAGGCTTTATTTTATTGCAATCGGCCCAGTCAATCAAAAGTTATGGTAATTAATAGTTTTCGAAAACTCGCATACAACAAAGTGTAGGGTGTAAATGTTCGACTGAATTCATAAGCGGTAGCGGGAGCGGGTATGGTACCAACGTAATGTAAGTTTTTGAAAACTATAAATTCGCTTAACTTTTGATTGAGGAACTGGAGCTGGAGCTGGAGCTGGATCTAGACCTGGACCTGGAGAGGGAGCGGGAGTGGGAGTGGGATCGGGATAGGGAGCGGATCCTGTAGTCCACGCGAGCGAAGCCGCGGGCACAGCTAGTCATAAATAAACGACAGACATAGAAAACTACATATGAATTAGGTAGCTACATTGATCTCTATAGTATAGTAAGATAAACATTAAAAGATCAAAGGAAAGCTAATGTAAAAGTAGAGTAGACACCGAGCATTTCCTAACAATAATCTAGATAGAAAGACTTTAGGCTAAAGATAATAAGTAATAATATGTAATTTTAAATGTAAATAAGTATAAAAGTGATAGTATAATAGTAAACACTATCTTCTCGTTATAAATCTTCCTATAACCAAACATTTCTTATAACACCACAAACAATTTGGTGATACAGCTCTTAACACGTTGAAGGACAGTTCACTTCAACTTGTTAATATCCAGTCCACAATAGAAAAAGACTTTAAATTTGTTTTCTCAAAACATTCTGTGCTAATTAATATTTCATAAAGTGCCTTTGCAAACACCAACCATTCGAACCATTCAGCTTCCGAAGTACGAATATTTGAAGTCACTCAAATGCACCAATGGACGCAGTGCGTTTTTATTTCAAATTTGAATCCAGCCTGTTGATTGGCAGGTCACGTTATCCCAAGTATGGTACCGGGATGTTTATAGAAGGGCATGGCGCAGGCGTGTGCGGCAAAACAGCAGGAAGGCCAAAAGCGCCGCGAGCGCCGCACCGGCGAGAAACGTTGACTCATCTCTTCTAGTTCCCCCTGCTCTTTCAACTACTGCGCTCTAGAAAATAGAAACTTTTAAAAGTTAAACGGATTCTGATTTCATTGCTTTAGATCTAATTACATGTTTCTACTCCTTTATCATTGGACCAAGGTATTAAAGACACTGTACATTTGACTGCCTCGTAGACTTTTCTCATATGAACTCAAGCGCCGGAGGTCGTCAGGTCGATTCCCACTAGAGACCGACGACTTTGTACAAGTTGGTTTCGGTCTGGATGTTATATTTGTCAATTGTCCAATTCTTGTTTGATTCCCATAATAATCAAGATCCTATTTTGGGATTAGACAAGTGTATTATGTACTCGTATGAAATATTTATTTATTTATCGTGTCACAAGCCTAAAAATAAGTTTAAAAAACACCACGGACTTTTGCATATAATTTGTAAGTTGTCTTAGCAGCAGCAAACTTCACACGCTTCACTTTATATTTACTAGGTACCTTACAAGACTGTTTAAAACACCTCTTTTACCTACCTGCCTTTTTGATTTCTTTCATATCAAATACGGCATATTTCATATTTGGCCATATGTATCGAAATATCCCTTTGCTCAATTTACTCATGGGCTTGCCTCCTTAAATGCCTGATATGAGTCATATAACCCCAAACTAAAAACTCAAGACCTGCCTATTACTAAACTCTAACTCACCCAACCTCCGTGCCTGATAGCCCATGGCGTGGCGCACTGGGCCACGTGCTTGGCGGCCCAGTCGGTGGCTCTGCACCAACCCCCGACCCTCACGGCCCTGGCGCACACCTCACACAGGAAGGCCAGCACCACCAATGCCCGGTGTTCAACATGGGCACAAGCCTGGCAGACAAAAGATATATCACATTTTAGATTTACGCGTAAGTTCACATTATTTTAGTTTACCGCTCAATCGTCCTCGGCGTGGAATTTAGTGATCAATAAACGAAAATCTCACGATTTGTCGTCGAATATATCCGCGGATGACGTGAGTATTGTCTAAAAGCTTGCTACAACAACCAGATATCCAGAACAGGCGACGAAGACATCCATGTGCTGTCACGCCCCTGAAAGTGGAGAGTTGTTTGTACAAGGTACAAGTGGCGGGATTATTCTATCTGTAGGAGGATCAAGCAGGGTGTTCGGTAAAGAGCACCTGAGCAAGTACTGGGCTCCTCCCCCGTGATTCGGCCTGTATGACCCAGATGTCGAATGGCCTGGGTGATGAAGGATCTGCCCCGACGATGACCTATATAAATGGATTCATATGATTCTTTAAGACTAGATACCTGACAAAGCTCCTGCATGATGTCCTCGAACTCCACCTCATCGAGGCTCAGGAGCGATATGTGTTGAGCTCTTTCGGCTAACATGAGCTGCGCCTTTGACTCTCTGAACCTCTTCGCAGCTTTCTCTAAGGACCGCCAGTCGCGCCAGTACATCCACCAACCTCTGGAAGAAGATACAGTAAAATCAACTTTGTATATAGTTTTGTGTGATGAGATGACAGACTAGACAATATTTAAATTTGATCTGAAACTTATAAACTAAGCGAGATAGTGGTAAAAACTAAACAAAATATAAAAAAAAATTGAAGTCAATGGAGTTGATCGTTATTATTATCAATGTTAAGAGAGATATGATCCTGAAACCTATAAAAAATATAGGACTAGACTTCATTAGTTAATTCTGTTTATTGTATGGCGTTTATTTAGTCATTAAACGTAATAAAATCATCACACCTATGATCAGGATTAGCGGGAGCCACGATACAAGGTGGTGGCCTCAACTCCTCAAGCCTCAAATGCTGCAGCAGCAGCGCCCTGAACAGCCTCACCCCTCTTTCCTCCTCCTCACCCTGAAGATACGACCCTCGCCAGTGGCCCTGACAGTCGTCCCTGCGCTCCTCGTCCAGGGAAACTTGGCGACGCAGAGGAGCTCTGGGTCCATCGTAGTCTTCTAGGGGTTGAACACTGCAAGCTGAAAAGTTGGTATATTTGCGGTAAGTTTGAATAAAAAAACAACATTTTCAATAACTACTGGAATATCTACAAGTAATATAAGCCCATAAGAGCACGTCATCAAAATCGTGCCTAATTATCAATGGAATTACAAAATCTTTCTAAGACAGATATTAAAAAAGTTAGGGAGTACCAATCAATTATAATCGAAAATGGCGAAATTAGCCAGAAAAATACAGCTATAGAAAGCTAAATATGATAAATTAGGAGTTTGGTTACAGCAATTTAATGAAGGCGAGGTAAAGGAAAGGTGGTAAACACCGGTGGATATGAAGAAGAGTGTAGAAGGTTCTAGATTTCAAATGGTTTTTGAAGATGAGAACTCACGCATCGTGAAACAATTTAATTAGACACAACTAAATTATTATGCGAGTCTTATATACCTATTCTTATTTTCTTTGTCTAATCAAACTTATAACCTCACAACTCATGTACCCACCTATTATGTCCTTTGTCCAAAAGCAAAACATTTAAATTAGTAGCCATAGTTGGTCATTTAATTCCAACATCAAATTGAATAACCAACCCTGCTACTATCGACTTAGCAACAGTTATTAACCAAATAATTGTCCATTTCACTTCAAACATCAAAACCAACACTTCCAATCTAGAAAATGTCCCCAGGTACGCCAAGCTTACCTTGAACAGCTGCTAGAGGTGGCACCATGTCCATTTTTGCACCAAACACTTCTTTCTCAGCACCAAACGTGGCTTTCTCTCTAGAATTTAATACAAGGAGTGACAGACAGAATCTGATACCAACATACGTGACCTTGTAGCCTAGCAGGTCATGGCCCTGACACAGTTATTCACGCATGCGCTGTTCAGGCATCCCGTGAAGAGGGAACTTCAAAGAAAGCGTGATATTGTTATGAGAATACTTACTCTTTGATGGCTTTCTGTATTTGTCTCACTTCTTACGACGAATAAACTTGTATTTTTCTAGATTATAGGGCAACGAGCTCTCCTGTATCGATCTGTTTTTAGGCTTCTAGCCTTTTGCTTTGTTGGCACGATATCTCTGTAGATATCTTGACATAGTTATTAATCGAGCTCTGACTGAACTCCACGAATGCAACGAATAAAATATTTTATAAGTTTTATTCGATTGGTTTACAGGAAACCAAAGTGATCATATCAAACATAGGATAAGTACTTGTTTACGATAAACAGTATTTAGACGGAAATGAGATCATTTGCGATTAAAAAACGGATACAAACGCACACATTTCTTGACAAACATTTGATACAACCTACCTTTCTTTGCTATTCTTATCCTCTATACCCAACGGTTGTCTCGAAAACATCTTGAGTAGCTTTCTGACTGGAGTGGCTTTTAGCTATAAGATCGCCCTAATATACAAATGTAAGCTACTATATTATTGTATCAGTGTATCGTGCAATTAAGGTACATTATTGAATTGATACTCTGTTATAAATAAAACTCAAAAAATGCATTCATTAGACATTATTATTGATGATGTTATTATGATGCTACACCTAATGTTATTTAATTTTCAAATTGTTTATTTAATTGTTTATTCTTATTAATTTTTTCAATTTTTTTGTAACTTTTTGTAATCATGTTAAGTTTCATATGGGCTTAACTGGCCCGAAATAAATACTATTTAATTTAATTTTAATTATTCTTGGTATCAATCATTTTCTTTTCAGATGGTTAGGTACTTGCGTTGTTCTAAAGAACAATAGTTAACTGGTACCAGTATATTATTTTGCCTGTCGATTGCCTGATTAAATTCGTTCATTGCTTTAATAGCGGACCCAATTGCTATCGGCGGAGCGCGGAGAGGTTGTGCAACTCGTATCAGACCGGAAGGACCATATTGGTCCGGATTATTCTCCGGGAGGGCGTACTCTACGAACGACTCTATCAAAATTCTATTAAACAAATACTTTTCAAAGTCTTTGGCGATAAAATCAGAAGTAAAACAAATGGTTATCATAGTGATAAAAATATGATTGTGGCCAGTGATGTCAAATTTCCATTAAAAGATAAGTGAAGTGTTGCTGGTGAAGAGTGAAATGTGAAAACTGATTTCCAAATGAAAGCAGTGAAAAGAAAGATGTCAACGGACACTGATGTGCACACACTGTGCTGTAAAAGACTGTCGGTGTTTGCCTGCGTGTGTGCTATAGTATCCCTACTAGTACACACTTATAATTATGTAGAAAAAGACTTCAGACACGATCATAATGTTGAAGCTAGGTATTTAACGGAGAATGTTATAAAAGAGAAAATCGAGGCGTATTTGGCAATGACGTCGCATAGAACGAAGAGAGAAGCTATGTTGGTAAGACTAATTATTCAGTATAATTATGGTTATGATAAAAACTGTGCAGTTCAAATAAGGATTGGTTACTATTAAGCTAAATTACATTAAAATATGTGTAACTAGCTTTTGCCCGCGACTTCGTCCGCGTAGGTTTCGATATTTACACATCTTGAATTTCAAAATAGGTATAGTTTTCGTAATCAACGTCCCTAAAACCCTCAGAAATGACATTCATATCGATTAATTTGATTTCCCGTAAGAATGAGACGTTTTTTCGGGATAAAAACTATCCTATGTCCTATTCCAGGACCTAACCTATATGTTTGCCAAGTTTCATTCCGATCCGTCCAGTGGTTGAAGCGTGATTGAGTAACAAACATCCAAACTTTCGTATTCTAATAAATAAATTGAAGATATTTGCAAAAAAAAATTGGGGGGTCTAAGGATAAGTAATAGAACCCATTTCGATTATTTTTGGATTTTTTGTCTGTTTCTGTGTTTGTCTGTTTGTTTATGCACGCATCACTTAAAAACTACTGAACCGATTTTAATGAACTTTCAACAGAAACATAGTGCTTAATTTTGTGTAACATATAGCCTTTATTTCGTTGCAATCGGTGCAGTCAATCAAAAGTTATGCTAATTTATAGTTTCCGAAAACTCGCATACACTGCGATGAGTGTAGGGTGTAAATGTTCGACTGAATTCATGAGCGGTAGCGGGAGCGGGTATGGTACCAATGTAATGTGCGTTTTTGAAAACTATAAATTCGCATAACTTTTAATTGAGTTAGCCGATTGGGAGTGCGAGCGGGACCTGAAGCGGAAGCTGGATCTGACGCCGGTTCTGGAGCTGGATCTGGATCTGGAACTGGATCTGGATCTGGACCTGGAGTAGGAAAATGAACAGGAGCGGAAGTGGGAACGGGAGCGGATTCTGTAGTCCACGCGAGCGGAGCCGCGGGCACAGCTAGTTTATAATATAACTAGCTGTTGCCCGCGACTTCGTTCGCGTGGATAACTTAACATTACACATTATTGTGCATTACTCATTTCTAAACGAAATCTATTAATCTGGTTATGCATTGAAAATATTTATATATATAAAATTAGCGTGTCGACGGCGGTTCCGCCCGTTGGACCACAGAATTAATGTTTTTTTAAAGTTAAAATTCTTCATGATTATCATATAATTATTTATATTTTTATGTTTTTTTAATATTGTGCAAGAAGAAATGAGATTTATTTTATTAAAAAAATATCGCAGGTGATATTCTCTTTCCCCTCTCCCGTTCCCTCTTTTCGTACCCCCTTCCTTCCTTCCTTCCTCATTCCCTTCTCACCACGTTGAAAACCCCTTCCCCAACCCCTTCCCGCTCCCTACCCCTACCCTTCCTCCGCTCTTTATTTTCCACTGCTCCCCTCTCTCTGACCTACCAACTCCCATTCCCGCTAGCCTCGACCTCATCTTTCCTCTCCTTCTCCCCTAACGCCTTCCTACTATCCCTCCTCCTCCCATCTTGCCCCTCCCCTTCCCTCTCTTCTTTCCTATCCGACTTACGTCCTCTCGTATACCCCTCCTTTATTGACACCCATTTTGCATATACAATTAACTGTACAACAAAATGTCTGTCAAACTGCTGGACATAGGCCTTCCCCAATGAACACCACCACACCCGGTCCTCTGCCCTACGGATCCAGCCGCTTCTGGCTACCTTCTTCAGGTCGTCAATCCACCTGGCGGCGGGGCGTCGTGGCGATCTACGGTCTCCACTCTAGAACTCGTCTGCCCCAACGGCCGTCGGTACTGCAACAGATGTGACCCACCCACTGCCACTTCAGCTTACTAATTATTTCAGCTATGTCCGGTCACCTTCGTTATTCGTTGGATCTCCTCATTACGAATCATATCCTTAAAAAAACCGAGCATAGCCCTCTCCATATCTCGCTGAGGGACTTCAAACTTGTAGATCAGGCCGGATTTGGATGAACTTTTCATGAACATGGGGCTTAACTCAACTTAACATTTAGTCTTTATTTCATCGCAATCGATTTACTCAATCAAAAGTTATGGACATTTTTAGTTTTCAAATACATTAGTAAGGTTAGTATGCGATATATTGCATATATTTCCGTACTATTCAGATTGTGATGAGTTTGGACTACATTTTGAAGCTGGTAGTGGGAATGGGAGTGGGCGTGGGTGGGTGGGGGGCGGAGGCGGAGGCGGAGGCAAGCAGGAGCGGGAGCGGGAGCGGGAATGGGAATGGGAGCGGATTCTGTAGTTCACGCGAGCGGAGCCGCGGGCACAGCCAGTAAATGAATAAAACTATAAATGAGCTTTAAAACATTTCTGTTACTCTCTGTCAAGTTTTTGAGATGACCAGTAATGTTGAACTACGCTGTCATACAAATGATATGAAATGAGAGGTCGTCTAGTAGATCGGCCTCCTGACATTTTATTGAGATATGACTTATACCAGTATGTGCCCCGAACTCAAAGCTATTAAATAGTGAAACGCCGTCAAATTCTGTTCAGTAGTTTCCAAGATTAGCCCGTACATACATACATACATACGTACATACATACATACATACATACATACATACATACATACATACATACATACATACATACATACATACATACATACATACATACATACATACATACATACATACATACATACATACATACATACATACATACATACATACATACATACATACATACATACATACATACATACATACATACAGACAGACAGACACGAAATTTATTAATTATATTTTTGGACTCTACTGGTCTTCAGTAACGTCCGGGCAGTGAAATTTTTTTTAAACTTCAATGTACACATTCGCTTTTCTTTTGTTTTTTCTACTCTTTTATTATATGTATAGATTATTGGGAAGTGGGATAATATAAACTCCGAAGTGTAGATGTTTGTCACTAAATCGCGCCACAACGGCTGTAGTGATTTTGATGAAACTTGGTACACTGACAGATTGTATCCTGAACTGAGATATCACAGGAACATGATATTCATAAACTGTATGAGACACCGCGAAACACTGCTGAAGTATGATCGAAAATTGTTTTTTTTTTTTCATCCTAAACAGAAATCCTCAGCCGTGCAAGAAGACAACACGGTAGCACCACATGTAGAGTTCTTTAACCCTAAAATGCGAGCTGAACTTGAGGAGAAGGACGCAGCAGAGATGAGGAGGACTGGCGCCAAGGGACCAGCTCCAGGCGGGGACACTTGGGTCTGGTTGACGAGTTACTCCAGAGTTCCAGTAAGTAAGAAGACAAACTTGCCCACAAGCTCACAGTTAACAAAGTTAATAAGATCTACGTATAACAAATTAAAGAATGTGACATGTCAATTCAATTCAAATGTCAATTGACGATCACATTAACTCTGACCTTTTACGTAAGTTAATTTATGTATTAAAATTTGTAATGTGAAATAAAGAAATCTAATCAGGTAAAGGTTGTCTGGAAGAAATGGCTTAAAGCGATAAGACCGCCTAAATTGTACTATTTGTAACTTATATAACGTGTAACTGTATTTGTTTGTGCAATAAAGTGTATTGTATTGTATTGTATTGTATTGTCTAATCTTTAATTTTTTTACTCCAGTATTTGGTGTTTAAGAACACATTTCCACTGCTTTGGACAATTTGTACAAGTTTATCCTGGTCTATGTGTTATTTTGTAAATATAACAGAGAATCTTTGGGATTAAGCAAGGATTAAGTTGTGATAATAGTGTAAAATTAAAGTATTTGATAATCATTCCAGTACAAAGTGGTCCAGAGCTTTTAAATGCTGGTTTCCGGTAGAGTAGAATAGGACCACTCCAACTCTTCCCGTGGATGTCGTACAAGGCGACTAAGGGAATACATTATAAAACATCAGTCAGGCCTCCCCAACCCGTCTGGCCAGCGCGGGGAGTGTAGGCCAAATCCTCCGTCTGTCTCCGGCAGATGAGAGAGGGTTGTGCTCCTGCAGTGGAGACAACAATAACCTGATGATGATGAAAGTATTTGATAATCATTCCAGTACAAAGTGGTCCAAGGCTTCTGCAAAGCTACACAGGACTACTGCCCTCCCGGCGTCCAAGGACCTAAAGGTCCCACCGGCCACGCTGGACCTAAAGGTGATCGAGGAGACCCCGGGGCGCCTGGCATGCCAGGACACGGTGGGACAAGAGGCCCCGTTGGACCACCGGGACCTAAAGGTAATTACGAAGTTTATACAAGACAAGTTTACCGTGTGATTTCCGGTAGAGTAGAATAGGACCACTCCAACTCTTGCCGTGGATATCGTACAAGGCGACTAAGGGAATACATTATAAAACATCAGTCAGGCCTCCCCAACCCGTCTGTCCAGCGCGGGGAGTGTAGGCCGAATCCTCCGTCTGTCTCCGGCAGATGAGCGAGGGTTGTGCTCCTGCAGTGGAGACAAAAATAACCTGATGATGATGATACAAGACGGAAAGTATCACGGGGCGAAATGCGGGCGATGGTAAATCGCTTTGCGACGGTTGTCAGGATCGCGCGAATATCGCGCAGATACACCGTGTCTGCCCACCCCTCTGAGATCAAGGCGTGAGCATTATGTATGTATGTATACAAGACGAATTTCTAGAAGTAGTGTTGGGACCTATTTAAATGGTGCTTGATTTTTATTTACCATCGTATACGGAGCAGTAAGGTCCATAAAGACAGGACATGCTGCCTTTGTTGCACTGTTACCACTTCACATACACGGTAGATAGCTGGGGTATGTACTAAGGACGTGGTACAACTGCCGAAGTTGTACCCTCAATGCACACAATAATTATCCTCCTAATATTATAATAAACGCGAAAGTTTGTAAGTATGGATGGATGTTTGTTACTCTTTTACGTATAAACTACTGAATGGATTTTAATGAAACTTTACAATAATATAGCTTATACATCAGAATAACACATACGCTACAATTTATAAAGATATTGTGTGAATTGTCCAAAATATCAAGTAAGTAGGAAAAAATCTACCATCTGCGAGCTATTCTGGTGTGCGCTGCCAAAACCGCTAGAGTTACACATATGTAATGTGTGATGGAAATGTTTATCTTAAATAGTCCTACAAAAAAGCTACTCGAAATACTAATCGTGCGCAGACGAAGTCGCCGGCACCAGCTAGTCTTAGATATGTGGGTTTCCTCACGATGTTTTTCTTTACCGTTTGGGAGCAGTCAGTAATTAGGGAAAGCTAGACATAATTGCGATTTATGAGTGCGATATTCGTACACATGATTTAGCTACTCCACTTCATCTGACACAAACATGGTTGTTGTAGCTTGTACACATTATAATAACCTAATAAATGATATTTTGTTTTAAATTGTTAATAATCATTATCACATATAAAATTATTTCTCTAGCTAATCGTGGTACCTCAACAAGGCGGCGATGTTGTTCGCAACACATCACGTCAAGGGGTATCACGGGGCGAAAAGCGGACGAAGGAAAGCCACTTTGCAATATTACATTGCGCAAAGTGGCGATACATCGTCTCTGCCTACCCCTCTGGGACCAAGGCGTGAGCATTATGTATGTATGTATGTATGTATGTATGTATGTATGTATGTATGTATGTATGTATGTATGTATGTATGTATGTATGTATGTATGTATGTATGTATGTATGTATGTATGTATGTATGTATGTATGTATGTATGTATGTATGTATGTATGTATGTATGTACAAAAAAAAACGCCAAATTTAAATTAATTTGGCGCTTAATCTACATAGCGCGATCTTACTGACTACTATTTAACACGTTCTTTAGCGCGTTTTCTAAGGCTTGGCAGTGCATTTTCATGACAACACTGAGGGTAAACTTCATTTTATTATAAAACTAGCTGTGCCCGCGGCTACGCTCGCGTGGACTACAGGATCCGCTCCTATTCCCACTTCCGCTCCCTATCCCACTTCCACTCAGACTTTCAGGTCCAGGTCTAGGCCCAGGTCCAGGTCTAGGCCCAGGTCCAGGTCCAGGTCCAGGCCCAGGCCCAGGCCCAGGCCCAGGCCCAGGCCCAGGCCCAGGCCCAGGCCCAGGCCCAGGCCCAGGCCCAGATCCAGCCTCAGTTCCAGGCCCATTACCACGCCCACTCCCACTCCAATTCCCACTCGCAGCTCCAAATGTAATCCAAACTCATCGCAATCTAAATAGTACGGAAATACTATTATATGCAATAACACTAACCTTACGTAACTGTATTTGAAAACTAAAAATGTCTATAACTTTTGATTGAGTTAGCCGATTGCGATGAAATAAAGACTAAATGTTAAGTTAAGTTAATCCCCATGTTTCTGTGAAAAGTCCATCAAAACCCGATCAGTAGTTTTTAAGTGATGCGTGCACAAACTCACAGACAAACAGATAAACAGACAAAAATTTCAAAAATGATCGAAATGTGTTCTGTTGCTTATCCTTAGACCCCCCAATTTTTTTTTGCAAATATCTTCAATGTACAGACACGCGATGTTTACGATTTTATTTATTAGATAAGCTGTGTTTAATAAATAGTGAAAAAACTTAGTAAAGCAATACATACGCTTATTTCACAGGAGAGCGTGGCTTTCCCGGTAACCCAGGCCTGGATGGCAGAGACGGTGTTCCAGGAGAACCAGGTCTGGATGGTTTGTCGGGCCGGAATGGAGCTGACGGAGCTGCCGGCAAGGATGGACGCGACGGCATCCCGGGAAAAGATGGCAGTCCAGGGAAGAATGGGAAAGACGGGAAGGATGGTGAGTTGGGTTTTTTTTGTACATACGTAGATAGGAAATTGCATAAGTTGCATATTAGACTGAGATAGAAGACTAACTTTATACAAAAAAGCTTTTTATTATGTATCTAGAGCTTCCCTAGGCCAGCGTGGGGAGTGTAGGCCAAATCCTCCGTCTGTCTCCGGCAGACGAGAGAGGGTTGTGCTCCTGCAGTGGAGACATAACCTGATGATGATGATGTATCTAGTATCATACCTTGCAATGACATAGGCGTAATCCACCACGCAGGCCCCTGAGCAGGTTGGTGGTCTTCACACGTGCCTTAGAACCTCTTCTTTGGCATATACAGGTTCCCTCGCGATGATTCTCCTTCACCGAAAAGCATGATAATGAATCGTACATACCCTACATACATACTATATGAACCCTCGACATCATGAACGTGAGGCGAGCACATGACTAGGTTTATATACCTATGTATTTAATTAAAATAATGCTTGTTCAGGAGTTTCGACGACCTCCGTGGCGGAACGGGTACCTCTCGGACTGCCACGCCGGAGGTTGCGGGTTCGAATCCCGCTAGGGGCAGATGTTCGTATGATGAATATGAATGTTTGTACCCAAGTCTTGGATGATTATATATTTATTTAAGTATGTCTATCCGTTATCTAATAACCATACCACAGGCTCTGCCTAGTGTGGGACTAGATAATTGGTGTGAATGTCTGTGATATTTATTTATTGTTATTATTATTAATTGTTAGCTAGTTTATCACAATTGTTTGCGTGTGCCGTTGCGTGGGCAGTTATTTACTACAACACCATCAAAGAATTGATCTTAACAAGTAAATTCTTCAAAAGAAGCTAAAAGTTACCAGACCTTGCTTCAGAGTATCCTCGTACATTATGTTCTAGGCAGAACAGGCGCTCAAGGTCCTCCAGGTCTCCGAGGTCTAAAAGGTGACCGGGGCCCTATTGGCCCCAAAGGGCAGCGAGGCAACGACGGGAGAGATGGGACTGCTGGTCGACCAGGACTTTCTATATACAACTATACTAAAGAAGATAAGCTGTTTATACCACCTACATTTGCCCGTAAGTTTGATGAAATTGGTTTAGAAGCGTGAGGCAATATTTGTTTACTGTCTATACCATAATCATCATCATCATGTCAGCCTCTAGACGTCCACTGCTGGACATAGGCCTTCCCCAATGAACGCCACCACACCCGGTCCTCCGCCCTCCGCATCCAGCCGTTCCGGCCACCTTCTTTAGGTCGTCGGTCCACCTGGCGGCGGGGCGTCCCACCCTGCGCGTGCCAATCCGTAATATCTACTCCAGAACTCGTCTGCCCCAACGGCCGTCAGATGTGGCCCGATTATCTAATAAATAAAATCGTAAACTTGGCGTGTCTGTACATTGAAGATATTTGCAACAAAAAAAATGGGGGGTCTAAGGATAAGCAACAGAACACATTTCGATCATTTTTGAAATTTTTGTCTGTTTGTCTGTGAGTTTGTGCACGCATCACTTAAAAACTACTGATCGGACTTTGATGGACTTTTCACAGAAACATGGGGCTTAATTTGGTGTAACATATAGGCTTTATTTCATTGCAATCGGTACAGTCAATCAAAAGTTATGCGAATTTATAGTTTCCGATAACTCGCATACACTGCGAGGACTGTAGGGTGTAAATGCTCGATTGAATTCGTGAGCGGTAGCGGGAGCGGGTATCGTACCAATGAATGTGAGATTTTGAAAACTATAAATTCGCATAACTTTTGATTGAGTCAGTCGATTACGATGAAAAATCTGGACCTGGACCTGGACCTGGACCTGGGCCTGCACCTGGGCATGGACCTGGACCTGGACCTGGACCTGGAGCGGCAGCGGGATTGAGAGTCTGAGTGGAAGTGGGATAGGGAGCGGAAGTGGGAATGGGAGCGGATCCTGTAGTCCACGCGAGCGAAGCCGCGGGCACAGCTAGTACCATAATATTCTGTTTAAAATAGTAAGTATGCAAAGAGTAATCGTAGCCATAGTCCAGCTGCTGATATTGTCTTTCAGAGGACCACCATCGACTTATAGTTCGCGAGGGTGACACGCTCCGCATCAGCTGCACTCCAACCGGGTACCCTGACCCAACTGTTGAGTGGCGGAGGTCTGATGGAACTGCTATAATTCAGGTTAGATGCTGTCACATCTGCGGGTATAAGTTATCAACAATTATATGACGATCGTGTTAGTGCCGTACACGACTCAGGAAAAAAAGAACTAAGTAAAGAAATATACGTAAATACAGTACTTGAGAATATTATCGACGGAAATTTTAATTGCTGTAAGGAACAATATGCCAAAATAAGTTTTTAGCTTTCCAAACTCAGTGTACAACTCTGTTCTTGAACTCCAGTTCTTGACATGATTAATATAGGTTCACAAACAAAATAGTTACAGTCACAAAGAAAAGAAAAAAGGTTTCTGCGTTTCCTGAAAAGTAGGTAGTAGTTTGTCCCTTAAGCCAATTTAAATTTCCGTCGACGATATGTAGAGAGTAAGTTTTACAACCGAAAGTTTCAACGTAAATGCTGTTGCATCTTTCACAAAAAAGCGAATTCGATCGAAGCAAAAGTTATACCTAACTAGCTGTTGCCCGCGACTTCGTCCGCCTGGAACAACTTAACATCACAAATTATTATGTATATCCCGTATTTATGCGATGTTTTTTCGGGATAAAAACTATTCTATGTCCAGTTCCAGGACCTAACCTATATGTGTGCCAAATTTCATCACAGTGGTTCACTATTTTGGCTGTAATGGCTTACACATAAGATATAGATATATACTGTGGCGGGCTTTTTTGTAGGACTATTTAAGATAAACATTTCCATCATACATTACATATGTGTAACTCTAGCGGTTTTGGCAGCGCACGCCAGAATAGCTCGCAGATGGTAGATTTTTTCCTACTTGATATTTTGGACAATTCACACAATATCTTTATAAATGGTAGCCTATGTGTTATTCTGATGTATAAGCTATATTATTGTAAAGTTTCATTAAAATCCATTCAGTAGTTTTTACGTGAAAGAGTAACAAACATCCATCCATACTTACAAACTTTCGCGTTTATAATATTAGTAAGATAGGATAGGACTATGAACTCATAACTTTAAATGTGTCTAATGCCACGGCTATAACGTTGAATATTGTAGTGAACTAACTGTATATATAACGACTAATAATACCGTTTATAATTATGGTGACTTTTAAGGGTTCGTGGCGCGATGCATCTGTGAGTGGCCATATACTAAATATCCCGAACGTGTCGAGATGGCACACTGGAAAATACGTGTGTATGGCAAATAATGGGATGTTGCCATCTGCGAATCAGACCACCGATGTGGAAATTCACTGTAAGTTCTTAACATCGAAATAGATGTTCTTAACATCGAAATAGATTGATACTTTTTTCTTAGGTTTTAAAGAGAGTGTTGCTATATTTTAAGTGTATTTATTTGTACCCTTTTCTCGTCGTTTCGGTGTTTGGCCGTCACTTTGAGCATCGTACCTATTTACCAATAGGCCATAGGTGTTGTAACAGATATGACACTTGTTAGAAGCTTGAGATAATCGATCAATTTTGTGACTTGTTCATCGACAGATTTCTTTGTCTATGTGTGATGCTTCCTGGTACGCCACAGACGATTTTTTATTTTTATTTACGGCACAAATTCTTCATTTTAAATGTACCTAATTGTACTGTACTTTTAGAGTTTTCAAGTTATAGCGTATTTAATTTGGTCGCGTCAAGAAAATGCTCCCTTGTACGACCCCAATAATTATCAAAATATTGCTTACTCCAAAACAATAATACGATAAACGTATTTAATGAAGAATGGATGTAAATCCATCAAGGTTCAAATCAAAAATGTAATCTAAATCAAGAATGATGGCAGGATGATGATATTTATACTTCTCGTATCTTAAAAGCCAAATTGTAATTGTTTACTGAGTAATTCATGATAAGCCTTCGATTTTCAGTTAGTCCCTACATAAGAGTTCCAAATAACATCGTGTATGTTTCAAATAAAACGGCAAGGATCGAATGTGAAGTGAGTACCAATTACTACATATACACGCTTAATCTAAAATTCTTAACACTTTAAGTCTTGCTTATCTTATTCCAAAATCTTTGAGCATTTCAACCCCAACTACAATTTTAAAACAAAATCATATCAACAGCCTATATAATATTAAGCAGGGGCCTAAGTATACCCACATCGAAAGCAAATAACAGAAGAAGAAAACAATTAGCGTCAATTAAAAGAAACATTAAATTCCAGGTTCAAGCATGGCCGGAACCAGTCTTAGCATGGGAAGTTGATGGAGTGACCCTCGAAGGCCTCAGGTTCAAAACCGAGGTGGCTGCCACAGGAGACAGGTGGAGATGGATCATGAGGCTCGAGATCCCAGGAGTGAGGGAGCACGACTTGAGACAGTACAGCTGCGTGGCCAAGAACGAGCTCAACAATCAGACTGTTAAGGGACATATTCGATTGATGTGTGAGTTGTTGAGTCTGTCACAGATTCATACATAACAATCAAACCCCTGCCAAACGATAAGATGTTTTATTGTTCAATACAAAGTGTGTGGAAAGTAAAAAACTGATTGAATTTGCATTTTGCATTGTAAGAAAAAGTTTTACATGTAGGTCCCAAGAGCTGAAGACACATCGTTATTGAGCCCCTAAATATGTACCATCTCATCAATGCTAAATATTGGTATTACAGATCCAGCCCCTAACCAGCAGGTGCAAGTCCAGCAGCCGGTGGAGTTTGGTTCCCGCCCCCCTGCCCTCACCTCGTACGAGGAACTATGTCAAGTGCAGCGCTGCCCGTCGTGTCCTCGTTGCGATCGCACCCAGCTCCAGATATTTACCATGAATGGCACCACAGGCTATAAGCCCAGGAGGAATACTAGTAAGTATAGGGGTTAAAGATTTTTGGCTATTGACGAATCTCTTCATCTCTTCTATTAGTTATAAGCCTACTTATTTATCCTTATTGCATCTGATTATGATACTGTCTACCAAATTCTTCTGCTACAACGGAGATGGAAATCTGTTCCGTTATAGTATCCATCAAAGACTCTTTTATAATAAATAAATATCTCAGACATTGACACCAATTATCCAGTCCCAAACTAGGCAGAGCCTTTGCTATGGTTACTAGATAACGGATACACATACTTAAATAAATATATAAACATCCAAGACTTGGGTACAAACATTCATATTCATCATACGAACATTTGCCCCTAGTGGGATTCGTACCCGCAACCTCCGGCGTGGCAGCCCGAGAGCTACCCGTTCCGCCACGGAGGTCGTCAATATAATAATAATAACAAAAGGTCTTATAAAGCTCGTTTTGCATTCCTCTATAAACGATGTAAAGAATGACCTCACATTTACTTGGTTAAACCTTCAACCTTGTGATTTGAATGAATAAAGAAAAATAAAATTAAAAATTTACTTGAGGTGTTGAGAAATTCGAATCTGTTGCTGCTCCATACAATATCTCATCTATAACACAGAACCACAGTGCGAATGCACAACAAAACTGGCTTACCCTCATTCCTTGCTAAATACAAGCCTCTAATTACGTCACACGGCTCACAAGGCTTAAGGTAGTCAGTTTTTCTTATCTAGCCAACATATTATAATTTCTTGTTTCTTCCATTTCATTTCCCAGACTGTCAACTCTACGCCATCGGTAAGCCAGTCTATCACCGCTACAAGGACGAGCTCTTCGGAGCTTGGCTCAGGGATTCCAATGCTACGGAAGCTCAGGCAAGACTTTCTGAATATGTCTTCTGATTTGTCTTACCAAACTCTTTCAATTCGATTCGTTCAAACGTGACCGAGTATTTATATTTCAGAAAGATAAACTATGGACCACTCAAGAGAACGACGTCGAAAGATTGCGGGAGTATAAAAACAAGACCAGCTTCAAAGGTGATCAAGTCGACGAGTTCCACAAACTGCAGAAGCCTTTCTTTGTGAGTAGTTCATCACTGAATTGTCTTTTGCTGATTGCACAAATTGCCTGAAACAAAGTAGCGGTGCTCACGATACTTTAAACTATAACTGTATGTGTACTCTTTATTCAATCAAAGTTAACAAAGCTGCCTGATTTGGTCTTGCTTGTTGTCATATATTACCATGATATGTCAGCATATTGTTATCTATATCCTTTGTTGCCTCCAAGCGTTCTTTTCTAAACGAAGTTAACTCAGCGCTGTATCAGCAGCCTTAACTTTTGCATTGCGGTTGTGACTATCCATAAAAGCACTGGTGCACTAGAATATTTAATGCGATTTATGAGTTTCGGCATTGTGGATATAAATAAAGGTACTTAAGTTCCTCAGCACTATAAATTGTATAATATTTAGTTAGTTTGTGTAATAGTAGTAATAATAATAAATAAATAAATAAATAATATGTCAGACATTCACACCAATTATCCAGTCCCAAATTAGGCGGAGCCTGTGTTATGGTTACTAGATAACGGATAAACATACTTAAATAAATATATAAACATCCAAGACTTGGGTACAAACATTCATATTCATCATACGAACATTTGCCCCTAGCGGGATTCGAACCCGCAACCTCCGGCGTGGCAGTCCGAGAACTTCCCCTTCCGCCACGGAGGTCGCCATGTAGTAAATGTATATATTGTGTATGTACCCTCATATATATTATATATGTATGTATCTACATGTTAGTATATAGGTATATCTATAAGTAAATGTATGCTCATTATTTATGTTTTATGTATTTGTAGTCCACTCATATTTTGTAAAACGAGGACAACTATTATTGGCTTTTCTGTTTTGTTAAAACTATTATGTTACTTCAGGTTTTAGTTATTTACTAGCTGTGCCCGCGGCTCCGCTCGCGTGGACTACAGGATCCGCTCCAATTCCTACTTCCGCTCCAGGTCCAGGTCCAGGTCCAGGTCCAGGTCCAGGTCCAGGTCCAGGTCCAGGTCCAGGTCCAGGTCCAGGTCCAGGTCCAGGTCCAGGTCCAGGTCCAGGTCCAGGTCCAGGTCCAGGTCCAGGTCCAGGTCCAGGTCCAGGTCCAGGTCCAGGTCCAGGTCCAGGTCCAGGTCCAGGTCCAGGTCCAGGTCCAGGTCCAGGTCCAGGTCCAGGTCCAGGTCCAGGTCCAGGTCCAGGTCCAGGTCCAGGTCCAGGTCCAGGTCCAGGTCCAGGTCCAGGTCCAGGTCCAGGTCCAGGTCCAGGTCCAGGTCCAGGTCCAGGTCCAGGTCCAGGTCCAGGTCCAGGTCCAGGTCCAGGTCCAGGTCCAGGTCCAGGTCCAGGTCCAGGTCCAGGTCCAGGTCCAGGTCCAGGTCCAGGTCCAGGTCCTGGTCCGGGTCCGGGACCGGGACCGGGACCGGGACCGGGACCGGGACCGGGTCCGGGTCCGGGTCCGGGTCCGGGTCCGGGTCCGGGTCCGGGTCCGGGTCCGGGTCCGGGTCCGGGTGCGGTTCCGGGTCCGGGTCCGGGTCCGGGTCCGGGTTCGGGTCCGGGTCCGGGTCCGGGTCCGGGTCCGGGTACAGGTCAAGGTCCAGGGCCAGGGCCAGGGCGAGGTCCAGGTCCAGGTCCGGTCCAGTCCAGTCCAGTCCAGGTCCAGGTCCAGGTCCAGGGCCAATTCCAGGCCCAGACCCAGGTCCAAATCCAGATCCTCAACTCTCCCCTCAGCCCTCCCCTCAATCCTCCCCTCTACACTCCTCTCAACCCTCCCCTCAACTCTCCCCTCAGCTCTCCCCTCAACTCTCCCCTCAAACCTCTTTCCCTCGTCTCTCCAAATGTAGTCCTCGTAACTAATCCATCGCAATCCAAATTCCGACCAACATTACTTTGTTGCATACGTATACCACAAATTCATCGTAATCGGTTAACTCAGTCGAAAGTTATGCTAATTTTCAAACACTCAAATTACACTGGTACCATACCCGCTCCCGCTACCGCTCACGAATTCAGTCGAACATTTACACCCTGCATTCTTCGCAGTGTATCGTCCAGGTGACCTTGGCTCGCGTGAACTATAGAATCGCTCCCATTCCCACTCCCGCTCCCGCTTCAGCTTCCGCTCCCGCTTCCGCTCCCGCTTCCGCTCCTGCTCCGGTCCCGCTCCCCTCCCGCTTCCGCTCCCGCTCCCGCTCCCACACCCACTACCCTTTTCCCACGCCCACGCCCACGCCCACGCCCACGCCCACGCCCGAGCCCACGCCCACGCATACTTGCACTACAATTCCCACCCGCAGCTCCAAATGTAATCCAAACTCATCGCAATCTGAATAGAACGGAAATACTATTATGTGCAATATATTGCATACTAACCTTACCTACTAATGTATTTGAAAACTAAAAATGTCTATAACTTTTGATTGAGTTAGCCGATTGCGATGAAATAAAGCCTATATGTTACACCAAATTAAGCCCCATGTTTCTGTGAAAAGTCCATCCAAGTCCGATCAGTCGTTTTTAAGTGATGCGTGCACAAACTCACAGACAAACAGACAAACAGACAAACAGACAAACAGACAAACAGACAAACAGACAAACAGACAAAAATTTCAAAAATGATCGAAATATGTTCTGTTGCTTATCCTTAGACCCCCCAATTTTTTTTTTTGCAAATATCTTCAATGTACAGACACGCGAAGTTTACGATTTTATTTATAAGATAGCTGTTGTTGTCACAAATAAATAAGTAAAAAATAAGAATATTAAAGTCTCATCAAGCATTAGATCATGAGAAGTCTCCATTCAATAAAGACAAGTTATGTTTCCATTGCCGTGTGGTTTCCGGTAGAGTAGAATAGGACCACTCCAACTGTTCCCGTGGATGTCGTACAAGGCGACTAAGGGAATACATTATAAAACGTCAATCAGGCCTCCCCAACCCGCCTGGCCAGCGCGGGGAGTGTAGGCCATATCCTCCGTCTGTCTCCGGCAGATGAGAGAGGGTTGTGCTCCTGCAGTGGAGACAAAAATAACCTGATGATGATGTTTCCAGGGTAATGGTCACATTGTATACAGCGGATCTTTCTTCTATCAAGCCAACGAATCTGGTCACCCTGGTGACATCATTCGCTATGATCTGACGCAGAGCAGGATCAAGAGTGTCCATCTCCCTCATTCTGATGGTCGACTGTACACCTCTCAGCATAATCAGGTAAGTAGCTTCAGCTAGCTTAAAGTATATACCATCTTAGACTGAATCATTTTTAGGGTTCCGTAGCCAAATGGCAATCAAACGGAACCCTTATGGATTCGTCATGTCTGTCTGTCTGTCCGTCCGTATGTCACAGCCACTTTATTCCAAAACTATAAGCACTATACTGTTGAAACTTGGTAAGGAAATGTATTCTGTGAACCGCATTAAGATTTTCACACAAAAATAAAAAAAAAACAATAAATTTTGGGGGTTCCCCATACTTAGAACTGAAACTCAACTCACCCTTCATGGGCGAGTCCGACTCGCACTTGGCCGCTTTTTTTAACTTAGGTCCGGTGCGCGACTACACTCTTAGTTGACAGATGAAATCAAGGTCTGATTATTTTTGTGTCTTGAATGATTATTAAACATATGAAATGCACAAGATGGCATTTGGATACGTGCTTTACCACAGAAATCCTATAAAGATAGAATGGTGAAGTGGGCGCGTGCCAACCATGTGCAATATATTGCAAAAACTATTAAACGCTTACTCGTTTCGCGCAGAGTCACGGTCGAATAAACATCGACAAAAAAATCTGCAAGAATGCCATATTGCGCGGTTTCTAACTGTATTTCCTCACTAGAAACGTGACCGCGAGTCAAAAAGGGTGCGCGGGAGGGGCGCGCTGTCTCCGAAAATCGGCACGCGCGGGACTGAAGTAAACAAATGACTATACCCGTTCTATCTTGATACGATTTATGTGTACTTTCCACTAAAACAGTAACTAAAGAGGGAATGTTAATGGCATGCATACTAGCCGTCATTCCATTGGAATTGAGCAAACTAGGTCTATTTTACTTATAGTACGACCATGCGCAGTGATTGACATTGATGACATTTAATTCTTTTTCTTTTGATGTAAGTAATAAAGGTGATATTAGAAGATGTCTTGCATACTATTACGTCCATCTATTTCTGTCTTCGACTCGAAAAAAACTTAACTTACAGGGGTGCGGAAGTCTAAAAATTAATATATGAATTTGCCTATAAGAGGAAATTAGTTTCAAGTAAGACGTATTCAGGCATATTGTAGACTAATTTAACGGTGACTCAGATAAACTGAACTAGATAAAGATTAGGTATTTTGTAGTAGACGAAACATAAACTGTTCTGATCTTTCTACAGGTGGACTTCAGCGCCGATGACAATGGTCTTTGGGCTATCTACTCTATTGAGGGGTCCAACAACACAGCTGTTGCCAAGGTATCTATAGAATTTCTTTTCCATTTGATCTTACATTATTTATACAAAATCTACTGCATCATTTCTATCGCATATTTTCAGCTGAGCTTCGATCCTGGCAGAGACGATTTTAACATAGACTATATCTGGAACATTTCACTGAATCATAAACAAGTAAGTATTAAAGTTAAAAGCTCGAGATTTGAGTGGCTTCACCCTTATAATGAGCTGAGAATAACACAATTTAACTAACGAGTATTGCTATGCTACTTTTGTCGATACTGTTGAGCCATCTCATATCTTGGTTTCGGTGGTCACTCGGGACCGGGAGGACTCGGGACTGGTGCAAGAAACATGCACCAGATTTTAAGTTAGACCACCAGCAAGACAACTGTGAAAACTGCATCAAATTTCATTCAGTGGTTTTTGCGTGATGAGGTAACAAACATACATACAGACAGACAGACAGACAGACAGACAGACAGACAGACAAAAATTCTAAAAACAATTATTTTGGATTCTATTGGCCCTATTAAGACCCCTCATACAAAATTTTCTACAATATCTCCCATGTACAGACATAGACCAGTTACAAATTTATTATATGTATAGATTTGTGGACTTTTAAATGTATTTATATGTTCTTTGTACCCGCATATTATTGAATATACTAATATTATAAATGCGAAAGTTTGGATATTTTGATATTTGGATGTTTAGATGTTTGTTACTCAATCACGCTTCAACCATTGGGCGGATCGTGATGAAACTTGGCACACATATAGGTTAGGTCCTGGAATAGGACATAGGATAGTTTTTATCCCGAACAAACATCCCATTCCTACGGGAAATACATAATACTCTGTAATGTTCAATCGTCCACGCGGACGAAGTCGCGGGCAACAGCTAGTAAAATATATCTCAATACTAATGAAACTTTAACTTCTAGGTTGGAGAAATGTTCATAGTATGCGGAGTGCTGTATGCTCTGGACTCGTCTTCAGAGAGGGAGAGTAAAGTGAGCCTAGCTATAGACCTGTACCTCAAGAAACCAGTGGAGATGTCCTTGCAGTTCACTAACCCTTTCAGGAAAACCACGCAACTAGGTTATGATCACACGCATAAGGTGAGATAGTAGTGGGATCAAGTCTTCTTGCCGAATTTTTATTGGGTCATTGACAGCTCTATTTCTAGTGTCCAGTCTTTCGACAAATGAAACACTTTTCCCACTCCACCTATTCTTGTCCGTTAAATTTTAAGGATCTGTGAAATCGGATACATTTATAGTGTACCTATTTGTACGTCTGTCTGTCTATCTACCGGATAACTCCAAACGTACTGAATCTATTAAGCTGAAATTTATTTTCCAAGATTTCCAGGATGGAATACAAATTCTGCAACCTTCTATGTGGTGCTCTATATTCTAGAAACAGTTGCTTAAAATTAGTTGCTCAGAGGTGGGAGATTGTAGTCCTAAATATTAGTCCTAAAGATAAATCAAAGCCAAGGTACCTTGCAACCAGTCCATTGTATTCGTACAGCAAGTTCATCCTCATCTTGTTGTCTTAATAGACTGTGTTTCACACTGAAATGATCAGTAAAGTTATTCCTCTCCTAATTATACGTATTCTCATAAGACTCAAAACATGCATACATCACTCCATGTTTCAGGAGCTGTACTCCTGGGATCGCGGTAACCAGCTCACGTATCCAGTGCGCTATAATGAGCTGCCTGGACCTTAGAGCATCTTTTTTTTATTCCGAGATTTATTTTTTGTACAAAAGTTTAAAATAAACAATATCTATTATCAATGTTTTCGTCTACTATATTTATTTACTCACAATGTTGATACTTTGACTTCGATTTTTATCAGTAGGTTCTAAAGGAAAATACGAAAAAATCTACATATAAATGAAAATCTCGTATTTTCCTTGAGAACCTTTGAAACCTTGACCGCCTCGTTGACCAGACGGCTTGGTCATTGGACTGAAGCGCCAAAGATCATGGAATCAATTCCCACTTGACAACTTGGTTTATTTTCAGGTGATTATGGATATGCATAGCGTGTCTACACCATGATTCCTTTGGCTAATGTAGAAGAAGGTAGTCCAGAGGCTTTTATGATCAACAGCAGACACAGACCTACTTCACAGCCATCCGAGTGTATAACCACATTTCTGATGACATTCGTAGGGTGGATGGTAAACATTTTGGCAAAGCACTAAAAAAGTAGCTGCTGAGTAGGTGTTTTTATGACTTAAATGATTTTTTTGACTATAAATTGTAAAATGCACGCTATTACTTATAATTAATAAATTAAAATTTGACATACTGATTAATTTTAAATAACTTATATTGCATAAAATTGTAATTTTAAATATTGACATGTAGAATAAATTTTATAGCACTTTTAATTATTGTATGCCCCAAAGGGTAGATTGTGAGGATTTATTTATTTTTTGTAAGACCTACATTTGTAAACCACAATTTCAACAATAAATCTCATCTTATCTTATCAGAAGACAGCCCGTAATTCAGTAGGACGCCCATCAGTGGGGCATAGCGGTGGGACCACGGTAAAAACGTCGGTACAAGGTGGTACCGGTCTAGATGTAAATTGAATAATCCGTGCTTATTCCCCTAGCACATGAGAAAATCCTAGTTTGGAATTAGACAAGAGTGTTTATATGTAGTATATGTATTTATTTAATTTAATTTGAAACGCAAGATTAATCTTACTAAGTTTTTATTTTTTTAAATGGCAATACATCGCCAATTTCCCTAACATTATGTGAAACGGACTAAATCTTGACGGTGCTAATTCTCTTAGGAATTTAGTCCTTCAGAAATACTGAAAAATTGATTTCTGGAAACATCGACAACACAGTACCAAAAGCTGTGTCTACATTGTTTCCAACGCCATCTGTTATCATTTAACAAAAGTTCGAAGGTTCAAAGCTAGAGGTAAGTTAAGAATGGCCATGCGGGTATGTATATTGTTGCATGAGGCACAATTATTTAATGTAGATGGCGCAATATTTAAATACCGTACAATTTCCCTTTTACCTTCATTAAGGTTATTTAAATGGACTTGTTTGCCAAATCTATATTTATATAGCAATAAACTAATTGTACCTTTTAATTTTTTATTATTAAATATTATCAGCTATTATTGTGTACATATTGTGTAACAAACATAATAATATAGACCTTATTACCATAGTTACAGGGTTGTACAGTATCTATAAATACGGCAGTCCGAAAATTCTCGTATATTATAAATTTACTACTAGTTGTAAGTATATCGAAAAGAGACTGAATTTGCAACATAGTGGTCATATTGCCGATCGTGCCATATTTGCTGCCTATATAGTGCTGTATCTACGAATACAATTCATATTTACAAAATGCAATCACCGTTTTATTGTTTCATTTAAATTATTCCAAATAATACAAGGAATGTAGGTTTCCTTCATGATTGACACTAATTGGTTATTAAATTAGATTAAATTAGATAACAGATACACATTTTAAAATCATCTGTAATCTAATTTAATAACCAATTAGTGTCAATCATGAAGGAAAACACTTTGAGGTGAAACTATGAGCTACGAAAAATGATTTTGCTTCATGGTATGAGGTATTAGATCATCCGCATTTGCATGCGGGCTATTTCCTTTGACAAATAGGCTCTGGTCTGGTATATTGTTCCAATAAAAGGTATTATTAACAAAGAAATATTTCTTTACGTATATCTATCCAAAAGTTAAGATTAATTAATCTGGCACAACAATTCTATAAACCTTTACCACGATCAAAATTCGTTACCAATCAAATTTAATTGCATAGCTAATCGACCATCGCCTCGTGAAGATTACAAAATAGACACACAAAAGTGCAATGGCATGCTCAAAGGCAATGGCATCACAAACATCAATCATACTCAAGATTCCTACGCTTTAAAAAAAACATCCGTGCACGAAACGCAACTACTTGAGGACAGAGGTAAATCGGAACGAAACGAACACAACTCTCGTTTGACGCGGCAGGGTTCGTTGTTCGGTATCCCATCTCAACCCCCCATTTTTCGCCACAATGGCCAGCAATACATTTCGTGACTTGGCAGAACTTGATGTTCAGAACTTGGCCCCCTCCGCACGATCAATACATGCGCACAGCGACATCTAGCCACCATCGCGCAGCCAAATTGCAGTTTAATAGTTCATTAGATCCGACAAAAATGGCGGGGACAAACAGTTTAAATTCGGAACGCTATCGATTCGCTAATACGTTTACGAAGTTTGGGAGAAAAAAGGTCGGATGTCTGGTGGAATGAGGTTTTATATTTTGGGCATTTCGATTGACCAATGAACATCATAAGTTTAGTCTGTGTCGGGGAGATATTCATTCAATTATGCAGATTAGATAAACGCTTCGCTTCTAGTAAAAAGGTCCAATACCAGAGATACTTCTTGACAAAATGCTAGGCTAGATTTGTATCTTATTAGGTCAACAGTGAAACTAACTTCGAACCGCATGACGACATACTTTATTGAAATGATAGATTCGCCCATAAAGTAGGAGGAATTGAGGGAGGGATGGAGGGAGGAAGAGAAGGAGAGGAAAGAGGCAACAAAGACGTTTCAGGTAAGGTACCGAGTACGGTCTACAATTTTTTTTCTTCTCCGTTTTTTACAATTTGTCATCTTTTTAAGGGCATTCAGTAAAATGTATGTCATCTCTTATGTTCCGACATCCATTGAAATTGAAATTAAAATATATTTAATTCGGATAAAATCCATAAAATTTTAGTTATATTGACGCATTATAATAAGCTAACTAGAGTTATTACTTGAATCTTTGGTAGTCTTTCTCTTTTGGCGTTGAGGTTATTTCATTTCTCTTAGGACATTGTGATTAAAATATACTCGCGGAAAGAGGATTTTTAGCTGTTTGAAGGAAGTTAAAATTTTTAAAGTTAGGAAGGAAGGTAAAAAATAAGTATATTTGAATAATCGCGTGCCATTCATATTCACGTGTTATCTCGTGATTGTATTATACGTTTAATTTAAGACGACGGTCTACCTGCTATACATTCCTTTTCCGCGAGTGTAAATTCTTTGCTACGAGTACTTCTTGCGGTGGATGATATTAGAAGATATGGAGACCATGTCCACATGAGATCAGCTCACATGAGACTAGATAATGTGGAATTCCATGAATAGACAGCAACACAAACCGCAGTCACAGAATTCCGCAAATTAATTCCTATAAACCACATCTCCTTCCCGTATTTGCATAAAAACACGGTAAAAGACCGGTGGGCGGTACAGCCTCCCACCTCCCCTCTGTCCCCCTGCCTGAAACAAATGAATGAATCATCGGCCACTCGCTAATTCGTGAAATACGGACCGATTAGGGAGGCATTCGGAACTGTCTCGTACATGATTTATAAGGACGAACGTTAACAAGACCCTGAACAGTGTTTCAGCTTCCAATTGGCAGATGTACGTTCTTGAAATCAAAATCTATTTAAAGAAGAACTTCTTGAAAGTAACAATTTAAAAATATATATTTAGTAGCGTAGTCATGGAAACTGTTACTGCTTCAGAAAATAGATCATCTGCGAAGAAAGAGGTACCTAATTAATCTAGTAAGAGAATAAAAGGTCTTATCCTCAAGATACTGCATAATTACATACTTAGCATATCGAAAAATATGGCCGCGAGAAAGAGATTGAGATAAAGGGACGCGCTACCACGGAGATCGAATATGACAACATATACACATACGACGAGAATTTTTTAATTAGTAGCACTCGGTATTATTAAAATGAACGAAGTTATCATAAAGAAAAACAAGAAGCAGGGAGGGAGAATAGATACTAAGGAGAATAGGAGCGAGAATAATACATTTTGGGCTATTCGTGTAAGACCGATCCATGTTTTCATGAATAAATATTTTTAAAGAGAGGAAACGATGGAGGTGGAGGGAAAGAGGGAAGGAGATAGTGAGAGGCAGGAAGCAGCAACAAATACGTTTTATGTAAAACACTATTACATTTTTTTCCCAATATTCTTCTCCGCCACCAAGTCGCTTGTCTTCTGCTCCTATTCTGACTCTATGACCAGTAAGTAAGTCAAGCAGACAATCAGTTAGGTTATTTAGCCTCATTGTAACACGTGGTTTGGAACCAGAAAACTGGCTATGAAGTAAGGCCGCACTTTTGGTCCTTCGACCGGGTACGAGCTGATTGAGTACAAAACTCGAGACAATGCTCACAAACACGAGGAAGCCTATACATCTGAGGCAATCAGTGTGAAAGAAAATGGGGCAGGTTGCACGACAACGTCCAAGGATTTCTCCAGTCCATACAAGTGATGCTGGATGGAGTGATGCTAAAAGTGTAACAGCCTGTAACTCCTGCCAGTGGACTGAGGTCCGTAAAACAGCCAAAAGCGATTGGATGATGAAGAGAGAGGTCAGGGGGAGGTGGCGCATATTATTAAAGGTCTAATTCTGATTGCTGATGATGATAATGACTGTCTTCTGTATCGCATTACAGTCTTTTAACGTCTCCTACTTTACTGGACATAGGCCTTCCAAAGAAACCCTGAGTATAGCTCGCCGAGAGAAATAAAAAAAAATATTAAAAAAAAATGAGCTAACTGTCAATAACGATCAGCTGTTATTCACGTAATTTGCTGTTATATCATTGTGCATAAACATTGGATATAGATAGCTATACACAGCTCACTGTCGGGATTTCCTCGGACGCAACCGAGACACAGATTATTCGCAGCTTCCAGCGGTTCAAGCGCTTCTTTTTGGGCAATTTCCTTCGATATTTATTTTCCTCAATATTAATCTGGATAAGTTTCTCTTTACTACAAATAGGCCAGTTTCTTTCAAATGCTATGGATTTTCAATACCATCGACATATCTTTTTTTTTTAATTATGGCCTTTTGTATTGTGTTTAGGTCAAAATAATTCTGCCAATTTCACGTAATGGAAATTACCCAGCGGGGTAATATTGATCGGTTTCTTTCTATTTTTTGTTGTAACACCTTTTTCGTTGAGATATATAGACACGTTTATATATCTCTAAACACGTTTGTGGAAACTACGTCAATTGGCGGGGTACATATAGATGTGCTTGCAGTATGCCACTACGTCTTATGACGTTGCATTTTAAATTACAGCTTACAAAATTTGTGTTAAGTATCAGATTTTCTTTGTCGTTTTGCAAGCACGCGACGTGATTTTTGTGTCCACGAATATGCTAAATAATATGTATTCTTATTATATCTGCATATATTCTTTACAAACAATGGATAATTTTGCTAAGACATGAACTGGATCACAGTTGATAAGACGACTTACCAAGGTACCAATATTCACCAACTGACCCCTTTTTAGATGACATACACATAAATAGAAGTACTCGCGAATAAAACTTCTATGCTTTTATTTTATCTGTCAACTTCTTCTTTTTCTAATCCGAAAAGGCAAAGATATCAAAAACATACAGCCTAAATTATTCCATATTGAAGCTTCTTTCACGTTTCTCCTTTAGCCTCAAACACAATCTTTGCGCAGCACACATGGAAGTGATATCGCTTTGGCTTATTCCTTTTAAAATACTTAAACAAATAAAATTTATTTACATTTATTATGCTTTCAGAGTATTGTAGCGGCAAAAGTAAACGAAAACACATCTTTATATTTCTATCGTACCGTATCATGATTCTCGTTTGGAAAAGCAAATAAAATGTTCAAAGTGCACGTTAAGTAGGTAATGTTTACAAAAATAAAGATAAACAAATAAAGGTCAACGCTCGTCGCAGCGACCCGGCGAGCGCTACAGCGCTGCGGGCCGCGGCGAATCACAGCTGACAGCAGGTCGGACACCTGACGTCGGCGCCCCTCCTCCTGCCCCCGACCTCTCGCACCCCCGCCGCCATCAGCTGTTAATGCGCCCCCCCGCCCGCGCCCCGCGTGCCTTTCCCCTTCGTTTGTGTAATGCAGGGAAGCGTAGGCTAAACGGATTACAGCGGTTTTGCTTTTTTGTTTTCTTGAACTTTTTGTTCGGTGTTTTTTTTTAAATTAGTTTTGTTTGATTTTTCATTATCATTATAAGTATAAGTAAAGTAGAAAAATATGCATGTCATTGTGTACAGCTTAAGTGGCCAAGATTAGAATCAAATTAGGTTTTGAACCGTACGGCAACCGTACGGCACATGATAAAATTCCAATATCAAATTTCTATACGAACAGCCAATACGAAACCTTGAACAAATGTCACTGTTAAGTTTTTTACCAATACATATTATTTAATTTATGCAATTTAAAGTAACAAAGTGGTTATAGATAAAATACGAATTCATATCCGCCACACGGATCATAATTTTTTCGACCGTGCGTGTGATAAAATATGATCCGTGGCGGCGGATCCGCACAGCATTGTAATCAGCCTTATAGAAAGGGAATATTTAAGTAAGAAATTACCAGAATGAACCAGCTATGGGAAAAGTCCGTGCTGCACCATTAATAAATAACACCAAAATCGATGTCAATATCAGTGTGCAATCAAGTTAAATAAATGATAACCGATTTCACAAAGGCTATCGATTTGCTCGTTGCCTCCGGAGAACAACACAAAAATGCCAACTTTTAATAATATATCGCACATTATGCCTGCCAAATGAATAATTTATCGCGGTATGTCGATTCGGGGCCGCATCCCCGACGGCGGGGAGGGGGCTCCCCGCGGGCGCGGGGGGCGCGTGGAGGGGCGAGCACGTCAGTCCGCGCCAAGCGGCCGAGCGAGCGCCATGTCCGCGTGCGCGCCGCGCGCCTGTTGCCGGCCGCGCGCCCCACCAACCTTGCTGGACATAACCGCAAAAATAGTCGCCGCCGCGATCCCCTTCCAACGCATCGAGGAGCGCTACGAGCGCATCCCGGAGCCGGTGCAACGGCGCGTGGTGTACTGGTCCTTTCCTCGCGACGAGCGAGACATCTGCATGTACTCGTCGCTGGCGCGTGCGCCGCCCGACGACCACAGAAACATCGCCTTCTGCCGCGGGCTGAAGCTCCTCGAAGCCGGCTGCGTGGAGAACGTGCTACAAGTCGGTGAGTGGTAGCCGCCGCGCCTGCGCCTGTTTACTAATATGCGCCTCGCCCACCCGCGCCGTATAAATAAAAACCTCGACGTGTGCGATCGATAGATGCTCCTCTCGGGAATTATTCATGCGTCGGGTCGTAAAAGTTTCAGGAGATTAGGGCTCCCGGCAGGCCCAGCATCCAGGAAGCAGCGGTAGAGGTCAGGTGGTCGGGCGGTGTCGGCGTGACGCGAGTCGCGGCTAATGGATATCTGGCCACGATACCGATAACCCGGTAGTGACATTAATCGATTGCAGGAACACGTTAATCATGATATTTAAACGGAACCTTTGCAAACTACTTCAATAGAAGTGGGCCGATAACGCTTCCCTGTGACACGCTTGGTACAGTCAATAGGAAATCGCGGTGCTAGTTCAATTGGAATACATTAGCATGCATCGAGTCCGATCCGCAATTCCGCATCCATAATCCATAAACCACAGTTCCATAACCATAACTTCCTTTCGTAATTACCAATTAAAATGGGCAGATTAGGTTTATTAAACGCCTAAATTAAATCTACTTTCAAATATACTTTGTGAAATTCGGTTGATATTATCATAACTGGAAGTCCCGTTACGTAGGGAATTTACCCAACCGGATTCGTTTGGAGTGTTCGCAGTACTGGTGGGCATGCACGAGACGTGAATCACATTAATCCATGCAGCCGTCGTTTGTTACTGTCGCTGCTCTGGATAACGGACGCGAATAAACATTATTAATTGCCTGTTTTCATTTTTATAGGGTCAGGCCTTTTATTGTGCTCGGTCGTGGGAGGACGAGCGTTACATATTCATTTGTGCTTATCTGCCATCAGTACGGCGATTACTGGTCATTTCGGGCCGTTTCGGTCGAGCCGCGGCCGCATACGCCACATTTGGAGCGAGCATATCGTTCCAAACTCAGTCACGTCTCTGGAACTTTGAGCTCGGTAACGTAATAAAAGATATACAATACAAACACAACCTCATATGTAGTTGAAACATGCCCGCTGTACGATTTTAGGCGTAGGCTGGCTCTAGTCCAACTTTGGGACTGGAGGAACTTCTTCGTAGAGATAGCGATTCCGATATGAATCATGTGCTTAAGTTACAGATAAACGTGTTAGTGGCCCATATATCTCGTGTCTAAAGGAATATAAGTTCCCACACCCATATCATCTGACTCACACAATCTACGATCAGACGGGAGCCGCCCACTTGAAGTAAAAACAGACTGAAATATGTTCCGAGGATTCAGTTGTAGGCAGCGGAGGTTTTCCCTGAGTCGGGGAAGGATTAAATTGTGATACATTGAACGAGGTCAGCAAAAATCTGTTTTGTAAAATACTTGAAAAGTACTAAGGTACATAAAGCTTGTATTCTTGTCAGCTAAAACGAGGACAATGAATGGATTGAATAAATATAAGTTTTAAGTTCGTATCTGATTCAGACGAACGAGCGGTCATGCGAAGTAAAAAAGTCTTGTTAGCACCATTAGACCAACAACGGGTTCCCAAACAAGAAATGCCAGATTCAAGTATATGAATAAAAGAACAGTCTGCCCTGAAGGTTCATGCAAATGATCGAAAATGAACCCCACGTTTTATATGTATCAGATTCGAATGTACATATTTAATTGTCATGCAAAAATAAACGAACGCAACCGGCACAGCTCTGTAAATATTTAATTCAATGTTAATAACTTCATATTGACTCGAGGAACCCAGTCGAATCTCCATGGAAAACCGGTTCCTTTTCGATTTGAGATCCCATGTTAGGGATACGTTCGATTAAATTATCGATACGGAACTTTCTCATTCAGATTTTAATTATCGATTAAAATTATCTTATCGATGCTTCTATTGTATAATCGACCTCAAGAGAATTTGGTTTAACCCACAAAAATATTGTAATTTATTATACGGTTACGAGAATCTTCTAAAAGTGTTTATTCGTGTTGTGTATAATCTTGCTGTGAATCTTCAAACGGCTAAACTTGATGCTAATGTTTTATATGACAATCGATATAAAAGTAATAGCAAACAATTATGAAATGTGGATTTAAATTATTTAATAGAATCAATACCTACAAAGCATAATGGTTGCATTAAAATTTTAAATCCTTCGCTCACGTGCCTGCCAATGCCATTAAATATGGCGTCCTCAGTTAATCATTCAGTATCTTCGTTAGGTCCCTTGTGTTTAGTTATTTAGTTCGCGTTGAGAGGGTTGGTAACGGTGGGTCCTTTGGGTACTACAAATGTTTTTAATCAAAATCCGAATTCAGTCCCAAGACAACAATGATCTTAACTTCCAAATCCACATGATATTTTGGCGAGACTTATCTTCGAACCTATACATGTTACCGTCTGGAAACAACGAGTATGGAATAGAATGAATACTTTAAGTTAGTCACTTCGTTAAATACTAAGTCTAGCCTCTAGCAATATTGAACAAAACCAGTCTCATCTCACCACGGAAAGGTGGAAACCGGGAAATAAAGGCTTTCTGCAGGATATAACTAGACACTTATATCCTGCAGAAAGCCTTTGTTTCCACTCCAAAGACAGTTCATCAACACGTGTTCGATAGACAACAAAAGTTAATTCTTAGGGATAAAGATCAAAATCTTCAGTATGAAACACAAGTGTTAATGTAACTTCTCGTACAAAATACTTGGTAAAGAACATTTTCGGTTACATCACGTGTCAACGTGCAGTTCCCAGAAGGTTCGTAAGCCAAACTTTTTGTTGTCAAGCCGCCACCGTGAATCATCGTGATGATCTGTGATATGCTCTTGCGCACGTAACAAGTTTGTTGAGCTTGGATTAAAGTGCCTCAAGGTTTTGTCGGGGTTAGGGCTACCAGTCTTGTAACATCAAATTTCTAACATTTCATGGGAACGAATATTTGCGGTCAAGACTAAAAACTTTCCAAAACATGTAAATCTAGCATATATGTATATCATACTCGTAGATCAACATTCTGATTATGTCTTTTGGTTTGTTATGGTTAGTTAACAAATATATTGCCGTGTGGTTCCCGGTAGAGTAGAATAGGACCACTCCAACTCTTCCCGTGGATGTCGTACAAGGCGACTAAGGGAATCCGTTATAAAACATCAATCAGGCCTCCCCAACCCATCTGGCCAGCGCGGGGAGTGTAGGCCAAATCCTCCGTCTGTCTCCGGCAGATGAGAGAGGGTTGTGCTCCTGCAGTGGAGACAAAAAATACCTCATGATGATGATGAAATATATTGCTCCATTTGGACTTGTAGTAGCTCTGCTGACTACTGTTCTTAAAATGCATTGTGCTGTTTTGAGAATGAGCTGAAACACCTCATTCTTATTAAACATTTGTTCGGCATATGTTAAACATGTAAATTGCACATTATCATAATTCTACCTCCAACATGAATCATCATAACGCTGACAGATGTTAAATTGTAACATCAATTTTAATAAGGCATTCGACATTCATTGATTGTCTGTCATTCACAATTTAAAGGTCAAACTTGTATTGGTCTAGTATCTAGTAGATGTGTTGTTAAAAATTGTATCTTGATTAATATTTCATGTCGTGACAGACTGTCAATCTATCTCACTCATCTTGCCTTTATTGCTATGTACAGATCTCATATAAGCTTCTAACAATGTCGATACAGAAAATCTTTTGTTTTTTCTTAAGTACATACATATATAATACACGCCTTGGTCCCAGAGCGATAGGCAGAGACGATGGATCTCCACTTTGCGCGATCCTGACACACCTCACTAGCCTCACTCACATTCATCAACCTTATCATGCACCTCCTTTTATTCTTCTCACTGCGGACCCCAGCCTTTTTGAGAACGTTACTAATTTGATCCTTACCGTCCTCCTAGGATGACCTCTAGCTGAAGTTCCTTCCACATTCGCGCTGGAAATCTCTTGTCACTCTTCTTTCACTCATACGCTCTAAATGTCCAAACCAACGCATCATACCCTTCTCTACCTTCGTTACTACATCTTCTTTTGAACCACACTTCTTCTTTCTTAAGTAACATACACAAAACCTCATTAGCCATATTTAAACGTTCTAACTATGGGTTTATCGTATGTAAACTAACGGCATTAAATAAAAAGAGCACCAGCTAATTAAAGATCATATCAATAAAGACAATTCGCTGTTGTTTGTAATGTTAAATTTTCCCTTAGTTATTAATTGCCATGTGGTTTTCGGTAGAGTAGAATAGGACCACTCCAACTCTCCCCGTGGATGTCGTACAAGGCGACTAAGGGAATTCATTATAAAACATCAACCAGGCCTCCCCAACCCGTCTGGCCAGCGCGGGGAGTGTAGGCCAAATCCTCCGTCTGTCTACGGCAGATGAGAGAGGGTTGTGCTCCTGCAACGGAGACAAAAATAACCTGATAATGATGATGATGATTAATTAAAATGACGCTTTACACGGCCTCGTGGGTGCTTCGTACGTGCAAAATGTGGAATGACCATCCGCTTAAAGTTTACCTACAGCACTACAATATGGGGTTCTTCAAGAGAAGCGTAAGAAGTGTCATTCAATGCACCAGACTAAATACCCATTTAAATATCTGTACCTGAGAAGCACAAAACTGTATGTGCTATGATGTCATTTATTACGGAACATACAGTTATGATTTATGCTTCTCAGGTATATAATATTATACGATAATGTAGAATATCAATTTTTCTTTATTAGCGGATACGACTAAGAACCTAATTTCTATGAGAACATAAAAGAACTTTTAAAGATGATAGACGTGGTACATATTTCTATAATAGGCTATATTTCTCTAATAATAGTTTGTTTAATGTCTGATATTTCTCTAAAAACGTATAATTGTCCAATTAGAATGTAATTACGGAACAATGCATCCGTACAAATGTTAATCTCTGACAGTTCACGATATAATTAGCTTAAATGGACGCGACAGGAAGACTGAATTGAGATATTAGTCGACCCGCTGTTGCGGATATTCTGTCATTGTTGTTTATCACGCCCGCCCAAGTTTGATTAGTTTGAACAGTAATATAGAAATTAGTTTTATGACAACGACGACGATAAAGAAAGATATAAACTAAACTATTAAAATAGGGAACAATATAATAAAGATAGGTACTGAATTTTGTCAAAATCATCATCAGGTTATTTTTATCTCCACTGCAGGAGCACAACTCTCTCTCATCTGCCGGAGCAGACGGAGGATTTGGCCTACACTCCCCGCGCTGGCCAGACGAGTTGGGGAGGCCTGATTGATTTTTTATAAGTAAATTGTCAAAATCGCTTCATTTAAACTACACAATCCTATAAAGATGAATAAGAAGTATGCATAATTACTTGATCTGAACATTACCTCATGAAGAATTGATGAATATGCACGTAAAACAACTTGGTGCGTTAAGCCAGCTTCCTCTGATCCACCGGCCGACTCAAAATCATTTTTCATAACTCCGCAAGACGACATTTCTTAGAAAAGTCCCACGTATGAATCCTTCGATACACGACGCTGACAAATAACACGACCTATTCATGCGACCATCGCATCCGTGAAAAAAAACTACCATCTGTCAATACAATCGCGATTCATAGCAACAAAGAAAATACTGAACACACTGACTAACGTGAATGCTCCTCTGTCCAATAACAGAGTTTCATAGTGTCGACACAAGACTGTTCTGTCGCGCGACCTCGTACCAAAATCCAAAGTAAAACGACCCTCAAAACCAACAACAGCACCCCCGTTGACTCCCATTGCTACACCCAACACGGGAAACGAAGGGGCTCTACCAAGGCTGGCTACATTTACAAAGACTGAGTTGTAAGTACCAAAAGCACCTCCGCATTTTAGAACTCTGCAAACTTGCCAAGCAATTTGCTTGGACTTTACGATGTAGTAAATAGAGAATCATTTGCAGTGTTCAAGATGGTTATTGAGGATAGTTATGGGTACAGTAAGTCGTTGAAGGCAAGCAGGATTGTGAAGACTAGTAAACGCGAACGCTTGATTTGATGGCGTATAGATAGTTGATTGTTAGACATAAAAAGAGCTTGTTTCAAGCCATATTTACAAAGGTGTTAAAGAACTCACGAGGCAATGCACTCGTTTATTCAACTAACATTTTCCCCGCTGCTCCGCTAACAGCAAACATCAAATATTTCTTAGACTTGTTTCACAAAAATCGTTACTGCTCGACTCCCTTTAATCATATCTTGAGGTTTCATATACAGAAATGTACCTTGCGAAACTGTCTAAGTGATAGTTGTAATTTCATTAAAATCTGTTCAGTGGTTCACGGGTTATAAACCTACAAACAAAGAGATTGTGTTTTAAGAGGTATAAATATAGTCGCATCAGAAGTTACCAACAGTGCTACTTAGAGAAACCATAGAAAACAAAGAGATCTATAGGGTGCTGTACTGTATAGTAATCAGCATTTAGTAGGCTTTGAAGCCAGAATATTTCGCAAGGCCAATTGCATAACAACACCCTCAAAGTAACATGAATAACGATAACTAATGGAAATGTTCGAAGGACCAAGTATTATATTCGGCGAATGTATTACGTAATAGAAAAACAATTAAGCTAAAAATTCGAATTAACTAGTACTTCTAGATATTAATTTCTGCGGTAAGAAAGATGATAGGGATAACATCTAGGAAATAAGTAGAGTTAAGTACATTTTAAGTCAAACACAAACTATATGTATACTAGCTGTTGCCCGCGACTTCGTCCGCGTGGACAACTTAACATCACAAATTATTATGTATATCCTACTTACTTGATATTTTGGACAATTCACACAATATCTTTATAAATTGTAGTCTATGTGTTATTCTGATGTATAAGCTATATTATTGTAAAGTTTCATTAAAATCCATTCAGTAGTTTTTATGTGAAAGAGTGACAAACATGCAATCCATCCATACTTACAAACCTTCGCGTTTATAATATTAGGATATGCTGAAAAATTTACATGAAAGCCTCGGTCACTATATATTTTACTAGCATCTTTCCCATAGTTATTCAAGTTTCCCGTGTTACTTTTCCTGTGGGAAAATTAGTCTATATCCAAACAGATAATATCACCTATCCAACAGTAAATTAAAGTTTGAAATCGGTTCAGTAGTTCCAGAGATTACTTCAAACACACATCCGTCCATACAAACTTACCAAATATTCAGTTGATTCAACATCGGTTTCAGAAATCGATGAAACAAATATTCAACACACATTCATCATCAGCCTATATACGTCCACTGCTGAACATAAGCCTCCCCAATAGAATGCCACTTTTGGTGGGCTGTCCATTGGGGGATTTGCTATAATTACCACATATAATGTATATTATTATTAAATTAAATAAATATAACATATGTATACATACACTTGTCAAATCCTGAACTAGGTTTTCTTCTGTGCTATGGAAATTAAACAAGGATTGGACAATTCACGATTATAACATCCAGACCGGGACCAGCTGGTACAAATTTTACTATGCAGCCAGCCCAGTGGTAATCGAACCCGCATACTGTGGCGCTCGGAGTACAATTACCAAGCCACTAGGCCAGCGAGGCGGTGGTAGATTAGATTAGATTAGATTTATTTATTTCACTTTTACATCTTAAAATTCAATTTTACATGTCATTCTAATATGGTAAAAGGGATCGTCATAAAATAAAATAATGTATAAATTACAATGTCAACAATTCAAATAATGTCATAGTATATAACATACTATCTATGTCAGTAATCTAATAAATAAAATCGTAAACATCGCGTGTCTGTACATTGAAGATATTTGCAACAAAAAAAATTGGGGGGTCTAAGGATAAGCAACAGAACACATTTCAATCATTTTTGGAATTTTTGTCTGTTTATCTGTTTGTCTGTGAGTTTGTGCACGCATCACTTAAAAACTACTGAACGGATTTTGATGGACTATTCACAAAAACATTGGGCTTAACTTAACTTAACATTTAGTCTTTATCTCGTCGCAATCGGCTAACTCAATCAAAAGTTATAGACATTTTTAGTTTTCAAATACATTAGTAGGTAAGGTTAGTATGCCATATATTGCATATAATAGTATTTCTGTACTATTCAGATTGCGATGAGTTTGGATTACATTTGGAACTGCGAGTGGACAGGAGATCTTGGAGGAAATTGGAGTGGGATTGGTAGTGGGAGTGTGAGTGGGAGTGGGAGCGTGTGTGGGGGCGTGGGAAAAGGGGAGTGGGTGTGGGAGCGGGAGCCGGAGCGGAAGCGGAATCGGAAGCGGGAGCGGGAATGGGAGCGGATTCTGTAGTTCACGCGAGCGGAGCCGCGGGCACAGCTAGTATATAATATTAAAATAAAAAATTTAAAATACACTGGTATTAAATCAATCACAAATAAAATTATTAATTATAAGTAATCACAAACTATGCATGACATACTATCAATGAATATATTTACTGTGGGAAAAGCACTTACCGACTTGTTATCGACGAAAAAGTAGCGGCCCTACGACGAATATGTGACCTACTTGATATTTATGTGGTCATCTAGATACATACCGACTAATGCCCGGCAGTTATGTGCTGCCATATTCCAATTATGACTCGTCCAATCGGAAGCGAGAACTTAGACTTGTGAATCACTAACACTACTAGAGATGCCGCGGGTATTCGATATTCGACATTATCGTGGAATCCTATCCTACTAATATTATAAACGCGAAAGTTTGTAAGTATGGATGGATGTTTGTTACTCTTTCACGTTAAAACTACTGAATGGATTTTAATGAAACTTTACAATAATATAGCTTATACATCAGAATGACACATAGGCTACAATTTATAAAGACATTGTGTGAATTGTCCAAAATATCAAGTAGGAGAAAAATCTACCATCTGCGAGCTATTCTGGCGTGCGCTGCCAAAACCGCTAGAGTTACACATATGTAATATTTAATTACTATTCATTCAATCATCAATTACTATTTATTGCAGGATAAAAACAAAGATACAATAATAATAAAAATAAAAGGATATGTCCGAATCAACTTTTAGTAAGCAGCAATAGTCTAGTAAATAAAAACTTCACGTGTCTGTACATTGAAGATATTTGCAAAAAAATAAATTGGGGAGTCTAAGGATGTGTAATAGAACACATTTCAATCATTTTTGGATTTTTTGTCTGTTTGTCTTTTAGTTTGTTCAGTAGTTTTTGCGTGCGCATCACTTAAAAAGTACTGAACCAATTGTAATGGACTTTTCACAGAAACATAGGGTATAACTCGGAGTAACATATAGGCTTTATTTCATGGCAATCGGCTGACACAATCAAAAAAGTTACGGGATTTTTTAGTTTTCTAATATATTATAAGTAGGTATGCAGTTTAACAAATAATGTTCGGTGCAATTCAGATTGCGATGAGTTAGGACTACATCTGGAGTAGCAGTGGGCGCGGGAGGGCCTGGACCTAGACCTCGAGCTGGAGGGGGAGGGGGAAGTGGACGGGCGGCAGAAGGGGAGGTGGACTGGAATTAACATTTAATCATTTTCAACTTTATTAAATTCTGTAGTCCACGCAAACGGAGACGTGGGCACAGCTAGTATTAAATAAAAATAAGCGATAATTTGCCAGGAGTAATTTTAGTACACAATGTTAGACATAGACTTAGACATACGAGTACTTTATTGATAACTTCCGTTACAGGTCAAATAAAATTTTTACACAAGTTAATTAAATTAAATTATAGACAGGCAAATTAAACACAATCAAATTAAACATCAATAACTAACATTACGCTTTTGGCATGTTCAATAATAAATACCAAAGTAGGTGTGTAGGCATACTATGTACGACCCGCCCTTGTTAGAAACAAAATTTCAGTAGGTTCGAGATAAATGGATACATGTTATTGATGTGTATTTCTAATTATTGTATTGCGATTATTCGGCATTCCCTATAGCAAATAGTCGAATCGCATTTGACGAAAAAATGTATATGGCAACTCTAGTCGTTACTGATGAATATACCCTGGTGTTTATTGGGAACCCGGAGTCTGCAGACCCTATAGTTATTAGAGCTAGTAGACTCCAGGAACGTACAGTCACGACTCTTTCCCCAATCGACCCCTTCGATGTGCTGCATCCAGACGGGAGACGTAAGAGAGGTAGTTGCTGCCTTTAGGTTGGTAATAAAACTTTTTTTTTATTGCTGATGGGTTTACGCTTGACCTCAATCTGAGTGACAATGAGGCCATAGGTGGAGCGCGCTTGCCCAAAAGATGCCTATTCACTCTTCCTTTAAAAAGATCCAAATTGTACTTGTCCGCAAATACCGAAGCTGGCGGGGAGTTACATTCCTTAGCAGTGCGCATTGTGAAAGAGGAAGCAAAACGCTTCGTGCGAGAGCGTGGTATGTCTACTACATAAGGATGAAGTCTCTCACCACGCCTGGTAGTCCGGTGATGAAAATTGAATATGGAAAACCATCAATGAGTAAACATAAGTTTTTGTCGTCTAATAACATTACTGACGCTTCTGCAGACGCAAATAACACCCACATAGATCCAAGTGGCAGAGTACTGAGAAAGCAGTGAATTATAAAACAAATTCTGTTTGTATATAGGTATGATAAACGCAAAGCCAAACAATAAGCGATATTATTTTGTAAATAAACCGCAGTGTTAGCGCGAATTATCGCTAACGGCGAACTTGCAACATCGAAATGTTTTCAATGTTTCCAGCGATTCTTTGGACTTTGAGATACTCTACCGCTCATAAGTACGAGTATTTAGGCACCATACATTTGTTCAAATTGTTTACGAGACGAATGGATTTGCAGAAGGTTATTGTGCCGAAGTTAGTTGTAGTTAAACATAGCCCACGAAATCAGGCAGTGATATTGTTCAGCAAGATGCCTAAGGAATTGAAAGAGGAAAAAAGACCAAGTACTTTTAGGCAATTTTATTGGAGAAGTGTTGCTATACTGTCGATGTCTTTTAAAATATTGATGTAAATTCGACATTTAGACTGACATTTAATTCGACATTTGTTATTACGTACAATTGACGACATTTATTTAATTTATTACTTGGTTTATTTGTATTTTTTGTAAATACTGTATGTTGCTTTTTGTCTTAGTTTAGTTTTATTTATTTATTTTATTTTATTTATTTTCACAAAATCCACAGCACTTAGTATACAGTATTATTCTAATTTATAGTTCTTACTGCGGATTTACAATATATTTATATTACAGTCTAGTGATTGTGTGTGTGTGTGTGTTTTATCTTAATTTATTTTTATTTTAGTATAATTTAATTTCGAATGCAATTTATATTGTTTATGAATAAATAAATGAAATTCAATTCAATTAAAAAATCGTATAAAATGTGGCTTAATGCAGTGACTATCTTTGGCCTAGTGGATTGGTCGTTAGACTTCAGTACCAGAGGTCGTAGGCTCGATAGCCACTAAGAACATACACCTTTTGGTCCAGGCCTGGATGTTATATTTGTGAGTTATCCTATCCTTGTCATATTTCGGTAGTACAGGAATAATAGTTTGTGAATAGACAAGTTTACTACAAGTACTCAAGAAATTACTTGTCATGTCGCTTATCAGAACACACTTCGATTATTGGCAGTCGAATGTCATACTGTGCTTTACTTTTACGAATATAAACGGTTTTGCCCGACACATCATCATCAGCCAAAATACGTCCACTGCTGAACATAAGCCTCCCCAATAGAATGCCACGTTAGGTGGGCTGTACATTGGTGGATTTGCCATAATCACCACGCTTGGCAGGCGGATAGGTAATCTTAGTAATGATCTTAATATATATATATATGATCGCTGCTGCCCTTCCCTGGTGCAATCCCTTAGTCGTCTTGACGACACTCGCGGGAAGACTGCGGGTGGCCGTATTCTAAGCCGGGAACCCCACCGCTAAGTAACTTCTCTGTACGTGCCAGCGTTATCTGCTAAAAAGTACATTCACACCATCTGCATCAAGAAGGCGAATAACGTCAGTGACACTTATATGAAGAGCGATCCGGGGGTAAAACTATAAAGCCTTATTTGTACTCTCTAACGGTAACGTGACCTATTCTGATATAAGCGTTTGCCGTTTAACTACGATAATTAGACACCAAATGCTTATGCCAAATCCGAATATGACACACTAGATGTGCCCGCGGCTCCGCTCGCGTGGACTACAGAATTAAATAAAGTTGAAACTTATTAAGAGGTAATTCTCGTCCCCCTTTCCCCTTCGCCCACCCGTTTCAGCTCCAGCTTCGACTCCTGCAAATATTTTCAATGTACAGACGCGCAAAGGTCTGTACACTGAAATCTATCATCAATAGTTTCCGCAGCGCATGCGGTGAAAGACATTTTATGGCTAACTTTTTTACACCATGGATTACATAATATAGCTTATACATCAGAATAACACATAGGCTACAATTTATACAGATATTGAATTGTCCAAAATATCAAATAAGGAGGAAAAATCTACCATCTGCGAGCTATTCTGGCGTGCGCTGCCAAAACCGCTAGAGTTACACATATGTAATGGTATGATGGAAATGTTTATCTTAAATAGTCCTACAAAAAAGCTACTCGATATACTAATCGTGCGCAGACGATGTCGCTGGCACCAGCTAGTATTGCATATGTTACTCAGGGATAATGCAGCATTCCAATGGTGAAATTTTTTTTGAAATCGGTCCAGTAGTTTTTAAGTTTATTCCTTACAAACATACAAATCTTTCTTCTTTATAATGTTAGTGTAGATGATGCGTTAGACAGAACAATTGTATTTCGACGGATATATGGACGGAGAGTCAATGTACTTTAATGCAGATATAGCCAACATGATACGTAAAACAACTTAGATCTTTTTAAAGGAAGAGTGAATTGCACCTTCTGGGTAAGCGCGCTCCACCTTAGGCCTCATCTTGACTTACATCAAGTGTGACTGAGGTCAAGCGTAAACCTAAAATGACGTCATTTCCTCGCAGCTGTTCCAGGTCTATGTCAAAGGCAGCAACTAATATGATAACTTCGTCTTCCTGTCCTCTGATTGGGTCTAATTGCATCAACCTGCCTCCAGACCTCTCACCCTCGTGCGCGATTGGAGTGACCTGGGGGTATTTGACCCTCCCAGTTTGATCCAATTAAAAACTCTGCTGCCGTCTGGACATGTATAGTCGTTAAAGTAAGTTGTTGAGCATCTTCGAGGAGTGAATTGCCCTTAGTTTTCGTACATTACCAATGTACATTACTAATAATATTCTTTTTTTGCATTGAAATGAATTATTCTACATGGGAATCTCTTCCATAATAAGACAATTAAATTCAAATACGTACCACGTGGTATCTTCTTAGGAGGCCAGGAAGACCTGGCGACACTTCGACCCTTCAGGATCTTTTGTGCTAAACCCCTGTCCACCAACGGTGCCCCAAGCCGATTTCACATACGCATTAGAATTGATTCTTTATCAATATGCAGATTTCCTCACGATGTTTTGATATTCTTTATTGCACATACTTAAAACTACCCAAAGATTGTCTGGAAGAAATCGCTTTTAGCGATAAGATCACCTAGATGTACATATGTAAGTTACTTTGAAATTGTATCTTTGTATTTTTGACGTGCAATAAAGAGTAATTGAATTAACCTAAAAACAATTATTAAATTTTGTGTACAAAGGCGAGCTTATCTTTAAGCCTCTTCCAGTCAACCCTACAGGCTACAAGGCAGTATAATTGAGTGTTTTTTTTTTTTTTCACCTAAAAGCCTGTGTATTATAAATAACCATACTTGAGTTTCGAAAAACAGTACGGCGGAGTTTGTTTTGTACCAGGAACTCATGAATGCGAGGCGAGTGCACTAGGCTACCACGTGGTAACTTTTATTCCTGTCATTTAAAATAGATTTTGTTGCTCCTTTTAAACCCCTTTAGTTACCAGTTGCCACTATACACAAGTAACCAACAGGACAACATGTCCATAAAACACAATAGGACCATGTCACCCGTCAAGCTAACTCAATCATTATAATTGACAATAACAAATGACACGATCCCACACTACTAAACCGACGCATCTACATTTTGATGGATATTAGATCTATTGTAACATATATTTGAAACATGATGTATTCTGGCAGATTTCAAGATTAATATCGTCTGGGAGGAAATTATATGAACTGGTCATTTGTTACGAGAACATTATCATTTTTAGTTCATTAATTATTTGTAAAGGTAGAGAAGAGAGATCGTTTGTATTTTTTATAAGAGACTTATATACATAAAATTTTACCAACTCATTGCCCTCGTCATCAGTCTGTGAGCGTCCACTATTGGGTATAAGCCTTCTTACACTATAGGAAAGATTCCTGTTTTCCAATAATGTACATTTTGAATTATATAAAAATCTAATCTTTTTCTGTATGCTTTGTAACTGTACAAACCAAACCAAGGAGATTCTCTCACTAGTCATCCGTGAATATCGTACAGTACAACCCATAAACTGCAACCACTAATTCGAATGCTGAGCGTGAACACTGCCTATTATTTAGCGAGCAGCCTGGTTGACTATTAGTTTATTTTTGTCCTTACCCTCGTTACAATACAATCAATGTATTTTTTTTTCGTTTTACATCTATCTATACTAAAATTATAAAGAGGTAAAGTTTGTGAGGTTGCTTGTAGGGGGCAATCTCTGGATCTACTAAACCGATTTTGAAAATTCTTTTACCAATAGAAAGCCACGTTATTTGTGAGTGTCATAGGCTATATAATTTATAAAATTACGTGATCCACGCGGAAGAAGTCGCGGGCAAACAGCTAGTTTATTATACTCATGGCTGGTGTTAAAGGCCTGTGGTTCCCGACATTAGAACAGGGCCACCCAAAATCTTCCCGTGAATGTCGTCAAGGCGACTAAGAGATTGCTCCAGGGACAAGCAGAATGTTCACATGTGTATATTAAAATCATTACTTCGATCACCACCATGAGTGGTGATTATGGCAAATCCCAAAGTGGCGTTGGGGAGGCTTATGTTCAGCAGTGGAAGGCGCTAGTGTAAGTAAATAATTTTAATATAGACTAGCTGTGCCCGCGGCTCCGCTCGAGTGAACTACAGAATCCGCTCCCATTCCCACTCCCGCTCCCGGTCCAGGTCCAATTTTAATATAGATAAGGGGTTACCTGTACCTATATAGGGTTATCTATAGATAGAAGTACCCCTAAACCTACATTATATTAAGGTCGCCTCCACACTTCACGGAATATCGAAAGTGGATAGTTATTGCGTAAATACTTACTTTATCGTCCGCTATCGGCTCAGTATTGACGCAGATATAACGAATCAGCTGGCCCAGTTCGGAATAGTTGACCCAAAAAGATCAGACTATTGCTAAAGTAAACGTAATAAAATAAGTATAGACCATTTATTTAAAGAAAGGTTGATTTGACACTGTGAGAGAGTTTGACTGTCGGTACTAACTACCTCTGGATTTGACGACTAATATTTTACTGTTGTAGGTGTAATTGCTGTATGTATATAGTTTAATATCCTATCTGTGTAATTTTTTGTGTTTAATAAATAAATAAATATGTCAGTCATTCACACCAATTATCCAGTCCTAAACTTGGCAGAGCCTGTGGTATGGTTACTAGATAACGGATAGACATACTTAAATAAATATATAAACATCCAAGACTTGGGTACAAACATTCTTATTCATCATACGAACATTTGCCCCTAGCGGGATTCGAACCCGCAACCTCTTAAAGTGGGCATACGCTCAAATTGCAATACCTTTCACCCACCTACCACAATCTCTAAACATTCCCGTGGATGTCGTACAAGGCGACTAAGGGAATACATTATAAGACATCAATCAGGCCTCCCCAACCCGTCTGGCCAGCGCGGGAGGTGTAGGCCAAATCCTCCGTCTGTCTCCGGCAGATGAGAGAGGGTTGTGCTCCTGCAGTGGAGACAAAAATAACCTGATGATGAAACCTTATTTCAAAATATGTGTTACTTGTCGTAAACATCGTGAGGAAATCTGCACATGCCAAAGATAAAATTCTAAGGCGTGTGTGAAGTAAACTAAATCGGCTTGGGGCACCGTTGGTGGACAGGGGTTTGGCACAAAAGGTCCTGAAGGGTCGAAGTGTCGCCAGGTCTTACTGCCCCCCTGAGAAGTATCTTAACTGGTCGTCCTAGGAGGGCGTTCAAACATCAAGTTGGTGAAGTCTTCAAAAAGGTTGAGTTCCGCAGTGAGATGAATAAAAGGAAGTGCATGAAAAGGTTGATGAATGTGAGTGAGATTGGTAAGGTGTGTCAGGATCTACCAAAGTAGCGATGCATCGTCTCTACCTACCTCTGGAACCATGGCGTGAGCATTATGTATGTATAGGCATTGAGTTTGTTGTGGCGCCGTTTCTTCACAGCACTAAGCTAAGAAGCCGTGGTCAATGATTTTTTTTATTGACCACCATTTATATTCAAACACATAAATTTTGTGTTCAATAAAGTATATATTTTGACTTTGAAAATGAAAGAAAGAAAGAAAGAAATCATTTGTACCAATTTAAGAGCAAAAATTGGTACAAATGCCAGATGTTAAAATTAGCCTAAAGTAACACCAATTTAGCCATTATCAACAGCATGCAAATTTATACAATTATTCATTACAATAAACATTAACAACACTGAAATGTCAAAGTTTAAAAAGTACAGTCAAAATAAATAATTTAAGTATTGCCAAACGTCATCCGACCCTATGCTCCAAGAATTCTTTTACAGAGTAAAATGTGTGAACCAAAACACTAAAGACCATTGGTAGTCCACCAATGACTGACAGGAATTGATGTGAATGTACGAGTGTTTATGTGAGATAATGGTAATGCTATGTAAGCTTCAATTAAAACTCCCCCTCCCACCAACCGTTCGGCCCCTTCCCCTCTTCTAATTTCAGTCACAAAGACTAAATCAGCCACTAATTCGCGTGCCTGCCACCCGCCCTCGAGATCGTCTGTCGTAAAATGCCACTGCTGGCTTTTTCACCGTAAAGTTTCCAAATGAGAGTCGTTGAGTTTTCAGTGACGTTAAGCGTCTTCCTAAATTTGACTAGGATACTTTTTACCACGGTAAAATACTGGGTTCCCGCGGGTAAGTTAGCAAACCGTGAGAGTAGCAGTTTCACTGATATTTAGACGTCTCTTCGGTCTGTCTATTTTTGTATCGAGAATTTTTATAATATTTGGCCAAACTTGCGATAAAAACAGGCATTGAAAAGCGATAAGGCAAACAGGTGACCAATCCATCTACCAAGCGTGGTGATTATGGCATATCCCCCAATGGATAGCCCACCAAAAGTGTCATTCTATTGGCGAGGCTCGAGTTAAGCAGTGGACGTATTTCGGCTGATGATGATAGATGAATCATTTATTAACTTTTTCCACGCATTCCATTATTATTGTTCACAAAAGGCACGATGACGTTTCAAGGATGCAGTCGAACAAAAGCTTGTACTTGAGATCTTTAGATAAGTATGGGAAGTAACGCTTAGGTATACTGTATACAAAGAATTATGCGTACGCGCAGTATTGTACAATATACATACATAATGCTCACGCGTTGGTCCCAGAGGGCTAGGCAGAGACGATGGATCGCCACTTTACGCGATCCTGACACACCTCACTAGCCTCACTCTCATCCATCAACCTTTTCATGCACCTCCTTTTATTCTTCTCACTGCGGACCCCAGCCTTTTTGAGGACGTTACTAATTTGATCCTTGAACGTCCTCCTAGGATGTGCTAGTTAGTGTGCAATATATTGCATACTAACCTTACCTACTAATGTATTTGAAAACTAAAAATGTCTATAACTGTTGATTGAGTTAGCCGATTGCGATGAAATACAGACTAAATGATAAGTTAAGTTAAGCCCCATGTTTTTGTGAAAAGTCCATCATAATCCGTTCAATAGTTTTTAAGTGATGCGTGCACAAACTCACAGACAAACAGATAAACAGACAAAAATTCCAAAAATGATTGAAATGTGTTCTATTACTTATCCTTAGACCCCTCAATTTTTTTTTGCAAATATCTTCAATGTACAGGCACGCGATGTTTACGATGTTATTTATTAGATTTCATTCCTTGTTTTTTATAAGTACCAACTCCCCCCCCCCCCCCCCGTGCCATGTCTTCCTCCACCTCTTCTTGTAATTGTTATTCTTTAGCTTGTAAAAAACTTTGCCACGAAGAAACACAACACTGTTGATCGATAATCCTCCTGTGTTATTAGAGTAGGCCTTGGTGTTGAAACAATGGTGCCCATGGGGTCAGTGGTATCATTACCGCGCCGCTTTAGGTGTGGGTTCGGTGCCGACGGAAGTTAGTTGTTACGTTCGTTTTGTATATTTTAGTGTTGTATTTTTTTCCTGTTAACGTATACCCAAATATTGTTGGTCGTCCTCTTCCTACTTGCTGTGCCCAAATGGGTCCAAACCAGCGATATCTATGTACTACTAGATGGAGCGTTTCAAACAATCGCTCTGTTCCACGCAAGTAGCCACAACTCTTTCACATTCACAATGAAACTTGTGCAGTTACTACTCAGAACATTAGATATTAACTAAATATTGACAGTAGCGTCAATATTTAGTTAATATCTAATGTTCTGAGTAGTAACTGCACAAGTTTCATTGTGAATGTGAAAGAGTTGTGGCTACTTGCGTGGAACAGAGCGATTGTTTGGAACGCTCCATCTAGTAGTACATAGATATCGTTTGTCCAAACTCTGTTTAATTTTGCTACACCATAGAATGGAATAAACTACTGATTAACCGTAACTTCGTCCACGAGGAAATATTAAAAACTATATTTCATTCCAGATTAATAGTCCTATGAAAACAAACGCATTTGCGTCTCGAAAACAAAATACACAATAGATGGTGTTCCTAAGTGGACCGCAAAGTTTACATGGTAATACAAACCTGTTTTTGCTGCTGGTGACCCTTTCATGTATATGTTACCGAGACGTAAATAGCGTTGGTTTTCATAGGACTATGAATCTGGAATGAAATATACCTAGGATATGTGGGTCATGTCTGATCACGTAATTTTCCTTCAGGGGTGACAAAGTCAGAAATATAATATAACTAGCTGTTGCCCGCGACTTCGTCCGCGTGGACAACTTAACATCACAAATTATTATACATTTCCCGTCGGAATGAGATGTTTTTCGGGATAAAAACTATCCTGTGTCATATTCCAGGACCTAACCTATATGTGTACCTAATTTCATCCCGATCCGTCTAGTGGTTAAAGCGTGATTGAGTAACAAACATCCAAATATCCAAACTTTCACATTTATAATATTAGTAGGATACCACAGACCTTTCTTGAAAATAATATAGCTTGTTTAATGTAAATAATTAAATATCATCATCATCATCACCAGCCCGAAAGAGTCCACTGTTGGACATAGGCATCTCCTAAGGTGCGCCACTGAACCCGATCCTCGGTTCTTCTCATCCAGTCACTGCCAGCCGCCTTACGCAGATCGTCGCTCCATCTAGCCAGGGGGCGTCCCAAACTACGCTTGCCCAGTCGCGGTCTCCACTCGAGACTAAATATACTCGTACATAAACCGTAAAAAAATTAAAAAGCATTAAAACGCACTTCTATGTTTTATGCGTGTTAATTACGCTTGTTAATTCGTTTTAAGGTAGCAAGTAGTTGGATTTTAGTTTCTAACTTCCTTTTTTAGAAAAAAGTTTCCTTTCCAAGTCCCAGGAAACCCAAACACGTCACACAAAACCCCTAACCTTTATATCCCAGAGATTGGTTGCTTTGCTATAACCAATAAATAACCCTGCAACGCAACCCGGGGCCTGGGCGACCCGCCGCTCAGTTCAACCGCTAACAATCATCTGTAATTTGGGGCAATAACCGTGTATCAATAATAAAATAAATTACACGCTCAGACGCCATTATTGTTTTTGTTAATAACGTCTTTTATGTTAGTTGCACACGAACTTAAAACTAGTTTTGGGGAAATTGGTAGACGTTACGGGTGAAGTTTGTCGTAGCAGTGTTCTTAGAAAGCCTGGCGTGGTATCACGAGCAACGCTTTGATTATCAGCAATTCACTATCATTATTTCCTTAAAATTATTGTCGAAACATTATCTAGAACTACGATACGTATCTATTCTACTCTACCTAAGCAGAGAATGATAAATGTTACTACATATGCAACGATCTCTATATTCTACTAGATGGAGCGTTCCAAATAATCGCTCTGTTCCACGTAAGGAGCCGCAACTCGGTTACATTCACTATGAAACTTGTGTAGTTACTAAGAACATTTAATTATTTACTAAATATTGACACTATTTACCCCTAGCGTTGTGCAGCAGTTACTACGCAGCGCTCCTGGAGCCGCAGTTGCGAGGAAAAGATCGATTGTTTGGAACGCTTCATCTAGTAGTACATAGATATCGTTGTACATATGTAAAGAAACGACACTCACTGTCGCGTCGCCCGCAAATTAGAGTACATCTAGCAATACGCACTACTGGCTCGCGCCACGCCGCCCGCCGGTACAAAGTTACTACGCCATCGCGCTTTCGGCGGCGCCCGAGTAACTGTGCTGTGTACGGTTGCTTAGAAAGCAATAAAACCAATAACGATAGGAGATTTTTCATTTCCCGTAAGTAACACCAACAAACATCTAATTAGAAATAATTCACTAACCACAATAAACAAACAATAAACTTTACTTTTACCGATAGTAGATACGTCCATCTTCGTCCGCAGATCATCATAAAGCAACAAAGATATGCAGCAATCGAAAACAACATGGCGGCGTACCATAAAGCATCCTCTCGCTCGACCATAAACAACAAAGTAACCATATTAATTTGACAATAACCGTATAACTCTGCCATTGATGGGAGCCGCAAAAACGGGCGGCCTGGCCTGTCGCGTCCCACCCATCGCAACTTGCCGGTTTAGTATGGTCTTAAAAGTTTATGTCTTCTGCCTAAGTGGGGGGTCAGATAAGGCCAGTATAAAGCCAGGGGACACCACCACTGGTGCTTTTTGGTATTTGACTTGAGGTTTCCTAACCAATTTGATGTACGAGTATCACCATGATTATCAGCCAAAATAATGACCACTGCTTAAGCCTCCTCAACAGAATGCCACTTTTGGTGGGCTGTCTATTGGGACATTTGCCATAATCACCACGCTTGGTAGGCGGATTGGTGATCACAGTAACCTACACTAATAATATAAATAGGAAAGATTTGTATATGTTTGTAACGAATAAACTCAAAAACTACTGGACCGATTTCAAAAATTCCTTCACCATTAGAATGCTACATTATCCCTGAGTGACATAGGATATAATTGTTACAATAAAAAATAGAGATCCCTACTAAAACTTCAATAATGTAACCCAATGCAATATAACAAAGAAGTATAATTTTAATGTTCCGTACTATTCAGATTGCGATGAGTTTGGACTACATTTGAAGCTGGGAGTGGGAGCCAGAAGTGAGAAGGGGTTCGTAATCTGTAGTCCACGCGAGCGGAGCCGCGGGCACAGCTAGTGATCTTAATATACACAGGAGAACGCTGCTCGTTTATATCGATTGTTCAAAATTTCCTGCCAAGAGCCTCTGAAATAAGCTAGCACGTATTTCACAGTTTCGATAATAGGATGTCTATCTTCGGATCTTTACCATGGCTGACAAAAAGCTCACGGACTTGGCAGGTGCTGTGCCAACGCTGTGCTTTGGTCTTTGGCACCGTCCTTCTTCTTAGTGCCAATGCCAATTTACTCTGGCCAGAGACGCAATGAGGAATGGTGTCGTGGTGGTCATGACATGATTTACGATGCATTTCTAAACTAGCGGTCGAAGGAAAGTCGCTTTGCGACGTTTGTCTGCATCGCGCAAAGCGATACGTTGTCTCTGCCTACCCTCTAGTCGCTTGTTAGATGACGCTTCGATTATAGAACGTATAATTCACGAAGGTATGTATGCCTCGCTACTTAATAACGCGATACGTCAATATCTTAGTGTACGTATGCACACATTGATAATTAGTGCGTAACGATAGAATTAACACAATAACAATATAATGCTTTCAACGAAAAGTAAGCTATTTCGAGAAGGAGTGGGGAGTGCCGTCGTAAACTGTACGAATTATACTGACGACCACGACAATCGAATGTCATACATTTTTAAAGATATGATCTGATTGAGGTTTCCTCCAAAAGTATGGAGGATAATTTACCAGACTTAACATCTGTACCCAGTTTCATAAAAATCGGTCAGTGATACAAAAGTCAAAGTCAAAATCATTTATTGCATATGAGTACACTTGGTACATTTATACACGTCATTTTTTTATCGACTACCGCTTCCTAATTGTTAGCGCTGTGAAGAAGAAACGGCGCAACAAACTTCACGCAACACATCTTTTAAAAATCAAGTTTGCATACAATTAATAAAGATTTTGCGAAGCTGAATCAACATTAGTACCAGGCATCTTTGTCATTCAAATAATCGTTTATTTTATTTCGTGGCTTTCTTACAAATTGGTTTTTTTATGTGAATCTTAAACTTTCTGTTCGTCATATTTACGATTTCCTCTGCCTCTAAGATTTCCTCGCGAGTTAGTCTGGCGTGTAAATGCCTCCCTGTATTTTCCCGGACTGTAGCAAATTTGGCACACCGCTTTTGGCCACCTTGTAAGGATAGATTTATTGTTGTTTCTGGCAGGCTGTGTTAGGCATTACATACAATCACGTTTTCTTATGTACAATGGCAGTATAAAGAGGTTCGTCATCTTAAATATATTTTTGCTTGTACCAGAACAGTATTGCCAACATTTAAATAAATTTTACATTTCGTTTTCTGTTTTACCAGAGAATACCAAATATTACTACGTAAAGCGTCCCTCACTTCCCCCGACAGTTTATTGTCGCCCGCAAAACATAGCACGGCAGTACTATCCCCACAGAAGTCCTGTCAAGAAAGAATGGTGAAGTAAGCGCGACACGCCTGCCAATAATATCCAATATTTGTTTTGCAAAAACTATCCCAACGCTTACTCGTTTTGCGCTGAGTCAATGTCGGGTTAACATCGACAAGAAATCTGCAAAAATGCCACATAGCGCGGTTTGTAACTGATAACTGCATCTCACTAGAAATGTGGCCGCGACGCATAAAGGATGCGTAGGAGGGGCGCGCTGTGTCCGAAAATCGGCACGCGTGGCGATACCTAATTTCTTATATAATGTTTAAATTTAAATCCTGTGCCTACCTGAGCAAAAGAAAAGGGTTAAAAATTACAATTTACACACGCATATAACCTAAAAAAAGATGCCCCTTAAAATTTTTTTCTCTTGTTTTAAACAGCTATTAAAATTAAATTAGTAGAAACTCAACAACTTCAATTTTAACACTAATTAACTGTAATTCAAAAAAATAATTCTAAAAGAAACTTCTCTCGTGTCATTAGACCCCTGCGTAGCCGTCCCAAAGTAAAATAACAACTTTACCCCTTCACACCGAAAACTCTCACTCCACTGCGTCAAAGATCATTTTTCAAAGATTCATCGGCAAACATAAATTGGTATTTACCCCCTCTGAGAGAAAGCTTAAGTTTTTTTTTCTTCGTGTTTTTTTTTCATCTGTTCTCTACCTGCGGTCTGGACAAAAACGCTCCGGCTCCGGCGGCGTGGCGTTTGGGTCGAAACAGCCCCAGATGCAAGCACTTGTGCTCACGTGTTTTCAATAAATTACGATTTTGTGGAACGAATTTGTATTGTACAAGATGTTATGTGCGAAGTAGTTCTTTTACGGGTGCAAATTATATTTTTTTTGTGTGAAAACAATGCTTGGGAAGTTACTAGGCGTGTCGGGTAAAATCGTTTATATTCGTAAAATTGAAACAAAGGTATATCAGTATTTCAGGACATTGTGACTTTTTGCGGTTCGTCGTTCATAACATAACCGAAATGTCTTTTAACACCAAGTCATTCTCGACCACTGTAATTAGATATTTTTACGTACTCCTGCTTGAAAGAAGAGCTTACCAACTCTCCTTACATCAAGAACTCTGGCATTTGTGATACCGGTTTAAAAAATATTTGAAGTTATTACGGTTTAAATAGTAGGAACAATGCCTTGCGGCCCAATCTGCAACTTATTAATTACGAATCAGGAGTTATTTCTACTATTCCTTACTGAGATTCGCAACCAGCGTTGAAACGGGAAATTATTCCTTTTTCGTAACTGGCTATAACCAAGAATCCTTTTTCTGTTCTGTTAACTGAATTTCGTGATTACCGATTAGAAAAAAAACTCTTTGGTCATTAAAATTATCTTCTGCTGAGGTTTTATAACTATTTATTTTTAACAACAGAGACTAACAAAAAAGATTTTACATCCACTGAATATTTTCCTAAGCAAATCTCCATAGTCTGGCCTTTTTATTAAAAAATACTGGTTTTCATTACACAAAAAACCTTACGAAACGCCATTTAAAAATATGAAATTTAATTTTATTCTTAATTTACATTTTATGGCTTTAAAAAGAATTGTTTTGATGGTAATCTGCCAGGACGTTATAAATCAAGAATACACTACTATAAATACAATTTTTATGTTACTTATTTCAGCATTTATTCAGATTTCAGACCAAACAGCCTCATTCTTTCCTTAACATTTTATGTATTATCATAAGTCTTCTAAGGAAATAATTATATGACTATCAAAAAACTGAATACTTATTAGCATTTAAAGGTATTTACTGGGAGGCTGAGGCAGAGGAAAAACACATTATTGACTCAGTGCTGTAATCAGCTATTTATTGTTATTACTTATTATAACTTACATATAGATTAAATTACATCTAGATCGGATAAAGTTATTGCTAACATAACCTGTAGAACGGGTTCAGGCGGGGGCTATTGTTCTGAGATCGATTATTTTTTTATTTCCCGTTCGCTTTTGTTTCACGGCCCACCCGGGTGCTAACAGTCGATTCATCATCAGCCTAAACACGTCCACTGCTGAACATACGCCTCCCCACTAGAATACCACTTTTCTAATTAGTCGTGCAGTACTAACAGTTTGGGCAAAATCAGTTAAAGCCGTATAATGTTGTATGTGGAGTTGCAAACACGGCCGAATTACGAATGGTGGCTAGTAGCTAAACCCGACCGTACTAAAAGGCTGATTCGGGGCATCCACACTACAAACTGAAGGCACCAAAAACGTTTTGCATTTGAATGGAGAGCCAAATCCAGAGTTCAAAACTCGACCCCTCGACGTTTGTGCTGCGCGTGACGTCCTGACGTGTGGATTCCATTAAGTTTACGAAGGAATTAGACTCCGCTACACACGGGCGATTTAGCGATTTGACAGCTGTCATCCTCATACATGCGTCGCCATTCGCATTTGAATTAGAGTCAAGCCAGATTTACAATGTACCGTTTTGCACTCAGGCCATCTTGTTTGATTTGACCTTGAATTGACGCGCCAATGAGGCTTACCAACTAATGAAAATAGCTTTTCCGGTAGATTCTCAATGAATACAGTTTTGCCCCAGCGATTTTCACGCGTGTCATCTGTCGAATTAGGCCATCTTTGCTACAAAATTGCGGCAAAAGCTTTACGAGAAATTTGTAAACAAGACGATAACGTATTGAATTGTGAGCTTCGTAAATGCAGTTATTAAATAAAATAGTATATGCTGAACTGAGCCAGTGTAACATTGGAATATAAATTAATCGTTAGTTTAGGCTGGAAATGGGCTGAGAGAGATTAGGCAGGATTTAGTTCGGCGACGCCGGAATGAGGGTCATATCCGGGTCCTATAGAAACTAGGTATTTGTAGATTTAGGGCCCCCTTTCATACATTTTATTCTATGTGCGTAGGATAAACGCGCGCAATAGGCTAAGACCAGCTAGGACTGAATTTTAAGCGTCTAGTCTCGCTTTAGTTTAAAACTAATTCACAATGTAGCATTTTTAGTTGCCCTAATGCTGGATGGATGCGATGCGAGGATGGCGATAATCGCGGCGAGGAAAACGTGACAGATTGCTGCATTGTGAATTCAGCGTTATACAAGTCCAACGCGCGTAAAAATAGTTTACCTTATACCTAACAATGAAACGTATTTATTTATGTAAATGTTTGTCTAAATCGGTACCGCCTTTAAAAGCCTACCTTTCTATACTGTTCTTATCCTCAAACCAAAGGTTGTCTGCGTGAAATCGCGTCTGAAATCTTTTAACTACGTCTTTATTATTGTATCTGGTGTATTTTCATCATGCAGTGAAGAGTCATTGAATTGAACTAAACTTTTAACCAGTTGCAGGTGTCTTGCGTGGGATCTGTCTGGATGATCACCACCCTCTCACCTGTTTCTGCCACCAAACAATAATGCTAGCATGAATGTGTTCCCGTTTGATGTGTAGGAGAACCTTACAGACGAGGTATTCTTGGTTGCGTTTACACCTATGTGGTTTGGATTGTAGATCTAGAATATATGCTGTTAGAATAGAATATAGAATAGAATAGAAATACTTTATTTGGCGAACACAAATACAACACAGGAATTAAAATTGACGACATAAATATGGAAAAAAAGAAAGCAAACAAATAACATAACCGTTAAAACAAAACAGAAAAAATGACACAGTGTTGTAGTGTGACGCCAAAAGGGTCCCCAGCTCAGCTTATGCTGTAGCAAGAGCTGCAGCGCTGATTGTCAGTGAGGCCACCAAATGACTCACGGACGCAGTTGGTACATCGCAAGCAAGAAATGAAAAGATTTATATACTTATTAGATTTATATGTGAACGGGTGTGAAAGGTGTAAGCGCAGTAGAAAATATGTTCAGTATGGGCACATTGAATGTATGTAAGTATCATAGGTAATGAAATATAAATTATATCTTAATATTCGTGAAAAATAAAATAATAATTGAGACAGGTGACAAAATATCTAATATAATGCAGGATAATATTACTTAGATAAATATTACGTGTTATGTGTTTAACACATCGCGAAGGAGGTAGTAGCTACTATTGTATTTCTGCAGATCTAAAAGATATATCCTAAGTTTATATGTATTTAAAAGTATTGAGACTGTTCAGATCATGCAGTGGTGGAGGCAGATTGATTTGTTTGTTTATTAAAAATCATGGAGCCAAAAACTATACCACATGCCTACCATAGTCATCACTTGATAGGTCTTAGTGGTCAAAATACGGGCCGGGCCGGTCGAGAGCCGGAAATACCGGCGCCGGCGCCGATCGCCATACCGGTCGGTCAATGACAGATTGTTTTTTTTTAAAGTTTATTTAGATTATAAATAGTCTACCTCATAACAATGAAGATACAAACTTTTTGAGTCACATGCTGGTTGCGTAAATTTAAAAAAATATATTTCGTTTCTCAGAACATTTTTTTTCCTGCATTGTCCATAATTTTTCTATAATTTCCTGGTCACTTTACATAGATAAAAGTATATATGTGAACAGCTTGTCTGATCAAAGACAAGTTTATCGCTCCGGACCTTTTCCATCCATACTCCGAACAGCCAGCATCAGATCTCACCCAGATTGATCCGTGGTAGAAAGCCAGGGGCTTAAAATTACCCCTATTTAAAAAAAACTCTATTAAATTATATTATAGGCTTGGTCGTTGCACTCGAGCGCCTGAGGTCGTGGGTTTGATTCCCATTTTGTACAACATATCCCACAGGAGAAAATGTTAGTTTGGAATTATACATTGTGTACATTTCATTACAAACCAAAGTCATACGAAAACCAATGCTATTTGCGTGTGGGTAACGTATACGTGAAAGGGTCACCAGCAGCAAAAACAGGCTTGTATTACAATGTAAACTTTGCGGTCCACGACGTAATACCATCTATTATTTATTTTGTTTTCGAGACGCAAATGAGTTTGTTTTCATATAACTATTGAGTTGAAAAGAAATACAATGAAAAGAAAGGTAAAAGCGACAGTTGATGAAAAATCTACCTTATGTTGCAAGACAGAAGGACTGGGTGATTATTTGTTTTAATAGACGATTAGATGACATATTTTAACTTTTTTTTTCGAGTTTGATGAAAGTAGGACCTTGTACAGTCGGTGCGCAACGATAAACGACGAAGTTCATTCTAATTTTAACTTTGTCATCATTGTATAAAGTGCTGGTCACATATTTCAAAATGTGACTGTTCAAAATATATTTTTTTTATATAAAAAGAAACGTCCAAAATTGCGTTTTATCTGTTTTACCTTTCCACAGTCAATAGTCCATTCAATAATCGTATTTCATTCTAAAATAACTCCTATATGGGCAATATTTGGATTGGGTTTTCAACATTATTGCTTTTTTGAACAAAAGTAGTAAAATTTTGTACCTAATTTTCTACATAATACGTCATTGTTTCAAAGTCAAAACTGGTAGGGTATCACAATAGGTAGCTTTACTCGTAACTGGGTGCATATGATTTTAAGCATAATTTGGGAAAAAATATAACCCTATATTTTTTTAGTCGCAACCGATTCTTCTGGCGATTCTTACAAAACTACGTTTTAGACTTTTTATGTACAATAAACAGCATTATATATTAAAAAGCTTCAAGATCTTTTAAAAAGAACCTTTACAATAGTTTACTAATCTTATTACTTGGCCCCTAGTAAGAGTCTAAAGAAATTTTAATCAAGGGAGCTTGTAGCTCCGAACTGTACCTTTCAATAATCCCCAGAAGTGGCCGGGGAGCGGGAGGGGGTGAAAGCAAACGAGGTTAATTCCTCCCCCATACGTATACTGGAAGATTAACCAGGTTCTCTGAGTAACTTCACGTCTATATTCAACTGTATCGTAATGAAAATAGGTTACATAGAGATTAGATACTTGATTATAGATTATCTATTTGTAAATTGTATTCTGTAGTTTTTTTTTTCCTATTTCTTGTCTTGTTGGTTTTTTTTTGTGTGTGCCAATTATGGCAGTAAATAAATGTTTTTCTTTCTTTCTTTTTCTTTTAGATTTCATTAATTGAGCTATGTTTCAATTTTTTTATTTAAGATAATGTGTTTTCTACAAAACTATTGGACCGATTTAAAAAAAATCACCATTAGAATGCTACATTATCCCTGAGTAACAGAGGCTATATTTATTACTATAAAAATTAGGGATCCCTACTAAAACTTAAATAGTGTAACCGAAGGTGTAAATATGCAATATAACAAAGAAGTATAGTTATTATGGTCAGTACAATTCATATTACGATTGGTTTGTACTATAGTTGAACCGGGTGTGGGAGTGGGGATCGGGATCGGGATTGAGAGTCTGAGTGGGAGTGGAATAGGGAGCGAGAGTGGGAACGGGAGCGGATTCTGTAGTCCACGCGAGTGGAGCCGCGGGCACTGCTAGTATTCCATAAGTATGAAGTTCTTGGACAAGTAAAATATTTTACTGCCTTATTTTATTTGTTACAATCAAAGTTGTTTCGTAAATAACCATGGTTAATCAATTTGTTTTAAAATAAAATCATTTCATATAAAAAAATAACAGTTTCTTCGTTTTGCGTAAAATTACTGGCTAAGAACTTCATAAAAACGCCTAATTAAATAACACCAAATTTATTATTAATTAAGATTGTGGCACTGTAACAAAATCTTTCAGTTGATTACAATGCACGGAATTTACTCTGAAAAAATAAGTAACATTTATCTACCTGAATTTTTTAACGTCCCGTCAAAACTATTAACTTTATATATAACGGAGCTTTTTGTCTGTTTATCTGCCCGGGTGCTGAAATAAAAACTGAAACTAAATTAATAGAACTTAAAAAGTAAATGTTTACTTAACTTATATACTAATCTACTTACCTTATGTACTAACCTGGTAGCTCTGCGTAGCTGCACGTCACCATAGGTACTTAACCTCTTAAATAAATAAAATTACCTGCAAATGCAAAGGATGCCCGTGCTTATTACCTGTCTCGTCTCGTGCAAATTTTCTATTATATTTTGCTTGTCGCGCGCAGCGACCCCCAGTCCCCGCCACACCGTTGACAGGTGCGCACACGCAACTTTAGCGTTATATTTTCAATCACAATTCGGACTTTTCATAACTTTTCATTTCAATAACAACTTTGTAAGAAAGCCTATTATAAAATAAACTATTATTTGAATGATAAAGATGCCTAGTATTAATGTTGATTCAGCTTCGCACAATCTTTATTAATTGTATGCAAACTTGATTTTAAAAGATATGTTGCGTGAAGTTTGTTGCGCCACTTCACAGCGCTAACCTCACACCTAGGAAGCGGTGGTCGATAAAAAAATGACGTGTATAAATGTACCAAGTGCAATATGCAATAAACGATTTTGACTTTGACGTCATTATAACCCTACAGTGAGCCCGATTCTGAAGACACATTTAAAATTTGACAGTGCTAAAATTGGTTTCGTCTTTATCTTCATAATACTGTGTGACAAGGATAGCAACAGTTTTAGTGCTGTCAAATTTTAACGTTCTGCCTTCAGAATCGAGCCCAGTACTCACCTTATTCATTTCTAAGTTGGCACCATCACCTATCCTCTACAAAGGGCCTTCAAAGCCCCTTGATTCACGTTCGTGGCGCCATGGTGACTTCTAAGTGGATTTTTTCCAAGTAATACAGTAAGACCTATTAAAACCATCTGCGCCAGGTTCTGTGTGTAACTGCCGACACGACTTAATCAAATCCTATAACTGATATATGAAACAGGGTCTTTAAGTGGGCTACTTCCTTTAGAAACCTCTTAAGAAGCCCTGAGAGTTCCGAGGGAAGGGCTCGCTTATATAACACTAGCTGCGCCAGCGGCTCCGCTCGCGTGGACTACAGAATCCGCTCCCCTTCCCACTTCCGCTCCCGCTAGTTCAAACTCATCGCAATCTGAATAGTACCGAACATTAAAATTATACTTTTTTTGTTATTACACCTTGGGTTATATTATTGAAGTTTTAGTAGGGATCCCTACTGTACAGGGAACTTGTATAGTAATAAACATAGCCTATGTTACTCAGGGATAATGTAGCATTCTAATGGTGAAAGAATTGTTGAAATCGGTCCAGTAGTTTTTGAGTTTATTCGTTACAAACATACAAATCTTTCCTCTTTATAATATTAGTGTCGATTTAGATTATGACCAGATGTGATATGAGAAGATAAATTCTTACTTCGCAAAGTCTAACAAAACTTAATCCTTTGGACCTCTTGCTCAGACAAATACTGAACGACGGCTTAATTGCATATTATTTACATCATCTATAGCCGAAATACGTCCACTGCTGAACATAAGCCTCCCCAATATAATGACACTTTTGGGCTGTCCATTGGAGGACTATCGAGAGAGGAACAACGTTATATGTCAACACATAATTGCTTCTCTTTCTAACACATCGTGCTTTATTATGCGGACGACGTTAAACTGGCAGGAAGGCGAGTGTCGCTTCTTTACGTAGTTAATATTTAGTATAGTAGACGTGCTCCGAGTCTATTTTTCGTTTAAGTTTAGCATAGTATCTTTCCAATTTTACTTTAATCTAAGTTATTCTAATGATTAATAAGACGCGTAAGTATACATAAAATACCTTTGCCTTATCATTACAAAAATTTGTCCATAGACAATTTAATTAAATGCTCAAAAATCATTCTAAATTCAAACTGCGCTGCAGACGAAACTCATAACCGTTTCGTTTTTTAAATTTTTCATATTATTATGCAGCCAGGAACAGATGCGTCACGATGCTCAAGCCATAAACGGGAAGCACCCTGCTGCTAACCGGTGTAACTTGATCTCCGACGCCTTCTTCTCGTCTCTATCATTTAACGTCACCGGGGATTTGGTACGAAATTGGAGAGCTCTATTTTAAGTGGTGGGTGGTTAGAGGGGAGCACACATTGGCTCTTGATATCGATCTTTGGTAACTCCCTTGTGCTTTAAGTCCTTTGCTCTAAATTAGGGCTAGGAATTTATGTTAGGATTATAGTCAAAAAGGGGCCGAGTAACTTTGTCAAATGGTTGTTTCTGGTTTACTAAATAAAATGAAAATTTTCGCCACAAGTTTTCTGCATTTTCATGTCCTTTTCGTTAGATCTTATTTAATATGTTTGATTTCCAATAAATATTGACTTATGATCGTAAAAAAATCGTATTATATTTAAGTCGTCAAATTAACAGTATTTATAAAACTTTTTAAACTTCGTGATTATAGCAAATCCCCGAATGGACAGCCCACCAAAAGTGGCATTCTATTGGGGAGGCTTATGTTCAGCAGTGGACGTATTTCGGCTGATGATAAACGAACTTTGAATAGCTTAGTGTAATAGATCTTCTAAAAAGGAAGAAATTGTTCTGAATACCTAGATACTTCGATATATCAAAATGTCCGGGAAAATTTGCAATAACCGTTAAGCTATGCCATAAAATTATTTAAAAAGTTTCAGTCTCAATTGACTGACAGTTAATATCAACTATTGCCAACATTAGCATCAAAAATTTGATACCTATTGGAAAATAGCTAATTCTTTTAAAATATGTCCAAAGTGACACTTGAATAGATTTCCTTCATTCTTTTGCTTCTAACACTCATTAAAACAGGAAAAAATCTAATTAAATCCCAGAAAGCATCCCCACAACACAGACAATACAAAGTTATCGGTCTAAACTAAACAAGTTCTCGAGTGGGGATGTCGCTTATCAAACACATGAGCCGATGCCTTGGGGCTTCTACACGAGCACCACTTCACAACGACCCCCCAACCCCCTCGGGCGGGCAGTAAAATGGGCCACGGCAGGAAATTGGAGGGTTAACCGCCGGCTCAAGTTTCTTTGGACGTGCCATGAAAGCTTTTGGCCGATTACTCGCTTGCCTGCTTCGCGTGCGTTCTATTTTCGAAAGTGATAATGATAACTGGGTAGCGGCTGTTCGATATTCGAATTTAGGATGTACGGGGCATAGACTAAAGAGTTATTTTTGCTTTTTTATAGCGTTTCTTTAGGCTGTAGGGTGGTACTATTGATTGCGTTTAATGTGACGGCTGTCATCGTATTTTGAGACTTTTATCTTTCGGTCAAGGCACTAACTATAAACAGAAAACTGTGATATAGCTGGATGTATGGTCTAAGATCTTTGCTCAGATTTGAGTGAATTTAACAACCATAACATTGTCAGTCATTTGCTTATTCAGTCACATTCCTTTCACAAGGCACAATACGACGCCATTATTTTTGTGTTATAAATTTTGAGTAATCTTCGAAAATATCTTCAATCAATACGTTTATTGACAATGTTAAACTATAACTACTTTGATAAGCACTGTCTTCATGTATTCTAATCTGAACAAACCGCACTAATTTGATAAAACGCAATATTTTTCATAAATAATATTTTAGTACTAAAATATGTGTCAAAACATGCATAAGCATTGTTTATTTGGTTTGTCTATATATTTTTTTTACTTTTATGGATTATAGATATTGTAAAACATTATCTCGATTTTTGAATCATAAATAATGACTAATGAGGACTTATGGTTTCAGAGTTTCAGCCTTTTAGTCCAACTGGCCAAGTTTCGTGATATGATTATTGTTTTGTTTTCTTTTGATGGATTCGTTATTAATATTGTCATTAACTTAGTTTCGTCTTTATCTTCATAATACTGTGTGACAAGGATAGCAACAGTTTTAGTGCTGTCAAATTTTAACATTATGCCTTCAGAATCGAGCCTAGTTTCCATTTAAAATACATAAATACGTTCTATTTCCTCATCCAAAGTTCAAAACCTTTAAAGTTGGGTTTACCAGTAGCAACAGGAGCCATGTTTCAAATTAAACCGTGAAATCTAACAAATTCAAAACAATTTATTACACTTTTTCGTGTAACGTTTTCTTACTTTAGAGTTGAGCAAAAACTTCGAAGACCCACGAACATTCGACACAAAAAGTATTATAGCCAGGCTGCGACCCATCTCCCTTGTTTGTGCTACAGATTACGCGACTTTGCATAATGTAGGGTGGACTGTTCGACCGCCCGTTACCACGTGTTACCAGTGCCGGATTAAGACAGCTTGAAGTCCTAAGTGCCCCTGTAGGCAGGCTAATGGGTGCACCGTGTCTACTTCATTGATTCCTTGCTTTGCCGCCATTCTGTTTGTCTAAATACCCCTATGCTGATGGTTTTGACAAGCTTAAAGAGGCTTTTAGTCGATACAACATAGGCTTTGCTGCATTTCGATAATATCTTAAAAGGATTTTCAAGCCCACTCTCATTTCCGAGTATCTGTGAGTTACATACGATGTGGTTACTAGATCCTGTACCTAGGTATACGTACTTTGTATATCTTATCTTCTTAGGGGGCCAGGAAGACCTGGCGACACTTCGACCCTTCAGGATCTTTTGTGCCAAACCCCTGACCACCAACGGTGCCCCAAGCCGATTTGGTGGACTTCACATACGCCTCAGAATTTCTTCTTCGGCATATGCAGGTTTCCTTACGGTGTTTTCCTTCACCGAAAAGCCTGTGGTATTATAAATAAACCGTACTTAAGTTTCGTAAAACTCATTGGTACGGGCGGGGTTTGTACCAGGGCCTCATGAACGTGAGGCGAGTGCACAACCAACCGGCTACCACGGCTCTTTAATTTTGTATAAGTAATGTAATATCGAAGCAACTGCTTACTTTACTTAGTGTTTAATACGTCACTGTGTGTTACATACGGTGTGGTTACTAGATCATGTATAGGTAAATCACTTGAGGGTTGCGGTCTTTGGGTGGAGTAGTCAAGTCAACAAAAACCCACAGTACAGGCAAATATGTGTATTAATGTCATGTTACCACGTTTCAGATTGACCATTCATATTTTTTTATGTTAATGATCAAATTAGTAACGTCCTCAAAAGGGCTGGGGTTCGCAGTGAGAAGAATAAAAGGAGGTGCACGAAAAGGTTGATTAATGTGAGTGAGGTGTGTCAGGATCGCGCAAAGTGGCGATACATCGTCTCTGCTTACCCCTCTGGGACCAAGGCGTGCATTATGATCGTATCATACGTTAATCTTAAAAACCTGAATACCTCATGTAATTTTAGCCACCTAGCTCTGAATTTCTCGTAGAAATGTTTTAATTAGAACTCCATTTTCTATGTAGCATTGTGAAAGCCAATTACAATATTAATAACGAATCCATCAAAAGAAAACAAAACAATAATCATATCACGAAACTTGGCCAGTTGGACTAAAAGGCTGAAACTCTGAAACCATAAGTCCTCATTAGTTTGTAATGGTAGGGATGGTGGCCGCAGGGTGTAATAACCCTCAGGGGAGAGGGCTGTATGAGAAGCACCATTAGATGGCCATTGGGCAGGTAAAACTTCTACTACGAATACTCACACGATTCTGTTATTAAAAACTAAGAAAGCTGCAAACATAAAAAACATTCACAATAATTTTAAAGTATATTGCATGTTTGCCTTAGATATTGCAGATAAATGGGGAAGAAACGTTCATAGATTCTCTCAACTAAATATTTTTTTTTAATAAATAGTACTAAAATTAGATCCTTTGTATACAATCCTGATCAAATCCTTATCAAACACAGGTTTAATATCGATGGGTCAGCTCAATAAGGGAACAACTCGAAAAACACTCTTCTGATATAATTATTAAGTTTTGACTCTCATAAAAATTACTGTAGTTTTCTTAGCGTTTTAGTATGTGTGTCTGGTAATAGATATTTAAAGATTGTGTCTTATTGAACTGGTAAAGGCTATCTGAGGCGAAGCGAATATTCAATACAACATATTTTAAGTTGTTCGATATGTATATCGATGTGTAATTAGGTCAATAAGGGAACAACTTAAAATATGTTGTATTGAATATTCGCTTCGCCTCAGATAGCCTTTACCAGTTCAATAAGACACAATCTTTAAATATCTATTACTAACTACACTTTAACTTACTAACCAAACTCTACCAAAAATTCTTCATGCAAAGCCACTTTAAATTCTCAAATTCAGTTTAAAGCATACACAAAGCAATGGTCTAACATTGTAGTAAAAAATAAATCTCCCATAACTTTTGTGTGAGAACCATTCTTGTACCGATGGTAGTAGCATCACAGGTATGCTCTCTAATAGTGCCCTGGATAAACACGGTTTTTATGTCTGCCTGTCTTGAAAGCATCGTACAAATTCTTGGCATGTGACTGTAGGCTTGGATTTATGTTTCTGGCAAACAATTTTGTATTTGTTGTGTTTACGATTATGGATTTTTGTTGGAACGCTATTTTATGTTGGTTTTGCTGGAAGAATTTCTACATGTAGGTATCGTTGCGTTTGGCATTGGTAAAGACCCAAGAAATTAATTTGATGAAATAGCTAAATAGCAAAACATGAAATAAGCATAAAATACCGTAATTAAAATAACTCCTTCATGGAAACAATGTTAAATAAAGAATAAAACCATATTTGACTGTTCCCAACATCCAAATGGGATCACATCTTATCAAGAGCATAATTTAGTATTTTTTTTCGTTTATAGGATTCTGAAAAGTCTTTTATACATTCCATATTATGTTGACTTTTTTAGGTAAATTTAATTTCTGGCCCATCCAAGTGTTCTGTCTCGTTTTTGCAAATATGGGTTACATTATATGGGTGTGAATATATGGGTTCCATTATATGAGTGTGGAATATATGCTTTATAAATATTTTATTGTGCCTTACTTCTTTTTTGTGTTTTATCTTCGTTTTCAGTGTGGCAGTATGTGAAAGGTAATTAATTTGGTAACCAAAACGACACTTGTTGGTTGTGTGAGAATGCAATATTAGCATGATTTTATAGGTCAAAAGTTACATCGGCCGATTGTACTCTCCACTACAACACTCAATCTAGAATCCTATTAAAGACTAAGTCTGCCCCGTGTCATCGCATAATGGATGACCCCGCGTCGTGGACTGGCATAAACTAGCTAATCCCTTTAGAACGGGTTCGACTCACTAGTGATTGAATTGAGCACGTACTCGCGTCTATGGGCTAAGAGTTCCGCTCTGTCACGTTCCTATCTCTGCATTTTACTATAGACAATATATTTTTTCTCTATCTGGCCTCGGGGACACAGATTAAAAACCACCCTTCGCGAGTACGGTTATAATTTAGAATTAACTGCGCGAATCGAATCGGCCAACTAAAACTTGGTACCCCTTCCGTACGTCAGTTGCGAAACGCAGATTTTACTGTTTTGCAACATGGCCACGGTAGCTAGAGCTGTCCTGATCCTTGGGGATTGTGCCTATAGGGGCATAAGAGGGGGTGTTATGTAGAGTGGTCGGGGTCTGGGTGTAATGGACATGTTTTATAACACAACTCGAACCCCCTCCCCCCACATTAAGGCGCGCCCCGCGTATAAAACGCGTAATAGAATTTCAGCGATGACGACTCCCACCCTGCTTCCTTTACTGCCCATCTAACGATGTTACCAGCGCGCACGCGCTGTGCCATCACGAATTATGCGCTGTGCCAAATCCCTTTAGCTCAGGACGTGACAATGACAAGCTTATAAAACAAGGAACCCAACCAAGGTAGTGCCTATGTAGGTAGCTGTTTCATTCAAAATGGTCACGTCTTGGAAAAAAACTTTGTTTATAGTTTCTTTAACATTCGCTTACGATATTATTAATGCTTAAGTAGAAATAAAATCATATTTACTATATTATCTACTGTTCAAAGAATGACTATAATCAATATAGAGTTCAGTTTTAATCTGAGATAAAATATATACATTAGATAACATACATATAACTCTCTTACATTGCTTAAACGAAAACTAGGCTCGGTGTACGTAGCGTACACACTAACACAGCTGAAATCAAATTTGCGTTCACACAGTCACCTATAGACAGAGATAGTGTGAGGGGCTGGAACAGTCGTGCGAGTGAGACGGCGGCAGCGCGCCTGTTTCGTCGATTTTAACATGGGGTAGTTTAATAATATTTTTGAGGTACTTACAAAGGAAAAGTAATCCCATATGACTTGTTTTTTGTCTTCAGTGATTAAACGCACAATAAGTCATTTTAACACATATTTTCTACTAAGACAGTAAGTAATAATTCTGAGCTGGACTAAGCAAACTAAGTCCATGGGACTTAGTTTTGTAGGACATGAGCAGTAAGTATTAACATATTTTTCCGTTTTGATTTCATCTAAAGTTCTAATAGTTTTAAATTTTTCCTTGCATGGCGCCATCCATGGCGACCAATGGCATGGGGGAGGCGCCTGAGCCCTCATTGTTATCCAATTACGTACTCCCGCGCGATAATACGCCGCGAATTCAAATTAGGAACGGGGAGAGCGGTCGGTGACCCCGCGCTGATCAATCGCTGGACCGCGCCCGAGCCGAACACGCATCGATACATTTTCGCACGAAACGCTCTCGCGATCGAGACGCACGAAACTAAAATAAATGATCACACTGGATCAGTAATTTTGAAAACCTTTGCTTTAAAAAAAATAAATGCCTGTATTTTTAAGTGGGTTTTTTGGCTTCGTTACTTGATCTATGAGCCATGTCTTATTTAAAATAGAATAGATATCTCTTATTTATTAAACGGGCGGTTACAGTACGGCCTTTCACAAAAACTAGGCACAGTTAGAGCTAGTCTTCGATTTATACTAAGCTAGTTATAGCGCATAAACAATATTTTTAAAAAGTATGTTTGCGTTATAAGCAGTTCAAAGATTTACAAAGGACAATTTTGACAAAACTTATAGGTATTTCCTATACACATAATATAATATAAACATGTATACAGGCATTTATTATGTAAAATACTATCACAATAATTAAAAGCCACATTGCATATTTTTTAAAGAAAATAACTAAATAGAGAAGACAAACATGACACTTTGGTTGGCGCCAAATAGCCTATGTTACCAGTAAATAAAAACAAAAACCGTAGACCAATAAAGTAAAAACTACATGCCGCCAGGTTTTTCTTTGAAATCTAAATTACAAAAACAAAATTAAACTGCGTGTACGTTTTTTTTTATAATTGCGGATGGCGTTTACAGCAAATATTTTGCTGTCAATCAAAAGTCACGATCACGATCGATAATTTTGCAATAAATTCCAACTTGGCTACTGCCATACTTAGGCATTAAAATTTAGGAAACTTTATTTTAAATTGAATGTAATTGTTAGTTTTATAATTTCTATAGCGCATAAACAATATTTTTATAAAAGAATTTCTTATTTCCTAAACCAAACATTGCTTTGCTGGTATCACTGTGACTTTATGTAAACTTTGTTTATTGGTTGTAGTACTTAATTCGCCACGGAAGAAAAAGTATGTTTGCGTTATCCACAGCCCACATGCAATGCCCACCAAACACGTTTCGATATTTGAAATCGTACAAGCAAATACAGAACAAGATTTTCGAGTTGTCCATAGCCATTATTTGTTAAACGCTATTACAGATCGGCACACTTATATTTGCTTGCGGAGAATAGCTGAACTAAGCACTGCGGCTTACGGAAAGTTATTTACAGTGGCGCCGCCATCAGCTGCAGAGATAAGTGTGTCGGTCCGAGATACTTTTTTGGTTGCATGCCAGTTGGAAATAGAAATGTTTATTTGAAATTTTAAAATCAATATTTTAGGAAGATATTAATAGAGTAGTAAATTTGTGATGTGGAGACAAACAAGAGACCGTCTATAGGTTTTTAAACATGTCTGAGATGACTATAAAGTATTTATAGGGCTTATGTACTGAAATATACATTACAATACATACAGATCACAACTATCAAGATATTCGATTATTCACAGATACATTATATAAATGGATTAAAGATATTTTTGTGGATTTAGATTAAGTATTTCTGGACGGGGAAAAACATGGCTGCCAAGGTACAATGCGCTATCTTGCATTGCATTTGGAAAGCATATCAATCTCTATAAGTTCTTTGAAATTCAGCATTACTCGCGACTTTAAGTAACCTCGCCATTAAGGCATTAAACACTTACATTTGAATTGACATCTGTGAATTCAATGAGAGATTTTCCGCAATAATGTTGGCATTAGATTCTGTTACATTGATCTAACCTGTCATTGTTCATCAGGACTCGAAAACTCCCAAGGACAAACTGAAAGTCGCTAACTTGATCCTTGGAAAGTCGGTTGATAGATTTTTCAAACCATTTTATGGCCTTGCTTCAGGGGCTTTTGCAAATATTCTTGCATATTTGTCGATCGAGGTAAGTATTTAACTCTTTTTTAATTGACAATTGCTCATTGCATGGATCTAAGGATAGGATGCTATCATAGAGGTGTTATTGACTTTTGGACATTTTCAGTATTAATATGGTACTGATAAATTCTTAGTATAGAAAGCAGCAATCTCTTTACCAATTTCATTAGTTACTTTTCTTGCGTCTGCGGTTCACAGTTTCCAGAGTTTCCAGTTCCACCCAACCCGTCCACTGCGGCGTGTGAATGTCCCGCGGCGTTTGCGCAATGTCCCGTTACTGCAGCCGGTCCCGGAGACCCCGGACGTATCAGGTGCCGCCTGAGATGCGGTTTGAGAAAAGTTTGTTGGATGACAGGTTGTTTGTGGTATCGGTATTTTAGGGGTGTCAAAACGAAGCAATGATGGGAAAATAATCGATTATTCAGGATTGTTTTCCTCTCCATAAATAATTAAGAAAAAAACATTGCCGGTACTTTCTTTGCTACGTATACTTTGCTGACCTAAATTATATGTAAACACAGTTTCCGAGGACTGAATGGAGTATTTAGGAGTTTGACGACCCTAAACAAGGTGATTTTCTATTTCGCCGGGTTCGTTTGGAGGTTGACATAACAAAATCGATCACAGCGCTCGCTGCGGATAAATGGAGTAGATTAGGGTCAAAGATTCTTCTGTTTGCGAGTGCGGTGTGAAGAAAAGGAGATCTGTCGTTTGTATTATATGATCATTCTTGTATTTGTTATTCATTACATTTATTTCCGGTTCATATAAATTCATTATTATATGATTTGATTTATTTTATTGTATTAGCCTCATTCATTCTTAAAACTAATATTTGATTGTAGTACAAGTAAATGTAAGTTATAAATTTTTTCGTTTTAGGGTTATATTTTTTTTTGTTTTCATGATGTGACCCTAAAAAAATTATTTTCTTCAGAATAACTGTTTTATCTTACATTTTAAATCTTACAGAAAATGCATAGCCCAGCCCTACTATTAAATTATAGAAAAAATAATTAAAGCTTATTTTGACACAAAACATATTTCATTTTGTATGAGAAGCATTTTGAGGAGATTCAAACAAAACGTTAGAATATGCCACCTAATCGTCTATTAAAAAAAAGAGCCTCATAGACTTTGTACTATCGAGGTACTATTGACAGAATGTTCAAGTGTCATTTTGCCAAATGTTGCTGACGTTTGATGACGTGTCGTTGCGCACCCGAACATCCTTTGATGCTCACTTACTCATACTTAGCTCTCTACACATTTGTCGCTTCTGTATCTGTCTGCCCTGTCGATTTTCGACCAAGTGGCGCTTTAACGGTTTTACCTTTCCGCTGGTGATATATTAGTGCTGACAGAATGTTGAAGTATCCATCACTTTGTGAAACTATTGATGTTCACTTACTCCTACTTCGCTCTTTACTCGTTTGTCTCTGAATCTATCTGCTTTAATAACTGCTCGGAGTTTTCAAATTGTGATAATTTTTTGCAGTGTCATTCGTAGTGCTTTTGCTAATCAGAGATTATCTTAGGTAGAAAATATCGTATTTAACCATTTTTTTACTTACTTGTGTGAGTGTCAAAACATTACTAATTAAAATCCCAACCCAACCACATCACGCATTTCTTTGTCACGGTTTCCTTTGATTGCTAAAACTTGTACGAGGTTGAACCAATCCAATTAATCGATGTTCAAAATCTGTTATTTAGATCTGGTATTTAACAACTAAAAAAATAAAGTAAAATACTGACAGTGACATACGCTGTGTTTTTTGAGCGATTTCCTCGTAGGTAATAAATTTTAGTCGCTCATGTTTCCAAAAGATGTCTTTGCACTGACCTCAACTGTCATTGTCAATCGAGACTCGAAAACTAGAGTGTGTTTCACCAAATAATTCCCTTTGTTTTTATAATTAAAATGTAGGTATCCCTAGGATCAAGTATTACTTGATCCTTGAGGTATCCAGTGATCCGCAGCATTTATTATAGACATGCAGTGGTACCAACATTCTAACGTAACTATTTAGTAAAACGCACTCCACTAAACAGTTTTTTTTTAATTTACGGCCTTGCTTCGCGGGTTTTCGCCAACATTCTCGCATGTTTTTGACATTTGATGATGCAATCAGTGCCATTTATCGAAGTATTTAAAACTTCTTCTCTTTCAAAAGAGCTACTTGAAAATCGCTAATCGTTCGTAAGTAACATCACTTTCCATTTCACACTTCTTTCTAGATCTGGTAAAATTTAAAACGAGATAAAATAAAATAAAGTCAAATATTGACAGTAACAAGGCTGTGTATTTTTCGAATTCCTTCCTACACGTGTGTCATGTAAGGCTGTATTCATACAACCTAATTGTCTCGATAAGTCTTGTGAAGAGAAAGCTCATCGTCAAGATCATGAATTTGTATCTCAAGTCACCATAATACGACATTTTGGTTGTCAACTTGACGAACTAATCCTTCACTCAGAATTAGGAACATACATTAATTATATTGAATTTTAAAACATTTTTTGGGCCATTGATTATTATTCATTAGTCATTAAGCTATTCCTTACGTAGTCATATGAATTAATAGTCAAGTTTATTAATTTATTTATATTTATTTCACGCAAATTATGGAGTGTAATTAGATCTCGAGACTTTATACATATAACTGTAGCCTGCAAAACGAGGGGACTACAAAAAAACTACCTCTGTTCGCAAAATTTATTTATTAACTAGCTGTGCCCGCGGCTCCGCTCGCGTGGACTACAGAATCAGCTCCCCTTCCCATTTCCGCTCCCACTACAGCTTCAAATGTAGTCCAAACTCATCGCAATCTGAATAGTAGCGAACCTTAAAATTTTACTTCTTACCTTACCTACTTATGTATTTGGAACTAAAAATATCCATTACTTTTATTTGAGTAAACCGATTGCGATGAAATAAAGAATATGTGTAACTCCGAGTTAAGCCTATGTTTCTGCGAAAAGTCTATCAATATTGGGCAGTAGTTTTTAAGTGATGCGTGCACAAACAAATAGACAAATAGACAAAACTTTCAAAAATGATTGAAATGTGTTGTATTACTTATCCTTAGACCTCGAATTTTTGTTGTTGTAAATATCTTCAATGTACAGACACGCGAAGTTCACGTTTTTATTTATTAGATTAATTTGTTTGTAAAATATAATTTATACAAAATAGGTCAACTGGTCTTAAATTATTAAATATCTAATAACGTTATTAATGCCATTAGATACGTATCTTTATAACAATATTAATTATAATACAATTATTTATGAATGTGTCACAGCAATTATTAAAAATTTTCTTTGCTTTTGTTACAGGTATGTACCAACGAACGACATCTACACAGATAAGTCTCACACACACATAGACACACTGGCAATAAAAAGGTTAATTGCCAGTGATCTATGGATGACTTCTGTAAGTTATATAGACTACATCTTTTGCTTTACCATCAAGACTCGCTCTATGCTCATATTGTAAGACCTTTGCCTATTTAAAAATTAAAAAAGTAGATAAAGTTAAGGTCATTCGTCAATTGTCTTTACAACCAATAAATATTAAAAAAACAAAACCAATTGTATGTGAAAACAAATCACGCAGTGTACGTGTGAAGTGAACGTATGGTAAACAGTTTTCAATACCCTGGACAAAAACGCTGGTCACACCGTAATAACCTTCGGCGGTTTTGTATTCGGCACGAGTAGAATTACGCTATTTACGTAAAGAGACAATGATCCCACGGTCAATGACCACTTTGAATAATACGAGTGTGGTCAAAGGCAGTATATTTGCCGGTGGTAGGATTCTAGAGCAGGATCCGCCTGGATGGTTAAACAGCAGTGTTGGCATTGGTGTGTTCCAGTTTGATGTATAGGAGAGCCTTACAGCCACACGAGGCATCCTTAGGAATATATTTCAGCGCAGTTGTGGTCTTTGGGGCTGCAGGTTTATGGGAGAAAGTGATCTCTTACCATCGTGATATATATATTATGTACTATCCATGATAGCACATAATTTGATATTTCTGTGTATTATTGTCTAGTGTCATGTATTTATTTATAAGGATACCAATAAACAATTTTTATTTTATTTTTATCGGGTAGGCTGTCTGTCCTTTTGCCACGCCAGACTGTAAATCAATTATGCATTTTCACGTGACTTCACTGTTCATCTCCGTTTTGTCGCAGCTAGATAGTTCACACCCAAAAAGTTTTCTATCACAAATGCATGCTGCATTTTTTTGTACATAATATCAACGTCAAAAGATTTAGAATTATATGTTCAGTTTAAGTCAGTTTTAAATTCCCGTGGTGACAGCCTTTACGCAAGCAGTGTCAGGTAATTTGGTTAATCCAGTTTTAGCGATATTTAATTATCATAACAGTACTCATTAACGTTTTATAATATGTGGATAATTCAGATAACTTCATGCAGTTGCGAGATCCATGTGAATCCACGTGGCCAGATCAAAGGTTATGGCGATGCCCTCTGACCTGAGCTACACTCCCTCGGCGCTCTAGTGGCAAAACCCACAGCTTTATTCCTTTAAAGCATGGTCTCCAAGTTTGTATCCGTCCATATTTGGCATTGGCAAAATGCTAAGGAAAGCGTTTATTTTAGATCATTTCATTTTAGGAAGAAGTCCGATTTAGAAATATGTCCCTTACGTATTTGATATTTTCAGCATTTTACGTTGTAATAATAACCTTTCTCTCACACCCCTGACATTTTACCAATAACACATAGTAGATTAGTAGCCAAGGGCTGTAAGGCATCAATTGCAGCCCGAGATATTTAGGCGCACGAGCGCAGCGAGGGTATGCTTACACCCGAGCTAACTACTCTGCTTTACATCTCGATTGTGAGGTAAGTAGGAAAAAAACCGGCATTAGAAGAATAAAACATTTTATTAGTTATTTAAATTAAAGATTTCTATTCCCGCCTTTTTTCATTTTTTTTTTTAATATTATTTTCAAGAACGAAATTGAGCTTCGCCGTTCGATATTTAAAATTGATGACTATTATACTCATACGAAGACAAGGCTGAATAGCGAAGCGACCTCTTTTGTCATTGGGCTGAATGCATGATGTCTATTGCCAGTATGATGGTTAGATGTACGCGAACTTTTTGAAAGAGTGAAGAGTTTTTTTTTAATTACTTACCACCCTAGGGCTTTTCTAGCTACATTATTACCCTAGAGCGCTAATTGGTCACCTACAAGCCCCATTTGGGGGTAATAAGGACCTACTTACCGAATATGAGAGATGTAAAGGTAATTTACGACAATCAAGATAAACAATGGTAACGGTAACGAAGTAGTCTACCTGTAACGACTTTGCCACCCTGAGTTGCACATCTGGCCCGCATAAAACGCCTACATGTAAACGCACTTAGTTTTTTACCCTTCTCCCTGACCGGTCATTGTAAAAAGCACTCGCCAGCAATAAATTCGTACTTACATCCGGATATTTAGCATACGACTAATGTGGACTCATTTCCATTTTGTTGCCGCTTTTTTAACGCTAAGTGACTGTCGGTAACAAAAGTGACATCTGTCATGCGGGTACGAAGGCAGTTGTCTTTTATTGTTTTTATTGCCCCAGGGAAATGGCTTGAGTAAGACATTTATTCACTTTGAATACTGGTTTTAGTAGATTTCTGTCGTTTTAGTGCAAACGACATACTGAGTTTTTTTTTAATGTCTTTCTATTAATGATGAATGCATGAGTCACTATTCATTACCTATTTTAGTCCTTTTGGTTTTTCTCTCAGTTAAAACGTGACAACCCGGAATTGTTTAAAGCTTATTAATTCTGTCAAATTTAATGAACGATTCATTTGGCGCACCGAGTAGTATTGCATGAAGTTCCAATCCAACGCAATTTAAATTGGAATTGAATTTTAGGTCACTCAGTTACACACCATCGAAAACCTGACAACCCAGAAAATGACAGTGTGACAAATAAATTCCCTCAAATAGAAAATACTCGGATTCCATTAGTGGAAGACATTACGGAAGCAGTGCTATGTTTCATACATACATCATGCTCACGCCTTGATCCCAGAGGGATAGGCAGAGACGACGTTTGAGAGGACTGACAAAGGTGCGTCACTGAACCGGATCCTCGGTTCAAAACTCCATATACAAGCGAACTACCCTTACCTACTAATGTATTTGAAAACTAAAAATGTCCATAACTTTTGATTGAGTAAACCGATTGTGATGAAATAAAGCCTTCCGATTATCGATGTATACAGCCTATATTTTTAGAAGTATATGTTTTTATTTATTAGATAGATAGATAAACTCTTTATTGCACACAAATTAAGACTACCAATAAAACAAGGTACCGATTTTTGGAAAGTGTACAAAGGCGGCCTTATCCCTTGAAGCGATCTCTTCCAGGCAACTTTTTAGAAGGAAAATAATTACGACATAGCAACAGAATATTGCAGGTGTAAATTTTTATATTTAAAAATACTATTCAATTAAATTTACATAACAAATAAGTATTAGATTCTTTGGCTATAAGTTCGGCAAATATCAGTTATTTTATTACTAGCTGTTGACCGCGACTTCATCCGCGTGGTCAACTTAACATCACAAATTATTATGTATTTCTCGTAGGAATGGGATTTTTTTCGGGATAAAATCTATCCTATGTCCTATTCCAGGACCTAACCTATATGTGTACCAAGTTTCATCCCGATCCGTCCAGTGGTTGAAGCGTGATTGAGTAACAAACATACAAATATCCAAAATTTCGCATTTATAATATTAGTAGGATAGGATTAGACGTCCGCACCCCTGTAAGTAAAGTTTTTTTTAAGACGGAAATGGATGGACGTAATAGTATGCAAGACATCTAATATCACGTTTATTACTTACATCAAAACAAAAAGAATTGAGTAACAAATATCGAAACTTTCGCATTTATAATATTAGTAGGATTGTTGTTGTAATTTTTGGTACAATAAAGCGTTTACATACATATATTTCATTCCAGATTAATAGTCCTATGAAAACAAACGCATTTGCGTCTCGAAAACAAAATACACTATAGATGGTGTTCCTAAGTGGACTGCAAAGTTTACATGGTAATACAAACCTGTTTTTGCTGCTGGTGACCCTTTCATGTATATGTTACCGAGACGTAAATAGCGTTGGTTTTCATAGGACTATTAATCTGGAATGAAATATACATACAATTAATTAATTTCAAAGTCTTTTCTATTTAAAAATGGCGCCCCAACGTTTGTTGTATATTTAGAACGAAGCAGCGAGTGTTAATAGATTTCCGGCACCTGTGTGTGAGCAGGTGCGTGCGCGTTCCATCCGAAGCGATTGCGATTGCAAACGCACACGACACGCCTACTTCGGATATTGGATTTACTTTACGCGGTGCACAGGCGCGCATCAAGGAAAATGGCGACCCGGAGAATAATACGAATACTATCCAGTATACCAGATGGTTCATCATATCAGCCCTTAGACGTCCACTGCTGGACGTAGACCTTCCCCAATGAACGCCACACACCCGGTTCTCCGCCCTCCGCATCCAGCCGCTTCCGGCCACCTTCTGGTCGTCGGTCCACCTGGTGGCGGGGCGGCCCACGGTCGTGCCGATCCGCGGTCTCCACTCCAGAGCTCGTCAAATGGTTAATGGTAGCAATAAAAAAAATTACGTACGTTTTTCTCTACTGTTTTTATGATTAGGGCGACAGAATAAAGGACCCAACCACTAGGTATGAAAATATGGTTTCAGTTAAATCTGATGAAAATTTTATGTGTTGTATGTACATTTTGATTTTCTAATCAAATCTATATGGGTACAACCACCAAAACTGCTCTGCTCGCGTACACTAACTAAATTACTCCTTATTATGTTACCTAACCTAAGATGGACCGACGACCTGAAGAAGGTGGTCGAAAGCGGCTGGATGCGGAGGACCGGGTGTGGTGGCGTTCATTGGGGAAGGCCTATGTCCAACAGTGGACGTCTAAGGGCTGATATGATGATGTTACCTAACGTAACAAAATATGCCTTCTAAAACCTTGGGATTTTATAGGTACAGTGATGATGATGATAAGATAATCCGAGCCTGTTGTTCGTTTACTTAAATTAACGTCATATGTACGTTACTAAATTAAAAACGTTTTCTAGTATCAAAGTTTGTCACTTTAGCTTTGAATTCATATTGTAAATAAAGGAGAATGACCAAAATTGTATGGGAGTTTGCCCTTGAACTTTTAACCTTGCGTCTGGATCAAATTGTCGTCACAATACAGGCAAAATACTCAGGATCATTATAAAAAGAAAATCGTTTAAATATTTAGTGGGAAAATTCAATAATCTTGGAATAAAATCTTCGTTGGCATGCAGTTTTCACAAAACCGTGGGTATATAGCCACGATTAACCGCTCCAGATATTGATGTCATAGTGTTGTTATTAGTCGATGACGGTATATTGCATTCGACACTACATTAGGCTCGTTAAAATAGATTTTGTCACCCAAATACACAATGTAAACAAACGGACCAAAACAAGTGTTGACATCATATCGGATATGACGTCACAGTACGAAACCATAGTGCATATCAATAGTGAGGTTCTACTACATCGATTTAACAAATTGAATAATCGATATTTCGGTTACGTAACAATACTTTCATAAATATCTTTTAAGAACGTGTGTATCACTTTAAAACAGTACAAATAGTGTATTTCCAGTCAGTAAATGAAAAATATGATGGGTGTATTATCGCGCTAGTAACTGAAAGGTAGTATCAAATATTGTTGACAAATATCGATTATAACTATATATCGATTTTAATTCTGCTTTCACTACTCTAGTTGAAAAGATGCCGGTCGGCCGGCGGAAATCAATCAACGTTTATATTATATGTTATTTTTAAACTCCCTATTCCATTGGCTTTAAAAAAAATTTGGAGGAATTCATAATTCAGACCAATATTTTTGGTACATGAATGGTGAAGACGCATCTTAGGCCCACTTTTGGTCATTCTCCTTTCTTTTGTGAAGATTTTGCGCCCCTTAATCCATCCACACGCTTGTAAAAATTAAACCTGAGTACACGGAGTGCAGTGGTACAGTGGGCTACAAATTCACATAGGCACCTTACTTATCGATAATAGTGACTACATTGCAATGGTTTTGTATAACATGAGCTGTGGCCCACCGCAAAGAAATACAGCAGTTTACAGCACCTGCTTGTTTCCAAGATTTCTGTTAACAAAAAAGAACTTTATGTAAGTACAAGAACACATATTAATATTAATAAATAATAGTCATCAAAAGTTTTATTCTTAGCTAGCTGTGCCCGCGGCTCCGCTTGCGTGGACTACAGAATTATTCCCCGCTCCAACTGCCACCGCTACCTCTTACCCTCGCTTCAAACGTAGTCCTAACTCATCGCAATCCTGAATTCCGCACTTTGTTGTATAGTGTATACTTACGTAATGTAAGTTTTTGAAAACTATAATAAACTTGCATAACTTTTGATTGAGTGAGCCGATTGCGATGAAATAAAGACTAAATGTTACTCCGAATTAGGCCATATGTTTTTCTGAAAACTGCTTTAAAATTGGTTCATTTGTTTTTACGTGATGCGTGCACAAACTAACAGACATACAGACAAAGATTTCAAAAATGATCTCAATATGTTCTATTGCTTATCCTTAGACCCCCTAATTTGTTTTTTTGGAAATTTATCTAGTGTACAGACACGCGAAGTTTAGAAAGAAAGAAAGAAAAAACATTTATTTACTACCATAATTGGCACACACAAAGAAAAAACCAACAAAGCAAGAACCGTTTACGTTTTTATTTATAAGAAGATAAAACAGACTTTTTATTATACAGGGTTACAGGAAAAGTCGTGCTAGATCCCTTAAGGGTGTGGAGCACCCATCATTTCTGACTTATTTCACTATGAAACACCCTACCCTAAACTTAACCCTTTTCGAGATATTCGACTTTTAATTTTTTTATTGAAAATTGCTGATTTTTAGGCTACTACATTTATTTTTGTTTATTTTGTGTATCTTATTATTATTATTATTGCATTTTTACATGTGTAGTAAGATGCTTTAGGACGTCAATCATTAAAATAGTGCACAAGTTATTTGAATAGACCGTAGTAGACAAGTGAAAGAAAAGAAATAAACAACATATTAGAAAGTTTATTTTTCTCTAAGGGATATCTAAAAAAAATATTATGGTAATTGTTCGGCAGATGTTTTTTAAAATATCTACGGTTCATCAGCTATCTAACGAGGTGTAACAATCTAGGGTTTGTATTACATTTCGTGGAAAAAAAGTAGTTGGGACGCTCCAGGTAGCAGTTCTAACGGTCCCACGCCTATTGTCCTTCAAGTTAAGACGCACCGTGCGAGCGAGACAAGTGACGATTTATGTAGGTACGAATGAAAGAAAAAATGTGTAGACACCGGCTAGGACTGGGAATACAACCGGAAACATTGTTTTGGTTGTCAGTCTGCTTTTGTGCTTCGTACATAGTAGATGCGATATCGTTTTGCTCTTTTTCTCGACTTGGCTGTGATTCTGGACTATTTCTTCTGATTTGTGACTACTGTGCTTGTTAACCGGACTCGCTCGCAACGAATACATAACTCGCTACCCCGGTACTCATCCGTCCACAAGATATTTCTTAAAAAATCTGGGTCTTCTACATCAGCATTTAGCATAAATCTGCAAAAGTCCAATCTTCTCGCGGGGTCCCCTTCTTCAATAACGTTAAAAAAGCAGACTGACAACCAAAACAATGTTTCCGGTTGTATTCCCAGTCCTAGCCGGTGTCTACACATTTTTTCTTTCATTCGTACCTACATAAATCGTCACTTGTCTCGCTCGCACGGTGCGTCTTAACTTGAAGGACAATAGGCGTGGGACCGTTAGAACTGCTACCTGGAGCGTCCCAACTACTTTTTTTCCACGAAATGTAATACAAACCCTAGATTGTTACACCTCGTTAGATAGCTGATGAACCGTAGATATTTTAAAAAACATCTGCCGAACAATTACCATAATATTTTTTTTAGATATCCCTTATAGAAAAATAAACTTTCTAATATGTTTTTTATTTCTTTTCTTTCACTTGTCTACTACGGTCTATTCAAATAACTTGTGCACTATTTTAATGATTGACGTCCTAAAGCATCTTACTACACATGTAAAAATGCAATAATAATAATAATAAGATACACAAAATAAACAAAAATAAATGTAGTAGCCTAAAAATCAGCAATTTTCAATAAAAAAATTAAAAGTCGAATATCTCGATAAGGGTTAAGTTTAGGGTAGGGTGTTTCATAGTGAAATAAGTCAGAAATGATGGGTGCTCCACACCCTTAAGGGATCTAGCACGACTTTTCCTGTAACCCTGTATACATAGGGTAGCAATTTTATAATATTAATACAGGACCATTTGAATGTATCGCAAACACTTTAAATTCTAATTGAAAAGTAATTTATTCCAATGTTACTCGTACCTATAATATTGTATGTATTAGCTTATTAATTGGTACAATCTGTGTTGGCGTACGTATAATAAAACAATTGTCTACCCACACTTACAAATCCAGTACCAGAAGTATCATTAAAGTAATTGAGATCAACATTTAAAACTACCTAAATAAAAGTCTTGTATTTACGACATAAAACCGCAAAACAGCTGCTAATTTTTAATCTACTGATGAGATAGCAAATGAAAGGTACATACATATGTTATGCCTAGCGATTAAGTCGATACATATGTTGATAATGATATAATTTTAGTAATTACGTTATATCGCGTTCCGTTTTTAGTAACGTAACCTACTTTAAATTTAACACGCATTTGAGTGTTGATAAGAAAATATAATGAGATATCTAGGTTAGCGCTTGTTGGAAACTTTCGACAATGAAGCTGATTTCACAATGAAACACGCGTTTTATCGCTGGCTGTCTTACTGGCATCGCCTAATAACAAAAAAAAATCTAGTTCTGGTAAGCTTTTTTCGTCTCGATAAAATCATAATATGAAACAAAAAATCTTTAATGCTGTTTTAACTTGTTTTGCTCCAAATCTTCAATCAAACGTACACAATCATTTACAAACATGTTAGAAAATTTAATATCAGCGTCGAGAACTAAACGCCAAATGTAATGCTACTCCGTCTTTTGTCATGTTGGAGAAAGAGACAGAGATGCAAAAGACACCTTTGTTAAAAAGAGACCTCGCATATTATTATAGTTACCCCCTGAGGAGCGATTCGCAGCAGTCACAGATGGTGCTGTGTTAGGAAGCACTTGCATTCTGACAAGTGTAAATTATCCTTCGAACTGGGAACAAAAATTCTTCGTTCGAAAAATATAACTTTAATTGCAGATATTTACTGTATTTTGGGTATAAATTGACAGTAATATTATTAAAAATAATTTACTTACATCTTGCTAACAGCAGCTTAGAAACGGACATAATTACAAATATTATATTTTGTTGTCCTTAGACAATCCCTCTATATAGCAGCTTTATCTTATTATGTTTTTGGTCGCTCTTTGCCTTTTATTTCCAAAAGGCGCGATTATTTAACCGCTGTCATTATGCTCAACTTCAATGAAGAGAGCTGGTGCTGACCAGTTCATTGTTTTTATTATACAGCTAGCTGAGTCCGCGGCTCCGCTCGCGTGGACTACACAAATAAGTTTATTATGTGTTAATTCCCTTCCCCCTCCCCTTCCGCTTCAATGTACATACACGCGTAGTTTACGTTTTTATTTATTAGACAAGTTTCTGGTCCGTGCACAGATTCAGCATTGGTGAAATATTTAATTAAATATATTCTTTTTCATCAACTTTTGGGGGTAAAGATAATGACGGCGGTGGAAACGCTAGAATATTCACCCGCCAACCATTTGCAAAATAATTATAAAACGAAACGAAGGTAATCAAAACACAAAGTCGACTAAAACCTAAGCAAACCTAACCTATGTCCCAAAAGGCCGTAATAAATAAGTAGAAGTATGATTACTGCAAAAACAATAAACAAGGATAACTTATCAGTTAAGCATGTATTTTACCTTATGAACTGGATTTATTTATTTATACTTAAAATAAAAGAAACAAAGAGTATGCTTTTAATGAATAAATGCTTTTCTATGTTTCCGGTACCAGACATTTCGACGATCACACTTAGGTATGGGCGAAAATTCATTTCGCAAACAATGTGTATACAATTTTAATTATTAAATTAATGCAGTGACATCAAAATTAAACACGAAAAACATATTGTTGTTTGTAAAAGAGAATTTATTCGTCAACACACAAAACAAGTTGCATATAAAAGTACTTAACTATTATTATAGTGAGATGAAATGGTAGACTCGACCTCTAAAAGTGGTAGAAACCGAAAACAACATTTAATATCAATTTATTCTATTCAATCTAAAAACACAACGAAGGGTGCCTCGCTCGCTCTTGTCCTAAAACAACACACGTCTTTCTTTTTGTAATCTTGAGACGTGAAATTTTGTTAGACGAAATCAAAATATTTGCCCACATCAGCTTTAAAACGTTTTACAAAAATAGTTTGCAAGATTCTTATATCTCTTAAAGTATTGTATTACCTATTCACAAGTAATCCACGAACATCTCTTTGATAAATTAATTTACTGTGAAGATAGAAACTTATAAGAGCATGGTCTGATGGAATTCTAACTTATATTGTAGTTTGAAAACAGTTGTTTCATAAAAAGTAATTCCTTTTAATATTGGGTATCATTTGTCCAAGTATTCGTATTTTTGTAAACAGAAAACTTATTCGGTCAGCCATCAGCCACATCAATATTACAAGTTGACTGCATATTGATTAAATTGTTGAGAACATTAAGATTGCTTGCAGAACAACAATTGCAGCCTGATTTTTATATATTGCAAACAAACTCTTTGTATGCTGTCCAAGTGATTTAGCAACAACAATCTGTTGTTAAATTACTTGAACAGCAAATCAAATAACAAAGCATTTAATTACTTCTCTTTATCGTTTTTACTTCCAAAATTACGTTTCTGAAGCAATTTTAGTGTAAAGTAGTGAAATATGTATCCAAACACATGTCAGTCATGTTTATTTAGGTTGTCGAATTTTCTCAACCACAATAAATTAATGGATTAGAGAGATATTTTTTGATGACTACAATGTTAACCTTAAGTGTCGTCGTGTCGACGCAAGATTGTCTTAAAACTGTTTCAAACCTGTAGAGATGGTCCAATATGTAGAACCTCCTATTCCAGTCCATAATTACATATTGTATCTTGCTTAATGGCGTTTTAAGTATGCAGGAGTGGTTTATTGCACTATACTTTGAATGTCTTTTAGTTTTTGTAAACGAACTGCATCTGGAAACCCACATGACTGCCCACATCTGCACGTCAGTGCGCCATTATAATCTTGACTTACCTGAGACAGTTTTTTGCTTATATTTTATTTGATTGAATTGTCTAAATATTTATTTTATTTATTTGGTTACCAACAGAGTGTACATCAATTATTCATAAGGGAAACCTACAAATTTAGATGTGTTAGGTTACTATAATATTATTATATATACATAGTTCTAGTCTAATATATACTAATATTATGCTTATACTATATCACCATGTCAGCCTTTAGACGTCCACTGTTGGAAATAACCTTGCCCAATGATCACCACACCCGATGCTTATATATAAGTTGCATTAATTTATATGAATCCACTAAGAAAGGGTTTTTAAACCCGTTAGAAGCTTGAAATCCCATGCCGATGAAGCTGCGGGCAACAGCTGGTTATTGATTAATATTGCAGAGATATTGGATAGTGGAAAGGTGAAAGTACTAAAGCGCTATTATGGGAACTTTACAGAAATTAAGTTTAGGTCATATTTTTTCTAAAACATCTAGTTAAACAAAGCATCATCGAGTCTTTCTATTTTGCAAGATAGGTGCTGATATTCGACCAAGTGGCGCTTTAGCGGTTATTTATACCTTCCTGCTATCTATAGTTGATTAAAAAAAGTATTACATCGTCTACATAACCAACCACATACCTATTAGTGATACACGTTGAACTGCTTAATTTGCACACCACTTTACGTAAAACACGATCTTAATCCGCAAACAGTAAACATACTAAGCACGATATAGAATTGACTTCTACTTTATTATTTTTGTGTATTACTACTCAACTCTTTACTAAATGATAACCTCTCACCACATCTTCGCGTGACGTTTTTCTCTGTTCTTTTAATTTGGACTTGTATAGAGTAATTTATCATTATCATGTGTATGTACCAAGTGATTTATGTGTCTGTAGTCTTGAGTTTCTTACAGTGAAAAGTGATATAATAAGATCTGACATGTAATATATAATACTCGTATCTTATGACAACAGTCGCTTAGACGTTTGTGATTATAAAATACAAACTTATCACTTTCAATGTAGGTTGATAATTAAATGACTGTACTAAGAAACCAGTATTTTGTCTTACATCGTACTATTGTCATTTTTACTGCCGAATAAGAATACATGGTTAAGAAATAAGGATATTTTTCTACAGTAGCTACTGCAGTCTATTTATTCAGCCAGATCTCACGGTTAACAGCTTCTGCCCTATGCTTCCTTAGTCCTTGCGTATTGCACGTAGTAATGACTTCACAGCTGATTATTTCCACAATGTCTTTACATATTCTTCTAACAGCACATCTAGACGGTCTTATGGCTATCCTACTAATATTATAAACGCGAAAGTTTGGATACTTGAATGTTTGTTACTCAATCACGCTTGAACCACTGGACGAATCGTGATGAATAGGTTAGGTCCTGAAATAGGACACAGGATAGTTGTTATCCCGCAAAACATCCCATTCCTACGGGAAATAATAATTTGTAATGTTAAGTTATCCACGCGGACGAAGTCGCGGACAACAGCTAGTTAGTAATATCTTTCAAACATAGATCCTAATCCACTGCTAGTTTCTCTAATAACTCCAACAAGCACACACCTTACTATTTTAAATTCAGCAACTTGCGGCTAAGTTCACGAAGGAAATAACAATTAATAACACAATGCTATGAACTTGATATAAATGTGAAGTAAGAATAAACATTATACATATACAAACAATTATGTAAAGGACAACAGGTCTTGCAACATGACGGTTAAGGTCACAAAAATGTAACATTGACTTGACACGCCCGCGCTACGCACACTAACGGCACGCCGTGTAACGCACGCACACAGCCGCGCGCGTGACGAAACGAGAAGTGACGTCACGTCGGCACGCGAGCACCGAGCACACCCACAAACCTACGTGACGTTCCACGCACATCACTAAACAATCCTACAGACGCACACTACAAAGGATGTAAACAAAGTGACGTAAAGTATGACTCACACAATGAAAGTGTCTCGAGTCCGGACGCACACAGCGACGGCGTTCAGTGATTAATGTAAACAAACCGGTTACAGTTCATGGCGCTTGCTGCACTCACACCAGCGGATTTCGTGCTCGACAAAAGTGGGGCATCTTAATTGAACACAGTGGAAATTCTAGTTTTGTAATGTTATTTTGGGCTTATCTTTATTTGAGGATGTTTTTCGGTTGTTTGTGTGGAATGCGCGGAAAATAAATATAGACAGAAACGATATTGGATCAAAAGCAGTTCAGAATTACGACCAGAATCGCATTGTAGACTTTCCTTTGTCAACTCCTGTGGACGAAACCAAAGTAATTCATCTTTGAAACGAGGCCAAGCTACCAATTTCCACAACAAAGCGTAATAAAAATGAGTACAGACACTGAAATAAAAATATAAAATCACAATACAGTCCCGCACAAAAGTTATAACCAGCTGAATGTGAAACAAGTACAGTCGTAAATAAAAACGAATAGCGCACTCTGACGCCAACTCGCACTGTTATTACTCTTAAATTTATGGCATTTACCCAAAAATTACCAGTTTCAGCGAGTTTATGACGCACTGAACTCACGGTAGGAAGGGCACTCTTTTGTTCATAAATTAAACACTAGTTTTAACTGCGGCTCTCTTTTGTTTTGATGTCTCTAAATTACAACACGAAACGTAACGACTGACAATCCGGAAAGCCGTGGCGGGCGTTTGCCTGAAAATTTAAGAAAATCACAACTAGATCTCACTAGATCCGTTTAGTCAGGTCATCTGATAATGTCTTCACTGTCACTTAAAAAATACGAGGGCATACCACCCTGAGATAGCAAATTAATTAGTAAGTATATTAAACATTTCAATATCTATTAGAAACTCCAAACTAACTACCAACGACTTGACATTTACGGCCGTGTCAAAAGTTAAATATCAATTTAAAACTAATATCTATATAGTAAATTATATAAATAGAAACAATTTCGAGGGCAGAATAAATAAGAGCCACTAAATTTGTGATATATGATGCTGTACTGTCAGTGAAATTAACATTCTGAAAGTGGTTCTCGTCTTATTTAAAATTGTGATTCTGTTCGAAGACCTAACGGCTTTCTAACATGTCAAGCATTCTCCAAGTAGATTCATCACACCAAAAGCGGATTCAGGGAACTAGATCCCGCCCCTCATATTATACGCCTTTTCTTTTTTCGACTACCATTCGACCTCTTAGAAGCTTGTTTTTGACCTGAAAATTTAATAGGGGCTCCAAATGAAACCCTGGATCTGCCCTTGATAAATACACGTAAATCATAATGTTCAATCGCTATACTAAAGTCTCACTGTTCTATTTCTACTCGTGCGTTTATTTTGGTGTATTATTTCAGCTTCTACGCTACAACGTTTCATTAAAAATAAATAGAGTGCGTTTGAGCTCATATAAGACGAAAAGTTTTGTAATGTTTTGAGCATGATCTAAAGGTCAACTAGTGGACAACGCCATTGGCGTTAAGTTAGGATTTTTGTATCGTTGTACTATGCAATATATACGCAAATATTTGAATCCCCATTTTTAAATCACTAATTTCCATTATTAGATTTATTTCTAGTAATTTTATGATCCTGAAGCGACATTTATTATTGTTAGCGTCCCCCTTTTGATGCGGCCCTGTTACGATGTATTTGGGCGTGATTTTATAGTAGTCGCTCAAAGGTTGTCATTGTAGTCCAAAAAATAGTATTTAATCTTTCCTGAATTATTTGGCCTCAATTTTCTATAAAAAACAATTTCGCCAGCCAATACCACTCAATGAATCCAATATTTCGTAACTAGATTTAACCTTTAGTTAATGTATTTATTTATGTACACTGAAAATGAGTATGCACGATTTTTATCGAACATTGTGGTCAAATAAATCAGGATACATTAAAGACAAATTTTGCGAGCGACCACTTCAAAACCTTTTTGTGATTATACACTTGTTATATTATTATTTATATATAATTATATTAGTTATGTATATATAAATGAAAGAAAACGGAAATAGTGATAATGATAATTATTTACAATTACGTGCTATTTATAAATAAGCTATATAACAATGGCGGCCGCCTTGACCTCGATATTGACCTGAATGCTGGTAACCGGGCCAAATTACATCAGCGAAACTAAACCAAACAATTCTGCGTTCTACTTTACTTACCTATATCGTCGGCTTACTGCAAGAAAACTGCTCGGGAATTATCGGTGCAATTAGTAACTTCTTCTCAAAAACCCTAATATTTTAATTTCTACGGTACTCACGAACAGTTAGTTCCTTATTTATTTATTGATTTATACTTTATTGTACACAAATATAAGTCACACAACTAATTTAAACACAAGATGTACAAGGCGCACATTACACTGTAAAAGTTAACTTCCAGTAAACCTTTGGGTGAAAGAGAAAAGCAAAGCAGATAGGCAGACAGCAGTGCACATTATCGTGAGAATAAGTAGTGAAAAAAAAAACATATATGTAAATAGCAAATAGAATAATTTAAATATACTTATAACTATCTATATAACTTACATATATACATACATACATTTACACAAAGAGATCATTCGTATAGGTAATGCACTTTAATATTTATATTCGCAAAATTTATCGACCAACAAGCTTTACACCATGCGGGTGTGATCAGCTAGTCGACATTCCCATGGGAAGCCAGTATTTTCCCAAAGTAAAACAGTGAAGAATTAGTTAACTTACAAAGAAAATTATTGTCGTCTCCGATTTGATTTTATACCTATACTGTTTCTATTTTCTGGGTAAACGCGCTACACACCTTGCCTCATCGTCACATACCATCAGTAGTACTATTCTCTAAAATATAAACTCATGTGTGAGTCTCACTCAAGTGACTTCACTCTCTTTGAAACCTAATCCGTTGGCATTCTATAAACAGTTCAGAGCGCTATAGAAGTGAGGTAAACAATACAACTCACTTCACTTCATAATGGATTAGGTTTCAAAGTTAGTGAAGTCACTTGAGTGAGACTCGCATATGAGTTTGTATTTTAGAGAATAGCACTACAGGAGAGATTGAGGTCAAGCTTCAGACAAATGAAGTACCTACAAGGTCAAGCGTAAACCCATCAGGAATAAAAAAATACACGTAATATTCATACCCATTTAATGGGAATAATCAACGTACGAACTTTAAAACCCACTAACTTGTTCTGAGCGTTACAAAGGAGTATTTATGATACAAATGATACAAATCTATTCCGAAGAATATATTTGTATCATTAAAAAATTTACCTTAAATATTTTGAAAAACTTTGAAATGTTTACCTTTAAAAATACGTCTCTGTTTTCTAATGCTTTTCAACATAACACTTGATCTTCGTCGCATCTCTTACGAATCATATTAACATCACAAATTATTATGTATTTCTCGTAGGAATGAGATGTTTTTTCGGGATACAAACTATCCTATGTCCTATTCCAAGACCTAACCTAGACCTAACCAGTGGTTGTAGCGTGATTGAGTAACAAACATCCAAATATCCAAACTTTCGCATTTATAATATTAGTAGGATTCTCTGTTTCAAGTATGGGGAGTAAAAGTCAGTCGGTAACTCAGTTTGTAATCAGGTTTGCTTGGCCAGTTTGGCTGGAGTCTGGTTCCTTCCACGATATGAGGCCAACGAGTTTTCGAATGAAACTTAGTCGCTGTTGTGTTGATAATATGTATGTTGAATAGCTTACTGACGAATTCGTTTAATCTCCTAGACATGCATTCATCGGTGTTTAGGACAAGGTAGTATTTTACGAAAGAGAGTTTTACAAATATATCTTTACCTAAAATAAATTATTATTTCTTTGTCCGACCATCCGGTTTTGATAAAACAACAATTTGTTTTATCAAAATCGGATGTTTAGATAAAACTATATAATTTGTTTTAGATAAACTTCTTTGTTTGTCTTTAATGTAAATTGTGTAATTATGTTGAACTTCATTATTGGCTGTATAATTTTATAATAATTACTAATTGTAATGTAATTGTTATGCTGTGAAGTTTATGATATAAAATAAAATCTATAATATAAAAATGAATCGCAAAATGTGTTGGTAAGCGCATAACTCAACAACGCCTGGACCAATTTGGCCAAATCTTTTTTTAAAATGTTCGTTGAAGTTCAAGGATGGTTTTTACGGCGAGAAAAATTAGAATTATTGCTGGAAAAACCCTAAAAATAGCCCTTTTCTTTTTCCCATACAAATGATTTCTAACTAATACGTAGTCAATTTGAGCTTTATTGCTATGGTATAAAGCACTCACAAGCACTCACTGTTGTCTAAGCAATGTAGGTGTGTTCCTAACGTCAAAGATCATATCTATCAAAACAATGTGCGTGTGTGCGTTGGAGCACAGAATACATAGTTGGAGGAGTTTAATGTCGCGTTCCGAAACTCGCGTTTCTTTTGTATTAGTTTCGGCACGCGAGATAAAATGCATCAGTTTCCACGTCATTACATCAGTCAAACAAAAATCGGAAGCGGGAGCAGGAGGGGAGCGGGAGTGAGAGCGGGAGTGAGAGCGGGAGCGGGAGCGGGAGCGATAGTGGGAGCGGGACGGGAGCGGAAGCGGAAGTGGAAGCGGAAGCGGGAATGGGAGCGATTCTGTAGTTCACGCGAGCGAAGCCGCGGGCACAGCTAGTAAATAAATAAAAATATATGTTTTAAATTCTCTATTGTAAAATCCTATATTGGCGCTTCAGAAACTTTTCCTAAACAGCTACGATGTGCTACTCATACCTCGGGAAATACGTTATTCCCACACGAAAATCCACCAGCTGCAAATCAGAAGTGGTTTTTTTTACAATCTATATTCATGTTTCACTTCAAATCTGTACAAAATCGCACGTTTGAGAAAAACAAGTATTTACGTTTGGTTCCCCTTTTAGAATAGGGCCACCCCTAATTTCTCAGGGAGTGTGTCCGAGGCGACTAAGGGATTGCACCGGTTAGAGGCAGCAGCGTTCTCCTGTGTATAACTGCGCTTACCATTCCGCCTGCCAAGCGTGGTGATTATGATAATTCCCCATTGGAGAGCCCACCAAAAAAGGCATTCTATTGGGGAGGCTTACGTTCAGCAGGGAACGTATTTCGGCTGGTGATGATGAAGTACGTATTCAAAACGATTTCTAAACTATCAAACACTACTGTGTCTGTGTTACCAATAAAACAAAATTGAAAGTATTCAAATTATATTTAAAGTTAAATTACCTAAGAGATTCGTAAACAACGAGTGACAACTAATTTAATTTAAAATCTTAAATCTGTCGCTTATTAACAGTATGGCATTGCCAAAAATCTTTATACATAGGTATAAAGAAATCTATATTTGGCAACACTGAAGTCTAAAAAAGGTACTTGTTTGACGGAAAGGCAAAATACTTTTATAGAATAAAATGACCTACAAAATTACTGTCCCAATTCCAAATGTAGAATCACTTCGATTCAGTCGGAGGTCGAGCCAAGTTATAAATTTGGAAGTAGAACGTTTCCAGATAATCGAATCGATGTCCGTCTTCTTATGTAACTTTTATAAGCAAAGGTGTTTTTGCTACAGTTTCTTTATGGTCAGTTTATCTGAGTTAGGTAGGTTACTTTACTTCTTTAAAAACATAGGTACCTAATTCTAAATAATGATGAGTTTTAACTTCAAGTTATTAGACGTAAATCTGTTTTTTTTACTTCATAGGTTTCATGGCTCTGGAAACAAAGTTCTTTTGAGTCTCGTTTTCAATAAAAACGGCGGTTACAGCACAGCTTTCACAAAAATACAGCACGCATATACTTATAAAGTGCTAGTTGGCGATTTACACTACTAAAGATAGATTAAAAGTAAATTTACCAAAAATCATTTTGGCACGAACTAGACAAGCGTAACACTAGTTGCAACACTATTTTCAACAAGGTAAAAAGTTATATATGTACTTTATTAACGCATTATGATATGATAGCGGCGAGACGAAATGTAGGCATTTACATGAAAATTGCTATCGAAATCTAATTATTTGCTTGGGTTTAATGACGAAGCGGTAAAAACATGCCCCAATCAGTAACGGCAAATAATAAAATTCGACTCAAATCATGTTTAGCTTAGCACTGCCGATAACAAATCGGCTTTTTATGTGACGCTAAAAAGGAGCAGCTGTGATAACCCGCCATTTTGATTTTAGAAGTTTTTTCTTCTTTAAAACCGCGCTCTTTTTCTCGTTCAACCGAAGGCAAAAGTAATAAAATTTCATTATTATAAAATGGCAGCCAATTAAGTCATTTTTCGTAAAGAACAATACAAAAATACTGTCAGTTTTGATTCTCTATAGATTTGGTGTCGGTTCGCTGCCGTTTTAATAAATTAATTTATTACATACAAAAAGTTATTTATGCCGGTAAATGTGTTATGTGCGCGTTTAGCTTCCGGGCGGCGGGCAATTTGCAAAATAATTACAATTGCTTCTAAATTGCTTCTAAACGACTGTTGTGTTAGAATTCGTTATGCGTTTTTCATTACGAAATCTAAACGTGAAAGAAACACAACGTAGTTAAATTAATTATAAAGTATGTTAGTTTGTACGAGGTTACTAATATACATGGACACAGGCTGTCCAGTACTTAAATAAATGTCAGAAATGAAACTCGGGGTAGGTAGATGGGGTCAAGCCCTATCATAATGTAAAATTTCATGTTTAGTGAAACCATTAGTTACCTCTTGTTTTCATCCTGACTTTTTATGATTATATTTTTTTTTTGTTTTACCATTTTCAAGATACTTATTATAAAATGATAATAAAATAAAACATAAAAGCCATTAATTTATTACCCTGACAAGAAAAGAATTACAATATAGTAATTAAAAATTAAGAATAATATGTTATTCAATTTCAGTGGGTAAGAATCCCCTCTTTGGGTGTAGGCCTCATCCAGTGCTTGCCACGTTTTACGGTCTTTGGCGAAAGACCGTAAAACGCTTTCAAGATATTACCGGTTTTTTATTTATTTAGGATAGAACTATTCCTACCAGTATAGACCGATTTAAAAAAGAAAGTGTATAGTGCTGGAGAAGTGTGTGTCGGAAAAAACGTGTAATATATTCGTGAATAAAAGTGAAACAAGAATATCGCAGTATTTCAGAACGTATGACATGCGGCTGACAATAAAATCGAAGTGTCTTTTAACAACCGACAAGTGACTTCTCGAGCATTCTACGTTATACGCAATGTTCGGGTTTCGTAAATGTATGTCTATGGTTTTCTTGAAATATGTCGAAAAATATATATTTTTTCCTGATATTTCCTTATTGACGTGTCAGTTTTATATATAATTCAACATCATAATCTTCATGAACATACGCTTCTCCAATAGAATGCCACTTTACGAACAGGTGGCATTCTATTGGGTGTTTTGTTACTAGTTCACCACGCTTGCTTGGACTGGTGATCGCAGCAATGATCTTAGATACCTACACAGGGGAACGATGCTGTCCGCTCATGGTACTAATCCCTTAGTCGCCTTAACATCACCCACAGGAAGACTGGGGCTTGCCCTATTCTAAGTCAGGAACCATACAGCTCACATACTAATGTTTTTAATTTCAGTCGATGTCTTTATTATAAACAGGTTAAATTTCAGACAGATAGGCTATTGCAACAGACTGTTTTTCATCATCAATGAATCGGCAACATGCCATTACAATAGGCCCGTTGGTTTCGTGTCAGAAAAAGAAAAAAGAAAAAAAATGGCGTCAAAGAACAGGCGTGTTCGAATTTCAAAGCTTGTCGAATTGCGTCGATTGCTTACAGCTCGATGGTGCTTCCGCTCCCGCAGTGAACGAATTCGAAATCCGAATCGACAGCCGTTCAAAAACTGGGGTGCCCGTGTGATTGTGTTTTTGAGCGCACTCAAGGAGCTCAACATTTGAAAGAAGCATTACGTTTGGTAATAATAATACAGGTCGTGAGAATTCACTTTGAAAATTAGTTTTACATCACTTTTAATAAGTATATTTTCATATTATTTCATATTATATAACATGTATATCGACCGACCACCGTGGCGGAGCGGGATGGCTCTCGGACTGCCACGCCGGAGGTTGCGGGTTCGAATCCCGCTAGGGGCAAATGTTTGTATGATGAATATGAATGTTTGTACTCAAGTCTTGGATGTTTATATATTTATTTAAGTATGTGTATCCGTTATCTAGAAACCATATCACAGGCTCTGCCTAGTTTGGGACTGGATAACTGGTGGGAATGTCTGACATATTTATTTATTTATCTTATACACATGGGGTTAGATTTTTCAAATTTACAAATACAATATCCAGACCGGGACCAACTTGCACAAATTGTACAAAGTTGTGTTTTCTCATGAGTATCATGCTCCCCTATGGGATTACTGTACTGGTACATACTGGGTGCAAAGTTGGCCTTGTGAGATCATTTTGTTTGAGGACTGTTAAGTTTTTTAGCTATATGTATATGAGTTTGTAGCCTTTATCTTTTAGCCTTTAAAGTCGCCTGAACCTTTAGTAATAGGACAAGTAACCTACCTTTTATCACCTTCACCTATACTGTAACACCAATTGCCCCAGTTGATTAACATTTAAGATTTTATAATTTCTCGTTTCATTGTGACCTCAGAATGTCATATACGATTATTTTTAAGTATGCTAACTGTAATGAAACTACAGAACTTATATCTGTAAACTGGATGGAGTAATACATTGTTTTTTTTTGGGATAAATATTTATGTATATGTATGTAAACGCTTTATTGTACCAAAAATAACAGCAACAACAATAATAAAATAGGAATTAAACTGTGTACAAAGGCGGACTTATCCCACTTAGGGATCTGTTCCAGTCAACCTTAGAGTAACCGAAAGGACAAGTATAATGCGTTTAGTACCAAATTTGATTAAGAAATGTAATTTAATAGTTGGTTCTCCTTGTTCTTGCTTGCTGCGCCCAAATGGGTTCATGACGAACTCTGTTTAATTTTTTCATCTGTTAACACCATGCAATGCATTAAATTACTTATTACTAACTCGATCTATGACTGCGTGGAGAAAGCAATTGAACTCACTTAATTATTTATCATACAATATCCCGTAAAACGACGTAACCAATGGTTTTCTCCATCCAGTTCACAGACATAAACTCTGTAGTTGCATTACAGTTAGCATGCATAAAAATAATCGTTTCACTTTGTATTTTAAAAAAAATCAATGGCAAAACTAACGAACGGTAATTTAATTTTACGATTATATATTTAAAGAGTTCATTAAAGTCTGTGTGGACCTACTGAATTGTAACAACAGAGTGACATGATCTTTATTATGTACCAATCAAACCCTTTTTCAATCATAAAATAATTAAAAAGAAAAGGTAGCCATTTTGAAAAATAGCCAGCAGGATATAGCAATTAAAATCGCACGTAACGACAAAGTTTTTGACCACACATCGTAAACTATAAATTGTCGCCATTCTATTTGTAAACTGCGTCGAGTGCACTCGTCTATTTACAAAATATTAACAGTTTTGCTGCCATTAAATGAATGAAAATAGACTCGTGAAACGTCAACAATAACATAGTTGTTCGATGGAATTGAAAGCAACGATTTATTACTCCTGTTTAGTATTTCATTAAAATCTGGCATAAATTATAGAGATATGACTGTGATTTGGCTGTGACGGGTTATTGAGGTATAAAACGTGATTATTCAGAAAAGCAGAGATTAAGATGTATTATTTTTGTTTTATCTGTGTGTGTGTAATAAAGAGTTAAATACATAAAAAAATATATATACTCGTATTACAGACACCGTCCTTCACAGATCGGAGAGAGAAGAGAGAGTGACAGATCGTCATAGACATTAAGCCTTGCGTTTACAAAGTATAGTATTGTTTTGTGTTTAAGAATACAGTTCCGACAGGCCGAATACCGAATATTCGGCTTATTTGAACAGAATATTCGGCTAAACCAAATAGTTATCGAAACTTCATTTTTCAAAGAAAACATTGCCTGAAGTTTCTAAAAATGAGCCAGCTTGTAAAGACTTATATATCGACTTTGTGAGTTTCAAATTCAACATAAATGATAGGACACAATTGTAGTTGTTGTCCGCGATTTCGTCCGCGTGGACAAATTATTATGACTAAATTATAAAACCACATAAAAATTTATTATAAACTAAACCCAACAAAAAAAACTGGTAATACATTGAAGAGATTTACATATTAGCTGTGCCCGCGGCTCCGCTCGCGTGCACTACACAATTATTTACAGACACTTACCGACTCGATTTTCTCCTGTACTTATTTATGAGCATGAAACAAGAGTAACAAAATTAGCAAATAACATTCACACCGGGACCAAATTGTACTAAAGTCATCTGTTTATAGTGACAATCAAACCCACGACCTCTGGCACTTGAATCCAATGTCCAAGCGAATAAGACAACGATGGCCCCCTTTTACATGGACCCCTCAATGCATGACAGTATCATGTCTAGACATCCACTGCTGGCGTTCCCCAGCACACCGAGTCTGCCACATTTAAGGTTGTCCATCCATCTGGCGGCGTCGCGTACCACACAGCCCATCTCCACTCCAGATCTCGTCTGCTTCCACGGCCGTCAGTTCTGCGGCTGATTTCACTTCAGTTTGCTAGCCAGTTTTTTGTTTTTAATATAATCTCGCAGCGTGACGTGCCCCTTAAATCAATTCGCTATAGCACGTCCGCGTACGCAATAAGCGTTGAAAGGTGTCTAACTGTAACCAAGTTCATTAAACACCTTTGCAGTTAACGCGATGCAATAATGTTAACATAGTTTGAAATATTGCTATTTTTTTACGTAGCAAACGTACAGACAGCTACATATATGAGGGTGGTGATTATAGCAAATCCCCCAATGGACAGCCCACCAAAAGTGGCATTCTATTGAGGAGGCTTATGTTCAGCAGTGGACCTATTTCGGCTGATGATGATGATGAAACGTACGCCTGATGGTAAGTGATCACTGTATCCCATAAACCTGCAGTCCAAAGACATGCCTGAGGACTATGTTAGAATGCCTCATCATGAGCCGAATAACCTCAGTAGAATGCCACTTTTGGTGGGCTGTCCATTGGGGTATTTGGCATAATCACCACGCTTGGTAGCAGCCGTATGGGTGATCGCCGTAATGATCTTGATATACACAAGTTAACGCTGTCGCAATCGCTTAGTCGCCTTGACGTCACCCACGGGAAGGTAGAATGCCTCGTGTTTCTGTAATTACACTTTCATTGCTCTACTTCCATTTGCTAGAGGGAAACGGGGACCTCTTTTCCTACTTAGATTTTTTACTTCTTTAATCTAATTGACCTGGGGCCCAAGGTGGCGTAGATTCAGTCTCACGGACTCGCCTACCTTCACTGGTAAGCGTTATGTGTTAGTGTACCTCTGTTGATTCTCGCTTCGAGGAATGGTGGAGGAAGAATGGTGAGGAGAGACAACAATTCATACCCTTGGTTGAAGACAGTCGTATCTTTCATACTAAATGTATGTAATGGTAAAAACCATGACTCCTACCAAAAGTACGAATTCATCATCATCATCATCATCAGGTTATTTTTGTCTCCACTGCAGGAGCACAACCCTCTCTCATCTGCCGGAGACAGACGGAGGATTAGAACTAGCATTGCTGTTTCTTGGAAGACATAGTTATAGGAATTCTCATAGCAGAATGATTTGGACTAAGATCGATGTGATCATTTTGCGATCTGGTCTTTCTGCTAATAGACATTAAAGTTCAAGTTATTACTAAATTTTAGTGATACTAGTTTACTATGTTATCAGGCCTTCATTACTCGCGATAAGTATCCCCGCCCGTACGAATAACAACGTTAAGGCGAGTGCCTTAGATACATTTTCGCGCGCTACGCGGCACATAAGACGCCGGCCGCACGTTGCGCGCTGTCTACAGAGTAATAACAACGTTTGAATCAAGTGCCTTAGACACATTTTTGCGTGTATTATCTGACAGTAGGTCATTAAAAGCGTAGGTATTGTCGTTTACTAGGGAGTGATGCATCTGTTAGGTAGTAACTATTAAGTAATCTGTGAGATTACACACCAACCAAGGTCTGTCCTCTAAAGTAATGAACCAATAGACATTGTCTTTGAATAAGTGCAGTTATTATGTACGAAACCGCCGAATATTAAAAGTTGCGCTTGCGCATAAAAAGTGAAACTTTGACCTGTCAAAAGCGTGACAAATCAACAACATTGATCAACCATTGATAAACGGCGTCAATGGGGTCGCAGTAGGCATAATAAACGACATATTAACTAACAAATAAACTGAACCTAAATAGTTTAAGATTAAAGTATCGCCTATAATTGTTTAGCTGTTCTAATCGCTTGGTGCGCCCGATTTCCTAGGGCTGGGAGCCTGGTGACCTGATTACACAGATTCATCCTTTTTTTAGGCACAGTCTCTCAAAAGATAAAGTACTCACCAAGGCCACAAAAGAGTGGACGTGGCAGGGTTGGCATGTTTTAAACAAAGTGTTTAAAGCAGATGTTTTAAACATATTTTTTATTATTTAAAACATGTTTTTTATTGTTTAAAACTGTTTAAATTGTTTAAAACATGTTTTACATAAACAAAAACTGTTTTTTATCCAACCCTGGGACGTGGTCAGATCGGTCTAAGAATGCGGTCTGACCACGGATACCGGGTGATTTTTAATCATTATTAATCTTTGAGTTGATATAATAAAAACATTTTGTATTGTATCAGCTAATCAATGTTTTTTTTTATTGCAGGCTTCCACCTGAGCGGCGTGGTTCGCGCGCCGGCAGCGGTGCCTCCGTGCTCAGAGCCCGAGAGACTATACAGGGTTACTGTCTCTTTTGACAGGTAATACACTTAATTGCTAGACCAGTCAATATTATATCCCTCCTATACTCGCCGAACTCAAAAAGCTATGAAATTTCCTTGTTGGGGTCTCCCAAAGAAGGTATTACCTATTGCATCAAATTACCAATAAATGAAATTGGTGACATTTCAAGAAACTAACCAGTGATACACAAAAAGTAACCTAATTGTAAAGATTTCAGGTAAAACAAGCCGCAAAAATAGTTTTTGTAAAAAATTAACTAGTTATTTGGACCCAGTTATGCAGAAATGTTCAATCCACAAGACGTCAATATTACGCTTTCCGGTCTTTGGTGAAAAGATCGATCCTACGAATCGAATCAAATCGTGGGGTTGAGATCGATCCAGGAAAAATCGAGGGACGAAAGATCGATCTGACGAAAATCGATTCGAATTTCCTATAGGATTAAGAAAACACCTGTTGCAAAACGATTTTCTATTATATTTTTCTAAGCTTAATTAAAGAAAAAAATCACTCATTCAATCCACCAACTCACTGAATGAATCAAACATCATAGCCCTCAGACAAATGAAATAGGTACAAGTTTAACCAGTCACAAAAGGTAAAGGAATTACGTTGGATACAGCCCTCTAGCACTGTCTGTCTCGCGTTCCTTAAACTGCCACCGGAGACTGGATGGTGAAATATTAAGAGAAAAATCGACCTCCGATCTCTCCATTTTGTGGCGATTTTAGATCGATCTTGCCCTCCAAAAGATTTATTCAAAAGTCGAAGATTGGATTGCCAAAAAATCGATTTTACCATTATGAACCTTAAATTGAGGTAATATTTGACCCATTGAACTGAGAAACCTCGTTAACAATAATATTTAAAAAAAAAATTACCTTGGACCAGGAAATAATTAGCAAGTCCTCACAAACTCGGTGGCAAACCTTTAAATTAAAGGAAAACAAAGAGTTTTTTTAATAAAAGGGCCACAATGCCCTTCGGCGATTGTGAAGAAGGCCCCGCTGGGAAAAAAGCCCTTTCATTCGCCAAAGGGCATCGCACTAACATAATACCCTTTGTCAAGACTAAGAAACTTTGTCACCTTAAATAATAGGCGCGATTGTCTCGTTTGGTGTGGGTACGCAATAAACTACGCTACGGAAAGATTTGTAAGGCTTTGGCATTAAGATCCTGAAGAAATAATTGTACGGTCGAATTATTTAGAACTAGCTGTTGCCTGCGACTTCGTTCGCGAGGTAACATTAACAATGCACCTGTGTTATAAACATTTTCTTAGTCCTAGTGCAACTTTACCCACATCACATCGAAATCTTTGGAATTAGGTTATTGGTATCATCTAGTCTCTGGATAAAAAAGGTTGTCAATTCGTGAAGAAACCGCTGTTTGCTATAATAGCAATCAGACATCATACACTAAGTTGCAAGTTTGGAAAAGAATATGGTCATTTCGAAAAGATCAAAGCCAATGATCCAAATAAGTAAGACCTCAACTTGAACTTTATATAGACGTGACAAAGTCTCAATAACTAATCCGTTCAATCCACAGATGCAAAATCACGGGAGTGACGTGCAGCTGCGAGGCACGTGACATATTCTGGTGCCAGCACGTAGTCGCGCTGGCACTGTACCGCATCAGGAACGCTGACTCCGTGCGGTTGCGAGTCCCTATATCAGGTGAGCATATACACCGGAAACCTTTACAAAGGGTATAGCCTGATTAGATGGGAAGGGCATAGGACCACAGCCAGTGCTGGGCTGATGATGGTACAAACCAAAGACCAGGAGAGTCCACGTGAGTTTTGCGGCAATTCACTAGAATCATGATAATACTGAGAGACTCAAAGAATACACGATACGCAACGAGGAAATCCTACAAAGAACTAGGGGGTCACTCTAGTTGTAGATAAATAAATATGTAAGGCAGACCACACCCAACTACTACACTGGCGAAATATGCAGCCATAGGCTATAAAATAGGCCCATAGTAGGGGTATATAGGTACACCTAACACCGATATACCCCAATGTGGAGCAATCCCATCCCACTAATATTATAAATACGAAAGTTTGGATGTTTGTTACTCAGTCACGCTTCAACCACTGGACGGATCGGGATAAACTTTGGCACACATATAAGTTAGGTCCTGGAATAGGCATAGGATAGTTTTTATCCCGAAGAACATCTAATTCCTATGGGTAAGCAAATTAATATGAATTTATGTCATTATTGAGGTTTTTGGGAACGATGATTACGAAAATTATATCTATTCAAGATGTATAAATATCGAAACCTACGCGGACGAATTCGCGGGCAAAAGCTAGTGTACAGTGCAATAGACCATCTGCTTAAATGACCGAAAAAACAAAGTATGTCTTATAACAACTTTTGCATAAATGTCTTATCGGTTTTTTTAAATAATAAAACCTCCGTGGCGGAACGAGTAGCTCTCGGTCTGCCACGCCGGAGGTTGCGGGTTCGAATCCCGCTAGGGGCAAATGTTCGTATGATGAATATGAATGTACCCAAGTCTTGGATGTTTATATAATTATAGTATATCTATCCGTTATCTAGTTACCATACCACAGGCTCTGCCTAGTATGGGACTGGATAATTGGTGTGAATGTCTGAGATATTTATTTACTTATTTATTTTATAATCGTTTAAGGATTGCTACTTAAACTAGAAAGTTTAAGTAGCAATGATTAATATAAAGCCTTCTTTTGTGTACTGATTAATAGATCTTATTGCAATTGTTTCTATTTATTTGAACAGCCTGTTTCAATTATATGATTATTATTTTAGCATGCATTGTTACCGTGATATTGATTATAACATATTCAACTCAGTCAGGTACTGCTGACTTCCCATCTCTTCATCTCTTTTTCATTCTTATCCATCAAACATGTCCACCTTATTAACTGGTAAGACTGTTGGCTCAAGAATGGCATTTTCCGCTCCAGAAACCCTGCTCCAGATGGACAGGCAGCAACTCCAGAAGTTCGTCCAGTACCTCATAGCGGAGCACCACACCGAGGTGTTGCCGACAGCGCAGCGGCTGGCAGACGAGGTGCTGCAGGCCAGGTCGGCGATCAACAGGATCTGTGGGGCTCCCGACCCTACGGCCGGGCCTCCTCCTGACGCGCACCATGCTTGGCACTTGGATGAGCAGCAGGTATAAGGACCATTATTTTATTTTATTTTTATTTTATTTATTCATTCTGAAACCTACAGCCAATTTACAAAAATATATAATACAGTATAATATAAATTAAACATTAGCCATTAACAGATTTCTAATATATAAACATTATTGCATAGGGTAATAAAAGTAGACAAAAGTAGGAAAGTACAGAAAAAAAAATATTAGATAGAAATTTACAATCAAATAGGAATAAATAAATTATCTACAATCTACGTCGTCGCAATGAGAGTTGAGTGCGTGTACGTGAGGAGTGTGTGTGTGGGGGTGCGTGTGCGCATGTGTGTGTAACTGGGCGAGAGATGCAAGGCAAGGTGGGGGGGGGGGGGGTCTGTGGTTAGAGCATACTAAATAGTTATCTCCTTGCATCGAATCTACAAACAATTATGTCAATGTGCGGGGGACAGGAACTGCACGGGGATTGGCTCGACCTAGGTCAATCATGATTGGTCGGAACTACAATGATGTTTGTCAGCGGTAGATGCACGGTGATGTAGCCAAAAAGTGTTAACATACTACCACGAGGCTAATTGGTCGAGGCGTTTGGCCTTTTGCACATTATAAGACACAAGACACCAGACAAGAAAAAGTTCTATGCGCGTGTCTGATCCGGCATAAGAAAACGTGTCTTGTAATATGTATGGTCTCATATAACAACCAATGCGACTGGATTTCTTATAAGGCATTTCTCATAAGACACAAGAAATTTTCTTATAATATGCAAAAGGCCTATCAGCCTGAGCTCGACATGCCGACATTTTTCAAGATTAAGATAATGACGGCTTGATATACTTTAAGTTTTCTTTGATGATGAGATTTAAGCTACTAGGTATTAAACGAGTTGACTCCCGTTTGATGATTAAAGTACCAGTGTCGCCTCTGAAGATCTGCTGTTGCCGCCAGAGGCGGTCTACTTAGTCTTCCAGATTCTTCCATAACAGTGTTAGCTTTTAACCCAAAATGATATTTAAGATTTGTTAATTTGTTACAGGTCTGCGAACAAGTACGAGCTTACTTATTACAGGGGACTTATTACAATGCAAACAAACAACTCAATTCATTATTTTCTAAGGTAAGTTTCGATACAAACTACGAGCGTTCGATCATAGTTGTATGGCGCACGTCACCGCCCACATCTTTCTATGTTCTGTGGTTGGAATACACTTTGATAGATTGATTATCGCCGTGTGGTTTTCGGTTCAGTAGGAGCACTCCAACTCTTCTCGTGGATGTCGTACAAGGCGACTAAGGGAATACATTATAAAACATCAATCAGGCCTCCCCGACCCGTGTGGCCAGCGCGGGGAGTGTAAGCCAAATCCTCCGTCTGTCTCCGGCAGATGAGAGAGGATTGTGCTCCTGCAGTGGAGACAAAAATAACCTGATGATGATGATGAAGATTGATTTAAGCCCCTTTGAGGTATAAGTTCATTCTAAATGAGCACCCATCCCTTTCAGTCGAATAAGAAGGCCATTTGACAAAGCAATTTTCTTACACTTCCTCAGCATTCGTTTTGTGAGGTGTTTTACCATATGCGATCGCATTTACCAGAAGGTGGCCTGAAGCGGCTGGATGCGGAGAGTGAAGGACCGGGTGTGGTGCCATTCATTGGGGAAGGCCTATATCCAGAAATGGATGTGTAAGGGCTGATATGATGATGGTGATCCCGTCTAACTCTCATAATCATTTCACATAAGTGAACATTGGCCTAATTCTTCCCCAGGTACGAGAAATGCTTCGAGCGCAAGACTCCAACGGCCCAAGGATGCTGATGCTCATGACTGAACAGTTCCTCTCGGACCCCCGGCTCCTCCTGTGGAGGAACCAGAACACCCCCATGACGGAGAAGTGCCGCCAGCTGTGGGAGCAGCTGGGAGCCCTGTGGGTCAGCATAGTGCTGGACCCAGCGCTGAATAACAAGCACCATAGGATACAGTGGAGGCATTTGCTGGAGAAATGGTCTGCAGTGGAAGTCTGCCCGACTGAGGACCCGGATTACAGGTCTTTTCCTTTGGTACGTAATCTTCTCTAACATGCTTTTGAGTACATAAAGATATAGTAATATATGTTTGTCATTTAAATTGAATATGATCAGAGCTCTAAGTGATCCATTGATGCAACCTCAATGAGGAGATTCCACGAAGAACTAGTGGTAAGCTGAAGTGACAGCGGACAGTTTTTTTTTATTGTTGATGGGTTTGCGCTTGACCTCAGTCTCACCTGATGGTAAGTTATGATGCGGCCTAAGGAGGAGCGCGCTTACCCAGAAGATGCCTATTCACTTTTCCTTTTAAAAGTTCCAAATTGTACTAAATAGGAAATACCCAAGCTGGCAGGGAGTTCCATTCGTTAGACCTCGCATTATGAAACAGGAAGCAAAACGCTTCGTGCGAGAACGTGGTATGTCTACTACATAAGGGTGAACCCTCACCACGCCTGGTAGAATCGTGTAATTCCTCACGTACGTCACATCAGTCTAGTGAAGACCCTGTACATGAAAACGCAGCATTGGAGTAGAGGGTGCTTAACGATAAACGCTGATGTTCCTTTCTTCCAGTATGCGAGAGAAAGAGAGCGGAACGAGAGAGATCGCGACAGAGACCACAGAGACAGAGATAGAGAACGGCATCGCGACAGGGAAGACAGGGATAGGGAAAGACTGCGGGAGAGAGAGGAGAGAGATCGGTAAGTGAAGATACTTCTCGTATAAAGCCATTCCAGAGTGGGGCGGTAGAGGTTGCAGGAAATATTTGTACTGCCCGCCAGCGCCAACGCCCTAGTGTGCGAGTGCTTGAACTAAAATTCAAACCTATTTCATAATAAGCTAATCTGTCCCATGTAAAATAATAGTGAGTTATGGAAATTATCACTGCACGCGGTTCACCCATTTGCACTCAACAAAGTTCAAACAATGCTAAAAATTAATCAGGATTGATAACAGTTTATGCAGATTTTTTTTAAGTTTTATCGCGAGCATATATCTAGATTAATCTGATGTATGGTTTTCTCTGATTGCCGTGTGGTTTCCGGTAGAGTAGAATAGGACCACTCCAACTTTTCCAGGGGGAGCCACGTGTGCGCTGTTCCACTCGCAAAGGTGTATCGGACGGGGTGAGTGAGGGAGACACTCTTTTTATTGCTGTGTCATGTTGAACTTGCCGTATGGTTTCCGGTAGAGTAGAATAGGACCACTCCAACTTTTCCCGTGGATGTCGTACAAGGCGACTGAGGGAATACATTATAAAACATCAATCAGGCCTCCCCAACCCGTCTGGCCAGCGCGGGGAGTGTAGGCCAAATCCTCCGTCTGTCTCCGGCAGATGAGAGAGGGTTGTGCTCCTGCAGTGGAGACAAAAATAACCTGATGATGATGATGATGAATCTGATGTAAATGATTGTTTGTCTACGTAATCTTTTCGATTGTTTCAAAAATTCGGCGGGGATATTATTGGGACTAAAATTATTTCAAAGTTTGATATAGCAAAATAACTCATTTACAATTGTTTAATATGTATCTTCTTTCTTTACAGAGAAAGACATAGAGAGAGACAAAGAAGAGAAATGCATTCCCATTCAGAGAGTTCTGATGAAGATTCTAGACCTAATAAGTACGTATTATAGTCTATATTATTTGCAGCATATTCTAGTAAAGACGTCCAAATAGTAATCTAAAGTCACCATATTAAACGGAAAGGATACGAATATCGTCAGAAATATCCCTCAGGAGCGATCGGTCTACTTATCCCATCGGTCTACTTGTCCGTGGTCAACTTTCCTTATCTGTCCACTGGTTTTTCCCCATTCGTCTAATTCCCGATCGGTCCACTTTCCCCACCGGTCTACTTTTCCAAACTGTCAATTTTTCATACTATTTGTTCTACGATTACCATATATAGCACTAGCTGTTGCCCGCGACTTCGACCGCGTGGACAACTTAACATCATAAATTATTATGTATTTCCCTTAGGAATGGGATGTTTTTTCGTGTTAAAAACTATCCTATGTCCTATTCCAGGACCTAACCTATATTTGTGCCAAGTTTCACCACGATCCGTCCAGTGGTTGAAGCGTGATTGAGTGACAAACATCCAAATATCCAAACTTTCGCATTTATAACATTAGTAGAAAGTAGTATTACGGACGATGGTACCAAAGTCTGTTGCCACGGTGGCCACGAGATGGTCATCGCAAGCCGAAAGAGAAGGACGAGGTGGATGACTTCCTGCAAGACTTGTTGCCACAGGAGTATCTCGAGCGGGATTTAAGTAAAAAAGGGGGCTTCCTCGAGTGGGACTGCAAAAAACAAATCTAGGTAGTCCAGGCGCTCGGCTACCTGATGAAAGGAGGATTAGGCGGACCGTGTTGGAGAAGACCTTTGCCAAAATGGACGAAACATAAAGTAGATTAATATGTCGTAGGTTCCTGGTTCCGCCGAACATGTGGGCTCCCAAATTGAGTTTAACGACGTTACAAAGTTTTCATGTTTACTGGCTTAAATGACACTACATGAATTTACACTACATCAACAAGTAACGATTTTAGAAGGCAGACGATCCGTCCGTCTAGTGCCTGCGCACCGCACGCGTATATAGCGAACACTCTCGAGTCTGCGCCTGCACCAGTCCTACCAGATGTTCCGTCAGCGCGTGCTCGCGACGATCGCCGAACCAAGCCGAACGACGCGCCGAACACACACTGTGCCTTCAAATCAACTCCTCTTTTATTATTTCGCCGACATATAAAGACTACGTACCAAAACTTACTGTGTATTTATATTAATACCAAAATATGTCTATAACCGTATGTATGTTTTACTTTCAGCTATGAACGTGAATACAGGAGAGCTAGTAAGAGATTAAGACTACACAACCAGAGGCCGACCTCGCAACTTACGCCGCGAACAGTGTTCCATAAGTAAGAACTGTTTTTTTATACGTGATTTTTATGGCTTCGCATGTCAGTGAAATGAGCCAATGTCAAAGTTAGAGAAACGAGAAGATGATAAAGAATGTCAAAATATTGTTCTCCTTAGAAACAAGAGTCTCAGAGTCACATTCGCGTCCTGGAATAGTAGTAAATTGTTGGGGAGGCCGAGAAAGTGAACGATTCTCAGCCAAGTGATTTTGAATAACGAGCCTTCTAAAAATACGAGTCTGAATCGTCCTTTCCGCCGTAGCTATACATAGTGCTTTTCACTACTACTGCAAGGAAAAAAAATCCGAGAATGATTATGTTTTCTTATTTTTTCACAAGAAAGTATGTTGAAGAAACCTTAACGTTTTTTTGGAGGTTCCGTACCATTATCAGCTGTCAGTAAGACATAAAAATATATTAGAAAGTCTATTGTCACACCTAAATCTTTTCCCTTTCCCAAACACAATCTCACGCCACATCTTTTCACTCTCCAGAGCACTGGACGCAGTAGACATATCGTGGGAGAACGAGCATCTGAAGAGCATACTGGGCAGCGACGAGTACTGCGACCCCGAGAAGCCTGAGAAGGCGGGCGGATCCGGAACCACCACTGCGGTGCCCTACCCGAAGTTCAACGAGCTTGGTCAACCGCTGTGGCATGGTAAGCATTTACCATATGGAATGCGTTTGAAGGATATTAATAACATGCCATGTCCGGAATCCATTGAGTTTAAATTACATATCACAAAACAGTAAACCACTTTCAGCGATTCACTCAGCTATGGTACAGTTTCGGCCATAGTATCTTAGTATTGATATTCACCATTGCGTAGTGATATTTAGTATTCTCTGCCATAGATGTGTATAAAGTAAGAGAGCTATTTCTGCCAACAAACTGTATTATACAGTTTGGCGGAGTTATTGTATGTATATTTTTTAAGAGATGAATAAATGATTTTATTATTATATGAAATTTCCCAAAAGAATAGCAGATCATCATAATAGTTCGACACCAGAAATATTTTGAAATACATGATCACACAATATTTCTAAATAAACTAGCGTCTGGTCGAGGCGTCGATTGACCAAAGGGCTGGGCATTACCTCGCACAGAGGATAAGCCTCACAATACAGCGAGGTAATGCTGCCAGCCTTTTGGGCACGCTCCCAGCGGTGGGGAGCTTGGAAGCAATTTTTTACCTTTAAATCTTTTTGTTCCTTTTATTATTAGTATTCTAGTTTTATTTAATTCATGTAATTGTCGTAATAATATGTATACAATATATTTCACACCATCTAAAAAAAAATAACTTATATAAGACAATATTATTGAGTTTTCAAGGAATTACACAATACAACATTTCCTAAGTATTGGAAATGTCAATTTCTATTTTCTGTACATTTTATTTCATAGTTGACATTGACAAATACAAAAGATAGCATTTTAAGTGATTGGTACTGATTTCAACATATTTTTTAAACTTTAATGTAAACATTTATTATTAAAAACATACAGTCGAATTGAGAACCTCCTGCTTTTTGGAAAATGGTTAAAAACAGAGGAGTTGGGTTGAACAGTCTGTATTTTGGAAGGTGTTTTTATTAAGTACCTTAGATACTGAGGGAAATTTCTTCAATGAAGTGTAAATTTATGGCACGATTGTGAAAAAAATGGAAACGGAAAAAATTCTACAAAAAAAAAGTTTGACATCCAAAAGGGAAATCTATATACATATTTTATTTCATTCCAGAACACTTACCGGTAGTGGGCGCTCGAATAGAGGCGCTGCGAGCGCACGGGCGCGCCCCGGCCGCGCTGCGGCTGGCCGTGAGCGCCGCGCGCGCCATGAGACATCGACAGGTCCGTGCCACGAAATAGATTAGTTCACTTGTCTATGCTGGGTGTTTTTTTTTCGATTCGGAGTTTTATGTCAAAGTCGTAAAATGTCCAGTGTAGGGATACGCAAAAAGATAAAAGTATCGATACTGTACTCGATACCAGACGATAGTATCGTATCAAAAGTATCGATACTACTCAGTATCGAGTACTTTTTTCATCATCTTAGAAACAGTGTCGCAAAATTAATAATAAAAAAGTGTAATACCAATAATAATAATCTGTCTCTATTTATTTATTACAATAAATATTGATCTAATGGTACAAAAGTATCGATACTACTCAGGTATCGATACTTTTTGCGGATCCCTAGTCCAGTGTCTAAATTTTGTTCAGATCGTTAGAAGTCCAGTCGTGCCACGTCTAAGTCTTGAACCGTCCTATTTAATGTGTTTACGGCTCTGGGTGTAATCCTCAAGTGTCGCTGGTGATTATTCCATAAATCTATAAGATATCAAAAAGTTTGTACTGATATCGAAACTATGCTGCCTAATTAGTAAAATGACATCAATAACTTTGTAAAGCGAAACACGATATATGCAAAATTTTGATTTTAAAGACTCGTATATATTTACTATGAGCCTCAACGAGAAACTTTTATTTCATTATTTTGAGAGATATTAAGAAACTATGGTATAACTAATTCGTAAAACGATTACTCTAAAATCCAAAAGTCATGTTAATTATTTTTATTTCTCCTTGGTTATTTACAAGGTAGGTATTTCAGGGTAGGTATGTCGTCGTCTGGACATTTAAAAAACAGTTTGAGCTCGAATCAATCAGATCAATCCTGTCTTTCATGTCAATCTATCAATCGTGTCCTCAATCATCAGTCCCTGCAACCATCAGGATACTTATTATGATACATAGACGAGTCCTTTAAGATAATATTTTTATTTACCTTTGCCTGACGTTTTATTATAATACCTATTATGATAGGTATAAATACTAATACAAAAATTCATTAGAACGGCCAACATTATTACGTAATTCTATACAATCCCATCTAATTCCAGGAGGTAGCCCAAAACAGATGGCACGAAGTCGGCTCCGGAGAAGCTTCCTCAAGCGGCAACATCACCTCCCCGTGCTCAGGACCAGAGAGCTGTTCGGGCATGTGCGGGGAGAGGGTGAAACTGTCGCTGGTGTGCACACACATGGATGGGGGAACGTGTCTGGCGGGGGGAGCCACGTGTGCGCTGTCCCACTCGCAAAGGTGTATCGGACGGGGTGAGTGAGGGAGACACTCTTTTTATGGCTGTGTCATGTTGAACTTGCCGTGTCGTTTCCGGTAGAGTAGAATAGGACCACTCTAACTCTTCCCGTGGATGTCGTACAAGGCGACTAAGGGAATACATTATAAGACATCAGTCAGGCCCAACCCGTCTGGCCAGCGCGGGGAGTGTAGGCCAAATCCTTCATCTGTCTCCGGCAGACGAGAGAGGGTTGTGCTCCTGCAGTGGACACAAAAGTAACCTGATGATGATGAACAAGGTGCCATATAACACCTCGTACCTATCTGCGATTACCCTCAGGATGCTGTTTGGGCTGCTCCGAACTCTCTGTAGTAAAGATGTTATTTTTTTTAAATAATAATATAGTAGCTTACACATGTACATCTAGGTGTAGTGGAGACAAAAATAACCTGATGATGATGTTGATGTTGAACTTACACTGCACGTATTGGGCAGCGGCGTATATTTGTCAGACAGCCTTCTGCGCAACGGACATGTTCAGAATGTTTCTACAGGACCTGGAGGGGCAGAACTGTTAGCCCAAATTTAACAGTTTCTTAGGCAGACTAAAAATGAAAGCTAGTCCCACAATTCGAAGACAAAGAAGTCCACAATTCGCGTCACTTATTCCTTTCACAGGTTGACCGACGACCTGAAGAAGGTGGCCGGCAGCGGCTGGATGCTGGACCGGGTGTGGTGGCGTTAATCGGGGAAGGCATATGTCCAGCAGTGGACGCTCACGGGCCGTCATGATGATTTATCAGTATCGACTGGATTCTTGATAAATTCGTGTCTCTGCTTCCACTGCTTCATATTCACTTTGAAACCTCATCATCATCAGCCTATATACGTCCACTGACATAGGCCTCCCCATAGAATGCCACTTTTGGTGGGCTGTCCATTGATGGATTTGCCATAATCACCACGCTCGACAGGCGGATTGGTGATCACAGTAATGATCTTAATATACTCAAGAGAACCTGCTGCCCATCCCTGGTGCAAACCCTCAGTCGCCTCGACGATACCCACGGGAAGATTTGGGATTAAAGCCTCAACTGAAAGTCTTGTATGCTTTCAGATAGCAGATGTTGGACTGGGTGGACCCTGGAGGCAATATGGTGCGTGTACGAGTGTCTGGCGGACGCGTGCCTGGCGCCGGACGACCAGCGCGCCTCGCCCAGGCTGCACACGTACATAGACGAGGAGCCCAACACTGGCCTTCCACCGAGGTGAGTTGGGGGTACGCTCTGTGCCGGCTCCGCTCGCTGGACTGCACAACTATTTACCGACTCCAACTCCGACGCCGTTCCCACTCTCCCACGCCTCCTACAACTCCAAATGTTGTCCTAAAGTCTTAACTCATCGCAATTTGAATTGCACCGAACATTATAATTTTACTTCTGTCTACTTCCTCATGAATGTATTTGAAAACTAAAAATTCCCATAAGTTTTGATTTAGTAAGCCGATTACGATGAAGTAAAGACTAAATGTTACTCTGAGTTGAATCCTATCTTTTTGTAAAAAGTTCACCAAAATCGGTTTATTTGTTTTTACGTGATGCGTGCGCAAACTAACTAACAAAAATTTAAAAAATTACCTTAATGTATTCCTTATTTACTTATCCTTAGATCCCCAAATATACTCGTATATATTTTCAAATATTTTCAATGTACAGACACTCAAAGTTTACGATTAGTCACACCTGATGGTAACTGACGATGAGGCCTAAGGTGGAGCGCGCTTACCCAGAAGATGCCTTTTCACTCTTCCTTTAAAAAGATCCAAGTTATACTTGTCCGGAAATACCCAAGCTGGCAGGGAGTTCCATTCTTTAGAGTGCGCATTATGAAAGAGGAAGCAAAACGCTTCATGCGAGAGCGTGTTATGTCTACTACATAAGGATGAAGTCTCTCACCACGCCTGGTAGTCCGGTGATGGAAGGGGGATGGGGGAATGAAATTGATTTTGAGATTGTGCGAGATATTATAATAGTAGATTGTATCATACATAAGGGAGCAAAATAATATTTTTACGGCGAGGACGCTTTTTTTAATCCAGAGCGAATTGAGGGATTCTTTAGTAGAATCCTGAACGTAGCGAGGGATTCAAAGTACGTGGCACGAGTCAAAAATATTATTTTGCGCCCGAGCGATACACTCTACTTTTCATCACCCTCTATGAGAAAATACATTTCTAACAATCCGTGAAAATTGACGAAAACGCAGGCTGTAGTTCGCGCGTTTTTTTTTATTGACCCGGCGGCGCGACCATGGGCCGTCGTACCAGCCAGTCTTTATTCAAACAATATTTGCGTTCGCATTCTTTGGCGCTGAACACTAAGATGTTCCAAATAAAAAAATTCGCGGCAACGATAATTGCGGCTCACTTAAAAGAGTATTAAAAACTCATTACTGCCCGCTAAATGTTTCTTATAGAAAACACCACCTTTGGGTGCACTTAAAGGCGAACCAAGTCGTCCTTTTCAAATAGATGGGATGAAAATATTTATATCTAATAAATAAAATCGTAAACATCGCGTGTCTTTACATTGAAATTATTTACAAAAAAAATTAGGGGTCTAAGGATAATGTAGGTAACAGAACACATTTCAATCATTTTTGACATTTTCGTCTGTTTGTCTCGCAGTAAATAAAATAGGAAACTTGAGTATAGGATATTATGGAATGAGACTTTATATGTTCTTAAATAATGTGAACCATGATGAACTAAATTCACCAAAACCAACGGACATCGAGGCAGACGAGAGCGAAGAGTAGAAGACTGCGTGTGGAAAGGCGTAGCAAATAATACAAACCCCGGTCAAACTGACCTCGATCTACACTGGATAATCTGTTTGCCTGTTCCATCAGATACCAACACGTTCCAGTGGCTGGCAGCAAGAACCCTGAAGAGACGTACTTGGCTTTGGCGTTGGAGGCGGCGCTCCTGGGCCTCGGCGTGCAGAGGATGCTGCCCAGCGGCCTGTACGCCCAGGAGCGGTACTGTAAGCAGGTAAGTGGTTGCCATTTGATAACTTGCCTAGAATAGTTATAAATGAGTTCCCAATATGCGAAATATGCAGCCATAAGCTATAAAATAGTTCCATAGAGCGGTTATAACCATATCTTTACTTCAGTCTCACGCGTGCCGTATTTTAAACACATTTTATGCCTCGCGGCCACGTTTCTAGTGAGCAGATACAGTTGGTAACCGCTTGCAGATTTTTTTGTCAATGTTTACCTGACCTTGACACGGCGCGAAATGAGTAAGCGTTTGGTAGGCACGCGGGTCGCTCCTCCTTCACCTTTCTATCTTGATATAATTTCTATGGGTATATCTGTGTTAGTACATCTAACACCGATATACCTCCACTGTGGATCTATTAAGCTGTAAAACAGCTGCATATTTCGCCAGTGGGCTGGTTAGGTTGAGAATGACTACTACTCCTAGTAGGGATTTTAAGAAAGTAAAAAAAAAATCTCATTAATGATGTCCTCTCATTTCTTTCTAAATTTAACTCTATTTCCAACAAAGGCCCTCCACCTCCCATGGTCCTTTCAACCTGGGGGGGGTGCCCGGTACTTGCGGTAGAGCTCTTTCCCGGTGCACCCTGCTCGATCCCCTACAAGTTTTCTTCATTGTCCCTTCCATTGCACTGGTGCACATTCCTCTACTGTATTCTATTGCCAACAGGAAGAACGTCTGATTGGCCAACTGCAGCGCGTGGAGGGCGAGGCGGCGGCGGGCGTGAGCGCGCGCGTGGCGGGCGCGCTGCTGGCCGGCGGGCCGTCGTCGTGCCTGGGCGCGCGCGTGCATCCCCGCTCGGCGCCCGCGCACACCTTCGCCAGGTTTCTGTTCCTGACGCTGCTTCCGACCGACCCCGAGCTCGCGTACCGAGTGGGACTGAGGGCGATGAGGTTTGTATAACTTCTTACTGGATACATAACCGGGAACGTGTCTGGCGGGGGGAGCCACGTGCGCGCTGCCCACTCGCAAAGGTGTATCGGACGGGGAGAGTGAGGAAGACACTCTTTTTATGGCTGTGTCATGTTGACCATGCCGTGTGGTTTCCGATAGAGTAGAATAGGACCACTCCAACTCTTCCCGTGGATGTCATACAAGGCGACTAAGGGAATACATTATAAAACATCAATCAGGCCTCCCCAACCCGTCTGGCCAGCGCGGGGAGTGTAGGCCAAATCCTCCGTCTGTCTCCGGCAGATGAGAGAGGGTTGTGCTCCTGCAGTGGAGACAAAAATAACCCGATGATGAATATACATACACTTGTCTATGCCAAACTAGGGTTTTCTTTTATACGAAAGGATTAGGACCGCCTCATTGAACTGGTTTGGTCGTTAGACTCGAGTGTCAGAGGTTGTCGGTTCGATTCCCCCCGGGGACAGTCAACTTTGTACAAGTTGGTACTGGTTTGGATGTTATATTTATGAATTGTTATATCCTTATATGTTTGTTTATATGTATAGTGTATGTTTTATGTTTTTAGATAAATTGTTCAATACTTACAATATATGCGTCGGAAATTCATATAGCCGGATTAACCATGTCGGGGCCCCAAGGCAATGCCCTTTATGCCGTGTTCTAACTTCCTGAAATATAGTTTTTCTACCACAATGCAATGCTCCGCACGCGTGGACTACTCACTTTCAATCCGACTACGACTACGACTCCGACCCCGAAGCCCACGCCCACTCCTTTTTTCACTCTCAGAAACAGACTCGGGGAGCGGGGCCACTCGCCGATGCGAGGCCCCTAGGCAGTTGCCTATACTGCCTAATGGATGTCTTACTCCAGGATCTGATCTATATGTGTGCTAAGTTTCATCACGATCCGTCCAGTGGTTGAAGCGTGATGGAGTAACAAACATCCAAACATCGAAATATCCAAATTAGGAGGATTCATTTCTCACATCGCGTCGTGCTGTACCACAGCGTGTAAAATAGCAATAAATAGGATATGCCTTTAATTATTATAGTAGATGTTATATCCAAGTACGCTTTGCGCAGACTGCCCATGGTGGAGGAGGCGTACGCGCTGGACGGCGCGGGGGGCGGCGCGGGCGCGGCGGCGGGCGGCGCGGGGGGCGGCGCGTGGCACACGCTGCAGCACGCCGAGCAGCAGCAGGCGGCGCTGGCCAGCGCGCTGCTAGGTCAGTACTTCCGCAATCAGCTCTCCAGGTTACTCCATGCACCTCCTGTGCGAGCGGGGCCCACTGCCTACATCGCAGCTGATTCGTATGCGGCCATGTATAGGTGTATGGTAAAAAGGTGTTTATTAAAGTGGCAGTATCCTGCGATGATTCCGACCACTGTATGTTTAACGAGTCAATAAATTTTGTTCTCCGCCCTCCCCTTCGATGAAAACAATCGATAGTTTTTGTGGTGAGTCTCATTACATTGAATGGCTGTGTTGCATATTTACTGAACATCATTATGTTTTCTGGCAGGCGCCGCCCGCGGCAACCCCGGCCGTCTCCGCGCGGCGCTGGCGGCGGCGCAGCGGCACGTGCGCAGCGCGGCGCAGCTGTTCCGGCTGGCGCAGGACGCGCTGCGGCACGCCGCGCCGCCCGACGCGCCGCACCACCACCGCGACCTGCTCGCCGCCGCCTTCGAGCTGGGGCTACAGGTACACACTACACCTGGACAATATATCTACACACACCATCTACACACTCCATCTACACACACCATCTACACACGCCATCTACACACGCCATCTACACACGCCATCTACACACGCCATCTACACACGCCATCTACACACGCCATCTACACACGCCATATACACCGCTATCTACACACGCCAACTGCACACGCTATCTGCACAAGCTATCTGCACACGTTATCTGCACAAGCTATCTACACACGCCATCTACACCGCTATCTACACACGCCAACTGCACACGCTATCTGCACAAGCTATCTGCACACGTTATCTGCACAAGCTATCTACACACGCCATCTACACATGCCATCTACACACGCCATCTACACAAGCTATCTACACACGCTATCTACACAAGCTATCTACACACGCTATCTATACTTAGCTGTTTGACCAATGATATGGCAGGATCATAAAAGCATCTACGAGGTACACCCTTCGAACTGGCTCTACATGTAATATACACACTTCACCTACACACTCTATCTACACTGAGCTGTCCAATGATATTGCAACATCATAAAAGCACATACAAAGTACGTGCTTTGAAATATCTCCCAATGTCAGAAAGTGACTCTTCAAAATTAAATCACATTTTCCTTATTAACCCATTAATTGTTGTTCTAGGTACTAAGGATGACATTATCGTCTGTCAACTGGCGGAGACGAGAGATGGTCCGCTGGCTAGTAACATGTGCAACGGAATTAGGCCTAGATGCATTGCTCTCTATTATGCAAAATTGGTGAGTAATTGTCTGCTTTACAAAATTTCTTCTGAGGATATGCCACAGTAGAGCTCATATATACCGAGTAGGGAATGCCTATATTTGCCGTGTGGTTTCCGGTAGAATAGAATAGGACCACTCCAACTGTACCCGTTGATGTCGTACAAGGCGACTAAGGGAATACATTATAAAACATCAATCAGGCCTCCCCATCCCGTCTGGCCAGCGCGGGGAGTGTAGGCCAAATCCTCCGTCTGTCTCCGGCAGATGAGAGAGGGTTGTGCTCCTGCAGTGGAGACAAAAATAACCTGATGATGAACGCCTATATCGCCGAAAGTATTGTGGCGCAATTTAGGAAAGCCTATATCCAGCAGTAGACTGCGACAGGACAATGATGATGATAAAAGCTCTTACCTCATCTTGTTTCGCATTACCAATGAAACTTTATTTGAGCTTCAAATGTCCATCACGAACGTGAAAACTCTTGTCGTTCAACAATAAACATTCGTCCTTTCACCTAGATGTAGAATTAATTCGTTCAAAAACTTAGCATCCTCTCTGTGATAGTATGAATAGATCCTCGTTACTGGTCATCGTGAATTCGACACAGAAACAGTTTAGGCCATCTTAGAATCCAAGAATTGTCTTTCTTATTATACCTGGGTCTGACACGAGAATATTTTGATTTTGTTCAACACAGCTTGTCGCTCTAGTCATCTGTGACCACGATCGAAACGTTGGGCTAAGGTGTATAAAAATATTCACGTGTAAGACTTGTATCGTTCGAAAAACGTCCACTGCTGACATAAGCCTCCCCAATAAATGCCAATTTTGATGAGCTGTCCCAATTGACAATCCCCCAATGGGGATTTGCCGTATTCACCACGCTTGTCAAGCGGATTGGTGTTCGCAGTAATGATCTTAATATACACAGGAGAACGCTACTGACCTGGTGCAATCCCTTGACGACACCCACGGGAACATTGAGAGTGACAGTATTCTAAGCTGGAAACCAGCCTAAAATAATGTACAAAGCGCGAATGTTTATAATGTACAAATTCTTTCTTCACAGGTACGAATTATTCACGCCAACGGAGGCGACGGGCCCAGTGGCAGCGGCGGCCATGTCGCACGCGACCGCTTTACGGTTGGGATTAACATTTGAGCAGCAGGAGAAACTGAGCGCATGCGCAAGGACGCTGGCTCTGCAGTGTGCTGCTAAGGTATGTGGTTTAATGCCTTTACAGTAACTTTCTTTGGGTTAGAGTCACGGTTATACTCAAGTCTTTGTGTTATCAAAGATGTATAATAGAAACCCCAAAATGCATCCTTGTGGTGCACTTAGGATAAATTAGGTTATCTTATATGCACACAAATTTTATTTTAGGTGTTTAATTTGATGTTTTGGTTACTGTTTTTTTTTTAGTTCCCACCTTATTATTTCTTATTATTCAAAGTGATCGATGAAATCAAACGCCATTCTAAAGTCAAAGAACTTTAATTTTGTATCTAAACCAATATTAAACCCGATTCTGAAGGCACAAAGTTAAAATTTGACAACACTGAAATTGTTTCCATGCCTATCACATAGCGGGAGCGGGTATTTCATCGTAATCGGCTAACTCAATCAAAAGTTATGCGAGTTTATAGTTTTAAAACACTCACATACATTAATTACATTGGTACCAAGCCGATTACGATGAATTTGTTGCATACGTATGCAACAAAGTAATGCTCGGCGGAATTTGGATAGCGACGGATTAGTTAGGAGGACTACATTTGGAACGACGAGGGTAAGAGAGAAAGAGGTTTAGAGGGGAGGGTTAAGGGGAGGGTTGAGAGCAGAGTTAAGGGGGGTAGGAGCGGGACCTGGAGCGGGAGCTGGACTTGGAGCTGAACCTGGGGTGGGGGTGGCGGTGAGAGTGGGAGTGAGAGCGGATTCTGTAGACCACACGAGCGGAGCCGCGGGAACAGCTAGTTTTTAATGTTCCTTCGAAATCCGCCTTCGAATTATATTCAAGGCATTTTAAAGACAAGAAATCAAGTGTTTTTGTCTTTAACATGAGTATGCGTGTGTTTAGGATCCGCCCGGTTGCGCACTGAGCGCCCTGTCCGTCTGCGAGGGCTCCGCCGGGGCCTTCGAGGCGGCCTGCGCGGCGGTGGGCGGCGCAGCGGCGCGCGGTGCGCTCGCCTCCAGCCAACTGTTCGCCGTAGCCCGGTACATGGAGCAACGAGGTCAGCCGGCCAGGGCGATGAGACTCGCTACTCTTGCAATGAGGAATCTTCATTTACATTATAATCAGGTTGGTGTTGTTAGTGGAACATATTTAAATACTTAATTTTTTTCAGCGTTTTGGGAAATTGCTCTAGCTCTTGTGTTTTTATTTTATTGTTAAAAATAATTTACACATGTCTGGCATTGAAGCGTCTTATACAAATACATGGCAAAATCCAACCAGTTTCTACATAATAAAATTAAACTGATGTAAAGTAAAGTCCGGAAGTGGAAGTATAAGTAAATAATTTTAATAATAACTTGACTAACTGGCAGGTCTGCACTGAATATGGTTCAGCAATTTTATTACCTATATACAGTTTAATCTTAGTCAAAAAATAGTTATTCGCTATGTCTTGATTATTCAAGCGACTGATTATCTAAACCTGCCACTCGTGAAGTGAAACCAAAGATTCTCGAATTTTGCACATCCTGGTCACGGCACCAAAATTGTAACATGCCTTTAAAGACTTTGCTAACGTTTCATATTTTGTTTTCCAGGACAGTCACCCAGCTATAGCGGACATTCACTGGGCGGTAGCATTAGCTCACTCATTGGGCCGAGCAGAGCTGCAAGCAATGCTACCATTGCTGGTTAAAAACGTTCAATGTGCGCCTGTGTTGGTAAGTTTATCAGTATTTGTTTATGGAGATAACTTCTCATCGTATACATGCTATAAAAAAGGTTGCAACTTACCTAGGTATTTTCTTAGGTTTAAAATCGTACATCTCTCCAGAAAATACGCATGATTTGTTTCATACCAAATAGTTTGTTTTGCTCTAGAGAAATGAGCACTTCGGTACACTTTTTTTTTTATTGTTGATGGGTTTTTAAAGTCAAAGAAGAAAAATAATGTTTTCTTACGAGACTGCCATTGAGTTCCTTGAGTCACAAGCCCTATAAAACGACTTCGGCCACATTCGAAGGACGCTTAAGTTTCTCTTTTTCTGACAAACTTGTACTTCTTCATCATTCCATATTGGACAGATCGTCAATTTCTCTTTTGACAGAAAAAGATGAATTTATATTTTTATGTCAAACTAGCTGTTGCCAGCGACTTCGTCCGCCTGGACCACTTAACATCACAAATTATTATGTATTTCCCGTAGGCAAGAGATGTTTTTTCGGGATAAAACTATCCTGTCCTATTACAGGACCTAACCTATATGTGTGCCAAGTTTCATCACGATCCGTCCAGTGGCTGAAGCGTGATTGAGTAACAAACATCCAAATATCCAAACTTTCGCATTTATAATAGGTACGAGTATTAGTAGGATATTCGTTAAGATCCTTACGCTGTTTCGTTGGTTCGAAAGTATATCGCATGAGAATATGCAATATATGAGAATACCTTGTTATTTTCTAAAAAAATATATAACTATACCTACTTAAACGTAAATAGTAGCCTACTCTGTCTACGTACATAAGTGACCAAAAGATATAAATATTCTTTACATTTTGTTTCTGTCGAACGTGGAGTAACTTCTGTAAGTCGACATGCGATAAATAATAAGTAACGATAATTTATCTGTCGAAAGTGGTCTTTCGAATGTGGAATCTATTGAGTATAGCCAAAATACATCATGCTCACGCCTTAGTCTCAGAGGGATAGACAGAGACGATGTATCGCCACTTTGCGCAATCCAATTTCCTTCGCCCTTTTGGCGACTTCCTTAGCCCTCCGTGTATAGCCAAAATAATAAAAAAAAACAATATATTTTTATTATCTATGTTTGTAGTCCGACGTGCTGCGGCGGTGCTGCGTGGCGGCGGCGGGGTGCTCCCGCGGGGTGGCGCGGCCCGCCCCCCCGCGCCCGCCCACGCCCCTGCGGCCCCTGCTGGAGGCGGCGCTGCGCGCGTACGCCTCCACCACGCACGCGCGCCTCGCGCACATCTCCCCGCGACACTACGCGGACTTCGTAGACTTCCTTGGTAAGTTTAGCTCACTTTTTAGGTTATGGGCCTGTAACGATGCGCGGTTTGGAGTATCTTATCTTGTTAGGGGGCCAGGAGGACCGGCGACACTTCGACCTTTCAGGATTCCGAGCCGATTTAGTGGACTTCACACACGCCTTAAAACTTCTTCGGGTTTGGAGTAAGGAAAGAATCAATCAAGATACTCACAGTTTACAATCCAAATAATTGCCACACAACACTATTCCTGGCCAGGCAATTATTTCACTTATATATTATATTCATTCCTTATGTATATTCACAACAATCGTCCTTCCATATTTACGGAGCGCGCTCGACAGACTGTGCCGTGGTCCAGCGATGACGCGAGTCTCTTTTTATTGATGTGTGATGTTAAGTTGTCCACGCGGACGAAGTCGCTGGCAACAGCTAGTCAACAATATAAGTGCTTCTCTTTCCAACTAAAGCAAGAACTGCACAAGCATTTCTTGTCGATGGGTGTATTGATCACGTGAGCGCTCTGTTCACATACAAATGGGCATCCATTTCCGTGGACTGTACTGTAATTTATATATTGTAATATTTGTTAAATAAGGAAAAAAACGGCAGCCAAACTATCGCCAAACTATCGGCAACCAAAGTCCTCATCTTTACCTAGTAATATTTAGTATTCTCCGGTTCCGGTTCGTTTCACTTGTTAACTGGATCTCGATATTGTTTCAAACGATTATCTATTGATTTGATTTCATAATAAATGTTTCAAGTGTCAGGCGACCCTCATTCTGTGAAGTATTTTATAGTTTTTTTTTATTCAACAGGTAAGGCCCGTGACACATTCGCGCTAGCTCATGACGGCCCACACCAATTCGCCGCGTTACTCCAAGAGATAAAACTTAAGTATAAAGGCAAAAAGAAACTCATGTTCCTCGTCAAAGAGAGGTTTGGTTGAACGAAGCAAATATTAGAAGTTATAAATTGTATTGAAAGCTTTGAATTGAGTGAAATCGGCTCCTGGGATTGACAAACTTATCTGTGCGTGCGGCGGAAAATGGAACTAAGCTTCACTTCTATACAGATCAGCTTTTGATATAGCTACTAACGCCTCCTTTGCGTGCACCGATAAATGTGTAGATTCGTTCTTGGCTCCCGATGTTAATGTGACCACTCATATTTTTTTCCGGGACAAGTCTCATTGTGAGAGGTCCCAGAAATACGGATCCGCCCATATTTTTTTTATTTACGTGTTGAAATCAGTTTCAAGGTACAAATAAACATCTGAAAATAATTATAGTACCTAAGGGATTAAAAAAATGTGCAATCAATTGTTTTTGTTCAATTTTTTTATCATTTTTGTTATTTTTGTTCGCAATTTCCAACAACTTGTTTAGTACGGTGTCTATATTACAAAGAAATCTAGGACAAGTGTCTATCATGTTGTTTAGCTTAGACTTAAAACAAATATTTAACCAAGAATGGTGTAAATGTCAGAAATATTTTACCAAAACGGTAAATGTAATTTTTTTACCAAAATGGTAAATGTAATTACCTCATGAACTGCAACTCAACCGAGTTTCTGTCGTGTACCAAACCAGTCTAATCTAAAGTATTATTTTTGTTTAACGTTTTTAGATGTAAACTGAACTCATAAATGTCATTTTTACTTTGTAAGTAAATGTGTAATGATCTCAATGATTCCATTTTGTGTAAATACCTTAGGCAATGTAAATATAGTGTAGATTTAAATTTAGAGACAATTAGGTATTTTTATGTAGCCATTTTGGGTGTTGTGCAAAAGTTACACTGTAATAAATTTTATTGATAACTGAACATTTGTATTAAATATTTCTTGAAAAGTCAGCCATTTAAATAATATTTGCACAACATGCAAATGTATTTAGTAAGTTAATAGCGCGCCAATAATTATTAGCGTCCAATAGGAATGGAATCAATCATTATTAAATGACACAACACCAAAGAAATAAATAGGTTTTATAATAAGTCCACGTGAGATAAGCAATACCATCTTTCCTTCAGTATTCTTGAGTATTCTTTGTACGTAGATATTTCTTTCAGCTGGTTAAGCTATTTTTCCATTTCTATATCAGTCTAAAAAAATAGCTTTAAAATAGCATTATATTCTTAGAGACATTCTATTTATTTTTCACGTAACGACTAAAAACTAAAAATAGATAAACAACATAAAAGTAGATAAACTGAAGTCTTTTTCCTTTTTTAACTTGAACTTATTTTGACAACTGATATTTTTAGCACCTATATTTTTTTTAGATTTCATTACAATTTATACCTACTTCAATCTTCTATCATATAAATAAAAATTTAACAAGTGCATTTATAAAGTATAGATTGTGTAATATTTAAATATAGAGGTGGGATAGTGTTCAGAGATTAGGTGAATTGATTATTAATAATAGCATTTAGGCCTAAATTGGGAGACTTTTGTACTTTTCGTGGTGGAAAGTGGGTTGTGCAAAATGAAAATTATTTTGGTAATAAATTTCTTGCTGTTGGATTGACATCGTGATTTGTGTCTAAAATTAAAGCAGCAAATAGGTTTATTACAATCAAAAACACTTATTTGAAAAATGGATAACATATTGGCATTCTCACATGTGATACTTATTTTATTACAAAATGGGTAACATGCATTAATTATTACGCTTTAACTGTAATAAACCTCTTTACAATCGATGGTGAACTGCCAACCCCCTAAAATGTGTCAAATCAATAAAAGTATGTAACGTGCTTAGATATGATTGAAAACTATCACAAATAAATAAAAAATAGTTCTCATTATGTTTATAAGTGTAAATATATATAAAAAGTATGATTTTTTAATTTAGTTCGCCGAGAAATTTTAGAGGAATCTTCCAGTATCTTCCCGATATGAATTCCTAGCATTTCATAGAAAATACTAATGGCATTGGAGAGTGAAAAATATCCGAAACATACGTTATCTAACATAGTACCACTGTTATATATTTAAGTAGATTGGCATAATATTTTATAACTAGACTTAGACTGATTTACGTAAAGAACTATCGTTTGACATAAATTAATTAAGTCAGTCTAACAACAAATTAAAATACGTCGTGTAATTATTTTTTGTAAAAGAAAAAGCAAATAACTTCAAAATGTAGAGCAATAATTTCGTAGCCTTTAGCCGGTCTGTATAACATTGTACGCTTGAGAGTTCTTTAAAAATATGTAATATATTATACGTGATTGCTTTGCATATGTGAAAGTATTTTTATACCTACTCAGGCAAATTACAAAATGTGTTTTGTAATATTCCCTCTTTTCTAACAAGTATGTCACAAATTCGACCATAGAAAAAATACACTCCTTTAAATCATAATTTCATATCTATTGCATATTACCAAAAAATGATTTTAATATTAGGTAGCCCTTCAAAACTGTAGGTATGTACTTTCGTTGACTGTTATATACTTACTAAATTCAGCAACCAATTGTAATAGCAATAAACACTGTTAAAAATGTCAAATGACTTGCCAAACTGTAACTACAAGCAAATACTGACCTAAGTGCCTTCAGGCGAGTCTATTTACAACTGCAGACCGGCTCGTTTCAATTTAATTGTAATTTATAATTGAAATTTTACTCGTGATTTTACTCAGTGTCAATTTATGATTTGTTGTTAATCATAAATCAGATTATGATTTGTATTTGTGTTGTACGTGAAACGTGGACACCCTTCTGCGCTGGTATTATGATTGATTATGAAGGTGATAATTTCATTAAAAATAATCGAAAAGCTTTTGTTTCATTTCGTCCTATTTATTTTCTGATAACATCGTAAATCTACTTATTTAAAAAAAATAATGTTTCTTGCCTAATAACGCCATAAACGGCGTAAAGTGAAAATGTCAATTAATGGTTTTATTAGATAGATCCCATTGTTTGAGCTTCATTGTGAGAGCAGCTGTATTTTTCTAAAAAAAAAAACGCTTGCGTCATTTTGGCAGAGCCACAGCCCTTACATAATTTTGGATGTGAGCACAAATTCGAGTACAAATTTTGTACTATTACAGAATTTTAATATCTTTTGTAGTTTCCGAGATATAGCCGTGGCTCTGCTGTAGTGACGTCATTTTGGCAGAGCCACCAATATACCCCTATAACTTTTAAACGGCTTTTAAAAGTACAAATTCTAATTTTCGAGTACAAAATAGTACATTTCCAGGAAAAAAATTCTGCATGGTCAGATTTCAAATCAGAAGCTGTGGCTCTGCCAAAATGACGCAAGCAAAAAAAAACATATTTAAGTGAAGTTATGTGGGGTCCCCAGCCCACCAAGCGGCATCTATTGGGGGGGCGGGGGGGGAGGGGGTTATGTTCAGCAGTGCCGTGTGGTTCCGGTAGAGTAGAATAGGACCACTCCAACTCTGCCCGTGGATGTCGTACAAGGCGACTGAGGGAATACATTATAAAACATCAATCAGCCCTCCCCAACCCGTCTGGCCAGCGCGGGGAGTATAGGCCAAATAGGCCAAGACAAAAATAACCTGATGATGATGTTCAGCAGTGGAGGTATTTAGGTTGTTAGACATAGTCATTTATTAAATGTTTTCAAAAGATGATTTTGACAACATTTAATAAATGACTATGATGACACAATCTGTTGGGAAGCTGCTAACGCATTGTTAGACGCACGCGTGGCTTAATTGTATCTGGATTATACACTAAACTGCACACTATCGGACGTAAGTTCCCTTGAGCGTTCGGACGTCCGAATTAATTGACAGGATTTAAGTTGAGAGTCATACCCAAATACTTTTTATTCTATTTCTTGGTGGACAACATATAGCAGCCGTCGCTAACTCAAAAAAATTCGTCTTAACTGTGGAATGAATGCTAGAAAATACGTCCGAAGAGGGGCATCCGAACAACCGTGCACACTCGACGGACGCGTCCATAAGTAAGCCGTGGCTTACGGAGTTACGCGTCCGATAATATGTTTGCAGCTTAACAATTTTCTTTTTGCCCGAGCTGCGCAAATGGTCGGGAAATGGTAGGCCAAGATGCACAACGACCCGAGAAGATAAGTTATATTAAAAATGATTTTTATTTCATTTACTACGTTTTATTATTGTTTGATAATCAATTTTGTTTAATCATTTCTTCACTTAGCATCTAAATCTAACATTTCTTTCGGTAAAACTATACTTCCCGACAAGTTTATTATATTCCCCTTTCGTTGGATATCACCTTTATCTGTAGGCTCTTCTTCATCCAAATTCCCTTCTGCAGTATCCTTTCCAGTATAGTTTAGTAATGTATCGTACACTTCAACTGGGCTATTTCGTCTACCGTTTCCAACTATCGCTCCCACAGTTGATGTTTCATTAGGTTTCACTTTATAACTGTCTGTTTCCGTTACTAGGTTTGTGCTATCAGTTTTTTCTGCTTCAGTCGCTTTGGTTCCCACATCTTCATATAGCTCGTCGTATCCCAAGACCAGAGGAGGTAGAACTACGAGGCTTGCAATGCGCTCTCTAGTACCTGCCTAGAAATATAGACAAATGTAAGCTGAAGTGTGATAAAGGATACGGGGAGAGACAGTTTAGTGACACGCTCACGAGGCATTCTAGCATAGTCCTCAGGGATGGCAACGCAATTGAGGCCTTTGGGCCGCAGGTTTATGGGCGACAGTGACCACTTACTATCAAACACGTTTGCCACTTCAAACTGTAAAAAATATATAGTAATTATGACGATGGAGACTCGACCAGCTTGGTATTTATTGTAATAAGAAAAACGAACTGGGAATATTAGCAGAGAATAAATTGTAAGGCACACACAACACAATACAAAGACAGGTGATTGACATAAGCAAGAGCGGCAATGACCACAAATAATACAATTCTATTGTTTTAACAGTAATAGCTGGTCACAGATGTCCGTCAGGACGAGTTTTGGAGTAGAGATCGCCCGTAGACCGACGGTGGACCGACGACCTGACAAGGTGGAAAGAAGCTGCTGGATGAAGAGGGCGGAAGACTGGGGAAGACTGGATTTAGTGACGCCCATTGGGGATGAGATGTGAAGTTGGCGAAGACTACTTAGTATACCATGGATAGAGAACAAATGACTCTATTCTTATAGAGCTCAGTATAACAAAACGACTCTCCGCTATCTGCAATGAAAATACCCTAAGCTTTTTCGGTTACATTGTGCGGTCTCCCAAGAACGTCCTGGGGAAGCACATCTGGGACAAGTGGATGACAGGCATGCCAGAGGACGAGCTCCAGAGAGGTGGTCAGACCCAGTGAAGAGGGTGGGTGCCGGATCCTTATATGAAGCAGTGCGGCTGACCAATGACCGCTATGCGTGGAGGCGTATTTTATACAGTCGCGATCCTCGATAGAGAGGGAATGACGGAGAAGAGAAGAAGAATTGGAGATGATCTGTGAGATAGCATAGAGGTTCGTTAAATAAAACATTGAAGATACTTGCAAAAAAATTAGGGGTTTAAGGATAAGCAACAGAACACATTTCGATCATTTTTGGATTTTTTGTCTGTTTATTTGTGCACGCATTACATAAAAACGACTGAACCGACCTTGATGGACTTTTCACAGAAACATTGTGCTAATAGTAGGCTTATTATTATATATTAATAATATATAGGCTTTATTTCATCGCAATCGGTTTACTCAATCATAAGTTATGGACGTTTTTAGTTTTCAAGTAGGTAAGGTTAGTATGCAATATAACAAGGAAGTATAATTTTAATGATCGGTAATATACAGATTGCGATGAGTTTGGACTACATTTGTAGGAGTGGGAGTGGGCGTGGGCGTGGAAGTTGGAGCGGGAGTGGGATAGGGAGTAGAAGTGGGATTGGGAGCGGAAATGGGAAAGAGAGCGGATCCTGTAATCCACGCGAGCGGAGCCGCGGGCACAGCTAATATCAAAATAAATAGGTAGTTAGGTATACATTAAACTAGTTAGACTTTAATTTGCTGTAAGTAAAAAAATACGGTTGGAAAATCAAGAAATAACTTACCAAAACCGTGTAAAACTGAAATGCGAACACTAGCTTTATAATAACACATTGTTCCATAACTATAACAGTAGGTAAATACTATTTTATTTTGCCTGCATATTTTATCGATAATATATATATGAATTTTATAGCATTAAAGAATAAGACATAAAAAGATTTGATGTGGTAGGGACATGGGTTTGTTATAAATCTGGCAAATAAAACTCATATACCGTACCAATAGCTCCTACCGAGACAGTACGTCTATGGACGTCAAAGTCAAAATCATTTATTGCATATGAGTACACTTGGTACATTTCATCATCATCATCATCATCAGCCTGAAAAAGTCCACTGTTGGACATAGGCCTCTCCCAAGGTGCGCCACTGAACCCGATCTTCGGTTCTTCTCATCCAGTCACTGCCAGCCGCCTTACGCAGATCGTCGCTCCATCTAGCCAGGGGGCGTCCCACACTACGCTTGCCCAGTCGCGGTCTCCACTCGAGCACTCGTTTACCCCAGCGGTAATCGGTTCTCCGACAGATGTGACCAGCCCACTGCCACTTCAGCGTACTAATTTTTTTTTTTATAAATTGTATTATTTTTTACTTTAAAACTAGTAATTTGTATTGTATTGTATAATATAATATTTTATAATGAATTAAAAGGCCCAGTTATGAAGAAATGAACCAACCCACAAGATGTTAAACACTGTTAGGTACCTACATGTAAGTTTTTATCAACTACTGCTTCCTAGGTGTTAGCGCTGGGAAGAAGAAACGGCGCAACAAACTTCACGCAACACATTTTTTAACAATCTAGTTTGTTTACAATTATATGAAGATTGTGCGAAGCTGAAGCAACATCAGTACCAGGCATCTTTATCATTCAAATAATTGATTATTTTATAAAAGGTTTTCTTACAAAGTTGTTTTTCAATGTGATAAGAATCTCCTAACTACCTTTCGGTCAGTCACATAATTAAGATTTCCTCTAGTAGTTGGTTGTAGAAACTCGAAGTCCTTCGTTCCTAAAGCTCATACCATGAAGAAAATAATATCAACATTAACGTAATTTTACTTCAAATACTTTTATTAAACAACTTTTAGTTCAGACTTCATCGGCCGCTAACTGCCCTTCAGCGGGTATTGTAGCTTCCGCCGTCAGCGCTGATGCTTCATGAGATCCCGGAGAATTGGATACTAACTTGGACGGCTCCACTCCTGCGCCTCGAAGTGCAGCCATTAAGGATGCTAGGGCACTCGCCAACTGTCAACAAGTAGGTACAGAAATAAACGTCGATGAACTGACCAAAATCGTTCGCAGGCGAGATACGAACTAGTACCACAGATTGCCGTGTGGTTTCCGGTAGAGTAGAATAGGACCACTCCAACTCTTCCCGTGGATGTCGTACAAGGCGACAGAGGGAATGCATTATAAAACATCAATCAGGCCTCCCCAACCCGTCTGGCCAGCGCGGGGAGTGTAGGCCAAATCCTCCGTCTGTCTCCGGCAGATGAGAGAGGGTTGTGCTCCTGCAGTGGAGACAAAAATAACCTGATGATGATGATGACCACAGATTACTTAATAGTTAGGTACTATGTAACAGATACATCATTCTCTAGTTAAACGGAAACAGTATATATGTAGAGCCTTAGACATACTTTTGCGTGTATGATCTGATAGTGGGAAGGAGCGAGTGATTAATATACATATAGTATATTCGTTTTACTAGAGAGTCGTGTATCTGTTACGTAGTATATATATGAATGTATTTATTTATTTAACCATTTATTGCACACACAAGAGAGAAAAAAACATACAAAACAATAAAAGTACACAGAAAAAATACATTTCTCTAACCAAGACATTAATAAATGTTGTTAAGAGTCGCAAGTAAATAAATATATGCACAGATATACAATAAATTACAACTTCAGCTTTATTTAATACTAGCTGTGCCCGCGGGTCCGCTCGCGTGGACTACAGGATCCGCTCCAATTCCCACTTCCTCTCCCTATCCCACTTCCTCTCAGACTTTAAATTCAGATCCAGTTTCAGGTCCAGGTCCAGGTCCAGGTCCAGGTCCAGGTCCAGGTCCAGGCCCAGGCCCAGGTCCAATTCCAGGTCCAGATCCTTAACTCTCCCCTCAACCCTCCCCTCAACCCTCCCCTCAGCTCTCCCCTCAACTCTCCGCTCAAACCTCTTTCCCTCGTCTCTCCAACTAATAACTAATCCATCGCAATCGAAATTCCGACCAACATTACTTTGTTGCATACATATACCACAAATTCATCGTAATCGGGTAACTCGGTCAAAAGTTATGCGATTTTTCAAACACTCAAATTACAGTGGTACCATACCCGCTCCCGCTACCGCTCACGAATTCAGTCGAACATTTACACCCTTGCGATGAAATAAAGCCTATATGTTACACCAAATTAAGCCCCATGTTTCTGTGAAAAGTCCATCATTTATTAGATTAAAAAAACAAATTGTCAAGCTGTTTTCTTGAATCAAGTACGTAAATTTAGGAAAAAAATAATATGTACAAATGGTAATGCTTATCTCTTTAAGAGATTTCTGCCAGCCTACCAGCGACAGATAAAACTTCTTGAAAGGGCAGATATGTGTGTACTACATAACAAACGATACTAAATGTATGTGTATAGCACTAGCATAAGTAGATTAGGTTAGATTTATAAGTATCATTATAAGTATTGTATCAATGCACCCGCATCCAAATTACGCCTTATATGATTCGCACTAACTATAAGGTTGCCTGGAAGAAGTCGTTAAAAGCGTTAAGGCCGCCACTTGTACATTTCTCGTCTCTTCTCCAATGTATCCTATCGTCTACCACTATCAGCCCATCTTTACAGTATACCTGGTCATCAGGTCGAGCTCCCAGCAACCGCCCCGCGGCGCCGGCCTCGTCCGCCGCGCGCGCCAGCCGGCCCGCGCGCGCGTGCCTCGCGGCCAGGTTCAGCCTGACGAGCGCGTCGCGCGGCGCCAGGCTCGCGGCCCGCCCGTACGCCGCGTCAGCCCGACTGTCGTCCAGTCGCTCCAGGGCTACAGCTATGAGGAGCACCTGAATAAAAACGTAAACTTAGCTTGTCTGCATCCCACTAATATTATAAACTAGCTGTTGCCGGCGACGTCGTCCGCGTGGACAACTTAACATTACAAATTATTATGTATTGTCCGCGTGGACAACTAAACATCACAAATTATTATGTATTTTCCGTTAGAATGAAATGTTTTTTCGGGATAAATACTATCCTATGTTCATTTCCAGGACCTAACTTATAGGTGTGCCAAGTTTCATCCCGATCCGTCCAGTGGTTGAAGCGTGATCGAGTAACAAACATCCAAACTTTCGCAATTATAATATTAGTCGGATTATATTAAACTAGCCGTTGCCCGCGACTTCGTCCGCGTGAACAACTTAACATCACAAATTATTATGTATTTCCCGTAGGAATGGAATGCTTTTTCGGGGAAAAAACGATCCTGTCCTATTCTAGTACCTAACCTATATTTGTGCCAAGTTTCATGACGATCCGTCCAGTGATTGAAGCGTGATTGAGCAACAAACATCCAAATATCCAAACTTTCACATTTATAATATTAGTAAGAAGGATTAACATAGGCAGTAGAAAGCTAGTGTACAATGGCGGGTGACAACACTTTCAGTGATTTGTTCCAGGTACTTTTCCCCTCATCATCAGGTTATTTTTGTCTCCACTGCAGGAGCACAACCCTCTCTCATCTGCCGGAGACAGACGGAGGATTCGGCCTACACTCCCCGCGCTGGCCAGACGGGTTGGGGAGGCCCGATTGATGTTTTATAATGTACTTTTCTCCTCACCTTAACAATATGTATTTAATTCTGGGTGGTGCGACAAGTGAAACAATACAAAGTGCTATTATTCGCCGGCTTATAAACCACTTTCTCACATCCAGTGACAAATTGTGAGTGAATTAATACTCACTGTCGTAGGGTTGCCAGCGACTGTTTTAGAGAGAAGTGAGAATTTGTTACCTTTCAAGTTTCTTCACAATGTTTTTTATTAATCGAAATTCTTGAGAATAGGACATGAATAATAAATAAACAAATAAATAAATATACTTACGTTTTAAAATACCTGAAATTTCATTGGTCTGGATGGATTCAATCCTCGAATTCACAAACGGAGAAAATACTATTAACTGGACTACGGCTCGAAAATATGTGAACTGACGTTTTTTTTAAATAGAACCAAAACTGTGCATATGTGTATGCGTTTGTGTAATTAATTATAACTATTTATTTAGTAAAACAAATTAACAGTTTTGAAAAGATAACAAGTTATAGACATATAGAGATAGACATAGTTAAGTAAGGTAATACCTTACGTAGTATTATTAAGTATTCTATGAACTTATCTTACAGTTATAATAAAATAACACATCAGAATTATTAGGGGTTATTTTTTTCTATAATTGAGATTTAATAATTCAAAATTAATCAAATATACATTAGTTTTCAATATGAATTACATGATAATTGTGTTATAATTTTATTCAATTGTTTATATAATTTTTTTTGGGAATTTAAAATTGCCAACCCTGAATTGGATACGTTGGTCCGAATAAATCAAACTTGTGAACCTCGCAGCAGGTTGCACAGAGTATTCTATTGACAAACATCACTGTACCCTTCAGCAAACCTTCCGAACCCTCACATAAGGTTCACTATACCCTGGACCAATAGCCAATTAAATTTGTTTAGGTGCAAATTTAACGATGTGTTTGGTAAAGAACTTATGGTGATAGTGTTAAGGGTGGTTATGGGTGTATATAGTGTATTGTTGTTTGGTGTTAAATGTACTTTGGAGGATGTTATTGCTCAGTGTCTTCACGGAGGGCTAGGGATGGGACAAATATTGCTGCTAAGTACCAAAGTGCAAGCGTGTATCATGGTACAAAACAATACATCAGTGTGATATCTGATGGGATTAGATAAAGAATGATTAACTGTAGTGTCAGTGGACAGGCGACATCTGTCTCAGGATCTAATGCCTCGGAGTACGTTGCAATCACTGGAATTGCACGCCAGGATTGAACCACTCCAAAACACTAATTAAGGCTTGCAATCGTTAGTCTGCTCAAGAAGCTTTAGCGCTTAGCAGAAACAACTTACGAATACTAGAGAGAGCTCTCACAGGACATTGTGGTCTGAATGTTCATGTTCAACCTCAACCTCCGAACCACAGAAGTATGCAGGCTCTGAGAGGATTTTCGGGATAAAAACTATCCTATATCCCATTCCAGGACCTAACCTATATGTATGCCAAGTTTCATCCCTATCCGTCCAGTGGTTGAAGCGTGATTGTGTAACAAATAACCAAACATCCAAATATCCAAACTTTCACATTTATAACTAGCTGTGCCCGCGGCTCCGCTCGCGTGGACTACAGGATCTGCTCCCATTCCCACTTCCGATTCCTATCCCACCTCCACTCAGACTCTCAATCTCACTCTCAATCCCGCTTCCGCTCCCGCTCCAGGTCCAGGTCCAGGTCCAGGTCCAGGTCCAGGTCCAGGTCCAGGTCCAGGTCCAGGTCCAGGTCCAGGTCCAGGTCCAGGTCCAGGTCCAGGCCCAGGTCCAGGTCAAGGTCAAGGTCCAGGTCCTGCTCCAGATCTAGCTCCAGATCCAGATCCAGCTCCAGCTCCAGATTTTTCATCGTAATCGACTAACTCAATCAAAAGTTATGCGAATTTATAGTTTTCAAAATCTCACATTACGTTGGTACGATACCCGCTCCCGCTACCGCTCACGAATTCAATCGAGCATTTACACCCTACACTCCTCGCAGCGTATGCGAGTCTTCGGAAACTATAAATTCGCATAACTTTTGATTGACTGCACCGATTTCAATGAAATAAAGCCTATATGTTACACCAAATTAAGCCCCATGTTTCTGTGAAAAGTCCATCAAAGTCCGATCAGTAGTTTTTAAGTGATGCGTGCACAAACTCACAGACAAACAGACAAACAGACAAACAGACAAAAATTCCAAAAATGATTGAAATGTGTTCTATTACTTATTCTTAGACCCCTCAATTTTTCTTTTGCAAATATCTTCAATGTACAGACACGCGATGTTTACGATTTTATTTATAAGATTTCCCGTTTTTCAGGGAGAAAAACTATCGCATGTCCTATTCCAGGACCTAACCTACATGGGTGACAAGTTTCATCCCGATCCGTCCAGTGGTTGAAGCGTGATTGAGCAACAAACAGTGTAATTTGAGTGTTTGAAAATTCGCATAACTTTTGACTGAGTTACCCGATTACGATGAATTTGTAGTATACGTATGCAACAAAGTAATGTTGGTCGGAATTTGGACTGCGATGGATTAGGTACGAGGACTACATTTGGAGAGACGAGGGAAAGAGGTTTGAGGGGAGGGTTGAGGGGAGGGTTGAGGGGAGGGTTGAGGGGAGGGTTGAGGGGAGGGTTGAGGGGAGGGTTGAGGGGAGGGTTGAGGGGAGGCTTGAGGGGAGGGTTGAGGGGAGAGCTGAGAGGAGGGTTGAGGGAAGGGTTGAGAGGAGTGTTGAGGGGAGATTTGAGGATCTGGACCTGGGCTTGGGCCTGGAACTGGACCTGGACCTGGACCTGGACCTGGACCTGGACCTGGACCTGGACCTGGGCCTGGGCCTGGACATGGACCTCAACCTGGACCTGAAACTGGATCTGGATTTAAAGTCTGAGAGGAAGTGGGATAGGGAGCGGAAGTGGGAATGGCAGCGGATCCTGTAGTCCACACGAGCGGACCCGCGGGCACAGCTAGTCATAAATAAAATTAAAGTACATATACCTATACGTCAGTGATAAACAAATGAAAAGGCAACAATGTATAAAAACCAATTGCCTATTTCGTTGGCTAATTGTAAGAAGTCACTAAGTACCAGGAACAACCGTAGTAGGAAGTGACTTATTGCAATAGGCTAAGTCTCAAAATGCTACAATTATTCCCTAGCAGCTAGCGAAGCTGATGTGGAAAGTGAACTTACAGTGTACGGCTGTGTGGGCTGCAAGGCGGCCGCAGTAGCCAGTCTGCAGAACGCCGAGGCCGGCCGCTTGCACATGAGCAGCGCCAGGCCCAGGTCGTGCGCCGCGCGCGCGCTCAGAGGGGCCACCCACACCGCTCGCTGCAGACAAGTTAAAGCCTGCAACCAAATAATATATGTAAACTACTAGCTTTTGTCCGCGACTTCGTTCGAGATTTACACACCTTGAATATCAAAATATAATTTTTTAATTTGGTAATAATCGTAGTCGTAGGAATGAGATGTTTTTTCGGGATAAAAACTATCCTATATCCAGTGGCGTAGCTAGGTAACCAAGGGCCCTGGGGCAAAAAATAAATTAGGGCCCCAACTATTTAAAATCGTTTGTTCCGTATTCGTCGTACTATAAGTAGCACCGCTTCGCGGCGTGCAATATAATGGCGGCTCCACATTAGTGCCGTGAATTCACGCGCGAATTCACGCCATATGGCGGCTCCACATTAGTGCCGTGAAGCTCCGTAAACAGGCGTGAACGCGAATGTGGATGGTTTTCGCGGTGTTCACGCGCGTTCACGGCTGTTCCCCGATCAGTGTCGGTATTTTGTCCCGCGACAAAGGGTTCGCGCCCCTTTCGTGCGGCGTTCACGCGTACACATCCACATTCACGGCCCCGTGCTAGTTTACTCTGGACTACAAAGGCGTATGGACGTGTGCAGTCGCTAAATATAGTCGCGCGTGAACGTTTGGAATAACGAAACTGAAATGGTCTTTTTTAGAACATTACCATTATGAAAATGTACTGTCAAAGTAATTGCAGCAGCAGCTTCTACGTCCATTTCGCGGCAGGTTTCACGAACGATTGTGAGCATCCCGTGAATGTGGAGGGCACGACTTGTGCCGTGAATTCACGGCGTGAATTCGCGCGTGAATTCACGGCACTAATGTGGAGCCGCCAATAAATTCACGGCACAAGTCGTGCCCTCCACATTCACGGGATGCTCACAATCGTTCGTGAAACCTGCCGCGAAATGGACGTAGAAGCTGCTGCTGCAATAACTTTGACAGTACATTTTCATAATGGTAATGTTCTAAAAAAGACCATTTTCAGTTTCGTTATTCCAAACGTTCACGCGCGACTTTATTATATTACTGCACATGTCCATACCCCTTTGTAGTCCGGAGTAAACTAGCACGGGGCCGTGAATGTGGATGTGTACGCGTGAACGCCGCGCGAAAGGGGCGCGAACCCTTTGTCGCGGGACAAAATACCGACTCTGATCGGGGAACAGCCGTGAGCGCGCGTGAACACCGCGAAAACCATCCACATTCACGTTCACGCCTGTTTACGGAGCTTCACGGCACTAATGTGGAGCCGCCATAATGGCCGCCATAATAACGAAACTGAAATGGTCTTTTTTAGAACATTACCATTATGAAAATGTACTGTCAAAGTTATTGCAGCAGCAGCTTCTACGTCCATTTCGCGGCAGGTTTCACGAACGATTGTGAACATCCCATGAATGTGGAGGGCACGACTTGTGCCGTGAATTTATGGCGTGAATTCGCGCGTGAATTCACGGCACTAATGTGGAGCCGCCATAAGGCTGGTTTCACGGTCGCGCCGTCGACCGGCGCCGTCCGGACGCGCGCGCGCGCTTGTAAATTCAGTAGTAGCGTTCACTCTAGGTTATAAGAACCGAATCACTCAGGTGGTAAACGGTACTAGAAGCTGCAAGGCCAATAAGTATCCTGTGTATAGCTTACCCTACAAGGACCTCTTACTTCCTTCCTATCCCTTAGCTGCATAAAAGCTATTATGCAGCAGACTCTTGGGGACGGAAGAATCACATAAACAGAGGGGCTGACAAGATAGAAGCGTGGCAGACGTAAGCGAAGCACGGGGTTTGATAAAACGATGAATGAGGGAAGGTTTGTTGGGGCAGACGAGTATTCTGGAGTGGAGCTTACGGATCGGCACGAGCAGGATGGGACGTCAGCTGGACCGACGACCTGAGGAAGGTGACCGGAAGCGACTGGATGCAAAGGGCGGAGGACCGGGTGTACAGTGGCCCTCTAAGGGCTAACATGATGATGATGAGGGAAGGTTTGATGATGTCCAGAGCTTCTGCACTGTTATTAGTCTTCCAGTGTATGTTGTTATAACAATCACCTACTTATAAGTATACGGAATTCTTAAACATTACGAGCCCTTGCAGTAGGCCAATAAATAACTCACAGCAATGTACTTTTTCTTCGCCAACAAAGCCAAGCCGAGGTTTACATGAGCAGCCACACAGGTCGGGTGGGCAGACAACGCAGCCTTCAACCTCGATAGCGCTGCGTCCACATCCTTAAAATAAAATTAAAACTATATAGAGAGGTGTCAACGACCTTGGCGAAATCAAAAAACACAGAATTACGTCATTCTAACATTACACTACCCCTTAGAATAATGAATTTTCTGAGCACTACCCTTATCCTTGAAATAGCTGCAGTTTCAGAAAACTAATACGAGGAAGACATCTAACTTATAATTGCTTTGGTCATACTGAAATTAACGTTGTACGTGGCTTGGGGGACTGAAGCCCCCTCCATCTTTGCCCCCATTAAAACTAAAACTGCTCTCCCAAACATCTAGACCATGATTACTACAGACCTATGTCCAGCACTGGATGTAGACATACCTACTGATGATTAGAAGTGGGTAGGGCACCTCTACCAAATCAATGCCTACATCTTTAGTACTAATTTCTTTAAAAAATTACAATAATGTTAAAGACACAAGCACACACAAAACTAAACTGACCTTGTGCTGGAGCATCATGGCAGCGAGGGCTAAAGCTGCTGCGTGCTGCATCGGCTGTTGGGCCAGCGCTGCACCGAGGAGCTGGAAGGCGCGCCGAGGGTCACCAGCTCGGAGACGCAGAGCCCCAGCTGCAGCCAGCGTATCGGCTCCGCAAGCGTGGGTTCTTTAGAACAATTTAGAGAGGGTATTATAAAGATCCCAAATAGCACTACTCGTATGCCTCAAAATCAGTTCTAAAAAAATGGAAAAAAAATACTAGAATTTCTATATCAGCTCTAATAAGTAGCGTTATAGCGCGTTATGGGTACCCCGTTAAGAAAGCTCTAAGCCTCTAAACTACCCAAAAAGGACGATTCTATAGTACCTTAGGTTCTACAGTAGCTATGCAATAACCAGTGACCCGGCCCTCTCCTCTTCCCCCGTTGCACTACAGATCACACCCTCAGCTATCTCTCTAGTATATAGACTCACATGAGAGCTTGATCGTAAGCCGCCAGCGCGCCGGGCGTGTCCCCACACGCTAGGAGAAGCCTCGCCAGCAGTGAGCCGGCCCTCTCGCCCTCCCCGGCTTGCACCGCCGATCTCGCCCATTCCACACCACGCTCCAAGTCTCCCAAGTTCCAAGCACATTCCGCTGCAAAGCAAATGTAATGTAGATACTTAAATGATTAAAAGATACAATAGACAGTAACTAAATTCAAAAATAGTATTACCTACTTAATACAAATACAGAAGGCTAGATAGAAATCCTATGAAGATAGAATGGTGAAGTACCTAGGAGCGACACGAGTGCCAACAATCTGCAAAAGTGATGATTACTAACTGCATAACAGTATGTCAACACTATAAGCGGGTTCATCATCATCATCAGGTTATTTTTGTCTCCACTGCAGGAGCACATCCCTCTCTCATCTGCCGGAGACAGACGGAGGATTTGTCCTACACTCCCCGCGCTGACCAGACGGGTTGGGGAGGCCTGATTGATGTTTGATAATGTATTCCCTCAGTCTCCTTGTACGACATCCACGGGAAGAGTTGGAGTGGTCCTATTCTACTCTACCGGAAACCGGTTGCGAGGCATAAATAGTGCGCGGGAGGAGCGCGCTGTGTCCGACAATCGGCAAAAAAACGTTCCCAATAGAAAACTGACGAGGGCGACTGGCAGTGAAAAACACACCACCTTAATTGCCTTTACCTCCCCACTTCCGTCTGTTGCCTTAGGTCTCACGGCGATAGACTTCCCGCACTTATTTAGGCTGTAGGGACGATAGGTTGTTAGGGAGTCTAGGGTCTTAGGCTTACAGTTACTTCCTCTCAGTCATGCACAATAGCCTGTCTAGTTGATAGTACTGAGGCACTGACGCACAGACAACAATAAACCAAGTCTAGCAAGCTACTGTACAGTGACTTAAGCTCGTTTGCTGTCCGTTTAAATATTAAGCAACTTTACCTAGAGCACAATAAATCTCAGCATCTGGATGTTTTGTCAACTTGTCAGCCTCTAAATAAGCTTCAAGTGACAGTTGGAAACGTCCTTGACGGTATCTGGAAGCACACAAAATGACGTCAATGTAATTCATGATCCCGTTCTTGAACAGCTGCAATTGCAGAAAATGGATGACGTCGATTTCTTAGTTTGAACACTACTTACAAGCACTTGGCAACCTGCTTCACAGGCTCAGGGTCTTGAGGCTGCAGCCTTATACAGCTGTGATATCTCTCCAGAGCTTCTTGCAGACGACCTGCATCGGCTAATACCGATCCCTGCGAAAAATATCACCTACTTTATTTAAGTTTCTCCGAATCTCGGTTTATGCTATTATCAAAGTTTCTCGTTGAAAGCATACCTACATGGTGAGTAAACTTCCATTTGTAGGCCAAAAAACGGTAAATAATCGAGTGTTCAAACGACCGCCGTCCTTCATTTCCGTCACATTTAAAACTTGAATAGACAATCACAGTTCATGGTTTTTATTAATTACACAATACATTTCTGGGGGCCTACTCTAAGCTTTCTGTATTGGTGGAGTATATAATTAAATATTATATTGTTTTTCATCAACATTTGGGATTTAAGTAATTCGGCTCGAATATGTACCGAAGCTTTTTGGCGTATGCAAGTTTGTCTGGGCATATTTATGTGAAGTTCACCATCGCGTACTGGACTAGCAGCATCCAGTAGTCAACCCTGTCTGGTCATTAATCATCAGTGGATGATTTACTTATTTTATTGGAAAATATAGGCAATGCCAATGGCCAGAAAATGAAAAACGAGTAAGCAATGAATTAGGGCGGGCTGATTATGAAGAGGACCTTTATAAAATGCGCGTATCTGTGACAATTGTCCGTTTGCTTCTGCAACTCGTCTGCCAGGTCCAGACATAGTGCATGCTCGCCTCTAACGTACCGCGCGTGTAGCAGCCAGTTGCGAGAACCATGGCCGAATTCTGAAAACATGAGACCCAACCATAATATGTTATTGTAAGTAATTAGATTAAATCAAAAAGAGAACAATAGGGATCGCATATGACGCCATCATGACCATTGAACGCAATGTGTTCTTAACAAGACCGCGGTGGGGTACATTTTGTCAATACATATTACATTATGACATTATTAGTTTTTCGTGGGGGTCCACGCATACATGCATAATTGTAAGGTGCCGCGTCTCGCTACGAATCTACGAAGACACACGTAATAAATCGAATCACTCCTGTGTTGCTCTATGACGTGAAATGAATTTTATGAGATAATAAAAATAAGTTCGTACCATTATCAAATATTTTCTCAGTTGAAAGAGAATGTTTTCTCATACTTGCTTCTGATTCTAATGTTAACAGATCACATTATTTTGTTTGCATTTTTGTCTACCATGGTAACGCTGATTGCGATATCAAAACCAGTAAAAGAGCTAATTTATATCGATTTATTTGTTGCCTTTCTAATTTAAGTAAAGAAATTATAGCATACTTACACATCTCAAATGCAATATTCCTGAAACATCGTTCTAACACCATGGACATTTTGAAGTTTCATGATTAGATAGATAGCCTTGTTGTCAAAGTCTTAATAAAAAATATTTTGATGTTCATGATGACGTGACAGATAAATAAATTGACAGTGATAAGGCAAAATTTGACAAGTGTTATCAGTGAAATTGCTCCACGAAAATAGAGTGATTATAATGTTTTAACTAGTTTTCTACACTACCAATAATCTTGGAAACCTACTACATTGAAAATGGAGGACATGGCGCGTCTAGCCCTAGTGGAGCAAAATGTCCGAGACACGGACAAGTTCAGTAAAATCCTCCACGAACTTCTGCGGCATATAAACTACATTTTGGAGAATCCCCACGACTACGAACTGAGGACAATTAAAAACGAGGATCTGAAGAAACTTCTGGAATACGACACGTTCGTAGATTACTTGAAATCCATTGGGTTTCGGTCGGTAAGTTCACTGGACGTTTTTCTGCCGACATTTTTCTCCACAATAGAAGTTGCGGTTAGGGTGTACAAAAGGGGCCGCTGAATTTTTTTTTTTAAATGTCACAATAATGGTTTTTACGCTTCACGCCAATCAGAGATTTTTTCCATAACGCCCCCTTTTGTACACTCCAACCGAAGCTGCGGTATTAAGTTTCCAAGTTATTAAATATTAAGGTTTGTATAAGTGTCGCCAAAAAATCAAATAGCTCTGAAGTTGCAGAGCCGTCCTCTTCGCGCATGTAAATAACTGACAAATATAGACCGGTCTAAATAGTGCTAATATTTATTTAGTTGCTTACAATTTTACCTGCCAGATTATTATGGTACAAAATTTCCAGATAGAAAATGAATACACATACCCAAAGGAACATACTCTAAGCAATCTGAGGGTAGCACAGGCTGCACTGGAAAGGAAGATATACTTCTGCTGCGGCTCTGTACATCTCAACCAGCTGAAAGTCAGGGCTGGTACTTTACTGCAAGCCAAACAACCCAAATTGATTCCATCCAAGGTTTTGGTATGTAACATTTATCTTGATGTGAATATTTCTATCCTTGTGTAGTAGTAATACTCCTTTGAAAGAATTGCTTGTTGTTAATTAGCTATGCCAGCAACTTCCCTCCCGACAATACCTTCCTCTGTTCCCTCCTTTTCCCCCCATGCTTCATCCCTCTACCTATTTCCTGTCCTTCATACCTCTCTTCCTACTTCCTTCTATACCTCTCTCGTTTTCGTACATGGTAGTTTGGAAAACAATCTCACGTGGATAAAATAGGAAGGTTTTGTTTTATTTTTAGATATGACTACAACTGAGCATGTCGTAATACATGGGGTTTGAGGATGTGTGCACTGAACGAGCATAAGTGTGATTTTCTAACCGAAACAAAACATTTGAATAGGAGATTGGTGTATGAACACAGATGTTTGTGTAATTTGAAATACAGTATTGTTGGTTGTACTGGCTGTAGTCAATAAGATGCTAATAAACAATGACTATATCATGTATCTCTATTTCCAGTGCACCACCAACCCTTTCCTTCTGAAGATTGAGCGCATGTTCAACGACATGATCAAGTACGAGAACCAGGACTTACAGGAGCTGGCTCGGGAGAGCATTCCCCTCGTGACACTGCAGCTGATGGCGGTGGACAGGATGCGGGAGCATCAGCGGAAAATGAAGGCTGGTTAGGGGTATTCTAATACTAACATACGGGTAGCTTAGCTTTTAACCCCAGCATTAAATCTAACCAAACATATTTAACTCATTTTAATTGCATGGATAGAAAGATACAATATAGGTATACAAAGTACCACTAGTGGGGACTGAGTATACCTACTGACTAACTATAACCGAGGGCCGCAAATGTCATTATTGGTTGCGTCAATCAAGCTGTAGTTACTCAACGGTCCACTAGATTGCGCTACAGGTAACGAATTATCACAATTCGATAAGAATATTGAAAAATTAGACTTTTTCGCCATCTATGGTCGAATAGTCGTATGACGTTATATCTTTCATAATGTTATAGCATTTACAAACCCCAATAGATGGCGTTTAGGTAAATAACAAGACAAATGTATGTAATCAATGATAATAATACCTATATTACTTAGTACAAAGATAATATTATAAACTACGACGAGCAGATAATGAACAGTAGCTCTCAATTTCATTATATAACAGCTTTGCTGTTAAACACATTTCGTTTCATGTTTGCTGTAATTCATTCGCTTACCCAAATAGCTCATATCTTTGAGTGCATCAATGATGCATAAGAAGTGACATTTCTTTAGCTATTAACGGAATGGAACGTCGTTTGACGTGCATCGCGTGTTTGTTGTACGAATATAAGCTACAAATGAAAACTCAAAAATTATATCTCGAAATCTTAGCTTACGGAACGGAACGTCGTTTGACGTTTGCATCGCGTTTTTGTTGTACAAATCTGAGCTACAAATGAAAACTTTCAAAAATTATATTTCGAATTTGAGTTTGCAAGTTTAACTTTAAATTATTATTACCTCTACCCATAGTAAAAATATAAATTGAGTACTTAAGCAAAGCGAAACTAAAAATGGTATGGATCGACAGTATCCAAAAATCGTCGATTTAATGATGTTAGGGGAAAATTCATATTAAAAGAATTTAAAACACTGGTTTAGTTTTATTTAAAAGGTTCAGATTATTAAGATTTTCAATAAAATAAAACATTAATTAAAATACTGCAATCGGCCATTTTGACTGAAACACCAATCACAGTGCATGACGTCACGCCTAGGTAAACAATACTGTCATTCTCTGTGTTTTGTTGTTGTTAGGGATACGCAAAAAAATAAAAGTAACGATACTGTATTCGATACCAGTATCGCATCAAAAGTATCGATGCCGACGATAGTATTGAATCAAAAGTATCGATACTACTCAGTATCGAGTACTTTTTCATCACATTAGAAACCTCAAAATTAATAATAAAAATAGTATAAATAGAGACGAAATATTATTATTGGTATAATAATAATATTCCGTCTCTATTTATTTATTACAATAAACATTGACTTAATGGTAGATGTAAATATGGTTCTTTTTAAACCCCTAGTCTTTATCACTGCAATCAGACCAAAATCAGACATAAAAAGTAATTTATCTCCATGCAACGACATCTTATTTTAATAAGATAGTGGTTTCCTCTAAATCTCGACCGAGAGGGTCGTTATGCATCAGCAAAGCAAGAAAGAAGAGAACGGTAATGAGATGACACTCTATGAGTATACAATGCGGTTTGCCGCATTTACACACGGAGCGTACGGAGCTTGCGCTGGCGTATTCTCATCCCTGGCGCTGGGCGATACGCAAAACAAAGTAGGTCTGCTATCGGTACACCAAAAAGTATCGAGTATGTGACGAAGTATCGATACCTAGTAAAGTATCATAACAAAAGTATCGAGTACGAAAATACTTGGTATCGTAACGAAAGTATCGATACTACTCAGGTATCGATACTTTTTGCACCAAGTCAGTGTGTATATATTTGTTCTAATTAATTTCAATTATTTTAGGTCTTCAAGACCATCATATGTGGATGATGCAATCAGTTATGTGCAACTAAAACGGTTATGTGCAACCAGCAATGAAACGGGAAATAATAACCAAGAAACTAGGGAAAAAAAATCAAGAATACTGGACTGTTCGTATCCCAAAAATATCCAATGATAGCTGGTTTCCCTGATGGAATATGTCAAGATAGCATTGTGGAGATAAAATGTCCCATAAGCATAAAAATATAGAAATTATATGTATAACTTTTGATGAGCAATATATGTCAGGCTTGAAAGTGTTATTAAATTTTGAAAAACTTATGTGTATCCATTGTTATATAAAAGTATAGAATAGGAAATAAAAATGCAGTAATTTCATTTGTGTTTTATTTAATAAGAGAATCTTTTATATTAATCAAACCACAAGCTATAGTTATCACATCATCAAGAACTTTAACCAAACTTAAGATAGGCATGTTACTATTAACACCTTGATGCTTGATTTTAAATGGTGATGTAGAGACAGAATGTAGAAACGGCTTCAATGGTGATGTCATCTGATTTACTGAACTGACTATTGTTTGGTTAGCTTTACTTCTGAATGTTTTCCATGTGTGTACTTGAATTGATTTATCCAACACTCTTGGTGTTACTTGGGGAACTTCTACATTCTGCTGAACTGTAAAACAAATATTTTATTATTTAAGTGCAATGTTATAATTATGAACACAAATAGGAGATTACTAGGTCACAGAAAAATCTATGTACATTTCATTCCAGATTAATAGTCCTATGAAAACCAACGCTATTTACGTCTCGGTAACATATACATGAAAGGGTCACCAGCAGCAAAAATAGGTTTGTATTACCAAGTAAACTTTGCGGTCCACTTAGGAACACCATCTATTGTGTATTTTGTTTTCGAGACGCAAATGCGTTTGTTTTCATAGGACTATTAATCTGGAATGAAATATAGTTTTGTGTGTACCAACAATGTACACTGAGAATAAAATTAACTTTTTCAATGCTATATTCTAATAAATAAGTTAATATTAAATACCTGAACTACCGGATGCAATTTCTTCAAAACTTGATTGTTTTGTAACTATACATTTTTCTTCGAATTCCTTTTTACACTCTTCAAGAATCATAATTCTTCGTTTCTTAGCTATATAGGGTCGCTCTGTTGTGTCAGATGTTCGTGTTTTCCTGTCTGGTTGGCATATAAATTTATGGGGCATACATCCTGGTTTCATACGTACTTGTGATACTGACCCCATCACATGATACTCCATATAATTTTCCATATCATTTGGCAACTGGAAAAAGAAAAGTAAACGATTAAAATTGTTATTAGGAATGATGGCCAAGACCAAAACAAACATAACCTCAATAAATTAGTTATTCCATAGCCTCAATATTTCAACTATTTCATATCAAACAAACATTTTAAGTATAAGATATATCAATATATGATCACATACTCACATCAAAGTGGTCTTCACAGAAATAAAGTGGCGAATTCGTGACTACGTTGTTTCGCCGTGCGAGCTTTAACCAAACCATTTATCTCTTGTTCATAACTTGTTTGGAACATGTACAAACACTTTGTTGGGTGTTTTTATTGATGTGTTTTTACACTGCAGTACTGCACACCACTTATAAACTTTGGAATTCATTTTTATCACACGAATTAATTGAATATTTTGTTGACTTTCTTCGTACGCATAGACACAATGACATGTTTACCTAACCGTGACGTCAGAGCCGACGCCATGACAGCTGCGAGCTGTTTGCGCGCAATATTGAAAAAATATTATCAAAATGGCTTTAAACTCCGTTAAACTTAAGTTTTATACCGAAATAAAGGTTTTTTCGTAAATAGTAAATGTGTACCTACATTACGGAAGAGGATTTCAAAATCTTTCGTCATGCCTATTTGGTACTTTCGGTTGATACGATAAATAACCATGTTCATTCTAATTTTTACTTTATCGCTATAATAATAAGGTGCTAGGGATGGTCACAATTCGGAATTTGACTGCACTACTAGTAGTAATCGCTACCAAACATAACATATTTCGCAACTGTGAAAAACAAATGGAACGAGAAAGAACAGCTGACCTCAGGTCAGTGACCTGTTTGAATATCTAGATATCTACCTCGGCTTGATTTACCAGAGCACTGTGCAATTGCGATTGTATTCCAATTTTAGTTACCTAGAAGATAAGAAAAACAAGTTTACAGGTCATAGTAAAGCAACGATCTCTATGTAGGTACTACTAGATGGAGCGTTCCAAACAATCGCTCTGTTCCACGCAAGTAGCCACAACTCTTTCACATTCACAATGAAACTTGTGCAGTTACTACGCAGACATTTAATTATTACTAAATATTGACGCTACGGTTAAATTATGTCAATATTTAGTAAATAATTAAATGTTCTGCGTAGCAACTGCACAAGTTTCATTGTGAATATGAAAAAGTTGTGGCTACTTGCGTGGAACAGAGCGATTGTTTGGAACGCTCCATCTAGTAGTACATAGAGATCGTTGTAGTAAAGATAATATTTATGTACTAGAGTGAGTGAGTCAGGACTCGTGATTCTCACTGGGGGCAGGGAACTTTATATAATTTGTACAAGTTGGTTCGAGTCTGGATGTTATATTGAATTGTCCTTTCCTTAGGTACTTTGTTTCCATAACACAGAGATGTATATACCTACATGTAATATTAATGACTCATTAAAGGAATTTATGGATCGGATTTGAAAGAAATAGGATCAGAAAGTACTGAAAAAAATACATTTGGTTATTTGAGATAAAATCCCGCCAGCCCATTTCCTCCATTTCGATAAAATTTATATGGGATCACCTCTGAAGTATAACCTACCAAACAAAAAAGAAACATCAAAATCCATTCAGAATTGGCGAAGTAATCGCGTAACATACTAAAAAAAACATACTGTCGAGCTGAGAACCTCCTCCTTTTTTGAAGTCGGTTAAAAAGAAATTCAAAGAACAACACTGCAATAAGAAATATTGGGGGTCATGGCGGCTAGGGGTGTGAATGAGAAGTATCTATGTTAAAGCAAGACAGGTATAACTGCCATTAGTTCGTTTTTTATATAACATTTGTTACTATGAAAGTTGCGACAGATTGTAACTAGTTTCGTATTAGCGCCATCTGTTACGTAACACGTTCATGAACTCATTAGGTGATTACATGTAATGACATCTAGCGACGGGTAGTGTTACCACTAAAAAGTGTAAAAACCTTCGCCACAACTAGAAACAGTGCACTAAAAACACCAGCGCCGTGCGGATTTTAGATAATACTTTTAGAATTGGATAGCAAATGCGCCATCTAAGTTTATGCTACCAATTTTTGATTTACACTTTTTGTTTGGGGATTGCTTATCTTACTCTAGTATATATTATCTTTGCTATAACTCATGTTACAATTAACTTTTATTAAATGATATATTATTTTTCAACGTAATCACCATTTAAATATATCTGTTTCTAAACTTATAAATAAAATAAAAATAAAAATAGCCTTTATTCTCTGACTTGCATAGTAAATAGTAAATTTTAAGCTTTATAGCTAAATCGGTTGATTGTTATCATCAACAACCTCATATTCACAGTCAGGCTGCCCTAGGACATAGGCCTCCTCCAGATGTCGCCATTGGCAACGCTGCTTTGACGCTCTGCGCCATCCACCAGGCAGGTCGTCTTCCCATCTTTTTGTTGGTGTTCCTTTTCGCCTTTTCCCATCTCTGGGGTACCACTCAGTAATGTCCTTGGTCCATTTATCTTTAGTCGTCCTCATCATATGACCACACCAGCGCCACTTGAGCTGTCGGATTTTCCTAGTCACGTCTGTTATTTTGGTCAACTGTCTAATCTTGGAAAGCCTCCAGTTTCTAAACTTAATTTATAATTAAAAATGATAATGAATTCTTCTTGAAACCCTTCTATTTTTAGTTCAGGCCACTGCCCTCCACTTTAAACCCCCTGTATCTCCCCATTTATTATATATAGTCTTCCTTGCCCCATTGTTCTGGGTTGTCCCGAAGCATATGTCCAACGCCATTTCAGTTGATCAATCCTCTTGATGTCTATGATTTTGATCTTCGGATTTCAGAAACTTCACATCTTTCAGTTTCTTCCCTATTCTATCATGCATAAATGTTAATAAAGTCATAATTAATAACTTTTTTACTATGAGATAATAAACATTTCATCCTCAGCCGACACGACCCGTATTGAGAACTCTGGACCACTCTGCTCATCCACTGTAACTTTGCGACTTATACCCAGGTGAAATCAAAGGCCACGACCTGCCGTTCGACGTGGCCCTGCTGATGGAGTTGCTGGGCTGGTTCAAGTACACGTTCTTCCAGTGGGTAGACCGGCCGTCGTGCGCGCGGTGCGGCGGCGACACGCGACACCTCCGCAACACGTCCCGCGCCACCGACACCGAGATATGCAACGTTGAGGTACTGGGAATATTGAAATATGTCTGATCTATCTAATTATGTATTATACTAAAATTGTGTGTTGTCTTGTACAGCTCTACAAGTGCACAGAATGCAGCGACGGTACGGCGGAGTTCGTACGTCACAACGACGCGCGCACCCTGCTGCGCACGCGCCGCGGCCGCTGCGGCGAGTGGGCCAACTGCTTCACGCTGCTGTGCCGCGCGCTAGCCTACGACGCGCGCTACGTGTACGACAGCGCCGACCACGTGTGGTGCGAGGTCAGTGCGGCCCTGAGTGGGGACACACTGCGGCGAGTGGGCCAACTGCTTCACGCTGCTGTGCCGCGCGCTAGCCTACGACGCGCGCTACGTGTACGACAGCGCCGACCACGTGTGGTGCGAGGTCAGTGCGGCCCTGAGTGGGGACACACTGCGGCGAGTGGGCCAACTGCTTCACGCTGCTGTGCCGCGCGCTAGCCTACGACGCGCGCTACGTGTACGACAGCGCCGACCACGTGTGGTGCGAGGTCAGTGCGGCCCTGAGTGGGGACACACTGCGGCGAGTGGGCCAACTGCTTCACGCTGCTGTGCCGCGCGCTAGCCTACGACGCGCGCTACGTGTACGACAGCGCCGACCACGTGTGGTGCGAGGTCAGTGCGGCCCTGAGTGGGGACACACTGCGGCGAGTGAGCCAACTGCTAAAAATTGCTTACACAACTTTGCAACTTGCCTACATCTCACTTGGCAGCCCCTAATAAATTAGTCCAGTTTTATAACAAAAGTTGTACAATCTGCATTTTATTTCTACACAGGATATTTAAGACAAGTCTGACTAGACTTAGCGTGCATTATAAAGCCTAATCCTTTGCAGGTGTACGACTACGACAGTAAGGCGTGGCTGCACGTGGACCCGTGCGAGGGCGCGCTCAACTCGCCGCTCATGTACGCCCACGGGTGGGGCAAGCAGCTGGCGTACGTGGTGGCCGTGTCGCGCGACGACCTGCAAGACGTCACCTGGCGGTACACCACCGAACACAAGCAGGTAACACTTGCACCTCCGAACACAAGCAAGTAACACTTACACCTCCGAACACAAGCAGGTTACACTTACACCTCCGAACACACGCTGGTAACACTTGCACCTCCGAACACAAGCAGGTAACACTTACACCTCCGAACACAAGCAGGTAACACTTACACCTCCGAACACACGCTGGTAACACTTACACCTCCGAACACAAGCAGGTAACACTTACACCACCGAACACAAGCTGGTAACACTTACACCTCCGAACACAAGCAGGTAACACTTACACCACCGAACACAAGCAGGTAACACTTACACCATCGAAACCAAGCAGATAACAACTATACTATGATTCACAAGCAGAACACACAACGTATTTATTGTTATCCTTAATTTGTGTGCAATAAAGAGTTTATCTATCTATCTAACGACCAATAAGCAGGTAACACTTACACCACCGAAAACAAGCACACACGCTGACAACTAAACCAGCGCTATAGATGTCTACTGACGTCCCAGGTTTTAATTTTATTATATTTTTTGGAGGTTGCGCAAAGTTATTTCTGCTGTGGGGGTCGAACATACGAACTCTAGCAGTGGAGGCGAATTCCCAAACGATTCGGTTTTGTGTATCACTCATATTGTATATCGCAGGTGTTAAAACGTAGGACGGCGTGCACCGAAAGCGAGCTGACGGCAGCGATACTCACGCTGCGGGACCACCGCCAGCGGCAGGTGTCCGACGCGCGGCGCAAGTACCTCGCCAGGCGGTGTCTCGAGGAGTTGACGCAGCTTATGGTGGAGAGGTACGGTACCCACCAGTTTTTAGGATTCAGAATGGGGATCGCCCAATAGCCCAAATTTATTAAATTCGGTGTGCTACACAAAACCAAATCACATACATCCAAACTAGGATTTTCTCCTGTGCTATGGAAATTAAACAAGGATAAGACTATTCACAAATATAGCATCCAAACTGGGAGCAACTCGTACAAATTGTACAAAATTGTCTGTCCCCAGTGGGAATCGATCTCACGACCTCTGGCGTTCGAGGCCAAGAAGGTGGTCGATGTGAATAAATGAACCCAAAGTTTATGTTTTCAAATCAAATCTATTCAAGTCAAAGTCAGATGGCAAGCGGTTTAACGTAACATCGACTTTCTTCCATGCGTGTAGAATTCCGTTTGGCTTGCATTTAATTTTAAATAATAATAAATAAATAAATAAATATGTTAGTACATTTTACACACTGCCACCTGATCCCAAACTAGGCAGAGCCTGTAATATGGGTATCAGACAGCTGATATACATACATAAATTCATAATGGGCCTGATTCTGAAGGCACACATTTAAAATTTGACAGCTCTAAAATTGGTTTCGTCTTTATCTTCATAATACTGTGTGACAAGGACAGCAACTGTTTTAGTGCTGTCAAATTTTAGCGTTGTGCCTTCAGAATCGAGCCCAATGTACTTATATAAATAACATCCAGTCACAAGGCAAACACAAGTGCTCATGACACGAATGTTTGCCTGTTTTATAGGCAAGTTTATGAGAAATTGAACAAGCTTTCTTAGGCGCCTCTGTATTACTTATTCTGTGACGAGCTGTGAAGAGCCGTGGTAGCTGGTTGGTTGTGCACTCGCCTCACGTTCATGAGGTCGTGGGTTCAAACCCCGCCCGTACCAATGAGTTTTACGATACTTAAATACGGTTTATATATAATACCACAGGCTTTTCGGTGAAGGAAAACATCGTAAGGAAACCTGCATATGCCGAAGAAGAAATTCTGAGGCGTGTGTGAAGTCCACCAAATCGGCTTGGGGCACCGTTGGTGGTCAGGGGTTTGGCACAAAAGATCCTGAAGGGTCGAAGTGTTGCTAGGTCTTCCTGGCCCCCTAAGAAGATAAGATAAGATATTCTGTGACAGTAAGTACTGATTTACGGTATTGATTAAACTAGAACCAAGAGCAGTCTGAAGGTTAGGGGCCTTCAGACTACTCTTGGTTCTAGTTTAATCGAGAAAATGGCGAATCAGTACGAAACTGGTCACTTATTTGAGCCACCAATGATAATCCGTCACCCTGGCCTAGTGACTTGGTCATTGGACTCGAGCCCCAGAGGTCGTGCGTTCGATTCCCACTGAGGACAGAAAGACTTTTTATAAGTTGGTCCCGGTCTGAATGTTATTTTTGTAAATGTCCTCGTCCAATCCTTGTTTAATTTCCATAACACAGGAGAAAGTCCTAGTTTGGGATTAGACAAGTGAATATACCGGGTGTAAGGGACAGCTCTCCGCAAACTGATAGGGTGCATTCAGCTCCTTATTCCGAATTATATGTCACCGGAATTTTTCTCAGGAACATTAGGGAAATTCAAGAAACCTTGTTTGTTTGATAACCTCGTACGCAATGTAACGCTACCACTGCGGGCCGGCCGGCCGCCATCATTACGGGGTCAATGCGCTCGCGTCACGTGATCACATCGAAGCGAACGAGAGCGACCAATTGGGCAGATAACCGACCAATTGAGCAGATAATCGCAAGAACGTTACGTACAAAAACACGTGGCCATTTTTCAATTCAAAAATTCAAACACAATGTCCACAGAGAAAAAAAATTAAGGTTATTCCTACCTTAAAATCGCTCCGGTCGTATGAGATACGGCTCGAAGTGGCCACCACCGAGTCGTTCACACACATTGGCACGGCGCAGGGTCTCCGCGTGTAGGCGGGGCAGCAACGTACGATCTTCGATTTTGACGGATCAAGTCTAAAACTCTTTCTTCAGTTTCACCCCGAAGTGGTCTTCCGGCGCCTTCCTGCCTGGGAACTATGGGCTCGTTATCTAGCACGCGTTGATAGGCGTTGGTAATTATTCGGGAGTCTGATGGATGCCGACGGTCAGGATACCTATCAATGTAAATTCTTAGCGCCGTCCTAGCATTTCCCCGAGCTTCCCCGTAGCACATGATCATTTCTCCATACTCACGAGCACTAAATGTAGCCATTTCTCACAAATAAACACAAAAAAGACGTAACGTACGTAGCGTAACTTCACAATCGCGATGAGCGCTCGCCGACACGACACGACATGCGCTCGCGGCGGGTTAGCGGAACAAACTACAAAGGAAGCCGCCGCGCCGGCCGAGCGGCCCGCACCGCCCGAGCCGCGGGCCGAACAGTCTGCGACAGAGACAGAATAACAGCCGAGCGAGCGAGTGCGAGCTAGCCGCGTTCAAGGTTATTACCCTTACCGGGTGACTTGTGTAACTTTGTAGCGACAGAAAGTAAACAGCTGATTCCTCACGAGTCGAAGTTTGTAAGATTTAGGAATCCATTACTGCTTTTTTGATTGTAGCTGTTTTATTTTAAAAAATGAAGTGCTGTTTTAGAGAATGTAATTTTACGTTGAAATAAAAGAGATATTAACCGAAAAATCCATAAAAAAAATGAAAATTTTCCTGAGAAAAATTCTGGTGACATATGGTTCGGAATAAGGAGCTGAATGCACCCTATCAGTTTGCGGAGGGCTGTCCCTTACACCCGGTATATAAGTCGGCGAAAAAATAAAAGAGGAGCTGATTTGGAGGCACAGTATGTGTTCGGCGCGCCGTTCGGCTTGGTTCGGCGATCGTCGCGAGCACGCGCTGACGGAACGTCTGGTAGGACGGGCGCAGGCGCAGACTCGAGACAGGGCTCGCTCGATACGTGCGCGGTGCGCAGGCACTATACGGACGGATCGTCTGCCTTCTAAAATCTTTACTTGATGATGTAGTGTAATTTCCTGTAGTGTCAATGAAGCCAGTAAACGTGTTAACTCTTGAAACGATATTAAACTCAATTTGGGAGCCCACATTTTCGGCGGAACCAGGAACCTACGACATATAAGTATATTAAGTTTATCGTCTTTTTTAAATACAAAATGGTGGTCATTTTGTATTTTTCAATAATTTGTCACTGTATTTTTCAACTTTACAAAAGTATTTTGCAACTTATGATTGTATTTTCCAACTTAATTGTATTCATTTTGCAATTGCGTTCATTATACAGAAAACCAGGCGACTACGAGTCTCACGGCCGCATATCCGGTTCCGAGGAGTGGCGCACGGCGCGCGGCGAGGGCGGCGTCCAGCGTGGGCACGTGTTTAAAATGGAGCAGCCCGGGACGCACAGTATTACATATTGCGCTGCGGAGGACGAGTACAGGTAAAATAGTAATTTGTAAACAGGACAATTGGAAATTAACTACACAATCCACACACTGAAAATCAAATTGGACTCAAGAAGTCATATGCCCCGCGGTAGCGTTGACAGGTTGATGATGTTGCCATTACAAAACTTCAGATTCTCCATAGATGATGTTGCCACTACAAACTTTTTTTTAAGTAGGGTTTACGGCCTTGGGAACGAGCCTTTTGTAGCCTGTCTGTAACTTCCACTATCCTTTACAAATATATACAATCATAAATGACTAGCTGGTGCCCGCGACTTCGTCTGCGCACGATTAGTATTTCGAGTAGCTTTTTTGTAGGACTATTTAAGATAAACATTTCCATCATACATTACATATGTGTAACTCTAGCGGTTTTGGCAGCGCACGCCAGAATAGCTCGCAAATGGTAGATTTTTTCCTACTTACTTGATATTTTGGACAATTCGCACAATATCTTTATAAATTGTTATTTCATTAAAATCCATTCAGTAGTTTTTACGTGAAAGAGTAACAAACATCCATCCATACTTACAAACTTTCGCGTTTATAATATTAGTAGGTAGGATGTTGCCATTACAAAACTTCGGATTCATCATAGATAGTGTTGCCACTACAAACTTAAGATTCTCTATAATGTTGCCAGAAAAAACTTCAGATTTTCCGTAGAAAATATCTTCTTTATGAATCTTTTCATTTATTCATTTCATACATAAACAGACCTAACCAGCAGTTTATTTTGTCCAACAGAGTGAGGGGCGGGGGGGCTGAGAGCGCGGTGCGGGGGTGGGGCGCGGGCGCGCACGACTCTAGCAATATGTTTCGGAAGGTGGAAAAGGATTGGCGGATGGTGTATTTGGCCAGGAAAGGTCAGTGTTTTTTTTTAAGTGTAGAGGACCTCATCTCAATGTCAAAATCCTTGCACCCGAGTACACTTGGTACATACACGCAATTTTTTTATCGACCACAGCTTCCTCTTCGGCGCTGTGAAAACGCATCCAACTTCCAGAATCACATATTTTAAGTACGCGAGAATAAAATCCCACTAATATTATAAATGCGAAAGTGTGGATGTTTGTTACTCAATCACGCTTCAACCACTGGACGGATCGGGATGAAACTTGGCACACATATAGGTTAGGTCCTCGAATAGGACATATGATAGTTTTTATCCCGAAAAAACATCCCATTCCTACGGAAAACACATAATAATTAGTGGTCCGAGCGGAAAAAATCGCGGGCAACAGGTAGCGGTTCATAAAAAATACTTTTTCACAGAGGGCGAGGCGCACGGCGCGATATCGTGGAGGCTGTCCGCTGACGGCGAGCTGGCCATCCGGTCGCTGACCGTCCACGCGGGCGCCGCGCTGTACGAGGACGGCGCCGTCGAGTGGACGGTGACCTTCGACGACGGCCGGCCCACGCCCGTCCAGTTGGGAGGTGAGGCGCACTCACCACCACAATCACTATGTAGTACATTTCTTTATCAAAATTTGGTACTAAACGCATTATACTTGTCCTTTCGGCTACTCTAAGGTTGACTGGAAGAGATCCCTTAGTGAGATAAGTCAGGCTTTGTACACAGTTTTATTCCTATTTTATTTATTATTGTTGTTGTTGCTATTTTTAGTACAATAATAACAATAATATAATAAATATGTCAGACATTCACACCAATTATTATCTAGTCCCAAACTAGGCAGAGCCTGTGCTGTGGTTACTAGATAACGGATAGACATACTTAAATAAATATATAAACATCCAAGACTTGGGTACAAACATTCATATTCATCATACGAACATTTGCCCCTAGCGGGATTCGAACCCGCAACCTCCGGCGTGGCAGTCCGAGAGCTAGCCGTTCCGCCACGGAGGTCGTCAAAGCGTTTACATACATACATCACTATATATAGAGTGGAATAACAGACAAGTGCCGCCTGTAGTGGGCGTCGTGGTCGAAGGACCAGCTAGAATGCAATATTTATTATTTTAGTTGTGCTCGCGGCTCCGCTCGCGTAGACTGCGCAATTATTTACAGATTCTTTTACCGACCACACGCCAAATGTGTATCGAGTAAGCCGATAGCGATGAAATAAAAATTATATGCTACTCCTGGTGAATCCCTGTGTTTCTGTTAAAGTCTATCAAAATCGGTTTAGGAGTTTTTACGTGATGCGTGAACAAACTAACAGACAAAAATTATGGAAATGTGTTGTCTTACCCTCTCATTTTTTTTGCAAATATTTTCAATATACAGACACGCGAAGTTTACGTTTTTATTTATCTATTCTCTTATTTACGTATCTATTATTTACGTATTTATATATCCTGTAAGGATTTCATCATCACTATGTCAGCTCCTAGAAGTCCACTGCTGGACATAGGCCTGCCCCAATGAACGCCACCACACCCGATCCTCCGCCCTCCGCATCCAGCCGCTTCCGGCCACCTTCTTCAGGTCGTCGGTCCACCTGGCGGCGGCGCGTCCCACCCTGCGCGTGCCATTGAGCGGTCTCCACTCCAGAACCCGTCTGCATATGTGACCCGCCCACTGCCACTTCAGTTTATTAATTCTTTCGGCTCCGGCGGTCACCCTCGTGCTTCGTCGAATTTCTTCATTACGAATCATATCCATCAAAGAAACCCCGAGCATAGCTCTCTCCGTAGCTCGCTGAGCGACCTGAAATTTGTATATCAGGCCCACCGTCAGTGTCCACGGCTCCGCGCCGTAGGTCATGACAGACAGGACGCACTGATTAAAGACTTGTCCTGTAATAATTGGAGTACCCATCAATGTTGGTTGTCCCCAGACACGCCCACTACGTTCGCGTGCCGCTGCCGGCGCGCGACGCTGTCGGCCGCGCTGCGCGGCGGGCGCGGCGCGGCGGCCTGGCAGCACGCGCAGCTTTTCCGGCAGCCGGCGGACGCGACCGGCAGCGCGCTGGAGATCCTAGCGACCGTCGAGTGAAACACGACCGTGGCCACCGTCGAGTGAAACACCCAACAACACACCAAAAATTAATAACAATGACATATAAAAGTATATACTTCATACATCCTATACATCAACAGTATAGTCCCGCCCCCCCTTAGTAGTCAAAACACAACCCCACACATACCCCGCCGCGCCCCGCACTGCAATAATATAGTCCATCTTCTCCCCCTGTGATAGTAATCCGTACATCCCCCCTAGTAATATTACATCATCATTTCCCATTCGTCAAGACGTCTCCATCATAATTCGTGTTGAACTGTACACCATCCCTTTGTGATATTACAGTCTGTACGTACACTCAGCTTCATCTTCTACGTGCGGCCGCCACTGCCAGCGTGTTATACATTCCTCCCCTCCCCTTTAACAATATTAACTTATGATTAAAATAAAATTAATTAGTTGGTATTTCGGGCTAGTTTAGCCCAAGGAAATGCCTATAGATTATAATATAGACGTGTTTTGTATTTCTTTATGTGATTTGATTTCAATATTTTTTTTATTCTCATGATAATTGTCAACAAAAGAAAGGGGAAAGATCATTTATTTCAACACATTTGATTTAGTATCAAATATGTGTTGAAATAAATGATCTTGAATGATTGATGCTCAATATAACTTTTTATTTTGTGTCTTAGTAGGATTACACTCTAGATTAGTCAGTTTTGTTTCTTCGCTTCGTAATTCAGGGCTTGGTAATTTTGTAAGTTGAGCACAGAACAGTTAATATGTGATTATAGCAAAATTGGATATCAACAAGCATATTATGATGAGTACCATCCTACAAATAAACCCAGTGGTTTCAGTAGGATAGCTTAAGAAAAAAAAACATGTAATATAATCTAATAAATAAAATCGTAAACTTCGCGTGTCTGTACATTGAAGATATTTGCAAAAAAAAAATGGGGGTCTAAGGATAAGTAAAAGAACACATTTCAATCATTTGTGAAATTTTTGTCTGTTTATCTGCTAGTTTGTGCACGCATCGTGCACGTGGGGTGGGAGTGGGATTTGGAACGGGAGCGGAAGTGGGAACGGGAGCGGAAGTGGGAACGGGAGCGGAAGTGGGAAAGGGGGCGGATCCTGTAGTCCACGCGAGCAGAGCCGCGGGCACAGCTAGTTTAAATACATAATCTTCAATTATTAAGTAAAATGCAAATCATGAAGGCTATTAATAAAATAAAATAGACTTTTATTCCTGACTCATGCATGCATACATTAATTGATAAATTGATTAGATTAAATAGAATTAGAAAGTTATTATTATTTGATGTAGTTCTTTATTTGTCAGTGTGCCTGTTGGCAAAGTCCTGTAGCCCCTTCCATTCCTGTCTGTCCCGGGCTACTGTCCTCCGCATGAGCCCCACTGTGTCCCTCAGTTCATCCTCCCATCTCCTGCATGGTCTGCCTCTGTTCCTTATCCCATCTCTCGGGTACCAGACAGTGACGACATTGCGCCATTTTTCCTCTTGGTCCCTGAGCATATGACGAGCGAACAGCACCATTTCTATTGGTAATTTTTTTTGTTTATATCTGTAATTTTACTGGTTTTTCGAATTCAGGAAGTTCTTATTCGGTCGTTCAATTTCTTTTCTATCATATATATTATCCTTGCTATCATGAAGGCTATGAGCCATTAATGATTCATATTAAACCTAGGTATTTGTAAAAATAGTACCCGTATACAGTGAACAAAGATTTTTTTTTCCTCGTTTCCTGGTTTAAGATCTACAATCAGTCTTGAGACTTTTATTAGATGGGTGGTAAGGAAGTGGGTGTGTAGGTGCTGCATTCAGTAACACAGCTCCCTTCATGGGTTCACTATTGTTTGAGGAGGGGATTGCGCTTGAGCCTGTGGAGGCTGCTGGTTGAGTCCAGCAGTTCAGCAGCCAGCTGGTTTGGGTAAGCTGCAAGTCGCTCCTTGTAGCGATTGTTCCGAACCTCGATTTCTTCTTTAATTGTTGGTATCTTGAGATATTCATGAATCTCGGTGTTCCTTGTAAGCCATGGGGCACATACTAGGGTTCTCAGGATAGAATTTTGAGATCTCTGTAGGATCTCTATGTTTGACGTGCTTGCAGTGCCCCATAGTTCAATGTCGTATGTACAAACTGGCTTGATTGATGGCTTGACAGAGATAACTTATAAAAAAAGAAAATTTTTAGGGTTAGACTAGACCGGTACTGTTTCTAATCTAGTATTAGTACTGGTATTTCGAATCCTGCCTACAAATCCTTTTTATCCCAATAACAGGCTCTCTTGTAATCTATCCAACAAGTCTTCCAGCAATACTGTTAGTGCCCTCATCAATATTTATTACATTCACGTATATCTTTCACTTTAACAGATTGATTTTCTATACATTCCAGGAAAGCAAAGTACAATTCCATAATATTATGATCCAATGCAAATTTTGATATTCCCACAGCATTCTGTGCATTTAAACTACTCATAATTTTATCCATGCATTTGTTTTTTAAATCTTCCATCAAGAAGCATGAAGCTAGGTTGGCTAGGGGCAGTAATTGCGCAACATTATTTTCAGGTAACACATTTAGATAAAGGTAGCTCTTCAAATGTTGCAGTGTGGCCTTAGATGTTTCTGGAATTCTTAGACTTCGATTTTCCATTCCTGCTTGCTCTTCAAGCGTTTTTCCAAGAGCTGGGCTAGACGCAGCTAACATTGAACTGTAAATACAAATAGAACCATCGGTACCTTGCAGTTCTGTCATATCATCATTGTGGAACATTGCAAAATTTGCCAACGAACCAGTGTGAGACACCTTAAACAAAGGAGTTATAGTCTCAACTTCTACTGTAAAGTCAAACTTATAATCTGTCTGGTTGTTTTCAAAAACCAACCTAAATTCAGTGTCATCGCAGAAGAATTTTTTATTTATTCTGAGAGTACTGCTTATCATGTTAATTGAGTAAATTACTTCATCATCTTTACTAAACTTTACAAAAATTCGACTGCGGCTCAGACCGAAAGCCTTAGATAATATAGATTTGATTTCAAAGTGTACTTTGTTAATAAAATATTTGCTACTATATCTTGTTATTTTATTGTACTCTTGTGGTTTTGACCCAAATACCAACCCTGTTGGACGTGGATATTTAAATATTACATTGCAAATCCCTTTAAGTATGTTTCCTTGGGTGACCATGTCTGTCACTTCTAAATCACCCTCCATTCTATAAACAGAATAAAACCTTTGTTAAACTACTTGTATTCTAAACTTGGACCTATTAACCTATGGACACGATTAGGGATACGCAAAAAGTATCGATACCTGAGTAGTATCGATACTTTCGTTACGATACCAAGTATTTTCGTACTCGATACTTTTGTTACGATACTTTACTAGGTATCGATACTTCGTCACATACACGATACTTTTTGATATTCCGATACCAGACCTACTTTGTTTTGCGTATCGCCCAGCGCCAGGGATGAGAATACGCCAGCGCTAGCTCCGTACGCGTCTGTAAATGCGGCAAACCGCATTGTATACTCATAGAGTGTCATCTCATTACCGTTCTCTTCTTTCTTGCTTTGCTGATGTATAATTACCCTCTGTGTCGGAATAAATAGATTTAGGGGAAATCCCTATCTTATTAAAATATGATGTTGTATGGAGACAAATTACTTATTTTGTCTGATTTTGGTCTGATTGAAAATTAGAGGTTTAAAAAATAACCATAAGTATTTACATCTACCATTAGGTCAATATTTATTGTAATAAATAAATAGAGACGGAATATTATTATTAGTATTATACTTATTTTTATTATTAATTTTGAGACACGGTTTCTAAGGTTATGAAAAAAGTACTCGATACTGAGTAGTATCGATACTTTTGATTCGATACTATCGTCGCCATCGATACTTTTGATGCGATACTGGTATCGAGTACAGTATCGATACTTTTATTTTTTGCGTATCCCTAGACACGATTCAAACTCGTCGAAGTATGGAATCACGTTCAACCAACTGTCCGAGGCGGGAAGAACTTCACACAACGCCAACTTTACGTAATTAATACACACTATCGTAATAGCCTTGTTCATTATTTCGTACACACGACGTTATATTCTTGTGTGATCTGATCTATTGTTGCACTACTTTGACATAGAGCCTTGTCACCGTCTAACTACCACCACTGAAACATTTGTTTATGCATTACATAAATAAAATGACCGACTGACACTAGTGCTTGTCGCAGTCGATAACTTGGTATCGAGAATGAATTTTGGGGAATTTTGAAAAAGGTAAGGTTTATTCTAGAAAATCTTACGGAACCGCAAATTGTGTATGATGTACACTTTGCTGATTTTTTTTTCATACATGGTTATGTAATGATAAAAGTTGTTTAACTTTATTGTACAATCAAATTGAACAAAATGACACATTAACAAATTATAATTAAGGATTTATACTAAACAGGGATTTTATATAACAAACCTGTGCTCACTTAAAGGAATAATCATTGTGATCAGGATATACTGTCGCTAGCATTTTTAGACGTTACGCGGAATAAAGGTCAGGATCATTATCTCAAGTACGAGTACATTGTAGAGAGTCGTGAATTACCAATGTACTCATAGTAATGCTCACAGAATATATATTTAATTTATTAGAATAAATATATTTATAAATAATATTTCGGTTATTTATTAATATATTCATTTTTTATTATAACTTTATAATCCACCACGTGGCGGAACATAGCTGAGCTCTAACTATAACATGTAATCCTTTCTATACCTATGATACACAATAAAGATATTTGTATTCACCATTTCATTCATTCGTTCTTGTCGATATCATTATCGACAACGTCAACCCCTACTCACGATGTATATGTCAAGAATGAATGAGCGATAATCCGGCTGAATAAGGTAGGTAACCTTTTGGTTACCATAAATGAGGTATTCAACATAGACGGATTACATTGTTTTTATTTTTCAATAATTTTGACTTTCCATAAAAGTAGCCATGTAAATGAAATAAAATTATACTTACAAGTGAAAAGACAGATTGCTTGAAAAGTAAACAGCACTATAAGATGTGCACCACATTAATGCGCATTTAGCCATTTTTTCACATATTTTCTGGGTTCGTGACAGAGGGGGTACAGGCGAGAATGGTAATGTTACTATAGTCTATAGGTTAATAGGTCCAAGAGATAATCTTTGTCAAAGCAGATAATAAAATGACAGTCCAGACAACAACCATACGTATCTAGAATTATTGTCAGAAATGGAGCTTTTTTAATTTCTGAGATAATATTGTTCCTAACTGCGGTACCAAGCAAATTAATAATTTCATTTTGAATCGTAGGGCTTAAATAATTTATTTTGCCTTTTGGTTTTAGAAGAAGTTCTTTTAAAGTTGCATCATAATTAGATAGCAAACGTAAAATTGCCATAAAATTTCCAGAATCAGAATCATGGCCTCTTAAAGGTAGATTACAAGATGCTAAAGTAATTATAACATTAATTATACGATGCAATATGAAGAAATTTTGGGCACTTTTTTATGACCTTCTTCTCTTTTCTGTTTACTTTTTCTTTTCGTAGCTCCGCTGGGATAATCTCTATTCCTTTCACTCATTGCTTTTTACAAATCGCTACTAATACTACTAAACACTAAACCAGAAGAACAATTGTTTGTATTGTATTACAATGTAATGCACAATTAAACAAAACGCGTCAATAAACACTGCTCTCCGCATGCTCTCCGTGGTTTATCATCGTATCGTATGTACATCGATTATTGTGGGATTTCCCCGTTAAAGTAAATACTTAAACGGGGAAATCCCGCAGCCCGCGATAACCGATGTAGGGTGTGGCGACCTTTTGAACGCACGCTTTACGCGGGAAAAAAGAAATTGTTTTTTTTACTTGTGTCAATTCTGAAATAAAAAAAAATTTGGGAAGTTTTTATTAATTTTTGCTTATTCACGTTGGGGGGCCCCGTGGCCCGGGGACCCCGTATAACTGATACGACAAATACGGCGTTATCTACGCCTCTGCCTGTTACCTGACATAAGACTCGCTTCTAAATCAAAGAATAACAAAGAGTCAACGATCTCGGTTAAATAATGTCATTATTTAGTAAATAATTAAATGTTCTCAGTAGTAACTGCACAAGTTTCAAAGTGAATGTGAAAGAATTGTGGCTACTTGCGTGGAACAGAGCGATTGTTTGGAACGCTCCATCTATTAGTACATAGAGATCGTTGTTTGGTACCTATTTAACCGTAGCATCAATATTTGGTAATAATTAAATGTTCTGCGTAGTAACTGCACAAGTTTCATTGTGAATGTGGAAGAGTTGTGGCTACTTACGTGGAACAGAGCGGTTGTTTGGAACGCTCCATCTAGTAGTACATAGAGATCGTTGGTACCAAATCTTTTAGTGACACTAAATCATTTAGTGAAAGAAAACTTGGTAGGTATATAAAACAAACAAAAGTTGGAAAACGGGCCTTGTGTCTTTCTGTTATCATGGCATCGTTACTCATTATTATAATTACCTGTTTACAGTAGGTGACGTCCCCCCGTGAAGTTTATTTTAATATAGATACCAATCGAGAAAATATGTTGTGTAGTTTAAGAGCTTTGCAGTTTTCGTAACCGATACTTTGCTATTGCTCGCCAGTACATTTATTCAAGGTTTCTAAATGATGGATTGGATGCCTTACATAATTTAGACAGTGCCGAAATCTAAATTCGAATTTCAACGTACTATGAAACTTAATGGCAACACTATGCTATAACCAGAGCCGTAAAACACTTGTTTCCCGTGTCACACGTGTTTCCCACATTATATCGATATGATAATAAATAATATAATCTGTGACAACGGATGCTTTTGTTTTTCAATTTGCAGTCATATTGCTAGAAGAACGAGACAAAAAGTTTTACGCACGGAGTGTTGCCTGCCAGCAGTGTTGCCATGTGCACCGTAATTACGGTAAAGTCCCGAGAAATACAAAAGCGCTTTGCTTCCAAAGCCGTAAAGATCATTAAAAAAATATTCGGGGAAGTACCATTTATTCTACTTTATTTTGTTCCACTGCATTCCGAAAACCAATTAGCATAGTTATCTGTCTGTGTTGTACTTGTTATTTCCTGTTATCCAGTAGGCACCAGTAGGTCTAAGTGTTATCCATTGTTTGACATTTCGGTATATACATTCCATAATCAATGGTATCTTTATTCGCTATCTAAAGCCACGGCAGGTAACATGGATCTTTGGTCCTTCGAGAAATGTCCAGCAATCCGTTGCATGACGTTTGTCACCCCCGCACATACCTCGGCTTCCCCTCAGACACCTATTTTGACACCACTTCTTTTTGTTTTTGGCTTTTGCTACAAGGCGAAAAGTCGAAGAAAATTAACTTCCCTAAGATGCAAATACGTCACGATACTCAAAAAGCCGAGGGACTCTTACTCTTTTAATGTAAATACTTTCAATCAAATTGGTATTTTATTCAGCACATTTAAATAATGTAGAAACTTAATTATTATTTGCTAATTTATGATAGAACTGAACGTAGAAGTGTTAATGTGGACAGAACTTTTTGCAGAAACATGTTTGATACATGCTTATTCATCCCTTTGGAAACAATGGATTTCAAGTAACAGCAGTTCCAAATTGTGAATTTTGAAAACGACAGGACGTTAAATTTCATGTTTCCGTCTAACTAGCGTCATAGAAATAAGTGGTTTGAGGTTATAAATGATGGATTAAAAAAAGGAATGAGCAGAAATATGTGGTCTAATAGCAAGTTATCTGATGGCAAAATATCAACTTGGCAAGATTTTTTGATGTTGTCTACTGAGGTTGTCTACAAAACAGATTGAAGGCAGACTCAGTCTCGTTTGATTACACGACGTATCAAAGTAAAAAAATAAGATATACAGATCGATCACATAAGAAGCTTCTTTTTATAGGATTGGCATTCGTTCCGTATGTTGTGTTTGCATTCAAGTGATATTTTTATTGATTAAATTATTTTTGCTGTTTTACAGGTGAAGAACACATCCAGATTTTCAGCAAAACTTGTGGCTGCTGAAAACACTTGAGAAACAGTTACATCTATCTACCATTTATTTGAAGGTTGAAAGTAGGTCCAAGGAGTGGTCCTATTCTACTCTACCGGAAACCACACGGCAAATATACTTATTAACTTTGGTAGGTAATATTTGGTTTGTGTGCAAAACACTAACTATTCATTTGTTTTTTCAGTTATGAACCCAAGATGCCTCACGGTGTTTTAACGTTCTCGAGCTGCTTATGCCTTAATATTTTTATTAAAGACTTCCTCATCGACACAACCAATACTGTTATCTATCAATGTTGTTTTAGGTTGGAAAACCAATTTATACTACCAGTGCAAAAAACTAATTTGAAAAATGTAAGAAAATATTAAAAAATAAATTATTTCATAAATAAACGCTGTATTTTATTTCGGTGATATTTCCTAAATAAATAATTAAAATTGAATACGCGGGTTTGTGGGATTTATCAGGCTGTTGATTTTATCGTACTTTTGCCTACAATCCATATGCCTCGTATAAAAACATGTGTGAAAAAATAACGAACTGTCATGTTCTATTTTGCTCTAATCTCTTAGGTACAAAACCAATGTATGAGAGTTGTCCGTCTGACGCTAGTCACTACTTAGTTTGTACCTAAAGCTCGTAGGTCTGTAATCCGTATCTTTTCATAGATTGTAAACGCTTCCTACATGGTACACGCTTGAAACTCGTTACCTATTTACTAGTGAAGAAAAGTGACAGTTTTTCAGAATAAAAACAAGAAAGAAAAACAAAGAAAATGCCGTAAGTACTTACCTAAAGGAGGATAGTGTAGAACTCGCAATAAGCTCTGTATTAAAGTTTTCTAGTTTATATCCCCTGCATGCCAGATGGATCAAATAAAAAATCAATCAACGGGCTATATTATGCCCAAATGTGGGGGCACAGGCCTACCCCCTCAACGAGGGCGTACGGTTTTCTTTCACCGTACAGAGGACAGACAATACAGTTGGGTAGTAACAATTTCTATAGGGAAGCTGACAGAAGAACCCAGTTGGGAGGATAAATATGATTTGTAATGACTAGATTCGATGAAGAACGACGATAACCGACATAGCCGAAAGGATTAGCAATCTTAAGTGGTAGTGGGTGGCGACATCTTACGCAGAATCGGCCGTTGGGGCAGCTCTGGAATAGAAACCGCGGATCGCTACGCGCAGGGTGGTACGCTCCGCCGCCAGATGAACCGATGACTTGAAGGTGTCTGCATGAGGACCGGGTGGCGTCGCCACGTTGGGAAGGCCTAAGTCCAGCAGTGGACGTCTAAGGGCTAGTGTGATGATGATGATGACGACCCCATACCAATATTACTACTTAGATATGTTTAGTATTCTTTGGTAATACTGGCGTTTGAACGTTCATGAAGTTTCGTATTTAGATTCGTCAAATTGTCCTAGCGTACTGTCTGCTGCGACTGCATTGTCTACATCACGCACCATTAGGCATATCTGCCTCATGAGCTTACCGTTGAAAAAGACTAAAGAGGCAGCTTGCCTCAATGGACTGTGAACCGCAGTTCCAAGAAACTCATTGGTACATGTCCGAATTTGAACCCTCAATCTCACGATCGAGAGGCGAGCGTATTACAAGGCTACCATGGCTGGAAGGACGATAAACCTTGAAAAGGTAGTTGGTTGGGTAATGAGTAAGCCGGAGAACAGGTGTGGCAGTGTGCATTAGCGAAGATGCATGGTCAACAGTGGACGCCGTCGTGTGCGTCACTCCAAAAGTCCAAAAGTGCGTGCTCGCAAAGTCGAATTTCAGTAATCTGACCCATTGACCAGGAGTAATTTGACCCTCGATTCTTCATTTCAGCATTTTTCGAGTATATTTTTTTAAAGTATATATGTCCGAGCATCTCGGACTTTATAAGCCAGTCGTTCAAACGGTTCGAAAAGAATGATGGCCGCAGGATGGCTCAATCATGGTAGCACAATATAAAAATTACTTAGAAAAGTTGGATTTAATTTACCACAGCTTGCTGGTTTTACTCACTCTCGTGGCTCATGTGGTGGTGTACAGCAACTTAACAATCTCATCATCTCGCTCTTCACAACCTTTAACTTTGGTGATATTTGTCTAAGTCCCTTTTTCATAGCTCCTCCTATTGTAGTGTGTATGGAATTAGACAAGACAAGACAATTCTCAAATTGTACTCAGGGAGAAATTGTGCTAAGTTGTGATTTAAACCTGTGTTCTCTGATAATTCAGTTCAACATTTAAGTCAGCCTCAACCAAGCTAATGAGGTGTTTGATAAGATCTATCTGTTCCCTCCTGCCTAATTGAGGTCTACACACTTAACCTTATCTACCCCAATGGATATCGGTTCTTCAACCGGTCACACTGCACTAATTTTAAAATGTGTCTGTTCATAATAGCAATCGAGCCACAACCCTCATCAAGGCAGTCATCAATGAAATGAAAAATAAACATGAAAAGTTTATTTAATTAATAGTTTTATGTAACAAAAATCTTGTTATATCTCAGTGACTATAGGACCCAGCAAAAATCACTATATCCTCGTGTAGAATGATAAATAAGAAGGGATGGTCCACTTTAAAATCGATTGGCGGTGGTGGTTCAGAGTTCATAGACATTGGCACAATGACCAGTCCTGAAAAGAATTAGTAAACATTATTCTAAAGTTCATTTTGTATAAATTTGTCTAAATCCAGTTTCTACCTGTGATAATAATTACACTAAAATATAATCCTTTTGAAACCATCATTTGGATTCAGCAGTCAGAGTGATCTTTAGGTTGTTACATCAAAACTGACTAAACATTTTGACCTTTTTGTTTGATAGGTTGTGATATCATTGTTATTATCGGATGCAAGTTTTTCGTGGCAGCCTTCATGCAGGATTGCAAAAGTTATATGAGTACTAATCATTGCAAAATACCACAATCAAATCAAAAATACCATGAATGTCAGATGCATTTCAGAACATAAAAGTAAAAAAAAATTAATTGTACTTTATAATATTTTAATGCATGTAAGAGCCGCTGAAAAGCACTATGTCCTTATGTAGAATGACAAACAAAAACGGATGGTTAATTTTGAACTCCAATGGTGGAGGCGGTCCACAGTCTAAGCAATCTGGTGTTATGACAAACCCTGGGGAAGAATTAAAATTGATTAATTATGGTATAATAGTGTACTGGGTGATAGGATTCTAATGCAGGGTCTGCATGGATGGTCACATATAACTGCTGTGTTCTGGTTTACAAGATAAGTGAGACAGTGTAATTTCAGGTATACAAGATGTTCCGATTTGGTCCTCAAGGTGGCAACATACTTGTTGACCACAAATGAGCTTAAATGGGTGACAGTAGCCACTTACCATCAGGTAGGCTGTCTGTCTGTTATTCCATTCCCTCAAAATTTATAATTTAATTGCATTTTATAAAGTATCAATATATTTATCTAAATAATATGATCATTCCCAGGTGATTAAAACTATGGGTTCAGTTCGCTAAGAATTAATAATTTTTTTGCTGAAAAACACATGCAATGAGGTTGAGATTTAGATCACTTTATGTTTCTGTGCCCATAATTACTTTCCTCATATATATGGCCTTGTGCCCTGTCCCTGTTCCCATGTCCTAATGCAGAATTTTATGTCTAAAAAGAAAGAATCTCACCCATTAAAGAGAAATATTTACCAGACAATGCTATATACCAGAGGTTTATGTTAGAACTCTAATTAGCTATGAATGCATCAATGGATGTACGAGTATGCCAAGCAAAAAACATGAGATGCAACACATTTTACTAAGTCTTAAAAATATATATTTACAGATCATATGCAAAGTAAAAAAATATTATGTGCCAGTAGTAAATGTCATTCAGATTTATAAAATGATCTATATACGCTGTCACCGCCTTATTTGTAATAGTTTTAGAAAGCTATAGTTTACTGAGTCTTAAATTATAGCTCACTAAAACTTCTACAAATAAGGCTGCGACAGCTTACGAGTATATCCGTCTTATAACTTATAAGGAACGTCTTATAAGCCTGAATGACGTTTACTACTGGCACATAATATATTTTTTTTAATCATTTGTTAATATAATCTGTAAATATATTTTATAAAATCAGTAAATTCGACAAGATACTTATCACAATAGTCATCGTTAGCCAAAAATATATAAATACGCCAAAATAGTTGAAACAATAAATATAGCCAAATAATGATCCAGGAGAAAGCAAAGGGGAGAAGTAGGAGATACAATATGGGTCGACCTTTCTTCTGTCAGACGCACACAGACTTAGATTTTTCAATGTGTGTAAGTGCCGGCAAACAGCACAATATCCTGGTGGAGAATGAGAAACAGGAAGGGGTGATCCACTTTGAGATCCATCGGTGGTGGTGGACCACAAATTGAGCATGCTGGCACTACAACCAATCCTGGAGAAGAATGAAAATCAATAAATTATGTGGCATTTTGAGTAATTTAGTAGAATCATATCAAATGGTTGAATAGAACTAATAAAAAAAGGTGTGTTATTTGACGAAATCCTTAGAAAATCCTAGAGACTATCCAACACTGGGAAATAGACATATTATTAGCGTTAATGCTGCTCGTCTAAAATTTAATAATTATAATAATCTTGTAATGGAGCAGACCAAATTATATTCGCCATTCGGAACCCTTTGAACTAGTGTAGGCGACGATTTAAAATCTGAATCCACTACAAGAAATACTTAGATTGTAGTATGTTGGTCAAAAAATGATGACCAGGAATGGAAGGAATAGGCTTACGACGCGCCAGAGAGTGCGTCCATACAAGTCGCCGTTTCGTCAGAAAGAATGTATAAAACAAAAATAAAACGAGTTTTAGTACTAGGTTTATAATATGGGTAAATAGAATTGATTTTACTGACATTTATTAAAAAAAATACTTTAATGAACGTGCATCTTAATGTGTGTGAGAGCCAGCAAAAAGCACAATGTCCTGATGGAGAATGAGAAATAGAAAGGGGTGGTCCACTTTGAGCTCCATCGGTGGTGGTGGACCACAGTATGAGCAAATTGGCACTAAGACGAATCCTGGAGAAGAATGAAAATCAATTAAATAATGTTGAGTGATTTAGTACAATCATAGCAAATGGGTTAATAGAACTAAATAACGTTTTTGGTAGTATGCGTCGAGTTAGACGGATCTATATTTTTTATTAAATTACTGCAGTGTATGATGCCCTCTGGTAAGATGAATTGAAAAAGAAAAGGTTGGAGGCAGCTGGATGAGGAGGATGGTAGAACCGGTGTGGTAACGCACATTAGGAAAGTTTTCAGGAGAACTAAATTCTTAAAAATGTAGAGGTGTAACCATGAGAAATAGAAAGGGGTGGTCCACTTTGAGCTCCATCGGTGGTGGTGGACCACAATCTAAGCTTGGGACACTGAGACCAATCCTGGGGAAGAATTAACATCTTTGATATGGTTACAACTCTAAAATTTATTTGAAAGTATGTGCTCATGTGTAGCATATAACAGTGTTTTATCATCGGCCTATGTGCGTTACCACACTTGTTTCGACCTTTTTTAATACCATCGATATACAAAAGCTCGGAGGATTATTCTCAAAAGAAATAGAGGGCAGTTGGCCATGTCTCCACTATAAGTCGAATAGACGCATACTACTTAAACGCAATATCCCAATAAATGCATTGTAACTTACACGCGTCTATAATATACGCGCATTTTCCCAGACAGGTGTAATTATTTTTCAAGTAGCTGTTTAAAAAAAGTTGTCTTTAAAACCACGATAGCTTATTAATTTTTTTGTATTGTATCATCATCAGCTCTCAAAGTATGCGAGAATGTTTGCAAAAGCCCGTGAAGCGAGGCCATCAAATTGTTTTAAAATAAATCTAACGCATTTTCAGAGGGTTCTCTCTTGTACTTCCCTAAGAAATGTACAATATACCTTTTGCATTTTTGATTCCTCACCAATCATTTGATATCACAGATATAGAAAATCAACTCCATACTTGAACTCCTTACAAAAGAATTCTTTCTAAATTCTTGGTAAAAATAGAAAATGTAGTATTTACTCACCTATTACTGCGACCAAACATCACATAAATGGGAAAGTAACCCACGGGTTGAGTAACTCTTCGAGCAAAAAATTTGGCCAATTAAATTCAGTGAAAATTATTTTTGCGACCACCTGGTGCCCTCTAGTGTTACTTAACCCACGAGTGATGGCCTTAAAATAAATATTTGCACGTTTCGAGAATTAGATCCAGTTAAAGCAACAACAAAAAACCTTAGTTTCTTCTAACACTTTTTAATATAGATTTCAAGCCCAGCCAAAAGCATTAACAGTATCTCCTCAGAAAAAATCATAGTTCGTATATTAATGCGTGAAAGTGCCGGCAAACAGCACAATTTCCTCATGCAGAATGAGGAACAGGAATGGATGGTCAACTTTGAACTCCAACGGCGTTGGCGGACGATTTGAACTAGAATACGTCACCACTACAAATCCTGAGAAAAAAAATGCAGTGTTAAAAAGCCAGTACCTCAGAATGTTATGGTTCCCATTCTCCAACCGGTTTGTTATCAGATTGTTCTAGTCAGAAACACCCAAACCGAAAAAATAGGGCCGGTTGTATTATGTAGACGTTGCTTTAGAACCAAGTCACATAACGTCCAAGTGGCAGTACAAGAATCATTTGATACATTTAACATTACTGGGACTGGAGAATGAAGAATCAAATCCATCAGTCCGTAGCTTTTGTGTAAAACCGTAATCCAGAAAGACAAAGAACTTGGACTGATTCTCTGCCAGTAGTTTTAGGGGTCAAACTGGCAGTCTCACTGTCTGATGACTTGGATAGATGATGACAATCCCAGAAGAAGAAAAACGCACGTATCAATAAATTAACATTCCACGTTTCCCATGCCAATATGCCAGAGGTAACATGCGATATCCTACTTCCTAATCTATCCTACTAATAAGAGGAAGCTTTAAAGATTCTATCAGAAAATTCTACTAGAACTAGTGTCTATTGGCATTCAAATTTCGTTCCAGATCTATAGTATTGCCAGTTGACAATATATTCTAAAACTAGTACCAGAAGATACATTTTGGAAAAGCTTCGAGCGATCGATCTTTCTTTGGCAATACTACAGATCGGACAGAAAATTGGGAAGTCAGTAAAGGCCATGTTACCAGTAAACGCTCCAGCTGTGGCTCCCTCCTCGTCGACCTTAACGAAAGCCTCCTGCAAGGCCTTAGATACTTTCACTGGCTGCGCTTTCAATATACCCAAAGCTGGGTCGTCGAAAATCTTAGATACTCCCATCTGTTGAAATCAGAGACATCAGTAATGTAATGCTGGAGACTCGCGGTTACAGTTTTGAAGACATCAGCGTATTGGGTGAATTAATCCGAGCCTACTATCCAAACGATTCTTCTCCTACAATCTTAGAAGACTTCATTTAAACTAAATAATCAGGTTTATGTATCAGTCAGTAAAGTTAGCAAGTAACTAAACAAGTGCAAGTTAACAAACAAATTTGGTTTAGCGACTCTTTAAGTTAAGAAGTCACTGCTAGACCAGGCCACTCCTTAAGTAATAGGAGTGTAAGCTCAATCAACACGCCGGGCAAGCGAATTGGTCATTGCATTACATGGAGTGGAATGTAGAGACGTTGCTGTTGCCCAGCATGTGGTTTTATGAATCAGTCGCTGTGTACAGGAATTTGGAGTGGTATTGTTTTATTCTTTATAATACACGGGAGTTAATGAATGATGGAGCAAATTTAATACCATAATACCTTTGGCAGAAGATTATTGAGGTCAAATTTATTTTTGATGTCAAACTTCGGAATCTCTAAAGCGATGTCTCTTCCTGCAGGCTCCAAAGAGAACACGTCGTTGAGAAGACCATTCTGTGCCACCTTCTCGATAACTGAGGGTAGTCCGTCAATTTCGTTTGGCAGAACCACCACCATGCGGAAACCTTGCTCTTTGTACGGCAACTCTATCATCTGTATTGATGAAATAAAGATTTATCAATCAAAAAGAAATGTTGATGAAATATGACAATGGGTATAAGAAGACATCAATAATGTCTTAAGATATGATTACTGTGATCGCTTACTGTAAAGCGAGCCATTTATTTTTGTAAATGAAACGCAAGTCCTAAAATTAGGACGGGATACTGTCATTTTGTTATTTTCCGTTAGCTATCTCTTCATCATCAATATTGTTATTAGCTTTTAACGTCCACTCTTGAACATAGTTTCTTCTCAGTTGGTTACTCTTAACTAAGCAGTCGTGACCACTCATGACTAGGCATGGTAGGCACATTGGACTACCTAGCACCATTTGCACCTTACCAAGGCCTGTCTTGTATCGTCTTGTATCAGCCTAATAGATCGGAGAATTTCGTTGCAATCTAGCACCATTCACTCTGCCCTGGACAACAAACGACTTCATAGAAATATTCTCTTTTTCGCGCCACGTGGCCAACTGGACTAGCCTCAGGTCTACAAGTCATTACACCCGGTCCTTTGCTCTCCTTATCTAGCCACTTCTACCTTATTGCCTCCGCATCTAAAAATTAATTAAACTTTTTACCTTTGCGCCAAGCGTAGTGCTATCATAGTAGAAAAGAGACTGTGTCAGCTTCATGGTAGGTTTCTGTACTGTAGTGTTCTTGTCAACATGGAAATCCTTGTCCACGGTCTCGCTTGCGTTGAATGGGACGTTCCAGTGACCCTGAAATATATTTTTACGGAATGAATAAAAATGCCGAAATTTGATGGGAAGTGGCTGCTGCGACTTGTAGCCTCTAGATTGCTGCGTGTAACAATCCAAAGGCGACGAGGTGTTGGCTTGTTTGGAAAGCTTCACGTTAACACTAGCCCTTACTCCACAATTCGCGGTAGCCCTTATTCACCCAGATGAATCGTACACTAAAGTTCTAACACCGACAACGAATTCGTTTAAACTGGTTTGGTAATTGTACATTTTAATTGCATGATACCTTGAGGTGCTCTCACTATTCCGTTTGAATACACTGGTGGAAAATAAACCCCAATAGTTCCAGGTGAACTCTTCCATAAGTTAAGGAGTTTCGATCTCGTTTTGTTTCGATTCTTTGGTACATCTGGGCTCTACGGGGCAGGAAGAATTGCCTTCTGAATTTTGAGGTCTAATCATTTACTTTAATAAACCTGAATCGTTATTATTAAGTACTAGCTGTTGCCTGCGACTTCGTCCGCGTGGGCAACATAACATCACAAATTATTATGTTTTTCCCGTAGAAATGAAATTTTTTCGGGATAAAAACTATCCTATGTCCTATTCCAGGACTTAACCTATATGTGTGCCAAGTTTCATCCCGATGGATGTTCAGAAGGCAATTCTTCCTGCCCCGTGGAACCCAGATGTACCATAGAATCGAAACGAAACGAGATCGAAACTCCCTAACTTATGAATAGTTCACCTGGAACTATTGGTGTTTATTTTCCACCAGTGTGTTCAAACGGAATAGTGAGAGCACCTCAAGATATGGTGCAATTAAACTGTACAATAACCAAACCAGTGGTTGAAGCGTGATTGAGTAACAAACATCAAAACTTTCACATTTATAATATTAATGGGATTAGTGGAATTCTACGCTGGTGAGATCGATCATAGACCGAATAGATTACTAACCTGGAAGAAAATGACGTTGACGAGCGCTGCTGCAACATCCTCGTCAAGCACATCTTCTGAAATTGGCTCTTTAATATGGCCCTTCGTCTTCTCGTCGGCCTGTAAAATGTAATATTCAAAGTCAAATATTTATAGATTATTGTTGATAACGAAATGATTCAAGAAGTGAGAATATGACGACAAATCGGTTGTTCTTGATGATGAATTATTACAGACTATAATTTCACTAGAAGCTAATGTTTGCTGGATCATAAGAAAAGCAATTGCAGTAACTGAAAGTAGCATTTCTCTACATTTCGATAATTTCATTTCGATGGTGCAATAACTCGGGAAGAGTCAAATATGCTCCTAAAAATCTCTTTTGACGATTCGACCTAGATGTTCCCAAAGCCTTTAAATCGTCAGCCTAGTAGCAGAGTAATTAATGCCTGCCCTGATTTGTCTGTTAGTCTATCATAATCTGATACATATGCTACTACTTTTTTATGAGCGAATTTATTAAGGGCCTAGCCAACGGCATAATAATCTCACCCATTTGTTGATGGTAGCAGCAGCTTCCTTCGGGTTCGTAAAGTTTATTTTCTCGACTTCGCTGTTGTAAGACCGGACCGCTGTGTCAGTGAAGTTGTCTGACAACTCGTACTGGTTCCCCACATACACTTTGTTTGCCAGGGTGAGGTAGCTGGCGTCCATCGCTGCCATTCTCTGGCTTAGTTCTGAGTAGGACTTGAAGAGCTGGAATTACAAAGAAAGTGCAAAAGTGCTGTTGGCCGGGTGCGTGATGACGGGCCATTTAGCGGCACACTTGCGTCTACTTTTTATCGGTAGAACGTTAAAATTCTCGTCAATACTAAAGTGTGGTAGATTTCAAGACAAGATTTTGGAACCAAAAGCATGATGTTCCTTGTTTGTTTCAGATTATTTTTATTTGTGTTGTTGAAGGTTATACTAAAGAGGGGCCAGATAACACTGCGACATGGTGACAGCATTTGTTTAAAAACAAATTTAAAATCCTGTTTACAATAATTAGGTACCTATACCTATAGCTCGAACTTGTGGAATAAGTGGAAAAAGATAAGGATATCTTTTTTCACTGAAATCGGGTCAGATACGTGGGTGTCATGCGATCTTAAAAAAGTCGTCAAAGTAGGTACCGGATCCGTCAATGATAATTAAAATCGTTATGCTGAATTTATCATAGTTTTTCCATAAATATCAGGCAATTCTACATGTATGTTCAAAATTTATGCTCTTGCAAAGAATACGACAAAATATATATTTTTAAAGTTTTTCTACTAAAATGTCCAATCCAGAGTTATGCGGACCGACAGACTGACAAAAAACTTTCACTGTAAGTTTACTTGTTTATGTTTAACAGTAAGAGCTTTACAAAATTACCTCATCGTAATTCTTGGCGCCCAACGCCTGAATAATTTCTTCCTTGATCGGTCCCTCTGCGCCGGCAGAGTACAGAGACAGCAGCAGGAGAACACCCAGTGGAGAAGCTATGATGTTCTTGTCTTTGGCGGCGACAAATGCTTCCTGCAAAACACGAAACACATTCAAATATTAGTCATCAACTAGGAAACATTCTCTCTTGGACACTAGTATGCTACCATAATGCCGTCTTGAAAAATGATTTCTTTCTATGGTGTCGCTAAAACATACCGTTAGGGACTACAATTACGCAGTAGGTATTTTAAATAGTGATTTATTTTGGGATGAAGAACTGAATTATGAGTCACTCATAATATAAATTAGGATTTTTTACTTTATTCCAAAACTAGGATAGTATTTGAAACTTTATGATCAAAGTTTCAATTTCGGTCTAGTAGTTATTTAGTTAATCCGTCCATTAGTTATTGAGTTAACTATACTTATAATAAAACTGTAACTGGTCTATGTCTGTACATGAGAGATATTTAAAAAAAAATGTATAAGGGGTCTTAATAGAGCCAATAGAAGCTAGAAGCTTTTAGAATTTTTGTTTGTCTGTCTGTCTGTCTGTATGTTTCTTACCACATCACGCAAAACTACTGAATGAAAGTTGATGCAGTTTTCACAGTTGTCTTGCTGGTGGTCTAACTTAAAACCTGGTGCATGTTTCATCTTGATACGCTAGAACCTGAGATATTAATAAAGTAAATTGTTCTTGAAGCCATTATATCGGATGATAATAAAACGACTGTTAATATTTCTGCCAGTAACTCAGTATCACATTTAGAAATCATTCATGAAAAAAGCATTTCTTTTTTACGAACATTTTGATAAAAATAAATGCAATATTTTGACGAAAATATTGCATTTTGAAAAAATGCAATATTTCTCGAACGTACGAGTATGTTCATCATATGGGCGAGGTCAACGGCGTATGGGATTGAGTGAAATTTAGTTTTTGGGGATAGGGATGGGGTTGAGGTTGGGGTTGGGATTGGGATATTGAGAGTCGAGTCTGAATGGAAGTGGAAGTAGAAGTGGGAAGAGAACAGAAGCGTAAGTGGGAACGGGGGAGGATTCTGTACTTCACGCGAGCGGAGCCGCGGACACAGCTAGTATAAGGAATAAAGGAGCTAGATGTATACCTTAAGGAATATCATGGAAGCTTTGTCGACGGCTTCTCCCAGTGGGGTCTTGACGAAATCGTGGTCTGGGAAGTGGTACTCTTGCCCAAGCACGCCGCATACTGCCACCACTAGAAATATAATGTGCAATCTCATTTAAAATATTTATTTTTATAGTATATTTATTTAGTAAGTAACCCCATGGAGAAAACAATTGAAATAACGAAAGAAAATTAAATCAATTTATAGTTATCATTATCATACTGTTACTAGGTGCAGCAAACTTCTCAAAAGAACGTCACTATGCCATTATGTTATTTCCATTTTATAAATGCTACTTTCTATAAATATACATACAAGAAATAGCATGATGTTTACTCTAGTAACAGTTTATTTATACGAAATTAAAATAAGTTATTCATTACTTACCAAGCAAAAGCAGAGTATATTTTGCCATCCTGTCTCAACGACTAATTTGGCTAGACTACCTGGCCGGTCTACGATCCATTCGTTGTGTTATTATACTTGTGACATCATCAAGTAAGATATATTGGGCGTACATTAGGGTTCTGTCAAAAAGGAAACCCAATTAGGCGAAGCTAAGGAGTCTTCTATAAACTCCCTGCCATCAGCTTTGACATTTCCGGACAAGTACAATTTGGATATTTTTAAGGGAAAAGTGAATAGGCATCTTCTGGGTAAGCGCTTTACACCTAAAGCCCATCGTCACTTACCATCTGGTGAGATTAACGTAAATCCATTAGGAATTTATCACGTGGTTCGTTGTCGTGCAAGGTTCAGCGCAATAACCTACATCTAATACTTAAACTGCAGTGCGAAAGTTTTTTTCTTATTTCAAACTGATAATGGTATATGAGAAATTAATAGCGTTACGTAGTCCCTCTTGCGGGAACCCTCCGGCAGAGTATACTAAATATTACTACGAAAAGAAGCGACACTTAACTCCCCCCGCCAGTTTAACGTCGCCCACAAAATAAATCACGGCTGATAGTAGTACTACACAAAATAAATCACGGCTGCCGGTTAGAAGAGAGGTACATATGTGTTGACCTATAATTTTGTCCCTCTCTCAAAAGTTTATGCGCACACAAAAACGTGTACGGACAGGTTGATGCTCCTCTTATAGTAGTAGGTGATTAAATCTATTAGAATACTTCTATAGATACAATAACATAATATGATAAACAAAATAAACACACTAGTACACAATCAATCACTGTTGATCATCAATTCATCACAACAAAGGAATTTATACGGAACCCATTACACATGTCGATTTTTTTTAACCAATTTTTTTATCAAACTTTGCTAACGAACTTGACCTCTAGGAAGAAGTGATTTGTGACAAGCAAAATAAATATAGGTATAAACTTATTTTTATCGTCAAAACATTTCCAGATGGAGTCATAAATTATTAATCGTTAGTTTAATTAACACTTAAGTGTATTTAAGTCGATTAAACAATTATTATCATTTTAGGAAGCCATTTGTAGATCGAGTGTACAAGAAACAATCATTTAATTAATTGGTATGTATTAGATTAACGTTTTCTTTTCCGCAAAGACTTCCCATTTAAATACTAGTAATAAAAAAAAAACATTACATGTTTGAAGAAGAAAACCTAATTTTCTTCAATCAACCACATTTTAATATTTATTTTGTTATTATTATTTTCATTTTACTTCACTCAATCAAACGCACCATCTTGTTTTCTTCTACCACTTTTTTAATATAAATTGAAAGCTTAAATACGTATGAAATCCCAGTCGAAAGCATTCTCTCTACGCAGTTATGTCATCAGGTATTGTTTGCATTTACTTTAATCGCAGTATATCAGTGTGTGAAAGTGCCGGCAAACAGCACAATGTCCTCATGCAGAATGAGGAACAGGAATGGATGGTCAACTTTGAACTCCAACGGAGGTGGTGGACGATACAAACTAGAAGCCGGCACCGCTATTAATCCTGAGGAAAAAATGCAGAGTTAAAAAGCCATTACCTCAGAATGTTTGGTCGCACCCCATCATCCAACCGGTTTGTTATCAGATTGTTCTAGTCAGAAACACCGAAACCGAAAAAATAGGGCCAGTTGTATTATGTAGACGTTGCATTAGAACCAAGTCATATAACGTCCAAGTTGCAGTACAAGAATCATTTGGTACATTTAACATTACTGGTACTGGAGAATGAAGAATCAAATCCATCAGTCCGTAGCTTTTGTGTAAAACCGTAATCGAGAAAGACAAAGAACTTGGACTGAGTCTTTGCCAGTGGTTTCAGGGGTCAAACTGGCAGTCTCATTGTTCAGAACTCTTGTATCTGATCCTTAAGTGCACTGTCTGATGACTTGGATAGATCTGATAACAGATTGGCAAAGTCAGAAATATTGTAACCGAAAAAATAGGGCCAGTCGAATAGTGTCGAATGATGAAAAGCAAGTGGACTTATGGGGAAAGTGGATCTAACTTGTCTAAATACAAGTAGACCGAGGGGAAAGTAGACCTATGGGTCTAAATGGTCGCTGTCGACGTCGCTTTAGATCACATACACATTTCGTCTAAGTCGCATGTCGGACAAAAATAATTTGGTCCATCTAACGTTATGGACATGGGTTTTGAAAGTTACGGCATGTTTGCGAGATAGATGACACGAAACTGGCGCGTTGCCGCCGTCTCACTCGCACATCTGTTCCAGCCCCTCACACTATCTCTATCTTATGTGACTGTTCCAACGAAACTTTAAATTCATCTGTGTGAGTGAGTCTATCTGTAAAAACTGTATCTTAACGGAATGTTGTTTGTTGTCTCTGTCTATCTATACTATACATTAAGCAATCAACAGCCACGAAGTACCTAGTACCTAGTTATTTGCAATTTTTTGGGCCTACCGTCATCTTAATAAAGCCGTATCGGACCATATTCCACCATTTCACCAGTGTAGTTTGGTGGATTTCGCATACGTATTAGAAGTTCTTCAGGTGGGTTTCCTCACGACGTTTTCTTTCAGCAAAAAGCCTGTGGTGAAATAGTAAACCGTATGTAATTATCGAAAATTAATTAATACTGGCGGGCACGGATATGAACTGGCCTTTGGTATTCGGTTCCAAATAATTACCTATTTCTCTAAAAACACATGTTTTCGTTGTTCACAGAATGGAAGAAAAGAACTTGGTGCAACGGGGAAATACTCTGCAAGCTATACTCGGCGTCACCAACTACAACACGCCCTTCGCAACTAAAACAACTCCAGAGTACATCATCAGCGGCGCTGCCGTATTCCAGGTCAAAGTGATCGCCGCTCAAGTCAACAATGGCCACACAAACATATACAACAATCTCATATTTGTCAGGTTCGTCAAGCTGCGAGAATTAGACGACCTCACATACACAATTAAGTTTTCAAGCAACGAATTTGGTATAGCGAACAAGAACTTCATCAGCGATGACGGCACGTGGCATCTAGTACACGATAACAAGAAACAGCAGTACACATTCGATGTCGCAATCCACATGGACATTGTACCAAGTACCAGCTCCTTTGCAACTCTTCACAGTGACATGGAATTGACAGATTTCGAGTTAAGAGGAGAGGATGGCTCAGTGCATATGCACAAAGCAGTCCTAGCTGCATCCAGTCCTGTCTTAAGAAGAATGCTAGGGGGAACGTGGAGAGAAACAACTGAAGGCCACGTCGACGTCCCAGGCACCTCGAAGACGACCCTCCAACACCTAAAAGACTATGTTTACTTACACATTTTGCCTGAGACAGGTTTAGAGCAACTTCTGTTGCTCTCTTCGTATTACATGATGCCGGATTTGGAACAGAGGTGCGTGGATAAGCTTGTGAACAGTCTAACGGCTCAGAACACGTGTGATCTGTTAGAGTTCGCTGCGAAACATAAAGTGACGAGGTTTCTGCTCGCGATATTAGAGTGTATTCAAAGTGGTGCAGTGAAAGTGGACGAAATGAGAGACCATTTCTTGCGCGGCGAGTGACCTTTTACTTCCGCGTGGACGGCGGATAAACCACAGAAATCCTAATACATTTGTCTAGTTTAGGTCCGCGCGTGCAGATTTTCGGACTCAACGAACCCCCCCCCCCCCCAATAGAGAGCCACGGTATTTCTGTGTGTCATAGGCTATATATTAACCCGAAAAATGAAAAGACTTTATCGTGGTTGTCGGAAAATGTTTACCGCCCAACGAAGTGGGCACGGGTCAGCTAGTTTATTATCAGTATTTGGCCTGGAGTTATTCATATTCTAAAATCTTATTGGTCGACTGCACACCTCATCATTTTGCTCACACACCGGGCCTTACTATAAATTCGGGCAATAAGCTATTATCCAGTTCCTCATTGAAAGAAGGAATAGTACTAAAAATATCGATAGATGGCACTGTAGATGTATCAAATGTCGAAGTGTGCGAGACCAAAGATAATATATTACTGCGAGACGAATGCTTGCAAAAGGCCGTGAGGAAAGGCCATAAAATTATTTAAAAAATACTACGGACTAAACTCAACAGAGTAGTACATCTACAGTGCCATCTATCGATATTAAAAACAATTGCTAAACTTTTCAGTAGATGGCGTTGCACTGATCTCAACTGTCCAATCGACTAAAAACTTCCAATATTGTTTCAATAGTTTTTTTTAAATAATTTTATGGCCTTTTGAACACAATATTGGGAGATTTTAATCGATTGGACAGTTGAGATCAGTGCAACGCCATCTACTGAAAAGTTTAGCAATTGTTTTTGTACCTACTGGAAAATCGCTATTTTGTTGCCAAAATTTTCAAAACCGACCAAATCTGATTGGTCATGCTTTCCTATTTAAGTCAAATTAAGTAGTTTATTCTTTATTTTATTTGAATCTATCTGTCTCGTATGTGCCTACGTACTTACAAAAACTCAATATAATTATTTGTATACGTTTGTATTTTATTTTCAACTAGCTGTGCCCGCGGCAGTGCTCGCGTGGTCTACAGAATCCGCTCTCGTTCCCTTTCCCACTTCCACTCAGACTCTCATTCTCCTAATCCCAATCCCAATAGTCCTAATGTAATCAGTAAACTTTATTGCATTCCATGGTGCTAACAGATAATAAAAAGACAGAGTTCTCATGGACCCATTTGGGCACAGCAAGTAGGAGAGAGGAGGACCAACAGTATTGTCGACGTTATCAAGTTGTTTAATACATTATGTACATAAATGTACTCGTATTATGTATTATTTGTATAAATATTATTTTTATTTCATTTGTTCCATATCTGTTTGTTATCTAATTTTATCATAATTTATCGTTTAGGTATTCATTTAATGTGTAGTAGCTTTTGGAAATCAATAGCTGTCTCAGGTATTTGTTAAATATCTTATTGTTAGTTTCTTCTTTTATTATTTCGGGCAGGTGATTATATGTTTTTACTGACATGACGAGAGGGCTGGACGAGTGCAGTCCTAACTTGGAAGTAGGTTGCATCAGTCTGCTTTTATTGCGTAGCGGGTATTTCGTAGGTATGTCTCCTCGGGTTTTGTAGAAGTTTGGATGTTTACGAACGAATTTGCAAATTTCTAATATGTATGTACTGAAAATAGGGTTTGCAACTCGATATTTGTTCTATATTATGGCGTGTTGATTGTGGCAAATCCACCAATGTCATCATCATCTGAATGCCGAGCATGTTATACTTTGTTGTTTTGTGTATGTATACCTACTAATGTACACCTCCCCTTCCCCACCACTCGTCCTCCACTTTACTCACTACTTTGCCCCTACGCTTCCATGACCTATCTCCTAAATGTAGTTCTCACACATTGCAATTCGAATTCCGTCGAGCATTTACACCCTACACTTCTTTGTTGTATACTAATGCAGTGTATACGAGTTTTCGAAAACTATAAATCCGCATAACTTTTGATTGACTGGAGCGATTGCAGAAAAATAAAGCCTGTATGTTACACCGAATTAAGCACTATATTTCTGTAAAGTCCATCAAAATCGGTTCAGTAGTTTTTAAGTGATGCGCGTACAAACAAACAGATAAACAGACAAAATTTCCTAAAATTATCGAAATGTGTTCTATTACTTGTCCTTAGGCCCAATTTTTTGTTGCAAATATCTTTAATGTACAGACAGGCGATGTTTACGATTTTATTTATTAGATTAACCATATATTATTTTTGGATTAACTAACATAGCTTAAGTATGGATTTGTCCAAGCCGTGTGGTTCCCGGCTTATAGGGGCACCCCTAATCTTCCCGTGGATATCGTCAAGGCGACCAAGGGATTGAACCAGGGACGGGTAGCAGCGTTCTCCTGTGTATATTAAGATCATTACTGCGATCACCAATCCGCCTGCCAAGCGTGTTGATTATGGCAAATCCCCCAATGGACATCTAACCAAAAGTGGTATTCTATTGGGGAGGCCTATGTCCAGCAGTGGACGTATTTAGGCTGATGATGATGACTCTTTATTACAAGAAAAAAAAATACCAAGATACAGTAATAAAGTACCCTACATTAGATGGACATCCCACAGTGGTTATCGTATGGGGCCAGGAAGACCTGGCGGTATTTCGACCCTTCAGGATCGTTTGTGCTAAACCCCTGACCACCAAGTGCCACAAGCCGATTTGGTGGACTTAGCATACGACATAGAATGTCTTCTTTGTCATATGCAGGTTTCCTTACGATGTTTTCAACGAAAAACCTGTGGTAATACTATATGAGAGACATGAGTGGTTCGATTCTGAAGGCACACATTTAAAATTTGATATCATGACTCATTCATATCAGCCTATCGACGTCCACTGCTGGACATAAGATTCATAACTATACGTTTATTGAAACTTCAGTGAAATGAAATTAGGTAAGTTTTTAGAAATATTAAAATAAACTAAAATAATATTAATACAAATATTTTTATGAAATTATAAAGACTAACTTAACAGGAAATTAGCAAGTGGAAGAAACATAATTATCGATAGATAATATTAAAGCAAATTGTCATACTTTAGTGATAAGCTATTTAAAATAACACAGGAGCAAAACTTACTAAACTACAATTTAAAGAACAGTAACCAAGCCCATCATGTTTTCATTGGGCGTTGAATGTTTAAGAAAATATCAATTTTAGAAGTAAAATAAGTAATATATGTCCATAACAAAAAGGTATTTGATTGATTTAACCAGAGAATTTCAAAAATAACAGCATCTTGGCTGACTTGTTTATTCTGACACTTCTATGTAGTCAAGTTCTCCGAAAACTTATCCATGCATATCTGTTCGAGATACTAACTTGAAATTATGAAATATTTTAGAAACTTATGAATAGGTAATGGGACCGATTCTGAAGGCACAATGTTAAAATTTGACAGCACTAAAACTGTTGCTATCCTTGTCACACAGTATTATGAAGATAAAGATGAAACCAATTTTAGCGCTGTCAAATTTTAAATGTGTGCCTTCAGAATCAGGCCCAATATTAACGCAAATCTTCACATTTTAATTATTAACTATTTAAAATAATATAGAATCAAAACTTACACAAACACAATTTAAAAACAGTGATATAATATTCCAATGTGGGTTTATTGGGCGATAAATGTTTTAAAAAAGACCTAATATAAAAAAAAAATTGTGAGATATATCAATGTTTATGAATAAATCCGACAATTTATGAATAAACTATTTGATGACTACATTGTCTGTGTGGATACTGTGAAAAAAGTGGATACTGATCCATCTATGCAAAAGATAACAGCTTAGCTGACTTATGTCAAGTGCGCCACAAAATTTTTCATATATATCGTTAGAGGTTATTATTTTACAGGAAATAAGCAAACAGAAGAAACCTATTTCAGGCATTATTAACGCAAACCTATGCAGTGATGTAACTATTAAAAATAAACATACAAGCAAAACTTACACAAATTCAATAGTAACATAATAAATGAGCCGGGCCCATCATGTATTAATTGGACGATAAAGTTTAAAAAAGACAGAATATAAAAGAAAAATGAGAGATATACTCGTATCAATAACTACTTGCAGTTAGATATTTGTCCCTTCTGTCAATTTAGTCATCAACTCGTTAACTTTCTCAGTATCCATATGCAGCAAAGACGACAGCAGCTTAGCCGACTTGTGTTTTACCACTAACTCATGGACGTCCCACACATTCTCTGCGGTCAAGTTCTCCGCTAACTTTTCCACGCATATCTGTTCGAGATCCGGCATCATGTAAAATGCTGCTACGGATAAGAGCTGCTCGAAGCCAGTATCGGGCACCTTTTGCAGGTACATATAGTCTTTCAGCTGCTGTAAAGATTTTCGGGTCGTTCCTGGAACAGTCACGCGTCCTTTCTTGGTCTCACGCCATTCGCCACCTAACATGGCATTAAAAACTGGACTGCTCATGCGTAGAACTGCCCTGTGAACTTTGATGGCACCATCTTCGCCGCAAAGTTCGAAGTCAGTAATCTCAGTATCGTCATGAAGTATTGCCAGTGGGTTTGCAACAGGGCCTATATTCATATAGACCCTTATGTCGAAGGTCCGCTCTGTCTGATGGCTTGCAAAATTTTTATCACTAATGTGACGCCACAATCCCTCATCAGCAGGTAAACTTTTGTTTGTAATCTCAAAAAGGCTGCTGGTCAGTCTCAACGTGTAAGTACGTTTGTCATCTGATTGCAGTTTGTAGAATTTCACGTACAATGACCATCTGCGGATTACTGATGTGATTTTGAATCGGAATCCTGTGCATTTTTCAAATTCACAGGGAACGCCTTCATTTTCATGTAAACTGCTGTCATTGCCTACAATAATATCATAAGAAGCTTTGAGTGTATTTCGTCTCTGGTCAATGCTTAAGTCTCGGATTCTGCAATTAAATTAAATAAAGTTTTTTTCTTCAAAATATACAATAATTTAACCTAGGACAATTCACAATTGTAACGTCCAGAGTCCGGGAACAATTGTAAAAAACCAATCACTAAGCGACTAGGCCAACGAGGTGGTTTGATATTAATTCATCATCACTCCGACGACGTCGTGTGCGTCACGTGCGTGCTTTACGAGCTCGCAAAGTCGAATTTCAGTAATCTGACCCTGGCAGGATTTAGTACCCATAACGTACTATTTTGTACTCAAATTTCAGATTTTGTACTTAAACAGATCAAAAGTTGCAAGAGGTTATTGAATTCGATCTGGAATGACGTCACTCCAGGTCGGACATTTTGAACAAAGGCACGCATTTAAGTCCTGATCACACCAGACTAAACCTTGGAATTTGTACTACTTTGTACCGATTTTGTACTTAAACAGATCGATCGCGTGATACAAAAGGGTATTGAACATTTTGAACTAAAGTACGTATTTAAATTCTGATCACATCACGCTTGGAATATGTACTGGTTTGTACTCAAATTTCAGATTTTGTACTTAAATTGTTCAATAACTCAGTGGGCTGTATATTTTATTTATGTCGTAAATCGTTGAGGTTGCTGGTCAGTCTGTCTGTCTGATATGATCCTGAACCCCAAGCCTGCCGAGCATCCTAAACCCACAAACTAGCAATTCACGTACCTGTCTCTTCGTGGAGTACGCCTGCGGACACCGCAGATTGTTTGTCTGGCACTAGAGCTGGGGGTCCTTCACTTCCCTGGTGCTCCAGGATCACACACAGCACTGCTAAATTCTAAAAGTCAATGGTATCAATTGTTTTATAGCCGAACCGATTTATTGCCGCCGAACCGACCGAAGAAGCTGCATAGAGACCTTGGACCTATTAACCTGTAGAGATATACATAATCCATATACTCTATCCAATCCTAGGTTAGGCTTCCTATCAGGTTACTAATTAGAATTATAAAATCAGTAAACACTTTTAAAAAGAGCCTAGACCAGGGTTGGAGTGTACAAAAGGGAACAAAAGAAATGGAAAAAAATCTCTGATTGGCGTAAAAAAAATTCCGGCTCCTCATTATCCCCATAATAATAATAAATTCTATAAATAGGACTAGTGAAGAGAGAGAACAGTAGCACGGCCGATTTTTCCCTGATAAAAGTCCTCTTTAAAAATGCGAAAATAAAGTTCAAAATTGCATGTAGGAGTAAAATGTATCCAGTGGTTAGGGGCCTATGCTTTCGTTCCCGCTTTGGAACTTTACTGTAATATGTATATGACAATTATCAATCGCCAGCATTAAATCCGCCGCACTGCTTTCAGTCAGGTCTAGGCTGACCCTAACGCAGTGTGTAGTTGACATACTGTGGAGTGGAAACCCGATAATACGCGGACGAAGCCTCAAGCGTTGTCTAATAACAATTTAAGACGTACTTATTATTTACGTAAAAGCTTAGAAAACAAAGAAGAAATGTGACTGACCTTTTTAAAGAAGTCTCAAATATAAGCCGCTCCCGCGGTTTACTCTTCACGCGAGGTTTTTTTGCACTTTTTCTAAATGGCGTTTGAATTTCTAACAGATTTCTATTCTATGAAAATAAATTGTTGTGCAAACAAAACATAAACAAAGAAACCAGGCAAGATTTTTGTTGACAAATAAAAGTTTATGAAGAGAGCTAGTTAGGCTAGTTTATAAGTTACCTACTCTATGCTAGTTAGTTAGATTTGTACCAAACCAAAGAGTGAGTACTGTGTGATTCAGTTACCTTTGCCATTTAACGGAAAAATAATGTACCAATCAATTGGAGTAAATAAATGTAGTGTAGACCAGGGATTCCCAAACTATTTTGGGTAAGAGACCCCTTTTGCAAAATGAACTGATACCTCAGACCCCTATAGACAAATTACTTTAAAAATCCTATCTCTAGTTTTTTTCCTATTGATACAAAATGCAACAATGATACTACTAAATCCTACTAAAATATTAGTCATTCTTACAACAAGTTTGTACATGTAACACAACTTATTAGGGATACGCAAAAAAATAAAAGTATCGATACTGTACTCGATACCAGTATTGTATCAAAAGTATCGATACCGACGATAGTATCGAGTTAAAAGAATAGATACTACTCAGTATCGAGTACATTTTTCATCACCTTTGAAGACGTGTCTCAAAATTAATAATAAAAAGTATTTATAACATTAACCTAATGATTATTTTTAAACCCCTAATCTTTATCACTGCAATCAGACCATAATAAAACATAAAAAGTAACTAATTTCCATAAACGACATCTTAGGCATACGATAGGCATTTCCGTTAAATCTATCTATCCCGACCGAGAGGTATGTATCAGCAAAGCAGGAGAGAAGAGAAGGATAATGAGATGACACTTGCGTATGTGATTTGCCGCATTTACACAAGCGTACGGAGCTAGCGCTGGCGTATTTTCATTTCTGGCGTGAGGTTACTCGCAAAACAAAGTAGATCTGGTATCGCTACACCAAAAAGTATCGAGTATGTGAGGAAGTATCGATACCTAGTAAAATATCGTAACAAAAGTATCGAGTACGAAAATACTTGTTATCGATACGAAAGTATCGATACTACTCAGGTATCGATACTTTTTGCGGATCCCTACAACTTATACAGTATCTTGAAAGTTTGAATTAAGAACTTGTGTTAATTAATGGGCCTCGTCGACCCCCAAAATCAGTTTTTATTTATGTCGACCCCTACCGATTTCGACCCTAACGGGTCGGTATCGACCACTTTGGGAATCCCTGGTGTAGACGAACTGTTGAATGAACTATAACGGTGAGTGAATGTGTGTTGAACAACATTTATTTTGATTTGATTTGACATAAAATATAACCTAATTTACTAGCGATCTTATTTTAAAAACTGCATTTAATGAAAAGAATGGCGTCTCCAAGAAAGTATATAGGTAAGTAATGAACATATATTTAATTACCTTATCGTATCCGTACATATTGAGTCAAGAAATGTATTCATTTGGTTAATTGTAATTTTGTTCCGAATTTTCAGATATTGGTGCTAATCTCACTGATAATATGTACCAGGGAGTTTACCAGAAGTCTAAGAAGCACGAGCCAGACTTGGACACTGTTTTGGGTCGCGCGTGGGCCGGAGGACTGGACAAAATGATTGTGACTGGTTCAAATCTAAAGGATAGCAAAAAAGCTTTAGATCTTATTCAAAGCGATTGTAAGTACTTTTTTGTTATTGTTGTTGTTTTTTTTTGCAATATAATTAATTTTGGACACTTTCAACGCTACCTACTTCATTGGGGTTGCTAGGTTTTTATTATCTGTAAAAAGTTTCTAAATGAATTCTATTTCAAATATATTATGTATCTATCATACTAGCTGTGCCCGCGGCTCCGCTCTCATGAACTACACAATTATTTTTTATTTATTAGATGATCTTCAATTGTTTTACAAAGTACAATGTACTTTTTACTTCGAACTCTTGGTTTTCTTAAAGTCTTGTGCCTTGTTGAAGTCGTATGTGTAAGGCACAAGCAATAGGTGTGTAGTAATAGATATTTAGATTGGTGTGTAGAAAAGGGAGCACTAAGAAAAGACTTCATCATCATCAGACCAAATACATCCACTACTGAACATAGGCCTCCCCAACAGAATAACACTATTGACAGGATGTCTATTGAGACATTTGCCATAACCATCTCACTTGGCAGGTGAAGTAGTGATCACAGTAATGATCTTTATAAATACAGTAGAACGTTGCTGCTGAGAAAATACTTAATAGAATGACATGCCTGGTACTTCTCCAATAATTGGAAAATCTGTGTCCCTGCAAAGTTCTAGCTAATAAATTCTAGTTTTCGCCCTAAATTGAAAGAGAAACATGATGTCTTTCGTATTTAGGAAACTGCTTGATCAAATTAATTGCAATGTTTTGTTGTTGTACTCTTTAAAGTATTTTAAGAAACAGTACCCTGGTATGTCGCTATTCCAAAAATCATGTTTTGGAAGATCTTTTTAATAAAATGTGAATTAATAAATAATTTTAACACGAGAGGTTTGAAAATATATTACATAAAGAACATCTACTGTAATTAATAGTATTTTGTAATAACATGTTAGTATTATTTCTCAATCCCTTCTTATCTTATCTTCTTAGGGGGTCAGGAAGACCTGGCGACACTTCGACCCTTCAGGATCTTTTGTGCCAAACCCCTGACCACCAACGGTGCCCCAAGCTGATTTAGTGGACTTCACATACGCCTCAGAATTTCTTCTTCGGCATATGCAGGTTTCCTTACGATGTTTTCCTTCACCGAAAAGCCTGTGGTATTATAAATAAACCGTATTTAAGTTTCGTAAAACTCATTGGTACGGGCGGGGTTTGAACCCATGACCTCATGAACGTGAGGCGAGTGCACAACCAACCGGCTACCACGGTCTCAATCCCTTAATATTGTCCTCAAATGTTGCGGCCAGTCCCCTGGCATAAATTGAAAATGAAGTCAAAACTTGTCCATGGCGTATACCATCTTTATTTTGTGACGAACGGAACATAATTAGTGTGAAGTTCGCTTCGGTGACGCGAAAAACTCCGAAACACCATTTTTTAAAGTGTCAGCCCTTCGGTTGTAGGCCAAACACGTGTCAGGTCTGCTACGAAGAACAGTCCACTGGTAAGGCTTTTACTTTGTGTTTTTGTAGTGAATCTGATAATACCTTTCGGGTTTCGTTTCTTTTTTATGCACTTTCGTCTCAGTGCCCATTAAATAATTATAATACAAATGAGTTTCTAGGTAGTTAGGATTTTTTATTAAAATTAACAGTCCCCTGGCCACAGTCCCCTGTCATTTTGCTTGACAGAGAACTTTAATCTTAAGTGAAAGTATTTAGAAATAACTAATACTAATAGGAGTATTCTAAAAGATATCTGTTTTAGTAAACATATAGCATTAAAAAGAAGAACTGTTGATTTTAGAATAATTTTTAATTTTGTAAGAGAATTTTAATTTCCTTTTGTTTATGCAAAGAAGTGCTTTTATTTCTTTTTATAGACATATAACTGTTGTGTGCCTAGCATTAAAGAAAAGTATAATGTATCTCGTAATATACATATGATTTTAAAAATATTCATCGTTTTGCTCGATTTAAACAGTCCCTTGTCACAATTTTACAGAAAATCGTGAATAACTCTGAAAATAGCATTTAGGAAATCGGGCCTTTCAGTTTATTAGTTCCAAATTGTAGCTATACATCCCTCCAACTGTATTTTTCTTGAATTAGGCTAAAAAAGTTGCCCTTTTGCCCAAAGGTGTCCTTTGTAGGAGAGATCTTCCAATTAGTGGAGAAGTACCCGCCTACATCTACACTAATATTATAAAGAGGAAAGATTTGTATGTTTGTAACTAATTAACTCAAAAACTACTGGACCGATTTCAAAAATTCTTTCACCATTAGAATGCTACATTATCCCTGACTAACATAGGCTATATTTATTACTATAAAAAATTAGGGATCCCTACTAAAACTTCAATAATGTAACCCAAGGTGTAAAAATGCAATATAACGAAAGAAGTATAATTATTATGTTTGGTACAATTTATATTGAGATTGGTTTGTACTACAGTTGGAGCTGGAGTGGGATTGAGAGTCTGAGTGGGATAGGGAGCGAGATTGGGAACGGGAGCGGATTCTGTAGTCCACGCGTGCGGAGCCGCGGAACGGTGCGGAACAGCTAGTCACTAATAAAGTTATAGGGTGCTAGGAGCGAACAGACGAGCTTGTTAGGTTGACATAGGAACCAAGCAAGTGTGTTGTATCTGGAGAGTGCCAGAACCAAATTGTATTAATAATTTTTCATAGCACCCCTTTTCAAAACACTGGCCTTTGACTGTTGCACCATATTTGGTTTATATCAATGAATATATTTCAGCAAGATTATTCACTACCGTAGGATGCCATCCAACTCGTAGCAATGACTTCGTGGCAGATCCCAATGCTTACCTGAATAGCTTGAGGGAGCTGATTAAGAAGAACAAGGAACGAGTAGTTGCAATTGGAGAATGCGGGCTGGATTACGACAGACTGTTCTTTTGTGAGAAAGACGTGCAGTTGAAGTAAGTATTATATTTATTTACTACTATGACTAGGAATCTCTTTATAAGATAGGCCATTGGCCAACAGTGCTGTATTCATAGGCTGTAAATCATATATTTCTCTCTCACCTATAATCATTCTGTCGACATTCGAAGCTTAGGCCTTCCCCAATGAACGCCACCATACCCGATCGCACAAACCAGCCTGAAAACCAGCTAGAGATGCTGTGAACGATTTACCATTTTGTGACATTTCCAGATACTTCGAGTACCAACTGCAACTGAGTCAGGAGTTCAATCTGCCTCTCTTCCTTCACTGTCGCGCGGCCGCTGACGACTTCATGGATATACTGACTAGGAATAGGGAGAAGATCGTAGGGGGCGTGGTTCACTCCTTCGATGGTACTCAGGAAGAGCTGGATAGGATACTGGGTTTGGATTTGTATGTTGGCATCAATGGATGGTTAGTATGATTCTGTTTAGCGTTAGATCATAACAGATATAATTAATTATAAAGAAGCTGTTTTGTCAATCTGTGATGTCGGATAACTCAAAAACGACTGTACCGATTGAGCTTTATAACATATTTTGTAAAAATGCTGGCAATGGTATTTATTTATTTTATTTTATTTTAAATGGAAAGGCAGCTTATAGGTGGTGCTTCCATATCATTAGTCGACCTGATATATTTACAAATAAATAAAAACGTAAATTTCGCGTGTCTGTACATTGAAGGATAAGTAATAGAACACATTAAGATCGTTTTTGTCCCTTAATTTGTGCACGCATCACGTAAAAAACTATTGTAAACATAACTCTAATATTTAGTCTTTATTTCATCGCAATCGGCTTACTCAATCAAAAGTTATGGGTACTCATAGTTTTCAAATACATTACTAAATAGGTATGCAATATAACAAAGAAGTATAATTATGTTTGTACAAATTGTACAAAAATCTGTCCCCAGTGGGAATCGAACCCACAATCTCTGGCACTCGAGTTCAATGACCAATCTACTAAGCCAACGAGGCGGTCAAAGTACTAGGAATTTGTTAACAGTTCGTTCAATACACAAGTATTCCGTCCAACACTAATCTCAATTTTGTATTTCCAGCTCGCTAAGAACGAACGAAAGCTTAGAAGTTGCCAGCAAAATACCACAGGATCGGCTGATGATTGAGACTGACTGCCCATGGTGTGAAGTGAAGCAAACACATCCAGGGTATACCCATGTGGTCACTAAGTTTCCAACTGTGAAAAAGGAGAAATACTCGAAAGGGTGTGGCAGTCAGGTCAAAGGGAGGAATGAGCCAGTGAATATTGTGTAAGTACAAACTAGCACAGAATCTAATAAATAAAATCGTAAACTTCGCGTGTCTGTACATTGAAGATATTTGCAAAAAAAATTGAGGGGTCTAAGGATAAGTAATAGAACACATTTCAATCATTTTTGGAATTTTTGTCTGTGAGTTTGTGCACGCGTCACTTAAAACCTACTGAACGGATTTTGATGGACCTTTCACAAAAACATGGGGCTTAACTTAACATTTAGTCTTTATTTTATCGCAATCGGCTAACTCAATCAAAAGTTATAGACATTTTTAATTTTCAAATACATTAGTAGGTAAGGTTAGTATGCAATATATTGCACATAATAGTATTTCCGTACTATTCAGATTGCGATGAGTCTGGATTACATTTGGAGATGCGAGTGGAAATTGGAGTGGGAGTGGGCGTGGGCGTGGGAAAGGGGAGTGGGTGTGGGAGCGGGAGCGGGAATGGGAGCGGAGCCGCGGGCATAGCTAGTAATTAATATTATAGTAATCATGCGTCCAATTCACGATGGGACACCCCGCTGCTTTTCGCGAGAGGTCGGGACGCGGGGAATTAACCCGAACCTATCCGAACGTATGCACACATTGATGATTAGTGCGTAACGATAGAGCACAACAATACAACGCATACAATAAACTGTAGGCAAATTAGAGGAGTAGGTCGGGTCCTAAACATATATTTAAACATAGCTATTAGAAACATCCGTGTGATTTCCGGTAGAGTAGATCTCGTGGATGTCGTACAAGGCGACTAAGGGAATACATTATAAAACATCAATCAGGCCTCCCCAACCCGTCTGGCCAGCGCGGGGAGTGTAGGCCAAATCCTCCGTCTGTCTCCGGCAGATGAGAGGGTTGTGCTCCTGCAGTGGAGACAAAAATAACCTGATGATGATGATTAAAAACATCTAGTGCAGAATAAGCCTTCGCACAGCGTCATGGCTTTTGTTGTTATAATCAAACTGTAATGTCCACGTTGAATCAAAACTGACACAGCAAATGTCCATAATGGCCTCTCTGGGCCATCACAGTACTAGAGCTCACACGAGTAGCGCTGCTGCCCGACACAGGTCAGTGGCTAGTTTGAACGTTAGTCGCCAGATCTGTTTTGCACCCGCCTGCAGGCACGTAATATACCTGCAGGTCTGGTTGGACATTTGGTGCACTTATCACAATCAGCTTATTACAAGTCACTAAAGATACAATGTACTTATTTAATCATCAGCCGAATTACGTCCACTGCTGAACATAAGCCCAATAGAATGCCACTTTGGTGGGTTGTCCTTTGGGGGATTGGTGATCGCTGTAATCATCTTAATATACACAGAACACTGCTGTCCGTCCCTGGTGCAATCCCTTAGTCGCCTTGACGTCACCCACGGGAAAGATAGGGGTGGCCCTATTCTAAGCCGGGAACCACACGGCAAGCCGCTTAATAAGCCATTCCAATAATTAAAAAGGTGAAATGGAGGCCATATTACACAGATAGCGTTTAAACAGCCCGCTAAGGTTCCGCAGGAAACAATAAATTGCGCGAAATGCTCGAGAATCGCGCGCAAATTCATTGTTTATATTTAAATAGGTATTACTGCTGTAATCTATTATATACATATAAAAGGTAAGTGTGTGTATGTATGTCCAGCCTTTTCTCCATAACCACCCACCGCCACCCACTCATGGTTGCAGTGGTAGATAGCCTTTGGTCTGCACTTGCAAGTAAGGGAGTTTGGTTACGATGGGTGGTAAAAATGTGTGATGGGATAAATCTATCCTTTTCTAACACATTGTACTGTACATTGTGGCACTAAGCAGGGAATCCCAAAATTCATAGAAACTTTACCCATTTGAAGCATGTTTCTATTCTAGCCTGACTATTCTTGGAATCCTAAGCTTTCTCCTATGTTATATTATAATATTTGTTACAGGCAAGTCCTAGAGGTTTTAGCGGCGATACGGAAAGAGAATATAGACGAATTGGCAGCTGCTATTTACAATAATACCAACAAACTATTCTTCCCTAGCACATAAGCATTAATTGTGATATAAAATAATTTATTATATATATGTTTTTACTAATATTTTATCAATTAAATATGATGCATTTAAAACAGATTGGTTTTTCTTAACGGAATAAATGAGGTTACTGAAATTTGATATTGTACGAACAGCAAGCCTACTTCTGTACCGCCGCTTTAGTACCAAATTTTGGTAATAGTAATAAGGCAGAAACACATTTTTCACGCGTGTGGAGTTAAATCACGCTTCACGCTTTTACATGCACTTCTGTATATATGATTTTTTATATAAATCTTTATGGTGCAAAAGGTAATGCTAAATAAAATACATTAATTTTTAAAACTCATACATCTATTTTGTATTTTTTAATAATATTTCAAACACACAATCTTTCATCAACACATATAAATATTAAATAATCTACAAAACTTAGCACAATAAAACTGTTTCTAGCTGAGAACAATAATCAAGAGTATGTTTGGATAACAAGTAACTAAATGGAATTGTAATATGATTAACACAAAATTGTTTCTGAATACATTTCAGCATTACATGTAACATTCTGCTGCATTTCTGCTAACATACATCAAAGTAAAAAGGAACTTTGTACTTTTTAACGGGACATGTGACATATTCTGATAAACGTTTGCCATCTAACATCGTAGTTAAAATGATCCGTCAGAGAGTACAAAATAGCTTTTTAATTCGACGGATATTAGCAGAATACTTAAGGAGTAGGCCCTGCTGCTTACTGTACGAACTGTTCAAATTCAAATCCTCACGCGTCATACGCACACTAGTACAAGAAATTTTGCGTTAGTCAAAGTACGTCTTGTAAATTTTGCGGTAATGATACATCTTGTATAAAGCGAAAAAAGATCCATAATTTCATTTGTAAATGCAAAATCAGGAATGTGATTCGATTATAATTCAAAAATACTTTAAAATTTATAGCAATCCTAAGATTTAAATTAATATGTCATGGTCATAAGCCATAAAAATATAATTTTACAGTTGATATGAATTTAAATTATGTAAGGATATAGATATATAATTAATTATTTACAACTGAAAGATTCATTGCAATATTATTATAAGAATGATAAAATAATGTAATATCAATTTAAAAAAAAATAGTATGTTTCCAATGACATGAATTTAAATATTAATTTTAAAACAGAACATTCGTTGTAATATAATAGTTATTGTACACAATTCAAAAATGAGTTTAAAAGAAACAGTATGAATAAAACATATATATAGGCTTTGCAAGAACATATCTATGCGGATGGAGGATTGTGTAATTAAACTGTTGTTGAAATAAAAAAAATTACAGCATAAATAATTTGGTAAGGATATATGTATATCAATTTGGCAATGCCAACTTCAAAGGAACCAATAATATCGAGTTAGTGATTTCGAAAACTATGGAAACTACTTTTTAGTGATTTTGATGACAATTTTGTCACACGTCTGACGCTAGACCGTATTCATGCTTATGCCCAAGTTATTTGAAGAGCATTATACTAGTCGACCAAGTCTTTTAGACGCATGACTGACTCCCTTTTAGTGACGTATCTATAAATATTCGTTCATAAAATAAATAAAAAAAAGTAACTATAATTACATTATTAATTATTATTAATCTCTTCTTCAACATTACTGCAACGACAATAAATGTCATGCATCTAAAAGATTCGGTCAGCTGGTACATATGTGTTCATCAAGTAACTTAGGAAAAACGGGATAGTCAACTTTTAACGCTAACATCAGCTAGAAATCAAAAATAATGGTGTTCCAACAAGAAGCTAAGACTATAACAACACTACACATTCCTCCACCCGCACGTGTGATGCTATACTACAGGTGAACCTCACTTCAAGGTATCTCCGAGTATATGTGGACTTGCTCCCTGAACCAGTGGAAGTATGAAGACATGTGGAATCGCGTCGCATTCAGGGCGGTCTGGGTCTTGTTCTGCAAGATCTCAGGCGCCCATTCACCACTGAAAATTAGAAAATTTAGTCTTTAAGTTAAGATAAAAATTAGCTTTGCAACAAACTATGATTCAGTAGAGTAGAATAGGACCACTCCGACTCTTCCCGTGGATGTCGTACAAAAAGACTAAGGGAATACATTATAAAACATCAATCAGGCCTCCCCAACCCGCCTGGCCAGCGCGTGCAGTGTAGGCCAAATCCTCCAAAGGGTTGTGCTCCTGCAGTGGAGACAAAAATGACCTGATGATGATGATGATGCATGTCATCAACTCATTAATATCAATAGATATTATCAGGGATCGGTATTAGCACAGGGCGGACACTTGTGCCAAAATGTATGGGATGGCGGGAATTCGAATACCTATTCTTACACAAATACAATAATCGTGTCCGCACACGGCAGCGCACGCACACATGCCCAATGCAATCGTTAGGGGTGTCAGACCGCGCGGACCGGCAGTGGGCACCAGTAACTTTGTGATGGCGGAGTAAATGTGCATAAAAATAAAAATAGTTTATATAGGTGGTTGATTAATTGAGATTTAAGTCGTAGGTATACAATCTTTTTTCCAACTTTCGATGTTTACGTGCAAAATCCCTATGCAACCATACAAAACTGTGCGAATTCGTGATAGACTAGTTGGTACTGCGCTCGTCTCACATTTATGAGGACGAGGGTTCGAATCCGGGCACAGGCCAAAGAACGAACTAAGAACGTTTTTAGTGAAGGAAAATACCTTAAGAAACCAGCCAAAAAAGTAATAATTCTAAGGCGTATGTGAAGTCCACAAACCCGCATTGGACCAGCGTCGTGGACTATTATTATGGAATAATTCCTACTTGCGTGTATTTTTTTCTTTCTTTCATTATGTTTTAAATATATCACTAAACATGGCGCATGTGCTAAAATAAAATATTTTTCGACATACAGGGAAAAAATACGACACTCATAATTGTGCACATTATAATTTTTTTTAATCTATACATATATTAAAACAGTAAAAAGGCGTTTCTGTACATTAAAGTAAAATAAATAAATAAAAATAAATAAAAAAATATAATAAAAAAAATCGTGTCTATGTATGTCTGTACGGGCTAATCTTGGAAACTGCTGAACGAACAGAATTTGACGGCGTACTGCGTTTTGGTACTGCGTTTCTTTTTCATTTCTTTGCAAGACGATCCGAAGCACAGAAATGAAGATCGCAATCGCGGTAATTCTTAAAACTTTTATTTTTTAAGTCGGGTCGCCCAATCACTTGAATCCAGTATATATATCTGAAAAACAAAAAAGATTTTATACCCAAACAAAAGGAACTGCGGAAACGTTCCTACAATGTTACGTTGTAAGCTCACGTCACACTCCACTGTATGACACATGTCATTTTTTTCTTTTTATTATGCTGCAATTACACATCCGCGCATATCGGTAGACAATCGCTCATTGAATTTCGATTACATCAAAAAGGTGAAAATTCAAACGTGACGTCGGTTCCGTTATTTTTAATTTAATTAAATATGTATTTTAATGTATATGTATACATTACATTTTTCTAATCCCAAACTTGATTTTATTCACTTCAGATCAGAACGTCTCATTCTCTTGTACCATTGAAATTAGATAAGGACCAATTCACTAATATAGTACCCAGACTAAGACGAACTCTAAAGATGTCTATACATAAAAGGAATCGAACTCCTGATGTTCCTGATGATCTGCAGGTTCCTGAATAATTCATGGATATGATGAACGTGGGGTTTAATAGAAGGCGTGACTAATACTACTTAAATTCTTTAAGATTTAATATGTTTTGTCACAAAACATATCTAATTTCGCGTGACAAGTTACCTAATTCAAAAAGACCCACATCGATGCGAGCTTATCGCGACTTAACGCAAATGTGTAAATGTCGTACAACAAACAAATAAATATACAATTGATTAAAATTGTATCAATTTCTATCTCAAATAACATTTTATTTACATTATCAAACATAATAAAATGAACCAAAACGAATAAAATATATTTGTATTACTTATAATACCAAAATTCAATCCTACAAATTGTTTGAATAAATAGGCAAAATATGTTACTTACCTCGATTCTTCTGGAGGAAAAGAATGAAATCGTCTCTTTTTGTCATTACTGTTAATCAAACAACCACCTACAGCACAATACTTCACCATTATTCTTTTAATTATCTTTCAAGCAATACATACAGCCCTGACGGCTAGTGCCCTAAACGCTACCCAAAACTGCGGCGCGGGGTGAGGAAACTGTGATTGGCGGGGGGAAGGGAGTGTCCATTCTATACGTAGTATTATTAAGTATTCTATGGTATTAGGATGTTGTTCGCCACATATCACGCCAAGTATCACGGGGCGAAAAGCGAAGGAAAGAAACGCGCAAAGTGGCGATACATCGTCTCTGCCTACCCCTCTGGGATCAGGGCGTGAGCATTATGTATGTATGGATTTAGGTAGTGCCATTTATGTACTTGAGATAAAATGTTTATGTTAATATGAATATTCTGGGAAGTGGTAGCCTAGTTGGTTGTGCACTCGCCTCACGTTCATGAGGTCGTGGGCTCAAACCCCACCCGTACCATTGAGTTTTTCGAAACTTAAGTACGGTATATATAGTATAATACCACAGGCTTTTCAGTGAAGGAAAACATCGTGAAGAAACCTGCATAAGAAATTCTAAGTCGTATGTGAAGGTCCATCAGCTTGGGGCACCGTTGATTGACACAAAAATATCCTGAAGGGTCGAAGTGTCGCCAGGTCTTACTGGCCCACTAAGAAAATAACAGAACATCATCATCAGGTTATTTTTGTCTCCACTGCAGGAGCACAACCCTCTCTAATCCGCCGGAGACAGACTGAGGATTTGGCCTACACTCCCCGCGCTGGCCAGGCGGGTTGGGGAGGCCTGATTGACGTTTTATAATGTATTCCCTTAGTCGCCTTGTACGACATCCACGGGAAGAGTTGGAGTGGTCCTATTCTACTTTACCGGAAACCACACGGCATTCAACCACAACGGAATAACAGAACATTATGCATTAATTCGTTGCTGTTAGATTTGTTATCGCTACAGGACAGATCTATTGTACAATACTCACACAAAAACTTTGGTCTTCAAATAATCTGCTGTCAATAAATAATAATCGTTCGAGTATTTCTTCACAGCTGCAAAACCTGACGATGCATACCCTTGCACATTCTCCACCAATCCTGGCGCGTAGTAGTCTATCGTGGACACTACTACTGGGGTCTTCTCCACCACATAATCCTTTACATTACCATAGAGAATCCCAGCCTTTTTCATTGCTATAGTGAAGGCGTCTACGGATAACTGTCCATAGGGTTTACAAACTTCAACTGTTTTCGTGTAGTAGATGGGTGCGTTGGTCTCAACCCAAAGATATCCTCGCGCTGATGCAGATAAGCTCTTCTGCCAGGCCCACTGGCTTTGCTCGAGGATTCCGAGGTCGTTGAATAGTTTTCCAGTAGCACTCTCTGTAAGGAAATAAATATAATATCAGTATTGTAAACTAGATGGGATTTGCCGTGTGGTTCCCGGCTTTTGATTTTGACTAAGGGATTGCGCCAAGGACGGGCAGCAGCGTTCTCCTGTGTGTATGTTAAGATCATTACTGCGATCACCAATCCGCCTGCCAAGCGTGGTGATTATGGCAAATCCCCCAACGGACAACTTACTAAAAGTGGTACTCTATTGGGGAGGCTAATGTCCAGCAGTGGAAGTATTTAGGCTGATGATGATGAAAATAGATGGGTTTACTTCATCGACTAATAAGCAATAGGTTTTTTCAGCATTCGCTGATCGCGCCATGTCAGAGCCACATTTTTGTAGGCAGACAAATTTAGACACTTTTGTTTTTCGTTGATTTCAAAATTGTTTTACGATCAGGTGATAGTCGGTTTAATGGCACCTGTCCATCATCAGCTCGCCACATCCATAACTGCCAGCCATCTGTTACCTGGGGGAGTATCCCACGCTACTCCTTTCTAACTGTGGTCTCCATTCAAGCGTCTATCGTCAATAATCATCATATCAGCCCTGAGTACGTACGTACACTGCTGGAAATAGGCCTTCCCCAATGAACGGCATCACACCCAGTCACCGCCCTCGGCATCAAGCCACTGTCGGCTACCTTCCTCAGGTCGTCGGTCCCTGAGCGTGGCGATCCGCGCGGTCTCCACTCCAGAACTCGTCTGCCCCAACGGCTGACGGTTCGGCGACGGAGAACTCCTCTATGCCAGCAATAAACAGCTACTTTAATCTCGTTTCCATTGCAACATAGTAACAAATAGTTAACTTTCTTTAGATAACATTAGACATTTTGTCGAACAGAGGGCAATGGGTTACCATTATCGAGGAGTTAACGTTCATTTAACTTTCCAAAACAATGTCGCTTATCAGTTCAGCGACTGTGTTACGTATTATGTAGGTAATTATGGATTTTAATTAAATCCAGCTATGGGTGATTTTCCTCTTACTTCCTTTATTATTACATACACGCGCGCGCTTTATTATTACCAGGGATATAACTTTTTGTGGCAGATGCTACAAATACACACACAGATGGGATTTGAGGGTCAGAAGATAGGAGTTGCCCCTATTCTAAGCCGGGAACTACACGGCACGAATTTTTGCTCATAACTCGAGAACTGATGGACAGTCCCTCCACCATCCACCGTGGCCATTCGACATCTAGGTCACATAGCGTGAGTGTCCGGTAGTTACACTGCACCAGTGCACGATCATCTCCCCTGCTGGAGTTTTTAATGCAGTTTCACTACTGTTTTGAGGAACCAAAAATAGTTGAACATGTACGGCTCCAGTATTATCATTTATCATACAACATCTTTAATATAATACCCATGTTAACCTCTCTGGGACTAAGGTGTGAGCTATGTAAATACTATACATATTGTATTTATGACTGAAATGTTTTAAGAGTAAAAGCAATCAAGTTATAATAAAAGGCTGTAACGATTTTAGTAAAACAAGATGGAGCGTTCCAAACAATCGCTCTGTTCCACGCAAGTAACCACAACTCTTTCACATTCACAATGAAACTTGTGCAGTTACTACGCAGAACATTTAATTATTTACTAAATATTGACATTATTTAACCGTAGCGTATAAATATTGATTTAGTAATAATTAAATGTTCTGAGTAGTAACTGCACAAGTTTCATTGTGAATGTATATGAGTTGCGGCTCCTTGCGTGGAACAGAGCGATTGTTTGGAACGCTCCATCTAGTAGTACATAGAGATCGTTGAAAACAACAGATTGCATGGTCAATGTCACAGGCCCGGAAGTAAATCTTTTCCAGTTGTCATATTGTTGGTTAAAATTTTAATCTCGATTTTATGATAGAGTGTACTCCCTGAATTTTATCAGCAGTAGTGACATAAGCTCTACCTCTCAGATTCTTTGGGACGAAACGAAGGATTACGTCACATAGTGTTATTCTCATAGATATGGTAAAGTTCTTTTATAACAGTTTTGTCTGTGTAGACTAATTGGCAGACCACCTGAGTTATGCAAAAATGTTTCTGTAATATTCAAGTCTGGCAATTTGTACTCTGTAAATCCTATTGTTACGTGTACCATAAACACGTCATTCTGTTATATAATGTCTGTCGTTCTGCTCTAGCGAGCGCGAAGTCGTTGCAAATCACGCTTTTTTAAGCAAATCAACTTGAATTTGTTACTGGAATATTAAAAAGGTAGTCTGCAGCGATCGGTTTGAGGACCGTGTGTAGTGGCGCGTTTTTGAGAAGGCCTGTGTCCAGAAGTGGGCGGCGATAGGCAGTGATGATGATGTTAGATTATTTGAAGACAGTTTTATAACTTTTAGTGACTGTCATGCATCAGGAATCACTTAGATAAGTTGAGTATAATCTTATTTTGTCAAAATTAGCCAGGCAACACTGGCCATACATCCCCCAGGTTTAAATGTAGCTCGTATAACAAAGTGTCCGCTGTATAAAAGCTACTTATGCCTTATCACCTCTCTGTTCCCTCCATAGACTTTATAGCTGACAGTCTAATATTCCATTTTATATTACGAAACCAACCATAAAAAACCACTTACTGGGGAAATTGCCGCCGACTCTCGATACATCGTAGGCCACAAGTCCAGCAATCAGCCCCAGGAGCAGGAAACTTGCCCACAGCCAAGGGAACCTTCTAGTGCTCGTCATCCTGTCTAGAATATCCTGCAAAACATATAAAGTAACTAGTTTACTTTCAGATTGATGCTTCCATCCCATGAACTAATAAGCCCTACAGACTCCTAACGCTCCTATTCTAACAATATGTCTAAGTATGAGCGGGCGGAGGGGACTGCGCGCTAATTGGCCGGGCCAAGGTCGCGCCATGTCGTGATTGGTCGGAACTAAGATTGCGCGTAGTATAAGTCATGGGCGGCGTCTTGAATTATTCTGTGATGTCAAAAAGTGTTTGCCTTGCACGAGACTTATGAGCTTATTAGTCGATCAGCTGTGCCCGTGACTTTGTACACGCAGAGCACTGATATACGTTCCCATTTTGAGGTCCTCTGGCACAGACATTTTTGTCTAAAAGAGGGCCCCAACTATCCTCTGTAACCCCCTATGTTTTGGTAATAAACATTTTTGTATTTTTTTTTGTATTTTTTTGTATTCATCTCTTCCCTTCTCTCCAGTCCACAAACCTTCCCCCTGCCCTCACAGACAATCAAAAATTCCAAAAAATGATTTTAATGTGTTTTATTTATTACTTATTCTTCATTCCCACATATATAAATTTTTTGCAAATGTCTTTAGTGTACAGACACGCGAAGTTTACGTTTTTATTTATTAAATGTTCTGCATGGAAATTCAATCCATTATAGGTGGAATTTTAAGAAGTCCTAGTTTCGAAATTTCTAGACCCAACTCAGTCAGGGTGCAAAAAGAATAATACCCTGTGAGAGTATATTTTCTCATGGTAAAAAAGTTTATTAAAAACCAAAAAAAATGCATTTCTACAGTAAAGTAATTTTTAAAATCTCTTTGGTAGTTCTAAGGTAATACCTTGAACAAATATACACTGTATGTGTTATTTTAGAGTAGATAAGATGTATTTTTCCCTCACAACATAAATCATTTCTCAGAGTATTAAAGACTGCAAATATTCCTATCTTAGAATTTAGAGCACTTTAAATTTCTACATAAATCCTAATCAAAAATAAATAAAAGTAATATTTAATATATATAATATTAAAGCAATGCTTCCTCTTGATTGAAGTACTGAAATATCTACATTAATAAACATTATATTAGTAAAAAAAGTTGTATATAGAGAATTATATATTTATTTAGTTTCTTCAGGTAACCTCTGGAAAAGGCACACACAACAATTCTTTCACTGTCAGAATAATTTATCCTACGTAGACATGGACTTATATTTTAAAGCACATGGAAAAATATCTCGGTTTCCTACAGGATAGAACTACCTGAGCAATGGTGCAGGTGTTATGCTAGCTAGACATTTAACAAAAAAAAGACATGATAAACAAAGTCCTTGTTACAGGAATAAAGTAAACAGATTGATGAAAGAAACCAGATTATTGAAAATGTATTCATGGTAGTCACAAACATGTACAGTGCTAATTTAATGTTTTATTAGCATGTTTACTGGTGTTACAATGTGTGTGAATTGCCACAATAGGTCATTCAGTACAAACATGAAGCGAGAAAAATGTATGGTAACAAATGTATGGTAAAGCACTAAAAAAATGGCTGTTAGGTAGGTGCTTTTATTTTTTTGACTATAAATTGTAAAATAACACACTATTACTTATAATTAATGAATTTAAAATTGACATCTTGATAAATTTTAAATAACTTGTATAGAATTGTAATTTTAAATATTGAAAAAGATGTAGAATAAATTTTATATTACTTAATTATTGTATGCCCCAAAGGGTAGATTGTGAGGATTTATTTATTTTTGTAAGACCTACATTTGTAAACCACAATTTCAACAATAAATCTTATCTTATGTCAATTCTTGTAAAGAATGAAATAGCCACCTCACACCACACTTCATATCACACCTTTCTACTAACAATAATATCTGGTTTAGTAAATGGCTGCCAGGGCACATACATTTCATTCTCTTTCACAGTCTGAGTTTCAAATAATATTTATCACGAAATTTTACTTGACCAATTTATATAAAGTTTAGCCCTTTTCGAGTTCATACAAGGGTGCACAATGACAATGTCCAATTTCCCATAACTTAATTGAAGATCTGTACTGCTGAATGCAGTAAATCAAGATATCCTAGCTATAAATATAGTAAAGGCACTTAAATTTTTCATTTTGGTAGCAAGATCACCACTAATCTAAAATGTGATCATTTTTAAAAGTTATCTTTGTTAATGCTAAATGATACGGCCCTTAACAACACAGAAACTAACAAATTCCAACAAGCTACTGAGTAAAGAATGCAATTAGTAAAGCTAAAAGGCAAAACAGCAACATCAACATTAGAGACAAAACAAACACACAAATTTACCAACAGAAATGGAGGTGTACTGGTCAAATGCTTTGCTGGGGTATGGAGTAAGATTGTGACTCTCTGGTATCCAAGACAAGGTACCAGGATCAGAAACTGTTCGATAAGATGATACGATAAGTTTAGGTAAGCTCTGGGACCATATTGGTTGACAGTTGCATGCAACAGAGCATATTCAAGGGAGTTGGGTTGGAGGAGGTCTATGCAGAGAGGCACTCCGAAAACAGATATTTTTATTGTAGCAAATTTAAGAGTCGATTCGGAAACAGAGGTCCTTTCTATTATCTTTTTAGTTAACTTGTATCATCATCATTCTGTGCCTTGGTTTTAGCCAATAAAAGTAGCGTGAAAATTTGTCCAGAAGAAATAGTTTTTTAGACACCTTATCTAACCTTCCGACGTTTTTTTGTTACATTCACTATTGTATCACTACACTTTCACTGACCACAAAGCACTTTCTTCAAAAATTCCATGAGTACATATATGAGCTACTTGGAGATAACCTTACCACCCGAAAAAGAAAAAGAAGGAAACACACAATTTACCTGGCCATGTTCTAGGTTTTTTTTACAGACGCTCGCTTTTAATAAAATCGAAATTGTGCGCGTGTCTACCTCCCGCAGAGTAACGGATGTACCACATAGAAATTTACTGTTACAACGTATGGCAGTATACAAGCACTACAAAGTCACTACACCAGTTTTCATTCAACAAGATAAATAAATGCGATTCTTCGTAGTGTCGCGAACGCCCATGGAAAAATACGACTTCCAAATTCAAAATTTTAATTCTAACATTAGTTTACTGCATAAACGAATGCGACCTCACAAAAGTTAATTAAGAAGAATATATTTACCAAAACAGATCGAAGTTTCGTCAAAAAACACGGGAAATGCGTAATATTGAAAATTCAATAATTCCAACAAAAATGTCGTCCACCTTTGTTTTTTTTTCCACTGCCAAATTTGGTGTGACCACGCACGTTCATAAAACAAATTACCACGTCAACTCATTTTTTCGTCTCCTATGCTAAGTTGGATTAAAATTATTCTATTACAATTCGTACGTCATACATTTTGTTTCATTTGAACATTAACCGATGAAATATAAACATTTTCTTCTTCACTTTATGAAACCATACAGACAAAAAGATGTCCAACAAACTACTACTCGTAAATTCTGGTAACATTGACCTATGACATTGACAACCCGAGATAGAGATGCGATGACGTGTACTTCATTACATAGATAACGGTTTATCCTACACCGGTTTTTATCGTCGGCCTTTTAACACCTTTTGTCACGTATTGAATTTTTGTGATGCGATTTCGAATAAATTTTAGAGATGAATCGTGATCTGAGGAGGTTAGGTAACCGATAGTGGCTGGTTCAATCGGGAAATCATCTCTTATTTAGTGGATGCTGACCGACTGACAGCAGCCCATAAAATATTCTAATAAATAAAATCGTAAACTCCGCGTGTTTGTAAATTGAAAATATTTGCAAAAAAATAATTGCAAGGGTTTAAGGATAAATAACAGAATACATTTGAGTGATTTTTGGACTTTTGTCTATTAGTTTGTGCACGCATCACGTACAAACTACTGAACCGATTTCGATCGACTTTTCACAGAAACAGGGCGTAACTCGGAGTAACATTTAGTCTTTATTTCATCGCAATCGGCTTACTCAATCAAAAGGTACGGGAATTATTAGTTTATATATTAGTAGGTATGCAATATAACAATGAAGAATATTATGTTCGGTGGAATTTAGATTGCGATGAGTTAGGACTACATTTGGAGTTGTAGTGGGAGTGGGATTAGCGTGGGCGTCGGGGTCATATTCGAAGTTGGATTGTGAGGGGGTAGTCCACGCGTGCGGAGCCACGGGCATAGCTAGTAAACTAATAAGCGAGCTACGATCGGGGTTTCTTTAAACGAGATCAACGAAAAACTGACGTAATCAACATATCCAAAAGAATTAGAAAGCTTGCAGAACTGGGGCAGACGCGTTCGGGAGTCAACGTGTTTCGCCCGGCCGCCAAATGTACCGACGACCTAAACAAAGTGCCTAAAAGCAGCTGGATGCGGAGGACTGGGTGTGGCGGCGTTCATTAGGGAAGTCCAGCAGTGGACGTCGATAGGCTGTTCTGATGATGACAAACACTACTACTAAATATAACACATATAACAGTTTTTTGTGACGTTTATTCTTCACTGCGCTAACACCTCGGTCACAGCCTATAATGCGTTTAGTACCAAATTTGATAAAGAAATGTACTTTTAATAAAGTTTGAAAATACATATTACATAAACATAAACGAACATATACATAGACGATACACGAATAAGCGAATGATACAAATATATATCATAACAAATACATTATATATCACAATAAATACTTATTAGTAGTTTATATACTGTAATATTTGTCAGCTCAAAGCTTCGGTATTGAACCCATAGTACTAGTGCATAAATGTACCAAGTGTACTTGCAATAATTTACTAACCTGGCATATTGTGTTCGCCTTGACAACTGTCTCATCTTTCTTCTTTCCCTTCAACGTGTCCCCACTGACTTCTTTAAACTGGATTACTGTTGCTTTTAGTGACTTTTGTTTCAGTCTCTTACTTACAACTGACCAGTTGCTGTCTGAAATAAATATTGCTGTTTCATCTCACGAACTTCTATGGATTTTAAAACCATGTTACTAGGGGGAATGAGATTCTCTTAGATGGAAAATAAAAGTATTCCTCAAAAATTCAAGTACACTATTGAATTAAGATAAAAAAAAATTACGATTACAACCATATTTAACTGAATTTATTGGTTAAAATCACTGGCATACTAATTTCTACACTGGCAAGTTCATCAAAATCGTATAAATCTGAAATTCGTGGGCGTCGCATTCGTTTCTCAACACCAGGGATCGAAGATCTATTGTGTGTAGGTGTTCCCGTTATTGTGGTTAGTAAAACTCGTAACTAGAAACTCAGTAAATTTATAGTATATCTTTGGCTTCGATTAGTACACAGATATCCTATCCTACTAATATTATAAACGAAAGTTTGTAAGTATGGATGGATGTTTGTTACACTTCCACGTAAAAACTACTGAAAGAATAACACATATGGTACAATTTATAAAGATATTGTGTGAATTGTCCAAAATATCAAGTAAGTAGGAAAAAATCTACCATCTGCCAACTATTCTGGCGTGCGATGTCAAAACCGCTAGAGTTACACATATGTAATGTATGATGGATTTTTATAGTCCTACAAAAAAGCCTACAAAAGTTGTTCACGCGGGTGAAGATGCGGGCAACAGCTAGTATACTATAGTTATAGTACAGATTCTAACACTGCTAGGGGATTAAAAACCGGTACTTACCGATATATTCGAGAATCGTCGCAGACTGCTTGCTACACTTATGGAACAGTTGCCTCCACGTGGCATTACATGAGTCGTCTTTCTGCAGACAGTCGATGAGACATTCAACCAGTACTTGGTTGTACTGGTCTAGGGTTGAGCCACTGAGGTACTGGTTTGGCAGCTTCTTCATTATTTGATTAAATGTTACTTGCAGCTTGTTGCCGCTGGTAATAAAATATATATCCTGGAATAAGGAGTACATTTGTAATACTAAAGACGAGGTGTAGCCATTCTTTTTTCTTTGAAGAGAGGATCTACAGGAGAAAATTCTAGTTTGGGATTAGACATGTGTTATGTTTATATGAAATATTAATTACTTTCATCATCAGCTGAAATACGTCCACTGCTGCACATAAGACTCCCCAATAGAATGCCACTTTCGGTGGGCTGTCCATTAGGGAATTGGCATAATCACCACGCTTGGCAGGTGGATTGGTGATCGCAGTAATGATCACCAATCCACCTGCCAAGCTCTCGTCGCGGATGCTTAGTCTGGTTATGTACAGTGCGAAATGCCTATGCGTCTTACACTCTACCCTCAGATGATTTAAGTGAACTTCACATCATTAATTTGTAACTGTAATCTTGCTAAAACGTCTAAATTTCACGATCTAATCAGTAAAATACAACAGGAAAATAGCTTTTATCGGCGCTCCTAGCCTTATAAGTAGATAATTTTAAGATCCTTGTGTGACTAACTTTATTTTGTTATGCAATGTACGAGTATAATATTTTAATATGAATAAAGGAACTTTGAAATGAATGAATGAATATACATTAGAGAACTATTATTCCCCTTGACGACACACACAGAAAGATTGGGGGTGGCCCTAATCGAACGGCATAATTATTACCTTATATTTACTTAATTGCTTGATAAGGTCACTTGACAGATCCTTGGGCAGGCCATTCTTCTTGCTGTTAACCAGATCCAACATGGCTAGCAGCTGGTCCTGGTTCACTTTGGCGCCCGCCTTGGCCGAGTGGCCATCCAGAATATTCGATAGATAAGTAACTACATATTTGGAGTAGCTTTTCAATTCTATTACGGGTAGGAATAATTCTTGCCAGGCTGTAACCAAAATTAATACATCATCATATTTTGCCGGCATAGGGTACTGTAAAACCTATCATGAATGTAAAACCTATCGGACAAAGAACTAAGGTCGACATAGCCAAAAGTATTAACAAGTTGCAGTGCAGACGAGTTCTAGAGTTGAAACTGCGGATCAGCACGCGCAAGGTGAGACTCCTCACCGACAGAAGACCTGAAGAACCAGTTTCGATATTTCCAGACAAGTACAATTTGGATCTTTTTAAAAGAAGAGTGAATAGACCACTTCTGGGTTAGCGCCCCATTTTCACTTACCATCAGGTTAGATTGAGGTCTAGCGTAAACCCATCAGGAATAAAAATAAAAGGTGGATGGACCGGGTGTGCAGGCGTTCACTGGAGAAGGCCTATGTCAGGCAGTGGATGCTTAAGGGCTCATATGATGATTCTATAGTTTGACGTTCCCTTCAACATTACCACAGCTCATTCCCTTCAACTCGAACTCCCATTGTAGGTGATATAAATTTTTACCTTTCATGCCCACATCGAAGTCACTAAGCCCCCCTTGTCCGAAAGCCCACAGCAACGAGAGGCCTATAGGTGGCCTGTTCTGGTACGAGTTGCGTAGGCTGGCGCTCTTCTGTACAGACGACACGCAGAATTCCGGATAATCCTGTGCTAGCATTTGTAGCAGCAGTCTGTGTCCGTTTACTAATTGACCTGAGGATAATCGAATATAGTTAGAAAGAAATAAGGATTTAAAATAACTAAGTAAAATAGTTAAAATATTCATTCATTCATACATATCCCAAACAGCAAACTGGCGAAATATGCTGCCATATAATAAGTCCATAGCAGGGGTATATCGATTGATCTACACTAATATTATAAAGAGGAAAGATCTGTATGTTTGTAACGAAAAACTCAAAAACTACTGGAACGATTTAAAAGAAAATTTACCATTGGAATGCTATATTATCTCTGAGTACCATGAATATGAATATGAATGAATATAGCCATTTATTTCAGACTGCTTTAGTAACAAATAAATCTTAAACTAAACTTAATCTAATGACGTCAGCAATCTGTGTGCCTCCCTGGCAACGGCCTCCCCCATCTCCTTCCATTTTTCTCTGTCGGTGGCTAATCGAGTCCAAGTTTTGCCTGCCATTTTTACCATGTCGTCATGCTACCGTCTGAATGGCCTGCCTCTGTTTCTTTTTCCATTCCTTGGGTACCAGGTGGTAACTAATTGGCTCCATTTTTGTTTTCCTCTAACATTATCTCTGAGTACCATAGGCTATATTAATTAATATAAAAAATTAGGGATCCCTACTAAAACTTCAATAATGTAATCCAAGGTGTAAAAAATGCCATAAATCGCATGCGCTGCGGAAACTATTGATGATAGAACAAAAAAAAATTCTGCAATATTAAAATATCAATATCTACAAAAAATTTCGCAATACCATATGTCCAACTATAGTAGTTATGTCACTATAACTACTTTTTTACATTTTAAAAGTTAATAGAAATGCCGACCAAAATCAGACCATGTTATCCATACCTTTGTTTGATAAGGATTAATTCCTTATCCAAATAACTCATTTCGAATTCAAGACTGTTTCAATACCAGTAGATTACTTTTTGAATTATTCAAATCGGACATTCCATTCAAAAGATATTACGAACTTTTTTGTCAATCTAAACAAAATACTATAGAAAAAAAAACGCCGCATCTACGTTTATCCCAAAATGTTTAAAAAATAAATGTCCACCCGTGCGAATACGGGGCGGGTCGCTAGTTGATTTATAACTTCATATTTGTTAGCATTTTAATGTGAATATGTTCTGAGTTTCAGTTTATTTTGTATCATTTTATTTTATTGCTTTAGTTTTAACTACAATTACTATTATTTATCGATAGATCTAAATTTTGTCGGCTCCGCAGAATAATTGGTATTGCACACATTAATCCTATCAAGATAAAACGGATATAGCTACTTGATTACTTCAGTCCCGCGCGTGCTAATTTTCAGCTACAGCGCGCCCCTCCCGCGCACCCTTTTTGACTCGCTGTCACGTTTGTAGTGAGGAAATAGTTATGCAGTTAGAAACCGCGAGATATGCCATTTTTGCAGATTTTTTGTCGATGTTTAACCGGCCGTAACTGGTCACGAAACGAGTAAGCGTTTGATAGTTTGCGCAATATTGCGCATGGTAGGCACGCGTGTCGCGCCTGCTTCACATTCTATCTTGATATGACTTCTGTGGTATTGTATCTATTTGGGAAGCTGGGGGTCGCGGTTTGTATCCCGCCGAGGACAAACATTTGTGTTATTGGCAAACAACCTTGTCTGGATGTAATTTACTGTACTCAGCAGTCTGATACCATAGTACAGGCTCTGCCTAGTTTGGGATCAGATGGCCGTGTGTGAGATGCCCCACATATTATTAATGTTACTATTTGAAATATCTAATTGTTATTATCAAAATGACATGAATACAAACCTCTGCTCATATCATTCGCCATAGCCGTTAGTGTAACATCGAAGAACAACTGAGCGTTTGCTTTCCCAGCATTTTTGAGAACATCTTCCAATAAGTTTTTAATATCAGTCGGTAGTTTAGAGGATGGGTACGAAGACGGGTAGCTAGAAAATGTTGGGTCTTCAACCTCGATCTGTATTTTGGAGTTCAGAAAATTGGCAACTTCTTTCAGCCACACCAGAGGTGCGTTTGAGAAACGTATTTTATTAGTTGTTATAATGTTTGCCAGCTCAGCCGGGTCAATCTGAAAATAAAATAAAGGTTGTTTAGCGGAAATCGATTTTAGTTATATATAAGGCCTTTGTTAAAAAGAATTCCCTTTATATATTTATTTTGCTTTCTTCCAGGGGCACTTGAGATTTCATCACCAGTCGAAATACGTCCACTGCTAAACATAAGCCATCCCAATAGAATGCTACTTTTGGTGGGCTGTCCATTGGGGGATTTGTCATAAACCATGTCTTCCTACATTTGGCAGGTGAATTGGTGATCAGATCACAGTAATGAATTTAATATACACAGGAAAACGCTGCTGCGGTTTTCAAAGTATCCTATATGACGTTCCAGGATATAAGCTGCTACTGTAGCATATTTCACAAAAATCCCTTAATCTGTTTTGGTGTGATTAAGCAACAAAAAAAGATCCACTTTCGCATTTATAATATCAAGTGTGATTATTGTACAGATAAAAGAGATTTAATTCACAATGTATTTTTATTGACCTGTTCACATTTTCTAGAGATTATTAAACATTGATATAAAGAGAAGTCTACCGCACCTGCAGCTGTATTTTTTTTATTTTTATTCGCTTGACAAATTGATACAATATCTTTAACAACAAAGCCCACTGAAATGGAAGCCTAATTGCATGTGAGCTATCAGCATTCACATGACCCATTGACAAGGAATATTTCTGAAACTCGTGTTTTAGTAAACTATTTGATGCCATATGTTTTAATTTTGACGGTAAAGAATTCCATATTGTAGATATTACAATCTGCTGGTACGCTCATTCACCATAAAAGTTAACACATCTAAGAACATTTATTCTGTCATTAATAAAAAGCTTAGAATTTTGACTCTTATTTCAATTAATATTGTCTTTGTCAGAATATTATAAAAGTAGTAAATATTATGTTTAGTGCTGTATATAAAGAGTAACACGCACTGCGATTATTCGCCGCGATTTTTTCCACTGAATTCTGTGACATATGGAAGTTGTATGAAGCTGCACGCACTGCGGAAAAAATTTCGCAACTAAATCTGTGTTTTCCTGCCATTGAAATAGACCATCGAAGTAGTACATAGAGATCATTGTTTGCTGCAGATTTCACAAAAATCCGCGCGGAAAAAATCACGTCGCAGGGCATGTTAGCCCTAAGAAATTGATTATGCATGGGGAACTACCCAAACTTGTTAATCATTCATCAATATTTACAATAAACAGTCAAATATTTACGTTAGTAATGGTCTTATAAACACTTCTCATGCTGGCTCTACACGATCGCCCGAACCTGCGCGAATTCGATCGATAACATATTGGTCTCCACACATTGAAGGCCTACTCCGAACCGTCATGAACTCCTTTGATGTGATAAAGATGTGATAAAGAAACCACTTGGCTACACACTGAGTGTTAGATGATCAGTAAGAGGGTTGGAAGAGTGTTAGCCAGCATTAATTAAATTTTGACTTTGATTTGATTTTAGTGTAAGGATGAAATATCAACACAATATAGTTTACTTAGTTCTAAAATAAATGTTATTGTGTATTTAAGTAAACAACAAACTAGATTATAATAATATGCTATTAAAATGTGGTTGTACAATTTATAAAATTAGTTATTCCTTACATCACAGAATAATTAATATTTCACAATACTGTGAATTGTTTAACTACACCATAAGAGAAACAACTTTAAAAGGCATTGGCCCCAGATGGATACATAAATATGTACCCCAACATGGTTACATACATGTATATATGAGGTAGTTTAATAATTATGCTACCTTTATTTATGTATAATTGGCAATATTTAAACATAATTCCTAAATAACCAACAATCTACAACCAACTAAGTGTAAAATGTTATCTAACCAATATTACAAATGTGAAAGTGTGGATGTTTGTCACTCAATCATGTTACAATGGCTGAACAGAGTTGAAAAAAAATTTGGTACAGTGACAGCAGATATTGTAGATTAACACTTTGAGATACTTTACTACTATTGGAAAATGGGTAACTTGTAGGTAAAAAAATGAGTGTAAGCAAGCTACATTATAATAACTAAATAAAATATTCTAAAAATTACAGTGGAATACTCCATCACCAGCAGATGTCAAAAGCAGCTTAATTCAGAACACCGGGTGGTGGTGTTCGTGGTAGGCCTACACCCAGCAGTGGATGTTGATAGGCTGATATGATGATACATACAGGATGTTAAGTAGATGGCATGTCAAATAGCTTGCCAAATGAGATGTGGTGGACATATTTGTTGAATTTTCAAAAACAATAATTATAAAAACTGTGACACAGGAGAGTCATGAGAAGTAAATAACTTGGCCTCACCTATCCATCCATCTTGATTAGCAAACCATTTGCATAACATCTGGTAAGGATAAGATAAATCTGTGGAACTAAAAAAACATTTTATACTCTCTGGGTCATATGACATGTTTTGATATACAGTCTAGAAACAACCTGCATAGAAGTTCTTCAAATCATATAGGCAGCCACTAAGATTTTTTTTTTTAATATCATTCCAAATGGGTTCAAATTCCAAGTGGAAGAAGTTGTAGGCAATAGCTAATCTTGGACAGTACATACCGATTCTAGAGCACCCTCTATAGTGGTTGGAGGCTTAGGTTTCTCAGCCTTCTTGTCTTGTTTCTTTTTCTTGTCACCATCCTTCTTTTTCGAAGGCCTTCCATCATCAATCTCCATCCCAGAGTAGAAAGACTTGGGCTGGGACTGGGGCGCTGAAATAAATAAAAAAATTATCTCTGCTTGTCGATAGAAGAAAATCTTATCTTGTCAAGATATATCTCAGATAACTAATAGGTATTTCAGTTAAATACAGTGAACTTTTCTTGAGGTTAGTTCAAACTTATCGTTTTAAAAAAAAAGTTTAGTTTCAATATATACCAAATATACAATATTAGTAATTAGCCCGCTCTTAAAAACTCTAATCTTGGTTCAAAATAGGAATACAATACAACACAGAAACTTGTCTTACCGTCTTCAACTTTGGGCCCATTCTTCACAGATTTCTTATCCTCAGTATTGACACTTTTAACTTTCCCATTCTGTGATTTCTTGCTTTTACCAACAACTTCCCATTGACCACTAGACATTGTATATTCAAATAAATTCTTCAGATTTGTAACTCCAATTCTTTGTAAATACGGAGAAAGCAAGCGGCAGGTTACACGTCAAATCAAAAAGGAAACAGAAAATCAAAATTGGACGCTTCTCATTGGTTAAATAATTCCACAGTGGCCAAAACGTGGAACAATTTTCTTGATGCATTCCATTCGTTGCACTTTGATATTTGAAAATAAGTTGCAATTATTTTGATTTCTTTACTAATTTTTTGAGTAGCAAAAAATTTGATTACAAAATAATAATCGTATGATATTGTGTACAAATTTTTGATAATAATTTAATTATTTGAATGTTTATCGGTAAATTCCGGTATTTCCGGTTTCTTTCTACTAAATTGTACTCTATTGAAGATAAATTTAAGACAAAAACACACTTGTCAACATGCCACCGACAACGCCACGACGCAACGCACTTGGAGTCAAATTAATCAGCGTGAAATTCTATGATGATCAGAAACACATTATCAAAGGGCGATACCACGTCGCGTCGCGTGCACAGAACGTAATAAGGTCGCGTGTTGATAATGTGATTCTGTTCATAGGATTTCATACGTTTTGATTTGACTACACATGCGTCGCACCAGCGTGGCGTCGATTAAAGGTCGTGTAGTCGTGTTTATTAAAGGAACCAACATACACATTTATCACATCAATGTGTTTTTGGTCATAGGATTTAGTATGTACGTTTTGATTGACTACACGCGCGTTGCGTCACGTAGGCTAATGTGTTTCTGGTCATATGATTTCATAGGTTTGTATTTTACTTCATACGCGTTGCTTGTCGTCGCCTTGCGTGTGATAAATGTGTCTGTGCCTTTAGTGTGTTTCGGCCTATAGGGGTACCAAAGAGAAGAAAAATCCTCGTTTAAGGAATCGCTTGTACTCGTTCACTCGTCTCGGTTCGGTTCGGACTTTGGCTATCATTGGCTATTCTCCTTTGATTTTGATTCTCCTCTCTCGCTCGTTCGTTCGGCCAGAATGACAGACGTGCGATGTCTGACTGATGATTTTCATTTCCTCAAAAGAAATTCGTCAATTTATAAACAAATACTGAAAGTGAATCGCGTGTTGTGTTGAAATAAAAAATATATTTTATAAGACTTTAAATATCGAACACAATGGAGGATAAACTGAGTATGGCTGATACTTCAAGCACCTTGAGGGAAAGGGTGTTTTTCGCGGCCCGGGATGGAATGTCTCTCACCCTCTACGCTTTATTATACGAGGAAACTACAGACGAAATAGACGAACTCCTAAATAATGTAAGTGCCCCAATTAATAACTTCTAGTTTTGTAATGCAATCAAATTTTTTTTATAAATATTTTGCTAATGTCATCCATCGTAAATTTCTCGTAGAAGTCACGTTTTGCTATTTATATCGCCCGTATCACAGTTACCTTTCGGCTTTTGCGCGTCAGATACGAATGTAATGTGCGTTATTAATTATTTTTTTGTGCGTCGTACTGTTTTGCGACCTGCCGCCAGCGAGTTCAGCCCTAGGCTAGGTTGTACATTCTGTTTATATCACAGCTACTGCATTAGTATAGGCTAGGATAAGCATTTAGATAATAGTAAAAAATAGTTTCTTATCAGTGCTACTTCTTCTTCTTCTTTTTTATTTAATGGCCTCTCTTTATTAGAATTCTGCCAATTTCGAGTCAGTCATGGGAGTGACACAAAAAAATTTGTTCGGTGAGTCTTCTTGAGCATCCAATCTAAAAATGGACAACACAAAATATATATTAACAAAAACCCGATCACCAATATGTTAGTGTTAATATCATTATAATTTGATTTTGTTAGTACGGGTAAAATCACATAAAGTTTTAATAAGTGGAGTATTTACATAAGTAAGCAAAGACTTAAAATTAATGGGACGTGGAATATTTGGTGGAAGGATATCATATAAGGAGTAGAGAAGGTTGGGGCAGTTAAAAAAAATATGGTCAGGGGTCCCTTCGTCAAGACCACACTCACAAATGGAGCTGTCCCTGATTCTAATCTTTGCCAAGTGAACGGGAGTGCACACATGGCCAAGACGGAGCCGGCATATGGTGGAAGTAACCTGTTTGTTGGCCTCTCGATAGTGGAAGAACCAAGGTTTGTTGGGGATATTTGCCTGGGTGTCAGCATAATGTTTGCCTTTTATGAGCTTGGATGCCCTCCACATGTCTTCCCAGGAAGAAACCATGTTTGATCTGGCTATAATGGAAAGGTCATGAGTGTATGTGATGTAGTGTTTAGGACACCCATTTTGGGTCGCATCTTTGGCCAGCAGGTCAACCGTTTCATTGCCCTGAATGCCAGAATGGCCTGGTATCCATGCCAAGACAACTTGGAGTCCCCTGAGGTGACAGTCAAAAAGAGCTTTCTTGAGCTTGAGAATGGAAGGAAACTTAATTTTGCAGCTGAACTGATTAGATATTAGGGCTTGTAGGGAACTTCGCGAGTCACTTAAAATAAGTGTCCGATTTATGTTATGAGAGTAGGCATACAATACGGCTTCCAGAATAGCTATGACTTCCCCAGTAAAAACTGAGGAGGTGGGGGGGCATTTATAATTTAGAATAATTTTATATTTTGGCACCCAAACTGCAGCACCCACACAGCCCTCATCAGACAGCTTCGAAGCGTCGGTAAACATAATGAGCCAGTCAGACCAATTTTCAGCAATTTCTTGATTGAGTTTAGAATTAGCTTGCGGCGAATCCTTTTGGATGCCTATGTTAAGCTTGATTTCTGGGCGATGGATTATTGCACGATAAGGCGTGTCAAAGAGAGGCAGTTTATTTAGTTTAAAAACAGGGGAATGTATTTTTGTAAACTTTATATAACTTTTGAGTAAACAGGGAATTTCTTTATGAGACCAATAGTTATCTGTGATTAGTTCCGATAATGTTTTAAGCCTTGCGATAAGAGGATGGAGAGATAACTGAGCTACTCTGAACAAAAATCTGTCCGAAAGATACTGCCTACGAAGAATTAGGGGGGGATCAACACATTCCAACTGCAGGCAGTTGGTGGGGGAAGATCTCATAGCACCTATAACAATGCGCAGGCATTTAAACTGAATTTTATCCAGTGCACTCAGAGCTGCCTTGTTGCATGGTTCCAGCAGAAATGAGCCATAATCCAAATGACTGCGAATCAATGCATTGTATAGTATTTTTTGAGTGTATGGGTGGGACCCCCACCACGCTCCAGAGATGGAGCGAAGGATATTAATATTCCTCTCGCATTTTTTTGCGATGTATGACAGGTGAGATACACCTGTCATTTTTGAGTCAAGAATTACTCCTAAAAATTTTGCTTTATTCTGCACTAAAATATCTTGATCATTGATGGAAATTGAGATAACAGGAGTCATTCTCTTTCTGGTAAAAACAACGGCAGTACTTTTGGATACAGAGAGAGACAGGCCATGATCACTGAGCCAATCATAAAGATATCGCAGAGCCGAAGATAGTCGGGCTCCAGCCTCTACAGCTGAGGCATTTGAGACATACAGGGCTAGGTCGTCAGCGTACTGTAGGGTGTTGCAGAAACAGTTGGTAGATCTTTCTAGGTCGTATGTGTAGACGCTGTAAAGAATTGGGCTGAGCACTGAGCCCTGAGGCAGACCCTTCCATACCACTCTGGGCGGGAGAAGGTTGCCTTGAACTCGTACAGAGATGCATCTGGCCATAAAAAAGTTGGAGATAAAGTGTACCATCCTCGCGGGGATGCTCAGCTGTCGCATTTTCTGCCTGAGCAGCGGAAGATTAACATTATCGTAGGCCGATGTTATGTCCAAGAAGACCCCCACCAGCGACTCCTGTTTCGAAAAGGCAATGCGGATGTCAGACACAAAAACACTTAAACTGTCTATGGTACTTAGACCCTTCCTAAAACCAAATTGAGTATGCGCCAGGAGGCCCTTACTTTCTAACAACCATTCCAGACGGTTCTTGATTAGGTGCTCCATGATCTTTGCAAGGGTTGATGACAGAGCAATGGGGCGGTAACCCGATGGATCACTAGGATCCTTTCCCGGTTTCAAGATTGGTATAATTATTTGTGTCCGCCACTCTTCAGGAGGTTGGCCAGACAAATATACAGGGTTACAGGAAAAGTCGTGCTAGATCCCTTAAGGGTGTGGAGCACCCATCATTTCTGACTTATTTCACTATGAAACACCCTACCCTAAACTTAACCCTTTTCGAGATATTCGACTTTTAATTTTTTTATTGAAAATTGCTGATTTTTAGGCTACTACATTTATTTTTGTTTATTTTGTGTATCTTATTATTATTATTATTGCATTTTTACATGTGTAGTAAGATGCTTTAGGACGTCAATCATTAAAATAGTGCACAAGTTATTTGAATAGACCGTAGTAGACAAGTGAAAGAAAAGAAATAAAAAACATATTAGAAAGTTTATTTTTCTCTAAGGGATATCTAAAAAAAATATTATGGTAATTGTTCGGCAGATGTTTTTTAAAATATCTACGGTTCATCAGCTATCTAACGAGGTATAATAATGTAGGGTTTTATTCAAATGCATTCAAAAAAATTTAGTTTCATAGGCGACAGTGGAGAAGAAAATGTATACTTAGCCCTAAAAAGTAAAATAAAACAATAGGTAAGCATGAAATGCCATTTATTAAAGGTTTTCTCACAACTTTTTCTTTTTCTACAGTTCATGTTCAACATGGCCGCCTCTATTTCTAATACATTGTCGCATCCTTCTACGGAGACCGGTCTTCACTACGCCAGTGGTCAATGTGGTCCTCATTTTATTTGCTGCATCCACAATCCTTTCTCTTAAGTCTTCCACAGACGAAACTGGATTCGGCTCGCTGTACACGAGACTTTTCATGCAGCCCCACACATGAAAATCCATGGGGGTTAGGTCCGGACTTCTTGCTGGCCATGGCAATGGCCCACCTCGTCCAATCCATTTGTTTGGATAATTTGTGTCCAGCCAGTCTCTGACACTTCTCCTGAAATGGGCAGGGCAGCCATCGTGTTGGAACCACATGTCCCTGATCAGGTTGAGTGGCAGATCATCCAGCAAATCACTCAAGTCTGCTCTCAGGAAATTTTCGTAGCTTTCCCCGTTTAGATTATCCGGGAGAAAGTAAGGTCCAATCAAATGATTGGAGATAATGCCCATCCACACATTCACGCTGAATCTTCGTTGGGACCCCTTCACTCTTTTCTTATTGGGATTCCTTAGTTCTTTTAGGGCCCAGTAATGGGCGTTGTGATAGTTAGTTATGCCATCTTTATCAAATTTGGACTCATCCGTCCACAAGATATTTCTTAAAAAATCTGGGTCTTCACATCAGCATTTAGCATAAATCTGCAAAAGTCCAATCTTCTCGCGGGGTCCCCTTCTTCAATAACGTGTACTGGCGTGTAATGGTACGGGTATAGGCCAGCAGTATGCACTGTAAACCACACTCTCCATTGCGAAAGCCCCAGATCACGGGCAACAATATTAGTGGAAGTAGTCGGATCCGCTCAAAAGCAGACTGACAACCAAAACAATGTTTCCGGTTGTATTCCCAGTCCTAGCCGGTGTCTACACATTTTTTCTTTCATTCGTACCTACATAAATCGTCACTTGTCTCGCTCGCACGGTGCGTCTTAACTTGAAGGACAATAGGCGTGGGACCGTTAGAACTGCTACCTGGAGCGTCCCAACTACTTTTTTTCCACGAAATGTAATACAAACCCTAGATTGTTACACCTCGTTAGATAGCTGATGAACCGTAGATATTTTAAAAAAACATCTGCCGAACAATTACCATAATATTTTTTTTAGATATCCCTTAGAGAAAAATAAACTTTCTAATATGTTTTTTATTTCTTTTCTTTCACTTGTCTACTACGGTCTATTCAAATAACTTGTGCACTATTTTAATGATTGACGTCCTAAAGCATCTTACTACACATGTAAAAATGCAATAATAATAATAATAAGATACACAAAATAAACAAAAATAAATGTAGCAGCCTAAAAATCAGCAATTTTCAATAAAAAAATTAAAAGTCGAATATCTCGAAAAGGGTTAAGTTTAGGGTAGGGTGTTTCATAGTGAAATAAGTCAGAAATGATGGGTGCTCCACACCCTTAAGGGATCTAGCACGACTTTTCCTGTAACCCTGTATGTTATTAAAGAGGTTCAGTAAGAAGAGTTTCGTATCTGGTCCTGCCTTGGTAAGGAATGAGTAAGGAATTCCATCTACACCAGGAGAGGAATCCCGCAGGTCCTCGAGAACTAGAGACAACTCAGTTTGAGAGAATGGTTCATCCAAATCGTCATAGGTGCCGTTATTAGGATTGGTAGGGCGCAGAAGAGGAACAGCTTCATCGTGTGCAGGTACCCATGGAGGGGCTAACCTGTCCAAAAAACCGTCTATCCATACGGAATGGTCGTTGGCTGTTATGTTAGGATCAAGGTAAGCTCCACGATAGCGGCGTATGTTTTTCCAGATAAGAGAGGGGGGAGAACAGGGAGACAGACTCTCGCAGAAGCGTTTCCATCCTAATTTCTTCTTCTCTGAAAGCAATCTTTTGGTCTGGGCAGCTATACTTTGGTAATTCAGGTAATTAGATTCCGTCATGTTTGCAGAATATCGAAGTTCTGCTTCCTTTCGATTTTTAATCATGTCAGAACACTCTGAGTCCCACCATGGGGGGGAGGATATCATGTTCCGAGCAGAGTTCTTCAGAGGAATTGAAATGTCAGCAGAGGAAATCAAACAGGATATAAATTGGGCATATAATGGCTGCAAATTATCCATGCTCACTAAAGGGAGAGATTGAATTTTATAGTCTATGTTGGTAGCATAAAGTTGCCAGTCTGCTTTAAATAGGTTATATTTTAACAGGGGGGAAATCTCTCTAACAGGCATGTTTCGACCTGGTAATGTAATGAGAATAGGGAAGTGGTCACTCCCTAGAGCAGAGGGCAGTCTTCTCCAGGTAAGACTGGGAGCCAGACAAGGAGAGCAGAGAGACAGATCCACAGCCGATCTAGGATTCTGGACAGGGGAAACCCTGCGGGTGGGAGAACCGTCATTAAGTAGACATAGATTAAAATCATCAAACACATCTGTAAGAAGAGGGGCAAAGGAATCTACATAATAAGACCCCCACATTGTGTGATGGCTATTAAAGTCCCCCACAATGATAAAGGGAGCTTGAACACTGGATAGGATTAAATTTAATTCAGGAATAGCGGCAGGAACAGGATCTGGGATATATACTGAAATAAAGGAGACATCCATGATTTTGACGGCTACAGCATTTATATCCTCACTGTGGAGAGGAAGGGCAATTTGTGAAAAAGGAAGGGATCTGTCAACTAAGATACAAGTTCCAGCATAACCATCACTACGATCATTGCGGAGACATGAATATCCAGGCACTCGAAAGTGAGAACCCGGTTTTAGCCACGTCTCAGAGACCGCAAGGATGGAGGGCTTATATTTATTAATCAGGTAAATAAGTTCAGACTTCTTATGTCTGACGCTCCGACAGTTCCATTGAAGAAGGTTCAGGAATGTTATTGATTTTTTGAAAGAGAATATTTAGTTTTGAAAGCACGTTGTTCGGTAAAGAAGTATCATCAAACCTAGCGATGATACTTATTAAGGAGGAAACCAGAAGTTCTAACAGGTTATCATCCTGTGAAGTGGACGAGGAGGTAGTTTTTTGAAGGCCACAGCCATTGGGCTGAGATGACTGAGGGGAGCAAGTTATGTCCCTGTGGGCAGACTTGTCATAACCTGGCAAGTCAAGGGGTCTTGGGCGTTTGTTAATGTAAACGGTTTTGTTGTATGACATAGAAGTTGGAGGAGAGGTTACTGTCTGGCTGTTTGAGGGAGGATTAATATTTACAGGGAGAGAGAGAGAAGTAGCTGCAATGTTAGCATAAGACAGTCTCACTGTTGGCTCGCGAGCCGAGGCATCTGCATAGGAGATGTTCTCCTGTGACATTCTGATTTTAATTCTTTTTTGTCTAGAGTGTTCTGGACAGGATTTATCTGTAGCTGGGTGATTGCCGCCATGACATAGGAAACAGGTTGGGGTTTTTGTACAAGTTTCTCCTGGATGTTCCTGTGCACAGTTGTAGCAACGAGGCTTGGACCTGCATTGTGCCTTAATATGGCCGAATCGGCAGCACTTCAGGCACTGAATTGTAGGGAGTAGATATGTCTCAACAGGTATTCTAGAAAAGAAGCAATATACATGAGAGGGTAATCTTTGACCAGAGAAAGTGACTACGACAGATTGAGTGGCAACCCAATCCACACTACCATTTTTATGAACTTTACGATTTAAACGCCGGGCCCTAATTAGCTCTCCACACCCTTCTGGGATCTCTATATCAATAGCGAGTTCTTCCATGCTGAGATCTACTGGGATACCTCTGATGACCCCCATACGGGTTACACTGTACGCTGGAATTGTGGCACAGAATTTACCTTGAGCAAGGGAAGGAGATGTAATAAATGTGTTCGCGCCTTGGGCGGTGTAAAATTCGATGGATATTTTGTTTCGTCCAATACTTTTAACACCATCTCGTGCAATGTTGGAGATTTTATTTTGTTTGAGGAACTGCCCCACTTTAATAGGCCTTATGGTAAGGCCGGCTGCCGGATCAGCTTCCGTTCGCGATAGAATGACAATAAAAGGGGCCTTATCGGCATCGGTATACTTTTTTTTATCATCTGCTTGAGGGTGGGTATAAATTGTTTGAATAGAAGCGGATGCCTGACTTGGGTCTGTGATCAACTTTTTAGCGTTATCCTGAGATTTAACCTGCGATTCTTGATCTATCTTTCGTTTGTGAGTGGATGAGCTTGACTCAGGGATGATATTGGGATCGGATATACTGAGTATATCCGGCGGTTCTTCTGCACCTTCGACTTCCATGTCGAGAGTACAGAATTACATATAAATAAAAAACAGCACAACTTACCACCACCGGTATCAAACACAAACCACCACCACAATTTTTTACTTAGATGGCTCAAAAAAGATAAGTCTAAAGTGAAAATACAAACAGAATTCTACAAAAACGTGTGACAACCAATCACTCTGACAGCAGACCAGTTTCTATCAGTGCTACATGAATTCCTATTGGAGACTTGTCATAGTCAGCTGTTTCACCTTCAAAATTTGAAAAAAAAAACTTGGTTGAAGTTTATGAATGAGAGAAATATAAAAAAGATATACATCATAAAATATGATTTAGGCTGAGAAGTAAAGTGATAAGCTTGTAAGGTCTTTGTAGACCATGAGGAGAGTGAGAATAATGAGTCTGCAGTGGTAGCAGCCAGAGGACATTGTAATTTTTGTTTTCATAGAGCACCCTTCTGTGAACACTAACTATGTAAGCATTTCGGATAATATCTGAGTCAGCTTGATAAGTGGAAATTAAAAAAAAACCAGCCAAATAGCCAGGCTAAAGTGGAACTGTTCCCGATTGTTTTTCTATACTATACTGACTACAAACAAAATATAATGAAATCATAGGCACATATACATAAATATCTGATTTAAATTATCTCCTTGGCTTGTAAAATGCATTGCCAGGATGACAGGGTTGTTCCAGTTAAAGCAAAAACATGACAATAAATATATGGATAGGCAGATAAACTTCTAGTATTGTAAATAAAGTTAATCTTATGGTCCTTTATTTCCTTGAAATGGGAACCTGACAGAGGAAACAAGTAACATTTCTATCAGCTCTTAGACACCACTGCTGGACATATATGCCTTCTCCAATGAACACCACCACACTCCACCCTCCGCATCCAGCTGCTTCTTGTCACCTTCTTCAGGTTGTCAGTCCACCTGGCAGAGGGGCCTCCGACCCTGCACATGCAACATTACTGTAGAGAATATAAGTTACTAAACTTCCTGTGTAATGAAAGCTGTTTCCATGACCTTGATATTACCCTGCAGTCATTTATACCATCTCCCACTGAAGCCACTGTATGAATTATAGAAATACATTTTTGTATGAATCATGAATATTTATTGGTTGTGTAAAATATAAATTGTATGAATTGCCCGAAAAGATAAGTTCAGTTTGGGCAATGGAAACCTCAAGAATGGACTACTATATTACTATAGATATTATTACGAAAAGCAGAAATGCAGACAAACTTTTAGTATTTTGCATCCTTTTTTTTTTTGGATTAAAATGTCCCTGACAGGCATTGGAATGATCAATAAATTTCTAGTATTGGAATGAAACTCAATCTTGTGACTTCGAATTAGGACCTTGGATACATGAACTTGACATTCTAATCTAATTTAAGAAAGGTCTATGCCGAGCACTGCCCTGATACAAGAGAAGGCCACTGAGTGGAAAAATTCAGACTAAAACTGCCAAATTTTTATAGTAATTTTTATAGAATTCTAGAAAAACAGTTAGGTTTTTTTGTAATATTATAAATTTCTTTTTATACTCAGTGGCATTCTCTTTTACAAGAGCAGTGGATGTCGATAGGGTGACATAATGAGAATATACTCGACAATAATTAAATACCTATGGCATTTGACGTTCGCCGTCATCATCAGCCAAAATACGTCCACTGCTAAGCATAGCCTTCCCAACAGAATACCACTTTTGGTGGGCTGTTCATTGGGGGATTTGCCATAATCACCACCCTTGGCAGGCGGATTGCTGATTGAATGATCGTAATATACCCAGGAGAACGCTGTTGCTCATCCCTGGTGAAATCCCTCACTCGCCTTGACAACACCTATGGGACGATTGGGAGTGGCTTCTAAACTGGGAACTACACACCAACGAAAAGTACCATGTAGTCTGCTTATTATAGTAGTTACAGTAAAATATTGTTTAAACATTAGTTTACAATTTTATTTACTTATTGACTTTAAAATTATAGATTACTGCAAAATCATGTTTACATTTATATATTTATTCAATGACTAGCTGTGCCCGCGGCTCCGCTCGCGTGAACTACAGAATCCGCTCCCATTCCCACTCCCGCTCCCGCTTCCGCTTCCGCTTCCACTCCCGCTCCGATCTCGCTCCCGCTCCCGCTCCTGAGCCCTCTCCCGCTTCCGATCCCGCTCTCGCTCCCACTCCTCTCCCGCTTGCACTTATGCTTCCCTCCCGCTTCCGCTTCCTCTGGCGCTTCCGCTTCCCCTAGCGCTTCCGCTTCCGCTCCCGCTCCGGTCCTGCTCCGGTCCCTCTCCCGAGCCCTCTCCCGCTTCCGCTCCCGCTCTCGCTCCCGCTTCCGCTCCCACTCCCGCTCCCGCTCCCGCCTTCGCTCCCGCTCTCGCTCCCGCTCTCGCTCCCGCTCTCGCTCCCGCTCTCGATCCCGCTCTCGCTCCCGCTCTCGCTCTCGCTCTCGCTCCCGCTCTCGCTCCCGCTCTCGCTCCCGCTCCCGCTCTCGCTCCCGCTCTCGCTCCCGCTCTCGCTCCCGCTCTCGCTCCCGCTCTCGCTCCCGCTCTCACTCCCGCTCCCGCTCCCGCTCTCGCTCCCGCTCCCCACCCGCTTTCGCTTTCGCTCCCGCTCCCGCTCCCAACCCGCTTTCGCTTCCACTATCGCTTCCGCTCCCGCTCCCGCTTCCGCTCCCACACCCACTCCCCTTTTTTCCACGCCTACGTTCTCGCCCACTCCCACTCCCATTCCAACTCCTACTCGCAGCTCCAAATGTAATCCAAATTCATCGCAATCTGAATAGTATGGAAATACTATTATGTGCAATATATTGCACACTAACCTTACGTAACTAATGTATTTGAAAACTAAAAATGTCTATAACTTTTGATTGAGTTAGCCGATTGCGATGAAATAAAGCCTATATGTTACACCAAATTAAGCCCCATGTTTCTGTGAAAAGTCCATCAGAGTCCGATCAGTCGTTTTTAAGTGATGCATGCACAAACAAACAGACAAACAGACAAACAGACAAACAGATAAACAGATAAACAGACAAACAGACAAAAATTTCAAAAATGATGGAATGTGTTCTGTTGCTTATCCTTAGACCCCCCAATTTTTTTTTTGCAAATATCTTCAATGTACAGACACGCGATATTTACGATTTTATTTATTAGATAAATATGGAATCAGGTTAAAACTGTTTACAACATTCTAATGATCCTATTAAAGATTAGTTTCCAATAAATACCTAAAGACTTTCTCTTACAGTTAAATTACACTTATTAGGGAGCGAAATTAAATAGGCTGTGAGCGATAATTTTCTGTATTTTCTTTCTGACGTTAGTGACATGACATATATAAAACAAAACAGCAAATCATAAAAAAGGAGAACTAAACGGCCAGTTATCAACATGGTCCCTTTTTTTTACACTGGCAATCGCACCAGCTTCCGCACTGGACGGCGAAGTAGGCCGTGGGAAGTGGTGACGTCTGCCACTCTTATTTCTCTATCTGGGCCGAGGAAAACTGCAGAAATCCTTCCACGTGGCCAAGTTCCTCTGGGCAAGTTGCCGTCGGCTATAAAAACCAGGTCGCCCACAGCAAGCCGAACGTTGTTACCACCAATTGTTCTGGGATTGAGGGAGGGCAGGTACTCCCGGACCCATCGACTCCAGAAGTGGTCGGCGAGGCGCAATGCCTTTTTCCAATCCGTTCGTCCTACCAGGTCTTGGTCTGTTAAATGGTTTTCGGTCGCCCGACCGGAAGAGCTGCCGAGCAGGAAGTGGGCAGGCGTGAGCACTTCGGGATCCTCAGGCTCGCAAGGCACATATGTTAACGGGCGAGAATTAATCACAGCTTCCGCTTCGGCTAACAAGGTAGCAAAAATCTCTTCCTTCGGTGACCGTTCTGTGAGTGTAACCCTCAAAGCGGTTTTGACAGATCTAACTAGACGTTCCCAAGCGCCTCCCATCGAGGGGGCAGAAGGGGGAATAAATATCCAGCGTATGCCTGTATTAGTTGCAAATTCGCTGACAGGGGGGCCATACATCTCAGTCAGAGTTCTGCTAGCGCCAACAAAAGCAGTACCGTTGTCACTTATAATCTCGTTGGGTGTTCCTCTTCGAGCCACAAAACGGCGAAGGCTCATGAGTGCTGAATCAGCGGAGAGACTATTTACTATCTCCAAGTGCACTGCGCGTGTGGTCATGCAAGTGTAGAGCGCGACATATCTCTTCTCAATTCTGCGGCCGATAGTAACAGTTACGGGTCCAAAATAGTCGAGACCGACGGATGTGAAGGGACGCTTGTGATGATTAAGTCGTAGTTCAGGAAGGTCACCAACGGGTGGCACGAGTGGGATGGCTTTTCTAATCCGACAAAATTGGCAGGAGTGTGCTACAGCACGCACCGTACTCCTAAGTTTCAAAATTCAAAACTTTTGCCGCAACTCGTTGACAACCGTTTCATTGTTGGCATGAAGAAATCTTTTGTGGTAGTGGTGCACTAGAAGTCGTACGGCATGCTTCTTCCCGTCTAAAACTATTGGGGTCTTCATGGAAGAACTGATGCTGGAAGCGGCTCCGATACGACCTGATAGGCGAATGAGACCTTGTTCTCCGATGACAATCTTTGTTTTGGCCAGCTTACTGTCCCGGGGTATGTGTGCTGCAGAGCGGAGTGACGATAGTTCTTCTGTGAATGTGTCAGCTTGGCACTGGAGCAGGACATGAAGCTCGGCGTCTTCTAGTTCTTCTGCCGTTAGCAGAGGAAAAGTAGTGCGAATTGGAAAAGGGGCATTGTAAATGTTAGCTGTAGAAGGTCAATCATGCTGTGCAAAAGGCGCAAAATCTGCTGGAGCAGAGCCGCCGGGACGCGCGACAACAGCCGCTACGTCCACCGGGACGAGCCTACTGGGATGCCCTTGCATATTAAATGGGATAGAGTTACCTGTCAGGTCTAATGTCGGTTCTGTATCTAGAGCCGAATCTAAAAGCCAACCTTTTACGGAATTTACGTAGAGGAAAAGTAGTGCGATTGCCATCGTGCATAGGCGCTATAGCGCAAGCGCGAGAGGGTCCCGGTACATTAACTTCACGAAATAAACATATAGAACCGGGAACCCAAGTGATTCGGTTTACATCTACTCCTCTTTTTCTAAGGACATTTATTCTAAGCGTTCTAATAAACTTATGGGCTAGAGCGGTAGCGCGCAACAGCCTAAGCCAGCTACTAAATCTTTCAGGCGTAGCAGCAATGATACTATGAGCGTCTACTATCCTAACTGGATAAGATGGGAGACTAGTTTCAAATAGATGAAGTCTAGCACTAGGTTTAAGCTCACTAGTGATAATTTTTGTGACAGCACAAGGTTCCGTCGGCCACACGTCCGGTTGTGATAACAGAAAATCAGGCCCCGCGATCCATCTACATTCTATCGATAGATCTCCAGGTCTCGCACGTGTACCGTCGTCGGCCACGTTAAGGGCGGAGGGAACCCAGCGCCACTCGTCCTGCGACGTGAGTTCATGAAGCTCAGCTAACCTATGAGCCACGTAAGGCTTGAATGTCCTCGCATCGCTGCGAAGCCATGCTAGGACATTTCGAGCGTCAGACCAAAACACTCTACGCGTGGGCTTGTGTCTGTGAGCTTCACAAATCATGGTCGCTAACCGAGCAGCAACTACAGCGCTTTGAAGCTCTAGGCGCGGTATGGATACAGGTGAAAGTGGAGCTACACGAACCTTACTACAGATTAGCGCGAGCTGCACGCTTCCGTCTGAATACAGAAAACGCCAATATGCGACAGCCGCGTAGGCGTCCTCGCTTGCGTCACAAAATACGTGTAACTCGCGCTCTGTGGGATGGGCCTCCCTCAAATACCAGCGAGGAATCCTCAAATTTAGAACGCATGACATGTCAGAAGACCAAACTTTCCATTTTTGAACTAGGATTTGAGGGAGCTCCTGGTCCCAATTAACTCCAGTGCGCCAAGCTTCCTGGAACATAATACGCCCCCTGATAGTTAATGGGGACAAGAATCCTAAGGGGTCGAAAACCCGCACGTTAGGTTTGATTTGGCAGCCGTTACCTGACACCATAAGTTTTAATTTAGGCTCTGGTCAAACCCTGCCAGACAAACTTATTGGTCCGCGTACTTTTTGTCTTTGATGAACTTCTTTTCTAAACTCATGAACCTAGATAAAGCTAGGTTATAATTATTTGGGACCTTCTGGATATCAGACCGCCATAACAGACCTACTTCGTAACGCCCGTTTGGTAGTCGTCGAGCTGTTTCCTCGAGGATCTCTACAGCACGATTATCAGTAGCTCGTCGAACTTCTCTTTTAGTAATTCCTATCGAATCTAATTTATAGTAGTCCTCAATCAGACGTTTTATGTTAATAATGTCAGAGTCCTCGTCTGTCGTCGTAGCGTGGTTAACATATTCTGGACATTTAGTTCGGCTAGTTGAAAACCCGAACATTACCCACCCGAGAGCAGTTAAACATGCCACCGGTTGGGTGCGAGTTCCCCTACGAATTTCCCTAGGTGCAGTAATAAGCCAGTTATCAATGCCTAAAATAATCATAGGCTTGGCATCTTCATAAAAACAAAGCTCGTTAGTTAAATCTGACAAGTAGGAAAGGTCTACGAGGCTCTCTCTTGGGAGTGACTGTTTTGCGATACCCAGCCCACTAATAGAGCGAGCATTACTAATTACATGGGTTTCAGTAGAGTGGAGACCCTTAATTTTGAAATCCACATATTGTACACTGGCCTTCCTACTTAAACCACCTATACAATCAATGTGAATCTGGCCCTGAGGGCCTTTAGCACCAATATAATCGGCGACTTCTGAGTCGATCAACGTTGCTGAAGAGCCGTCGGGGCCATACATCTCAGTCAGAGTTCTGCTAGCGCCAACAAAAGCAGTACCGTTGTCACTTATAATCTCGTTGGGTGTTCCTCTTCGAGCCACAAAACGGCGAAGGCTCATGAGTGCTGAATCAGCGGAGAGACTATTTACTATCTCCAAGTGCATTGCGCGTGTGGTCATGCAAGTGTAGAGCGCGACATATCTCTTCTCAATTCTGCGGCCGATAGTAACAACACTAATATCATTACAGTGAAAGTGTGGATATTTGTTTGTTTTGATGAAACAGCTTATATCCTGGAATAACATTTAAGCTACTTATTGTTGTGGAAACTTCATGTATATTTCTGCGTGGATGAACTCGCGGATATTAACTATTCTTATAACTAACCTGTGCCTTAATATCAAAACCTGTCATGAGTACTAAGATTTTAATTCAAGACATAATGAAAAAATACATAGTATATGAATATCTGACTTTCTACTTTGAAACTTCTGTTAAAAATCGTTTAACCATACGCCTTATTCATTCGAAAAATCCAAAAATCGATTTGTTCCGTGTTCATCAGATTCCATGTTGGTCAGAAATGAATAAACTTTCAGAAAGTGAATATTTTCACATTCGTAATAAACAAAACTAGCTGAACCTTTATTCCTTTATCTGTAGATTGTGGAAATATAGAAAAAAAAACAATGTTCGTCATATCTGGCGAACCTGGAAGTTTATTCATTTCTGACTAAAATGGAATCTGGTGAACGCAGAAAAAAACCAGTTTTAACCGACTTCTAAACAAAAGAAGTATTGATGATGAATAGAATGATGGGAAATGTTTTTTTATTCAATTTCGTCAATACTTTCAAATTTCCAGCCAATTTCACTGTATTTAGCGATCATATGTTTTGTGAGGTAAACGCCATGTCATTGAACTGCAGACTCTCAAAATCTATTTATATTCAGACAAACATAATATCCAAACATATTCCATCTGTATGGAAATCCCTATATGAATATGCATGAAGTTATTTATTGTCATAATTTATGTCGGCTGATGTCGCCAATTTCCTGAAATCTTTTAATAGACATGTGCTATTAAGCTGTGCTCAAAATGACGCTGGTTTCCCGCTCACATCGGCGTTATCGGAATGACAGACAAATAAACAAAAGCTGCTACAGTACAGCCCAAAATCAGAAACCCTACTCTTTTATTTCAATGAGCTGGAGTGGCTGGGTTGATAACTTAGGGGGCTTTGCACCACACGCGGAGTACGTGCATCATCCTGAATTTTTTTGTAATAATAAATATTTCACAATACTTACACTTGTTTACTCCCAAATTAGAATTTTCTTCTGTGCTGAATTATACAAGGATAGGAAAACTCACAAATATAACATTCAGAGACCTACTTGTATATATTTCATTCCAGATTAATAGTCCTATGAAAACAAACGCATTTGCGTCTCGAAAACAAAATACACAATAGATGGTGTTCCTAAGTGGACCGCAAAGTTTACTTGGTAATACAAACCTATTTTTGCTGCTGGTGACCCTTTCATGTATATGTTACCGAGACGTAAATAGCGTTGGTTTTGATATGACTGTTGGTTTGGAATGAAATATAGTATAACTGGTTCACCGCCCTGAACCCATAAAAAAAATTTCAAGAACCTTGCTCTAGTTCTAAATTGAAGGGATGATACGAAATACTTATTCAAATTTATTTATTAAGAACTTTTGTAACATTACAGTATTTATAATGTCTTCAGCATTTATCAAATAGAAAATATAACGATTTTATGAAATTGTAACTTCGGTTCAAATCCATTACTCTCTATTGCACAATAAAAATACACATAAGTAGTATAGTTGTAGCTGTATTAAGTAAGTATAAACCGTCATAAAACGCGTCAAATTGAAGTTTTTATATTTAATCGTCGTATACCATGTCAAACCCAATTTCTTATTATTAATCGTCATCACAAGTCGTCAAACCCAAGTTCTTAAATACACTACACACTTAATTCAGTTATATTCAAATACACTGCTTTTGGCCGACTCTTACCTCTACTATATATTATCTTTGCTCTTACTAAAAATAAGATAAAAAAAATCACATGTCACGCAATGCTCGCTTCAATTTAAACAGAGCTTTAAGGTCAAGTTTAAAATAGGACAGTGGGATGAGACGGTTATGCCGTAGGCTTAGTCACGTTTATTATATTTGTATAAATTGATTTCGCGTTCCGTATTTTCGGAAGTTCAAGGCGTATTTTGCCATTACGCCACGTGGGTGGGTCCGACTGCGTAGTCCGATCGATCGGACGTCGGTTTCTCTGCTGGACCGATTGGCCGGATCAAAAGGATTCTCTTAATCATCGTAGTTCGATCATCGAACCATGACGATTCTCGAAGTATTCATAGTCCGACCATAGGACGACAAGAATCCTTCTGGATGCATTGATTGTTTTCCCTTAATTCATAAAAAAAAATTACCACAAGATGGGTGCGAACAACGATCTCTATGTACTACTAGATGGAGCGTTCCAAACAATCGCTCTGTACCACGCAAAGAGCCGCACTCGTTCGCATTCACTTTGAAACTTGTGCAGTAGCTATGCAGAACATTTAATTACTACTAAATATTGACGCTACGGCTAAATAGGGTCAATATTTAGTAAATAAACAAATGTTCTGCTTAGCCCCAGTGGCCCCAATATTTCCGTGGGTGTCGTCAAGGCGACTAAGGGATTGCACCAGGGACGGGAAGCAGCGTTCTCCTGTGTGCATTACGATCATTACTGCCATCACCATTCAAGAGTGGTTATTATGGCAAATCCCCCAATGGACAGCCTAGTGGTTATCATATGGGGCCAGGAAGACCTGGCGGCACTTCGACCCTTCAGGATATTTTGTGCCAAACCCCTGTCCACCAACGGTGGCCCTAGCTCATTTGGTAGACTTCATATACGCTTCGGCAGTGGATGTATTTAGGCTCCCGATAATACAACGACCTCTATGTACTACTAGATGGAGCGTTCCAAACAATCGCTCTGTTCCACGCAAGTAGCCACAACTCTTTCACATTCACAATGAAACTTGTGCAGTTACTACGCAGAACGTTTAATTATTACCAAATATTGACGCTACGGTTAAATATCAATATTTAGTAAATAATGAAATGTTCTGAGTAGTAACTGCACAAGTTTCAAAGTGAATGTGAAAGAGTTGCGGCTCCTTGCGTGGAACAGAGCGATTGTTTGGAACGCTCCATCTATTAGTACATAGAGATCGTAGCGATAATACAATCTTTTTAGGTACAAAAAATCAACTTTGTTTGCAGGACGTGTGTTGCGATGGAGTGAAATGCACACCCCTCATAGCTGCCGCGCGACATGGCCGCGAGGGCGCAGTCAGGATCCTCATAGAAAAGTTTCGGCCACCAGTCCGGTTGGAGACAGAAGGGACAGTCAAATTTGACGAGTATGTCATAGAAGGTAAAGATGAAAGTTAATAACAATTTTAATACACTCTTTCGCCTACCCTTAATCTAATGTTTACCCAATCTTAATGGATGAACGGTGTAACTGCAGCTGATTTAGTGGGTGTAAGAGTCCCCGCAGACTGCAAACTTTATATCGGCCGATAATTTAGTCAGGCTCTTAAACAAAGGCCCGCCACCTCCCATGGTCCTTTCAACCTTACGGTTATACGGACCGAATCACGGGGGGGTGCCCGGTACTTGCGTTAGAGCTCTTTCCCGGCGCACCCTGCTTGATCCCCTACAAGTTTTCTTCGGTGTCCCTTTCATTTGTCTGGTGATCTTTCTGTCAGCCAGCCCCTTTCTGGGGATTTAACGACAAACCACATCTCTTCGCCGTCGGGCGGCTCATTTACTTAATCTGCTCCATCCTCCATACTTTTACGCTCTCTCGGGCAGCTCCATGGCCTTCCTGCGCTTATGCCATGCGTTGGCGAACCGCTTCAGCCGTGCGAAGTTCGCCTCCGTACTAACGAGATCCAGGTGAACAGGCTCTTAAACAGTATAAAGATGTATGCATGTGCGCACACTACGACGATTTGTTGGCCCAGTGTGCGCACTAGCAGCTCAATCCGACTAAATTATCGGCCGATATAAAGTTTGCAGTCTGCGGGGACTCTTAAGGTTTGATGTGAAAAATAACTAACGACTATTCAAAAACTGATGAAGGGTCCGAAAGTAGTGTACATACGTCGCGCGCAATGAATGAATCGGTAATGCGTCGAGGGTATATTATATTTTAAAATACTGCCCCCGCGCACCGCGCCCGTCCCGTTGACGCCGTGGCTTGATGGTATGTATGCTGCTTGCGGACTAAAACTTTATTTATTAAAAAGTAAACAAAACTAAATATATTTGACTATCGCGTAGCCAACAGTGGGTCATAGTCAAAATCTTTTATTGCATGTCGCTTCCGATACATCATTAGCCGTGTGATTCCTAGCTTTTCAACAGGGCCATCCCCAATCTCCCCGTGGGTGTCGTCAAGGCGACTAAGGGATTGGACCAGGAAGCAGCGTTCTCCTGTGTATATTATGATCATCACGGGTAGCTCTCGGACTGTCACGTCGGAGGTTGCGGGTTCAAATCCCGCTAAGGGGCTAATGTTTGTATGATGAATATGAATGTTTGTACCCAAGTCTTGGATGTTTATATATTTATTTAAGTCTATCCGTTATCTAGTAACCATATCACAGGCTCTGCCTAGTTTGGGAATGGATAATTGGTGTGAATGTCTGACATATTTATATATTTATTTATTTATTACTGCGATCACCAATCCGCCTTCCAATCACCACTCTTGGAAGGCGGACAGCCCACCAAAATGGCATAACCTAACCTTCTTAGGTTTATGTTTGACGAATTTTGGCTGATATTCGTTGTTGGTCAGGCGAATTCAAATTCAATTCAAATATTCTTTATTGTGCACCAAAACATATACATTTTAAAAAAAAAAACAAAACTTACATAGAAGGATGAATTTAGTGTACAACGGCGGCCAACGAAGGGGTCAAAATATATATAGTCATGAATACAACAAACTTCCAAACTTTTTCCACAACAAGATCATTGACTTATTTTTTTCCGTCTCCGTCACTGACATGCGCGTGGCGCGATATTTTTAGCACGTAACGGAGAAAGCGCACAAAGGAAGGTTTGGGAGCTTTAAGATCCAAATCGACTTTGGAGTTTCTGCACTTGGCACTTTTCCAAATTCTTTGTTTCCATCTGATTTTGATTATAATTGACTAGCTTTTCTCCGCAGTTCTGTCTGCGTTCAAGCAGTGAATTTGCTACCAACTGCGCAAAGGGTTGTTTGTATTGATTGAATGTACTTTCATCATCAGGTTATTTTTGTATCCACTGCAGGAGCACAACCCTCTCTCATCTGCCGGAGACAGACGGAGAATTTGGCCCACACTCCCCGCGCTGGCCAGACGGGTTGGCGAGGCCTGTTTGATGTTTTTTAATGTATGTACTTTATTGCATACAAATTAAAGAAAATATGTTGGAGAAATATGCAGTAAATGTACAAGTGGCGGCCTTATCGCTTTTAGCGATTTCTTTCAGGCAACCAGCAGGATGGTATTGTTTTTCTTAGAATAATTGTTTACAGCCCCAGTAAGAACCGATTAGGAATCTGGAATTTTAATCAATATAAATCATCCAAAATATAATACAGTACTTTAAAATTATATATAAAATAAAGATATTTTTTATAATGTATATAATGCATATTTTGTTAGTAATTATTCTATGTTAATATATAATCTAATATTTTTATTTATTGATGACGGGTTTGCGCTTGACCTCAATCTCACTTGATGGTAAGTGACGATGAGGCCTAAGGTGGAGCGCGGGTAGAACATGCCTATTCACTCTTCTTTTAAAAATATCCAAATTGTACTTGTCTGGACATACCCAAGCTGGCAGTAAGTTCCATTCCTTAGCAGCTCGCATTATTAAAAGAGGAAGCAAACGCTTCGTGCGAGAGCGTGGTATGTCTACTACATAAGGAGGAAGTCCCTCACCACGCCCGGTAGTCCGGTGATGGAAAGGGGATGCGGGAATCAAATTGTGCAATTCCTGGGCGCACTCCCTAATATGTAATCTGTAGAATACCGAAAGACAGGCCACACTGCGATGATGTTTGAGGTTGAAAACAATCGGACTTGACCAACGATCTCTTTCACATTCACTTTGAAACTTGTGCAGTTACTACTCAGAACATTTAATTATTTACTAAATATTGACATTATTTAACCGTAGCGTCAATATTTAGTAATAATTAAATGTTCTGCGTAGTAACTGCACAAGTTTCATTGGAGTTGTGGCTACTTGCGTGGAACAGAGCGATTGTTTCTCACTCCATCTAGTAGTACATAAAGATCGTTGGACTTGACAGTCCGTGGTAATGTCGCTAGGGCTGACAGTTTGAATGGTAATACCGCCATATTTCAGTCGCTACGCTAGAGGTTCTTTTTTGTAAGTTAACAAAGTGTATTGCGTGCAGTTGAGTTTTGGATTTGCCACACTAGATGTTATTGTGCCCGCGTAGCTTCCACGCAGTCTATACTCGCTGCTGTAACAGTCGGTACACTTATAAATTAATTTGGCAGCGCGTCCTACTGGCTCAGTTTCTTTGTTAAAACATATTTATCACATGATACGAAACTGTTTTATACTGCGCAATGCATAGAGGTAGGTGTTTAATGTAAAGTTCGCGGAAATAAAACACAATGTTTCATACAGTTTAGTCATTTTGTATTTAAAATATTTTGATTGTTAGAAATAGCTCTGAATCATTTGTTCTGCTTGAGTAGGTGTAGGTGCTACTCATGCAGCTTATGATTAAACTTTATTTATTATTCACTAACTGCAACATTTGGCTTCATCATCATCATCATATCAGCCTTTAGACGTCCACTGCTGGACATAGGCCTTCCCCAATGAACGCCACCACACCCGGGCCTCCGCCCTCCGAATCCTGCTGCTTCCGGCTGCCTTCCTCAGGGCGTCGGTCCATCTAGTGGCGGGGGGCCCCACCTTGCGCGCGTGCCTATCCGAGGTCTCTACTCCAGAACTCGTCTACCTTAGCCGCCGTCGGTTCTGCGGCAGATGTGGCCGCTTCCGCCCACCTTCTTCAGGTCGTCGGTCCACCTACGACTTCACATTTGGCTTCGCCCGCGTTTAATCTACAATAATATTAAAAAGAGGAAAGATTTGTATGTTTGTAAGGAATAAAGACAAAACTACTGGACCGATTTCAAAAATTCTTTCACCATTAGAATGCTACATTATCACTGAGTAACATTTATTACTATAAAAAATAGGGATCCCTACTAAAACTTCAATAATGTAACCCAAGGTGTAAAAATATTAGCCATAAAATGTCTTTCATCGCATGCGCTGCGGAAACTATTGATGATAGAACCTTCGCGTGTCTGTACATTGAAAATATTTGCAGGAGTCGGAGCTGAAGCGGGAGGGGGACGGGAATTAACGCTTAATAACTTTCAACTTATTTAATTCTGTAGTCCACGCGAGAGGAGTCGCGGGCACAGCTAGTCTTTTATAAAGTTAAGTTTCATTATGTACACCTTTCAATTTCTTTTCAGGCGCTACAGCACTATGGTGCGCCGCCGGCGCCGGCCACCTCGGCATAGTGAAGCGGCTAGTCCGCGCAGGCGCAAACGTTAACCACGCCACCAAGACACTAAGCACGCCCCTCCGCGCTGCTTGTTTTGACGGCAGATTGGACATAGTCAAATATTTAGTCAGGCATGGAGCTGATGTACACAAGGCGAACAAATATAACAACACGTGTTTGATGATAGCGGCGTATAAAGGTCATTTGGATGTGGTGAGTCTTTGTTTTGCTTAATTTTCTAAACGCTTGACTCCAAAGAAATCATCATCAGCCTATATACTTCCACTGCTGAACATAAGCCTCCCCAATAGAATGCCACTTTTGGTGGACTGTCCATTGGGAGATTTGATCTGCACGCTTGGCAGGCGGATTGTTGATCGCAGTAATGATCTTAATATACACAGGATAATGCTGGCCGTCTCTTGTGCAATCCCTTAGTAGCCTTGATGACATCTTCATTTTATTTTAAGTCACGTCTTTTGCATAGCATTGACATACTGAGAAAAGCTATCTCAGACCACTGATCGATGGGCTGAGAAACACCACATCGTCCGCGTAACTGAGGTTTTTAACACCAAAATCCTGATATCCGATTCTGGTGCTTCTAAAGAGGTCCGGAGAAGTTACGTTTCCTTGGCGGGTATCGCAGTGTGATCTATAATCATTAGACAGTGTGTCGCACCCATCTCACGGCATTAGTTTATTTTAACTACGTCCCCACTGTTGGGTCTATCCTCTCTCGAAAAACAAAAAAATATATAAATTTCTCTTTTTTCACCCGCAATACTCTGTCGCTATGTCTTTCTTATTTTCCTTCAGAAAGGTTGCCTGGAAGAGATCGCTTTAAGCGATAAGGCCGCCTTTGTACACTTTCCAAAAATCTGTACCTATTTTATTGTTATCCTTAATTTGTGTGCAATAAAGAGTTTATCTATCTATCTCTCTTGGCGTACGGGCTATAGTCCACCACGCTTCTCCAGGGCATGTTGGTGGACTTCACACGCACCATAGAATTCCATCTTTGACGTATACAGGCTTCCTCAAGATGTTATCCTTCACCGAAAAGCCTTTGTGGTGTGATATGTGGCAAAATCCAGAAGTGGTCACCGACCCTCAATACGGACGGTCTAGTTTCTTTTAACTCGAAAACCACTGAATAATAAATAAAAACTACGTAATACACATATATATATTATAGACTTGTCTAATCCCAAATTAGGATTTTCTCATGTGTTATGAGAATTAAAATAATAGGACAGCTCACAAATATAACATCCAGACCGGGATACACTTGTACAAATTGTACAAAGTTGTCTCCAGTGAGAATCGAACTCACGACCTCTGGAGTTCAAGCTACTAGACCAACGAGGTATTGAATAACTAGAATGTTACGTAATGTATCTGAGACGTCGTAACGAAGAACCAATTAACCATTGCCCCACAACCCCATTAAAATGTACATTGATAACAATACGCATAGATTGGATTCTTGTGAATGAACGTTTTATCGTAGAAGCAATGATGCAATACTCAATTACGATGTTAATACTACAGAAATCATGTTATCTGCCGAATCATCGTGCATTGTTCATAGGGTAGTATATAAATCAGAAATTAGCATTGTCATCGATTAGGCGGAGTTCAAGTTTAAGATAAGGTGGGTGATAACACCAAGTGTGAGGATAATTAACCCATACAATTAACTATCTGTAGTGCGCGACGGTATACCGATAACTACGGGTGGGGTAGATGGTGGTTTTGGGACGTAAATGTTAAAATGTTCTTAAATCCTACTATATATTATTAATATTATAAATGCGAAAATTTGTATATTTGGATGTTTGTTACTCAATCACGTTTCAACCACTGAACGGATCGTGATAAAACTTGGCACACATGTAGGTTAAGTCCTGGAATAGGGCTTATGATATATGTATAATTTGAAATGTTAATCTGTCAACGCGCCCGAAGTCGCGGGCAACAGTTAGTGTACAGATAAACGTTATCATCATCAGCCCGAAAGAGTCCACTGTTGGACATAGGCCTCTCCCAAGGCGCGCCACTGAACCCGATCCTCGGTTCTTCTCATCCAGTTACTGCCAGTCGCCTTACGCAGAACGTCGCTCCATCTAGCCAGGGGGCGTGCCACACTACGCTTGCCCAGTCGCTGACTTCACTCGAGAACTTGTTTACCCCAGCGGTAATCGGTTTTCCGACAGATGTGACTAGCCCACTGCCACTTCAGCGTACTAACTTTTTGAGCTATGTCGAAGACTTTAGTTCTCTGGCGGATCACCTCATTTCGGATCCTGTCTCTTAGAGAAACTCCGAGCATAGCTCTTTCCATATCCCGCTGAGCGACCTTGATAAATGTTATGATAGATGCAAAATCAGAATAATGTCACATGACCCATTAAAAGATGAGATTTGAAGAGAAGAGTGAAGGAGAGAAGGTCAAGCGCAAGAACCATGAACAATAAACAAATAGAAAGTCCAAAATTGATTTTATGTTGAACGGATGTATAAGCGAAATGCTTTCCACCCAGGTCCCGTTCGATCTTCTTCGTTCGAACCCCTTGAAGTTTTAAGTTAATCTTGGATGACCTTACGTCGAGTGCAGGGTGGGACGCCCCGCCGCCAGATGGACCGACGACCTCAAGAAGGTGGCAGGAAACGGCTGGATGCGGAGGGCGGAGGACCGGGTGTGGTGGCGTTCATTGTGGAAGGCCAATGTCCAGCAGTGGACGTCTAAAGGCTGACATGATGATGATGATGATGACCTTACGTAGCTTTTTAATGTTAGGAATTGGTTTTTCAGGTACAATTCCTTCTAGACAGCGGCGCTAGAGTAGACGAGCGCGCGCTATGCGGCGCCACGGCACTTCACTTCGCGGCGGAGTGCGGCCACGCGGCCGTCGTGTGCGCACTGATCGACCACAACGCGAAGATACTCACCAACGAGAGTGGTGAGCCTTATCCCCCTCTCTTAAGGCCCTATGTCCCCTGTACATCTCAGTCGTTGCAACGAGAGTGGTGAGCCTTATCCCCCTCTCTTAAGGCCCTTTGTCCCCTGTACATCGCAGTCGTTGCAAGGTGGAGTGCGCGGGGCGCGGGCGAGAAGCGAAAATGTAAGAATGACGCGTCTGCCTGAGCCTTGTGCACGATCTTTCTTAAATTCAAAATGCAATGTTTATTAGAGAGATTTTGATCCTCAGTCTATTATTGGTGCCATAAAAGAACAGTCTGTTATTTTTTTTTGCATTTCTGTCAGTTCGATTCTCGGTTGAGGCAAGCGACTTTTCTAAAAAAAAATATGTTTCCTTTGAGTAAAATTTGACATTTTCAATAATGATAGTATAATAATAGTTGGCGGGCATGGAGACCGCGGATCGGCACTCGTAGCAGAGGACCGGGTCTGTTGGCGTTCATTGAGGCAGGCCTGTGTCCAGAAGTGGATGTCTTAAGGGCTGATACGATGATTATAATATGATTTAGATAAGGATAGGCAAATTCACAAATATAACTTCCAGGCCATTTTTTTTTGTTGTCGCGGGGAAATGCCTAACGCATACCCACTCGCCTGGGGGGGGACTAAAACCCCTCGGTGTCCGTCTCCGACGCACAGACGATCGAGGGAACCCGGGGGCTCCCATCGGGCTTGCAGGCCAGGACCAACTTGTACAAAGGTATTTGGTCTCTGGTGAGATAGGCCAAGGAGGATGTGATACGAACCAAAACTTGCTCGTGGCAATTGGCAGGTATGACCCCTCTGCAGTGCGCGGCGGAGCGCGCGCGCGCGTCGGTGGTGGAGATCTTGGCGGCGCGGCCGGAGGTGACGCGCGCGCAGGCCATCGAGGCGTACGAGCTGCTCGGCGCGTCGTTCGCCAACGACAAGGAGTACTATTGCATCAGGGTAAGTCTTCTGCCCGCATACGAGAGGAGGCTGTAAAAGGAAATTTGGAGAAAATTGAGAAAAAGTGCGTAGCTGGATTTCGGTTTTCTTCGCCTGTCTAGAATTACCATTCATCAGTCATAGTAGATGAGCCAGCGTAGGGACATATTAATACTGCCCAGGCACTTAGAGGAACCACCTAGAGTAACTACTACAGTACCTTACAAAAAAATTGCAGTAGGGAACGAATTGAATTATTATTAAATTTAATACCAATAATATTGTTCGTTTATGTTTATGTAATATGTATTTTCAAACTTTATTAAAAGTAGGTACATTTCTTTATCAAATTTGGTACTAAACGCATTATACTTGTCCTTTCGGTTACTCTAAGGTTTATTGTTTACATATTATTATGACAATTTACACACTTTCTTAATTCTAACAAAACTCATACGAGTATATGGGCCAAGCATGTGTTATGGAACGACAGTGTGTGTCCAGAGAAGCCCCAATAGGCCATGCAGCCCGTGCCGGGACTATCTCTCAATCTTTACGACAGGTTTTAATGTCTAGACGGCCTTTATTGAGACTAGGTAGCACAATATTACAAATATGAGAACTTTATAGGGTCTAGAAGTATATAATATATATGAGCCAATAATATTAAGAATAATATTAATATAAATAAATATGAGTAATTATAGATAATGAATTCTTTAACAAATACAAAGGTTGACTGGAGAGATTCCTAAGTGGGATAAGTCCGCCTTTGTACACAGTTTAATTCCTATTTTATTATTGTTGTTATTTTTGGTACAATAAAGCGTTTACACACATACATAGATAATATTATTGCAGATGGCATACCAGTACCTACATAGGGCAATGATGATGCGATACGACACTCGCTACGGACAGCTGCTCAAGAAACCTGCGGAACCAATCCCGGCCTACGATAACTGGAGAGAGAGCACAACACTAGAGGTATGCTTTGACCGCCTCGTTGGCCTACTGCCTTGGTTATGGCGCCAGAGGTGTTGGGTTCGATTCCACTGCGCACAGAATTTTTTTACAATTTGTACAAGTTGGTCCCGGCCTCGATGTTATATTTCCGACTTGAAGTTCCATAGCCGAGGAGAAAATTTTAATTTGGGATTAGACGAGTGTATGTTTATAATGCTACTAGCTGTTGCCCGCGACTTCGTCCGCGTGGACAATTTAACATCACAAATTATTATGTATTTCCCGTAGGAATGGGATGTTTTTCGGGATAAAAACTATCCTATGTCCTATTCCAGGACCTAACCTGTATGTGTGCCAAGTTTCATCCCGATCCGTCCAGCGGTTGAAGAGTGATTGAGTAACAAACATCCAAATATCCAAACTTTTGAATATATAATATTAGTAACTATTATTATTATTTGGGAAATCTAAGTTATTGTCTCGCCTGGCCAGCAAAATCAAAATGGCCAGACTCCGGCTGAGGAGTCCAAGCGGCCGGAGGTCAGGGCGATAGAGAGAGAAACCGACGGACAATCCGGGCGGTGTCCAGCAGCACCGCCTTCTGCATCACCGCCGGAAGCGAGCCCACGCGGAGTTCCAACCTCCTCAGGTGGTCAGCGAGGCTGGTTGGAAATAACCCGTTCGCAGACAGGACTATAGGGACGATTTCGGTCGACGACACACCCCACATGATATTATTATTACTATTACGATGAACATTCAATATCAAATCACACCCGTCTGGTTCTCATCAGACTATTTGTTTTATCCAAATTACTTGGTTCTCGACTTGATCACGAACGTCCAATTTATAGTTTTGTAGTTTATTTGTGCAACAAATAATGGGCTCGATTCTGAAGCCACACATTTAAAATTTGACAGCGCTAAAACTGGTTTCGTCTTTATCTTCATAATACTGTGTGACAGGGATAGCAACAGTTTTAGTGCTGTCAAATTTTAACGTTGTGCCTTCAGAATCGAGCCCAATGTCTGCCTTAATCTGTTGCAGGAAGTGGAGCTGCTGTACGCGAACCCGCACGCGCTCCACATGGAGGGGCTGACCGTGCGCGAGCGCATCCTGGGCCGCGCGTGCGCCGACCTGCCGCACCCCGTCGTGTTCCGCGGCGCCGTGTTCGCCGACGAGGCGCGCTTCGACCGCTGCCTCGCGCTCTGGAGGCACGCGCTCTTCCTCAGGCAGCTCAACTTCGTGAGTACACTGACCATACAATACAATACACTTTATTGCACAAACAAATACAGTTACACGTTATAAAAGTTACAAATAGTACAATTTAGGCGGTCTTATCGCTTTAAGCGATTTCTAACCTGTCGGGTGTCTAGATCAAGGGGAGGTCCGAGGAGCATAAGTAAAACACGTCCATGCGCTTCGCTGTATGATTGCGAGAGAGAGAAATCAATCCACCCACATGATCATCATCAGGTTATTTTTGTCTCCACTGCAGGAGCCCAACCCTCTCTCATTTTTGTAACTTTATAAATTATATAGCCTATGACACTCACAAATAACGTAGCTTTCTATTGGTACAAGAATGTTCAAAATCGGTTCAGTAGATCCAGAGATTACCCTCACAAACTCTACCTCTTTATAATATTAGTATAGATTTAAAATATGAAATTCTGATCAGTCAGGTCGTCGGTCCCTCTGGTAGAATTGCGGCGACAAATTACAGATCACATTAAGCTTGGTCAACTGCGTTTTAATGCTTTTCGTCACGTTACTTTCGCGTTCTCGTTTCTTGAAATTTTGTTATTTTTGTTTTGTTATTGTTACTGTGTCCTAACAACGTCAGATGTTATGAAATACATTTATCGTTAAAACCCCCTTTCCCCCCCCCAACAAAAGATATATGTTTCCTACGTAGTCTACAAATAGTTTTAATCGTATCCTGTATTAGTAATTTTCAGATACGAGAGTGCAAAGGTACACTTGTCTAATCCCATATTAGGATTTTCTCATATGCTGTGGGTATTAAACAAGGATAGGACAGTTCACAAATATAACATCCAGACCGGGACCAACTTGTACAAATTGTACAAAGTTGTCCTCAGTGGGAATCAAACCCACGACCTCTGGCGCGCGAGTCCAGTGACCAAACCACTTGGCCAACGAAGCAGTCATGTCTAATATATGGGTTTACATGTTTCAGTCTGCATATTTTTGTCCCCAGGTGGCTGTAGTTAAAGACCTGCTCAGGTTTGCTCAAGTCTTCTCACAGATGATCCACATAGGAATAGACCTGCCACTGGTTCAGGTATAGTACAGTATTAATGGTACAAAAGTAGTATTTTTGGTAATAACCAGTATTATCCCAGTTATCAAAAATCAATAGTCTCGACTATATCTGATTACCACTTACCACGCTCCAAATGTAGTCATAACTCATCGCAATCTGAATTCCACCGAGCACAATGTATATTTTAGGAAACTAAAAATACTCATATTTTTTTATTGAGTTAGCCGACTGCGATGAAATAAAGACTAATTGTTACTCCGACTTAGCTTCATCAGAATTGGTTCAGTAGTTTTTATGTGATGCGTGCACAAACAAACTGATCAACATCCAAAAATGATCTTTATGTATTCTATTACTTATCCTTCATTCCCCATTTTTTTTTTGCAAATTAATTCAATGTACTGACATGCAAAGTTTTCATTCTTATTTATTAGATATATTTTATTAACAGGTTTGCTACGTGCTAGAGGCGTGCGCGGAGGAGCTTCGCCGCGGCATCAGGAAGGTGGACCGGCCGCCCGTCGTCGGGATCGATGACCCCGAGTCTCTATTAGTATGTTACATATCTTGCTACATCTCATGTTTCACCTCATTGTCTTAGGGGGGCTATATCGTGGTGCTGGTTTCGTAAATTAGTCCTTAAGTTTAACTTAATGACGATAGCAATCTTCCTACCAGTCTTCAGGCACGGATGATCGATCGATGTTGAACAAGTTAATAACGATTCGTGTAAGTTACTTCATGTCCTTGTGACGATTTCAAAACTGTTAATATTAAGTGGTTTTGGTTGGGAGGTAAAGGGGTGTCAGGGGAATTATTTTCTTACTAGCTGTGCCCGCAGCTCCGCTCGCGTGGACTACAGGTGCCGCTCCCATTCCCACTTTCGCTCCCTATCCCACTTCCACTTCCACTCAGACTCTCAATCTCACTCTCAGTCCCGCTCCCGCTCCCCTTTTCCCACACCCACGCCCACGCCCACTCCCACTACCAGCTCAAATTGTAGTCCAAACTCATCGCAATCGGAATAGTACGGAAATATTATTACGTGCAATATATTGAATACTAATGTATTTGAAAACTAAAAATGTCCATACCTTTTGATTGAGTAAGCCGATTGCGATGAAATAAAGACTAAATAAAGCCCCATGTTTCTGTGAAAAGTCCATTAAAATCCGTTCAGTAGTTTTTAAGTGATGCGTGCACAAAGTCACAGACAAACATACAAAAATTCCAAAAATGATTGAAATGTGTTCTATCACTTATCCTTAGACCCCTCAATTTTTTTTCGCAAATATCTTCAATGTACAGACACGCGATGTTTACGATTTTGTTTATTAGATATCTATGGCGGCGATGTTGTTCGCCACACATCACTCTAAGTAGCATCACGGAGCGAAAAGCGGGCGAAGGGACGTTGCTTTGCGAAGTGTGTTAACGTCGCGCAAAGTGGCGATGCAAGGTATCTGCCAAATCTTCTGGGACCAAGGCGCCTGCTAGTCTTTTATTCGATCCCCGGCGACACTTGTTTTCTTTCTTCGATCTTTTTACGTCAGTCCCTCTGTTTATAATAATAATAATCATTTATTTCAGACAAAGTCCATAATTTGTTAGTAATACAAAGAATACATAAAAATAAAATAAAACTTAATCTATGTTAGTAATAAATCAATGGTACATTAAAAGACAGAACAACACTTATTTTCTGTATGAGACACCGGAAGCGAACACGTGTGTTTGATTCATGTGACGCTTCCATCCCTAAGAGTTTGCTGCATAAAGCTTAAAAGCTATTGTGCAGATACGAGCCTGTAGTTGAACTTTAAGCAATATACATTTTAGAACGAAACTTGTACCGTGATATGCCCCCTAACGCCTTCTGTATTGATCTTTATACGGCCCCTCTGTTGGGGTACAGACCTAACTTCTAATCTAGTTTGAGCCAGTTTGAGCCAGCGCCGGCCTTAAAATTCTTTCTTTGACATATGCAGGTTTCCTTACGTTTTCTTTCGCCGAAAAGCCTGTAATACTTAAGTTACCGAGAAACTTATTGGTGCATGAATTGATGAATGCGGGGCGAGCGCACTGCCAACTAGACTACCTTTTAAAATTACAGTTAAATTACTTATAATGAAAGGTAATGAATTTTTTTCGCAAGTGTTAAAAGCAAAGACTACCTACTCCGGTCCCTGTGAAAACACAAAACAGCCTGTAGTATATGTCCATCGTTGGACCAGACCTTGCCCAAAATAGTGGGAGCTTTATATTAACCCGGTCATGTCCATTGCTGAACTAACACCGCACCACACACGTTGGCACTGAATGTAACGATTGACGCGAAGAGTTTGGTCCGTCCGATGGTTTTGCAGGAGGAATACGAGAGCAACGTGCGTACTGCACTGTACCTTGTCGCTGTTGCTGCGAAGTTGATCGATACCGATGACAGTACTGAGGTTAGTATACCATGATCAGTTTATCGTCATGATTTAGCTCACAGAAAATTTTAGTTTATCACAGTACAGGAGAAAATCTTAGTTTGGGATTATACGAGTGTATTGCCATGTGGTTTCCGGTAGAGTAGAATAGGACCACTCCAACTCTTCCCGTGGATGTCACTAAGGCATGTCACAAGGCGACTAAGGGAATACATTTTAAAACATCAATCAGGCCCCCCAACCCGTCTGGCCAGCGCGGGGAGTGTAGGCCAAATCCTCTGTCTGTCTCCGACAGATGAGAGAGGGTTGTGCTCCTGCAGTGGAGACAAAAATAACCTGATGATGATGTATATATGGCTGGATGCGGAGGGCGGAGGACCGGGTGTGGTGGCGTTCATTGGGGAAGGCCTATGTCCAGCAGTGGACGTCTAAAGGCTGACATGATGATGATGATGATGTATATATGTAATATTTTAATTTAATGTAAATTTTTTTTAACAGGAAACGAAAAGCGCTGTTAGAAGAGCAATATTCAGGTTGCGGAACGTAAGGCTAAGGAACGGTCAGACTCTCCTGCACCTGGCCGCCGACAGGCGCACGCCCGTCGACGACTTCCATACGAGCGACGTGTGTCAGTGAGTACAACATACTACGTTAATAAGTGCATAATACCTAAATAAAACACCTACATATCCTATGTGGTCCTTTTTTCGTCTTCATCGTCATATTGGCCCTTCTCCAATGCACTCCGTCGTCATCGTCGTCATATTGGCCCATAGTCTCCAATCCTGAACTCGTTTGCTCCAACGGCCGTCGGTTCTGCGACAGATGTGGTTCGCCCACTGCCACAGAAGCTGAAGTTTAAAGGCTTTAAAATGGTTACAAAAAACACAGATTGTGAAATTTGATAATTAATTTGTAAATTTTCCACAATCTTAATATATTGGTTAATAATTATGATAACACAAACGACACTTGTTGGTTGTGTGAGAGTGCAGGATTTTATAGTCAAACAATGGCCTTGGTAGGTCATTGGAATCGGAAATTAAATGAGGATCAACCACATAATAAGTATTTTGATTATTTATTTTTTAAATTATTAAAATTCAACAAGAAATGACGAAGTTATTAAAGTTTATTTAACGCAACCTTTCAAAACGCGCGCGCTTTTTATGTTGACGTAACATGTTACAACCCTCGCGTGATGTTCTCGCCCTCTCGCTCGGATTTCAAACTCCGCTCTCAGCGTGTTTTGTTTACGGCAGACTGCGCTAGTGTGCTGCATACACTACCCGCGACGGGACGGATGACGTCACTTCCGGTCACTTCCGTTTTTGGAACTGAAATTGCTGTATCTTCGTCATTTTTGATCCGATTAAAAAAAAATCATAGTGTTAATTGGGGCCTAAATATCTGCATACTTACATAAATAATTTTACATCTCGGAAACTATAAATTCCAGGTTCCCATGCATGAGGACGACTCGCATTCTACTGGAGTGCGGGCTGGAAGTGGACGTGGCGGACGAAAAGAGGCGGACGGCGCTGCACATCGCCCTCATATCCTACCAGCTCATACCAGGTACTGTTGGCATGAGGGCATATAGTATCTCTTATAATATCTGACTTCCACATTCTGATCGGTCTTAATGATACCTCTTGTATATTATTATTATTCTAGTTGGGGCTATTTTAAGGTCTCAGTCTAGACCTTGTATCACTGCGACCATTTCTGGTCTACTGTGATCGCCACCATACTATAGTTCGGTGCTAAGCTTTGCAGCAGTTAGTAGCGGTACAATGCTTTTAGCACTGACTTGTTTTACTTCGTCAGGGCGTAGCAGGTAGTTACCCAGGTGTGTATATCTTTTGCGCATCAGTGGGCCACACTCGCACAGGAGGTGCATGGGGGTTTCCTCTGCTTCCTCACAGAGCCTGAACGCTCCTATGGTTCGGAGCTTGAGGTTGAACATGTGTTTGTTCAGGCCACAATGTCCTGTGAGAGCGCTCACTACCATGCGTAAGTTGTTGCCGGTAAAGCTTCTTGAGCAGACTTACGGTTGTAAGCCTCGATTAGTGCTTTGGAGTGGTTCAATCCTGGCGTGCAATTCCAGTGATTGATGGATTGCTCAAGGCAAAGGTTTCTGAGCCTTAGGCGTGCCAGGCCTATTGGAACGCCACAGCATGGTTCTGGACCGCATAGCGTTCCTCTGGCTACCTGCTTCTTGTATATTAACGTAACTCCGTTTTGTTTGTCCAGACGAGACTGGCCAGCGCAGCGAGTCGCTGTGCGGCGTGGTGTGCGAGCTGCTCAGCCGGGGCGCGCATGTGGACGCCATGGACGCCGACGGGATCACGCCCATCGTCGCCTCCATCGGAGGTAACCAACCACGTATTATATGACCATACACGCGACCAGCTGCGCCCACACTTTCTCTCAACATACCAAACTGATATACTTGGTTAATAAATTAGATAAACGCTGTTGTCCGCGACTTCGTCCGCGTGAATAATTTAACATAAAAAATTATTTAATATTTCCCGTAGGAATAAGATGTTTATCGGGATAAAAACTGTCCTATGTCCTATTCCAGGAGCTAACCTATATGTGTGCCTAGTTTCATCCAGTGGTTGAAGCGTGATTGAGTAACAAATATCCAAACAATCAAATATCCAAAATTTTGCATTTATAATATTAGGTAGTCCTACTCGCGTGGACTACAGAATTAATTCCCGCTCCAACTGCCACTACCTCTTTCGTTTTTAAGCTGTTCCTTTGTTTTTCTTTTTTTTTTCTAAACATTCCCAGTACTGTGGTGAACAAAACTTTTTTTTGTTTATTATTAAAATCGGTCCAGCTATTTTTGAATTTTTGCGAGACTAACGCACTGCAATTGATTTTTATATATACTTATAGAAGATTATATACATATACCAGGTGTACAGGTGTACCACTCACTTACGTATCATTATTAAAAAAAATCAAATACATTGGGCCCGATTCTGAAGGCACACATTTAAACTTTGACAGCACTAAAATTAGTTTCGTCTTTATCTCCATAATACTGTGAGACAGGGATAGCAACCATTTTAACGCTGTCAAATTTTAATGAGTGTCTTCAGAATCAGGTCCATTGTCATGTTAAAATATAAATCTGCGACTGCGGTGAAAAAGGTTATTATGACTTTGACCGCCTCGTTGGCCTAGTGACTTGGTCATTGGAATCGAGCGCCAGAGGGTGTGGGTTCGATTCCCACCAAGACAGACAATTTTGTACAACTTGGTCCCGGTTTGGTTTGGATGTTGTTATATAATACATATCAATATTAAAAAAAAATTGACTTTATGATTGACTCACACACTTATATAAATAATTGATGTACACTCTACATCAATAATTGCATAAGAGAACTAAGCAAAGTACATAAGTAAGTTTGATTTGAAATATTATTAAACATTTATATAAAAATGTACCCCATTCTGCCTTGATATCAATTAGATAAGGACTATATATTTTTTCTTCTGCGTATGTTTCCTTATAATGTCACCATTCGCCGAAAAACCATTACTTTATGTTAACGGTTACTTAAAAGTTAAAACATTAAAGTGTTTTTCTCTGCAGGCCCAGCAGAGAGCCTCGTCCGGTCCGCGCTGAGCCCGCGGCTGTCGTGCCTGGCGGCGGGCGCGCTGGCGCTCCAAGGCGCCACCTACCTGCCCGCACACGTCCCACGTGACCTGCACGCCTTCCTCACCATGCACGGAGTGTCCGCGCGCAAGTAGCCACTACCGCGCGCACTGAGTCGCCCGCGAGTAGCCACCTGCACGCGTGCACTGAGTCGCCGCCAACAAACCTCGTACACTGAGTCCTGCTCACGTATCATCTATATTCTGAGTCGCTTGTAAGTAGCAACGTGTCCACAGAATCGCTTGCAAGTAGCTAACTACACGTGAGCTCTGAGACAACCGCCAGTAGTCACCAACAAGCGTGTACTGACTCGCTCGCAAGTAGTCACGTGTGCACCGAGTATCTCGCAAGTAGCTAACTATACGCGTGCTCTGGGGCAACCGCAAGTAACCACCCACAAGCGTGTATTGAGTCGCTCGCAAGTAGCCACGTGTGCACTGAGTAGCTCGCAAGTAGCTAACTATACGCGTGCTCTGTGGCAACCGCAAGTAAGGACAAAGGCGTATACTGAGCCGCCAGTGTTAAGTGAATTTAATGTAGCTATCGAGAATGTTATCAAGTGTAGAGAAAAACAATTTCGTAGTAATGGAACGGTTTTAATAAATTAGACGATTTCGCAATTCGACACTCCGAGAAAGGTAACATAATATTACTGACAAAAATGTATTTTTATTACATTTCGAAACTGACGTGAAAAATAGCGGATTATTATGTATATAATATTTCTTCGTTGTTGTTAAAGTACCTCTTATATGGTATATTTTTTTTTGGTTGATTCTTAACACCATTATATAGGCTATAAAATTGTACTGATGAAAATATTCTGTAGGAGACCTCAATAATTAATAGTGCTCGGAGTATGTAGAGCTATTTTTGGTACTTGCAACATGCTGTCGTAGTACGAAAATGCCGTTGGTACCTGTGGAGTAAGGGAGGCGTCATTTTGACACACAATTTTTTTAGGGTATTGGATATAGGCATCATTATCATCATGTCAGCCTTCACGAAGGGGAAGGCCTACGTCCACTGCTGGACATAGGCCTTTCCCAATGAACGCCACCAAACCAGGTCCTCCGCCCTCCGCATCCAGCCGCTTTCGGCCACCTTCTTTAGGTCGTCGGTCCATCTGGCGACGGGGCATCATGACCAATAACTTTTATCTATATTTCATTCCAAACCAATCAATAGTCATGAAAACAAACTCATTTGCGTCTCGAAAACAAAATACATAAAAGTAGCGTGTTGGACGGTTTCTAAGTTTACCGCAAAGTTTACATGGTAATAAAAACCTGTCTTTGGTTGCTGGTGACCCTTTCATGTGTATCTTATCGAGACGCAAATAGCGTTGGTTTTCGTATGACTATTGGTTGGAAATGAAATATGTAAACGATATTTTTCTGCCCCTACCTTCTAAAGTGACACAGACCATAGTATAGCAAGAGTGGTGTTAACACGTAAGTTTTTAATGCCATTGAGTAGAGAGCATAATACCCAGAAACTTTTGTGTGAACGTTGCAAGTTTTCGATAATTTTAAAATTCTTGGATCCCGGAGGCAATGCCACATTAACATATATGGTTGAGGTAGTTGACTGGAAATCGCTCTACTTATATTTCATTCCAGATTAATAGTCCTATGAAAACAAACGCATTTGCGTCTCGAAAACAAAATACACAATAGATGGTGTTCCTAAGTGGACCGCAAAGTTTACTTGGTAATACAAACCTATTTTTGCTGCTGGTGACCCTTTCATGTATATGTTACCGAGACGTAAATAGCGTTGGTTTTCATAGGACTATTAATCTGGAATGAAATATACATACTGCGATCACTGATAATTAAAAAAAAAAACAATGCAATTGCATTAATAAAACATAAGTGAATTATTACTATTTAAATTTTAACTACACTGTTTAATCTGCGATTTAGGTTCAGTGTATTTTTAAGGTCCATTCGGGCCTGTCAGTGCCGCCTCAGTCCTGAGTCAGTCTTTTTAAATAGGTTAAGGGATAATGTTTCAAATGCATGTGTCATGTGTCCGTATTGTGACAGTTATGCGTCAGTGGTCCTTCAGCGCTGTGTCCGTGAAATTTCGTGACGGATCGATAGCCTTTACTGCATTTGAAATATGACACATAATTCCTTAACCTAACTAAAAAAGGCTGACTCAGGACTGAGGCGGCACTGATAGGTCCGAATGAACCGTAAACGTCTACTAATAATAATGACAAGAATTTGTGTAAAAAATTAGCCGAGATTTTTCATGAAAAAAAATTACAAGCGCATAATTTTCGATGTCTATTTAGTGTTCACGTTAATTAATATTTCTAGATTTTAAAGGCATTTATCTAGAAAAACAGTTTTGAACATTTAGGTACACCGCGTGTTCATTGAAGGTCTAATTGTGGCTCAAATTATTATATAATTGTAGTTTCGAAATGATTCGAATCGTTTAGGTGTTGGCGATCATTGTGATAAATATCTAGATTTAATCTATTCTAAGTTTAGGTTAGTGAGAACATCGCTAGATGCCTTGTAGAGCGCAAAGTTGTAAAGTGTTCGGTTCTTCAGTTAGTGTTAAAATATCTTTATGGGTTATCCGATTCTAAACACCCCTATGAACAGGATGTTCAATAAAATAGAGCAGCTGCTTAAACAACAGAAAGAATTAAGTTTTAGCAAAGAATAAGTACATATATACATAATGCCTTGGTCCCAGAGGGGTAGGAAGAGACGAGGTATCGCCACTGCGTGATCCAACGTCGCAAAGCTACTTTCCTTCGCCCCGTGATACCACTTGACGTGATGTGTGGCGAACAACATCGCCGCCTCCGTGTTGAGACACGTTGTGGTTCCACGATGATTGTTTGATTTATAAGGGTACAGCCCTCAAAAACAACAGTTGATCAATTATTGAATAAAATAGCAAGAAAATAAAAATTGAGGAGGACAGTAAATTCTGTAAATAAAAGAAGTTATGGTACATCATATGTTAATTATTAAATTAATTCAGCTGTAAAAAGTATAATAAAAAGTCTGCAGTACGTCGTACACACTGTGCGGGTTTCGTTATTTTTTTTTTACGTTTTCTGAAATATTTAGAAAAAGAACATTTTTCTTAGAATTACCATATTTTTCCAACGGGCAATTCTACATATATATTCTAAATTTTAGCTCAATCGGTCCAGATGTTTTCGGTAAAGACCAGCTGATCTATTTATTTGTACAAACCTTATAAACCGTATAAACCTTAAAGAAAGTTATAAAAATTCATAAACGAGCCGGATTTAAACCTGCGACCGACTACTACCTGCATACTTAACACTTGTCATTTTCAACATGAATTCTAATTTAGAATACGTTACTTTTGCATTCTCGTATCCGAAAATCAGGACAGCAGATGATTAAAACTTTTTTATAGACTACGTAGGAAACATATTGTCTACGGAAAAAAATGGCGTAAGGGACAAACAGAGGAGACGTAAAAACCTTATTATATTAATTGTGACTGTAACTATTTTGTTTCTGCGCCTATTTTAATCATGACAAAGGATAGTCATTGAATTTTTTTTAAATATACCATTTGATAAATTGAAAACTGAGTTTGGGAAGCTAAGAAAACTATTTTGTCCTTTACGCGAATTTCCATCGACGATATATATTTTTTATTTTATTTCAAAAAATATATGTTGTTTTGCGAAGGTAACAGGACGACATGCCTATTAGAAGGCTTACTCCTTAAGCTTTTCGGATAATATCCGGCGAAATTTATTTTGTACTCTTTAAAGGGACAAGTGACATGTTCTGATAAGCGTTTGGCGTCTAATTATCGTAGATGCTTATCAGGAACCTGGTCGCGGGTTCCCGCTGACAGCGATACATGTCACTGTACGTTTTGCTAGAGACATATGGGATTATTCGTTGTAAGGAGCATTGACATTGAAAGTAGTGTCCGACCGAAAGAGGATTTGCAGCCGAAACCGAATCCTCGGCATCGTTCTCAGTTTCGACCGAAACCGAAACTTATTTAGACCTGTTAAAATTTCTATTGTATGTTGAAATCTAGTGTGTTTTACATGTTATATAGTTAATTCGTGTTAAATGAAATAATAATAATAAAAAATAACAATTAAAGTATGTAATATAAAATAGATTTGCTTTGTGACAATAGGTACAACACACTATTGCACAAACAAATACAGTTACAAGTTTTAAAAGTTAAAATATTTAGTACAATTTAGGTTAAATCTTTCAGACAATCTTTGGGTATAAAATATTATGCCATAGAAAAAGGTAGGTTGCGCCGATTAGGAAATTTAAAGGTTAAATGTACCCATTTAACCTTTAAATTTCCTAATACAGTTAACTTTATGTAATATTAACTTTAACATGAACAAATATATTAAACAATGTTACTCTTATAAGTAAAGTCTATACGAACTCGCCCTAACAGAGCGCGACAATTCACGAACACTGAGTTTCGGCTCGGCCGAAGTTTCGACTGATTTTTGGCCGAAACCGAATATTGGCCAAAAACTCAATTTTTTGGCCGAAACTGGCCGAAACCGAATCTTCGGTCGGACACTAGTTGAAAGATCAGTTGGTAAACGATACTCGAATGGTGTGGTTGTTGCTGTGATTTACCCCTGGGGGTATCGTTTGGTGGTATCATTAACAATGAACCGGTAGAGCAAGTGGATGGGTAGATATCCTGGCAGAATATCAGCGGCGCACCGCTGGGCTGCGACATTATGCTGAGTCAGGGCTCTTTCTGCAGCACAGCACGGGCCACACTGTTACTGTTTCATTGTTATATTTGATTGCTGTACCTCTGTACCAATATGTGACATTGTATTTGTGCTGTTTCTAAGAAATGAATTTATCTATCTAGGTCGGTCGCAGGTTCAAGTACTACTCGCATTTGGATTTCTCCTTTCTTTGAGGTTTAAAATATCTCTAATGACGTATATGCTGAAGACACAAAGTAAAATAGGTATTTAATTGTATTAAATATTTCGAATTTGTAAGGCGTACTATGTACTACGTATTGTAAGATACTCCACAAGATATATGTCATTCATACCCACATGCAACCTGTGGTTGCTGGCAACAACTCCAGGCTTTATAAAAAGCATTACTATCATAATGGAAAAGACACTATGTGACTTGTCTTATTTTTATTACAAGGGTTTGATTTTTTACTATATCATCGACGGAAATGTTAATTGGCGTAAGGGACAAACTACTACTTTTCAGGAGACGCAGCAAACCTGGTTTTTTTTCTTAGTAACTGTAACTATCTAATTTGTGCGCTCGTCTAGTCTAATAAATAAAAACGTATACTTCGCGTGTCTGTACATTGAAGATATATGCAAAAAAATATTGGGGGGGTCTAAGGATAAGTAATAGAACACATTTCAATCATTTTGGAAAGTGTCTGTTTGTCTGTTTATGTGGGAAGGGGAGTGGGAGCGGAAGTGGGAAGGGGAGCGGATTCTGTAGTCCACTCGAGCGGAGCCGCGGACACAGCTAGTATTTAAATATACCATTTGATAGAGAATTGAAAACTAAGTTTGGGAAGCTAAAAAAACTATTTTGGCATTTGTCCCTTACGCCGATCGTCATTTCCGTCGACGGTATGACGTGGCTAAAGCCAAGGTTTGTCGTTTGGCGGTGGAATTGATGAGGTTTTTAATCCAGACCGATCCTACTACGTTCCTTCGACCACTGGGTCGGCCTTTATAATATGTTTGTCCTTATCTGTAACTTTATTTTGTATTCTAGTGGAAAGAGACAACAAGCGACTGCTTAAGTTACGAAATGCTTGTAAATTGCTTATTTTCTATTATAAATGTGTTGACGTGTATATTTTTATATTAAAAAAAACTGTTTATAGCTTTGCTTGACATAGACGTTAGTTTTTTTATAAATAAGGCCTAAACATCTAGTTATCTATGAATTCTAGTCAGTTTATTGGTTCACTAATAAATGTAATTTGTAAATAATTATTTCTCAATTCAAACAGTCGTGATAATTTCTATTTTTTCCTGTTTTCTTATTCAGTTTTAATTTTCAGACCAATTATTAACGAAAGGCTTTATATTTTCAATTAACTTTACGAAAGTTATTTTTGTATGAACTCAGCTATTTTTGTAAATTGTTATTGTAAATGTACTTATCATGTAAAGGTACCTGGTAACATAGAGAAAGCAATATTATACATAGAATTGTGTACTTTTAGTATAGATATATTATATGTCTTGTACTTTTAGTATAGATATTTAGTGTCTTATATAGAAAGTGTATAAACGTCACCGTAACAAGTAGTACTCAAACTATTTTTAAAACGTTACTCCAAGTATCCGATACTATAAACTTTATTTCTTCAAGTTTTGTAACTTTTTTTCTAATCCGTGCACTTTTATAATAAGGGTGATGGGAGTCTTGAGCCCAGCCTCCAATAAGTGATACACCAACGAATAAGTCTTATTAAGAAGAACAATAGTTACTATGGAAACTAATTTAATTAGCTGTATTTTCGACGTTATGGGCCTTCTAGTACCCACCTACTAATATCAAACAATTATAATAGATGATACGCCAATGTAAAGGTCTTATTCAGTAGTTCAATAGTTATTATGGCAGCAAATCTCAGTTAGTTGTATTTTCGGCGTTATGGGCTTATAAGTACTTATTGGAATTAGTTCCATAGTGGTTGGATACTAAAAGTCCTATAAGGGCGTTTTCGCACTTATCCATATCCGATTCTTATTCGATTCTTGTTCGACACCTAAAAATACGCCCGCAAAATTCATGTATAGCGTCTACGCACTGATCCGTTTTTAATCGAGTGTAGTGGGCAAGCGTACGTACAATTTATATGGCGGCCACTTCGGCTCAGTTTTGATCTGTAAACGAGCCGAACTGAGAATTTACGTATCGAATACGTACCGTTTACGTATGAGTGCGCAAACGTCCATACAGTTACTAAGATGGCCAAACCGGATCAGAAACGAATACGAATCGAATAAGAATCGGATACGGATAAGTACGAAAACGCCCCAACGCCGAAAATACAGCTAACTGGAGTTAGCCGCCATAGTATCCATTGTTCTACTTAATAAGACATTTTAATTGGCATATCGGCGTGTAATTTTTGTAATTATTGGCATGTAAAAGTGAAATAAATTTAATGTAATCTAATCTATCTCTTGTTGTAATTGGTTGCTATTAGTAGGTGGGTACTAAAAGGCCTAATGATACGCCAATTAAAAGGTATTATTAAGTAGAACAATATTTACTATGGCGGCTAATCTCAGTTAGCTGTATTTTCGGCGTTATGTGCCTTGGAAATTGCTGCCATAGTGGGTGGGTACTACAAGGCCTATAACGCTAAAAATACAGCCAGCTGAGGTTAGCCGCCATAGTTACTATTGTTCTACTTAATAAGACTTTTTAATTGGCGTATCACTTGTTGTTCCTGGTGTGTCGCAGGATTCCATACTTCATTTCGTAAACTTTTATAAAGTGGAATCGCTCGGTGTCATTGCAGGGAGTGCCACTGTAGTCTTAGAATGAGAATTGTGTTATACTCCCAGTTCTAAAACTTCTAGATGCGGCCCGTCTAGTAGCTCCCCGTCTATAGTCTATTTTTAACCGTGCACAATCATAAATATTGTATCTACTTGGAAAAGTATTTGTTTTATTATGTGCATGCCAGTCTGTGACCACCTGTTTAAGATTAACATTAAACGTCAATTTATTTCAATTAACATGTCACCAAATAATATCCGCCCTAAGAACAGTTGACCAATGAGTGTATATTTAGTAGAGCACGGTTAAAAAAACTGATTATAGATGCATCACGTCTACTGCACTCTTTGAGGCGTACTGACCTGTATATTGCACTGGTCGGAAGGCGATGGCGAATGGCAACGTGCCTCCATGGAACAACAATTTGGGGCTGAATGCTTTGTCTAATTCCTGGATTTGTTCCAAATCAGCACAATAAATTAGTTGTCAGTTGTAAGATGCGTCGCGCCTAGATGCGTTGCGCCTAGATGCTTCGCGCCTAGATGCGTCGCGTCTAGATGCTTCGCGCCTAGATGCGTCGCGCCTAGATGCGTCGCGCCTAGATGCTGCGCGTCTAGATGCGTCGCGCCTAGATGCGTCGAGCCTAGATGCTTCGCGTCTAGATGCGTTGCTTTTAAATTCGTCGCACCTAGATGCGTCGCGTCTAGATGTCGCGCGTCTAAATGGGACATCTACTTGCGTTACATTTAAATGTGACGCGTCTTAGCTCACTAAGATTAGACGCCACCCGTCACTGCAAACACTAACATTGTAATGGGTTTACCAAAGCCCAGCTTTAAAACTAATGCAATTTTAATATTCTAATGCCCAAATGGCGGTTATAAAAGTTCCTTGTTTATTTTGCTTGGATATTCCTTGAATTGTGTTCTATTTGTAGCAAATATAAAAAAAATAACACTGAAAAAGGCCAGCTGTTGAAGAGGACTCCTCCCTTTATAAATGGCGAATAACGTGACGTTAACAACAACAAAAAATGCAAATATATTCTACTCTTTATTTATGTTTTCCCTTATCTTGGCATTGATGACAAAAATTCTGTCAAAATCCATGAAGCAATACAAAAAATTACGCAATTTTCACAACTTTTTCGACACTTCGTTTACAGCCGGCCTTAATATCAAACATAATGTATATTAAAAAAATACCATGTGGTAATGACATTGTAAAAAAGTTATAAATACATTTGCAATGGGGCCGATTCTGAAGGCACACGTTTAAAATTTGACAGCGCTAAAATCGGTTTCGTCGTTATCTTCATAAAATACTGTGTGACAAGGATAGCAACAGTTTTAGTGCTGTCAAATTTTAACATTGTGCCTTCGAGAATCGAGCCCATTATTAGCTTTATAATCTCACCGAGAGAGGAATTGTGATCTATATTTTAATTTTTACGTATCAAGCGCAGGGATATATTTATTTTTATTTTAACTACAGGTCATACCATGAAAGAAAATAATTTTTCGCACCTCATAAGTCACCTCAAAGTTTTTACCTTCATGATTGACACTAATTGGTTATTAGTTTAGATATCAGATGACATTTTAGATCTAATTTAATAACCAATTAGTGTCATCATCATCTTGAAGGTAAAAACTTTGAGGTGCGAGAAATTATTTTCCTTCATGGTATGTCCTTCAGACTGTCATATATCGTTAAATTCATGATGGCACTCACTTTCGCGAGGGGTGGGCAGTTAATCGAAAAGTCAGTATGTTAGTGTATGCCCACATTGATGATTAGTTCTTAACGATAGAACGAACACACTAACAATATAACGCATAGAGAAAGAGTGAATCGTACCGTCGTGAACCGATCTATACAGTCAGAAGTAATGATTGTTAAGCCAAGCCACCTATCGTAGTATAGTAGTGTTGTACAAACAGTTTGGACAAAATCGGTTGAAGCCGTATAATTTCGTATGTGGAATTGCAAACATACCATGGTGGCAGTATGTTGCTCAACTATTAATCCTTTTTACTGTACGTATATAACGCTTAAATCATTTTTATGTTATGTCTCAGCTCCTACTAAACTGATTTAAATAAAAAAAACTTTGAAAATAAACTGGCGATTTTCCAGTCACTAAATTGTACTTGCTGGCAATAGATGGCATTGCATTGAGCTCAACTGTCAATGTCAAACGAGACTCGAAAACTCCAAAGCCAACGTAATTTTTATTTACATTTTAGGGCTCTGCGTTACGGATTTTTGCCTACTTTGACATTTTGATAATATAATCAGTGCAAGAATTTTTTTAAGTATTCAGAACTAATTTTATCAAGATACTTGAAAACCGCTCATTGGTATAAGAAATAACTATCTGATGGTACTTTTCACTTTCGGTTAATTTATTTCAAAAGTCCCTCTGCTTGATACGTTTAGGACGTCGTCGCCACATTACAACAATATGCGATTGAAAATGCAACGTCTTGTAATGTGTCGCCGCTCTTAGCCACGTTGTATCATTGTAAATAAGATTATTTATCTGCGATCTATAATACATAGCGATATTTTTGTCAAAAAGTTCGACAAATAAAATGTTGTATTTAAATATATTATGGTTTCATTTATTACTTTCAATGCCATAGGCGAAGAATACTATATATTACTACTACGTAAAGAAGTCAAACTCCAGTTTAACGTCGCCCGCAGAATAAAGCACGGCGTGTAGCAAGAAAACTAGGGTTGTGCTCCTGCAGTGGAGACAAAAATAACCTGATGATGATGTATAGCAAGAAAAAGAAGCACTTATATGTTGATGTATAAAGTTGTCCCTGTCTCGATAGTTTACGCACGCACAAACGTACGGACAGGCGGGTGCGAATTCACCTGACCAATCGACTAAATCAGTAGCTCGCTATGTGCTCTGGTTCCGGAGTATTAGATGGCCATGCCGTAATAAGACTTAGTCTGGCATGTTACCAACATATCCCTATGTTAAGTTAATCCCCATGTTTTTGTGAAAACTCCATCAAAATCTGTTCAGTAGTTTTTCAGTGATGCGTGCACAAACTCCCAGACAAACAGACAAAAATTCCAAAAATGTTTGAAATGTGTTCAAATATGATTGAAATATTACTTATCCCCTCAATTTTTTTTTGCAAATATCTTCAATGTACAGACACGCGATGTTTACGATTTTATTTATTAGATGAAGATGATTTAAAAAAAATACTGGTCATCATAATAATCTGTTACTGTTGGGCTAACAGTCCCAACTAGCGAAATATGCAGTTATTTTATCGCCTAATACGTCCATAGTATAGTGGTGTTAGCACAAATCCTGACATCCTCGAGCAAATTGGGTGTGAGATCCTTGACATCCCAACTCACTCATGCATCAACATGCGGGGATGTGCAGTAACAACCCCTTATACGACCACTATGGATTTATTTTATACCCTACGGCTGCATATTTCGCCATTGTGCTAGTTTGGAGGTAAAAGTCAAAGTCAAAATCATTTATTGCATATGAGTACACTTGGTACATTTATACACGTAATTTTTTATCGAGTACCGCTTCCTGGGTGTTAGCGCTGTGGAGAAGAAACGGCGCAACAAACTTCACGCAACACATCTTCTAAAAATCAAGTTTGCATACAAATAATAAAGATTTTGCGAAACTGAATTAACATTAGTACCTACCAGGCATCTTTGTCATTCAAATAATCGTTTATTTTATAATAGGCTTTCTCACAAAGTTGTTTTTTAATGTGAATCTTAAACTTTCTGTCCGTCATATTTAAGATTCCCTCTGGTAGTTTGTTGTAAAAGCGTATACATTGCGTAGGCAACTGTTACATTCCGCCGACGACAGTCTTGTAACTCGGTCCCCCACTGTATTATCTACCTACTGGTATTGTTTTTGCCCGTAATAATTAGACACGAATGAGAAGTATAAGCGGTGTGCTGGGAACCTTGTAAGCCACGACGAATTGACAATAGAAGACACATCCGTGTGAAGTGCACATTAAAAACAAACTGACGTGAAATAAGACTACGCAACGAAAATAACTGTTTGATGGTTGTTTGATTAGCGGTCGCTAGGTCATATACATAGTGCTGGTGACGCCCAGTAGCGCTCAGGGTGTGGGGCTTAGTACTGCAACGGCTAATGCAGATCTGCTCAGTGTATGTTCAGTTTGAGCATAGTGAGCGGTCTGCTGTGTGGTTTCCGGTAGAGTAGAACAGGACCACTCCAACTCTTCCCGTGGATGTCGTACAAGGCGACTAAGGGAATACATTATAAAACATCAATCAGGCCTCCCCAACCCGTCTGGCCAGCGCGGGGAGTGTAGGCCAAATCCTCCGTAGGTCTCCGGCAGATGAGAGAGGGTTGTGCTCCTGCAGTGGAGATAAAAATAACCTGATGATGAGCGGTTTTGCGGTGAATTTCACCATTGGTTCAAGAACCGGCCGATAGCTTCGATGGATTTGTTGTTTTGGTTTTGTTAGTAGGTATGTTTTCGACTAAATATAGTGCGAAACATATTACACGCTATGTAGGTACACGATGGATTATCATAACTAAAAGGGGTGAACATATGATTCTACAATTTGGGAGAAAAAATATTCAGACAGGTAAAACCGAGCGCAAAATGTATAAAGGCTGGGACGGTGGATATTATTCGATATTCAAACATAGAAAAATTGCGATAAGTAGATACAATAGATACTAAAGAATCACCAAGCACAGCAGAAAAAGTTTTTGTTTAAGAACGTATTTATAAAGATATCCTTATGAATACGTTTCAAATAATGTACTTATAGAACACGTGTTTGATCGCTGCGAGCCATAAAGGATATTTAATGTTACCCAACGAAAAACCAGGCAAAGAACCGGCAAAATATCTCCACAGCTCCATTTGCGGAACTCTAATAATTCGAGACGCAGTGTCAACAAAGTTCATTTATAACAAAGCGGCGGATGTGCGCGTCTTGCTTAAAATGGGATTAATGGAAATGATTTGCCATTACCTAACGACGACGGTAACATCAGGGAGGGGCGAAGGCACTTCTGTCTGCAGACCACTTTCAGTTTCTATGGCTAGCTGGCTCCGTGAACACGCTAGTCGTTACGCAATAAAACGAACGTACCGCCGGTTTGACGACCCGCATGAGTCGCTTGACATACTTTTTAAATATGCAACTCTTTTAAATAAATACGAAAATAATACTGCACCAAAATTGAAATTAAGAATTTGTAGAAGTTTATTTTTAAAACTGATTTAAGATCTCTAAGCTAAGTTACAAAAAGTTAATCAATTTAAAATTTACGCGCGGTTTCCTTAGAACGTTCGTTTTGTAAGAAAATTTTGTATTTTGTAGTAGGTACCAATTATAGCTTATTTTAATTAGTGATATTAAATTTGTTTTTGGTAATAATGATGTGTAGAACGCAGTGTTATATAATTTTGTGCAAGTGCAATGTGTGTGTTAACTAAATCATCATTTTTCGAGGCACCATCTGTCGTAAAGTAAGTAACGAATATGTTATCTTATAAAAACATAAACTTCGCGTGTCTGTAGGTACATTGAATATATTTAAACAAAAAAAAATAACAATTAAGATCAATTTTGGAATTTTTGTCGGTATGTCTGGTAATTTGTGCACGCATCACCTAAAAACTACTAAACCAATTCTGATGGAGTTTTCAGAAAATCATAGGCTTAATTGGAAGTAATATTAGTCTTTATTTCATCGCATTCGGCATACTCAATCAAATTGGATTTATAGTTTTCGAAAACTCGCGTTAGTATACACTATACAACAAAGAAGTGTAATGCTCGGCGGAATTCCGATTGCGATGAATTAGGACTACGTTTGGAGCGAGGGTAAGTGGTGGCTGTGGCAGTGGTGGTTGTGGCAGTTGGATCGTGTGAATAATCCTACAGTCAACGCGAGCGGAGCTGCGGGCACAGCTAATATTTAAATCAAAAAATATTCGCCATTTAAATGTCAGCACCTAATTAATAAAGTTAGAAACTCTTTGTGCAGATTATTTGCGATGTATTTGACTCAGGAAGTAATTCAAGTTTTTTTTACAAAGTACTTTTAATCTTTTTGGTAATTGTAAGACTCATGAGTTTTTGTTGCATCGTACACATACGCGCGGAAAACATTACCCTCCCTTTAGCATCGGCATCGTCGCTTAATAACTGGATAAACCTTTCCGTCCACGTTCGTCTCCGACCAAATTTTTCAGGTTTTCGGTAATTATTTACAAGGTAATAATTTATTAACGACTAGCTGCACCCACAGAATCCGCTCTCTTCCCACTTCCGCTCTCAGTCCCGCTCCCGCTCCCGCTCCCGCTCCCGCTCCCGCTCCCGCTCCCGCTCCCCCTCCCCAACTAATAGCAATCAATAACAACAAGTATACGCCAAGAAAAAGATCTTATTAACTAGAACACTAGTTACTATGGCGGCTATAAAACAATATAAGTTATTGGGGAGGCTTATGTTCAGCATTATACTATTTTGGATGTTAAAAAGCTACTGGCTGCTACGTAATACATTCAGTCAAAAAAGTATCGGGAATGGATGATTTGTTTATGGTTCCAAATTCAATATTTTTGTTTTTTTTTGTTGTTATTGGATTGACACTACTTTTTCCATTTTGGCGCGCATTCATAATCTGCAATTTAATTCCACAATAATATATAAACTAACGCGACATTAAGTACATTTCAAAGCTCTATTTCGAAACCGCATTGCCCTACTAGAGGCTGCCTAAAGCGGTTATCAGTATTGGGCAAAGTGGTTACTAATGGGCAAAGCGGTTAATTTGTAAAGGAAATAACAATAAACAAGGCTATTTAATAACGGGTTATGCCAAAATATAATAAAATAAACTAATTTATTACAAAAAAAATCAACTAGACAAAAAATAATAACAATTATGGGGAAAAATATCACTTACTATATTTATTACATTTGAGGTAACCTCATAAATAACTTACTGCGGTTCCCTCAGAAGGCTACAATTTCCTTCCATAGCTAATAAAATAAGGCTTCCATATCAGTTGCAAAGTATGCGAGAACCGGAACACTTGTTACGTATTCGAATTAAGTAATCTACAGTAAAATATACATTGGTTGGAGATAGAGCTGGGCTCTGGTTATGTCGGTCGTAGTTTCAATTCAACTACTTTTTATTGTACGATAAAAAAATCAGATACAGTAATAAAGTAGCTTACATTACATTTGTACATCTAGGCGGTCTTATAGTTTAAAGAAATAACTTACAGACAACCTTTGGATAGAAAATAGAATGACGGAAAGGTAGGTTGTGAAGTTAAATAAAGGTAGGAGTATAACTTATAAATAACTTACACATACATACACAAATAAAATAAAATACAAACACAAATAAATATATACTAAATAGCTCGGTCCACATAGCTCAAAATGTTAGTACGTTGAAGTGGCAGTGGGCTGGTCACATCACTGAGACCGCGACTGGGCAAGCGTAGTGTGGGCTTGAGTGTGGGACGCCCCCTGGCTAGATGGAGCGACGATCTGCGTAAGGCGGCTGGCAGTGACTGGATGAGAAGAACTGAGGATCGGGTTCAGTGGCGCACCTTGGAAGAGACCTATGTCCAGCAGTGGACTCTTTCAGGCTGATGATGATGATGATGATACATATACAGACGTAAATACAATAAATAATCTTTATTGGACAGAAACAATACATTGAATCAGATTTAGCCCTGGCTCTTAAAATGGGATGTCCCGTGTGTCAGTATAGATAAAACTGTAACTGGTCTATGTCTGTAAGTATATGGGAGATATTGTAGAAAAATGTGTATGAGGGGTCTTTATAGGGCCAATGGAAGCCAAAATAATTGGTTTTAGAATTTTTGGCTGTCTGTATGTATGTATGTTTGTTACCTCATCACTCAAAAACTACTGAATGAAATTTGATGCAGTTTTCACAGTTGTCTTGCTGGAGGTCTAACTTAAAACCTTGTGCATGTTTCATCTTGATACGCTAGAACCTGAGATATTTATAAAGTAATTTTTTCTGGAAGCCAATGCAATATAACAAAGAAGTATAATTATTATGTTCGGTACAATTTCGGGATCGGGATTGAGAGTCTGAGTGGGAGTGGGATAGGGAGCGAGAGTGGTAACGGTAGAAATGGTAGATATTATATCGCAGTTCATCACGGAACAGAAATTTTCCTGTAATTCCCATCATTGCCGGTTGACCTTTTAGCTCCATCGGTCTAGTAGTATTCGAGTTATCTGCCGGACATATAGACGGACCAAAAAATAATTTCACTGTAAGGGTAACAGTATATCGGAGCACTAAGAAAAAAGGTTCCTATGATGCTAAAATGCTCCCTAATTTAGTATATACGATATCCCCGCTTACAAATTTAATTAGTTGTGTAAGTTTATTAATAAGAAGTTTCATTAATCTGGTATTTTGAGAATCTGGTATACTGCGAGCAAAAGCAAAAGATTGCAGGCGCCTACATGGCACGCTTTTTGAAGAGTGACTTATCAAAAGGTCATATTATGTCCATTATGCAATAAGTATTGCTTTCATATGGAGTATATAAAGCAATGTAATATGCCTTTTGGTAAGTCAACTCTCTCAAATAGTATTCCTGACCTACAGACTAACTCATCGACTTTGCTCGCTGTAGTAAGTAAACCAGATTATCAAAATACCAGATTACTAAAATACCAGATTAATTATTCATCATCATCATCAGCCTGTAAGAGCCCACTGTTGGACATAGGCCTCTTCCAAAGCGCGCCACTGAACCTGATCCTCGGTTCTTCTCATCCAGTTACTGCCAGCCGCCTTACGCAGATCGTCGCTCCATCTAGCCAGGGGGCGTCCTACACTACGCTTGCCGAGTCGATTTATTTAATTCAGACATACGTATGTCTCCATAGTGTTAGCAAAAACGTTAATAATATGTTAGATTTATTAACTAGTTTCTTAAATAACTAGATATGTAACAGTCCAGTGTCTGACGATGGGAACGTCAAACCTCACGTCGATCATTTTCAGGGCCGCCCCGCAGACTGCACATCAGGGAGCTCGCTTTCTTGGGCGTTATTGCAAAATAATGAAATTTCTGATATATTTATTAGCTGGTTATCTACCCATATCATAACGAAACTTAATTAAGGAGCGTTTCATTATAATATGTACCTATTTTCTTAGGGAATCTTTGGAAATACGTCCTTATACAGCCACTCCTCAATTTGTGAGTGTACAAGTCACAGCTTACGACCAACTGTTCAAAACAACGCCATTGTTAATGTCATCCGGATCCGGATAATACGTTCTAAATATGGAGAGTTAAGATAAATCTGATGGATTTAAGTATAGGTACTTAAGCTATAAGCTTAATGCGGGTGGCTTACGAAATACGAGCCAGTACTGCAGTATAGCGATATACAGTACGGAAAACAAGAAAGTTGCGGCTTGGAATTTGTATGCGCGTGCATTCCGATTTACGTTGAAAATTTTGTTTAAGAATACTGTTTCCGGAGGAAGTTACATTGTGTTGTTAAAATACGATAGTCATAATGAAAAACTAGGTATGAAAATCATTTTTAGGGTTTTGTATATCGAAATGAAAAAACAGAACTGTTCTTTCATTAGAGGATCACTATTGTTAGTCTGTCCATCAATACCCTATTTTTCAGGAACTGTTATTGGTATTGAGTTGAAATTAATACAAAACACAGCCTTCTAATCCTGTAAAAAAATTAAGTTTCTAATTTAATGTAATAAAAAGATACAGCCTCATATTGACATACTCGCTGACTGACATATATAGGGTACTTCCCGATGACCAAGCTAGAATCTTGCAATTTTTCAGGAAAGAAGGTCAAGTCACACGCAACTCATACTCAAGTCATAACACAAGTCAAGGATACATTTGAAAATTAATTATTAGGGTTCCATACCTCATACTTAATTTGAGGTTTATTATTAAGTTAAGTAATATTAAATTTTCATGTAATATTTCCACTATACGATTACCTATGTAATTGTACGGAAGGAACGATTTGAGATCTTAGAAATCATAGAGAATCTGAGATTTTTATTTTGGGTGAACCAATTACTTACTTACGTCAGGGGCGAGTTGTAGAGGTAAATGACAAAAGTGAATTAAGCAATTGTAACATACGAAAACAAAAGGATTACTATACTGTACTACTCCTACCCCTCCTCCATCATCCCCAATATATTTGAATTAAGATCTGGGTCCTGCGTCAATAACTGCTGGTGATTATAACGGTACGGAACCCTCTGGTCGCGACTAAGCGAGTCCTACTCACACTTGTCAGTCATTTTCATACTTATGTATGGTAATAAATCAAATTATAAATACATTATTATTATTATCTTGCATACACAGGTTTCCTGAGATCTCACCGCTCTAGCTCCAAAAGTAACTACGGAACCCTAAAAACGAAGAAAACCCTGTAAAAGCCTACTTATTTCTTCAAAATTACGTAAAATGTGTGCGTCTATTAAATATGTGAATTGGCACCGTCAAAGATACTCTTAGATGACTGACGGGTAGTCAACAATTTTGGGTTTGAATACTATTATCGCACTAATTGAATACTACATAGTACGTAGGTATGCCAAATAGTTAATATAGGATGCAAAATATTAACATACCATATTTCGTTAAAACTTTGAGCTCTGCACCTAAACTCAGGCAATTTAATTATTCTAATTGCGATTTGCAACATGTACTGTCCTTACTGTTTTTAAATGTCTATACTAAGCCATCCGTGAAGGCCAGCTGATAAGTGAAAATTAAAATATGCGACGTTGTTTGACGAAGAAATTATCTTGTTCAGTATTAAATATGTGTAAACGCTCTCTTGATTCTTAAATGCAAAGGAAATAGAAAGTTAAATTAGCATCAACTTTATACAAACGTCCTTTTCCTTTTTATAAAGATACTACGAGTACTAGAGTTGGAGTTACATAAATCAGGTCAACACATTCCCCACTCTTTGGACACAGCCCTATATATTTACGCTCTAAATGACCGTGTGTATATATATTTTGTCCACCATGCTCACGTTTTCTTATCTTCTTAGTGGACAAGGAAGCCCTGGCGTCACTTCGACCCTTCAGGATCTGTTGTGCTAAACCGCTGTCCACCAACGATGCCCCAGGCCGATTTGGTGTACTTAGAATTTCTTATTTGGCATATATGCAGGTTTGCTTTCGATGTTTTCCTTGACCGAAAAGCCTATGATATCCCACTAATGTTATAATTGCGAAAGTTTGGATGTTTGTTACTCAATCACGCTTCTACCACTGGACGGATCTTGATAAACTTGACACACATAATTATAGGTTAGGTCCTGGAATAGGTCATAGGATAGTTTTTATCCAGAAAAAAACATTTTCAACTAACACTCCTACGAGAAATCCCACTAATATTATAAATGAGAAAGTTTGGATGTTTGTTACTCAATTTCGCTTCAACTATTGGACCGATTGGGACGAAACTTGGCACACATATAGGTTAGGTCCTGGAATAGCACATAGAATAGTTTTAATCTCAAAAAAACGTCTCATTCCTACGGGAAATACATAATAATTTGTGACGTTAATTTGTCCACGCGGACGAAGTCGCGGGCAACAGCTAGTTATAAATAAACCGTACCTAAGTTTCGAAAAAGTCATTATTACGGGCGTGGTGTTATTTACAATTGAGAAAAACTATTTGTGAAAATAGTTATAGGTACATAGTTACTTAGACGCACCTCATCAACTAACTGTTGAATCCGTAATCTCTATATCCTACTTCCTATCCTACTAATATTATAAACGCGAAAGTTTGTAAGTATGGATAGATGTTTGTTACTCATTCACGTACAAAACTACTGAATGGATTTTAATGAAACTTTACAATAATATAGCTTATACATCAGAATAACACATAGGCTACAATTTATAAAGATATTCTGTGAATTGTCCAAAATATCAAGTAAGTAGGAAAAAATCTACCATCTGCGAGCTATTCTGGCGTGCGCCATAAAATTATAATTTTAATGTCATAATGTTAGTTCTTTTCTACGCCACGCTATAATATAAGCTACTCGAAATATTAATCCTGCGCAGACATAGTCGCGGGCACCAGCTAGTATTTAATAATCTAACCTACTAATTGAGAATGGGGTGAGAATGTTTATGAAATGGACTCACGCAGATCATAATATCAGAGTTGTGTTTATAGAAAACTTGACATTTTAGAAGATACTGAAACACGATATGTTATGAAAGTTAACTTGACTAGACTGACAATAGCTGATGTTACTAGATCTACAGATTTTATAAACAAGAACTCTGACCCGAAGTTATTAAACATGAAATCGAAGAATCATAGATTAATTCACACACGACTTCTGTTCGGAATGAACTAAAGTTGAACATTTTATAATCTGTATTATATTTAATGATTCATTCATTCAATCCCTTTTACAACATCGTTCGTGTGGGACGCACGTCAATTATAAGTTTAATTTAAAATATACGTGAAACTGCCGAAATATTCTTTTATTTATGGTTTATAACAACAACTTCTTCGTCTTGAACCTGCGACCGATTTGACCTGGGTCCTGGTCTACCAACTGAGTTATAACGTCACAAGCGGTGAATCATTTAATATTTGGATTATGTAGCCAGGCTCAGAGTTAGACCCAGGGCCCGTAGAGACTCGACAGTTTAATTCCATATACTTTTTGAACAATAAAAATACACAGATACAACAATAAAGTAGCTTAAAATTGTACATCTAGGCGGTCTTATTGCTAAAGCGATATCTTCCAGACAACCTTTGGGCAGAGGATAAGAATAGCAGAGAAAGGCAGGTTGTGCAGTTAAATAAAGGAAGGTAGTTGGAACCTCCCCCCCCCCCCCCCCATCACCGCATAGCCTGTCTGGTCTGGGAGCCCTCACTGGCAGGCACGTTTTTCGCTGCTTTCAACTTAAAAACATTTTCGAATTATCGAAAATCGGAACCAAGTAGCGAACTTCTAAAAAATAATTGGTAAGCTAATTTAATTTAATTTAATTAGTTTTTGGATTCCTAAACACCTTTGTAGGTACTATGCAGGTTTCCTCAAATGAGTCTGGTGTTGAACTTTTTCCCACACGAACGTGAGACGAACGCACTCCCACTAGGCTACCATAACGTCTGTGATCTATAAATAAATATATAAAGATCATAAAAAGTTAGTTTAACTTTACTTAACCTCAAATGTTAGTATAAAGTATACAGCTTAAGAAAATACTAGAGATTTGAATGTATCGATAAATTCCTACACATATTTCGACATACACGAATGTGTTGTGTCAGTAATCATGCATTTTTCACACATTAATGGCCCTCACTTCGTATATTCGAGTTATTTATTCAAGTATCAACTATTTGTAATACATTAAAGATGTTGTTACACTGCCAAGTGGACTTATTTCGCAAATCATGTGGAGTATAACATAGTTTCGTGACATTGTCGAGTAAATTTTGTCGATGTCGATAGTTTGGCCTTGTAGGATTATGCATTATGAACAGATTGATCGATATTATCTTTCTTTACATTTTTATTTCACTATCATTAGACTGTATCTTTGTTTCAACACTTTCAGCGAATCGTTTTTTTATGGTGTATCAGATTATTTTCAAATATCTCTATTTCGATGTTACGTGTTTAACTTTCACGATAGCCAAGTCGGCCCCGTAGCCTAGTCGGTAGTACACCTGCCTGCGAAGCTTGGGGTCGCGGGTTCGAACCCCGCCCAGGGCTAACATTCGTGTGATGAGCACTTGTGTTTGCCTTGTGAGTGGATGTTATTTATGTATATGATTTATTTATTTATGTATGTATATCAGCTGTCTGATACCCATATTACAGGCTCTGCCTAGTTTGGGATCAGGTGGTCGTGTGTGATATGTCCCCACATATATTTATTTATTTATAATTGTATATATGTCGCAGGCCGATCTTAAAATTAGGCAGATCATGATGCGCTTAGGCACATCGTGATCTGGCGCCCTATCATGATGTGCCTGACTTATATATTTTTTATTTACTTATTCAGAATATATTCACATACGTCATTTTTAGTACGAGTAATTTTGAGGTTCTTTAAAATCTCTCTACTTATTTAATTAAAACATGATCTTCCTACCAAACGATATGGCTAAACGTGGCTAGCCAAATCGACAAACGACGAGTGTTGAACGATTGGCATTGGATATAATTCAGGCACATCACGAAAGGGCGCAAGATCACGAAATGCCTAGGCGTATCATGATCTGCCTAAATTTAAGATCGGCCTGCGACATATATAATCGACATTATAAGCCGATATCTTTACCCAATGCACCACGACGCTGTTTGTGTTTAGTTTGACACTTATCGATAAAAATACAGAATCAATGCCCATCCCTACGGAAAGTAGTTGACTATCGGGCGGCAAAAATCTTAAGGTCGTGGGTAGTGTCGAAACAGTTTACGTATACATTTCACTATCCAGTCTGTTTGTCCGTCTGTGCAACTGCTTGTCAACATCGGTGATTGTCATCTATTAATTAATTAGGTAGCTATTTACTCTGCGATGTTGCCTATGCAGGTTAGTTGACTTTTATCAGGGTAAAAAATAGTCTCATACAACGATCTCTATGTACTACTAGATAGAGCGTTCCAAACAATCGCTCTGTGTTCACATTCACTCTGCAGGCCTATTACGAACACTTATATCCAAGCAGTTTACGGCCTAAAACTGAACTGCCTGGCACAATCGTATTATGAACGCGCTTAGAGGCTACCTGGCCAGCGGTCACGTGACCCAAACTGAAACTTGTGTAGTTACTACGCAGAATATTTAATTATTTACTAAATATTGACGCTATTTACCCGTAGCGTCAATATTTAGTAATAATTACTAAAATGTTCTGCGTAGTAACTGCACAAGTTTCATTGTGAATGTAACTGAGTTGCGGCTTCTTGCGTAAAACAGAGCGACTGTTTGGAAAGCTCCATCTAGTAGTACATAGAGATCGTTAGTCTCATATTGTTTTAGATTGATTTAGCATTTTAGCAAGGTAATATTGTAGGGACAGGAGGGAAGGGGAGGGGATGAGGGTATTAGGAGGTATTTACTTATATATCTACGGTTATTGTTTAGACCCACGAGTACACAATTTTTAATTGTCTTTGTTTTTTTTATACTTTGTTTTGAGCATGTCCAAAACATTGCCGTGTGGTTTCCGGTAGAGTAGAATAGGACCTCTCCAACTCTTGCCGTGGATGACGTACAAGACGACTAAGGGAATACATTATAAAACATCAATCAGGCCTCCCCAACCCGTCTGGCCAGCGAGGGAGTGTAGGCCAAATCCTCAGTCTGTCTCCGGCAGAGAGAGAGGGTTGTGCTCCTGCAGTGGAGACAAAAATAACCTGATGATGATGATGATGTCCTCTTCAAGGAGACAAGTTTTCAGTATTCATTTAAGTGGTTTGCGCATACGAAGTTACAAGTTTTACACATATCTTAAAAAATTCAGCTCCACTGGTGCAGTAGTTACCAAATTATTCGGCGGATAGACAGAGAGACAGACAAGTTGCGTTATAAGAGTTTCAGTTTTAACGGAACCCTAAAAAATAAGGATGTTAAGCGTTAAGTACAACAGCGTCTAGTGCTCTAAACAACAACAAAAAAAAGTTCTGCAATGCTGATCACGATGCTGATTACGGACAGCAGCACCACTGCGATAGCCAACACCTCTGCCCTACCTGACCACTACAGACATCACCTCCAGAAGAAAGTTCTTTAATGGAAAAAATGATGATCATATAAATATAGAAAGAGTCCCACATATGAGATTTTTCTTCATCATCATCATCAGCCTGCAAGAGCCCACTGCTGGACATAGGCCTCTCCCAAGGTGCGCCATTGAACCCGATCATGGGTTCTTCTCATCCAGTTACTGCCAGCCGCCTTACGCAGATCGTCGCTCCATCTAGCCAGGGGGCGTCCCACACTACGCTTGCCCAGTCGCGGTCTCCACTCGAGAACTCGTTTACCCCAGCGCCAATCGGTTCTCAGACAGATGTGACCAGCCAACTGCCACTTTAACGTACTAACTTTTTGAGCTATGTCGACGATGTATTTATATATTTATAGTTTTGTGTTAGTGTTTGTCTTTTATGTCATTTGTGTATATCTGAGTATGCACTTGATGGTACATATTATACTGCTCTTTAACTGCACAACCTACCTTACTCTGTTATTCTTATCATCTACCCAAAGGTTGTCTGTAAGATATTTCTTTAAGCGATTAGACCGCCTAGATGTACAAATGTGAGCTTCTTTATTATTGTATCTTTTTTTTTATCGTGCAATAAAGGGTAATAGAATTGAATCTACCGCCAGCCATCTTACGCAGATTTTTCTGAAATCTCCACTTTATAATCTTCTTCTAAACACGGAAGACTATAGTCTTAAAGTATATCACCAATTGTTAACTCCAATGACTTAACAAGAAAACTGTGTAGTCATCGGGCTCAGGTTTTCGTCGTTGATTCCCAGACATCACAGTATAATACACAATCATAAACCAGTACAGACACTATCACAAAACCGAAGTATGTAAATCTATTTTTTTTAAATAAACATTAGCCCAATAGCAGTGAATTTTTAAATTAAATTCCGATAAATCTTGTGTCAAAATGGATCCTCTGATCGGTATGTAACTCAATTACAGTAGGCCAGTAGCCAACGAAAAATGATTGTCATTCACGAATTATACATGCACGAGTGATCGTTCACTCGTGCACGATTAATCAGATCGTTCTCATCAGCACACTTATAAGATCTATACACAAACAGCTCACTTCAAAGTAAATTAGCGTTAGGTTCATTCGTTTAATGTTTAACATTTATATAAAATTTGCGAATAAAATGAAAAAAAATTGTGTTCTGTTATAATCCTACTTCCTACTAATATTATAAATGAGAATAGTTTGGATATTTGGATATTTGAATGTTTGGATGTTTGTTACTCAATCACGCTTCAACCACTGGACGGATCGTGATGAAACTTAGCATACATATAGGTTAGGTCCTGGAATAGGACATAGGATAGTTTTTATCCCGAAAAAACATCCCATTACTACGAGAAATACATAATAATTTGTGATGTTAAGTTGTCCAAGCGGACGAAGTCGCGGGCAACAGCTAGTCTGTAATACAACTGAATTTTTTATTGTATTTTCATTCATTATTCTACTTTACGTGCGTCATAAATTCGTTATAACAATAACGTATACCTACAATTTTAGTTAAATATTGTTCTGTAATGTTTTTCTTGGAAAATGTGCTCAGTTACAATTAACAATAATAATTGCCTATCTGGTTTGCTTTTCTTTTTCACCCAAAGGTTTACTGGAAGAAAACTCTTAAGTGCGCCTTTGTACATCTTGTGTTTAAATTAGTTGTGTGACTTATATTTGTGTACAATAAAGTATAAATAAATAAATAAACAATTAGATTTTAAAATTTCAAATAGAGAACAAGTTTCCACTGAAATTTAACTGCAATTAAGCCCCCGAAACTGCATAGGTACGTTTCTTAGATGATTAAAGAACCATTATTTAAATTCTTTATTGCACAATGTTAAAAACTGAATATAGTTACAAATTTTGTGTACAAAGGCGAACGCAAACCACACACGAAGTAAATATTAAGTCACCTGTGACCATACTATATTTTATACTGTGCCAAAGAAACAGTGGTGTCAGTTTCAGATACGACTATTTACTTAGATTTGGCGCATTATGCAATACGACCTCGTGACTTCAAAAGAGGTCTATGTTGGGTCAGTTAAGAGTCATTGTCGTTTAGCATTAACTTAAATAATGAGAGGCATAATTTAAATCTTAGAAATAATAATAAAATTCAAATACATCATTCTAGATTGTCTAAGATCAATAATTCTTTTGTGGGGCTGTGCGTGCGTTACCACAATAACGTTCCGAATGAAATTATTAACTTGTCTGAACAAAAATTCAAATCTTCTATAAAAGTTAACACGTTAGCTGCGGCACCAATTTTTGCATACTTTCCGTTCCTGCGGCACGAGGTATAATCGGCCCGTACCGTGACCAGACGTTAGGGCGACACGCGGTCTATTAGACCCCACCTCCTTTTACAGACTAAAATCCATTTTCTGGCGCGAAATCAAAGATAAATGAGAATTTTGGTCCTTATTGATATAGACAGTGAATTGATGAACCCTAATCCACCGTCGCCCCGGGATCTGATGGCTAGCTTAGGAATTATTAGCAAAACAAAATATGGGATCTTATACACCTCGTAACGCACTGAAATAGGGCAAATTTTCGCTGCGATTAGTGATGGGAAAAATAATATCGACGTTTTTAAACTGTCTTAACTACGCAACGACTTGACCGATTTTGATCAATTATATCTCATTAGATCGTTTTAAGGGCAAAACCTGGCAAAACAACACAAAGCTATCAAAGGATACATTTTTTTTTAAATAATCTAAATTGTGCTTGAAGGCGCCATAAAGAAAAAAAAACCGGCCAAGTGCGAGTCGGACTCGCGCACGTAGCGTTCCATTCTATACCATTAAGAGGCACCTATTACAGACTTATTATTGGAAAATAATGGATTACGGTTTATGCATAAGGTTTATCTTTCTATTTGTATATGAAAATCTTAATGCGGTTCACAGAATAGAAAAAAAAGGCAACCAGAAGTAGAAAAGAAACTGTCCTATTTATTCTGCCTCGGGCTTTAAAAATACAATTATTAGAACTTGAATTAACATTAAAAAATCAGTATCAATATACTTTTTTTATAAAAATCTCAATCCAATCTCTCTCCAATCGACGTGATGCACAACACTGGTCGCGGGAAGCTCGCGTTGAGTGCGGTACGAGGTCAGGGGGGATATGGGACGTTTTAGCCTCGTTCCGCACTGCATTAAAATTATATTAATTCAGTGCGGCACGAGGCCTAAGACATCCGGTACCAAGGTAGGTACACCACCGAGTCCGGAACCATTAGTGATCTCAAATATATATTTATCTCTTTCCTACACTGGACCAAACCAAAGCTATGCCATTCGCACGACAGAGAAATTCACTTTTTTGCTTGCCGCACCACAGGGAAGTTGCATCAGGGGTGATTTAGGCCTCGCTTCGCACTTAACGTGTTAATCTGTGCAAGAAAGCCATACTATAAGTTAGATGACTACTTAAATGATAAAAGTCCATGGAGTGCTTGATGGCTCAGCATAGGTACTCGTAGACTTAATGATTGTAATGAATAAGATAAATCAAAGGTAGGGCCCTGTGCCGTTGGGTTTGTTGCCACTTCTTCCCCTCGGTTATACAGGTGGAAGTGGAGTAGTTTTAGGCAGAATTTGACGTTAATAATTTTAATATTGTGTAATATGTGTTAACATTAGTGAATATGATATTTGTTACTAACTCATATGGATTATAATAATAATAATAATAATAATAATAATAATATTTATTTAGGTTCAACAGACATATTTTCCTTATTTTCTAGGTACATGGGTCTTATGTCTACAATGTGGTATTAAATAAAGTAACAAAAAAATATGCATCGTTTCCTTTACACGTGGCAGCTGGTGTTTAAAATGGGATAAACCTGTACTATAAACACCAGCTATAAAAGTGATATCAGACGAGAAGGCGAGCGGATAGGCAATGTCGAGTGAGTTGAGGAAGGAGAAATGTTAGATAGACAGTATTACTTTTAAGTGGAAATGATGTTATAAGGAGCAGCGTTAACGAGTGTGTGTGTGTGGGGGGGGGGGGTGTGTATGTATGTATGTTTGTATGTATGTATGTAGATATATGTATATATGTATGTATGTATGTACGTATATGTATATATGTATTTATGTGTTCTGCAGGAGATGTTGATAAATCGGTGCTTTTTGGTGTGTGAAAAGGTGGGTAGGTATATTGTGTCCTTAAGTTGGCTAGACTTGCAGGGTGTGTTTCACGATAGTGGGAGCAGTAGATTTTCTGTTCTGTCGTAGTTTAGGGATAGGAGGTATTTAGTTACTAGCTGTTTGAAGAGGTTTTTATTGAGAGAGTGGAGATTAAGAGAAGAATGCAGTCTATTGTATAGAAAAGGCCCTAAAAAAGCAAAGAATTTATGACTGAAACTGGTCTTACAAATAATTGACGGGATAACAAGATGGTTGCGTTTAGTACGAGTGAAGGGGTCGAAGACTGTGAGGGAGTGCTGTTTGAGGGTGGTGTATAAGATAAATAGTTGTCGAACTGAAAGGACTTGGCAATACGAATAGAGTTCAGAGGTAGGAAATAGGAAAGGCTTGAACGTGGAGACCTTTAAGATCGCTCTCTGGGCACGTTCGGCTTGAAGCAGATGAGTTTTGGAGGCACCACCCCAGGACGTGATGCAATAAATCAACAATGACTGACAAAGAGTAAAATAAACCATTTTCATAATGCAGGGATTGGCTACGTGGCGAAGATGTTTGAACACAAAGATAAGTTTGCGGACTCTAGCAGAAAGAAGGTTTATATGGGGCTGAAAGGTTAATTTGGAATCAATAATGATGCCAAGGTATTTTATAGTATTGGTTTGTTCGAGATTGGGGCAGTCACAAGCGAAGAGAGCTGGGTCATGTGAGGAGTGCGCGAAGATAGAGTAGGTGGCTGGGTGCGAGAAGGGAGGGTTGCGAATGGAGAAGGGTATGAATTTAGTTTTACTGACATTAAGAGTGAGAAGATGACTGTCAAGCCATCGTGAGACAATGTCAAATCCCAATTGACCGAAGAGATAGGTGTCGTTCCAATTTCTGGCAGAGAAAAGAAGCGCCGTGTCATCAGCGAAGGAGATGATTTTACAATTTGAGAGTTTAAGGCTACAGAGGTCGTTAATATAGACCAGAAATAAAGTTTATTCTATTCTATTCTATTCTATTCTGTTCTATTCTGTTCTATTATGTTCTGTTCTGTTCTGTTCTGTTCTATTCTATTCTATTCTATTCTATTCTATTCTATTCTATTCTATTCTATTCTACTAATAACCTATCGTACACATCAATACTGCGCATGACCAGGTGATCTTGTAGCTTTCGGCAAAGGAGATCGCTTTAGTACGGCGACTCCCCGCCATGTTGCCTTAATATCATTGGCAATTATAAATACTTAGTTTATGGTACACTAGATCTTTATGATAATTCTTGATGTATTCTATCACTTAACCTTCACCCCCCCCCAGCCCCCCCCCCCCCCCTCATTTAAATGTTATGTAATGTTTTAAATGTACAGACGCTCAGTTTATAGTTTTATTATAATAGTATAATACAACGATCTCTATGTACTACTAGATGGAGCGTTCCAAACAATTGCTCTGTTCCACGCCAGTAGCCACAACTCTTTCACATTCACAATGAAACTTGTGCAATTACTACGCAGAACATTTAATTATTACTAAATATTGACGCTACGGTTAAATAATGTCAATATTTAGTAAATAATTAAATGTTCTGAGTAGTAACTGCACAAGTTTCAAAGTGAATGTGGAAGAGTTGTGGCTACTTGCGTGGAACAGAGCGATTGTTTGGAACGCTCCATCTGGTAGTACATAGAGATCGTTGGTATAATACATGTATGTATATTTCATTCCAGATTAATAGTCCTATGAAAACCAACGCTATTTACGTCTCGGTAACATATACATGAAAGGGTCACCAGCAGCAAAAACAGGTTTGTATTACCATGTAAACTTTGCAGTCCACTTAGGAACACCATCTATTGTGTATTTTGTTTTCGAGACGCAAATGCGTTTGTTTTCATAGGACTATTAATCTGGAATGAAATATACCTATATCTACTTGATTTAACAAGCGGAAGCGCACATTCTTTAGCTTTTGATTGACAATCTAACAAAAGTATGCTCAAATATTCATATTTCGTATAAACTTATCTAACTTTGCTAATCACGTGACTACTGACGGTCACGCTTTGTAAGAAAAATGCTGGCAATTTTATCGCTGTCATCGAGAGTCTGTCGACGTCTGTTGGACTTAATCCTTCCCATATACCGTCCAGAATCAAAATATTACTATAATGGCTGTAATCGGCTTGTCGGAGACACTCGTTTACACGAGTATGCGCGGCTAAGCGAGGAACATATCCGACAAATCTGGAGTAGGCACGACGCGTGCGACCGACCTGTAGGGGAGGGGACAACAGTACAGTGTGGCAACACTGTAGTAAACACAGTATGTGTGCTTCAGCAGCAAACAGGCCCAAGCCCGTCTTCTTTGATCGATCGCTAGGAGTTCTTAGCTGGCAGGTTGCAACGTGGGATTGGCATATTTGTCGATCCAGGATACGAAATTAAACCTTTATCATTATCACAGAAAGTAGATTTCTCCTACGGTTAATAGTGACGCAAAAACAACTCTAAACTTAGCAAAAAGCAATAAAAGTGACGTTTTTAAGTTGATGTTATGCGTGAAACGAATCGCGGTCACTCGGTTTCAATGTCGCGTGTATAATGTGCTGTAATCGAGAGGAAAGCGCCGGAGTTGCGTCAGCGCCGGTCGGCGGTATGCAGCGTGTCGGCAGTAAAACAACAATGCTTACAGTTTGTGAAGAAATAGGTAAGTAATACAAATAACTTTATTGGTTCAAGAATATTAGGGGCCTTATCTATACTTATAAAAAAACTGTAACTGGTCTATGTCTGTACATGAGAGATATTTAAAAAAAAAATTGTATGAAGGGTCTTTTTAGGGCCAATAGAAGCTAAAACAATTTTTTTAGAATTTCTGTCTGTCTTTCTGTCTGTATGTATGTTTGTTACCGCATCACGCAAAAACTACTGAATGAAATTTAATGCAGTTTTCACAGTTGTCTTGCTGGTGGTCTAACTTCAAATCTGGTGCATGTTTCATCTTGATACGCCACTTAGAACCTGAGTAAAGTAAATTTAATAAAGTAAATTTTTCTAGAAGCCATTATATTGGATGATAATAAAACGACTGTTAATATTTCTTCCAGTAACTCAGTATCCTCCGGCGGCAGTTTAAAGAACGCGAAACAGACAGTGCCAGCTGGCTGTATATATAATTCCGTAGTTCATATACCTTCTGTGATTGTTTATGGTTGATTCAGTAAGCTGAGAACAGTGAGTCAGTGAAATAATGAGTGAATAGTGTTTTTTCTTTCTATAATTAAGCTTAGAGAATGGACGGAAAAATATAATAGAATCGTACTTCAGTCCTTAATGCTATATTAAAATGAATCGATACGAGAGATTGGACTCTTCACTTAAAATCGGAAACCCTATCACACACATACACTCAGAGTAACCCATTGGTTATAGAGCATTAGTGCTTTCAAAAAATGACAAAGGGAAGTTGATTCATCAAAGTATATTTATTGTTATTTATGATGTGTATGTGTTGCATAACCGCATCCCGTCTTGCGGTCAGCTGCGTCTGCGACGCACAAAAACTTTCTCCACGTTCGTCCGCGTGCTAAAATTATGCCAAAATACTTTATTGTAATTACACGTAATATTTTACTGTTATTACTTGCTCGATTGTTTGTGGGATTCTGTAGTCCTGGATATTTGAATTGACCTAAATATCACCTGAATGACGATGGGACCGCAGATGGATATCAAACACGTCTGAACAAAATAGACGACAAAATCGAGTGTCAATAGGAAAATACGACTAGTGGAAGAATTCAGTTTGATCCCCGTTTATGCCATGTAAGGTTTGTTTAAACATAGATTAACAGAATGCTCTCAAATGCTGAATGTGGTTAGGGCGTATACACACGTAAGACTCTCGCAACCCTAACCGCTCGGCCACGACCTTGCCGCTGCCAGCGGCAGCTAGGAGCGGGGCGGCGAGCGGCGAGAACAAATGTACAAAAATGTTAGCCGCACGCCACGAGGCGCCGCAATCAGCAGCCAACCCTCCGCCTGCCGAAACCGCGGCGCTCACCGCACGCGTCCCGCTAAGCCAAAAGTCGTGGCCGAGCGGTAAATACTGTTTAGTCACTTATTCTGAGTTCTGAAATACCTACAGTTTGGGAGTCAGGGCTTCAAACATACATAAAGTTTTATTTATGTTAATGTATGTTATTCTACACACGAACGCAAGTTACATAATGCAAAACTCAAACTTCCGACCGTAACCTCGTCTATTGGGGACTCTATGTGCACGAGGTTTGTTTAGACATCCCGGAGCTGGGCGAACTCTGGGCACTATTAGCCTTATATCTTCTGTTTTATATGAATTCTGATTTTATATGACATAAGGTTTTTATTGTATTCAATTGACGATCCCTTTTATGGCTAAGATAGTATATAATATTAAATATTGTTTTATGGTATATTAGCGAAATAAATAAATCTAAATCTATCTTATCTTATCTTCTTAGGGGGCCAGGAAGACCTGGCGACACTTCGACCCTTCAGAATCTCTTGTGCCAAACCCCTGACCACCAACGGTGCCCCAAGCCGATTTGGTGGACTTCACATAGGTACGCCTCAGAATTTCTTCTTCGGCATATGCAGGTTTCCTTACGATGTTTTCCTTCACCGAAAAGCCTGTGGTATTATAAATAAACCGTACTTAAGTTTCGTAAAACTCATGGGTACAGGCGGCGTTTGAACCCACGACCTCATGAACGTGAGGCGACTGCACAACCAACCGCCTACCACGGCTCTTCTATTAGCCTTACCGAGTCATGTGGGGCTCTGATGAGGTGGACAACTATTTCCCTAGATAATCGTGGTACCTCCACACGGAGGCGGCGATGTTGTTCGCAACACATCATGTCAAGGGGTAACACGGAGCGAAAAGCGGGCGAAGGAACGTCGCTTTGCGACATTGGATTGCGCAAAGTAGCGATATATCGTATCTGCCTACCGCTCTGGGATCAAGGCCTGAGCATTATGTACTATGTTTATTATGAACATGCCAAAATTTAGCTATTTCCGGCACTTCTAAAATCATGACTCAACGCATACTTTGACCCCTCTCACCCCACGTAACGTCTGGTGCACTAACATTTTGAATGCTAAATAATATACTGGAAGGCTCGCCAAATTGTATTTGATTGAAAATAATTGCCAAATAAATGCTGGAAAAATAAAAGTAAGTATTTTATCCACTACTGGCGCCACCTACGAGTAGTGTTACAAAGTTACCACAAAATAACACATTTCGTCCCTCGCATGACTAACTATCGGAACTGTAATTTTTTTTCTAAATGAGTTACAAATACGTACCTATTTAATTTTTTATTGTGATCAAACTCCGCTAACCGTCGTATCCGTATCAGTTGCTGTAATGGATTTATTGACAATGAACAAGTATCTTATCTTCCAAGACAATAGAATGTGAAGTGTAAAACCGAAAATGCCTTGCCCTGCAACATTTGCTTGAAGCTACTTACGACACTTAGTCATGCGAGGGACGATTTGTCCATCTCTAGCGCGGCTCTAAAGTATATTATCGCATCGTATCATTGCTTACTTAATAGTTACTACATAACAGAAAACACTACATGACTCCCTGGTCAATAAACTTACGCTTTTAACCACTAATACACGCAAAAAATTGTCTAATGCGCTGTACTTAGCGTTGTTATTACTCTGTAGGCGATGTGCAGGCGGCGTACCATGTGCCGGGCAGCGCGCAAAAATGTGTCTAAGGCCTTCGAGTTAGCGTTGTTATTACTCCGTACGGGTGGTGCGAGAACCACACCGGGGCAGTACGAAAGTGTATTTAGGTTTGATTGATTGACGGAGACCCGCCCGTATGAACAAAGCTTTACCATTCGTAAGGTGTTATCTATCGCGGTTCAGAGAGCTCCATAATAACTGGTTGTTCCATCTCCGTAAATTACTTTTTGAACAAAATTACACTGTTTTTAGTTACGCAATATGAGTCTTGATACTCGATGGGCAGGTGATTACACTCAACTGTTATTACAGCAATTGAGTAATGTTAGCTCGTAACTGTAACTACAGCTGTGAATATATCAATAAAAAATTAGAAGCTAATACGCGTAGATGAACAAATAAACGCTGATGGCAACAGTAGAGTTTAGAAAGTCTGCTTAAATCGATTCTTAAGGTAAGCTCTAGTGTAAAAACAGAGATCGCAATTACGTAGATAGGTACCTAGTGTTATTTATGTAATTGCCACGAAAATATGTCACGACAGATTAAAATGGCATTCCTTTTCACGGGATTTTATTAATAGTTGTAACTTGTGACTCAGCTTCCATACAAGTTTCTTCACCTTTTTCACCTTTTTTAATCCAAGAATTGTAGATTATTAAATGAGCTATGTGGAATGTAAATATTTAATTACTGTACTAGCTGTGTGCGCGGCTCCGCTTGCGTGGACTACAGAACCCGCTCCCCTTCCCACTTACGCTCTAACTCCCACTCCCACTACCCTTACCACTCTCGCTCCCATTCCCATTCCCCTTTCCACTCTTGCTCCCCCTTCCGCTCCCGCTCCCGCTCCTATCCCACGCCACCCCCACCCCCACGCCAACGCCCACGCTCACGCCAAACTACTGCTCCCACTCCCACGCGCGCCTACGCCCCTCCCACTAGCGGTCCAAATTTAGTCCAAACTAGTATTTATTAGATGACTTTAATAGTACATAAATTAATGATGATCATTACGATATATTCCTAAACAAATCTAATAAATAAAATCGTAAACATTGAGTGTCTGTACATTGAAGATATTTGCAAAAAAAAAATTGAGGGGTCTAATGATAAGTAATAGAACACATTTCAATCATTTTTGGAATTTTTGTCTGTTTGTCTGTTTGTCGGTTTGTCTGTGAGTTTGTGCACGCATCACATAAAGACTATTGAACGGATTTTGATAGACTTTTCACAAAAACATGGGGCTTAACTTAATTTAACATTTAGTCTTTATTTCATCTTTATTTCATTTCATCGGTTTACTCAATCAAAAGTTAGACATTTTTATTTTTCAAATACACTAGTAGGTAAGGTTAGTATCCAATATATAGTATTTCCGTATTATTCAGATTGCGATGAGTTTGGACTACATTTGGAGCTGGGAGTAGGAATGGGAGTGGGCGTGGGCGTGGGAAAAGGGGAGTGGGTGTGGGAGCGGGTGCGTGTGCGGGAGCGGGAGCTGGAGCTGGAGCGCGAGCGGGAGCGGGAGCGGGAGCGGCAGCGGGAGCGGGAACGGGGGCGGGAGCGGGATCGGGGGCGGGAGCGGGATCGGGGGCGGGAGCGGAGCGGTAGTGGGTAATGGGAGCGGATTGTGTAGTTCACGCGAGCGGAGCCGAGGGCACAGCTAGTTTATAAATAAGATTGTATTACTTAGGATTAATATGACTCGAATAATCATTAATATAAATCGAAAATCTTAATCAATCTCTTGATCAAAATCAAAGTCACGATTATTCTTACGAATTACATTCAAAGTGTCATAAAAGAATAATTATTGCATAGAATTCTATTCAAGGCTCTGGATTTGGAATGATGGCACGTATAACAGGTAAACAAGAGACAAAATCGGGGTCAAAGCATATGTTTACATGTTAATTAGTTTAGCATCTGTGGATGTGGAAGTTGGACTAACGGATCAATATTATAAGTTTGGGCTGTGGTCTGTGTTAAAGGAGGTAAGCTTAGCTATTATAGCACAGTAGTTAAACGTAATCTTTGAAAATGGGTTCGATTTCCAGTTCAACGGTCAATATTCGATCGTTTCAACCGCCGGCTCAATAACGTGCTCAGGATGTTGTTGGGGCTGCAGAGGCACTACAGTTTATCAGGCATGTTTGCTGAAGCTTTCATGCCATCATGAGAAATATATCCGCCAAGATATTTTGCCGTGTCCGCGGCAGCACTAACAGCATGCTACGCCTTATAGTGAGCCGAGTCGACTGCTCCATATTGTGGCACTCGATTCGGTTACACATAAATAAACAGTGTTAAATTTCAAAATTTTTTTTTTTATTATTATACAAGTAGTTTTAAATAGTTTTTATTTATAATTATAATGTTAAAATCAACTGACATAGTTTGTAAGATTCTATTAATAACAATATGGACAAAGTCGGAAATAAATTATTTGAATTTTAATTATCTTCACCCCCAAAAGTTGATAAAATAGAATATATTTCATTAAATATTTCACTAACGTCGAATCTGTGCAGGTCTAGAAACAAATTGTATAATTAAAACGATGAACTTATATTGACTCTTCTATTTTTAAAGGTGAGGATAGTAACGGCGGTTGAAACGCTTATTCACCATAAATATACTGCTTTATTTAGCTTTACAATGAGAATTTCTTGTTGCCTGTTCAAACTGGAAGTTGATCAGCATAGGATATGGTTCGGTTTGTAGCCAAACAAATCTTGGACGCTTGTTATACACTCGCTTATAATACATACATGTCATTAAAATTAGATTGTAAATGAAAATAAATCGCGAAGCGAACGAAAAGTTAAAAGGTGATGGCCAGATATAGCTTTCTTCTCTAAAGTCAAATATGGAACAGACAGAACTTCTCAGGGCAAAATAATATGAAATTCAAGTATTCAAAATATTGATATCAAAACTAAAACACGCAGTAGAAAAGAAACATTGTATTAAATGATATTTAGCCGCATAGCAACTCGTTACAAGCTTATAACTTGTACACCTACCTAAAAATACCGAAACAGGTGGTTCCAAAGATTCGGAATCGGAAGTGAGTTGAAGGGGTCACCGTGCCGAACTGCATTATGTAACTTATGATAATGGCCGTAAATACCAAACTGGCTATATCAGCCACAGTGATGGCACTTGACCTATTTCTTAATGTCACACACTGGCCTTATAATTTTTTTAATTTCCTTTTTTGGGTGTAGTTATATTTACAGAATACGGGGTGTACAGTAACATATACCAGCTGCTTAAATGACAGAAATAACTAATCAAAGGTAGTAAACTGATTAATTTTGACATTCATAGTTTTAGCGGAAAATTCTCCACACGTATCTAAAATGTATAAGAGATATATGGTTGAGGGAAGCGGTTGAGGGGTGGGTTGAGGGGAGGACTGAGAGGAGGGTTGAGGGGAGGGTTGAGGGGAGGGTTGAGGGGAGGTTTGAGCGGAGGGTTTAGGCGACTTTGAGGGGGTTGAGGGAATTGAGGGGTTAAGGGTCCTCTCCTGATTCAATATTTCTATAATAAAATAGGCATTTCTGTAATAAAATATTTCTTTTAAGAATGTAAGGGATTACCGGAATCATGACGTCAGCGGTGTTTGTTATCTTTTTGCTAATACTTTTGAAGAAATATAGTGACCTCCTTTTGTCTAGCTAAATTTGGCTTTTGATCCATAGTACGGCGTTCCACCCGGCTTGACCAGGTCAGGTTTTGACCTGGCTGGATGTGGTACCTCTAATCTTATCTCTTATGTTAGGTCAAGGCATATATGCGCATAACCTTGATGTCGGTTTTCAAATATTTATGCTTTCTGCCTTTCGCAATTCTATCGATAGCACAAAGAATTCTTTTATCGAACGTATCGATATGAAGTTCAGTCACGACTGATATCTATATGTTATTTTATTATTCTTTGGCAAAAATCATTTTTAAGGTTCCACTGGCAGGTGGAGAAACCGCTGATTCTACATCCGCTTTGAGCAACAACGCCAGGACCGCTGGTACAAATTCAAATTGTATTTATTTGCGTGAAATGCTATATGATATGATAATGCTGAAGCCGTACTCTACCGTTTAATGGTAACATATATAAAATGCCATTACGATAATTACATAATATATTAAAGTAAGCAACATATTTAGTTTTTCAGTAAAATATAATAAATATGTCTAAACTTAAAATTTATAAAAAAATATATATTCCTGTTCAATTCCAAGAAGCCATAGCGTTTTCTCCCGATGCGAAACATTCTGTCATTAGTTAAACATTTCGATACAGCGGCACATGCATGACCGGTGGCCTGTGATCGATCTTTGGCAGAGGGAAACGATAGTTTTTGCTTGTAACCAAGTCCACCATCAACATCATCAGATTATTTTTGTCTCTACTGCAGGAGCACACCCTCTCTCATCTGCCGGAGACAGACGGAGGATTTGGCCTACACTCCCCGCGCTGGCCAGACGGGTTGGGGAGGATTGTGCTCCTGCAGTGGAGACAAAAATAACCTGATGATGATGATGGTCTATGGTGGACTTTGTTACAAGCAAAAACTGTCGTTCCATAATCGTTGGTGTCGTTAAACCATAGACCATAATTATACTTATTTTTATTCCTAATTTTTTTACTAAATACACTTATAAATATAAGTTATGATATATAAATTGTAAATCCGTTATTGGCGGTAAGAACTACAAATTAGAATAATACCTACTGTTTTTTTAGTGCTGTGGATTTTGTCAAAATAAATAAATAAAATAAAATAAATTATTTAATATTGACTTTATAATAAGCAGAATGACTCTGACTATGAAATCGTCACAGAAATGGCGGTTTTGCTGCAGGACCAAAAAATAAGTATACAGAAAGAAGAATGAAAAAAAGCGTGCTAACTTGAGGAACCCGCATATTCGAACAGATTCACACTTAGCCGGTTTTATATTAATGTTCGCTGTGGTCACGCATACGCCTAAGTCATTGTTTTGTTAGAAATTGATATCTCTATGCATAAATATTTACATCACTTTATATTTTGCAATATTATTTATATTCATTAAGTAAATAATATACAAATTATCTCGAATTACTTGCGTGTGGTTTCCGGTAGAGTAGAATAGGACCATTCCAACTCTTCCCGTGGATGTCGTACAAGGCGACTGAGGGATACATTATAAAACATCAATCAGGCCTCCCCAACCCGTCTGGCCAGCGCGGGGAGTGTAGGCCAAATCCTCCGTCTGTCTCTCAGAGAGGGTTGTGCTCCTGCAGTGGAGACAAAAATAACCTGATGATGATGATGATGACTTGCGTGAAATATTCGTGAATTATTCGCGTTTTATGGAATTAAATTTTTTAAATAATTATTTACATAAAAATAAATAAATGTTATTAAATAGCTTCACGACTTTCTAAATTCCCGAAAATGAAAAGGGCGACTGGAGAACTATTACTTTAGGTACTCCTACACCGGTGCTTCAGTCTGTTGGACACTGTTGCAAACAGTTTAGTTTTGTAGCAAAATGTTGCAGAATATTTTTGATGAGGAATGTTGTCGAAATGTTTTTAATATTAATTTCTATATGTTAGGTTAGAGAATCTATTTTTTTAAATAATTTTCTCAGACATTCATACCAATTATCTAGTCCCAAACTAGGCAGAACCTGTGTTATGGTTACCAGATAACGGATAGACATACTTAAATAAATATATAAACATCCAAGACTTGGGTACAAACCTTCATATTCATCATACGAACATTTGCCCCTAGCGGGATTCGAACTCGCAACCTCCTGTATGGTAGTCCGAGAACTACTCGTTCCGCCACGGAGGTCGTCATATTTCAAATCTCATATTTGTTAACGTCATATTTGAAATGTTTACAAACGTATAGAAACGTTTCGACATATTTGCTTCCACACCGGATGTTGCTGAATGTTGAGAAACGTTTTTCAACACTGGTGTGGGAGAACCCTTAGTGCAGCTTGTATAGTTATACTTATTATGACCGCCCCGTTGGCCTAGTGGTTTGCCATTGAACTCGAGTTCCAGAGGTTGTGGATTCGATTCCCACTGGCAGACCTGGATTAAACATGTTGGACCCCTAGGCAATGGACATGTCGAGGCCCCTTTACCGTGTTCTAACTTCCTGAAATATAGTTTTTCTACCACAATGCAATGCTCACTTTCAATCCGACTACGACTCCGACCCCGACGCCCACGTCAACGCCTACGCCCAGGCACACGCCTATTCCTCATTTCACTCTAAGTTACATTTTGAAAAAGTCTCGGGGCGCGGGGCCCTTTGCCGACGCGGGGCCCCTAGGCAGTTGCCAACACTGCCTAATGGATAATCCGGCAATTTATACCAGTTGGTCACGGTCTGGATGTTATAATTGTGAATTGTCCAATCCTTGTTTAATTTCCATGCCACAGGAGAAAATCCTAGTTTGGGATTAGAGTCTAATCCCAAAATCGGATTAATATTATTTTTTACACACACTAGTCTTATCATTATACTCGTGTGTGTATCATCATCAGCCTAAATACGTCCACTGCTGGACATAGGCCTCCCCAATAGAATACCAGTTTTGGTAAGTTGTCCATTGGGGGAATTTATCACCACGCTTGGCAGGCGGATTGGTGATCGTAGTAATGATCCTAACATACACAGGAGAACCCTGCTGCCCGTCCCTGGTGCAATCCCTTAGTCGCCTTGACGACACCCACGGGAAAGATAGGGGTGGCCCTATTCTAAGCCGGGAACCAAACGGCAATGTATGTATGGTGTTTATTATACAAGGTGCATTGTATTATAAATCAATACACAGTAATTAATATTTCAAAAGGGATTGTATTTCACAAGTACAGTCACGGTCTAATTGCATTAACTCGAGCACGATTTAAAATAATCGAATAACACCTCTCGATTGACAGATGATTTAAAAAAAGATGATTTGCAAAATGGAACGTCTCAATTCAACTGCCAGTATTAAAATAATTAATGCTCTATGTTAAGTGGTATTGTGCAATAGCCCAATGATTTTCGGTCTAATAATTATCTTAAATGCATGGTAGGTAGTTATGATTATAAGGTTTTATGTTTTGTTGTTGTACCATTGACTTTAATACGTACTGGTAGTATTGGCATACCGAGGGTGTTGTTTGTGATTAGTATGAGCGTCGGTACAATAAATACAGTTGGCCCTAGAAGAGGTTCGTCACCTTAAGGTCGATAGTACGAGTAGATAGTAGATTACATACCCCACCCAGTCATAGATCTAAACTACGTAGTTTGCTCCATTGCCCCATAGAACCATTGCTCTATTGCATTGCAAACGTTTTATTGTATGTACTTCGGGAAAATAAAAAGCCTTAGTATATTATAGAGAATACTAAATATTACTATACAAATATGCGACACTACTCCTCCCCACAGTTAAACGCCGCCTACAAAATAAAGCACGGCGTTTGAAAGCCGGTTAGAAAGAGAAGCACTTATCTGTTGGCGTATAACGTTGTCCCTCTCTCAATAGTTTACACGCACGTGTACGAACAGGTTGATGCGCCTGCAATAGTAGTAGGTGATTAAAGTCTGATCGCTTGTATGGCTTGCGGGGGTGTGATTGTAAACTCCTATTTGCTCCATTAAACAAAAGTGAATTCGATTTGATGGCTCTCGAGTTCTAACAGAACGATCCCAAAAAACTATACAAAAGAAATATTTGCACATCGAAGCTTAATTAATTTACCAAAAACATATTTGCTCTATTAATTGATCGACTATTATAATTCAAATATTGACGGATCGTTCGGAGCGTGGGAATCGCTAATTTTACCGGCTACCTCCTTTTGACCTTGACTGTACTCGTACAATAGGCCGCACACATCCACCTAATTATATTCTACATTAGAATCATATCAGCCGTTAGACGTCCAGGTCCTCCGCCCTCCACGTCCAGCCGCTACCGGCCACCTTCTTCAGTTCGTTGGTCCACCTGGCGGGGCGTCCCACCCTGCGAGTGCCGATCCGCGGTCTCCACTCCAGAACTCGTCTGCCCCAACGGCCGTCGGTTCTGCGACAGATGTTGCCCGCCTACTTTAGCATGCTAATACTTTCGGCTAATCACAATTTTTTTTTAAAGTATGTACAGTCTGACTCAAAAGTTGTGAAAGTAAAGTTACAAAAGTTACTAGATACATCATCTGTCTATAAGTTGATAAATAATGTTATGTATGCAAGTGGCGATCCATCATCTCTGCCTACCCCTCTGGGATCAAGACGTATGTATGTATGTATGTATGTATGTATGTATGTATGTATGTATGTATGTATGTATGTATGTATGTATGTATGTATGTATGTATGTATGTATGTATGTATGTATGTATGTATGTATGTATGTATGTATGTATGTATGTATATATGTATGTATGTATGTATGTATGATGGAATTTATCACCATAATTGTAAGTAGCTAGTATCATTTCCGTGGTGACCGTAACGTACTGTTAAACTGCCGTTAACACGCGTGACTGCAATAATGGCCGACTTGGTAGTCGGCCATTATATCTCTCGGCCATAATTCCTCTCACGGACAATGACTCCCAAAAATGCTTCCAACAATTATTAATTTGTTAACACTATACTTAGTGTTACTTAATACTGTATTTCCACGATGGAAGCAAGTGGAACGAGGGCGACGTGCCTAGTTTAATCCACAAATTAGCGTCTGTTTGCTCGCACTCCGTTACGTGCGACGAAAAATGATAATCTTAATTTTATTTTCTAACTAGCTGTGCCCGCGGCCCAGCTCGCGTGGACTACAGAATCCGCTCGATTCCTACTTCCGCTCCCACTCCTGCTCCCGCTTCCGCTTCCGCTTCCGCCCCCGCTGGACTATTCCTGTCCTAAAAAAAGCGGCCAAGTGCGAGTCGGACTCGCCCATGAAGGGTTCCGTAGCAGCAAGTAACATAATATAAAGGTTATAGTAGTTCGTTGTAACTTTGATCGATGTTTTAATAATAGTATTGTGGTTTACGATTTATGACGTATTAAAAAAAACTACTTACTAGATCTCGTTCGAACCAATTTTAAGTGGAAGTTTGCATGGCAATGTACATCATATATTGTTTTTAGTTTTATCATTCTCTTATTTTAGAAGTTACAGGGGGGGGGGGATACACATTTTACCACTTTGGAAGTGTCTCTCGCGCAAACTACTCAGTTTAGAAAAAAATGATATTAGAAACCTCAATATCATTTTTGAAGACATATCCATAGACACGTATAGGTTTGATGAAAAAAAAAAAAAATTTGAGTTTCAGTTCTGAGAATGGGGAACCCCCAATATTTATTGTTTTTTTTTTCTATTTTTGTGTGAAAATCTTAATTCACAGAATACATCTACGTACCAAGTTTCAACAGTATAGTTCTTATAGTTTCGGAATAAAGTGGCTGTGACATACGGACGGACAGACCGACAGACATGACAAATCCATAAGGGTTCCGTTTTTTGCCATTTGGCTACGGAACCCTAAAAAAGACATTTTGTCTGTCAACATAAATTATCCTATTACTTGCTCTCATTGTGTCATCATTATCATCATCAGCCCTTAGACGTTCACTGCTGGACCCTATGTCCTATGTCTTCCACAATGAACACCACCACACCCGGCCCAAAAAGCAATCGGGGCCAGTACAGTTTCATTCTTCCGAATCTGTCGAGTAAGTAGTTCCGATGCTAGGTCACTTAGGGCTGAGCGGTGATCACGCGGCACTACATTTTCAGTGATAGCGCGCGCGGCCTGTGACGTCATCGGGGGAGGGTACTTGTCGATTCGATCTTTACGATGTTATAACTATTTATTCTTAGACTTTGGTGGCAATTGAGATCTGGTGACCTGAAAAACAGGCTATGTCTAGTTCAGGAATCAGTCTCAACGAAACATTATCTGATTTTATAAAATGTCAACTGATTATCTAACTGGTAATACTCTATTGCGGAGAACTAAATAAACTTATTATTTTTATTAATTACGATTTCGCAAACTAGGATTTTCAAAGCAGGCCTTATTTGGGACCGGGCCTATTTGGGTCAAGTACCTTGCGAGATAGTTTAAATAAAACTAGATAAAAACACAATGGACAACGCAAGCAATGAGATGTTCCAAGTTTTTTTTATTCATTATTTAAATCTATTCGGATGCAACGATCTCTATGTACTACTAGATGGAGCGTTCCAAACAATCGCTCTGTTCCACGCAAGTAGCCACAACTCTTTCACATTCACAATGAAACTTGTGCAGTTACTACTCAGAACATTTAATTATTACTAAATATTGACGCTACGGTTAAATAATGTCAATATTTAGAAAATAATTAAATGTTCTGAGTAGTAACTGCACAAGTTTCAAAGTGAATATGAAAGAGTAGTGGCTACTTGCGTGGAACAGAGCGATTGTTTGAAACGCTCCATCTAGTAGTACATAGAGATCGTTGTTCGGATGTGATTTGTTAGAGAAGTGATAGCATCTGAAGATGCTACGCAATAAGAAGCAGAGCCTTAAGGTATGTGGCAGACTGTTGCGATTAACGCGTCAAGTATTTACCGTTTACCGTATGTCAACTCTTACCGTAAGATAGGAACCCAGAACGTTCCTTGACCCTTAGACGTCCACAGGCTTTCCCAATGAACGCCACCACACCACACCGGCATCGCATCCAGCCGCTTCCAACCACCTTCATCAGGTCGTCGGTCCGAGAGTAATTCATTACAAGTCATCAGTCATCACATCACATCAATGTATCATATCGGTTGGCGCGTTCTATAGCTATGGTCTAGCACATGCTTTATGTGTACCGCTTAAGTAAGGCACACAGCACAGCAAATTGCATTGTGATTATCAAGATGAGATTATCTAGGAATACTCGTACTTACAACTATTTTAAACCTTGAATTAAAAACAATAAGATGGTATTTACAATGCGCATACTGTTTTAAAGGGCTCTTTTGCTCTACTTATACGGAATTTACGGTCTGTGTGTTCCGGTTTTTTACGGTCTCTTTAAGCAATGCAATGTTATGCTATTGATGATGACGTCACACTCACGTAATAATGATATCCCCATAAGGGGACGGGACTTTTTAGCTTGGATTTTTCTAGTTTTCTAATTGTTTGTCCTCCCCAGGGTGTCGGTGGAGGGGGGCTCGAGGCGTGCGGCGGCGCGGGGTGCGCGTGCGGCGCGGGGTGGGGCGCCCCGCCTCCCCCGCCGCCGCCCCTCCCCGCGCGCCCGCTGCACAACCCCCTCCGTGCCTTGGACGATATGCCATCGCATCTGCTCAGGTAACAGTTTCCAACAAAATAGTATACCATTTAATCGGACGTATGTATGACATTATTTACGAGCTAAAATCGCCGCCAGCTCGACCCGGAGGCACAGATTACTTAATAGTTACCTATTAACAGATAGATTACTCCCTTGCAAAATCGTAAACACATACGCTCACCTACTCTATCAGACAATACACGCAAAAACGTATCTAAGGCGCTCGACTGAGCGTTGTTGCAGCACATGATGTGCGGGCGGCGGGCGATGTTAGATGTGCCGTGCAGCGCGCAAGAATGCGTCTAAGGTCCTCGATTTAGCGTTGTTATTACTGTGTACGGGCGGGGTAAGAACCACGCCGAGTCTGAAAGTATTGCGATAGATACTTAATTCGGTAGGTTCGATCGAGTGACGATGGCCTGCCGGAGGGGAGACAAGTTATTTTATTGAATCACATCCGGCAGATTCTAGTCGGTAACATAAAAACCTTACTTTTACTTCTTCGTACTTCTTCTGTCTACTTTAGTCTGGTGCCTGAACTAGGTTACATAGTAACCGTGTAATACAGTGGCAAGTAATTATTATTCCAATTTAAATATCAACTAAGTATTTTTGCTTATTCCGCATTGGATAAGTAGTGATCCACTTTTCTTCCGAACAGTCTGTAACTCTGTAATCGCGGCGGATCTACGCACATGTTTTGAAAGCTATAAAAAGTTATACCAAATCATACAGTTAATATTTCTGAAGTTCTTTGCAAATCTACCTGGTACGTTAGGTCAACGACTGACAATGACTCGGTTCAGGCAATTTGGTATTCACGATGCGTCTAGATTTACACATACGTGTTTGTATTGACTAAGGGGATTTTTGCATCAGAATGCATTGGCTGTCGCCTATGTGTGACACACCTGGATACCCCAGGACGTAGTGTGAAGAAGTAGACGGTATAATAAATAAAATCGTAAACATGGCGTGTTAAACATTGAAGATATTTACAAAAAAAAATTGAGGGGTCTAAGGATAAATAATAGAACACATTTTAATCATTTTTGCAATTTTTGTCTGTTTGTCTGTTTATCTGTTTGTATGTGAGTTTGTGCACGCATCACTTAAAAACTACCGAAGGGATTTTGATGGACTTTTCACAAAAACATGGGGCTTAACTTAACATTTACTCTTTATTTCATCGCAATCGGCTAACTCAATCAAAAGTTATAGACATTTTTAGTTTTCAAATACATTAGTAGGTAAGGTTAAGTAAGCAATATATTGCACTTAATAGTATTTTCGTACTATTCAGATTGCGATGAGTTTGGAGGGAGCGGGAGCGGGAATGGGAGCAGGATCTGTAGTTCACGCGAGCGGAGCCGCGGGCACAGCTAGTAATAAATAATGACGCTTTGAACTGGACACCAAAACTTCTAGACAACTAAAGTTATCAAACAGCTGCAAAAGAAAGTTGAAGCGCCCTTGGATTAGCTACACTGTCGAAGACCTTAAGCTAAGAACCGTTGAGACAAATGAGTTCTCGAGTGCAGATCAGTTGTGTTATTCCCTAAAATACAAACTCATATGCGAGTCTCACTCAAGTGAATTCACTCACTTTGAAACCATTCTGTAAACATTCCAGAGCACTATCGAAGTGAAGTGAACAAACAATTCATTTCACTTCGATAGCGCTCTGGAATGTTTATACAGAATACTAAAACAAGGTCAAGTGGAGTCGCTTGATTGAGGCTCGCACATGAGTTTGTATTTTAGAGAATAGCACTATATGCTTGGGCAATCGTAGTGTGGTAAGAAATGTTTTCGTCAGTAACTGGATGCGGAGAACTGAGGATTGGACTGAGGAGAGGATTATTATGTTCAGCAGTAGAATGATATAAGTGAATGGCACCCACTGCAACAACCTGACAGGATAAGCATCAGACCGGGAAGACTATCGGCAAGTTTATCATTGCTTGCAGGCCAGGCAGTCCACATTATTGCCATATGTATATGTGCCAACTGCCTTAAACCTAGTTTTTAAATATCTTGTCCACAGGTCCAATCCTCTATACACGGAGGAAGAGGAGCAAGAGGTAGTGATAATCGTGGACTCGCTCGACGACTCCGTGGAAGGGGAGGTAACGGAGCCCCCTCGAGTCCCGCGACGCGCTCCTTCCACCTCTTCAGGTCAGATTATATTTACTTCAAATTGTTAGACATATGTCAAAGTTGTAGCGTCAGATTATTTTACAGAAAAGAAACAATTTAGTTCTACGATGTTTATAAAGTCACAAGACAATTGGCGTTTACAAAATTGAATATTGAGTGGCGATATACCGTCACTGCCCACCGCGCTGGGACCGAGGCGTGATAATTATATATTATATATATATATGTGTTATGTAAATTTTAACCAATATATGTATATACATACATGCCAATACCGTAGAATAGGACCACTCCAAATCTTCCCGTGGATGTCGTACAAGGTGACTAAGGGAATACGTTATAAAACATTAATGAGGCCTCCCCAACCCATCTGGCCAGGGGAGTGTAGGCCAAATCCTCCGTCTGTCTCCGGCAGAGACAGGGTTGTGCTCCTGCAGTGGAGACAAAAATAACCTGATGATGACTCTATGAAAACAATATTAAGTTCAGTACCTATTTCAAAGCTGATGATAGTGATATTTTGTTAACTATGTAATCTTTTAGTTTTAATAGCCTTTACTTCTCGAAATTAAAGCAATTTTGTAAAAAAAAATGCTGTTTGATGTACCCATCCATTATACGCTGGTTACTGCTTCAGGCTACGGCAGCGGTGGCGGCAGCCATGGCCGCGTGTCGCCACACTTACCAAAGAACGACGTCTTCGAACCGGTCCCGGCAAGACGTCTCTCGGACTCGGACAAACACGAAGGATCTCACACCACGTCCGACTCCGACGGGAGCCCGGACTGCACGCTCTCAAGGAGTCTGAAAGAGGATATTAGAGCCTGCTTAGGAGGATGCAGGTTAGTAGAAGACTACGTTGTAACATTAGAACCATAATCTTGCAACGATCTCTGTGTACTACTAGATGGAGCGTTCCAAACAATCGCTCTGTTCCACGCAAATAGCCACAACCCTTTTACATTCACAATGAAACTTGTGCAGTTACTACGCAGAACATTTAATTATTACTAAATATTGACGCTACGGTTAAATAATGTCAATATTTATTAGACAATTAAATGTTCTGCGTAGTAACTGCACAAGTTTCAAAGTGAATATGAAAGAGTTGTGGCTACTTGCGTCGAACAGAGCGATTGTATGGAACGCTCCATCTAGTAGTACATAGAGATCGTTGTAATCTTGTAATATTTAGACCAAATAGATCTTTCTGACTCACACTACTGCCTGCCCGTTGTCAAAGAGCCTGAGGATGTCAGAGCCTCCTTAGGTAGCTGCAGTTTTTAGATGATTACGTTCTAATATCAGAACACCAAGATCAATAAGAAGTTTTGCTTTAGTACAATGGATCTCACCATGTCACACGTTGAAGAGTTGAATCAGTATTCTCGTTTAAGCAGCATGAAAGATATGTATTAAATATTTGACTAGTGTGACTACTTGGGAGTAGTGACTAGTCCATGTACGAAATTTTTTTTGTTTTTGAGTTCATTTCATTTCATTTATTTAGCCATAATTTATTGGTATAACTTAATGAATTATACATGTTTTTAAAAATACATTACGGTTCCAGTATAAATTTACCCAAGGGTGTTAGCTTGCAATATTCTATAGGTAATCTAATTTGAACAATGTCAATATGTTAATTTTAGATTTCCCATTAACTAAATACTTAATTCATTCTGGAATAATCCAGTTCAATAATATCAACAATAAATTCATTAAATATAAATATATAATGCCTAATAGTACATTTTCCACGACAAAAGAAATGTCTTGTTCACACAGTATGTCAGTTTAAAAGTTGCTTGTTGTTCTAATAATACTTGCACCAAACTTGTCGTTTACCATAATGTTATACTAATTAGATTTTGTTTGAAGAAACCCTCTTAGCCCATACAAAACCTGTGATTCTATGACGTCTTATTATCTCACACTCATTCCTGCAAAAGCCAGTTTTTAACGCAAGTATCTTTATTCGGCTTTAGCTTGTTTTCAAGTATGGTGAGCTTGTTTTATGTTTTCCATTCAGATGGGAGAAAGACGTAGGCGACGTAGTGGAAGCAGCTGTGAGAGGTGCCGGCGGCATCACTGCAGCGAGGGCCCGTCTGCATGCGGCCCTCCTGGCGCTCCACGACCCGGTGAACAGGGTCCCAAACAGAGGACCATCGCTGCCTTACTGCGGCCCTGGAGTAAGGCCGGGTGACGTGACGATGATGCCGAAGAATACGGAGATGTCGCTGCTGGTGAGTGATTTGGATATTTTCAAGATCTTTATTATGCTACGAATTACATGCAAAGTTCCTCAGAGGTCTTCCCATACAGCATGACTTTAACTGGAGACCGAACTGACCGTTACGTCATAATCATTAGCCTGAAAGCTTCCTCTGCTGGACATAGGCCTCTTCTAAGGTGCGCCACTGAGTCCGATCCTCGGCTTTTCTCATCCAGTCACTGCCAGCTGCCTTACGCAGATCGTCGCTCCATCTTGTCAGGGGGCGTCCCACACTATACTTCTCCACTCGAGAACTCGTTTACCCCAGCGTCATCATGCTCTACCAATCGAGTTATCCTCTCTTGCTAAGCATATGTGAAGAACAACGATATTGGGTACTTTAAGAAGAGCTTAAAGAGAGACTTACATCAAATGCACTATCAATTCCCAAGGTGATGCAGGTGTCTATGTTATTTTATTATTAACTCAATGTCATCCCATCAAATTTGATGGGTAATTGTTTAAACCTTTAAGGGCAAAACTAATTACAATCGGTACATAAACATTCAATATGATTGATCGATATATTCCAATTATACCTTATGCACAAATAGCCCTTCGACCTTAGGCCCTTGAATGCAAAAACAATTATTTTAAATATAATAGAGATTACTTCGTGATTTATATGGCCTATATATAACATGGGGACCTTAACAATAATTATAACTCTAATACTAAACTTAAGGATGACATTTGAAATTATCCGAGTCTAGTTGCCGAGTTCAAGATTCTAAACCCAGAGATTTCTATTCGTTGATAGATTAGTCAACAGGGTATCCTTAAACATCGTACAGCTTATCTAGTCTAATACTAAGATTTCGTGTTAAGAATTTGTACAAGAATATTCCAAGTTGGTATTCCCAACGAGGCGGGCTGCGTGCCATTTTGCTTGCGCCCAAATTTAGCCCTTGTCCATGGCCAGCCTCTCCGTGTTGACTGCACTAAATGTATAAATCTTTCTGTGTGTCAAACTGTGTTGTATATGTGTGCCAAATAAATGTTTTTCTATTCTATTCTATTCTAACTTCTAAGTTGGTTACTGATGGTCGCTGGGCCTGATCTGTAAATTTCATGGTCAAGCAGCAGGGTGATCAGGTGCAGCTGAAGTAAGCATTTGGAACACCGGATGTGCTTACACCCTAGCCGTACGAGCGACATACTCGTAGCTGGACAGATTATCAAGCTGTCTGCTTGGAATAGAATAGACGACTTGCAAGTGGCAGATGTCTCCGTCCATTACGACTAGGCTTACAATGCAGTAAATAAATATTCCACTTTACAGAGTTGTATTCAGCATCTTGTTAGTATTACAAGTACTATTATTATAGACTGTCAATCAAGATCTAAGTAGGTACTTGAGCTTTTTATACTTAAGTGTCACGATTGAAGATGTCAAACTACTAGGTATTCAACAATCACGAGCAGCACTTTCTCTTGCTGTAACTGTACATACATACATAATGATCACGCCTTGGTCGCAGAGCGGTAGGCAGAGACGATGTATCGCCACTTTGCGCGATCCTGATTGGAATTATTTCATGGTGATTGTATTAAATGTCCTAAATTACGTCACATGCAAACTTAATGCATAATAGTCCTATCGAATAACAAGTGACTCTTTGTAGAATACCAATTGTGTATTGTCCTTGCGTTTATTGTAGTAGCAATGACCAACTTGGCACAATATTGCCATTCGATGAGCATAGCATACAGACAACTTATAAGTAAATGACCATCATCATATCAGCCTTGACATAGACCTTCCCAATGATCGCCACCACTCCGGGTCCTCTCCTCTCCCAACCAGCTGCTTCCGATCTTGCTTTTCAGATCGCAGGTTCATCTAGCTTACCAGTGCGCGGTATCCACTGCAGAAGTGGTCTTCCCCAACGGCCTGTTCTGTTCTGTTGACGACAGTTCACTAGTCCTATCGGCTATGTCGGTGTCTGCTCATTCCGGAAACTCCTAGTATAAACTGCGATTCTGCTCTGTAAGTTATGACAGGCAGGACCCAATGCCTTTAATTATGAGGTATCAGACTTGACTCAGATGTGCTCACATGAAACCAGCCAAAGCAAGATACAGTCAGATCGTCGGTTCATCCAGCTTACCTCGTCTTCCCCAACGGCCAGTATATCATTTGAAGTCGATGTCTCCGTATCATATCCTTTAAAGAAACTCTGAGCATAACCATACATGAACGACAGTATTTGCGATTATGCTCCGTAAGTCATATCACGTAGGATCCAATGTCTTTAATCATGAGTTATCCGACTTAGATGTACCAGAAACCAGGCAAGGCAAGATATAAGCACACCCTCGAAACTTCATACAAGCAAACAGATCTAACTATCTACTACTACTAAAGGCGTACCAGCCTATCCGTACACGTGCGTATAGGCGCGTAAATGATTGTAGGGCTGACTGCTACGCCGAGCGCGATCGAGAAGGTGACAGCGTTATACCTCGACAACTCTCGGCGACTGCAGGCCTAGTATGCGTACTTCTAACCGTGCTATATTTTGCGGGCGACGTTAAAATGGCGGGTGGGGGGGGGGGGTGAGTGTAGCTTCTTTACGTAGTATTACGTAGTAATATTTAGTGTTCTCTGGCGTAAGCGTAGCTGTGAATGTTGTCTTACAATATTTGTTATCTGTTGCTACTGAACTAGAATCTTTATAAGTGTTGGCGTGTATATACTAAACCAGACAAATTATAACATCTGATACTATCACTTGGCGCCAATATTAATAAAAATAACACAATCCCAGGCCCATAACCTAGCACGCAAATATAATATTTAACCCTTTTAATTACGACTCAAAATTACTGCAAATTTAAATTTGTTTAAATCGACTTACTAATTTATATTTGCTGTTGATTTATAAGTTTATGTTACTTAAATAGACAATACAGTAGTTTACTAAGCGCAGCAGTAAATTTGTAAAAGTGATATGCAAAACACGGGTTGTGTTGCCACATTTCGATCTTGAACTACATTCACTCCCGCAAATGTAGTGGAAATATTTTGTTGTGCGGGTTGAGCAACTGGTCATACCGTGCGTTGGTTTAATCCTTACAAATGGGGGATTTAAATATGGCGAGAGAAGTTCTAGGTCGAAAAAAACACGCAGGGACCACATAAGGTAGCCTCAAGATTTAATGTCCGTATACTTTAGTATATTATATTTATTTATACCCTTGGTCATTAATTAATGATATGAAGAAGGTTAGTCCGAAAGCAAAAAGTATTACTTACTATACTAGCTGTAGCCCGTAACTTCGTCAAACGTAGCTTTTTAAAAAATTAAAAACCCATTTATTTACTTGCCTTCGTTATTTGACAAACCTATATTGCAACATTTTAAGACTCAACCAATTTTTTTTTGTTTTGTTTTATTATTGTCTTCGTACAAAACACTCCAATATACTCGGGGTTTCTTTGAAGGATATGATTCGTAATGAAGAGATCTGACTAAGAACTAAGGTGACCGATATAGCCAAAAGGATTAGCAAGTTGAAGTGGCTGTGGGCGGACCACATCTGTCGCAGAACCGTTGACCGTTGGGGCAGACGAGTTCTGGTGTGGAGATGAGAATCGGCACGCATAGGGTGGGACACTCCGCCGGAAAATGTACCAACGACCTGAAGAATGTGGCCGGAAGCGGCTGGATGCGAAGGGCGTTCATTGGAGAAGCCTTTGTCCAGCAGTGGAAGTCTGCCATGCCTGCCTACTATGAAAATATTATTCTTACTAGAAAAGTGTCTATGTATGGTCATCATCACCATTATCACCACCCACATACGGGTTAATCACATGGTATACACTCGGACCGCACGGTAACTCTATAATTATTGACAGACGAAAGTCATCGTATGACGTAACAGCGTGACATACATATAATATACCATTATTATTACGTATGAGACGTTTGAATCGAGATAATTGCCATCTTTGTTCAAAACAACTTCTCCAGACAATTTTATGTGACAGTAACACTGGCAATTAGAGATCTGTCGAAACGGAAACCATTATAGAATAGTATCAAAGCTCACGACTAGTTCACCAGACCAAGTTCTTAAATCACGATTGCACTATTTCATCATCAGTCGAAATATGTCCACTCCCAATAGAATGCCATTTTGGTGTGCTGTCCATGTTGAATTTGGAACGCAGCCTAATCAAGAGATTTAGAAACACATCCCTCTCTACGCTATTCCGCTACGAACTGTCAAAAGCCATGATTGTGTTAATTTGATGTTTTAACTAGCTGTGCCCGCGGCTCCGCTCGCGTGGACTACAGAATCCGCTCCCGTTCCCACTCCCACTCAGACTTTCAATCCCAATCCCGGTCATCATCCCGATTCCAATCCAAATCCCACCGAACATCCGCCTGGTCCTCCGCCATCCACATCCAGCCGCTTCCGGCCACCATCTTTGTTCAAAACAACTTCTCCAGACAATTTTATGTGACAGTAACACTGGCAATTAGAGATCTGTCGAAACGGAAACCATTATAGAATAGTATCAAAGCTCACGACTAGTTCACCAGACCAAGTTCTTAAATCACGATTGCACTATTTCATCATCAGTCGAAATATGTCCACTCCCAATAGAATGCCATTTTGGTGTGCTGTCCATGTTGAATTTGGAACGCAGCCTAATCAAGAGATTTAGAAACACATCCCTCTCTACGCTATTCCGCTACGAACTGTCAAAAGCCATGATTGTGTTAATTTGATGTTTCAACTAGCTGTGCCCGCGGCTCCGCTCGCGTGGACTACAGAATCCGCTCCCGTTCCCACTCCCACTCAGACTTTCAATCCCAATCCCGGTCATCATCCCGATTCCAATCCAAATCCCACCGAACATCCGCCTGGTCCTCCGCCATCCACATCCAGCCGCTTCCGGCCACCTTCTTCAGGTCGTGGGTCCATCTAGCGGCGAGGCGTTCCACACTCTACATACATCTTGTATATTCCCAAACTAGGACTTCCTCCTGTGCTATGGAAACTTTAAGCGGGTGTACACTCGCCTGCGAATCGCGAATTGCGACTGCGAACTTTGGCCGCGATTCGCGTGTGAACTCTGTGCGAAAAATATGCCCTGTACACTCGCAACGTTCACGGTCTCGTTCGCAGTTACGTTCGCGCATTTGACAGAAATGGATGTCGAAGTTGCTGCTGCTGTGACTCTGTGCGCCCTAGCATGCTACATTTATGTATATATTTTAATAGCACGGGCAGCTTGATAACATACAAGCAGTGCCAGCTCACGGTAGTTTTTTCACGAAACACATTTTTTTTAAAACACCCGCTACCGCGAAAATAGCATGAGTGTAGTTGCGTTCGCACGGCGCGAACCAAGCGTGAACCCTTTGTCGCGGAACAAAATACCGACATCGATTGGGGAACGCCGCGAAGCGCGAACGCGAAGGCGCGACACCATCTACACTCGCATTTCACGGCATTCGCGGGCTTCCGCGCCGCGTGTGTACAACGCGCTTTATAAGTATAGGACAATCACAAATGTAACATCTAGACCGGGATCAACTTATACAAGTACAAAGTCCCTAGTGGGAATTGCACCCACGACCGCTGTCTCTCGAGTCTAACTACCAAGCTACTAGGCCAATTTAGTTTTAAGTTGTTATGTTAACGCTAAAACAGTTATATCCCTAGCTAATCGTGGTACCACAACGTGTCTCAACACGGAGGCGGCGATGTTGTTCGCCACACGTCACGCCAAGTGGTATCACGGGGCGAAGGAAAGTAGCTTTGCGACGTTGGATCACGCAGTGGCGATACCTCATCTCTTCCTACCCCTCTGGGACCAAAGCGTTAGCATTATATACGTATGTATGTTATGTATGTTTAACCAATATACATACATGTATGGGCTTAAAGTCAAAATAAAGGATATATCGCATTTCTTTTTACAGTGACATTTTATTAAAAAAATTATTAATTTTTTACAAATAATTTACATTACCCCCCTTTTTTAAAATTCAACTAATTGTAGAAAACAAACGTTTTCCACTGTAATCGATTTTTCTCGTTACAAAATACTCGCTGACATAAATCGTTCCAAACCGATGAATCCGATAAACGAATCGTTAGTCGTAACCACGCGATGTCGATTAAACAATAGCGTATGTTATCGGGATTATTTTAACGATTAATAAACGAATATTAATCGCTGTGTATGGCTTGGGGATACGCTTAATTGGCGCATAAAATGTGGCGTTACCCCGCCTTCTGAAGTACACACGCCTACATTATTAGGTTAGCCATCTATCAAAGTCGAAGACATATTATTATGTTTGATAAAAAATCAGATATGGGCCGAAACTTCTTAGTTATGTCTCTACAAGCTCGTATCGTAGCTTTGATTATGAAATAGAATACAATATAAACAAGTGTTTAAAGTTAAAAATAGTACAGTTTAGAGGGTATTATCGCTTTAAGCGTATCCTTACAGACAACCTTCATGTTACAATAAGGCCCAGCGTACATAAGCCCGGTTTCGGTTTGATTTGATTATCGTCGCTATTAAATCAAAATTGCTGAAGCGCCGATTTGGTCCTAATATAAAGATGCCTAGAGCTTATCGTAAAATTGTAAGTAAAATTAAATGAACTCATGTCAAATTGTTTCATCAAAATCGGATATTATAATAAAAAGATATGATTATTTTTCAAAACTGGAAAACAGCAATGAATGCATTGCTTTTTGCACCAGACGAAAGAAAATATTCACTTGAGGACTCTGCACTGTTTTTTTTTTGCAAATATCTACAATGTACAGACCCGCGAAGTTTACGATTTTATTTATTAGGTGGGATTCCAAACCAATAGTCATACAAAAACCAACGCTATTTCCGTCTCGGTAACATGTACCGATATGAAAGGGTCCCCAGCAGCAAAGACAAGTTTTTATCCCATCTATTTGAACGACGACGACTTGGTTCGCCTTTAAGTGCACCCAAAGGTGGTGTTTTCTATAAGAAACGTTTAGCGGGCAGAAATGAGTTTTTAATACTCTTTATAAGTGCGCCGAAATTATCTTTGCCGCACTTTTTGAATTTAGAACATCTTAGTGTTCAGCGCCAAAGAAATCGAACGCAAATATTGTTTGAATAAAGACTGGCTGGTACCACGGCTTATAGTCGTGCCGCCGGCTGAAAAAAAAAGAAAAAACGTGCGAACTACAGCCCGTGTTTTCATCAATTTTCACGGATTGTTAGAAATTTATTTTCTCATAGAGGGTGATGAAAAGTAGAGTGTATCACTCGGGCGCAAAAATTATTTTTGGCTCGGGCGACGTATTTTAAATCCCTCGCTACGTTCAGGATTCTACTAAAGAATCCCTCACTTCATTCTGGATTCAAAAAAGCGCCCTCGCCGTAAAAATATTATTTTGCTCCCTTATGATAAAATCTACTATTGTATTACCATGTATACTTTGCGGTTCATTTAGGAACACCATCAATTATTTATTTTGTTTTCGTGGCGTAAATGCGTTTGTTTCATACGATTATTGATTTGGAATTTGAAATAGGTATTTTTATTACAGTTTTCACAACGATCTCTATGTACTACTAGATGGAACGTTACAAACAATCGCTCTGTTCCACGCAAGTAGCCACAACTCTTTCACATTTTCAATGAAACTTGTGCAGTTACTATTCAGAAAATTTCATTATTTTCTAAATATGACATTATTTAACCGTAGCGTCAATATTTAGTAATAATTAAATGTTCTGCGTAGTAACTGCACAAGTTTCATTGTGAATGTGAAAAACTTGCGTGGAACAGAGCGATTGTTTGGAACGCTCCATCTAGTAGTACATAGAGATCGTTGAGTTTTCATTTAAATATTACCATAGCCTTTCGCAGTTCGGGTAATAAGACACGGTTATTTAAAATGCGGGCCCATTTAATTATATTAAAAATAAAAATCGCCGAAAATAGCATGAAATTATGGGTCTGTTGCAACCGTTCAAAATAGCTTATTACTCTGTATAAGTATCTCCAAAACTTCACAGCTGATACGAAAATAAACTCGCCTTATAAAGCCTTATTTGTTTAAGTATCCTTTCATATACAATTTCAGAGGAACCGCTAACCGCTGCGGTTTGTCTTCTGGCCATAGATAAGACCTTTATAGATCTGTCTCATTAGTTGGTCTACAATTCTATAAACAAAATTAATAAATCCTCACATACTATAATTAACTGTATGTAATTTCTTATTTGAGTAGATTGCTACTGTTATCAAGCCTCCGTCACTGGATCGAACCTACGGCGATAAGTACCTACAATTCGGGCCACCCCGGGGTGGTTCCCCACCAGTACGAAGTAATAACAACGCTAAGTCGAGCACCTTAGACACATTCTTGCGCGCTGCGCGGCGTATTAATCGCCGCCCGTACATCGCGCGCTGTCTACGGAGTAATAACAACTCTAAGTCGAGCGCCTTAGACGTATTTTTGCGTGTATTGCCTGACAGTAGGTGTTTAAAGTGTCGGTATTTTGGGCGCCAGGGCTTGTAATAGTATATCTACATAATAGTAACAATAATAAAAATTCATTTGTTCATCTCTCCAAATTTTTTTTTTATAGAATAACTACTCAAAACTGTATCATAACTGTGTTTCGTTTTACTAGGGAGTGATGTACCTATTACGTAGTTAAAGTACTTAGTACTTAAGTACTTAGAGCCATGGGTTTCAAACTGTGGAAATATAAAACCCGCACACGTGACAAAAGACAATTATTTACCACTCTATGGAACATGTTATAAATTTATAGAGATTTTTTTTTCAACGCGATAAACCATAGTCACACCAAATGATGTTAGAAATAAGCAGATTATAAATAGCCGCGGTTTGCCCTCTGGCTATACTTAGAGCCTTAGCACAGTGAGTGACCGGCGAGCTGCCTTGCCGCGGGCGGCGCAGGCGCCGGTCGCACCACGTTGCTCTTGCGTCACATCACGCTACAAGTCTAACACAGAGACGTAGCAAGCGGCTCATTAGCGACCAGGGCGCAGAATCGTAATGTAATGAAAAGGGATAGAACTTTTTGAGCAATTGTTAATGATTTCTGTGTCGCTAAATAAGAATATCGCTTGTCGATATATTGAAACTACATTTTCACATATTGAATTATGTCTTTTTGTATTGATAATAATAAATAACAATACCTATACATAGAATACAATACACATTTTAATTTCAAAAACTATACAATTATGAACATCCATAACTTCTTCCACCATCATTGATAACTCACAAAAAAGGTACACAGATAAAAAAAAAATATTTATATGTTTGTCATTAATTCAGTTTTAAACTGACAGAAATTATATATTGCATCCATAAAAAGAACGCTATATACCTGTCAACTACTCGTAGGCTCCTTTCAATATTAAAATCTGAGGTCAGTTTTGGTATTCGTAAAATCTTTTTCTTAACACATTAGATCGGTAAATAATCGTGCGTTTTAACCGCCTTACCGTACCCCTCGTTTTGATCATAACATTAATATCATCATCAGGTTATTTTTGTCTCCACTGCAGGAGCACAACCCTCTCTCATCTGGCGGAGACAGGCGGAGGATTTTACCGACACTATCCGCGCTGGCCAGACGGGTTGGGGAGGCTTGATTAATGTTTTATAATGTATTACCTTAGTCGCCTTGTACGACATCCACGGGAAGAGTTGGAGTGGTCCTATTCTACTCTACCAGAAACCACACGTCAAACATTAATATATACATGTTTAATCAAATATTTCACCAAAACTTCTGTTATAGCAGCAGAAAACTTATAATACAATACAATACTCTTGTGCAATACTCAATTGCACAAACCAATACAGTTAGTACAAGTTTTCAAAGTTAAAAATAGTCAAATTTAGGAGGTCTTATAGCTTTAAGCGATTTCTTTCGGAAAACTTTATTGTATGATAAAAACCTTGAGCTAGTATTGTCTTTCTAACTTTGGAATGTGACGGAAATTACGCGGCAGCTAAAACACTTGAATTTTTCATTGCGCCCCTTAAATTCTGCGCCCAGGCCATATTTTGCTACACCCTGACTACGGGCCTAAGACCCGCCGCCGACGACGTACGGTCAAGGAAGAAACGCTCACCACTTTACGTGTTTTGAGTTGCCAAAATTCTGGTTTCGGGCTGACCTTACTTCGCGAGCGACTTTCGCACCTCTTTTAAGTAATTGGAGTAAATATAAGACCACGTGACAATAAATTCTTCTTATTGCGATAGGTATGTGTTTATCCAAATGATGCTGCAATCAATCACTCTTACTTTTCTAATGGGGATAAATAACTTGTATGTATGTATGTATGTATGTATGTATGTATGTATGTATGTATGTATGTATGTATGTATGTATGTATGTATGTATGTATGTATGTATGTATGTATGTATGTATGTATGTATGTATGTATGTATGTATGTATGTATGTATGTATGTATGTATGTATGTATGTATGTATGTATGTATGTAAATATGTAAATATGTAAACGCTTTATTGTACCAAAAATAACAACAACAACAATAATAAAATAGGAATTAAACTGTGTACAAAGGCGGACTTATCCCACTTAGGGATCTCTTCCAGTCAACCTTAGAGTAACCGAAAGGACAAGTATAATGCGTTTAGTACCAAATTTGATAAAGAAATGTACCTACTTTTAACTTGATAACTAAGTTGGTCCTTGTTTGAGTGTGAGGTTGTGAATTGTAAGGCAATGACTACACTACCATAACAAACGACTTTATTTGGCTGCTGACCAGCCTCAACTGCTCTTCCAGATGAGTAGGTCTTAGGATGAACGTAGATAAGACGAAAGTCATGTCCAACTTACACGTTGACCTAAGACCGGTGATCGTCGAAAATATCCATATCGAAGTGGTTCAGGAGTACTACCTAGGACAGATAATACAGTTGGGTTGGAACAATTTCGATAGGGAAGCTGAAATCCAATTGGGGTGGGCAGCTTTTGGAAAACAGCGTCAATGTCTTCACGTCGCCTATTCCACAATGCTTAAAGACAAAAGTCTTTAATCAGTGCGTCCTGCCTGTCATGACCTACGGTGTAGAATCGTGGACACTGACGGTGGGCCTGATCCACAAGTTCCAAGTCGCTCAGCGAGCTATGGAGAGGGCTATGCTCGGGGTTTCTTTGAAGAATATGATTCGTAATGTGAAGATCCGAGGAAGAACGAAAGTCACCGACATAGCCGAAAGGATTAACAAGCTGAAGTGGCAGTGGGCGGGCCACATATGCCGCAGAACTGACGGCCGTTGGGGCAGACGAATTCTGAAGTGGAGACCGCGGATCGGCACTCGCAGGGTAGGACGCCCCGCCAGGTGGACCGACGACCTGAAGAAGGTGGTCGGTAGCGGCTGGATGTGGAGGACGGAGGACCGGGTGTGGTGGCGTTCATTGGGGAAGGCCTATGTCCAGCAGTGGACTTCTAGGGGCTGACATGATGATGATGATGACTTCACTAGCCCGATTTTGCTTTGGTTCCGGCTTGATCTCGATCCTGTAGTCCGGTTTCGATCCATTTTCAAACCTAAAGTTTTAAGATGCCTTATTATTTTAAGATGCGTGTATCGATCAAATGAATTATTGAAGCTGAGCGGAATAGATCTAGTAATATAACGAAATGCTATAAAATATATGACAAAGCACTAAAACGGCCTTTTTTAAAAATATTACAAAATAAAGGAATTATATATACACATAAAATTGCCGTGTGGTTTCCGGTAGAGTAGAATAGGACCACTCCAACTCTTCCCGTGGATGTCGTACAAGGCGACTAAGGGAATAAATTATAAAACATCAATCAGGCCTCCCCAACCCGTCTGGCCAGCGCGGAGAGTGTAGGCCAAATCCTCCGTCTGTCTCCTGCAGATGAGAGAGGGTTGTACTCCTGCAGTGGAGACAAAAATAACCTAATGATGATACCTATAAAAAAAATAGTATTCGTACGTAAAAAAATAATAATGTCAATGTTTTTAGTACATCTACGAGTATATACTTATTTATAAAATAAAATAAATAGCTGAAACAAATTTCTTTGGAACTAAGCTCAACTTTTTGTATCATCTTCTTTTCTTTGTATTTTTTTCCTTGAATTTTATTCTATACAATATCATTAAAAAATCATTCATCCGTTAGGGAAACTTCTATATGTGTATCCACTTTAAAAAACAATATATTAACAAAAAAAACTGCTGTAAAACCGATACCCTTATCACCGTTCCATCCACTCATATTATATTTTTTTATTTTGTTGGTAGCTTTGTAATGTTTGAATATGAACATATTCGGTACACACCGGTCGTTATTCGTTGTACAATAATACCTCATGCGGTCTTGTGTCACATTAGCACAAAACTCAATTTTCATTGCACGAACTATACTTTATAATAAATTGAGGCATCTAGTGAGACAGACAGGATATTCCTAGTCATTATTTATGCCATTACAATCCATCGGTACATCCGACGCCTTGGCACACTTGCCAGACTGGCAGATTGAGGGGTTTCACCATAACATAGGTACAGTAATCGTCCGACGATTTATGCACAATCGAGCAGCTACCATTATTTCTGGCGTGTTATTAATCAAACGATTATGAAGTGTGGCGGCATCCTACTAATATTATAAATGCGAAAGTTTGGATATTTGGATGCTTGGATGTTGTTACTCTATCACGCTTCAACCACTAGACGGATCGGGACGAAACTTACCACACATATAGGTTAGGTCCTGGAATAGGACATAGGATAGTTTTTCTCCCGAAAAAAACTTCTCATTCCTAAGGGAAACCAAATTAATCGTTAAAAGCAGCGAAGATGTGTAAATCTCGAAACCTATGCGGACGAAGTCGCGGGCAAAAGTACGTTTATAATGACAAGAGTTTAAACCCTGGCCTGTGCAGTTTTTCTCAACTTAAATAGTATTTTTGCAATTGAAACATAATGGTTATGGGGGTTATATTTCGCACGCGTATCGTAATGGCTAATTATATTTAGTTCAGAGTCGGCCCTAGTCCCCAAAAAAAATGCTAAATGCTTATTCGTGATGAAGTACATAGAGACTGAAGATAACCAACATAATAAAAATAATCTGTCCAGTAACAAGTTAGATTTTTAATTTGTAAAAAATATATTTATTGCACTTTTTGCTGCCTCTGGGACACCCCTGGATTAGTTGCACACGGTCCTTTGTATACGAACCGGTAAGCGCGGGTAGTTTTTTTTATGGCGTATTTAAGGAAATTTTATCCAGCCTAGTTGTTGGTAACTAGCGGACTAATAAATCATAGTGAAGGCGTTCAGAGCGCTTGAAACTTTAAGGCAAAGATTCTTTGCCTAGCTAGACCGAATCAAAAGAAGAAACAGTAGTCGCTGATTGGTTAACTAAACGGTGAAGATAATTACTATTACAACGACCTCCGTGGCGGAACGGATAGCTCTCGGACTGCCACGCCGGAGGTTGCGGGTTCGAATGCCGCTAGAGGCAAATGTTCGTGTGATGAATATGAATGTTTGTACCCAAGTCTTGGATGTTTATATATTTATTTAAGTATGTCTATCTGTCTATTACTAGATAACTAGTAACCATACCACAGGCTCTGCCTAGTTTGGGACTGGATAATTGGTGTGAATGTCTGAGATATTTATTTATTATTTATTTATTTATATTGTACTTATAGTTATTATGAGGAAGAAATCTCTTTTGTTATGATACTTTTTTTAATGAGATTTTATTTTATTTTTAGTCACACATTTTTAGCATTAGGCCACCAAGTAGCTATGTCAGTTTGAATTGTTTGGATATCTTAATTAGTTATAGAATAATCGGCTGGTGACACTGTTCTGTTGAACACTGCACTAAGTGGCGATGCATCGTCTCTGCTTACCCCTCTGGGACTAGGGCGTGAGCTGTTACACTGTTCTGATCCAACTGCATATGAAATATTTATCTGTTATGGGTACTGTGATAATTTATTGCGTTGTACGAAAAACGGGTATTGCATATTATTTACTAACAGTCTCAAGCGGTGAAGAAAAATATCGTGAGGAAACCCGCACATCTGTGGTAATCAGTTTGTGTAACCTACAGGTGTAAAACGCAGGGCCCATGTTGCACCACGTATACTAGCAGTTACTTCAGCTACACATAATAAAAATAAAATAGAAATAGACTTTATTACTGTCTTTCGTGGCAGTTTTCGGTATCTAGCCACATAGTGCTGGAACAACCTGCCGCCCCCCGTGCGTGAGCAAAATACAAAACGTGGTTTCAAATTGCAAAACCGCTCATTTTTGATAACTACACAAAAATCTGTTCCCTGAGTTGGTTTCTTTGGTTTTTCACTCACTAAACTACTTCGTAAAATTTAGTCTTAAGTTAACATGAAAACACATTACACAGTTTAACTCAATGCACCTCTTCAACATTATACGTATATGGCAGTACATTTTATTTTTATTAATTCAGCTATACACAATGCCCTTATTTCTACTAATTTACAAACTTAAATTATATATATTTAATATTATTATGAACGCCAATACATTGACAGCCCTCTAAGCACAATTTATAAACTAAATCTTTGAAGTCACTTGACCTGGTGCTGACAGAATACCAGCGCTGGAGTTCACGTAGCGTGCTGCAGCATTATGCTGAGTCAGCGCCATTTTGTTGCTGCTACACATAGGTACCTTGATTATTTTTAAATTGTAATTTATTAATTCGGTTCTGTTTATTTCTCATGTATGTGTGTGTCGTAGCTATGAATAAATGACTTCTATTCTATTCTATTATTCAATTCTATTATATTCTACTGAAGTATTTTCTTACTTAAATCTAATTACCAGGTGATCCTATACCTTCAACAGAAAGTAACCCCTGAGTATGACGACTCTCTTCCGTATTACTTTAAGCTTACTTAATTCAGCTAAACCACCGTAGTAGCCTAGTTGGTTGAGCACTTGCCTCACATTCGTGAGGTCGTAGGTTTTAAACCCCGCAAGTACCAAAGAGTTTTCCAAACTTAAGTACGGTTTATTCATAACACCACAGGCTTTTAGGTGAAGGAAAACATCGATAAACATTGTGAGGAAACCTGCATATGCCAAAGAATTTTTTTTAAGGCGTATGTGATCGAATCGGCTTGGGGTACCGTTTTGTGAACACGGGTTTGACACAAAAGATCCAAAGGGAGAAGGGGATCCAAAGACCTCACTCTTTGTCAATAATATATTGCATATTTTTTATTATATCCTACTTAATATTATAAACGCGAAAGTTTGTAAGTATGGATGGATGTTTGTTACTCTTTCACGTAAAAACTACTTAATGAAATTTAATGAAACTTTACAATAATATAGCTTATACATCAGAATAACACATAGGCTACAATTTATAAAGATATTGTGTGAATTGTCCGAAATATCAAATAAGTAGGAAAAAATCTACCATCTGCGAGCTATTCTGGCGTGCGCCATACATTTTTTAATTTTAATGTCATAATGTTAGTTCTTTTCTACGCCACGCTAATATAAGCCACTCGAAATACTAATCCTGCGCAGACGAAGTCGCGGGCACCAGCTAGTATATCATATTATGTATAGGGTATTTAAGATATAATAGGTACAGGCGCCTACTGCTTCTCTATGATCTTTTGTCTACACCCCAGGTTAGCTGGAAGAATTTTTTTTGAAATAAGCTCATCCTTTAGTATAATTTTCTTTTCTTTGTGTTGTTCTTGTATGTTTGTGTGTATAATAAAGTATTAAACAAATAAAAAAGGGTCTATGTGTCGCCAGGTCTTCCTGCCTTCTTACGAAAATAATAATATTCAGCGAAAGTACGAACTTGTTGAAGTTCGATTACGTCATAAAGATGGAAGTTTATTATGCAAGTTGCACGTGGTTTATGGTATTTATCGATGGTGCAAGCGAAAAGCAAGGGCGGGTTTGATTATCAACCTTGTAGAATAGCGCTGCCAACTTTTCTTAATGAAAACTTGCTGACAGTCCTCCAAAGGAGCCCTAGAACGTCGCTAAATAGCTCAATAGTCGTTACTAAAAAACGCTAAAGTGCCAAATTCTTAATATTTTATATTCATAATAATTAAAACAGTTTTAGTTTTCTGTAATATATAGGTACACATATACATACATACATAATGCTCACACCCTGGTCCCAGAGGGGTAGGCAGAGACGATGTATCGCCACTTTGCGCGATTCTATGTAGTTTTTTAATAACTCATTAAAAATACATCATATTGCCGGGTCATTCAGACAACACAGACAAAAGTCACAAAAAGTCTTTACAATATTTTGCCGCTCCTGATTTATAAACCGTAAGCACTTTGCAATGACGTAAAGCGGTACATTTGCCTGATGCATTCCACTTGCAACTGTTTAGTTGTCGTTCTTTCCTTTGTTTTTCCATCTTCTTCTTCTCTGTCGTTCCCTCACTGCTGAGGATCGCGACCGTATAAAACGCGCCTCCACGCATAGCGGTCATTGGCCAGCCGCACTGCTTTATATAAGGATCCGCCAGCCACCCTCCTCACGGGGTCTGACCACCTCGTCGGAGCTCGTCCTCTGGCACGTCTGCCCTCCACTTGTTAAGATAAGATAAGATAAAATTTATTGTTAAAATTGTGGTTTACAAATGTAGGTCTTACAAAAAATAAATAAATCCTCACAATCTACCCTTTGGGGCATACAATAATTAAAAGTTTTATAAAATTTATTCTACATTTCAATATTTAAAATTACAATTTTATACAATATAAGTTATTTAAAATTAATCAATATGTCAAAGTAGTAATAGCGTGTTATTTTACAATTTATAGTCAAAAAAATCTTTTAAATCATAAAAACACCTACTCAGCAGCCTTTTTTTTAGTGCTTTGTCCCAGGAAGATGAGCTTCTCCAGGTCATGCTTAGGAGATCGCTCTCGATCGAGACGTCAAATGGGTCTGGGTACCGCGTCTCTATGGATAACAGAAAAAACACTAGATCCAGACCATTCGACGAAGATTTTTTTCTGATTTCGAAATTGCAATAACAAAAGTTTTACATCGGTACAGCGTTTCCAAATTTGCGTCGATATTGAAATAAATGGAAGTATCTAACGAAATGGATTGATATTTTTCAAATACTCCTCGAACTGAATTATCACCGTTTTTAGTTGAATTATCATCATTTCTAAATTCTGTAAACCAGTACGAACAGAGGAAACTTAATTAACTGGTGTCCTTATATTTTTATTTAAGCCAAAGTCATTTATTATATATGAATACACTTGGTACATTTATACACGTAATTTTTTTACGGATTACCTCTACCTAGGTATTAGCGCTGTGAAGAAGAAACGGTGCAACAAACTTCACGCAACACATTGTTAAAATCAAGTTTGTTTACAATTGTATAAAGATTGTGCGATGCTTAATCAACGTTCGTAGTAGGCATCTTTGTCATTCAAATAAAGACCCCACTTATCTGTTGATGCATTGTGGCATTTGTGTATTAGTATATATACTAATACACAAATGCCACAATGCATTTTAACGGAAATTCCGAATATTATTTATTTCACATATGGAGATTGTAATGTAATTAAAGATAAATACCTAACAGTGGAGCTCTTCCGTACAAATTCCAAAATAGTTGAATTTTAAGTGAATCAACAAAGAAATAAAAATGGTTAAAACCGTGATGTCATAAGCGGAACGGTCCAAATCCTGTGCAACGCAATAATAGCAAGTCTTTTCTGTATTCCGGGTTCCGACGTTAGTTTATAATCAAACTGCTACGTGTAACTATAAGCTGCGATATAAAGTAAACGTAGTACATTTTAGTATGTCGTGTGGTTTCCGGTAGAGTAGAATAGGACCACTCCAACTTTTCCCGTGGATGTCGTACAAGGCGACTAAGGGAATACATTATAAAACATCAATCAGGCCTCCCCAACCCGTCTGGCCAGCGCGGGGAGTGTAGGCCAAATCCTCCGCCTGTCTCCGGCAGATGAGAGAGGGTTGTGCTCCTGCAGTGGAGACAAAAATAACCTGATGATGATGACATTACTGAGGCCGATATCGTAAATTTTTGTTTGTAATGCAAAATATTTGGAATATTTTAATGATAATATCAGCCTTGAGACGTCCACGCTGGACATAGGCCTTCCCCAATGAAAGCACCATGCCCGGTCCACTGCTCTGCTCCGTATCCCAGCTGCTTCCGGCCACCTTCTTCAGGTCGTCGGTCCATCTGTCGGCAAGGCGTCCCATCTAGCGCTTGCCGATCCACGGTCTCAACTCCACAACTCTTCTGCCTTAATGGATGTGGCCCGCCCACTGCCACTTAAGCTTACTAATCCTTTCGCGCGCTGGGTGCAGCTAGCCCCACATTAATTTACACATACACATAAATGTGTACGAACAGGCCTGGATCTCTTCGATTGTATGGAGTGCCGGGGGGTGGGATTGGCCTATGTCCAACGGTGTCCTAGTGGAGGCTGATGATGATGAGATTAGACAGTGCGTGGAGTCGTTACGCTGTCCCGTACCACTGGTGCAACTATCGAATCCAGTAAACTCGCTGGTGTTGCAACACCGGTCTTGACACGGCGTCGCACGGTCGCGACGGTCGGTCGCTCGACGCTTTTCGCAACTCCTAATTAATGGACAGACCGCATTCCCGCACGCGATAGTCGCTTCAAAGTCGAATCCTCGATGCCACGTGCCGAAATCTTCTCATGTGTATAAGATCATGACTACGCTCACTAATCCGCGTGCTAGCGTGATTATTATGGCACATCCCCCAGCGGAGAGCCTACCAATAGTAGCATATTGTCTGAGCCGCGCAGATGTCGAATAAACTGCCGACGGTCATTCGACATCAAAAAAACATCATCAAAAACTTATATTTTTTACTAATTTATTTATTTTACATACTTATATGTAAAGTAGTTTAGGTATTTTGTTATTATGTAGTCTATTGTGCACTTATTTGGCCCCCCTCGCTCTTAGTGCCTTGTCTCACACACTGTAAGGTTGACTGAAATAGATCTCTTTTAGATATAAGCTCGCCTTTGTACACAAAATAACTGTATTTAGTTTTAAAATGTGCAATAAAAATATCATCGGGAGACTTGTTCAGCAGTGGCCATATTTTAGCAGATGATGGGACTGAGAGATGAATGCCGTAGAATTTTAATCTTTGATTTGACGCTTCGTTCTGCATGCCTATCCCGTGATATATATAGCGTGAAGGTATATAATGTATGTTGGTCGTATTCATCATCAGGTTATTTTTGTCTCCACTGCAGGAGCACAACCCTCTCTTCTGCCGGGGACAGACGGAGGATTTGGCCTATACTCCCCGCGCTTGCCCGACGGGCCTGATTGATGTTTTATAATGTATTCCCTTAGTCGCCTTGTACGACATCCACGGGAAGAGTTGGAGTGGTCCTATTCTACTCTACCAGAAACCACCAGGCAGAGAAACCACACGGCAGACCAGATGGTCGTATTACCCTTACCAATTGTCGCCATCTGAATAGATTGACGTCACACCGAAGGGAAATTTCCTTTAGCTTAAAATTTATGGCAATATATTTATGACCGTTAATTTTGATCGTAAATACATAACACTTAATTATAATTGCTAAATACAGTAGCTGGTGAAAGATACTATCGTGGTAACAGCTAAAGGTCACACAAAATGCTGACAGTCAGCTGTTTCAGTCTGAGACATACAGATGTTTTTATGTATGTATGTCAGTGTATGCAATTGTAATTTATTACGATTTCAAACATCACGTTGACCGTTGTTTGTGATGTAAAAAAGATTTTTTGTTGTAAAGGTTATAGCGTAGACTTCGATTTCAATATATCTTGTAGGTTGACTTTAGAACAAGAAATAGACTTGAAGATCTACTAGCTGTTGCCCGCGACGTCGTCCGCGTGGACAACTTAACATCACAAATTATTATGTATTTCTCGTAGGAATGGGATGTTTTTTCTGGATAAAAACTATCCTATGTACTATTCCAGGACCTAACCTATATGTGTACCAAGTTTCGTCCCGATCCGTCCAGTGGTTGAAGCGTGATTGAGTAACAAACATCCAAATATCCAGACTTTCGCATTTATAATATTAGTAGGAATGATCATCATCATCAGGTTATTTTTGTCTCCACTGCAGGAGCACAACCCTCTCGTCTGCCGGAGACAGACGGAGGATTTGGCCTACACTCCCCGCGCTGGCCAGACGGGTTGTGGAGGCCTGATTGATGTTTTATAATGTAACGGATGCCCAGTTAAAACTATCAATACTGAATTGCATTGGTGAGTGAGGTAGAATTTAAAACAGTTTTTACTAAATGTAATAGTATGGAGTATGCCCTCTGGTCAGACGCTGTATCGACGTGTATGATGAACTGATGATAGACTTAAAATTCCAGAATATTATTGGCACCACAAGAAGACGCTAGTAGGTTCCCCTCGGGATAGAGCCTTAGGCCGGTTATTTGAAATGTAAAACTGATGCTATGGGCAGATGCTGCTATCTTACATGCAACTTCTGCAAGATGTATGAAATAAGAACTTTTGATTATGAAACAAGTTACATAGACGATAGCTGCTGTATCAACTGAACCAATCAGTTTAGGTAAGAAAAACTGTCACCTTTGAGCTTAAAAAGCGCTAACGAAATCCGAACCCCCCCCACCCCCCTGGTAACCTTTGAGCTTAAAAAGCGCTAACGAAAACCGACCCCCCCCCCTCGCCCCGACCATGCGTGGTATTTTAAATACCCCCTCCCCCTGAACGGGTCACGTAGTATGGGTACGTTCCCTTCCATCTTCCTTCACATCCAACTCATTGCCCAATTATAAACTCTTGCGCACTTCCCGCATCGCTCGGCTCGCGGGCTCCGACAATTGACACTTGCACTGTCACGACTTTCGTTACGTCACTCGCAACCTGCCGGCGACGTCTTTGTGGTCGAACACAATGAATACTGTTACTAATAAAATAATACTTTGACTGCCTCTGGCCTAGTGCCTAGTCATTAGACTCGATCGCAAGAAATCGTGGGTTCGATTATAACAATAATTTATTTCCTTGAATTAACACCGAAGGTGACATAATGTCAAAAAGATGGGACTGTCAGAGACTGTCTGTTGTTGAGCCTGTGGAGAGGACAGCGAAACGGTGAAACACCTGCTGTGTGAATGCAATGCACTAGCTGCAAGGCGAATGAGTGTCCTGGGTGTGGCTTATCCAGAACCCAAGGACTACAGGCTTCTGCCCCTTAGCTGCATAATAGATTTTATGCAACGAACTGTGGGGGACGGAAGCACAGCATATACAAAGGGGCTGACACAAAAGATCCCACAGGGTCGACGTGACATGCCTGGCCCCCAAGATAAGATAAGACATATGTTCAAAATAATGACATATACCAAGAATTACTGACGATTAAGTACAGATCTAAAGATTTTCCCACGAATTTGGGCTAATATAACAACAAACTTGACTAAACCCATAAAATAGTTATTAATTGCCAATATCTTTGACAAATTACAACTATTTCGGCTCGAACTCGGACATACCTGTCAATTTGTTACAATAAATGCTCTAAAATAATAGCTCTATTCCAAATCGATCGACTGGAGGCCTTAGTCATCAATAACTACTACTGGCACAGTATAAATATTTGGTACTATACCGGAAAGCTTGATAAAATAACAGTTTTTCCAAAAAAGTTTCACTATGTAGAATTTATTAGTGGATTTTATTATAAAACGCTTGAAATTTTCGAAAAGTAGCATTTAAAAATTGTCCATTGCGAGACACAAATAAAAGTGTTGTTTGAGGATTAATTAGTTTTATATTGCAAAATAGAGAAAACAGTACATGTGATGACTTTCATGGAATTGATTTGAATGACAGCTAGCTTAGGCTAGCTTTTGACGTGTGAGGGCGCCACCGTCGTTGCGCTCCGTTTCGTGCAGTAGACGATGCGTAGACAAAAATAATAATATATATTCAAAAATGCAAATATTGACACGTCTCTAGTCATTAGATAATATTTTATTGGCTTTTGATTATGTACCTACCCAGTCAGTCGGTCATTCGAGATAGTACGTCGGTGACATCCTTTAAAACTAAACTAAACTAAAAGAGCACTATCTGTCTCACTCAGTATATGATATGTATGTATTTATGTAAGTATGTTTATTATAGTTATTATTATTTATTATATATATAGTTCAGGTATTTAGTTATTATGTAGTCTATTATGCACTTATTTTGCCCCCACCCCCTCGCTCTTACTGCCTTGTCTCACACCCTGTAAGGTTGGCTGGAAGAGATCTCTTTTAGAGATAAGCTCACCTTTGTACACAACATTTATTACTGTATTTAGTTTTAAGATGTACAATAAAGAATATATAATCAAATGGTTTTTATTCTTTGTGAACCAAAAATAATGCAACGAAATAAAATGCGTGTTAATGAAGCCATTTACGAAAAATTATTTTCAATCTATTTAATAGTAACAGTAGTTATTTTATTGGTGCAGGTATGTTATTAATTATTATATATTGTTCTAGACCCATTGCGTAACAGTTTTTTTGAAAGCACGTGATCCTAGGGCTGAAACATATAGTACTCAGAGAAAAAAATAAGTAGCCCTCCTACTTACGTAAGGATAAAAATATACCACTTTTACATAAGTAGCCGCCCCCATTATTAAGTAGTTTGGTTACTTAGTAATGTGGCTGGCTACTGAATCAGTTGTACGTGACACCATTTATAATGGGGGCGGCTACTTATGTAATAGTGGTATATTTTTATCCTTACGTATATTTTTTATGTACGTATGTTTATCTACATCCCTCCTCGCTATTTATCTGTAAATGATTGTTGAAACCATCTGGGAGTGCTTTTCGACTTTCATTGAAACCGCTAGGTGCTTACTAGTAATTGTGTTCCTACTAGAAGCTTACCTGCAACATGGTGCCATTGGCGACTAGCAAAATGTCGTACGACAAATTATATCTCGAATATTATTGACAAATAGCCTCATTAGTGCAAATAAAGCGAGTGTAAACAATAAAACGTACGTAACAGTAATAAATTATATCAAAACCATATTCTGAATGCCGCCCACAAACAAACTCAAGGTTTGAAAGCAGGTCGATAGAGTTACGAGTGTCTGTTTGTACCAGCATCATATCAAGCAGTTCTTCCATTACTTGGTTGATAAGAAACCAATTATCGCATATTAGAGACCTAATTAGATCAAGAAGATGCTTATAGAACAACGATGATGACTAGTTTAAAAACGACGCTATAACTACATTAAAAACAACGTTAGATCAAAACGATGCTGCTTAGTTAAAAACGATGCTAGCTAGATCAAAACGATGCTGTCTAGTTTAGAAATGATGCTGTAGCTAGATTAAAACAATACTGACTTGTTTAACTACACTAGCTAGATCAATGCCTAGTTTAAAAACGACGTTAGCTTAAGACGATGCTTGAAAACGATGCTAGCTAGATCAAAACGATACTGCTTTAAAAATGACGTTAGGTGCATAAGCTAATATTCCTAGTGTAAAATACACCCTAATTTGATGAAAACGATGCTGTCTAGTTTAAAAACGACGTCAGCTAGAATAAAACGACGCTGAGTAGTGATATTAAACTCAGGTTTTCACTTTCATTAGCAAGAAAATACAAGCCGAAAAACTTAGTGAAAAACGATTAGAAATGAGGTAACATTGTAAGTAACATTGCCTCTGCCTGATTTGGGGCGTATTAACGCACTTAATTTTATTCGACTTACCTCTTTGACGTTTAACGTAGAAGAAAGAATTAAATGATTTTCTTATCAACAAATACCTAGATTCTCTATTAATCTTAATTAGGTCAGGGACTAATGTCGAGGTTGTCCCTTGAACATCTATCGTAGATCTATATTGTTATTATTGAGCATTACTCAATAAGCACCAAATACATCCGTTTGTACTGCAATAAAGTCGTGCGTTGCCATAAATGTGAACGAATGATGCACAATAGAATTGATTGCATTTATAATGCTACAAGTAGGTATTCAATCTTTTACATTAGTACCTTACTAGATGTTGCCCGAATTCATCCGCGTCGAACTTAAACCCGTTGGGGTCAAATAAAAAAAGAAACCTTTTTCAATTGACAAACCTAATCTAGTTTCTTTCACTATTTATTGTCTCTATAAATAATGTGCACTGCTGTCTTTCTATCTACTTTGACTTGTCTCTTTCACCCAAAGATTTACTGGAAGAAATCTCTTACAGAGTTAAGTTCACCTTTGTGCATCATATGTTTAAATGAGTTGTGTGACTTGTATCTGTGTACAATCTTACCATCCTATCATTCCTACTAATGTTATAAATGTGAAAGTTTGGATGTTTGGATGTTTGTTACTCACTCACGCTTCAACCACTGGACGGACCGTGATGAAACTTGGCACACTTATAGGTTAGTTCCTGGAATAGCACATAGGATAGTTTTGATCTCGAAAAAACATTCCATGTCTACGGGAAAATATAATAATTTGGGATTTTAAGTTGTCCACGCGGACGAAGTCGCGGGCAACAGCTAGTAAAGTATAAATAAATAAAAACAAGTAAGAATAAAAATGTGAGATATAATTTAGCATACATTTGAATCTAATTAATTATGTCAATGAGTTTTGAAGAACCTCTTCACAACTATAAAATGACTTCTTGACAAGCCAGGCGCAAAGCCTCTTTTTAAATCTTGGCAGACTAAGAGATCAGGTGATCTCAGTTGGAAGCCGGTTGTATACAGTGGGACCCATTATCTGTACCGTCTTTGCGTGCTTTACCACGGTGTGAGTAATATAGCGGCTTGCCGTGTGGTTTCCGGTAGAGTAGAATAGGACCACTCCAACTCTTCCCGTGGATGTCGTACAAGGCGACTATGGGAATACATTACAAAACATCAATCAGGCCTCCCCAACCCGTCTGGCCAGCGCGGGGAGTGTAGGCCAAATCCTCCGTCTGCCTCCGGCAGATGAGAGAGGGTTGTGCTCCTGCAGTGGAGACAAAAATAACCTGATGATGAGTAATATGGGCGAAGCCTGTTCACGTCTTATCTATGGAATATAAGAAACTTGCTGTTTGTTGCCCAGGCGCTCAGCCCCCAGGCCTCTTGGATTCGCGGTGAGTGTAATATTACTATTGAGTTTTCTGGATCTACGAGTATCTGTAACTTGTAACTAAGGTCGTAGTTTTATGGATGCGTCTATGTGTCAGCTTAATTTGTTGTAGTCTAATCTTTATCTACGGCAGCGATTCTCTCATGTTCTTGACCGATTTCGCATAATGCATTGTCTTTTTGTAGCTGTGTGCGCGTCTGTCAATTATTTTAGAAGGTTCCTTTGTGATTCGTGTTAGAATTATTTCATTGTTGCATTGTTATACTTTGTTGAGGTTTTTCGTGAAGGCGACATAGACAGTCTTAATTTCACCACGCTGGGTATGTTTTGGGAGAGCGCCGGAGGTTTTGGGTTTTGTATCCATAAGGGACAGATACAAAGGACTTTGTACAAAGTTGGTCGTGGTATGGGTGACATCATCATCAGGTTATTTTGGTCTCCACTGCAGGAGCACAACCCTCTCTCATCTGCCGGAGACAGACGGAGGATTTGGCTTACACTCCCCGCGCTGGCCAGACGGGTTGGGGAGGCCTGAGTGATGTTTTATAATATATTCCCTAAGTCGCCTTGTACGACATCCACGGGAAGAGTTGGAGTGGTCCTATTCTACTGTACCGGATACCACATGGGTGACATAACACGACCTATTGCTGTCAGAACCTACAGGAAGTCCTCGAAGCAAATGTTGTTCTTTTCACAACCAGGTAATCGGTAATCGAACCTGGTACACACAGACAGGTGATCTACCTACTCTACTAATTTGGTCATTAATATCCATACATGTTTGTGTTTTTTTGTTTGTTTGTTTGTTTGTTTGTTTGTTTGTTTGTTTGTTTGTTTGTTTGTTTGTTTGTTTGTTTGTTTGTTTGTTCGTTTGTTCGTTTGTTTGTATAAGTAATATGAAAATTAGTTTAAAGGTTTATTCGCATCAATTAGTGCAGTCACAGTACCGGATTCGTTCCGTCTCAGTGTTTTTTAAATGTGCCAAATTTAGTTCTTGATGCAATAGCGTAAGGTATATTTTAAGAACTTTCTTAAATTTCATGGAACTGAACTGACACTGCACTGAAGGACCACTGATGCATAACTGTCGGATCAAGGACTGCATTTGAAATATGACACATTATTTCTTAACCCAACTAAACAAGACTGACTCATGCAGGACAAGGGCGGCACTGATATGTATATCAACCTTAATGCGTTTGACATCAGTTTTGAGATGAAGGATCCGTTTTTCATAAAACTCTTGGTATTTATTTAAATGACTGGCTGATAAATCACAATGATTATGTTTTCGCCATTGCTGCTTTTTGTCGATTTACGGAGACCTCAGATAAAGTAGTTTATAATCTAAGATAGATACGATCTATCTGTACTACTCTATCTCTCTTAGGGATACTTAGGGAACTCACCATCGTCACTTACCATCATGTGATGCGCAAACCCATCAACAATAAAAATAAAAAATAAAATACTCTAGTTATTTGACGTTTTAGAAAAGCTACCAGCTTCTATATTTACTTATGCGAAATTAACGAGTTTAAGCGCTATTTTAATCGAATTTTATTTTGTGATATTATGTTATTGGGTAAGGTCCCCTTTCCCATCAGTATCCCCCTTTTATTATCGGTTCAGCAGGTATCCTATTTTATATAAAAATACTTGTAATTTACAATCGTATTGTTTAATTTTTCTTTAGTCTCTGTGTTGTTTAAAAACTACATTTTTAATGAAATAAATTAACTAATTTAATAAACGAGTCTACCTATTTTTTTTAATTTGTTTATTTTGCCAAGGTAAAACTAAGATAATTTGCTAACTCTGAAGTATGTCCGTATTTTATATCTAATTACCTAATTAGTATAAAGTGGAAGTTATTTATAGCTGACTATTAACGTACTTATGTTCAAATCCGTTATTTTAATGAAAATGTTATTTCGAAATTGCCAATTGCGGGCTTTTTATTGCTCATTCGTATGATATTTATATAATGATATTAAAATGCAGTTTTAATGCTTCGATTTCATAATTTTTAATTTAAAACCAATCAATAAGTTTTACGAGAGTTTATCTTATTTTATAGTAAGTGTTATATTACATACATACGGACCTTTAAATCGGACGATTTAGAATTAACGCTGTTCTACCACAATATAATTTTTTGAATTCCCTATATTTTATCAATTCTTAATCGTTTGACAAACACTTAAGTTGTTAAAGCTGTATAACTGCTTTGTGCTTATGATGAAATTTTGTATAAATAATATAAAAATCTTAAAAATATATAATGACCTTATAAAGTGCACTGGGCTAAATGCAGCTAGGAGGAAAATGTAGCCACAATATTTTATAACTCTAACTGGATGGATTTTATAATAAGTAATGGTGAAGTAAACAGTGATTTTCTCCATTCGTAGATATAAAGTTTATTCTTAACTCCATATGCCCTTAGTTGCCCTCTCTTCATTTTACTTCATTCCGTAAAAAATATTACAAAAAGTTCAAGGTCATCTGTTTGATTATTTCCTGGCAATGAATTAAAACCATATAATCCGTGTCAGCATAATCATGGGTTATTTTAACCACAGTAAAATTGAGAGATATTAAGCAATAATTCATCAAACGTATCGACTGTATGTCCCACTCCAAACATTAGCTTCCGAAACTATATCAATTATTTAATAATGGCCTTTTGGTTATATTCGTATTTAAATTAATACCAACAATTATTGTTTCGTAATCGGTAGTCGGGTGATAAGAGTTCAATAAAACATTGTAAAGTTCAGGCATTGTAAAGTATAGTAGGGTTCCGTCTGTATAAAAAATTTAATTCTAACTTTATTAAGTTTCATTTAAGTTGAAGAACAGTGAAGCCGTACAATTGTAGCCGTAGCAATGACCAATCGTGTGGAGTCAGAGTGGACTATCCTTCAACAGTACTTACAAACCACTGCCGAGCAGAGGGGCGAATGATAGTCCACTATTCGAGCCCAGCCATAACAAAATTTTGGTCGCAATTTTATATTTAAGGACAATAATTATTCTTTGTTTGGGAAAGCCAAGAGTTATTCACTTGTAGGGTTAGTTGTTTTTTTCAATTTCTTTTTCAGTTTGTCGCAAATTATACTAAAATGCTAATGTAAAGAGTTCAAAATCATACATCTTCCTAATAATATATATATATTATCTCTATTCATTTATATTAACTAGTCTGTTTTACGAGAAATTAAAAAAGAAACTCTCACCTCTGTGCGATTCACACAGGAGGAAGTTATTAAAGTTTTCGGGGTTTCCTATCAGAGGGAACCCCAAAATTAACTCTTAACGATTTATGTCGAAAGTTAAAACGTTTAATTGAACTTATACATTTATTATTTTCAATGTTATTGTTTATTTACATTTTAAATTATTAATATTACTATAATGAATAATAACTTTAACTTTGCAATAACAAATTCCTTTCAATTTATTTATTGTTTCTTATAAGTAATCAAAACAACTATAAATGTGACTTTTAAGTATAAAAATCTTAAGTTAGTCCTTCCATTCCAGGCTGCCAGTGCCCTCTTCACGTTGGACGGCGCTCGTGGTGAAGCTTTATCGAGGCGCCTGGCTCGAGGGGAGAAGAGAAGACGACGCTGCAGAGTTCTGCTGGCGGTTACAGCACTGCTGTTACTGCTGGCAGCTGTTGGGGCCGTCGAGCTGTTGATGTCACGGGGTCAGCGGGTCTTTGGGGCTGTTCTGCGCTGATTGGTCAGTTGAAATGTTTTAAGACATTAAAATGATGATGATGTTGTCTTGCCACTGACAGCTATTCATCATCATCAGCCCGAAAGAGTTCACTGTTGGACATAGACCTCTCCCAAGGTCACTGAACCCGATCCTCGGTTCTTCTCATCCAGTCACTGCCAGCCGCCTTACGCAGATCGTCGCTCCATCTAGCCAGGGGGCGTCCCACACTACGCTTGACAGCTATTAGGACCGTTAAATTGATTTTAGGTTGATTTGTCAGTAAAAATATCGAATGATAGAGCTCTGTTTGCTATGACAGCCTTTTAATGCTGCTGGAAGCTAATGGGGGCGTCAGAGCCGTGGTAGTCGGTTGGTTGTGCACTCGCCTCACGTTCATGAGGTCGTGGGTTCAAACCCCGCCCGTACCAATGAGTTTAATGAAACTTAAGTACGGTTTATTTATAATACCACAGGCTTTTCGGTGAAGGAAAACATCGTAAGGAAACCTGCATATGCCGAAGAAGAAATTCTAAGGCGTATGTGAAGTCCACCAAATCGGCTGGACAGATATTTGGCACAAAAGATCCTGAAGGGTCGAAGTGTCGCCAGGTCTTCCTGGTCCCCTGAGAAGATAAGATAAGATAAGATAATGGGGGCGTCAAGTTGCTGATGTCGCAGCGTCATCGTGTATTTGGGGCTGTTCTACGCTGAATAGTCAGTTTCTATTTGCTTCTGGTATATCCGTTGATCAGAGTGTATTTGGGGCTGTCCTCCGCGATTTATTTTCGGATGGCAAAGGTCTGATGGCCATAGCGGCAGCCGCTGACAGGTGTTGTGGCATTCAAGTTCCTAATATGGTTGGGTCAGTGGATATTAGAATACTTAGGGTCTAGCTGCAAGTTGGCAATATCAATACATAATTTATTTGTCACTAACCAGAACATATTCAGTCTAATGAATAAAATAGATAAATAAGTTATCAGTAATCAACACAGTTGTATATACTTTCTTCATTTTCAGATTCATGGGCCGCTGAATACTGAAAACGACGTCCCTATTCGGGTTTAGGTCTCAATTCTCATCATCGCCGTCCACTACTGGTTGGAGATCTAAATAATTTCAATGATTTTTTATACAAAGTTTGAGCACTTTATATTGTCATAAAATTAAAGAAAATTAGATCATGGGTAAAAATTAAAGTTTCCAATGTTGGTAAAAATATTTTGTTCTGTTTAGTAACTAATTTTTAAAAGTTAACGATTAATATAGTACATAATTCGGGATTCAGATGCACTACAGGTTTTTCGCTAGATCGTATATGTATAGTAGCCGTTTGAAAAGGTTCCCCATCTAAAGTCCATTTTTGTTTGCACTAGTGCAAGAAACAGTATTGCCAATATTTGATTAAATCTTTTTTTTCTTATGGGTTTACGCTTGACCTCAATCTCACCTGATGGTAAGTGACGATAAGGTCTAAGGTGGAGCGCGCTTACCCAGAAGATGCCTATCTTACGTTCTGTTTACTGATTCATCGACTCCATCCTGCAACATTACAGAAATGACACTTAACTTTCAACTTAGTTATCAAACAATTTTTTTTTTCTTCATTTAACAGTCTGTTTTGTGGCATAGTTTAAAAGGTGCCCGTGACATGTTGAAGGAATTAATTTGAAAACTGAAGAACCTTTTCATTCCATCTTAACAATACTGATTCTTGCATTGGTACAAGCAAAAATATACTTTATGATGGCGGACCTTCAATTTGAATTCCACTATCGAAATTTAAATATTTTTAGTACCTATTTTATAGTTTACTTTTAAGATTTAGGTAACTAATTAATCTCATGATCATCAGCCTGTAACGACCACTGTTGGACAAAGAACGAACCAGGCACAACGCAATACCGCATCTTAATGTAAAAACATACATTTAAATTACTACCTAGGTAGCTAATATTAACGAATTATGTAATATTTAATTAATAAGCTTCAATATTATTTTAAGTGTAATAATGGTTAAGTTATTAATCAGTATGTATAAGTTAATTTTAGTAACTACTTACTATTGTTTACTAAATGATTACATCTAGTTTGATAGTGGAATGCAAACCCGAACGGCTTTGCCAGCGAGAAAAAATAAGGACCATTAATAATTAAAATCTAAGCTGGTTTATATCATCATTTACACTTTATACATGACCTGACAAATGCGACTGTAGCATAATTTATTAAACTTTCTGTAGGTAATTCCAAAATATTTAAATAAATATATCATCTAATGTACAAAAATACAAATGGGATATAGACAAATATAGGACAATTTAGAAATATCCAGACCGTAATTTGTACCAATTGTACAAAGTTGTCTGTATCTAGTGCTAATCGAACCCACCCTTTCGTATGCTTTCTTACCATTTGGTAACCAAATTTCATGACTGGCTGCGAAATGAGAAATTAATTCCCATTCCGTGATCGATTACGGCATGGGAATACTTGGATGCTCGGGTCCAATGACCAAGCCAACGAAGCGATCAAAATTAAACTTGTAATGAAATTTTTGAATAACTTTATTGATGTTTTTACCTATTTCTGCTCTATTCTTAAGTTTTTATTCCCCAAATTGCACTTGTATTTCCACTATTATATTTGGGTAGGTAGTCGATCTTTTTCTCATTCCTTTTGTATTCATTTCATAGGTTTTGAATTAAACTGAAAATTTTCTTGAGGTTCTATTTATTTTACATGTGAACCCATGTGTATAGTTTTAGGTGCCATAAACTATATCCATATATTAAAATGAAATTTTTATTTAATGTTTGTGCCGAGTTCAAAAGGACTATTGAATGATATATCATCATATAATATCAGCCCTTAGACGTCCACTGTTGGACATAGGCCTGATGATATATAATGTACATTAATTTTATGTCTATATTGTTTGGGTAACTGCGTTCTGAAGCCATATACTATACTCCCTCGCACTCTCTATCTTCGTAAACTAGATTTACAGGTAAGCTTGAAATTATCGTCGCGTTTTCTCCCAGGCTACCAATCAAAGCGCGATGAAAAAGCTTACTTGAAGCTGAGCTTTTTATCGCCATTTTTATGAAACTGCAGTGTTGTATTGCCAAAGCAACATCGAGTAATAGAATAGAGAGGAATGTGAGAGAGCTTATTTTAGAGTTGACTTCAGAATCAGCCCAGAGTAATAAAATCGTTACACTTTCGAATTTAAATAGATTATCGTAATCGTTAGAAATATGGATAACTTATAATTACGATTAATTAATGTTTCTAAGGTGTTCCAATTATGAATATCAGTAATACATATATGTGATTTTTATATTGTGATTTAAACTTAGATATAATATATTTAATGTAAATATAACACTTAGTTACCTAAATATCGGAAAGGTACAAGGGCTAAAGCGCCACTTGAACGAAAATCAACAACTATCTCGAAAAATATATGGGCTGTATATATTTTGTTTTAACTGACGATTAAATAGCCCATTCTAACGAATTTTTTGAGTTTCATGAAACCAACCTTATAGAACAAGCTTTAAAGTTTATTTATTAAAAATGGCGCTTTAGCGGTTCTATCTTTCCATTATCGTTATTATAATATAACTGGTTTGATACGATAATTATATAATTGTGTTTATACTTCGTAATTAAACTATTTGGTATTATTTTAATGACTTTTATTATTTACAATGATTATACGTAACGACTTTTATGAAATAACTAGCTGTACCCGCGGCTCCGGTCGCGTGGACTACAGAATCTGCTTCCATTCTTACTCCCGCTCCCAGGTTAATATCTCAGGTTCTAAGTGGCGTATCAAGAAGAAACATGCACCAGGTTTTAAGTTAGACCACCAGCAAGACAACTGTGAAAACTGCATCAAATTTCATTCAGTAGTTTTTGCGTGATGAGGTAACAAACATACATACAGACAGACAGACAAAAATTTTAAAAACAGTTATTGTGGCTTCTATTGGCCCTATAAAGACCCCTCATACAAATTTTTCTAGAATATCTCCCATGTAAAGACATAGACCAGTTCAGTTTAATTATTTTAATTATATTTCAAATCACAACATAAAGTTGTTATATTATATCAGGTAGTCACAAAGTTCCGTCATATAAAATAAATATATCTTTAAAATAATAATTATTTTATTATTCGGCATAGATAACTCCGTCGATTTTCTGGTCTTGTTCGTCCATCGGCACTTCGTCTACCACTTGACAGTTGAATGCTACCGCTACCACCTGAGGACAAAAATTATGGCACTGAAATTTCCCATAAATATCTATTTTATTCATTTATTTAACAATTTATTGCATACACAAAAAAAAATAACAAAAGAAAGAAAAAAATACATGTACAAATGGTAATACTTATCTCTTTAAGAGATTTCTGCCAGCCTACCAGCGACAGAGAAAACTTCGTGAATGGGCAGCCACGGCTGAACATAGACATTCTGTAGCTGGCTATGGTTCCTGACATTTAAACTTCTTCCTCTATCTCTAAGAAGTTAAAAATTTTACCTTAGGGGCAGTCTCAGGGTTACTCCGTAGGTTGGCCAGAAATCTATCGTAGTAGCCTCCGCCGTGTCCGAGTCTCGCTCCTGAGCTGTTGAAGGCTACTCCCGGAGCTATAACTAGATCTAGCCCACCTGAAATGGTAGAATAACCCCTTATATCTTAAATGCATATCTATTGATATTTGTAATTATTTTATCTTGTATGTTTGACAATGCCATCTACCGCAGCTTAATGTTTATAACGTAGAAACTGGTCGCTCATTGCCATGTATTCCTAACGGTCGCGTTAACGCCAGCCATGCATAAATGTGAAACAAAATGTAAACAAAACAATGTCGACTTAGCCTCTAGGCCTCTAGAACTCTAGTTCTCAATGTCCCAATTGGTTGAAATAAATGAGTATGCGTATGAGTAAATGAAAGTAAATAATACGGTGATGGAAGTTAGAAGCGGCGTAAATTGTTTTAACTGTCTTTGTACAAAGCATGTGCTGTCACTCTGCATAAAATCTAAAGTTGTGCAAACTGCGATTGAGAACACTACTTCATGTGATAACAAGAAAAATAGGATTTAATTTAAATTCCTGGAAAAGAACCGATTCAGATTTAAAAAAAATAAGATGTAAGGTTTTGAATATGTTCTCTTTCAATGAGAACACTGTAACATGTCTGTTAAATAATAAAACATGCTGTCGAATTGAGAACCTCCTCTTTTGAAGGCGGTTAAAAATCAACCGCCTTTAATACGTTTTATATAATAAAGGCTCACAGCTGAGGGGAGGCCATATGTTTAACAGTACTCCATCCAGTTTCGTAGACTGGATGATGTAAAATGACAGAATTAAAAGAATTTAGAAAGGGCATCAAGCACAGTTTGTAAAGAGACCGTTCTCTCCAGAAAAATTCCCCCCAGTTGTACCACGCACCCCAAGCGACTGCGCGTGTTTCGATACAAACTATATCGATATCATCATAGTTTTGTCAAAAAATACTAAATATCCTCGCGCTCAAAACAGTGCACGGCTGGCAGTACGCATTACGAGGCTGACGCCACCCGCCGGCGGCGAGCGATCGACGCTTTTAGTTAGAAAGAGAAGCATTTAAGTTGTTGACATACGACGTTGTCCCTCTGTTGAGCTGAGTGCAGCTAACCCAAAAAAATTTTACACGCACAAAAACTGTGAAGCAATCAGGAGATCCGACGAAGAACGTAAGTCACCGACATAGCCGAAAGGCTTAGCAAGATGGAGTGGCAGTGGGTGGGGCACATGCCGCAGAACCGACGGGCGTTGGGGCAGCCGCGGATCGGCACTCGCAGGGAGAGACGCCCCGCCGCCAGGTGGCTGGATGCGGAGGGCGGAGGACCGGGGGTGGTGGTATTCATTGGGGAAGGCCTATGTTCAACAATGGACTTCTAGGGGCTGACATGATGATGATGACACAAAAACGTGTACGAACAGACTGCTGCGCTTGTAGTAGGTAATTAAATCTATTTGCTTGAATGGAGTATCCGTGATGTGGCTGTGTAGCGCGCGTCACCCACCCACATCGCCTTTCGTTTCGTAATATTCTATGTGAAAAACTTACCACCCTCCAAAGCCTCTTCCCTTTTCTGATCCTTCGAATGCTGCGCTATTCCATGCTTCGTCACAGCCATGTTCTGCTCATCCCCTGGCTGCACTCGAAGCATCTTCATCTGCCCACCCGCATACTGCGGTACAAAGGCAGCCGCTCCTCTTGCCTTGACGTGGGCTATTAAAGGTGCCGTGTCGATCTCGTCATCTGTGCTCATGAAGAGGGCGACTCGTTTTGACGATAAGTACCACGGGTGGTTGATAACCTGAAAATGTAAGGGGAAGGTAATCTTTAGTGCTTTTAGATTTCTGGATTTTGACTAAAATTAGTTAAATGAATAATTAAAGTATTCGATTCATTGACTAGACTATACAAGTGGTGTAATTGACGACCTCCGTGGCGGAACGGGTAGCTCTCGGACTACCATGCCGGAGGTTGCGGGTTCGAATCCCGCTAGGGGCAAATGTTCGTATGATGAATATGAATGTTTGTACCCAAGTCTTGGATGTTTGTATATTTATTTAAGTACTAGCTGTTGCCCGCGACTTCGTCCGCGTGGACAACTTAACATTACACATTCTTATGTATTACGTGTTACTAAATCCTAAAAGAAATCTATTAATCTGGTTATGCATTAAAAATATTAATATAAATAAAAAAACATACTATCCAATTGAGAACCTCCTTTTTTAAAGTCGGGTAAAAATTAGCGTTCCGGCGGCGGTTTCGCCCGTTGGACCACAGTTTTTTAGGTTTCCGTAGCCAAATGGCAAAAAACGGAACCCTTATGGATTCGTCATGTCTGTCTGTCTGTCCGTCCGTATGTCACAGCCACTTTATTCCGAAAAACTATAAGAACTTACTATTGAAACTTGGTCTTTCTGAAATTCTGTGAACCGCATTAAGATTTTCACACAAAAATAAAAAAAAAAAACATTAAATTTCGGGGGTTCCCCATACTTAGAACTGAAACTCAAAATTTTTTTTTTTCATCAAACCCATACGTGTGGATAGATCTTCAAAAATGATATTGAGGTTTCTAATATAATTTTTTTCTAAACTGAATAGTTTGCGCGAGAGACACTTCCAAAGTGGTAAAATGTGCCCCCCCCCTGTAAGAGAATGATAAAACTAAAAAAAATATATAACCCTTCATGGGCGAGTCCGACTCGCACTTGGCCGCTTTTTTTTAAATAAAGTTGAGATTTACATTTATCAATTAAAAGATTATCATATAATCAATAAAAAAATATATATTTTAATATTGTGCAAATTAGGTGATATTTCCTTCCCCCCCCCCCCTCCAATTTGTCCTTTCCATACCCTTTCTTTCTTTCCTTCTCCATCCCCTTCCCACAACGTTGAAAACCCTTTCCCCCACCCCTTCCCTCTCCCTACTCCTACCTCTCCCCCTTCCCTTAACCCACCCCTTCCTACACCCTTTATTTACCACTGCCCCCTCATCTTTCCTCTCTTACCCTAATCCCTCTATTCTTTTCCATCCGACTTCCTTCCCCTCCTTATGTTGCATATCCAATTAACTGTACAACAAAATGTCTGTCAAACTGCTGGACATGCCTTCCCCAATGAATACCACAACGCCCTACAGATCCAGCCGCTTCCGGCCACCATCTTCAGGTCGTCCATCCACCTGGCGGCAGGGCGTCCCACCTTGCGCGTGGGACGTCGCGTCCCACTCTAGAACCCGTCTGCCCCAACGGCCGTTCGGTACTACGACAGATGTGACCTGCCATTTCAGCTTACTAATTCTTTCGGCTATGTCGGTCACCTTCGTTATTCATAGGATCTCCTCATTACGAATCATGTCCCTCATAGAGACCCCGAGCATTGCCCTCTCTATAGCTCGCAGAGCCACTTGAATCTTTTGGATCAGGCCCACCATCAGTGTCCACGTCTCCGCGCTGTAATCATGACAGGCAGGACGCACTGATTAAAGATTTTTGTCTTTAAACATTGTGGAATAGGTGACGTAAAGACTTGACGCAGTTTTCCGAATACTGCCCACCCTAACTCGATTCTTCTGTCAGCTTTTGAAATTGATCCTACCCAACTATATTGTCTGTCCTAGGCAGACGTACTCCTGAACGGCTTCGATATTGACATTGTCGACGATCACCGGTCTAATACAGGGCCACTAATTATCGAATAGCGAACTTTTTGTATCGAGACTTGTGGAAATACCTGAAATACATCAGCTAAAATAAATCTATAAATGAGCTTTAAAACATCTCTGTCACTTTCTGTCAAGTTCTTGAGAGGACCAGTAATGTTGAACTACACTTTCATACAAATGATATGAAATGAGAGGTCAACTTGTATATCAGCATCCTGACATTTTATTGAGATATGACTTATACCAGTATGAGGCCCGAACTCAAAGCTATTAAACAGTGAAAACGCCGTCAAATTCTGTTCAGCAGTTTCCAAGATTAGCCCGTACATACATACAGACAGATAAGAAATTTTTAAATTATATTTTTGGACTCTACTGGTCTTCAGTAACGTCCGGGCAGTGAAATTTTTTTTTTAACTTTAATGTACAGATTCGCTTTTCTTTTGTTTTTTCTACTCTTTTATTATATGTATAGATGTGTATCCGTTATCTAGTAACCATAGCACAGGCTCTGCCTAGTTTGGGACTGGATAATTGGTGTGAATGTCAAAAAAAAAAAAAAATTTAAAAAAAGAAAAAAAAAGAAAAAAAAAAGAAAGAAAGAATTATTTATACATTAATATTCTGTTTTAACTCCAACTCTTCCCGTGGATGTCGCACAAGGCGACTGAGGGAATACATTATAAAACATCAATCAGCCCTTCCCAACCCGTCTGGCCAGCGCGGGGAGTGTAGGCCAAATCCTCCGTCTGTTTCCGGCAGATGAGAGAGGGTGGTGCTCCTATAGTGGAGACAAAAATAAGGGTCAATAAAAATCGACCATAAATAAAACACTATAGATAAGTATTTCAGTGTCGCGTCGTGATCCATTTGACTTAATTGTATTCACTTTAAGGTCATCTTCAACATCATCAGCCGACATACATCCACTGCTCTAAGCCACCCCAATAGATTGCCACTTTGGTAGGCTGTCCATTAGAGGAATTGCCATAATCACCAAGCCTGGCAGGCGGATTTGTAATCTATTCATCTCTAGTGCAATCCCTTAGGCGCCTTGACGACACCCACTGGAAGATTGGGAGTGGTCCTATTCTAAGCCGGGAACTACACGGCATAAGCATTATAAGGTCAACTTATAATTAACTTAAATAATAACGAAGAGATAAGTAAGTACGTAAATGTTATCGGTAAAACAAAACATTAAACGTCATTTTGTTTATTTCTCACTTAGCTCATTTTAACTAACGGCTCAGCTAATTACTGCCAGTCTTAGATCTATTGCCAGGAAACTTAGTTTTGAGCTCTGACTGATAAGAACAATACGTCGTCGCTTAGGTACTATTGGTTTTGTAAATACTGATATTTCATACGGATCTGGATCAAACAGTTCTACAGTATCGTATCCTACAAGATTTACTCCAGTAGTGCTATTTGTCAGCCCCGTAGCCTAGTCGGTAGTACATCTGCCTGCGAAGCTCGGGGTCGCGGGTTCGAACCCCGCCCAGGGCAAACATTCATGTGATGAGCACTTGTGTTTGCCTTGTGACTGGATGTTATTTATATATTATATTATATTATATTATATTATATTATATTATATTATATTATATTATATTATATTATATTATATTATATTATATTATATTATATTATATTATATTATATTATATTATATTATGTATGTATATCAGCTGTCTGATACCCATATTACAGGCTCTGCCTAGTTTGGGATCAGGTGGCCGTGTGTGAAATGTCCCCACACATATTTATTTATTCTCTAAAATACAAACTCACGAGCGAGAAATGACTTTACGCATTTCGAAACTTAATCCATTATTGGCATTCTGTAAACATTCTAGAGCACTGTCGACGTGAAGTGAGTTCTATGTTCACTTTACGACCGATAGTGCTCTGGAATGTTTATAGAATTACCAACGGATTAGGTGTCAAAGTGATTGAAGTCACTTGAGTGAGATTCGCACGTTAGTTTGTATTTTAGAGAATATCACTACAGGTCGAGGATTTAATATTTCTTCTAAAGCAATACTAATCTCTCATTTTCCTTTTTATTTGGGGTTATTTCAAAGACGAGCGGACTTGTTAAATTTTACACCAGATGTGGTTGCGTTCATGGGGTAAGTCCTATGTCCAGAATGGACGTCAAAAGGCTGATATAACGATGAAAAGAAATTGTACTAGGTACTGGCACCTTTTCATATACCGCTTGCGACTGTTTCCGCTTCTCTTCAGAGGACAGCGCTGCGATGCGAGCTGCTACCTCGTTCCGAAGCAGCACTTTGGCTGGATTCGGCATCACTGGACTCATTCTGATTTCTGATACTGTAAAGTACAAAAAAATTATGCATATTAAATATACTTATACATAAACCCATATCCATATATATAAGATTTAAGTTTATACGTAACTAGACTATATCCGCATCTTTGACTGCGTTAAAAAGTATCCTATATGTTATTTATTTATCTTATAAATAAAATCGTAAACTTCGCGTGTCTGTACTTTGAAGATATTTGCAAAAAAAAAATTGGGGGGTCTAAGGATAAGCAACAGAACACATTTCGATCATTTTTGAAATTTTTGTCTGTTTGTCTGTTTGTCTGTTTATCTGTTTGTCTGCTTGTCTGTTTGTCTGTGAGTTTGTGCACGCATCACTTAAAAACGACTGATCGGACTTTGATGGACTTTTCACAGAAACATGGGGCTTAACTTAACTTAACATTTAGTCTTTATTTCATCGCAATCGGCTAACTCAATCAAAAGTTATAGACATTTTTAGTTTTCAAATACATTAGTAGGTAAGGTTAGTATGCAATATATTGCATATAATAGTATTTCCGTACTATTCAGATTGCGATGAGTTTGGACTACATTTGGAGCTGCGAGTGGGAATTGGAGTGGGAGTTGACGTGGGCGTGGGCGTGCGGGGGGGGCGGGGGGGGGGGGTTGGGATTGAGAGAGGAAGCGGAAGGGGAGCGGGAGAGGAACCGGAGCTGGACCGGAGCGGGAGCGGGTATGGTACCAGTGTAATTTAAGTGTTTGAAAATTTGCATAACTTTTGACTGAGTTACCCGAATACGATGAATTTGTGGTATACGTATGCAACAAAGTAATGTTGATCGGAATTTGGACTGCGATGGATTAGTTATGAGGACTACATTTGGAGAGACGAGGGAAAGAGGTTTGAGGGGAGGGTTGAGGGGAGAGTTGAGGGGAGGGTTGAGAGGAGGGTTGAGGGGAGGGTTGAGAGGAGGGTTGAGGGGAGGGTTGAGGGGAGGGTTGAGGGGAGGGTTGAGGGGAGGGTTGAGGGGAGGGTTGAGGGGAGGGTCGAGGGGAGGGTTGAGGGGAGGGTTGAGGGGAGGGTTGACGAGAGGGTTGAGGGGTGAGTTGAGGATCTGGACCTGGAACTGGAACAAGCCTGGGCCTGGAACTGGACCTGGACCTGGATTTGAAGTCTGAGTGGAAGTGGGATAGGGAGCGGAAGTGGGAATGGGAGCGGATCCTGTAGACCACGCGAGCGGAGCTGCGGGCACAGCTAGTACATATAATAAAACTGTAACTGGTCTATGTCTGTATATGGAAGATATTGTAGAAAAATGTATATGAGGGGTCTTTATAGGGATAATAGAATCCAAAATAACTGTTTGTAGAATTTTTGTCTGTCTGTCTTTCTGTCTGTCTGTATGTATGTTTGTTACCGCATCACGCAAAAACCACTGAATGTAATTTAACGCAGTTTTCACAGTTGTCTTGCTGGTGGTCTAACTTAAACTCTGGTGCATGTTTCATCTTGATACGCCTCTTAGAACCTGATATATTAATAAAGCAAATTTTTTTAGAAGCTATTATAACGGATGATAATAAAACGACTGTTAATATTTCTTCCAGTAACTCAGTATCACATTTAGAAATCATTTATGAAAAAAAAACTTCTCTTGTTTACGAACACTTTGATAAAAAAAAATGCAATATTTCTCGAACGTACGAGTATGTTCATTATATGGGCGAGGTCAACGGCCGCGGCGCGGCGAACGGTGCGGCGCGTATGGGATTGAGTGAAAATTAGTTTTGGGGATAGGGATGGGGTTGAGGTTGGGGTTGGGATTGGGATATTGAGAGTCTTGAGTCTGGGTGGGAGTGGAAATAGAAGTGGGAAGAGAACGGGAGCGGAAGTAGGAACGGGGGCGGATTCTGTAGTTCATGCGAGCGGAGCCGCGGGCACAGCTAGTGTCTAAATAAGTTTCGGTTTCGGCCGAAATTGAGACCGAGGTCGAATCTTCGGCTTCGGTTTCGGCTGCAAAACCTCTTTCGGTCGGACACTAATAAAAATATATATTCTGTATAAAATTATCGGTCACTAAATATTACTCATAAAAGTCAAGAAATATAAATTGTAAAAATGTTAAGTCATAGAATAAATAACAACAACTAGGTAGCAAAGCGTCTGTTTAGATATTATCACAAAAAATATGTAGACAGATAATTTGCTGATAAATTATTAGTGAATTCTTACTATGTCTATATTAAAACTGATAAGGAACGTTTATACCAACTAAATAATAGAAAAATAAATTAATGTGAAGTGAAGGAGACCAAAGTGTATAGAAGAATATAAAAACTATTTGATCTCCTGGCAATTAAAAAAAAACACGTAAATTTGACCAAAAACAATAAGAATGTTAACTCACTTCCACTGTCAGGGACAAACTACTATCGCAACGCAACTCGTAAGACGAGAGAATCAGATATAGTGTGTATAAAATACATATAGTAACCAAAACAAAGCGTATTACTTATTCCTGCACGTTGTTCACTCGTCTGCAGTAGCGACATCTAGTGTTTCATGTATGAATTTAATATAAGCGTCATTAACTAGTGGACTGGTTTAAGAGTTTGGTTACTTGTGCCACCGAGTTGGTTTTTATTTCAATTGTAGATAGCGTTGGTGTAGCAAAATCTTATAATAATCGCGTAGAATATCATAATTCTCATAATCCATTTTGTTTACGCATTTGCTATGCTTAGTTCTTCAGTTTAAAAATATTGCTTTCTTATATAAATATTTCAAGATAAGTAAACAATAATACCTAATTGACGTACTCGCACATTGTGTACACGTAAACTTAGCTTGCTGTACATTGAAGATATTTGCACCAAAATAATTGGGGGTCCAAGGATTAGTAATAGAAAACATTATACCATTTCTTGAATTTTTATCTGTTTGTTTGTTTATCTATTTATTTGTGCACGCATCACATAAAATCTACTGAACCGATTATGATGGAGTCTTTATAAAACATAGGGCTTAATTGGCAGTAATACATAACATATATTTCATCGCAATCTACTAACTCCATCAAAAGTAATGAGAATGTATAGTTTTCAAAAACTCACATACATAACATTGGTATGCAACAGAGTAATGCTAGGCAGAATTTAGATTGCGATGGATGTGTTAGAAATACTATTTGGAGCGACGAGGGTAAGAGAGAAAGAGGTTTGAGGGAAGGCAACAAGGCAACAACAACAAGAAAGGAATCCAAGCGCTCAATGGTCCCGTAGTCGACGGCGGATCTCCTCATAAAAGCTCTTAGCCTCTGTAGCTCAACAGCCAGTGATTTCCACGGCAAATGTAAGGACCAAATATTTGCTTCCAGAGCCAATTGCTCTTTTTTCCGAGCCGAAGATTAGAGAAAGAGTTGCTGTTGAGAGGAGTATCCAGGTGGGCAGATGGTATTGAGCGTGCAACCACGATCCGTAACTATTAATCCACTTTTATTGACCTGCTGTTGAAACTAGACAATGAATTCTGAACAAAATCTTCCTTAGGGCATGTCCAAAGTTCTGCATATGATAATATAAAATGCATCGCATTAAGTCTTCTCTGTTTAAATTCTAACTTTTCAGATCATTTGGAAGAATACTTTGGCATTTTGAAGGCGTCATCAGTGTGGCAGTGATGTGGCACTGATCGCAAATGAACTCACTTCTAGTAGTGCCAGCTCATTTGCTTTGCCCTTAATTCACTGCATGTTACTTATAACACCATTGTCGTCTTTATAATCTTTTAATAATTGAATCAAACCTAACAAGATTAACTAGGTAGCGGAAATTACAGCAACATATTTTTGTTGGTGTTTCATGTCATTTACAGAAAACATACACTTCAAAACCATTAATTTCAGTGACATATCAATTTCGTCCGACATTCCATTAGCTCAACGAGCAATCCACTGATAGTCAATGGGTTTCCACTCTATCAGCTTTGCAGTGCGATAGCGTATCGCCAATCCATGCAGTTCCACTTACTTTGGAAGATAGCTACAAATTGAATAACATAAACACAGTTGAGGACTTAGAAAAATTTGGGTGCTAAAATGAATCTATACTATAAATAAATAAGGAGGGTGCCATTGTAACTTCGTTCTGGAGACATTCCAATAAACAGATTTGGCTACTTAACGAAGAAATATATATTTCCATATTGAAGCTGCAGTGAATGCGATGTAGTTGAAGATGTTATGTCCGTATCTAGGCAGAGAAGCAACAGTTTATTTATAACGATGACTGGCTGGAGTATCTTCCAGTCTTGGCTACTGCCACATCGGGGAAATCGAAGACACTATACAAGATGGTTTTAGCTCTATTAGACGTAGACTGTAATAAGAATCAATTCTGTGAGCCTATAAGAATGGTATTCTCCGTTAGTGGAAAAATCCTAGTTAAAATAATAAATGATTTAAAAAAAATTGAAGGTGAAATTTTATTGTCCTGCTAACGTCCACTGCCATAACGAGGCCATACCCGATCCTACGCCCTCCGAATCCAGAGCTTTTGGTCACCTTATAAATCATATGCACTTGTGAAATAAGGCATATCGATCCTATCTGATTAATTTTCTGATTAATTTGTTGGTCCTAATACTCTTATGTGATTACAAGCTCATACAAAATTCCAGAAAAATATTAATTAGAGCATTTATTTTGTAACATTCACTTCGAGCGTTTGTAAACGTTGTAGGACAATAAATACTAACCGAAAATAATTATGATATCTTTAACTTGAAATTCGCTCCCGCTTCAAAAGAAAACAAATTTAGTGTCCCTGTTCAGATTTTTTACATTAGGGTAAACCCTTATAAATAAATCCGTCTCTGCAAAACACGATCAAAATGTAAATACGCTTTGTAAGCGAGTTTTGCTCTCAACTCAACCAGATAATTCTATAAACAGTATACGTACAAATACAGAAAATCCCTGAGACTGATTGTGTTCACCTTTTCTTTGTCTCTGGACATTTACCTGTCATGCTAGAACAATCCAATTGGAATTCTTTTTGACGTAGTGTGTATGAACTATATACTACTATTTCTTATAAGATTGGCTATTTGTGATCTGACTATCAGAAGAATTTAATTATAAAGAAATTTAAATAAATAGGCGTCAGGCCGGGAATGTTAAATGATACAAGCTATCCCTCGGAGTTTTAATTTCCCCTGTAACTGTTTTGCTTAGTTATCTATTCAAATACTTGACTTTGAAAAGAATTTATCACAGACAGCATAATTTCATTGTAATGTTACAAAACGTTGACAGATTACTTCTGCTACTACGATCTATGCAGATAATTATAATATAGCTTGTTGATTGTAGATAAGTTTACATTAGTAGATGCATAATAAATGATAACGCTCGACAACTAGATACATAGGATATCACTAAATATCTTTATATGACACTGATAGAAAGAGTGATATTAGAAACTATAGACAGGACAAAACTTACTTCGTAGCATTAAAATAAACAATGGCGAGAAAGAGTAACATAATTTTTTTGATAATTTTTTGATGAGAACGATCTACTATGCAATACTAATTCCTATCTATTTCTGTCATCAAATAGTAATCGGAGATTTCTATGACCCATTTTGAAAGTCATGGACCCATGTTATCAAGACAATGAGAATTTCCATCAAACTCCTTCGATCAGCAATGCACTTGAAGCAAAGAAGGCAGGTCTATAGTTGCTAAAAATTATTTTAGGTATATATTTAGATCTTGAAAAGATGAGAAAACTAAAAGATAAAACTCCTACGATCATGGAGTAGATACCTAACTGGTAAGACTGTTACCCTCATCTACGACTTCATCAGATTAATATGGTTAATTTTAAAACATTGAACATCAATGAACTTAAGGTAATTTTGATGATTTAGCATGAAGGACATTTATTGAAATCGGAGACAAAAATATATATAGAAGACGCAAAAGATGCCAAATTCTCAGAATATAATTCCATCAAAGACCTTTTATACCTTCTATCAGAAGTTACTAAGCTTTGAAGTATCTCTGCACGTGCATTTGATTTCATTGTGTATCTTGATGCATTCGGCCTTTCACCTTACTGGGTACATGACAGGGGTATGCCATTATCTGTAGACAGAGACGTGTTATCACGTACTCGTACATAGTAATTAGTTTACATAGTGCTACTGGACAAGTCTATCTAAACTACGCAAAAACATGTGTAACCTGATCATGGAAGTCTATTGAGCTGATTTGACCAGCTTTAATGTGTTTTCTGAGACGTGTAAGTTATTAATTAGGTATCAGTTTATAAATATCCTCTGCATTCACTTACGCGAATCATATTCATATAAAAAGGCAAGCTTGGCTTGACCCTCGTAGCCTTGAACCTCTCTCGTAAGGCGTGAAGAGCTAGACGGAGGAGGAGACACACAGGGCGACAATCGCCTATGTCTGATCACCCCAGTAGTTCCGGGTAAAGAATTGGGCTACGGTATCCCCTGCTCATCGTAAGAGCTGATTAAAAGTGGTCATCGGGATCTACATAGTCCATACCTCACCCAGGGACAGAGCTTCGGCTCACGGGAAGCTCTGGTGCTGTCCGTAAGAGATGTCGGACTCTCCCAATATAAACTGGACGTGGCCACCGAGTTGTTTGAATGTGTAAAATTCCTACATAACCCGGTTCCTCCTCAGGAAGTCAGGTATCTTATGGAGACTTCCGACCCCCCTTCAACAAAGGTAATGGTTGGGTAGTGTGTTGTTCTTACTAGGCATGTGCTTCTCTTTGTCACCAGTGTGAGGAATTATTGGTTTTGATTAAGTGAAACAGATATTGTTTTTAGGTTTCAGGCAAATATCTTGAAATGGTTTTATTCCTATTTTATTTTTTAAACTGTAACTTTGTTTAGATTGTTGTAATATTAATCATCGGTATTGTAATTGATTATCTGGTCTATCTGTATGAGTGGGATATATTAACCTTCCTAATGTGGTTTTCTAACAAATCTCACATTATTAATAATGCTAGTTTCAATACTATATTCACCCTTGTCAAAATTACGGCGACCCTCATATTTCTCTTTCCACAAACCATTTCTCTTGTTGCTGTATTATAGATAGAGATAAATTATAAAGGTACTAACTTTTGTAGACAGCAAGAAGTTATCACAATAAAGAATCGGTCTTTTAAAATTAATAGTGTTTTTTTTTTCTAGTTCTTCAGAGAACTTTATAGAACGTATACAATTTTATTACGAGTAGATATCCAGAGTGGTAGCTTAATTACCGAAACAGGGCAATGAGTTAAACACAATACATTTACTCTGGTGATAATGTTAGGGCGGTGGCTTATTAAATCTGCATTTATATCACTAAAGTTGGACAATCCGCGTTTCGCGTGCATCTGATGCGAGTTACAAAGTTAAAGTAGAATTAAGATTAAAACTTCTAAAATTGTTGTTGTTGTTATTAAAACAATAACTAAATGAGAGTTTTAAATATTTATTTCATCATTGTTTATTCGAATTCGTTTCATTAGAGTTACTTATTCATATTTATAAACATGTATCTAGCGTTCCATTTTAATTGAATTGTATTCGTACACTGTTATATGCTTGCATACATTCAAATAATGAAAGCAACATATTGTGTTTATAGTGTCTGTAAATTGAACATATAAACTGCCTTTGTTCTCGTAAACGACACATGAAAAATTCAAATACATAAAATTTTAGTGGCAGCCTACGTATAAAATGGTAGAGTCACTTTTACACATTCTGTGTTTCATTTATATTCGCTTTCATTGCGATTCGGAGGGTTTATTACGTCTCAAACTGGCTACGGATTTAATGAATAAGAGTGTTCAGCTTACCATTTGTTGCTTCTGTTACAGATCTTGTTATTTACGACCTTTTTTACGTTAGGTGTGGCTACTGGAGTGGTCTAACCCGACCGTTCTTTGTTAGCTCGTAGTACAGGGGGCGCTCTGTACCAGTGCTGTGTTCACAGCGGATCGGCTCGGTCACCCACCGCAGTCGAAGCCCGGGTACCCTGAGCCGCTGACGTACATTCAGCTGCTTGCGAACCACAAACTTTCTTACGTCAAATCAATGGATATAACCTAACACGCGCGTTCCACAAGTTGTCAAAATGTAATGTTTGTTATGTCTCCAATCGAAATGGGTTATGCGAAGTGTTAAATTGTTACAAGTGACGTGTAAACGGTGTAAAAGATGTGAATTCATTTTGTGCAGTGTGTTATGTTAAAAAAGGAGCTATGAGTATCCAGAAGTGTCTGTTGGATAACTCCAGCAGGATGATAAAGGCGATGTCCAACGCGAAATCGGGCAACACTGAAGTTAAAACGGTAAGTTTTTTCATGTTTATCAAACGCTTTCAATGTTTTGGTGTGAAGTATGTAACCTTGTGTTATGGAAAGGAAGCGGATTTATAGGTTATATTTTAGTTACTAAATTAAGTGCTGAGGAAAAGATTTACTATAAGTACAAGGTTAATTCATGTATAGATATATGACTTATAATGATTAATGATAAAGAACGGTCCAATGATATACATAACAAAATAAAAATACCTAATGTCAAACAATGTACAGAAATTTCCTGTAAAGCAGAAAGAGACAAATATATTTTATCGAGTTCAAATTGGAAAACACATGTATTAGTTACTGTTTCGTATTTACAACACACAACAAAGATAATGCAGAAGCAATTAACTTTAGTTGTATGCGTTTATATTAATATTTATATATTTTATGTATAAGGAAATCTTACAGCATATATTTATATGTATATAAGATTATTTTGCTTAATATTACTGAAGGCTAATTACAAGATTATAATAACTATTCTTCTCTAGGTTATTATTCGGCAACAAGAACATTATTGAAAGGCATTTCTAAAATATTTCATGTTTTTTTTTCATCAACGCCCCTTTCTGTATGGGGTTATTTCTGTCTTTCGGAGTGGGGACTCCTGCCCATTATTGTTTTAATATAAAATAATCACAGTTTTGAGATATAATAAAAAAACTGCATTTTATAACCTCGGGTGTAACAATGAGGTATTCAATACTTAACATTTAATATTATAAAGCCTATTTCTACGACTTTTTTTCGTACAAATTGAAAAAGACAATTATCGTTTGGTAAGTACCTACCCAATAGGTTTGTTTTTAAAATTTCTTTATTTAATATGAAGTTCTATATTTTTTCGAATTTCCAAAAAGTTCTAGAGCAAATGTTGTTCAACATTCATTAAAATCATTGCGTATGGCGATTTTTTTATACAATTGCAGTTAATTGATTAAATTTTATTCTATTTTATGTACTATTACAGTACGATTACAGGTAACTTAATTTAGCACTGCAAGCAACCACTCTTAAACTAAATAATTTTACATAAAATTAGCTTTTACATAATAAAATATATGTAGAATACGTCACCTCCTCAAATAAATTGTAAATATTTTTACTAATAAATATGATTATGATTATCAGTGAATAATAATGATAATAAAATATACGTATGGTTTTGATGTACATAAAATCAGTCATTAAACATTATTAAGCGATTTGCGTTCTTGTAAATTGAATGGGATTGATTGGTTGGTGGCAGTAGTTCATGTTGATGACCTCATACACAACACTGTGTATATGTAGATATGTAAATGGTATGTGTATACAAATGAGTGTGTATATATTACTGTTTAATCCAGAATAACAGTAAATTCTATATTGCAAGATTTACCAATGGTGGTCGGCTAGTATACTAAATACAATAGTTTGATATCTGACCGTTCCTCATTTCGAAATTGGTCGTAAATCGTAATTACATACTTTATCTACAACTATTGTACTAAAAATCCCGAGACTCTTAGTAGTAATAATTAAAAAAATTATAATATCCAATTAAGAAACCATAATTTCATATTAATAGTTACGATTTACGACCAACTTCGAAATGACGAAAGTCCAGATGTCAAATTATTGTAGTATCTTCCGTCCCATATTTTAACTGCAAGTATATAATTGACACTACCTAATACCGACCCTGAATATAACTAAAAAAAATTAAGATTGTGCAATAGAAACTTTAGTAATGAAGGAGTGCGTTCCATAGCACTGAATTTTACTCACGTGTTATTACGTAATAATGACGTCATTTTTGTAAATTTTGCAATAACTCGCTACAAAAATTGCCTGAGATACATTTTTTTCATTTACATTGATATACAAGTTTACTTTTCTAATTTCGTAATGTAATACAACACGTGTACCTACATAATATTATTATATGTTATTTGAAGTGATATTAGGTCAGAAATAGAGTTACTCTACGTACGAAGCTGTGAAATTTCGAGCTGCCTATGTAAGTGCCTACGAATGACGTAGTGTGTACTTTAAAATGCTAGTACTAGGAATAAAAGATGAAGTCATTTTTAATTATAGGTTATAGGTATTCCGTATTTTTTTTATATAGAGTAGCAAATGCACAAAGCTCGTATAAGCGGTCACTGTCGCCCGTGCAGTATTTGGAAAACAGTCCAAAAGCCACAAGTGCCTTGCCACCTGAGGACTGTGTCAGTATTAATGTCCGACCGAAACAGAATTTGCAGCCGAAACCGAAACTTCTGCCTCGGTCTCAGTTTCGACAGAAACCGAAACCTATTTAGACATGTTAATTTTTTATAATCTAGTGTATGTTTGCCTGTTATGTGTATGCTAATTCGTTTTAAATGAAATTAAAAAAAACAACAATTAAAGTATGTAGTTATTTATTTTATGTAATATTAACTTTAACATTAACAAACAAAAGAAAGTGTTAACTCTTGTAGGTAAACTCTATACGAACTCATCCAAACGATATGCGGTAGTTCACGAACACTGAATTTTGGAGCGGCGCCGCTGAAGTTTCGGCTGGTTTTTGGCCGAAACCGAATCTTTGGTCGGCCACTAGTTAGAATTCCTCGTGTGCCTGTAATTACATTAGCTCTCCCACCCTTCAAACTCATTGACTTACATAAGTTCCATATTTTTTGATAATATTAGAAAAAAACGTTTTTAATTTGCTTCGTTATCCGCCATATGTACTTATAACGTAAGAGAGCTATTTCTCCCAACAAACTGTATTATACCGTTTGGCGGAATTATTGTATGTATTTTTTGCAGAGATAAATGTGTTTTTTTTTTAACCTGAACACAGCAGGTGGCAGAAATAGGTAAGAATGGTGACAATCCAGACAGATCCTGTACTAGGATTCTCCCAACAATTCTCACAGGACCTTTTGTTTTCAATGCACTGCACTAAAGACCACAATAGTACATTGTTACCCTAGGGGTGAAAGTAACTTATTTAGTCCCGAGACGGGTTTTGGGGGATTAAATAAATCTTTAACCCGAGGTAAACGCTGTGCTTTTCATTACGAATACGAGGAACGTGGAAATAAAATATATTCTTTAATTAATACTTAACTTTATGTTATTTCAATTTGACATCGCTCTGTAATTGAGTGGTTGTGTAGAAAGTTGGAACATGGTTCAATAGAAATGTGAAAATAGAACTACCTAGTTCTTTCTTTTTTCTTTCAAACCGCTCCTCAGGAAACTTCAGACCTACTTTCCGAGTATGAGTAATGAAAAAATACATTAAGTGATCAACATTTTTAATGAAAACAGATTTAGGTACTGACTTGTACGTCCTACGGTACATTTTATTTTCTTACGGTAAAATGTACCGTGTTAATTCAGAATAAGTATACGCCTCTCACTATATTAGTTTTTGTCATTATATTCAATCGTTATATATGGCGTGAAAAATTTTCACACTTTCTCATTTATAATATCAGTTTGATTAATGATTATTTATTTTATTTTTATTTGAATAAATATTACATATATTATACATATATACACTTTAGAATTTTCTCCTGTTCTATGGGAATTAAACAAGGATTGGACAATTAACAAACATCCAGACTGGAATAAACTTGTATAAATTATACAAAGTGTTCTGTCCTCAGTGGCCTCGACTCTGGAGCTCGAGTCCAGTGCCCAAGACAACGTGGCGGTTATATAACGATTTTGATATATCTCTGATGATATATATGAATTTAAATATGTGCACTTATTCCCTCGTAGAGTCTAAACTACTGGATCGACTTCGACAAGCGAGGAATCATTGAATTCCTCTTGTTATTATATTTGGTTTCTTTGTATCATTTTTACTGAAAAGGACAAAATTTTATTTTTACCGAAAAAAGGCGAGTTTAATTCCATGACAACGGCTCCATTTGTAACATTAAAGATCCAGCCGGCCAGCCCCTAGGGAAATACGAACACGGCATCGGTAGCCACAGATAAAAATAAATATTTATTTTTTACACAAATAAAAATAAACGGAGGCACTACTGTACAATACAGCCTAGACATTGTTTTCGTATTTTCGTTTTATCCAGCGTAGTGTTTTATTACCGTAAATGGGATAATTCGAACGAAGAATGATTAGTTAGCAATGATCCTTCACAGAAAAATGTTTCTACCGTTTATATTTTCTTATTTTCTTTCTTCTTCTTTCTAAAGCTGATCACTGACTGATTGATTGAAGGAAAGTCGCTTTGCGACATTTGTCAGGATCGCGTAGAGGGGCGAGACATCGTCTCGGCCTACCCCTCTGGGGCAGAGTTATGTATGTATGTATTGACAATGTTATTCTTCCTGAAGGTGTGCTCTGTATAAAAATGGTGTCGGAGATAGAGTGCAATCCCTTAATTTCTAAGATGGATATAAAAAATCCGAATCTTGTAAGATCTGGTCATCCTGACTTTCTTGTCAATATCACCTGGTAACGATAAAAGCTAAAACAAAAAAAGTATTTAAAAAACTTTAGGCAAGTTGATAACTTCAAGTCTTTTCCCAAAATGGCGGCCTTTTTTTAGGAAGGTGGGAGACATGATAATGTGCTCAGGTTGAGCTGATTTGTATACGCGGGGGTTTAGGAGTATTCTGTCATGAATCTGGAAATAATTGTTACAAAAACAATCGGTGTAGCCGACTTAGTATCGTCTTCTTCATTTGAAAGTTACTTCGTTGTATGCCGTGTGGTGGCTGGCTTAGAATAGGGCCACTTCCTATCTTGCGGTGGGTGTCGTCAAGGCGACTATGGATTGCACCAGGGACATGCAGCAGCGTTCAGCAGTCGACGTATTTCAAATGATGATGATTATTGATGATACAAGACTTATGTCACCTTAATTTAATAATTATGTTACTTAATTAAATACATAACTTGGATTATGACGCGCAGGCCCGTGTCCAACATCTGAACTTAATTAGCACCAATATATTTTAAAACCTGTTTAGTATAACTTCAGTTTAACAAATGTTTTAGAATCTACAGGCCATATACATATTTTTAGGGCTGCCTGCCATACTTGTTTAATATTTACATTTATCTCTGCCGGCAGTCGGCGGTAAAGTTAATTTTAACATTAATTAATTATTAACGTCGAGTGGCAACCCTGGCATGTGAGTTGCTGATACTAGGGCTTCCAAAATCTCGTTGAATTCGGTATAATATTTTCAGTATTGAACCTAAATAATGTAAACCGGTATTCTGATGCAGGAATGGTCTTTATTGAAAAAGTAGCCATTATACTACAAATATTGAACGCGTTCAACCGCGCTTCGGCAAACGAATTCATCATGTCAGCCCCTAGAAGGCCACTGCTGGACATAGGCCTTCCCCAATGATGTGGGGGCGTACCACACCCGGTATCTAAAACGGAAATCTAAAAATTAATAGACGGTACCCGCATATTTTGCGGACTTTTCTTTATACCGTTGTCAAAGGTACGTAGTACGTAAGATACATAACCGATTCTAACGTTTCTCGAAATGGGGATCTGAGGGAAAAATAAATTGCAGAAAAACTTATAAGTATAACTTTTCCTAAATATCCATATCAGAATTCGGAAACAGTACTCGTGAAGAAGCTCTAACCACAACGAACGAACGTTTCTCTTAGGGTTTAAATTAATTAAATGAATAATAAATTAATACACAATTTTTTTACTGAAAAATTAAGCAAACCTACCGAAATTTCAATATAGTCGAAAAGGTCACTACGATTTTCATGAAATGCGTTTTCCTTTTCAAGAAATCAACATATTCACGTGTATATAGATGCTACATTTCAACGTAAGTTAATTTTTCAAATACGTTTACAAGAGTTGGGAAGCCTCACTCGTTCAGCAGCTCTAACCGCAACGAGCAATTGTTACTCCGGGGGTTTAAATTAATTAAAGTTAGGGGGAAAAATTTGGCACACGAACTCTTTTAATAGAAAATGTAAGTAGCTGCTTCATTTATAGTTGTGGAATTTGTTAGACAAGCGAAAGGTGAACTATTCAGTATAGTAGCTGTGGCACGCGACTTTACTATGATATTTCAAAACAGGTCACTAACAATAAGTTATTTTTACATCCTAGTATGTATAATCTTCGCACATGGGTGGTCATTGTAATTACAATTACTCTTTATTGGACGATAAAAATACAAAGATACAATAATAAAGTAGCTCACACATGTACATCTAGGCGGACTTATCGCTAAAAGCAATTTCCTCCAGACAACCTTTATATCCTAATGGCTGTGCCCGCAGCTCCGCTCGCGTGGAATGCAGAATCCGCTCTCCTTCCCACTTCCGCTGCCACTCCCGTTCCAGCTCCCACTCCCGCTCCAGCTGGATAATTTTTTTACACCTTTGGTTACATTATTGAAGTTTTAGTAGGGATCCCTAATGTTTTATAGTAATAAATATAGCCTATGTTACACAGGGATAATGTAGCATTCTAACGGTGAAAGAATTTTTGAAATCGGTAGAGTAGTTTTTGAGTTTATGCGTTACAAACATACAAATCTTTCCTCTTTATAATATTAGTAGTGTAGACAAAAAATTACGACTTATTTTATTTATGTGTAACCGAATCGAGTGCCACAATATGGGGCAGGCGATTAATAAATAAGGGAATAAACCTCTCATTATTTTGGCAAAGGGCTTGTCCTGCAGTGGACTTGTATAAACTGTTATTATATTCAGTAGAACGTAACAGTTAGACGTTTTTATAGATGTGTGCCAAAATATGTACCAACAGGAACAAAGAATTTCGTGATATAATACTTAAGTACTCGCAAACAACGCAACACAATTGTCATGCAACGTATATGTCGCTGATCATAAAATCAGGCAGATCATGATGCGCCTAGCCACATCGTGGTCTGGCGCTATTTCATGATGTGCCTGACTAACGCTTAGGCACATCGTGAAAAGGCTGGTTTACAACCAGGCATATCGATTGAAGACAAACGTTCGGCCTCGACATATACATATAAGATGTCGCACATTAAACATGCTATTATGAAGGCAACAGTTCATACATCGTTGTCTCAGTAAAGATAACTTTATAGATAAAACGGAAACCCTTATAGCGAAACTTGTTTGTCCGTCTGCCTGTCTGGCTTCACTGGCTCAGTTGAGCTGAAATTGTTAACATATATGTAAAACTAGCTGTGCCCGCGGCTCCGCTCGCGTTAACTATACTCATTTTCCTCCACTTCCGCTCCCGTCCCCCTCCCGCTTGTGATTTTGTATATTCTCACTCATTGCAATACGATTTCCGTGAGCGTTTACACCCTACACTTCTTTATTGTATACTAATGCAGTGTATACGAGTTTTCGAAACTATAAATTCTTATAACTTTTGATTGACTGGACCAATTGCGATGAAATAGAGACTATATGTTACACCGAATTAAGCACTATGTTTCTGTGAAAAGTCCATTAACATAAGTTTCGTAGTTTTTAAGTGATGCGTGCACAAATAAACAGACAAACAGACAAAATGATCGAAGCGTGTTTTATTACTTATTCTTAGACCCTCCAATTTTTTTGCAAATATCTTCATCTTCAGACATGCGGAGTTTACATTTTTGTTTATTAGATTGCTGTTGAGAAAATTATGGAAAAATATTCAGTTCTGAGATATCTGAGAATCCTCGGCACCATCTAAACACTGCAGAGCTGGAAGAGTTATTTTATATGCGGCCCCTTCCATCCCATGTTTTCTTAAATGTTAGATCAAATTGTATATTTTCTATAATCTCTGTTTTTCTACCCAACTCTCCTTGCCTAAGTCTTCCATCTGAAGATACATCATGCAGTTTAAGGTCCTCATAAGAGTGTTCTATAAATCGTTACAAAGCTTTTACCGGGCAATATTGTTTTAAACAGATAGTTTAACTGTGAATTAGAGCTCTAGAATCCGGATAGTTAGTACAAATATTTGGACTATTTTGACTTTTTATTACTGCGAAAAGTTCTAACATGCTAACGCCCACCTTTTCAAACACGTTAGTATTTCTAATTCGAGAGAGTATGCATTTTCAGATTATACGCTGAAAAACACTCAAATTGTCGATTTGAACAATATCTTGTTAACCGTGAACAGTCGTCTTACTCTATATGAGCGCACCAAGATTTTGTTCCCTTGAATAAACTCTGGTGTTGGTTTCAAATAATTATAAAAATGATGACTTTAGTTAACATACAGCAACAAGAGATAATGCCACTTGCTATTTTGACGACCTCCGTGGCGGAACGGGATAGCTCTCGGTCTGCCACGCCGGAGGTTGCGAGTTCGAATCCCGCTAGGGGCAAGTGTTCGTATGATGAATATGAATGTTTGTACCCAAGTCTTGGATGTTTATATATTTATTTAAGTATATGTATCCGTTATCTAGTAAACATACCACAGGCTCTGCCTAGTTTGGGACTGGATAATTGGTGTGAATGTCTGAATAATTTATTTATTAGTTGACCATCTTTTTTCCGTGCTTTTTTGCGGAAATAGTAATATTTATCGCTCTGTCGACAGGCGCCGTGAGATCGACTAAGTATATAAATTAGAAAGAGAAGCACTTATCTTGTTGACATATAATGTTGTCACTCTCTCGATCGACTATGTCCGCGCGCTGGCAGCAGTAGCCCTACAATAATTTAGGCACACACACGCGTGTACGGAGGCTGGTGCGCCTGTTGTAGTAGGTGATAACATCTGTTCGCTTGTGTGGAGTGTCGGGTATACGTGTGTATGTGTGAGTATAGATACAAGACTATCTAATAAATAAAAACGTAAACTTCGCGTGTCTGTACATTGAAGATATTTGCAAAAAAAAAAAATTTTGGGCGTCTAAGTATCCTTAGACGCCCAAAAGCAGCAGAACATATTTCGATCATTTTTGAAAATTTTGTCTGTTTGTCTGTAAGTTTGTGCACGCAGCACTTAAAAACTAAAATCAAAATAGCGCCAAAATAGGCAATTCATGTTTCCAAGTAAGAGATAAGTATTTAATAATGGATGTCGTACAAGGCGACTAAGGAAATACATTATAAAACATCAATCAGGCCTCCCCAACCGTCTGGCCAGCGCGGGGAGTGTAGGCCAAATCCTCCGTCTGTCTCCGGCAGACGAGAGAGGGTTGTGCTCCTGCAGTGGAGACAAAAATAACCTGATGATGATGATTATTTAATAATAAAATGTTTACGAAACTGGCCACTATATGTAGGTGTATTTATTTTGTTTTAAACTTGTATATCTAACTAATATACTAGAGGCAGCTGAATGTACTGCCCAGGTGTTCGCATATGCGCACGCGCCGGCCGCGACCTATCCGTGTTTACACATTGACCGACGGGCGGGTGTAAACATACACTTGGGTGGCCATTGCGAGCTGGTCCACAATCTGTAACATGATACGGCATGAAAGAAAGATTAAATACTAGCTGTTGCCCGCGACTTCCGTCCGCGTAGACAACTTAACATCACAAATTATTATGTATTTCCCGTAGGAATGGAATGTTTTTCGGGATAAAAACTATCCTATGTAGCTAACCTATATGAGTGCCAAGTTTCATCACGATCCATCCAGTGGTTGAAGCGTGATTGAGTAACAAACATCCAAATATCCAAACTTTCGTATTTATAATGTTAGTAGGAAGGATTATCAATAAGTTGTTAATCTTAGTTGGGAGTGTGTTCGACTCACATTCGTCAGGTAGAAGGTTCAAACCCGATTTGTACTCAATTCTAAGTTACCTACTCTTTTCTTAGGGTTCCGTCAAAACGGTTTCCTTAATTTTTTGTTTTACAGCTGAATTTTAAAACATTATGTAAAATCACCCGGCTGTGGGAAAATTTTGGAACTTTCATCTGAAACTAAATTAAGTGCGTTTGGTACTAAATTTTAATAACAGTAAAAACATACTATAATACATTTACACTTAAGTAAGCATGCATTAGGTACTTATACTTAAATGATGCAGTACAGTGTAACAGACCAGACACGAATTACTTATATTTCCAACAAATTAATGTGTGTACGAATGCAAAGGTAGGGTTTGATGAAACTAAAATATGCAAACAAAATTGCTAACTGTATGTTAACCCAAATTTCACATACAATAAAGTTATTATTTTCAAATATTGAACGAGAGGGTCCCAAAAATGATACCGCTTTATAAATACAATGAGCTGTATGTATATTGGTAGGATTCCAATCATAGAAATCCTATCAAGATAGAATAGTGAAGTAGACGCGACACGCGTGCCAATGCGTGGTAATTCTGTAAACATTCCAGAGCACTATCGACGTGAAGTGAAGATAGAACTCACTTCACGTCGACAGTGCTCTAGAATGTTTACAGAATGCCAATGGATTAGGTTTCGAAGTGAGTAAAGTCACTTGAGTGAGACTCGCCTGTGAGTTTGTATTTTAGAGAATAGCTCTACTGTAGTCGCTCGTATATATAGAGTACAAAATGAGTGTTTAGTTCAGTACGCCTGCTGGTTATCACGTGTCATTCACTGACCAATTGTAAAATGTAAACCACCTCGTTGGCCTAGTAGATTGGTCATTGGACTCGAGCGCCAGAGGTCGTGGGTTCGATTCCCACTGGGGATAGACCACTTTGTACAATTTATACAAGCTGGTCCCGGTCTGGATGTTATATTTATGAATTATCCGATCCTTGTTTAATTCCCATAACATAGGAGAAAATCCTAGTTTCGGATTAGACAAGTATATGTATGGCTTATTCCAATAATCCCCTGCGCAAAATCCCCTTAAGGGGATTTCTGGAATTTTTTGGAAAATTGGTCCAGAAATCCCCTGCCGATGCTCAAAGGAAACATTAAGGGGATTTCTGGACAAAAATTCCAAAAAAATACCAGAAATCCCCTTAACTATTTATTTTTATTTTTTTCTTCATAAAACAAATACAAACAACTAATAACATATATTGTTAATTATTTATTTCTCTATCTAACGTATTTATTTTCAACAGGGCGTCAAAAGTGGCATCAAAAAAATCAGCCTGGCGATGCTGTCCTTGTCAATGATACCGGTCGATGACAAAAATAAAGTCAGTAGTTCGTGTGGGCATGATCATCGTCGTCAACATCACCTCTTACCATCATCACCATCACCATCACTATGATTATCGTAAGAAGGCTATACAAACGAGGATCAGGAATTGTTTGGGAATGACAAAGCTGATGATAGTGATGTCTTGTATTAGCTTTTGCACGCTAGAACTATTTTGGATTCTCAGTAGTTTACTAGCAAAACTCACATATTACCGGTTTTTTATTTATAAAAATCAACATAGGTACTGTCGAATTGAGAACCTCCTCCTTTTTTGAAGTCGGTTAATAAATTAGGCCAAAAATGCAGTAAACCTTTTTTTTAACGTTACGTTTGCGGCTATGAGGTATTTTAGGTATTTTTGGTAAAAAATCAGACCTAAAAAAGAATCTGGTAATATCTCAAAAACGGTAAGAGTTTCACTGAACAAGAAATTTTACCCAATTTATATGCAATTTCATGTTGGACGTTTATTTACTGTATAAAAAAATACAATTCAAATACACTTTATTGCACAAACAAATACAGTTACACGTTATAGAAGTTACAAATAGTACAATTTAGGCGGTCTTATCGCTTTAAGCGATTTCTTCCAGACCACCTTTGGGTAGAAAAATATTATGCCAGAGAAATTGTAGGTTGCGCTGAAAATATTTCAGATATTTCATAAACATGTCTAATCGCATTGAACAGAAGTTGTCTGTCCCCAACGGGAATCGAACCCACGGCCTCCGGCGTTGAAGACCAATGCCCAGTCACTACGCCAACGATGCGGTCGAAATCTGAGTTTTTGCGTAAAGTGCATAGCAACTAACATACTCACAGACGTAAGAATAATTTAAGTTAAAATACACTAAGTAAATAGTTTGTAGTTATATCACTTAGCTTGTAATTTCCAAACAATTCACAAGCTTTATTTGTATAGAAGGTTGCGAGAATCAAACGCAAATGTACAAGGAAAATGGCACAATCGTAATTCACAAATACAGATTCTGTCTCTTAAAGTTTGTCAAAGTCATGCGTTACAGTGCTGACCGAAAACTTGGCGTTAAGAAATGTTTTTTAATTAATTATCAGTAGTTATTTTGAAACTTTGAAGTATCAGCGGTCATAATAGAATACGGTGTATAATGTTGGAATATTGGATTCACTAGAAACATTGTAGTTTTAGAGTGTTACCTTCTGAAATAGTTAATTAATCCAATAAAAATTTAAGAGTCCTCTTAAAAGTATATCGTAATTTTCTTAAGATGTAATTTACTGTAAAATATCTCTTCATTCTATCATCATTATCATACCATCAACATCATTATCGTTATCATGAAAAAATCATTCTTTTGTGAAGTGAAAAACAGTTTTGTACATATATGGCTACGAGAATTGAAATGAAGCATGTGGACTTGATCTGTTTGATATTTCTTTTCTTGAGAGACGTGTTGTTTGTCTGTCTTGCTCTCTCTTTTGTACTTTAGCTGGAGAAGGAAAGAAACGGAAATGCAGGGCAGAAATGAAACTGAAACTAAGGTAAGTAGGATAGTATAAGTAGGATATTTATATCAATAAATATAAATATCCTAAGAAAAGTGTCTAACGAACGCAATAGCCGCAGGAAACTAAACAAACAAACAAACAAACACACGCCGATTCTTTTTATGTTAAGACTAGCTGTGCCCATAACTCCGCTCGCGTGGACTACAGAATTACTGTTATTTATTTATTAAATTTTGTTTAATTATACTTAGTGTGTAAGTTTTTGAAAACTATAAATTCGCATAACTTTTCTTTGATGTTTATTCAATAATATTGCGAAGAAATAATACTAAATGTTACTCCGAAATAAGCCCTATGTTTTTATGAAAGCACCATCAGATTTGATTCAGTAGTTCTTACGTGATGCATGCAACAACAAACAGACAAAAATTCCAAATATGATCTTAATGTGTTCTATTTACTTATCCTTATACACCCCTAATTTTTTTAAAAATTTTATTTAAATTCTGTAACATAGGAAATATTTGCAATAAGAATTGTTTTATTAGATGTCGCTGGTTATTTATAACTATTGACTGATTAATTTGATTAGATACCTTTTTCTTTCGAAGTAGTCTGCCTAGACAGCTTGACTATTAAACGGTTTAATACTAAAAGTGCAAATCAAATATTGAATGCGGTCACACTAGCCAAGGACCGTTTAACGTTGACATGTTAACTCTGACATTGTACCCCAGTGCAGGGGTTCTCAAACTGTGGTACATACACCACTGGTCGTATGTAGTACTACTCAAGGTGATACGCAACGAAGCGCAAGCCGACACTACAATATTCATAAAAAGAAAAAACGTTTTGTGATGAATTAAAAGTTGACACGCGTCTAAAACTATGTACAGTAGGACCCCACCTCTCCTCGTTTGTTTTCAGCATGCGGCACCACCTACATTTTATAATAAGTAATTCACTATTAAATATAACAGTTAATTAATAGTAATTGAAAATATCTTTTTTTGTAATATAAATACCAGATGTCAACGGAATGCAAAGAAGACTAAATTAGTAACAGTAATACTCCAAATACTAAATCAGCAACTTAAATATATATTAGAAGTAGAAAACGCCGGCGAGGACGAGCTGGGGCACAGCTCGTAGCCGCCGGCTATGACAACGGAATTGCCTCGCTGGACTGGGCGAAGCAACCACCCGCTCTGGGGTCCCTAGTATTCTCCACCACTATTTTCGAGATGTCCTATATTAAAGGCAATTTACTTTCCTATTCTTTAATTATTTCCGAGATACCTATAATTCCTATCTGGATGATTTATTTAATAGGTCAGCGTTGGTAGTATGCGACAGCTACTGTATGTATATAAGGGGTACGGGACAAAAAAGTTTAAGAACCGCTGCCCTAGTGTAATTGTTAGACATCGATCGGTTTTGCGCAGTGTGGTTTCTACATTACATGGAAATACAAGGACAAAAGTAATAATAAATAGGTAGTTGAAGCGGTGGGCAAGTGTGCCATCAGGCATGTACTGTCATCGTAGGTATTAAATAACGCCTTATACATTTTATTATATCTAGCTTTTACCCGCGATATACAAGGTCTTCACATAACAGCGAAACAGGCGCTCCATGTCACATACCTATCAGACACGTAATTTTTGCTTAAATTAAAAATTTCTGTTTAATTATCCTGTTCTCTTCTATTTCCGCATTTGTGATAGTTCGATTCCTGGCCGAGGCAGGATAGACAGATAAATTGTTTATTGCACACAAATTGAAAAATAATAAGTAGTTACAGATTTATGAAAAGTGCACAAAGGCGTATAAAAAAACAGATTTTACTTACTTTCCAAAAAAAAAAGTCAAGTGCGACCATATCTAATTGTCACATTTCCTCCGATAGTCCTTTAATTTGGACTCCCACTGTAGGTTAGGTATACGTTAAAAAATATAAGAAATATTTTTGTATACCATTTTTTTCAAAAAGTTTTTTATACTGTTTTTCTTAGAATTTTCTAAGGATAATTAAACGAAAACTTTTGTACAAAACAACTGCAAGCTAAAATATATACCTACATCTTCTAATAAATAAAAAAGTAAACTTTTCGTATCGGTACATTGAAAATAATCATCATCAGGTTATTTTTGTCTCCACTGCAGGAGCATAACCCTCTCTCATCTGCCGGAGACAGACGGAGGATTTGGCCTACACTCCCCGCGCTGGCCAGACGGGTTGGGGAGGCCTGATTGATGTTTTATAATGTATTCCATTAGTCGCCTTGTACGACATCCACGGGAAGAGTTGGAGTGATCCTATTCTACTCTACCGGAAACCACATTGAAAATATTGGCAAATAAATATAGGTATTTAGGGGATGAAGGATAATCAATAGAACATATTAGGATCATTTTTGAAATTTTTGTCTGTTAGTTTGTGCACGCATCACTCAATATCGGTTCAGTAGCCGATGTAGATGGACAGAAATATCTCGGAGTAACTTTTAGTCTTTATTTCATCGCAGTCCAAGGTTATGGGAATTTTTAGTTTTCAAAACATTAGTAGGTATGAGAGACAAATTTTTTTTAAAAGAATAAAAAACCAAACGAACTAAGCGAATTATTTCGCTTTGCCTATTGACACAGCCTACCCATACATCGTGAAGATTGAGACAGTAACTATATTTACGAAACAAGACAGTATTAATTAATGTTACTTATATATAAAACTTAAAATTAGATAGATTAATAAATTTGCCGAGTTCTGCGTCGGTGCTATGAAATGTGTGGCGCAGCATAACAAATGATGAAAATTGGCGTGGGCTTGTTTATGTTATCTTTGTTTGGGAAATGGCTCTGTATGGAATTGAATGCTATCTGGGAGGAATTTGAAGAAGGAGGAAAAGGAGGAAAAGGGAAAATTATATATTTGGGAAAATTCTTAATTGGCATATGAAAGGCAACGGACATGCTAAGTGGGAGGGAAAAAAAAAAAGAAAAAAAGGTGAATATAGAAAAAAAAAACAATAAATTTATTATACAATAAAAAGTTTTTTACAAGGTCCTCGAAATATAAATATCGAGGGTCCTCAGGGAAAAAAGTAAAAAAAAAAAAAAAAAAATTAGATAGAGTTAGGTAGGTATTAGACACTATTAGCTAAAGGTGAATAAAGATGATTCATAGCTATGCCTAGCGAGTCCTTAAGAACATCAAGGCAAATTCTTGTTAAGTCTTTCATATGAAAAAAGTTTAGTTATAATGTTCGGTGCAGTTTAAATTGCTGCGAGTTGAGACTACATTTGGAGCTGTAGGAGCTCGGGCGTGGGGGTGGGCGACTGGGTCGGGGTCGGGGTCGGGTTCGGAGTCGGATTGAGAGTGAGATAAAAAATAATTGTGTAGTCCGTACGAGCAGAGTCGTGGGCATAGATAGTATTAAATATAATCTTTTACAACAAAAGTTATTAAGCTATTAAGAAGTCTACCATTTTAATACTTTGACGACTTGCCTTCTTTTAACTGGAGTGCCAAAAACTACTCAGTTTCGGTTGAATCATATTTGCATAACTGGGTCCGTTTACAGTCGACACGAGAATGTCCGCGGCGGATATTTTCCAAAGATAATACCGTAGCAGCGGAGGTAGATAACCAACATCACTCATTCCGGACACTGTTTGCGGAGGACCCACCTACATTCTCTACAATCTACATAAACACACACTGAATTATCTGTTTTTTGTCTACGTAGCTTAACATTATTTAAGTCTGAACACAAAAATGCCACTTTTGGTGGGCGGTCCATTGGGGGATTTGCCAAAATCACCACGCTTGGCAAGTAGATTGGCGATCCTTATAATGATATTCATATACACAGGAGAATGCTGCCCGTCCCTAGTGCAATCCCTTAGTCGCATTTATAATATTAGTACGGACTAATATAATGTAAGTCATTCGCCAATACTTGAATTTTAATAAATTTATCGAATAATCCAAAATTTCTGACGAGTTAAGGACTTGACTGTAAAATTGTTTGACCAATAGCAAATTGGACGAGTTACAGTTTTGACAAAACTTGGATTTGATGAATTTAGGTACGTATTTGACCAACTAAGCTTTTGACGAGCGTCTGCGAAATCCAACGGGAAGATTAGGGGTGGTAAGCTAGAAACCACATGACTTTATTAATCCACCTCGGCTTGTTATCTATTTCTGTAATACTATGTTCAGAAAATCTCTTCTACCCGTGAGACTGTTGTAGCATAAAACTTGAAGATAAAGGAATGAGAGAAAAGTCAGCAATTATGTTAATGCGAACTAAGTATCCGTACACAAGAATATCTCGCCGTCTCACGCGTTGTCTGTCTTGTGGGGCCAGAGAAACAGCGATGCGATTAGCGGGCCATAAGCGGTAGCGTTGAGTTTATTGCGCCGCTTTTCCTCACAAAATAATCATGTTATTGTTATTTTTAAGTGTTTGTAACTAACTTATAACTTTCGAATTTCAGCTCAATCAGACTAGTAAGTTCAGATAGATAGATAACTAGACATTTATTCACTGACACAACACAAGTTCACAAACAAGTAGAAAACATAAATTTCGTGGACAAAACATAACATATCGCTTTCAGTACAGAACCCTACAACCCTGTAAAGATAGAGCGGTTATAGCCACTTGTTTACTTCAGTTCCACGCGTGCCGATTTCCGGACACAGCGCGTCTATCTCGCGCACCTTTCATGCCTCGCTGTCACGTTTCTAGTGAAGAGATGCAGTTATCAGGTAAAAACTGCGCAATATGTCATTTTGCAGATTTTTTTATCGATGTTTATATCCGAGCGTAACTTGACGCGATACGAGTAAACGTTTGATAGTTTTTGCAATATGTTGCAGATTTTTGGCATGCGTGTCGCGGCTACTTCACCATTCTATCTTGATAGTATTTCTGTGAAATTCAGCTTTAAGATTTGAATACGAACAATAAAAGGACGATGAAGCCGTATTTTTAGTTATAATTCGTTTCGTACCAAAATTATAAAAGAAACGTACCCGTACGTACATAACGTTATGTATGTATGTATGTATGTATGTATGTATGTATGTATGTATGTATGTATGTATGTATGTATGTATGTATGTATGTATGTATGTATGTATGTATGTATGTATGTATGTATGTATGTATGTATGTATGTATGTATGTATGTATGTATGTATGTATGTATGTATGTATGTATGTATGTATGTATGTATGTATGTATGTATGTATGTACGAGTATGTATGTATGTAGGGATCTCTTCCAGTCAACCTTATTAAAAGGTAACATCGTCATGTCATGTCAGCCTTTAAACGTCTACTGCTGGACATGGCCCAATGAATGCCACCACACCCTGTCCTCCGATCTCCGCATCCAGCCGCTTCCAGCCACCTTCTTCAGGTCGTCGGTCCATCTGGCATCCCACCTCCTCCGTGGTCTCCTCTCCAGAACTCGTCTGCCCCAACGGCCGTCGGTTCTGCGACAGATGTGGCCCACCTGCTGCCACTTCAGCTTGCTAATCATTTCAGCTATGTCGGTCACCTTCGTTATCGTCGGATCTCTTCATTAGGAATCATATCCTTCAAAGAAACCCCGAGCATAGCCCTCTCCATACCTCAGTGGATCAGGCCCACTACCAGTGTCCAGGTCTCATGACAGAGAGGACGCGCTGAGTAAAGGCTTTTATTTTGTACGTTAAACATTGTGGAATATGTGGTTACAAAAAAAAAAATATATTACGGTAGGTGTTTACTCCGTGTGGTTTCCGGTAGAGTAGAATAGGACCACTCCAACTCTTCCCGTGGATGTCGTACAAGGCGACTAAGGGAACACATTATAAAACGTCAGTCAGGCCTCCCCAACCCGTCTGGCCAGCGCGGGGAGTGTGGGCCAAATCCTCCGTCTGTCACCGGCAGATGAGAGAGGGTTGTGCTCCTGCAGTGGAGACATAAATAACCTGATGATGGGTGTTTACTAGTGTGCTACAGAAATGAGTAAAACATGGCGGGTATGACAGTAGGTTACTTAGTGACTTGGGGTGAAAAAATATGAGAGTATTACCCGTCCAATATCAGAAGGACTAATTTTCGTACTGAGGCAAGATGGTAGCGTTCGCAACAAAATTACAACAATACAAATTACTACGTAATGAAGCCCCACTCACCTCCCCCCGCCGGTTTATCGTCGCCCGCAAAATAGAGCACGGCTGGCAGTACTACTGGGTTGCCGTCGCCAGCTGGCGTCAAGCGATCGACGCTTTCAGTTAGAAAGAGAAGTACTTATGTGGTTCATTTTAGATAATATTTTATATGTTAGAAAAAAATTATCTCTCTTTTTGAAGCACTGTGACAATAATAGTTATAATACAAGAAATAAAAATAAACTTGTTTTACCAGGGTTAACACGTAGGAAGCGGTATTCGATAAAAAAAAATGACGTGTATAAATGTACCAAGTGTACTCATATGCAATAAATGATTTTGACTTGACTTTGGTTGACGTATATTGATGTCCCTCTCTCGATCGAATTTAGGGGCGCACACAAATGTGTACTTAGGCGGAATTGTCATCGCAGTAAAGATACACAGGAGAGTGTCTATTTCCCGGACCTGGTGCAATCCCTTAGAGTCGCCTTGACGACACCTAAGGCAGAATTGGGAGCCTATTCAAAACCTAACCAAAGGCAGATTATGTCGTGCAGTAACGCCTGTTGCGTGGCCCCAATGTTTCAGTCGGCAACAGTGTCGTTTTACCACATGAGAACTATTATTCGTACGCCGTTTGTCGCACCGGGACAGACGATTCCTTATTATACGAGTATTAGCATATAAATACCTACCTGCCTAATCGGATTTTATACTTACAAGTTGTTAGGCGATTATAGGAAAGGATTTTCTACCTTTAGAAAGGAATCAGTTGCCTTCAAAACATTATTCAGACGATTTGGCGAAATAGGCAGGTTAGAAACGTACTAGTTCTTTTTAAAGAAATTCACACGTCGCGATTTATATTAATTAAGTCTACAGCGTCCATATACACTATAATAATATAAAGAGGAAAGATCTGTATGTTCGTAACGAATAAACTCAAAAACCACTGAACCGAATCCAAAAATCTTTCACTATTAGAATGCTACATTATTCTTGAGTAAAATAGGCTTATACCTCCTATTGGAAAGGGGGACGGGAATTAACGCTTAATAAGTTTCAACTTTATTTAATTCTGTAGTCCACGCGAGTAGAGACTAATATTGAAAACATTTCCACAACATTCCTCAACAAAATATTCAGCAAATTTTGCTACAAAACTAAATGTTTGCAACAGTGTCCAACAGTTTGAAACATCGGTCCGTCAGCAGCAGATTCATAAGTTGACTACTCAAAATGGCCGAGAGATGGCGCTGTTAACTATTCATACCATCTTTTTTTCTGTCTACGTGGACCTCTCATTAGCGTGACCTCGCGCGTAAAAACAAGTATAATGTGAACAGTAGCTATCTAGCTATGTCACACACAAACACTACGCTGCACCTAAACAAACGAGAATTAAACAATTGTTTGATTGCGAACCTTATTTGCATGGGACTCTTGATAAGTTAACTCTGTGGGACTAACGACGTAACTTTGTTACAGCGGCTTCCAGCAATCAGGATGGCTATTGTCAATTTATGATTTAAACAGTTACAGTAGGGTCTAAAAGAGTACAAAACGTACGTTATGTCTAGGGTTGCCATCTCTAAAATCTGCCAAAAAGGAAAAGAAGCATGAATACCCAGGATTTTGGAGCTTACAACCCGGACATATCAACATAGGTTTTTTAAGTTACTCAGTAAAATAAAAAATAGTTTTAATTGTTATAAATATAATAACCTGTACAAACATACAGATACATTTTTTTTGTTATAAATCATTCATCATAATACGTCATCATATACGCGACGTCGTCCGCGTGGACAACTTTTGTAGGTTTTTTTGTAGGACTATTTAAGATAAACATTTCCATCATACATTACATATGTATGATGGAAATAGCGGTTTTGGCAGCGCACGCCAGAATAGCTCGCAGATAGTAGATTTTTTCCTACTTACTTGATATTTTGGACAATTCACACAATATCTTTATAAATTGTAGCCTATGTGTTATTCTGATGTACAAGCTATATTATTGTAAAGTTTCATTAAAATCCATTCTGTAGTTTTTACGTGAAAGAGTAACAAACATCCATCCATACTTACAAACTTTCGCGTTTATAATATTAGTAGGATAAACCATCTTTTTGAAAACTTTACAACCCGGACTATAAATGACCCCCCCCCCCCCCCCGGACGCTCCCCGGACTAGTAAACGAGTAATAGTACTAAACTAGGACAAATCTGGGGAAACCTGGATGGATAGTTATGTCTATATCTTGCAATATAATTCGTGGTAGTTTAGTTATGAGGCACTCTCATCTCACGTTCATGAGATTGAGGGTTCAAATCCGGGCCCGTATCATCAAGTTTTTTGGAAATTACCTAGTGAATTCCGGCCTGTCTCACTCCGCTCTTTAGGTATAATAAAAAGGTTTTAAAGACTAAAATCCAACTACGAGCTTAAAACCTATTAAAAGGATATAAACAATTTTTATTATCAATTACTATAATTTATTGTCAAAATAAATATCGGTATTCATATAGCCGTGGTAATTCTGTTATCTTATAAGTGTATTGAATGTCTTAGTCTTATTGTATGTCTTAGTCTATTTTCAGAAGTTCTGTATGTCTCAAAACAACTCTGTGCTAAAAGTTTGAACGATTACTTTGATATAGATATTTGTATCATTAGTAATATGTATTTTCAAATTTTATTAAAAGTAGGTACATTTATTTATCAAATTTGGTACTAAACGCATTATACTTGTCCTTTCGGTTACTCTAAGGTTGACTGGAAGAGATCCCTAAGTGGGATAAGTCCGCCTTTGTACACAGTTTAATTCCTATTTTATTATTGTTGTTGTTGTTATTTTTGGTACAATAAAGCGTTTACACACATACATACATACAACCATTCAATCTAGCTTGTGCCGACTTCCTTGGTTTGACGGCGCAAAAATGAACAGAGGATATTGTAACAGCCCTCAGGCGTTCTGGACATAATCCATTGAACAGTTTTAGTTATCTAATGAAGAAAAATATATCTCCAAAAGCGATGTAGTTGAAAATGTAATAATGTGTTGATGGAATGTTTGTAACGAGGCAGAGAGGAAACAGTTTATGACGATGATTGGCTGGAGAATGGCCATTGGTATCTATATATCTGTAACAGTATCTTGGCTTCTCTCACATCGGGGCAAGTGAGGGCACTTTAAAAAATGATTTATGAGAATGGCATTTTCCTTTAGCGGAAAAAACCCTCCATCAATTAATAAATGATAAAAAAAGGTTTAATATAATTACTCCTTCAAGAATTGGGTGCCTGTGTTTAGGTGACCTTTCACACCCCGACCTTTGACTCTGCCTCACCCCCAGCTTGTCGTATTGTGAGGCTTTTCAATTCGTCCCTCGTAACGCTTACTGTATCCTTCTGACCTTTGTGGCTTGAGAAAAGGGCCGTAATTAGCCCCAAATGCGCCCTTTATGAGCTACATTTACTGCCCTTCCTACTTTAGCCTATTGAAACAGCATCAACGTCATCGCTATCTTATGAAATGTTGCTATAGGACCATTGGAAATTTTCATAACGCAGGCAACACTATTATTACTTACTAGCTGTGCCCGCGGCTCAGCTCGCGTGAACTACAGAATCCGCTCCCATTACCACTCCCGCTCCCGCTCTCTCTCCCGCTCCCGCTTCCGCTCTCCTCCTGTTCCCGATCCCGCTCCCGCTTCCGCTTCTACTTCCGCTCCCGCTCCCACACCCACTCCCCTTTTCCCACGCCCACTCCCACGCCCACGCCCACGCCCACGCCCACGCCCACGCCCACGCCCACGCCCACGCCCACGCCCACGCCCACTCCCACTCCAATTCCCACTCGCAGCTACAAATGTAATCCAAACTCATCGCAATCTGAATAGTACAGAAATACTATTATTTGCAATATATTGCATACTAACCTTATCTACTAATGTATTTGAAAACTAAAAATGTCTATAACTTTTGATTGAGTTAGCCGATTGCGATAAATTAAAGACTAAATGTTAAGTTAAGTTAAGCCCCATATTTTTGTAAAAAGTCTATCAAAATCCGTTCAGTAGTTTTTAAGTGATGCGTGCACAAACTCACAGATAAACAGACAAAAATTCCAAAAATGATTGAAATGTGTTCTATTACTTATCCTTAGACCCCTCCATTTTTTTTTGCAAATATTTTTAATGTACAGACACGCGATGTTTACGATTTTATTTATTAGGTTATTTTATCTGGTAGATAGCTGTTAAGCTGGCGCTTGCGGGTTGAGTAACATAAGATGACACAAGTAGACAAAAATATTTAAAAAAAATCCTGCCGTTAATGGCCAAAATATTTGATACATATCAATTCGCCGGCCATCTAGATTCTATAAGATACTATCAGTGGAAGTGTAGAAATCTAGACTAACCCTGGAGATATCCAATGATTTTGCAAGATCAACGTTTTTGTGTACCAACTTTCAGAAGGCAATTTTTAGTATTCGGAAAGTTTGCGCATATAAATTCATAAAACAAACGTAGACTACACATGAAATAATGAAAATGATTAGATACTATGAGTGGCAATATAGAAAGCCCATGAAATTGAGTTTAGAATTTCAGATAATGTTAAAAACTTTTTTTTTATTTACTACAGGCGCCATCTAGTGTTACTCGGCACATAACAGGCCACATTAGGTCCTTTCTAGTACTTTATTATGTTGGTACGAGTTTTGAAAATAATTTAGTACTGTGGATCTTTGTGCTCAGATTATTAACTTTTCAAACTCAAACTATATTAGATTTTAATCTAATGATTGACGACTTCCGTGGCGGAACGGGGTAGTTCTACCGGAGGTTGCGGGTTCGAATCCCGCTAGGGGCAAATGTTCGTATGATGAATATGAATGTTTGTACTTAAGTCTAGGATGTTTATATATTTATTTATTTAAGTATGTCTATCCGTTATCTAGTAACCATAACACAGGCTCTACCAAGTTTGGGACTGGATAATTGGTGTGAATGTCTGACATATTTATATTTATATATTATATTATTTATATGGCACTGTGACAACAAATTGCAATTTAAATCTCTAGACTCAGGATAAAGAGTCATTGTGGACGTTAAGTTTTAGTTGCATGTTCTACGCGTCGTATTCTACTATCTATCTACTACGTACTCTATTCTGGCCACGTGCCTAAAATCATGGCACCATCCTTGATGCGGCCCTGGTGGAGGTGAAAACATTTGTAGTTAATTACGTATGTATGTATGTATGTAAACGCTTTATTGTACCAAAAATAACAACAACAACAATAATAAAATAGGATTTAAACTGTGTACAAGGGCGGACTTATCCCACTTAGGGATCTCTTCCAGTCAACCTTAGTATACAGTTACGTATACATGAGTAGACGAGACCGCTCCTTTCTGTTAGTACGAAAATGAGTTCCCTCTATCTTATTAATAAAAGGAGAAAATGCAATCCTTGTAAGTATGCGTTGTATTCGAAAATAAAATTACTTGAGATATGATTATTTTTGCGTTTTCTTATAGCAATGAATCTAGAATCTAGGTGGTATTAGACTAGGATAATACAATTTACGTATAAAATGCTGTTTAACGGCAGACATACGTAAGAGGGTGATCCATCACCATAGGAAGATGACACGAGAAACAACTTGTTCTCACCATAATTATACCTAAGTAGTATTTATTATATAATAATAATAAAACGTATTTACAAAAATAATGCATTCAAAACAATTATTATCATAAAACAAACTTACAGTGCTCCATTACAAGGTTACATCGTCACGTCCTCAACTAGGATGTGTCTATAACAGTAGTCAGTGTAACTGCGTGTGCGCATGTTCTAAATTTAATAAGCGCAGAGTGTTTTTGTACAATTTCGGATATTTTTTGTTTTATAAGTGAGACTTAGATATTGTGTAAAAAATTTACAAATCTACAAATACAAATAACTATTTTATTTCAATGTTACTCTAATAACTACTGTCAACAGTTACTGCGATATTTTTATAGTTATGAATTATTTTGTAAAACACCAGATTTTTTTTAAAATTCAAACTATTGAATCGTTAGCCTAGTGGCTTGGTCATTCGACTCGAGGGTCAAAGGTTGTGGGTTCGATTCCCACTGGGGACAGACAACTTTATACAAGTTGGTTCCGATCTGGATATTATATTTGTGAATTCTCCTATCATTGTTTATATTCCATAGCACAGGAGAAAATCCTAGTTTGGTATTAGACAAGTGTATATACATATGTAATTAATATTATTACATTAGAAAACATCAACCAGACCTCCCCAACCCATCTGGCCAGCGCGGGGAGTGCAGGCCAAATCCTCCGTCTGTCTCCGGCAGATGAGAGAGGGTTGTGCTCCTGCAGTGGAGACAAAAATAACCTGATGATGATGATATTATTAATATTAGAAATATATCGGCACACTGCATCGTCTTGTATGAAAAGACGATTTATTTATTTAGACTTACCAAAAGTTGGTTATCAGTTACTGAACAAGTAATTCAGAATCAAATACTAAGTACTTGTAATCGACGTACGAAGTTGTCCCCAGTGGGAATCAAACCCACGTCCTGTGTCGCTCGAATCCAAAGACCAAGACATTCAGCTAAAGTAGCGGTAAAAGACCAAAACAATTTGACGTTTTCATAGTGCGGACTACTACCATTAAATTTAAAAAAAAATTACTACTGGCGCTGTCTGATGTTACTCAACCCGTGAGCGACCACCTTAATGCGCATCCAGTACCGACCGGACTATGAAACGTTGGATAGCTGAAGCGGATTGTTTTGCTTAACATAAATTTGAATTGCTTAAAAACTCCGGCCTCCATTTGCAATTCAATAAATATGACAACGTTCATTGATTACCGGCAATATTCGACTACTAACGAAATTAAAAAAATATTTCGAAGTAACAAATTTTACAAATAATTCCTTCATATATTTTTATTTCAATTCAACACATACAAGAAAATTAAGATATATACATATTAAGAGTAGGTTGGTAGGCTGTACAAAACAATATAAGACTACGACAATATTAATATTCAATCAAATTACGTAAAAAGCGGACCTGGCTAAGTCATACATCTTTGTGCCCTTCGCGGTGGAGACATCGGGAGCGTGGGGATCGGAGGCCGCATGAGAGACCATGGGAGTGCCCCCGGGCGGAGTCGTACCTGGTTCAAAGATTAGCCCTGGCTATTCAACGTGGTAACGCAGCCAGCGTTTTTGGGTATCTTTGAGCCGGGGACGAGTCTTTATTAGATTTATAACATTTTTACCCTAAATTGTATCAAATACTCAATCGGTAATATTCAATTTCTACTAATTAGCAAGATATTTTTTCTATCATAAAAAGTAATATAGAAAAAATAACTAAAACAGTTTGTTAAAACTTTGTGATTCGTTAATAATTTTAAAAACGATTCTTATGGAATAAATCTCTACCTTAAAGCAACACTGCGTAACTCTGCATACCCGGAGGAGGTACTATAAAAATATTCTGTCATTTTTCGCGAGAGATCTATATAGGGTTTAATCGTTAAGTGTAATCTGGCGATTACTGCCTTAATATAAGAGATAACAAAAACCCTTTGAGCTGATATCGCAACCATGTTACCTAACCACTTCCCCACACTCTTACAACTCCACACTTCATGCACACACACACACACACAACATCCCATACACTTAATTTTTTTATTGTTGTTTCATATCTTTTTTTTTCTTTTCTTCTGAAACATATCCGTTCATATTTAATTATCTTACGTGAAAACCTGTTATTAGCTATACCAAATGTTATCATATCCCTCATTGTAATACTGCAAATGTTTGTAAGCTGTTGGTTTTTCAAATAAATAAAATAAAAAATAAAATAATAAGTACTCGTAAAATTACACCAAAAACTTTTTAAAAAGAAACGCAATATATCCATAATGTTGACTAAATACTCCCATACTATGAATGTTTCAAAATTTCAGAGATATAACGTATCAATAATTAACTTTACGTTACCTAACGTGTAAGTACTAACAATTAAAACAAAAAGTCATGTTATTTTTTTTAATTTGCCATTAGTTATTTAGAAGCACATGTACGTTGTCGCCAAGAAAACCCAACGTAAGAAATCGACCAACACTATCGTACACATCGATACGGCGCATGACCGGGTGGTCTTGTACTCTCGGTAGCTGGCAACTCCTGTCCATGTTGCTTTAAGTGTGCCACTTAATAGAGTAAACTGTGACAAAATGGAGAAGTAGATCGACTAACCACTTTATTTATTTATTTATTTTAACTCTTTATTGCACACACACAGATAAAACAAAAAATAATACATTAAAAGAAACACAAGTACAAAGGGCGAACTTATCTCTGAGAGAGATTTCTTCCAGCAGACCCGCGAGAGAGATAATTGAAATAATAAAGGCAGACATAGTGTGTACGTAAATAAAAGAACATATACATACATACACTAATATAAACTATATACCCACTTACATAGATTATAAACTACACGGTAAAATAAAAATATATAAGTATATAAATAAATATTTACCAATAATATATAAATATAATATACATACTATAATATAATATACTATGTTTTGATTTAAAAAATTAACAAGCGAAATTCCAATTAATGTTCCTATATACAGCCATTTACTATCATGATTAATGACAGCTCCATAGTACAGTGATTAAAAGACGTGAAGTTATTGCTGTGATGCTGCCAAGATGACGTCACTTGGAATTCCTACAGAGGCTCCGGTGCATACGATTCTGTACACCTCGGCGTACCCACAAAAGCTTGTGAAGCCTGTACCGAAAAAGGTATGTATCGTTTTTTATTTTTAAAATCATCATCATCAGGTTATTTTCATCGGCGTAAAAACTTGTATAAATAATAATTGACGGGACCGATATGTACAATGTGTACGACGTAAATTTTTCTAACTTTTTTAGTCTATAGTCTATTAGATACGCAGAGATCTGAAGCAATTATCGCAGCAGTATTTCTTGCTCTTTGGATAGATTTAATTAAAACAATACCGCACATGAAATCATCATGATCAGGTTATTTTTGTCTCCACTGCAGGAGCACAACCCTCTCTCATCCGCCAGAGACAGACGGAGGATTTGGCTTACACTACCCGCGCTGGCCAGACGGGTTGGGGAGGCCTGACTGATGTTTTATAATGTAATGTATTCCCTTAGTCGCCTCGTACGACTTCCACGGGAAGAGTTGGATTTTTCCACGATTGTTCGACTTCCATGGGATTTTTAAAATAGATACGTTGAAACAGGAACCAGTCCCACCAGCTTATACTATTTTCATTCGCTTATTTTTACGTCAAACGTACGTATCGCATACCACTATTGGATAACTCATATTCCTCAGAAACGTTAGATTCACAGAAACTTTCTCGTAGCGCTTTCCTGAATGGTTTCTTGATTGCCAACAGGCAATTTTTGAGTATTTACCTTACGCCACAGATCGCCTTTGTAGAATAAATCGCCCCATTCTTTATATATTCTTTATTGCACACATTTTAAAAGTATATATAGTTACAAAATTTGTATACAAAGGCGAGCTTATCTCTAAAAGAGATCTCTTCCAGCCAACCTTACAGGCTGTGAGACAAGGCACTAAGAGCGAGGGGCAAAAAGTGCATAATATACTACATAATGACTGAAACTACTTTACACATATAAACATATATATATATATATATTATATATTACATTAATATATATATATTACATATTTATAATAAATATAATAAACATACATACATATCATATTATACTGAGCGAGACAGATAGTGTCTTTTAGTTCTTTTAATTCTTCCGAGGTTTTTACCATTTTCTCAAAAGTTTTAAAAGATTTCTTTAAAAGTTTTGTCTAAAAAGACATTTCGCTTGAGCATTCAGCCACAAACGATTTGAAATTCGTAAAGTTATTCCTAGTTTCTACTATTGAAATGACAGCGCTTTCTAAATTGAATTTTGTAAGTGAATTTACATAAGCTCTATATCGACTCTTGGATTTACTTAAAAGCTGGTTAACATGACGTAATCAGTTTGTTTTGAACTCTATCCACTTCCGAAGTCAGTTGGAGCCTTTTTGTAGCGTTTTTAGGGTTCCGTAGCCAAATGGCAAAAAACGGAACCCTTATGGATTCGTCATGTCTGTCTGTCCGTCCGTATGTCACATCCACTTTATTCCGAAACTATAAGAACTGTTGAAACTGGGTAAGTAGATGTATTCTGTGAACCGCATTAAGATTTTCACACAAAAATAGAAAAAGAACAAAAATTTGGGGGTTCCCCATACTTAGAACTGAAACTCAAATTTTTTTTTGATGTACATTGCCATGCAAACTCGTATACCACAATACTATTATTAAAACATCGATCAAAGTTACAACAAACTACAATAACTTTTATATTATGTTACTTGCTGCTACGAAACCCTTCATGGGCGAGTCCGACTCGCACTTGGCCGCTTTTTTTCTTTGTGCATTTACTCTAGCTTATTTCAAGGTTGAATTTCAGCAATCCGAATCAAGTAGGATTCAGTACCAAACAACGATCTCTATGTAACTACTAGATGGAGCGTTCCAAACAATCGCTCTGTTCCACGCAAGGAGTCGCAACTCGGTTACAATCACAATCAAACTTTTGCAGTTATTACTCAGAACATTTATTAATTACTAAATAGAGTCATCATCAGCCTATATACGTCCACTGCTGAACATAAGCCTCTCCAATAGAATGCCACTTTTGGTGGGCTTTCCATTAGGAGATTTGCCATAATCACCACGCTTGGCAGACGGATTGGTGATCGCAGTGATGATCTTAATATACACAGGAGAATGCTGCTGCCATCCCTGGTGCAATCCCTTAGTCGCCTTGACGACACCCACGGGAAGATTTGGGGTGGCCCTATTCTAAGCCGGGAACCACACGGCCACACTAAATAGAGTAATAATTAAATATTCTGCGTAGTAACTGCACAAGTTTCAAAGTAAACGAGTGAATGTGAACGAGTTGCCGAGTAGCCGCAGTTGCGTGGAACAGAGCAATTGTTTAGAACGTCCATCGAGCAGTACATAGAGATCATCATCATCAGGTTATTTTTGTCTCCACTGCAGGAGCACAACCCTCTCTCATCTGCCGGAGACAGACGGAGAATTTGGCCTACACTCCCCGCGCTGGCCAGACGGGTTGGGGAGGCCTGATTGATGTTTTATAATGTACATAGAGATCGTTGGTACCTAATATGTACTTAATCCCCCAATGGACAGCCCACCAGAAGTGGGATGTTGTTGGAAAGGCTTTATTTTCATCAGTCGACGTATTTCGGCTTTTTCATATGCATTCGTAGTATAACGTAACGCTCGCTCCAAGTCGTATAGACCAACGACCTGAAAAAAATAAAGATTGTCACACGTCATAAATCATAATCATACAGTTTGAATTTACAACATTTGACGTCATATTTGCTGAACGATCTCTGATTAATCTTCTGGAGATCACGTCGCGTCGGTGCTACTGATAACCGACTTTTAATATTTAAATAAATATTTCTAGACATAATTTCCGATGTTTTATTCGTTTAAATAATTAAATAGGTATTTTCTGTTTATTCATTTGTATCTTAAGTTTACTTGTGGGTGTTATAAATATCTTTACATTTACTAAATGTATGATGCTTAAACCCTGTCTAAGATTGGGTCGCCTAACAATAACATAGTTTAAATTTCAAGTATTAACCTAACATAATTTGCTTCATTATTAAAATAAATAAATAAAATAAATATGTGGGGACATTTCACACATGGCCACCTGATCCCAAACTAGGCAGAGCCTGTAATTTGGGTATCAGACAGCTGATATACATACATAAATACATAAGTAACATCCAGTCACAATTTATCAATTATTGAAGATAAATATGATTTTCTACATTATGAAGTGTATTATATTTAGTAGGTAATTACGTTGTTTTATACAAATTTGGCATTAAACGCTTTACTAGTCCTTTCAGATATTCTAAGGGAACGTACCCAAACTACGTTACCCATTTTTTACAATTTTTACCCCCCTCCCCCCTCGGTGACCACCCGTAGTATATATTCCAAGACCCCTCCCCCTCTCGTTTTCACATAGTACTTCATGAATTTGGTTGTAAACCATTTTATGCAAATAGAAAGTTGAAAAATAATAATTAATTTGGCTCATATTTGTCTTTATTAATACACCTATAATTACAAGTGAATGAATATTATCAAAAAGAAAAAACTCACCGTTTTCAATCAGCTGATGATATTTGCGTCAGTGTTGCCACCTGTCAGTTTAAAAAGCGATTAACGCTGCGCGCCATATTTGAATTTGGCTCGAAAACGCGCGAGTTTTTCCTAGAGGATATTGACTACGTGACGAAAACTTAAGCCTCCCCTCCCGCCCTTGTGACCAAGCGTTGTGTTTTAAAGACCCCTCTTCCCCCTGAACGGGTTACGTAGTATGGGTACGTACCCTAAGGTAGAAGAGATCCCTTAATGGCATTTATACACAATTTTATTACTTTTCGTTTTTGTTAATTTTAGCACAAAAAACGTTAACATACATAAATTAAAAAAAATATATATCATTCGTTATCACAGCTTTCGCCAAAAAATTATATTTACGTTTTAAGTTTTTTTTTCGTCGTTTGAAAAGTAAACGTTTGTCTCTTACGCCACTTTAAATTTCCGTCGACAATTTCTATAACATACACATCATAAGAAAACTTTAATATATGTGGCTACAATATCCTGTCGAAATTTTTTTTACTCGCAACATCAGCTGGCATTCGAGGCAAACGTATTAATCACTAGGCCGAGGTGATTTCATGCTTAAAGTACTGAATATAAACAGAAATGAGAGTATAAATTACACTGAGTATTGAACTAAAGAATTACAAACCGTGAAGTACTGAGTATAATATTTTTTATTTAGGTACTTGCAGCCTTGGATGAGCGGTTTCCATGCATGGCTGTGGTTTACGACTTTTTTACGATGCCAGTTAAATTGCCCGTGGTAAATTTTTCCATCACCGACAACCCTATCGAATTATCTCGGTTTCACCTACATATGATGTCATTGATAACATGGAAGTCGTATAAGCTTAGTTGGAACTACTCTTGGTTTATATTCTTGAGGTCGAGTGTTCAGGCACACCCCCAGCACACAACAGGAGCACCAGCCTGTTCGTACACGTTTGCGTGTGTGTGCGTAAATTGGTGTAGGGCTGTCAGCAGCGAGCATAGCCGATCGAGCGGGACGTACGTATGTCAACAACATAAGTGCTTCTCTTTTTGAGTTATTTCACCGATCACTTGGTGTCGGATAAAATCTCCCTATCAAGATAGAATGGGTATACTCATTTTTTACTAAAGTCTCGCGCGTGCCGATTTTCGGATACAGCGCGCTTCTCCCGCGAATCCTTTATGTATCGTGGTCTCGTTTCTATTGCAGTTAGAAACCGCGCAATAAGTATACGTTTGCAATTTTTTTGTCGATCTTTACCCGATCTTGACTCAGAGCGAATATGGCAGGTTTTTATTTTATTGAGCTTGATGGTTTTTGCAATTCATTGCAAACTAGCTGCTGCCCGTGACTTCGTCACTTTCGCGTGGACAACTTAACATCACAAAATTTTATGTATTTCTCGTAGGAATGGGAAGTTTTTTCGGGATAAAACTATCCTTTGTCCTATTCCACGACCTAACCTATATGTGTGCCAAGTTTCATCCCGATCCGTCCGGTGGTTTAAGTGTGATTGAGTAACAGACATCCAAACGCCTCAATATCCAGACTTTCGCATTTATAATATTAGTAGGATAGCATTGTTGCCACGCGTGTCGTGCCTACTTCACCATTCTATCTTGATAGTATTTCTATGAATACCATAGTCTCGTTTTTGCCAGAGTTATTCAAGATCAGACTTCCAGGGCACTTGGTCATACCAGATCGAGTTCAATATCATGTTATATGTCAAGGATTTACTATTTCTCTATGGTTTTGGCGCCAGCGTTGCAATAAAAAATATTAAAGGGCAGAGTGGGTTTGTGGTGTAAGCGACTAAGACATAGCGATAGACGATTCTATGCATTCACCTATGACACCTAGAAAAAATATATTTTCAACCCTCAAAAGTGACCCCTCTCCCTCTCCCCCTTCCCTACCCCCAACTTCCTTAAGATTTCGATGGTATAACGATTTTTTACATTTATAAGTACTTTATGTTTGTTAAAGAAAATAAAATATAATCAAACATTGAAAATTATTCGTTTTTGGCCAATGGCAGATTTTCCTGTACAGATACTAAGTACTGGTGGTTGATTGATGAGGTTGATATATTAATATATACCCAGTTGTATGTATTTTTTATTTATGTCATCACAGTCAATGATGGTTTTTTTATGTCTCTGAAGGGTTTATGCTTACTTCATTCAAACCTGATGAGGCATAAGGCGGAACATGCTTACCCAAAAGAATCTTATTCACTCTGATACAGGGTTCGCAGATAAGTCTCAACGGATATATATATATCGATTGATATATATGTTGATATATATCAATTGATATTTATTGTCTCAGTAGCATCCACGGTCGGTCTTAAAATATTTTTTTCTACCTTCGGCCTGGTGCAATAAATCGTTTAGGAACCGAGAAAGCTCATAAGTTGGTTTATATCTTGAAGAATTTGAACAAGTCCAAAAGAACTCCAACATACAATATGGTCTGAGTTTGTGATCCCAATGCCGAAGAATTATTTAACGTTGAGATAGAATCTGAAAATTAATTAGACTGGGAGCCAGAAGATGATGTCCCGCTTATAGACTTATGCCTGTCCCTGAAGTGGACTAAGTAATATTATAATTTTAAACTGACATTCTTAAATAGAAATTTAAACATTATAGATTTTTGTTAGGTTAACTATTGATTAGTAATTATTATTAAAACTGATTATTAGTTATTATTAAACTCGAAGACTGTTTTTTTTGTTAATTTTATAATAAACAAATAAATATTAAATAAATCAAAATCAATCTTTATTTTACACTTTTGATTTAAAAGATATAATATTAAATAAAGCCACTTGCAGCCTAAAAATTGCGTATTTTCATATGCATGATCTATATCCGATATACATCGGATAAATATCGGATTTATGCGAAACCTGCTCTGATATATATTTTTTACTGCCTTAAGTACTACGTGTAGCACGTGGAGTAGGCAGAGACGATGTATCGTCAATTTGCGCGAACGATCCCGACACATCTCACTAACGTTTATTCACGTGTAGAAGGGGTCCAAAAACTCTTTACTATTTTAGTTTGCACCACGTCACAAACAACCTATATGCTCTACAGTCCGTACGAACTGCAAGTACAAGGTTCCCGATCTATTTTGAGTTGCTCTCCTGTATAAAAAGTAGGTAAGTAAATATTTAGTGCGCTCTCTTCTTTTAATACCTACATCTCGCAGAAGATTTATATTCTATACACTCTGTGGCAAATACAGACATGATGAAACCGAGGATATGACGTGTAAGACAGAGAGATTTGTTTGGGTTTGTCGGAAGAACTTACTCCTTTTTTCACTGTTAAGGCATACGGGAAATATTTAACATGATAACAAGAAGAGAAAGGGGACTTCGCGGGTGAGAGGGGGGGGGGGGGGGGGAGGGGGTTGCGGGTCGCACGGGGCGGGGTGGGGTTATTATTTAATTTAATTAATCAAACAATTCTTTTTTTTAATTTCAGATTTAATTCATAGCAATAACTCCCTTCTTAAACACGGTAATACCATGAAGCATAATAATTTTTCACACCTCATAAGTCACCTTAAAGTTTTTACCTTCATGATTGACACTAATTGGTTATTAAACTAAATAACAGGTCTCATCTCTTATCTAATGTAATAACCAATTAGTGTCAATAATGAAGGTAAAAAGTTAGAGGTGACATATAAGGTGCAAAAAAATTGCCGTGTGGTTTCCGGTAGAGTAGAATAGGACCACTCCAACTCTTCCCGTGGATGTCGTACAAGGCGACTAAGGGAATACATTATAAAACATCAGTCAGGTCTCCCCAACCCGTCTGGCCAGCGCGGGGAGTGTAGGCCAAATCCTCCGTCTGTCTCCGGCAGATGAGAGAGGGTTGTGCTCCTGCAGTGGAGACAAAAATAACCTGATGATGATGTGATGATAGTATGACCTTGAGCAGGCTGCATCAGGGTGTCAGTCGCAGTATATCAAACAATTATTTTTATTCATTTCAACTTTAATCAATGTCATTAACTCCCTTTTAAAGCTGGTCGCCTAAAATAATCTGAGGATTAGACTCTAGTTACCACGCTGGGCACGTAGAATGTTGATCGCAGTATATCAAACAATTCTGAGTGAAGTGAGAAGAAGTGAAGTAGTTAGAGGCTGTAAGACCCTTTTAACCTGACTCCAAAAATAATGGCAGGATAATCTAGTTACCACGCTGATCAGGCAGGATGTTGAAAGCAATATATTAAAAAATATATATAAATAAGCAACAGCTATAACTCCCTTCAAACCTGACCTCCCAACTTAATGGGAAGACTATGCTCTAGTCACCACGCTGGGCAGGCAGGTTGTTGATCGCGGTCCAAGGACATAATTCAGTCTCGTTGGAGTAGCCTCAAATTTGTCAATTTCTGATTGCCATCGCAAACGCATGCCCAGGAACTGAACGATTTGATTCCCCAATCTTCTAGCCGTCACCGGAATACCAGGCGTGGAGAAGGACTTCATCCTTATGTAGTAGACATACCACGTTCTCGCACGAAGCGTTTTGCTTCCTCTTATAAAATGCGAACTGCTAAGGAATGGAACTCCCTGCCAGCTTGGGTATTTCTGGACAAGTACAACTTAGATATTTTTAAAGAAAGAGTGAATAGGAGGCATCTTCTGGGTAAACGCGCTCCATCTTAGGCCTCATCGTTACTTACCATCAGGTGTGATTGAGGTCAAGCGTAAACCCATATACCTATAATAAAACTGTAACTGGTCTGTGTCTGTACATGGGAGATATTGTAGAAAAATGTGTATGAGGGGGCCAGTAGAAGCCAAAATAATTGTTTTTGGAATTTTTGTCTGTCTGTTTGTTAACTCATCACGCAAAAACTACTGAATGAAATTTTATGCAGTTTTGACAGTTGTCTTGCTGGAGGTTTAACTTTAAACCTGGTGCATGTTTCATCTTGATACATAACTAGAACCTGAGATATTAATAAAGTAAATTTTTCTAGAAGCCATTATATGCAATACTAGCTGTGCCCGCGGCTCCGCTCGCGTGAACTACAGTATAACAAAAAGTTGAAAATTATTAAGAGTTAATTTCCGTCCCTCTTCCCTTCCGCCGCCGCTTCACCCTTCCACTCCTGCTCCGGCTCCAGGTCCAGGTCTGCTCTCAATCCTTCCCTCAGCCCTCCCCTCAAACCTCTTCTCTCTTACCCTCGTTGCTCCAAATGTAGCCCCTCCTACAGGCGAGCATAACTTTGTTGCATACATATGCAACAAATTCATCGTAATCGGCTAACTCAATCAAAAGTTATGCGAATTTATAGTTTTCATACATTACATTGGTACCATACCCGCTCCCGCTACTGCTCACGAATTCCGTCGTTGTTGCAGTATATGAGAGTTTTCAAAAACCAATAATTTGCATAACTTTTGATAGAATTCGCCGATTGCAATCAAATAAAGCCTATGTATTACACCGAATTTCCACTATATTTCTGTGAAAAGCCCATAGGAATCGGTTAAGTAGTTTTTAAATGATGCGTGCACAAACAAACAGATAAACAGACAAAAATCCAAAAATGATCGAAATGTGTTCTATTACTTATCCCCCAATTTTTTTTTGCATATATCTTCAATGTACAGACACGTGAAGTTTACGATTTTATTAATTAGATAACAAAGAAGTATAATTATTATGTTCGGTACAATTCATATTGCGATTGGTTTGTATTACAGTTGGAGCGGGATCGGGATTGAGAGTCTGAGTGGGATAGGGAGCGAGAGTGGGAACGGGAGCGGATTCTGTAGTCAACGCGAACGGAGCCGCGGGCACAGCTAGCCAGGAATAAAAAAGATTCCAATATGTGTTATTCCACTTATGTGCTATGATGATAGTATCATAATTCATCATGAACATAGGTACATAGGTAGTATATACATACATGTGTACATTGAAACAGACCAACTGTTTAAATGACAACTGTTGCAACTGTTTAAAGATTCGTAACGTTTAAGTAACAGAATAATAATTAAAAAAAAATTATGTAACCAAGTTTATTTTTATTAACACGTTCGTGCGGCACTAAACGACGAATAATACAAAATACGACGTCCATAGACGTAGTGTCACGGCTGATGATGAATGACACTGACTTTACAATTTAATAGATATGTCGTATAAGTCGGAGATAGTAAAGAAAAGTATAATGTGTATTAGGTTGCAACGACATCTGGATGCGTTCAAGCTCGTTGCGAAGGTACAGATAGAAAAAAAACTTAAAAAAATATAATAAGAATTTTGTAAACAAAAGTGATTTGTCATACAGGTTTCTACCTACGAGTAGTACAGACACCAGTCTCTCGCAAAGGTTTTTATAATAATAATAATAATGCCTTTATTTCGGGAAACATAGGTCCGATAAAATACAAAATACAAAAAAAATTATTATAAATTAAAATTACAAAAACTAAAATTAATAAAATGATGCAATAGCAATAATAATCCTATTTAAGAATAAAATATTCTACGTCTACTTTTTGTTGGCGCTCTGATGCGTGTAAAGCCAATGCAAACAAAACCTATTTTTGTGTATTGAGAAGTTTCACCAATTCGTTTTTAGAGTCGCGTGTCCTTCCCCAAAAAGCCGCCACTCTATTTCGGAGTAACGCAAAGTAGTCAGGTACCCTGGCGTCGGCGGACATGCCCGAGGCGCTGCAGTATCTCGGCAATTTCAATAAAATACGAAACGCGTCGTTATATTGCACTCTAAGGATGTTGTAGGACCGTCTTGTGTAGTTGGTCCATAATTGACATGTGTAGAAACACTGACAATAGGCCTTGAATAATGTGATTTTAACATCCCTAGAGCACTTCGCAAATCTGCGAGCGAGCATATTGCACCGCACCGCCAGGGCCCTGCGTTCTCGTTCTATGTCTGCATCGTCAGACATGTTGTCCGTTAAGATATATCCCAAATACCTGAACTGCTTTACAACCCGAACCGATTAACCGTTTATGATTCTATGACTGTATTTCGGTCTTGTTTTTCTTTATCTCTAATCTTTGTGTAGAAAAACTAAAGATTTATTTAATTAAAAATTATGTGTGTCAATGAAGGGACGTTGATTTGCGACAAACATGATATAGAATAGGAGATTATTTTATTTTTGTAAGTTTGTACTGGTGGACCGATGACCTGATGAAGGTCGCCGGGAAGCGGCTGGATGCGGATGGTGGACGACCGGGTGTGGTGGCGTTCATTGGGGAAGCCATATGTCCAGCAGTGGACGTCTAAGGCCTGACATGATAAGTTAAAAAACTAGTTTTCTAAGTTAATAAGCGACCACGTTTGAGGGTTCTGTCAAAACGGACAGCCTTATAGTTAAGATTCTTGTCCGTCTGTTCGGCGTAAGGTAACTCAAAAACTTGTATAAATAATAATTGACGGGACCGATATGTACAATGTGTACGACGTACATTTTTCTAACTTTTTTAATTTATAGTCTATTAGATACGCAGAGATGTGAAGCAATTGTCGCAGCAGTATTTCTTGCTCTTTGGAAAGATTTAACTAAAACTATCGCACATGAAATCATCATGATCAGGTTATTTTTGTCTCCACTCCAGGAGCACAACCCTCTCTCATCTGCCGGAGACAAACGGAGGATTTGGCCTACACTTCCCACGCTGGCAAGACGGGTTGGGGAGGCCTGATTGATGTTTTATAATGTATTCCCTTAGTCGCCTTGTACGACATCCACGGAAGAGTTGGAGTGATCCTATTCTGCTCTACCGGAAACCACTCGGCAAGAAATCGTAAACCGTCTTAACTCCAAAAAGCTTGTTTTGAGACAACACTATTTGAAAGTTTAAAAAATTACATAAACAAAACGGCTAAATAAAAGTACGCAATTTTGACTTATTTACTAAGTCCATGATTGTCTGTTTACATAATGAAAAACAAAGATAGAAGAAATCGAGTACGTTTTTTTGTATTAAAATCACAACACTGCATTTTTTTAGTTATGTCGGTCTATAGTTTCATGTATCAGATAGTTACGATATATCAGAGTTTTAAAAATCATATTTTTTTTGCTGTCGGTAGAGCCCAGATGGCTTCCCTATCTCTAGAGATTACTCGCGAAATGCGACCAAACCAGATACAGACTGTATGACTTACCTCAAAATAACATTGGACTTTCTATAAAATCCCAACAAATCCTGATAAAGAGTTTGTTTCTCTTACGCCATATCGTTTACTTGCGATGTAAAATATTCTGTCATTTTCGCGCGGGCATATACGCAAACATATGGTTAATGTTTATACATAAATATATGGTTTTTATATAACCTCCTAACAATTAATACTTCAAAAACAAATTATATCATATTTATGGCTAAAAACAAAAAAATTAATGACTATGAACCTCTAAAAATAAATAATCAAGTAATACATAGAACAGACCAAGAAAAATATCTCGGTTTAACTCTTGATAGACACTTGACGTGGAAACCACATATTGAAAATATAAAATCTAAAATTAAATCTCTAACTGGTGCACTACGTAGTACTGTCCGATGTCTACCGCTTCAGGTACGCTACACAATATATAACTCCTTAGTCAAACCACATTTAGACTATCTGATAGAAGTTTGGGGCTCAGCAGGCAAGACAAACATAAATCTAATACAAGTATCACAAAACAAACTAATAAAGGTTCTATTTCATTATGACTTCCTAACATCAACAAACAAAATATATAAAGAAACAAAATTAATTACAATAGCACAAAGTTATTTATATTATACTTGTATATTAGTACGCAAAATAATTAACAAAGACACACATACACAAATTAGCTTCACAAAAAAACAACAGATACACAAAATGAAATTGAGAAACGCAAATGACCTAAAACTGCGTAAACCGAGAACGAACTACGGATCAAAATGCATATTGTACGAGGGCGCAAAACTATACAATCATCTACCTAAAGATATTAAAGACGCCAAAACTATGCTCAGTTTTAAAAAACGACTTAAATATTATATAATGAATAATACAAGCTAAATCCCATTAAAAATATATATATATATAAATAAATCTATTATATAAAATGAACAAAAATAACTAACTGTACATACATAAATACACATATAGACAACATACATCCATACATAAATACATACATACATACATACGTACATACATACATACATACACATAAATCTATATATTATATATAATATTTGAAAATAAAAACTACGTATTTGAACATGTATCGTTAAAGTCGAGCCATTTCTAGTTTTGTAGATTGCGCTCTATATCTTTGTCACATTCCTTTGCCAGTAGTGATGCAGTGCCTGTGTTTTCGCTTCGCGGCAATCGCCTATATTGTTGTTTTCTGTATATTATAAAAATAGTTTGTAACTACCCGCTTCATTTTAAAAGTATTTTGCTTTATATAAGCTCAATTCGGATTAGATTAGAATAGAACATAATATAATTTTAGTTTACTATCTCATATAAGTGAAATGTAATTTCTTATGAGAATAAATAATCTTAAACCATAAACCATAACATGCTTGGACATTGTCGGACAACGTTATAGTCAACAACATAAGTGATTTTCTTTCTAAAGAAACCGTCGATAGTCTGTACTGCCAGCCGTGGTACAATGACGTCATTTGAATTTATGTAAGAAACGAAAATATAAAATAGAAAAGAAATTAATAAAATATTTAATTTAAAATGTGTTCTATTACTTATCCTTAGACCCCTCAATTTTTTTTGCAAATTCTGTACATTGAACACAATGTACAGACACGCGATGTTTACGATTTTATTTATTAGATAAATAGTAAGGTTAAGTTTATATTATGTTGTTTCACAAATAAAGTTCCAAAATAAATGAAAATTTCTCATATACAAATATTATAAGAAGTATAGAATATTCGCATATACTAACAAGCAAAATTCTTAGCACACACTTTTAATGTATTCTCTATTAGAAGTGTACATTTAGACATTTATTTATTAAAAAAATTTAAATGTTACAGACTTTAAATAGTCCCTTGCGGTACAATCACTTCTTATGCTATAGATAGACGAAACATGCAATCCTGTCTCTAGCATTCCCTTGAATTAGCCGTCCTATGCCGTCAAAAGCCGACAAAATATGGAATTCACACCAAAATTGTCTGGTAATCACATCAGTGTTGCAGATGATTTTTTCCATCAATACGCAATCAGTACCTAAAAATATTATGCGTGCCCAAACCCATATCACGTATTCTCATCACGTTTGTTGAGGGTTTCTCTAGTCCATCTCGTAGGGATGAGGACTCGTATCAAAAAGTTCAGATATCTTTCATATGTTCTTTATATTGTCTATAAATCCGATCAGAAAAAATCTAAATCTATTAGCCGAGAAACACTGTGTAAATATGAAAGTAATCATATTCACGCAACGATCTCTATGTACTACTAGATGGAGCGTTCCAAACAATCGCTCTGTTCCACGCAAGTAGCCACAACTTTTTCACATTCACAATGAAACTTGTGCAGTTACTACGCAGAACATTTAAATATTACTAAATATTGACGCTACGGTTAAATAATGTAATGTCCCTCTTTAAGCTTCACTATTTAGCCCAGCACCCTTCTTAAACAATCATTTTGAAGGCGTAGCGTATTTTGAACGCCCACTTATCGCAAATGAGCTCCCCCTAGTATTCCGAGATCATTTGCGAATTTTTCACTAGAGATCAGAAATCTAGTTATTTATAGAATATCATTACTTTTCACTACATATGAAGTCAAAATAATATGTATATATAAGTAGGAATTTCGATCAAAGCATCGCACATATTGAATAGCGCTGTACCGTTTAAATCGGCCGGAATCCCGATATCTCTGAACTGAATATACGATCTAATAATAAAAATTGTAAACTACGCATGTCTGTATATTTTAATTTACTTGATAAGAAAACAAATTGGTGGATGAAGGTTAAGATCTGTTTCTTTTTCTTTTTGAATTTTTGTCTCTTTGTCTGTTAGTTTGTGCACGCATCTCGCAAAAACTACTGAACTAATTCTGATGGAGTTTTCAGAAAAACATAGAGCTTAAATCAGAGTAATATTTAGTGTTTATTTCATCGCAATAGGCTGACTCAATTAAAAGTTATGCGAATTTTTAGTTTTATCAAACTCACACACATTCCATTAGTATGCAACAAAGTAGTACAATGCTTGGTGGAATTAAGATTAGGACCAAATTTTGAGCGACTAGGGTAGGAGAGATAGAGGTTTGAGGGGGAGTTGATGGGAGGGTTGAGGGAGACCCAATAATTCTATAGACCACGCGAGCAGAGCATATAAAGAGGTAAAGTTTGGGAGGTCGTAGGGGGTAATCTCTGGATCAGCTGAACCGATTTTGGAAAATTCTTTTACCAATAGAAAGCCACGTTATTTGTGAGTGTCATAGGCTATATAATCTATAAAGTTACGTGGTCCACGCGGGCGAAGTCGCGGGCAAACAGCTAGTATAGAATAAGTAGAAACGCGATGTTACCTCATATTATGTTAATATCTCACTCAGCGTACGCACATTGCGGTTCTATTTTTGTCATATTTACTTTGGCATCGTTCTCTACAATGATTTATCTGTGTTGTTGTGTATTTTATACCTTCGCGGTTTCCATCATAATCGTCAACCGTCAAAGGCCACTGATGGATCCGTTAATTCGAGCAACATGGAGCTGCCGGGTCGGCCTCGAAGGGGAGATGTCACGACGAGAGAATACTACGTAAAGAACACAACAGACCCTCCGCCTCAAGCCTGGCCTTTCGACATCTTGGCCGAATCAGGGTAAGCTGCCCGGTACTTGCTCAGGTGCTCTTTGTCGGAGCATCCTGCTTGATCCCCCTAAAAATAAGTAATTCTGTGCATCGTCCTCTGTACGGAAACTCTCCCCATTCAGGGGCGCGACATCACGATGACGGCTTCGTCGTCGGGCTGCTCAGTCAGTATGTCGATTCAAATTCAGTCAATACAGTCGGATAGATACGTAAATATAGATATCGCTCTTAGCTTAATTTTTATTTTTTATTTTTTTTGCGTTCCACACGCTTGTCCAGTCGTGGTCTCCTCTCGAAAACCCAACCACAACGGTAATCGGTTCTCCGACAGATGTGACTAGCCCACTGCCACTTCAACACGTAATCAATGGAAACAATACATTCATAGTCTCTTGTACATACGACACATAGAATTTGCACATACTCAATATCAGTCACTCAAGTGTCAGTCAATCTGTCACAGTTTAATGTTAGTACAGATGGATCAGTGGTCACTAAAACTCACCACAATCACTTAGCTGACATGTTTTATTCATCAAAACAGCCTTTACTTAAGTTATTGGAGGACGATTAAGTATCTGAGCGTTGACAATTGTTGTCATCAGTCACGTAACAGTGTTACTTGATGTAGCCACGAATAAAAAAAAAATTGTAACTTTTGTGTCGACAATATAAAATGTCAGCAAATGGAAAAATTATGTGAATACATTTGCGTGGAACGTATCGCTGAGTGATGTCTGACAATTGTCAAAAAATATACATAATCTATGTTCATCGATAGTTGTTGTTGTTGGTAATTAAAGACTATTTAAAATAAATATTTGTTGGGATACGCCCGTTTTATTCCTATATTAAAACCCCCGAGAGCTTGTTTGTTTTCAGTAATGCAATATTTCTAGGCAATATGTAGTTGATCATATCAGAATAGGACTAGACAATCCATTACATGTAAAACAATCGTAAAGAAAAAGAGGCACCAACCAAAAAGTTTTTACCTTCATACCATGATAACCATAGACTTAATAAATATAATCTAAGATGATAACCAATCCGTCTGCCAAGCGTAGGTGTTTGTGGAAACCCCCCAATGGACAGCCCATCAAAAGTGCAATCTATTGGGGAGGCTTATGTTCAGCAGTGGCCATATTTCGGCTGACGACGAAATAAAATGAGATACCTACCTGTTGCAAACACGTTAGTAACAGAGTCGCCAAATGCATAATTCCCAAAGCAATTCACATACATGCCCCCATTCTTTACAAAAAGAAATATAAATCTTTTTCGCAACATTATTTTTAAAGATTTACGCCATTTTACCTGCCTTCTTACACCCCTGGGGAACCACTGGACGATATTAACTGCAACCCTATAATGGACTTTATTTTTAAGGTTTTAAAGCTTCAAATAAGTTGTATTATGGTAAGAAAAATGATAAATTTTCCTATGTTAAACGAGGTAAGTTATTTCAAAGGCTTGCAAGAAAACAGGGAAATATGAGAAAGGAAAATAACTATCTTTGAAAGTGGTGTAACCTGAGAATGTTTAAAACTCAAAATCTCCATATCAAAGACTAGCTCCGCTCGCGTGGACACCTCCCATTACACTACATGCGGATACAGGATTTCGTTTGGGGTCATGTAGTAAGAGAAAGTTATTGTTTACCCCACCTCAGTTCTATCACCGGACTGCCAGGCGTGTAGAGGGACTTCATGCTTATGTAGTAGAAAGCAATATATTAAAAAATATATATAAGCAACAGCTGTAACTCCCTTCAAACCTGACCTCCCAACTTAATGGGAAGACTATGCTCTAGTCACCACGCTGGGCAGGCAGGTTGCTGATCGCGGTCCAAGGATATAATTTAGTCTCGTTGGAGTAGCCTCAAATTGGTCAATTTCTGATTGCCATCGCAAACGCATTCCCAGGAACTGAACGATTTGATTCCCCAATCTTCTAGCCGTCACCGGAACACCAGGCGTGGAGACTTCATCCTTTTGTAGTAGACATACTACGTTCTCGCACGAAGCGTTTTGCTCTCTCTTTTATAAATGCGAACTGCTAAGAAATGGAACTCCCTGCCAGCTTCTGTATTTCCGGACAAGTACAATTTACACCTTTTTAAAGGAAGAGTGATTAGGCATCTTCTGGGTAAGCGCGCTCCACCTAAGTCCTTCTTGTCACTATTATCAAATGTGATTGAGGCGAAGCGTAAACCAGTCAGGAATAAAAAATTTACCAGAACTATTATTTTATTTATACTACTACTATATTTACCCACACTATACTACTACTATAGTTAAACAATGATTTTATCCATCCAGCCATAGATATACTTCTTTTTGGAATACATTTAGGGGTATAGATGGTCCTCGTCATAGATATAAACTCTAGACATATGCCTCATAATGCAAATACTGCATTCTATTGGGAAGGCTTATGTTCAGCAAATGACTTATTTCGGCTGATGTTGATGATAAGCTTTTGTTTTTCTGTCCCTTTCTATTCCTTCAGTAAGCATTATATTTCCAACACTAGCTGTTTGCTTGCGACTTCATCCACGTGGACCACGTAACTTTATAAATTATATAGCCTATGACACTCACAAATAACGTGGATTTCTATTGGTAAAAGAATTTTCAAAGTCGGTTCAGTAGTTCCAGAGATTACTCCCTACAACCTCACAAACTTTACCTCTTCATAATATTAAGTGGTATAATATTATGTCGGCCCCATAGCCTAGTCGGTAGTACACCTGCCTGCGAAGCTCGGAGTCGCGGGTTCGAATCCCGCCCAGGGCAAACATTCGTGTGATGACCACTTGTGTTTGCCTTGTGACTGGATGTTATTTATATATTATATTATGTATTTATGTATGTATATCAGCTGTCTGACACCCATATTACAGGCTCTGCCTAGTTTGGGATCAGGTGGCCGTGTGTGAAATGTCCCCACATATATATATATTTTAAAAAAAAGATAAGAGCTCAACACAGTTTGCCTTCTATAAGCACAAGTGTAAGTAAGATATTTACAAGTCTGTCTAGACTTCTAGATAATCAGACGCTGTAATGTTGTTACAGTCCATTAGATTTCTGCGTTGTATCGAGACAAAGCAGAACTTGAGCTCGAGATGAATGTGTGGATTCAATTTCAGCGTCTGAACAATGTTTGAAGGGTCCGTTGTTTAAGCATTGAAATATCTAACATGCAATACTTGGTTGTACCTCAAACATAATGCGAACTGCTAAGGAATGGAACTCCCTGCCAGTACATACAATTTGGATCTTTTTCAAGGATGAGTGAAAAATCTTCTGGGTAAGCGAGTTTAACCTTAGGCCCCCTCGTCACTTACCATCAGGTGAGATTGAGGTCAAACGCGAATCCACCAGAAAAAGCGGGTGGAAAGAGCTAATGGGACTATTAAGGAAAGTGCCTTCAGATTAATTAAAATGCAATGTTTATTAGAGAGACTTCATGTTCATCATCATCAGGTTGGTTATTATTGTCTCCACTGCAGGAGCACAATGCTCTCTCATCTGCCGGAGACAGACGGGAGGAATTGGCCTAAACTACCCGCGCTGGCCAGACGGGTTGGGGAGGCCTGATTGATGTTTTATAATGCGAGAGAGACTTGATCCTTATGATTGACTCTATCGATTTGTGTCATAAAAGTAAAGGAAGTTATTTGTTTGCCTTTTTTTTTTATTAATTTCTGATATAATCTCACTTCAAAGCTTTTCCAAACTGTCTGTTTACCACTTGAGACCATAAACTAGTCTACATTTACAAAACCTTAAATATATTCTAGAATTACGATAATTATATTTTTTCTCTGCTTCTGTTTCAGGTAAGTGCTGTTCTGTCTGACTGAATTTTTTTTCATTTGGGTATGTATTAAAGAGCTTCTCAATTTTATGTATCTTTAGTTGATTGAGTTCGATTCCCACTGGGGGCAGATAACTTTGTGTAATATGTAATTTGTATGTCCAGGTATTCTTTGTCTTATTTCTATAAACAGGATGAAATCCTAATTTGGGATTAGACAAGTGTATGTGAAATAAGATAAAAATATGTAAACACTTTGTAGCACCAAAAACCAAAACCGGAATATTTTAATTTTTTAAGTTAAATCGGTTTAGTAGTTTCGAGTTATCCGGCGCACAGACAAATAGACAGATAAATAAACTAAAGCTCTAACTCGCTCTACCTTAGTAAGGCTTTCGACACTTCCATCTCTTGTGGTAAATAAATGCCCCTTGCTAATTATTGGTTGTGTTTACGAGATAAATACTTACTGTTATTTTAATGAAAAAATAATTAGAATTTGTTTTTCATCAGATTTTTAATTATAAAGAAACTAACTTACACTACGTCATAATTATAATTTATACAGGACGAACTCAATTGACCGTAAATTCAGGATCCAAAGTGCTTTGTAATCCTAAGGACTATGTTGGAATGCCCGATCAATCATTAATCACCATTGCAAAGGCAGGTCATCATAAAACAGTTGCAAGATATAATTAGAACAAGAAGTACTGGAGTCTAATGTCACACCCATAATTTTTTTCTCTTTTTTTTTCTTCTCATACACGAAATTTTTCCCTGTTATTTTATGAGTAAAACATTAAAATTTGATGTCACTTAAGATTGTCCTGTATATACAATATTATATGATTTAGATTAGAAAAAGTAACAGCTGTTATTTGGTCTTTGTTTGGGCTATTTAGACTTATACTTAGGCTATGTTACCAACATAATAAATTATTTGTAACTATTTAGCAGTGCAGTAAAAAACATAAACAACATCTTAAACTTAGCCTTTACAGTTTGTCAAAGGGATATTAAATAGGATATTAAACGTTGGGTTTGACTTACCAAGTTATAATCCGTAATAGCCTCAAAATACGAGTTAATTCAAATAGTAACCACACTTTACAGTAGAATTTTGACCAAACACATGGTTAACCGGACATTGATTATCCGGATTTGCAAACATGAAAAAACAGTTGTAAATTAGAAATATTGTTTGGCTTCTTGTATTATGATTAAATCCAGGCTTTTCGTTTCTGAGTAAAAACTAGTGTTTAGGTATTATAGAAGTCTATCCACGCACTATTAACATTGTGTTTTATACGTAAAATGCTTCATTTTTTATTATTCTGGAAGTAATATAACATCTCAAATCAACATCTTTTTAATTATAAAGAAATCTGTAAGAAATTTCAGACTATTAACCAGTGTTTATTGAAATTCTCATCAAAGATGACTTTATCCTTTGAACTAAAGAAAAAAATACAGACTTTCTATGTTCTGGATTAAAACCTCTCAAGCAGTTAGAGAGTTATAACGAGTCAGTCTTCATATAACTCCGTTAACTTTTATAAACATGGAAATATAAAATCCAACACACTATTATTTTAGCTCTTGTGATCCACATTTATAGTAATGTTTGATTATTTTGTGATAGCTTTGCTGACCCCATTCATTTAGTAATCAAAATTCTACTGCATTTAATTTATTGAACAAACATAACCTAAAGCATACGAACAAACAACTGCCCTAACAAAAGTAACAAAGCTACACCAAATATTCTAACCCCTGAGGATACAGGTCTCGGAGCCATATAGTATTTGAAGTACAAATCGTCCCAGAAGGTCATCCGTTGCTGATGAGGGTTGACCCTGGCTTCTTCTGTGTGGACAGTATGGTTGACGCCTTCACCCCCACCGCTGTAGAGAAGGTAGTTGGTGGTGGTGCTTGTCACTGGCTCCCACAAAGCTCCTGGAGTAGTAGGATTAGGTACTCTGTAAATATAAAGAGAACTGGAATAAGTAACAGATACTAACAAAGAGGGTGGTTGTTATTTTGAGGATAGGGTAATAATTTCTCCACTAGCCAATAGCCAGATAGAGGGAATAGTTCTTGCTCTAAAAAGCTAAAACTACTCCATCTCTTTCCAGTAAGGCGTGATATACATATACATTCGATCTGACACTGTGACAAGGTCGGCCGAAAAGAATCGAATGTGTGTAGTAAAATTTCTCAGTCGATAATGTCGTTCGACATTTGTCGCACAGATTTTGTCCTTCGACAAAGTCGCTCATCACCTTCCAACGTTGCTTTGATTTATAACATGTGTTAACCCAATAAATAGCTTAGTCTAGATAAGAGTTTTATTTATACTGTCTTATTATCTTAGCTTAGCTTTAATAAGAATCGAATCATCCCGAGCAAGCTGAAAAGATGCTCGAACAAGCCGGAGAGATTGTCGGGCGACAAAAGTCGATCGGCTAAAGTCGAACAAATATGTGTGCAGCAAACAACACTTGTCGAGCCGAACGTGGCGGGTCGAATTTGTACAAACCATGCCTAAAGCATTAGGACCTCATGAATTTGGCTTTTCTGTTAGTGTTAACTGTTGGAAAAGATTCCTAATTTAGGAGAAAACAAGCAGGCCTTGAGATATTTAAAGTGTTATACCTGAGTCAACTTTGAAGGCACATACTAGGTTAGAGGCTAAATTAAATTACTACATTGCGATGGCACGTCCAGCTCTATTACGTGGGTCAGATGATGTCAACGTGCTAACAGATTGATTCGAATCAACACTTAGGATCTGACCTTATAATTATAGTACTTGCGACATACATAACGGAAGGTATGATTGAATTTTGTTCCTATCAAACATATGAGTCAAGTCCGTTAGAGGAAATTATGTACAGAGTACACAGATAGTCCTGAGTGGGTAATGTATAAAAATAATGAAGAATTTTACGGGTTACAATGTACTACGTGTTTAAATGGTGACACACCGCCATTATCTGATCGAATGAGCAAGTTCATGCTAACTAAATTTGATTGAATTGAAAAGGATTTATCTATTATCTCTAACATCTGTTACAACTCAAAATGCATTCGAAAACAAACGCATTTGCACAGAAAAAAAAACAGTGTTTCAAAGTGGACTTCAAAGTTAACGTGCTAATACAAATTTGTTTTTGCTGCTAGTGTACCTTTCATGTACATGCAAATTTTGTTTCGGAGACGTCAATAACGTTTGTATTCATATGCCATTTCGTTATTAAAAGCTTATTTCTAGCAAATTTAGTATTCCCTTATTCGTTTGAAGATAAATGAATCACCGGGTTAGGAAAAATATTAAGTTCTCCCTTCATATAATTATTCGTTTCTGTATTGGTTCTCCTCCTTGCACTATTACATAGTGTTAAATTTAAATAAACTAATTAATAACTTACCCAGTATTGAAAAAGGCAAGGTATCTTCTCCTGAGGGACGTTGCCACAGGCTCGTCTATTACTGGTCTCAAGTCATTGCCGAGCAAATAGTTCAGGACAGCTCCATGTCTTGCACCCGTTACGGGGATCGTATTGAAAGCCCAGTCTGAGTTCTGAGTCCCTCTGTACTCAAAACCGTACAATCTCACTTGAGACCTGGACGTCGCAGCCCTTTCCCTTGCACCTCTTATCACAGACACAAGTATCATCGTATCTCCATGGTAATCCAAGAAATCTTCAATTGTTTCCATGTTAATTATCCTTTGGCCAAAGTAATAGTCCCGAATTGTCCGTTCCACGCTTGTTAAGTTCGTTCCAAAATCAAGGTCGACTTGTAAGAAGTTCGTGAAGTTCGTTTGCATCTTCGTCAGCCAATCATTGTACGCTGCTTCCTCTGCTCTCAATGTACCTTCTCTGTCTGTGTAACCAGCAATATAAGGGATATGACTGTAGTTGCCTTCACGCAGCAAGGTAATCGGAGCAGCAGCAAGGAATGTGTCGTTTGGATTTAAAGTGACGTCTTCAATACACGGCGCGAACAATACTGTGTTATTTAGGAATTCGAATTCGTTCAATGTATTAGTTAACACGGTCAAATCACTGCTTGCAAGCAGTCTGGCTAGTTCTTCGTTAGTCTTTTGGGTATACCCAAGTTTTGCTCCAACAGCTTGAGCTGATTCCACAGGATTGTAAGCGATCGCCCAAGGAGACAACGCCGATCCACTCTGGGCTACTGCTTTATGTACTAAGTTGGTTGCTAATGGTGACATAGTGATTAGGTCAACCATGGCGGCGCCTGATCCATGTCCAAACAGTATGACGTTGTTTGGATCACCACCAAATGCTGCTATATTCTGATTAATCCATCTTAATCCTTGCACCACATCTCTTAATCCGGCGTTGCCTGGAGCTTCAGCTACGCCGAGACATAAGAATCCGAAAATAGAAAGGCGATAGTTTAACTGAACAACAACAACTCCCTCTGTAACTAGGCTGTTGAAAGAGGGTACAGTCTCCGTAGTGGTATATTCTTCACTAACAAGCCAGACGACTACAGGATTTGTAGAGTTGACGTTATTGCTGAAGACACTGAGTGTGAGACAGTCTTCGATTCCTACCAGGCCTCTGGCCGTGGGCTGTGCGCATTGAATGTTGCTGTTTATTGCGTGATATGTCCCAGGGTAAGGAGGGGGTGGCGGCGCTGCCTGTAACATAAAACAAAATATTTTACAATGATTACTACCTAAACTACCTACCTATCTAAAGATAGACGTTGGGTGTGATAGGCGACTTCGAGATAGTGTTATATGTAATGATAAGATAATGTACACCGTACCGTGTACACTCCGAAAAATGTGTGAATAATAAAATGTGCCATTGGATTCCCAGTAATGCTTACTACATTCATATAATTAGAATTTTGTGGAATAGCATTTTACACCAAAATGTAGAGACAGAAGAGTTGTTTTTGTATTCCAACGCTGCTCATTCTATTTCACAGATTCTTATTTTATGACTGACCTTTTAAAGAGCAATTTAAACATTACAGAGAACTTTAGTAGGCAGATATACAGTAAGTGCTCCTTACAAAATTACCACAAAGTAGGCTTTATCATTGGTGCATAGCTAAGGCCTCAGCTTTTTTCCCTAAACCACTCAAAAGTTGAATAAAATTTATCTAGGACGGCACTTCTATTTTTTGCCGGCATCGGCCAGCGCCCTTATCTATGCTCTCTTTTTCTCCTATGCTCGGTGTATATATTCATCCTTCACAGACATTCTGCGAAGGTCAAGAGCATTCTACGATTATGCAGTCTCTTATTCATTCTTAGAATACAAATTGCTTTTAAAATTGGGCGTACGGAGTTGGAAGATTATCGATTACGTCTTTATAAGCCAGCCTATCGTAAAAACCATATTAAATTTTGTTAAGCTGTGTTTTGATAGTGTATGAAGAGCTAGCAGTTATTTTTATGGATAGCAAACATATGTAATATTTGATGATGACGTAAACGTATATTTACTTTTTAACCGACTTCAAAAAAGAAGGAGGTTCTCAATTCGACGGTATGTTTTTTTTTGTATGTTTGTTACGCGATTACTCCACCAATTCCGAATGGATTTTGATGGTTCGTTTTTGTTTATTGCCAGTGTCATCTGAGGTACGAGTACTTCTCTGTTACATGAAACTTCTGCCATGAAATCAACTCTATCCAAAAACCTAGCCATCGGTAGAGCAAAACCACATTAACTCAAGCGAACATTGCATTAGATTTATTTTTGGCCATTTATCATAGTTCTGCAGACTCAATGCATATTTTTAACATTGAACTCATTGACGCGTTAGAACTGTTTTGTCAAACTTTTCTGTCTCTATGTAGAGAAATCTTCATATATTCATTTAGCCTCAGCGGTCAGTAAGTACTGTAATATTGTTAATGATTATTGCTCTATTATTTTTCTCGCTACTTACTCATGTGACTCTACAATTTACTTTTTGACAAACGAACAAAAAAGTAACAATTGTCAGTATCTACAAGTGTTTTGTTGACCAGACTCAGATGCAATGCCTCGGCTCTCTTTTTAAACCGGTACAGAGTAGTGCAAGCGTTGATGTTTAGTTGCAACAATTCGTAAGAGGCTGGCACAGAGACGTCACCACCAGAAAGCCCACCAATATCAGTTACATTGAAATAGTATTTATTTCAAGAAAATTTACCTTAAATCTATTGACACCAGAGACGGAACCCCCATAGTGTATATCGAAGAACGTAAAATAGTTCCCATCAGTCGCACTAGCGCCTTGAATCAGTCCTTGCGTCGTGTTAACTTGAATAGCGTTCGGAACCTGCGCATACGCAGCTCCTAGCACACACATAAACACTAAATAAAACTTGGTTTCACACATTGCTGCAAATGTATTCGCAACGTGCGTCCGTGTCAACGGTCCGCGTGTTACTAGCGGGCGACAAGTTATCGCTCTATCTATCGGTGCAAGAGCCTATATGTACTCAGTACAGCCAGCAGCATTAACACCTTTAGCATTTTATTTATCTACATGCTTTTAATACATTTTATTGTATCATCATCAGGTTATTTTTGTCTCCACTGCAGAAGCACAACCCTCTCTCATCTGCCAGAGACATTCCCGCCTCCTCACCATTCTCCCCCCATTTTATTGTATATGACTTGTATATGAGCGCAGGAAGTGTAGGCCAAATCCTCCGTCTGTCTCCGGCAGATGAGAGAGGGTTTTACTCCTGCAGTGGAGACAAAAATAACATGATGATGATGATGATGTAGCCGTGGTAGCCGGTTGGTTGTGCACTCGCCTCACGTTCATGAGGTCGTGGGTTTAAAACCCCGCCCGTACCAATGAGTTTTACGAAACTTAAGTACGGTTTATTTATAATACCACAGGCTTTTCGGTGAAGGAAAACATCGTAAGGAAACCTGCATATGCCGAAGAAGAAATTCTGAGGCGTATGTGAAGTCCACCAAAATCGGCTTGGGGCACCGTTGGTGGTCAGGGGTTTGGCACAAAAGATCCTGTAGGGTCGAAGTGTCGCCAGGTCTTCCTGGCCCCCTAAGAAGATAAGATAAGATGATGATGATGATCATACTCTATACTCAATCTTGTATGAATGTACAATTATCTAATCTGTACAAAGTTTGAAGGCAGTTATGTAAAATTCTGAATGAATGACAAGCATTTGTAATTGTTGTTGTCTGACCGTACTTTTACGACTCCAACTCCATGACTCATCGACTCAGGTATAAAATTCTTGAATGAAAAAACAGCGTTGAAGCGTCTACACATAAATTTTTATTTAATTTCAAGTTCCTATCCTATACTGTATTTATACTAAACCGTTGTTATTATAAAATAGACTATTTATTGAATGACAAATACGCATGGTCAGCGTTGCACAATCTATATAATATTGTATACAAACTTCATTTTAAAAGATGTGTTGCGTGAAGTTGGTTGCGCCGTTTCTTCTTCACAGCGCTAACACCTAGGAAGCGGAAGTCGCAAAAAACTTACATGTACCTAACAGTGTTTAACATCTGTAGGTTGGTTTATTTATGCATAACTGGACCTTTTCACTGATTATCATGTCAGCCTTTAGACGTCCACTGCTGGACATAGGCCTTTCCCAATTAACGCCACCACACCTGGTCCTCCGCCCTCCGCATCCAGCCGCTTCCGGCCACCTTCTTTAGGTTGTCGGTCCACCTGGCGGCGGGGCATCCCACCCTGCGCGGGCCAATCCGCGGTGTCCACTCCACAACTCGTCTGCCCCAACGGCCGTCGTTTCTGCGACAGATGTGGCCCTCCCACTGCCACTTCAGCTTGCTAATCATGTCGGCTATGTCGGTCACCACTGATTTCACTGATTACATATATTATATTATATTATACAATACAATACACTTTATTGCACAAACAAATACGGTTACAAGGTTTACAACTAAAAAATATTACAATTTAGGCGGTCTTATCCCTTTAAGCGATTTCTTCTAGACATCCTTTGCTTAGAAAATATTATACAAGAGAAAAAGTTACTTTTCGCTGATTTAGGATATTAAATAATAAAGAGTCCTACTATCCTACTAATATTATAAATGCGAAAGTTTGGATGTTTGGATGTTTTTTACTCAATCACGCTTCAACCACTGGACACTGAAACTTGGCACATATATAGGTTAGGTCCTGGAATAGGGCATAGGATAGTTTTTATCCCGAAAACACCTTTCATTCCTACGGGAAATACATAATAATATGCGATGTTAAGTTGTCCACACGAACGAAGTCGCGGGCAACAGCTAGTGTTCTATAAGTAACTAGATTTCTAATCTGTAATGAAAAAAATGGCAAAGATAATGAGCTAATACTAGAAGTGAGCTCATTAACCACTAAACTGACGGGCGTGCGACGCCTTCAAAATGCTAAAGTATTCAAATACATACATACATAATGCTCGCGCCCTGGGTCAGAGGGGTAGGCAGAGACGATTTGTCGCCTCTCGCGATCCAACGTCGCAAAGAGACATCCCTCGCCCGCTTCGCTTATTGTTCGCCACACATCACTCCAAGTGTTATCACGAGGCGAAAAGCGGACGAAGGAAGTATTCAAATGACTTAAGAAATTAGAAGTTATGCGACAAAGACATTAAATAAATAAAATAGACAAGAAATACATAAAAATGATAGCATTAAAACACATTAACCATATTAGAATGGCTATGGTATTTTTGTGATAGTGGTATTTGTATAGTGATTATTAAAGTGGTATTTTTTTTGTATTACTAAAAATTTATGGATTTTGTCTGTAATAAATTAAATTAAATATGCAACGATCTCTATGTACTACATGATGGAGCGTTCCAAACAATCGCTCTGTTACGCGCAACTGCGGCTCCGGGAGCCGCAACTCCTTCACATTCACTTTGAAACATCGCAGAACATTTAGTTATTTACTAAATATTATACAATACAATACATACAATACAAAATTTATTTATTATCTCAACACAAAGATGAAGTACAATTATAATGTATAAAATTAAAATGAGTACAATTTATCTTTTGTGAGAGACTGGTGCCTAAAAATAGGATGAACCTGTGAAATCAGGTCTTTATTGACGATATTTACCCGTAGCGTCAACATTTAGTAATAATTAAATGTTCTGCGTAGTAACTGCACAAGTTTCATTGTGAATGTTGCGGCTCCCGGAGCGGCAGGCGCGTGTAACAGAGCGATTGTTTGGAACGATCCATCTAGTAGTACATAGAGATCGTTGTAAATATGTCATGTGGTTCCCGGCTTAGAATAGAGCCACCCCCAATGTTCCCGTGGCTGTCGTCAAGGCGACTAAGGGATTGCACCAGGAATGGGAACAGCGTTCTTTGTGTATATTGAGATCATTACTACGATCACCAAGCCGCCTACCAAGTGTAGTGACCATGGCGAAGCCCCCAACGAACAGCCCACCAAAAGTGGCATTCTATTTGGAAGGTTTATTAGTAGTGCTATTCTGTAAAATAAAAACTCACGTGCGAGACTCAGTCAAGTGACTTCACTCACTTCGAAATCTAATTCATTAGTAATTTTATAGACATTCCAGAACACTATCGACGTGAACAAAGAACTCACTTCACTTCAACAGTATTCTGGAATGTTTATTCTGTAATGAATTAGGCTTCGAAGTGAGTGAAGTCACTTGAGTGAGACTCGCACGTGAGTTTGTATTTTACAGAATAGCACTACAGCATTGGACGTATTTCGGCTGAGGATAATATAATAACAGCGTTACAATGACTTACAATTTTAAAAATAATTAAATTAAATAATATATTAAAATTATTTACAAAATGTATCTGTGAGGCCACTAGACCTGGTGCTGACAGAATACCAGCGCCGCATTTCGCGACAACTTGTTACTGCGACACATACCTAGATTATATTTAAATTATAGTTTGTAAACCTGTTCAGTATATTTCTTATGTACTATGTGTGTGTAATAGCTATAAATTAATAACCTATTCTATTCTAATCTTTTCTACAATATACAATCGCGGCGCAGTGCTCGTTTTAATAATCGATTGTTCATAACACCGATATGCACAATGAATTATTTTGCGACTTGTTTGGATAAAAGTTTATATGAAACATTCGCAAGAGTTTCGGGTTTCATAAACATTGGACATAACAGCGTATTACCTATATTATGCCTAGAACTGAAGTAGGTACATACTAAGTACTGTTGCAGAGTTTTACAATATTAAGACACGTTGGTTTAGTCTCATTATAAATTACTATAACTATTAGTCTATCTATACATATAATAAAACTGTAACTGGTCTATGTCTGTACATGGGAGAAATTGTAGAAAAATGTGTATGAGTGGTCTTTATTTAGGGCCAATAGAAGCCAAAATAATTGTTTTTTTCTTAAAAACAATTCTTTTTTGTCTGTATGTATGTTTGTTAGGTACATCATGACGCAAAAACTACTGAATGAAATTTGATGCAGTTTTCACAGTTGTCTTGCTGGAGGTCTAACTTAAAGCTTGGTGCATGTTTCATCTTGATACGCCACTTAGAACCTGAGATATTAATAAAGTAACATTTTCTAGAAGCCATTATATTGCGATTGGTTTGTACTACAGTTGGAGCGGGAGTGGGAGTGGGAGTGAGATCCTAAGTTTATTCACTATCTGATAAAATGATTGATTACTTTAAGTTCTAGTTAAGGTTGTTCTTTTTCACCGATTATGCTAGTCCAGTTTTTATAATGGCTTGGTATTTAGGATTTTTAAGACGTAGGTATTGTATAGTATTTTATTAAAATGTTTTTTTTAATCGTACTTACGAACATTATATAGGTAGCCAATTTTAAATATATAAAAATAAAACATAACAAATTAAAAAAAATGGGAGAACAAGATATTCTAAAGAATATACTCCTGTATAGACAGAAAATAACAAGGTTTGACCCTATTTTGCCAGCAATGTGTTTGTTGAGATTATGTTGTCGTCAAAATATACTACGACTATGATATCATCGAGGTGTATAACACCATGGGTTTTTAGGGTTCCACACGGTTATACACTTATTACTGAATCGATTGAGCGATTTACGAGAAAACTACAACGAGAGACGACGAAGTGTAGACTATAGTGGTATTTCTATTTAAATGGAGTAAACTGACAGGGCCTTATGTCACTTAAAATAATGTTGCCATGTTAATTGTAATAGTGACGCATTCAGGTTTTGCTCACTCGTCAATATGAATCAGTCGATCATCATGACTACATGAATTAAAAAAATTGTGTCTTTATAGGTGACATTGTATTTTATAAATATATTTTAATAACACTTTTCCTTCTTTTTTCTTACTTTGACAGTTGCCGTCATTTTGTTTGTCACTGCTCAATCTCATTAAACTACATTTTTTTTCATTAATTAAACTAAATCGCTTTTAGTTATTAAATACTAACGTAGTTTAAGTCTTTACTAACACTGATGGATCGATGTTGTCTTTAAAATAAATAAATTAAATTTAAATTAATTTTCTCCCTAAACTAAAACTGCTGTCATATTTTAATGTGCTACTTTAGCTGAGTTAAATGTAGGTAGGTAATTGTATAAAAGTTAAAAAATTATTGATATTAGAACAACCACTCTAAAGAGTGGTTAAAGAGGTTATTCTTTTCGTCACAACACTATTATTGTTTCGTCAAAACCTGACAACACAGTAAACGTCATCCTACTCCATTTAATTAAGAATTTGACTACAGTTGCGATAACTGCCACATTCCTCCGAGGACGAGCAGACATTTTGTCCTGTGCTTATTATACCTGAAAGTAACGTTTTGGGCGTGCCCGAGTTGTAATCAGACGAAACAGATAGTTTATCAATGAGGTCACCACACTGATTGTGGTACTAGGTTTACTTATGAGCGATAAAGAGATTTGTTATGCGTGGGTTATACATTGATTTAGATTTTGTATAGGTGTACTTACTTGCGCACGGTACCTATACTCTATAGCTTAAGAATGAAATAGGCAGGGCCAAAATTTTAGACGAAAGTTCTTTGTAGCTGCATCTCTCTCGCATCGCCCTACCTGGCCATCCCTTTCTCTCTCTCCTTTCCATTCCCACGTCCTTCACATCGTTTTTCCATCCTGATCTCTGTCTTTGCCCCTGGAAGAATCGCTAAAAGCAAAAAGGCCGCCACTTATACATTTACTGTATATTTCTCCTATATCTATACAATAAATTATATTCATTCATTCGTCTCTCTCCTTCCCCCTCCATCATTTCCTTTCACCCTCCCTCGTAACAAGATTTGATTCAAGGTTTCGGATTGGTATGGTTTTGTTCATTTTAATAATACCGAGTGCAGTTTCTAACACGTTTCGATTCAAGTCGTTTCGGTGTCGCTCGGTCTTCGGATGTTATTGGGTTGCTCAATTTTCTCGACGTACTACACATTTTGGTGACTTTCTTGTCAAAAACTGAATGGTTTTAGTCACCAAGCCACATCTGTAGGTCCGTCTAGAATCACTTGTAAATGTCGCTGTCAAATCCGTCAAACTCAAAAGGAATACCGCTTTTCGCAGCTTTTCTGTCCATATGTCCACCAGATAGCTTAAAGACTACTGGACCGATAAAAGTGCAGTTTGTAACACGTTTTTGTAAGATTTCCTACCAATTATGGGAATATAATGGAAAAGGTGGAGAGATTACTAAATTAAAAAAAATACAGAACGGAAGAAATGTAAAATGGGTTTTTATAACTACATCGATTAAAACCAGAAGACCTTGGTTTTAAAATGTTAAAGTAATTAGAATTGCACCAGGCAATTAGGGTAATCAGTCATTCAATAATATGTCCCAGATAAAAATAAATTAATATGTACATATAGGTAGATAAGATTCTTAATTGAAAGTATCACAATATTTCCAACAATGAACAAATACTTAACTAATGCATAACATTATCATTACAAAAGATTGGATATTCGTTTGTTTGATATACAATTAGGTCATTATGACGTCATACGCGAACAGTTTTTGATGACCAACATAGGTATTACAGCAGTAGGTAGCTTGGTCGTTTGGATTCGAGTGTCGATAGAAGCGAGGGGCGATTGTACAAGTTGGTCACTTTTTTTTATAAATGGTTCTTTTCTTGTCTAATTCCCACAGTCAAGGAGAAAATTCTTGTTGGGAATAGACAAGTTTATGCATATGTACACCATGAAATATTTATTTATTTATATCTTACCTAGAATCCTTTTAGGAAACATCTCTGCGTAGCACTGCGAGGTTGAAAATCTAGTATGAAATAAAATATTAAGTTTGGTATAGATCGTTCAGTTCAGGACGGCACACACCACTCTTAATTTAAATCGCTTACATTGCATTGTTACTGTGTTCTGTCGTTACGCACCAATCATAAATCAGTAATCACATAATATTGTGTGACATCTTCGAATTGTCCATCAGAGATTAAGCCCTAAGAACTTTTGCTGTATAAATCTTTGAAAATATTCGAAAGATGATATTTTTTTGCGGCTTATCACATAATCGTACTATACTTACTACTTATACTTAATAATACTATATGTCACTAGAAGACATCTAGTCTAGTACATATCTCTTTACCTTATCACTATATCCAAGGAGTGGGAGAGTGGGATTTAACTTGTCACCATTTAATCACCATTTTGTTATGAGCAAACTGTATGATTAGTCGCGTTTACTATCATATTGGTTCTGTTACTAAGTTAATATTTATTTCATAAGTACCTAAGTGTTTTCACCTTACTGAGTCAGCTCTAGAGCTAGCTGTGTAATGGATTTCATTCCCAGCTTCAGTGTTACCAGCAGAAATAAATAATCTCAATAGAGAAAGCGTAGGTAAATAAGCATTTTTCAGTATCTCATAGAAGTTTCTTATGCATTTCTATATTTATGTCCTGCCTATGCATAGACAAGAAGAACAGTGTACCTACCTATTTGATTGGGTACCTACTACAATTCAAGATGAGATCAGAGGTCGTGGGTTCGATTCCCACCAAGGACAGACTACTTTGTAATCTTTTATAAGTTGGTACTGGTCTCGAAGTTATATTTGTGAATAATTCTATCCTTGTCTAGTTCACATCATACAGGAGAAAATCCTAGTTTAGGAATAGACAAATATCTATGAAAGAAGAAACTGACTGTCTTACTGAATGACATATTAATGCACAGCCCAAACCACTGAGTCTAGAGGCTTGAAATTTTACACAGTGGTTCCTTATATAGCATAGGCAAGCACGAAGGAAGGGTTTTTTAAAATTTATCCCCTAAGGGGGTACAATAGGGGTTCAAAGTTAAAACTATTAAATGTTCATATCTATTCGAAACTTTGTAAGAGTACTCTAAAACATAATGATTGAAAACATGTTTTACAGATTTTGAAAAACCATCCCTAAGGGCTCATGTATACCTTTGGAAAAAAAAACCTCGAGAAATAAAACCTTGCACCACGCAGGAGAAGTTGCGGGCAATTGCTAGTTACAAAATAAAAGATGAATAGTAGTACTTTCGAGATTATGTAAGAGCAATTTGCAACAAGTGGTCCTGGTAATTAGTTATTATGATAAACTACGATTTTTCCAACTTACTTCAACATAGGAAGGGGTTATCACGCAAGCCTTTGTTGGCTCGGCTGTTTTAATTTATTCTGAGGAATTATGTGATTTTTTTTAAACCAAGGCAAATGATTTATGTGTATATTTATGTATGAAAAATATTTATTTAAACACGAATTACCATTTCACAAGGAACTTTGCCGTCCACTTAGGACACCATTGTTATGTTGTTTGTACGTGTACTAGAGCGTACTCCCAGTCGTACTTTTACTATGTGCGTGTCGGTTCTTTACGTAGTAATATTGCCCTGTTTTCTAAGAAGACCGTAAAGTGTTAGAATTCTACGTCTCGAAGAAACTCTAGCAGTTTTTTAAAGAATTGAGCAAAACAGTTTGACACCTTTTTGGCAATTTCCAAAACCAAAACATTTACTGTCTTCTTGGCTAGCGTGGCAGAATATTCTTGATGAAATAAGTTTCTCTCCTGGATATAGTACAAATATAGTAATAATACTTTCTCAGCTTCTCAGGGAGCCAGGAAGAAATGGCGACACTTCGACCCTTCAGGTTTTTTTCTGCCAAACCCCTGACCACCAACGGTGCTCCAAGCCGATTTGGTGGACTTCACATACGCCTTAGAATTTCTTCATTTGGCATTTGCAGATTTACTTACGATGTTTTCCTTTACCGAAAAGCCTGTGGTATTATAAATACAGCGTACTTAAGTTTCGAAAATCTCATTGGTACAGGCGAGTTTTGTACCCACGACCTCATAAACATAAATAAATTATAGATATGTTCCTAAGTTGACCGCAAAGTTTACATGGTAATACAAACCTGTTTTTGCTGCTGGCGATCCTTTCATGTACATGTTACTGAGATGCAAATAGTGTTTGTTTTTGTATGACTATTTGTTTGGAATGAAATATATATATTTTGTAGTAGATAATACTTACATACACACATAATGCTCACGCCCTCCCAGAGGGGTAGGCAGAGACATGCACGATCCAACGTCGCAAAGCGACTTTCCTTCGTCCACTATTCGCAGATTTTTTACCTTTTTGTAGATAATAAAATAGTATATATACATATAGTAGGTACAGACGTCACCACAAGTACCCTACGTACGATTACGTAAGGCCCAATTACTTGCCGCCCCAGTTGGCATGGGCCCAAAAGTCTGGGCCGCGTAAAGCCTCTCTCACATAGGTCCCACTGAGGTCAAATGGCCAGATGTCGTCTCTTAAAGTCGCATTGCTTTGATAAAACTTACCAGAAGAGATTTCATTACTTAGTTTCCCACTAAGTAAAATAAGAAGTCGGCAAAGTGGATAGAATCGTTGTACACCGATAAAATTTATTACATTAACTGAATAAAATACTGCTGGTATAATATATATTATTTAATAATATGTATCTTACTCTTCAATATCGATACTCGGGCTCACAGTTCTCTCATAATCTTATTCGGTTTTGAATTCTCTAGGTGTAGGAAAATAATAAAGGGGACTTTATTTATAGGTGAGATTCCATAAAAACTCTTTTAACGGACAGACAGATAGATATGCGGACCTACTTACTATAAGGGGTGAAGTTGTACTACGGAACCTTAAAAAGGGAGGAGTTTATAGAGCTATAACAGAAGATGTGTGAAGAAATCTCTTTCCCTATCTTCTGCGCCTCCCTCCCTGCATTCCTCCCTCCTCCCGCCCCTTCCTTCTGTCTACTCCTCCGTTTTTCCCTTGATATTTCCTTCCTGCAGACATTAGCTTCCCCCTTCCCCCTGACTATAAACCACCTCCTTTCCTGCCCTGACTTTCTTCCTCTTTCCATTTTCCTACCCTCACTTCCTCCTTGACCCTCTCCCACACTCCCTACATTCTTCCATCCGTCTTCCTCTCCACCTCTCCTTCCCCTTCCTCCGACCCCCCATCCAAATGTAGTCATCTCAATCTGAACTTACACTGCTCTGAATCCGTCAGAACACTACACTTCGTTGTTATAAAAAATTATATTATTTCAAAATTTGAACTTATCAATACAAGCAAATTCCGGGCACAAAGCTAGTATAACATACGAAACTAATATGAATACTACGAGGCCAGACGACGCACGTCCTTGGCTCCTGGCAGTCTAATCTAGTTTAAGGTCTCGAGGCCAGGCCATTCGGATGTTGGGGCGAACTGTTCAGGCTAGCTGTAGTCTAGCTAACTACTTGCATGTTATAAACTAGCTTGGAATAACAAGCGCCATGGGAATACGTAATAACGTGATAACACGCACGCTTCTCTAAGCCATCCAAAGTGTGGCAATATTCTTCTTTGGAATAGCCTGTTGAAATAAATTACAATAATAATGGGCTCGATTCTGGAGGCACAACGTTAAAATTTGACAGAACTAAAACTGTTGCTTTCGTTGTCACACAGTATTATGAAGATAAAGACGAAATCAATTTTAGCACTGTCAATTTTTAAATGTGTTCTTCAGAATCGGGCCCAATGTCCAACTTATATATGTCCAAACTAGATAGGGCAACATTTTTAAGAATTGACTTTTTTCAAAATGGACGTTTTAAAGATTGGAATTTTTTCAAAATGCACTTCTTTCAGAATCGCCGTGTAAGTTGGTCTTTTTCATGATGGACATCAAGAATTGATTTTTTTAGGTTAGGTATTTTTCAGACTGGACGTCTTATAGAATGGAAGTTTTTTCAGATTAGACATTATTATCGTCCATTATTTAAATTTCGTGCCACCTTTCGAAAAACAATGGAACATCTACATAGCTGCAAAGTCTTCTTTTTATTTATTTAAATATTTATTTATTTAATAGTTTATTGAAAGTACACTAAAAATACAAAGAACAACACAAAGAAAAGAAAATTATACAAAAGGTTAAGCTTATTCCTAAAGAAATTTCTTCCAGCTAACATGCAGTGAAGGTTCTTTTTATTTTTTCCTTAGATACATTTTTAAACACCATTAAGTCATTAATTTTTTTATTAAGTTCTACATACTTGTTTTCCTTATATTCAAGGTACATCTAGGATTATGATATTAAATAAGGAATTAGTTCACGTCTAAGCAGATTCCAGTCTTTTTGTAAATAACTCATCATCATCACATGGATTCGTCCTTCAGTTGCCTTATACGACATCCCCAGGAAGACTGGGATGTTATTCTGTTCTGGATACTTACCACACAGACATTATAACACCGAGTTCGTTTGCAAATTGTGGTCTTATCACTAAACTGACCTCGAATAAGATTGTAAGAACCCAAAATCTTTTGTCAAGCCCGAAATTTCTCACAAATTATATCCTTTCATATAACATAGCTATTGTAAGAAGACCCCTCTTTTTTACCTATCTTATTTAATTACTTCGCTATTCAAGTGGCGGGAAGGGTCTGTGGAAGTTGGTGGCTTCGTAGTCAAAAAGAGACAGACTGTAGAGAGAGAAATAATAGCAGTGGCAGGGTATGTTGTCATAGAGTATAAAATGCCTAAATTCCATGTACTTAAAAAAAGTTAGACCGAACACTTTTGAAAATATGACCAATATGGCCCTGTGTGTGACTTCCACGAGCCTGCGTCTAATTAACGCTTTCCAATCACAGACATCAACACTTTTGTAACTAAAACTATTTGTTCTAATGTCACATAATAATTATTAAGCTTTTTTGAAAATAATAGCTGGGATAGGTACTAATTTTGTCACATCAGGGGTAGCAGCCGGTCGCTGCGCACAATAATGAACCTTGAGAACCTTTATTGCTTCACAAGCAGTAACATTATAAAGAGAAGAGCAGCTAAAAATAACATAAAATTATATTGTAGACCTATTTGTTAATTTTGGTACGATGAAGCGTTGAAAGGTTAAGAACCTGAAAGAGTAAGTTCCATACAAACTGACTTCACTTTAGTCGACTGTACCACCTATTTTAAACGAACAATCTAAAATGGACATTGAAACAACACGTTAAGGTTAATTTTAGACTTGCAAGTTTGACAGATAGAATGCCTCACCTAGACGCTGAATACAGTGACAGTACTGCTCTATCTACTCTTTGAATTTTGACGGTTGTAATGTTATTATTAGTTGAACGAATTGTGTTTCTTGACGCGACACAGCATACGCGCTAGACGATATTTGTGTTAAGAATTAGTTAAATAATAGTTTCGTCATTCCTAATTTGTGATTGTGATCAAAACATGTGTTTTACTTTGTGGTTCCATTGTTAATTGTTTCCTTTAAACAGGCAACATTTTGACAAAAAGATTTTACTTTTAAATTTACCAATAAAGTGTGCCGTAGTTGTTTAGTGTTACATGTTTTAATTGTTGTGATTGGCTAATAATATGTAATTTGTGTGAACTGTGCACGAAATTGGAAACAAAAGTGCATTGATTGGGTGTTGTTATCTATCATCATGTGCGCAGGAGTACTTAAATATATCAAGGTCAGATTCATTGTCATGTTTTCTACGATATATTTGTTTACATTCACTTTTTAAATAGTTTTAAGATTCTGGATTATTCTTCATATTTATTTGCATAGAGTTTTAGGAATTATTTTAGGTTTCGTTAGGTTTATTAGAAGACTGAATACTGATCTATTGGTTTAAAACCATATTTATGCATTACTACGTGATAACTAGAGGGGGGTGTCTTGGCATATACTAGGGGTGTTCACTGAGGGGGGGGGGGGGGGGATAAAAATTGTAATAGATTTTTTTCATAGTGCCCCCTTTGTACATTCTGTCCCAATATTTTACTACGAAATAATAATTACTTCACAAATATTTAAAAATCTCGGAGCAAAAGCTAGAAACTTAGGTACCTTATTCCTCTAAACAGTTGTATAGATAGACAACATTATCAAGACTTGTGATAAAACCAAGACATAATTAAATTTCCTAGCCTGAACAAACAAACAGTCTACACAAATATTTGGAGAGTAAATTGGGAAATAATAGACTGAAAGCAGAAATATTAAATCTCAAAGTTTAAATCAGACAAAACATCTCAATTTAGAGAACAAACGAACTCTCAACTAAGACAATAGATATCTCAACTTTTCTGATATTTTCAACCCCGGTTCACTCTGAGGAAAAACTTTTAATGGCGTCCGAACAAATAATGTAGGTACACATTTTCACAGGTAAGAAAAAAAAGCGGCCAAGTGCGAGTCGGACTCGCCCATGAAGGGATCCGTAGCAGCAAGTAACATAATATATAAGTTATTGTGGTAAATTGTGGTTTACGATTTATGAAGTATTAAAAAAAACTACTTACTAGATCTCGTTCAAATCAATTTTCGGTGGAAGTTTGCATGGCAATGTACATCATATATTTTTTTTAGTTTTATCATTCTCTTATTTTAGAAGTTACAGGGGGGGGGGAGGCGATGCTCCGGTTTTTTTGTATTGTTCGATTTAGTACGAAACACTTCACACAGAGTACCGCCGCGGGAAGCGGGATTTTGTATGAAGTGTACCGCTACCGCCACGCCTCCGCCACGCAATTGCCTTCTGTGTGTTTCGGGTGTAACAGAGAAGGTCAGATGGATGTGTTAGTCTGTTTGTCATTAGTTTTATACACTATACTAATACAGTAACATAAATATGGGCATTCCACATCGCTCATTTCATAACATACATACATACATACATACATACATACATACATACATACATACATACATACATACATACATACATACATACATACATACATACATACATACATACATACATACATACATACATAACGTTATGTACGTACGGGTACGTTTCTTTTATAATTTTGGTGAGAAACGAATTATACCAGTCCTTTCAGATACTCTAAGGTTGACTAGAAGAGATCCCCTAAGTGCCTTTGTACACAACTTTATTCTTTTATTTATTTTTGTTGTTGTTAATTTTGGTACAATAAAGCGTTTACATACATACATAATGTTAACGCCTTGGTCCCAGAGGGGTAGGCAGACACGATGGATCGCCACTTTAAGCGATCCTAACACACCTCACTAGCCTCCCTCAACCTTTTCATCGCTCATTTCATAATTCTTCTTCGATCTCCAAAATAATACACAAATAATATGAATTTATCTTTTCCTAATTGGATATTATGTATTTTTAATTATTACTAGAGTCTCGGGAAAAACATTACTACAGATAAGGAAATCCCGTGAAAAGGAATGTCCACATTAAACTTTCGTGCCATATTTTCGTCGCAAGTACATAGATGATACTTCCTAATTCCGATACTTGGTTATAATTGTAGACCGAATCGCTTTTAGTTAAAAACTTTTGATTTAAAATTTGAAAAAAAAAGTTAAAAATTGACTTGCAAAAACGGAAAAAAGAACGATACCTACTTTCTGCTGTCTAAGTTATATCGAAAAAGATGTATTGTTTTTACTATTTCGAGAGAATTCAATAAATTGTGTAGTAATAATATAAATATACAAAGATAACAATTAGACTGAAATATGTACATACATGAACCACTACTTAATTAATATTTTTTTCAATCCCGTGAATCCCGGGAAAGGTTTTTGAAATCGGTATGTCCACACTATGACAGCATATTGCAAGTACCTACTATAAAGTAGAGAGACCTATAAAGAGCCGTGGTAGCCCGTTGGTTGTGCACTCGCCTCACGTTCATGAGGTCGTGGGTTCAAACCCCGCCCGTACCAATGAGTTTTACGTAACTTAAGTAGGGTTTATTTATAATACCACAGGCTTTTCGGTGAAGAAAAACATCATAAGGAAACCTGCATATGCCAAAGAAGAAATTCTGAGGAGTATGTGAAGTCGACCAAATCGGCTTGGGGCACCGTTGGTGGTCAGGGGTTTGGCACAAAAGATCCTGAAGGGTCGAAGTGTCGCCAGGTCTTCCTGGCCCCCTAACAAGATAAGATAAGTACCTACTCTGATCACTGGATATAACACAACCTCTCTTTTATGTAAATATGAGGTGTCCGCACTAGTATAAATGTCATTAGAAAGTTGAAAAAAAAAAAACTTTTGTTTGCCTAAAAGCCTGTCGTATTCAATTTGGCTACTTAGATTGATGCTTGTCAAAGAAAATGGCGGGTGGAGGTGAGGGTCGCTTATTAACGTAGTAATAGTATTCTTTCTAGCGTACCTATTTGCATGGATCCCCCGCGAATAATACCAGAATGTTTTACACTGGTGTAACTTTATGCCCTACTAGCTGTTGCCCGCGACGTCGTCCGCGTGGACAGCTTAACATCACAAATTATTATGTAGTTTCCGTAGGAATGGGATGTTTTTTCGGGATAACGATATGTAATATAATAATGCTAACGAAGGTGGCTTCAACAGAAATACTTAATACTGCATACTACCGTCACTTTTATCCTCTGCTCAACTATGGAGTTATCTTCTGGGGAAGTTCAGTAAATTCTAGTAAAACATTTGTACTATAAAAACGATGTCTACGAATTATGTTCTATAAAGACCCGCTAACATCGGCCAAGCCTCTGTTTATAGACAACAACTACCTGATTCTAATTGGTATATACATTCTGCAACTCTGTTTATTTGTGAGACAGAACATGCACTACTTCCAATTGAAATCTTCACGCGACATATCGCTACCAAAGACTACTTCGGAAATGAAGGAAGAAAAAATTTTACGCCGCCCAGATGAAGTAGTATGGGTGCCGGCTGTGATACAATTTTGTAACTCACTCACACACTCGTTTTTAATTGGGCATGTCATAACATGAATGTCTCTATCTTTTTCTAACGTAGCGTATTCGAAGATGTGTGATAGAGTTATGAGACAAACCTCGTTTCTCGCTTCCACCTACCCCTCTATTCGACCGCATAGGTTTCGATACAAAATAGGCATGATTTCTACTCCATCTGGGCATGTGCTATAGAGTGCCTACTTCACAGCCATCCGAGTGTACAACCACATTCCTGATGACATCCGTAGGGCGTAAGGTAAACATTTTGGCAAAGCACTAAAAAAATGGCTGTAAGGTAGGTGCTTTTATGACTTAAAAGATTTTTTTTACAATAAATTGTAAAATAGCGCTATTACTTATTAGAATACGTGCTATATATATATTAACATGATGTATTTTCCACCAAATTCCATTAAACAGGTCATAAATATTGAAATAACAGGGTATTAGTGGTGGGGTAATGAACCTCCCGGGGGTGTAATAGCAGTGGAAAGCAGGATATTGCTAATTATTTTGTGTTACCTAGAGGCTGTATACGTAAGTTGTATGAGTTGAATACCTAAGGCGGTTGGCAGTGACTGGATGAGAAGTATCGAGGATCGTGTCCAATGGAGCACCTTGGGAGAGGCCTATAAAATTAAATTAAATAAAACTTTATTTCAGACAGAAATTACCTAGTCCATAATTTTGTTAGTGTGTTAGTAATGATAATGCATAGGTATATAAGTTAATTAATTGTTATTTTTATTGGTACACATGATATAATTTATTTTTTCAGACCTATGACTGTCTTCACCCAGTGTTTCTGGAAAGGACAGTTCGGTCTGGTGGCAATAATTTTCAGAATGCTGTTGTCACTACCTACCTATAACCAACAGGGGACTCTTTCTTTCTTCTGCTGGTGATGATGATATAGAGACTTCTCTGGGAAACTAGCTCGGTAGCACCAAGGCACTTCTTAATTTTGTTCATGTTAAGCTTTTCGTCTTCCATTTTAATGATCCGAATTATGATTATTATTAGCAGACCTGGAAATTATCTCAGCTCAAACAAACGATACCTCCAATATTTTGTTCTTATTAAAATCTATAATACCTCATACCATGAAGCAAAATAATTTTTCGTAGCTCGTAGTTTCACCTCAAAGTGTTTACCTTCATGATTGACACTAATTGGTTATTAAATTAGATAACATATGCACATTAAAATCATCTGTTATGTAATTTAATAACCAATTAGTGTTAATCCTGAAGGAAAAACTTTGAGGTGAAACTATGAGCATTGAAAAATTATTTTGCTTCATGGTATTAGGTATAGTCTGGGATGAAACGTCATGCTCCTCGAATTATCAGACTATCGATGTTTTGCACTACTATTCAATTCTTATCCTTTTAGAATATTAAAAAGAATTACCAAAATCTAATAAATAAAAACGTAAAATTCGCGTGTCTGTACATAAAAAAAAATATTTGCAAAAAATATATTTGGGGGATGAAGGATAGCACACATTGAGATTTTTTTTGTATTTTTGTCTGTTTAACTGTTTCTTTGTGTACGCCTCACGTAAAAACTACTGAACCAATTCTGATGAAGTTTTCAGAAATACATACTGCTTAACTTGTAGTAACATTTAGTCTTTATTCCATGGTAATCCACTCAGTCAAAAGTTATATGAATTAATAGTTTTTGAAAACTCTCATACACTGCATTAAGAGAAGTGTAGGGTGCTTGACGGATTTCGTATTGCAATGAGGTGAGAGGTACATTGTGGAGATAAGTAAAAGCTGAGGTCGTGGAAGTGCAGCTGGGGGATGGGGGGGATTGCAGAACGCGAAAGAGGAAGTCCTACCTCACGACTAATACTACTGGTTATTAAATTAGATAAAAGATGCACATTTTATAGTCATCTGTTATCTAATTTAATAACCAATTAGTGTCAATAATGAAGGGAAATACTTTGAGGTGACTTATGAGGTGCGAAAAATTATTTTGCTTCGTGGTATGAGGTGTAATTTTATGCAAAACGGCGACCCTAGCTACAAATGACGATCTAAATCATTTATAGTATCGTAAACGAAACGTTAAAAGCAAAATATTATCGTAACTTGGTCCTTCGAGTCGGAGTTAATTAATATTGTTTATGGAGGTGCGTTTTATAACCCAACTTTACAAACACATACTAAATGGTACATATATTTACACGTTGTACACTAAATTCATCCTTCTATGTAAGATTTGTTTTTATTAAAAATGTATATGTTTTGGTGCACAATAAAGAATATTTGAATTGAATTTGAATTTAATTAAAGGGTATAATAAATAATATATTTACCAAAATTGATAGATGATTACATTTTTTGTTGTATTTCGTAACAATTCATTTTAATAATATTAATAATATATTTGACATACTAATTTATATTAATTCTAACGCTATAAAATATTCAGTAATAATAATAATCCATATTGTATGTCAAATGAAACCTATTAAAATATATGGGCCTATTGAAGACAAGTGTTAGTTATATGGTAAAAGTTACACAAAAATAGGAAATCAGTGTAACTTTTATTCAAAGATATTTGTTATACATTCAATATTTAATTTTTACTCTTGATTGTACTTCTACGGTTTTGCAAATCTAGTATTTCAATAATCTGGTATTTTCATAGTCTGGTATTGTAAGAATCTTGTATGTTGCGAGAAAAGGGCTAAGGTAAGAAATACAAAGTGCTGAGTTCTACCGCCGTTTCGTTGTTTGAGCATACTATTAAAATGAATAAGTATAGCCTTTTAACAAAATGTTTGTGGAATTTCGAAGGTCCGAAGGTAATCTATGAGATAATATTAAATTCCATCCTTTTGCGTAACCAGATGATAATGTGAGCTATCGTAGAAGGCGGCGGTATTAAATTTGCAAATCTCGGTTGCCCCCGGGCAGATTTTTATGACCAATTATATGGGAAAATTTCGCCGAAAAGAGTTGGGACGTTTATGGTGGAATTATTTTGTTTACTTATCTATCTTGACCTACACTGAAAATAATAACCAAATTATATTGAAAAATGTAGTAAACTTGGTTTCAAATAGGCGTGAGCACATTGCTAAATATTGTTAATTATTTAATAAGTTATTAAAATATAGTTAATTTTTAAGTTTACCTATTTTCTCTTAGCGTCAGGTGAGTGTCGCTCCTTTACGTGGGTAGTAATACTTACTAATCTTTTCCGCTACTAGGTCTAGATCTAGAATATCGAGTGTGTGGTCTAGAATCCTTAAATATTAAACATATAATGCACAGAAACATAAGTAAATTATTTTTGGAAATTGTAGAGTTTAAATCCCACGCGGATGAAGTCACGTTTGTAATTTATGTAAAGCGGAGCTGATCATTCATTTATTCATTCGTCTATTCAACAAGTTATGAATTGTTCATGAAAATTTTCAATTCAATTACCTACTGTTTCTTGAATTTTTTTCTCATGAGATGTTCTATTTAGAATTTCTATTCTGGATTTTCCAAAGGAAATGTTATACTATTTTTTGTTACTTGTCAGTTGTTTTCATAAGTTTACTAATATTATGTAGATAAGTACACTCGGCCAATTTAATTTGTCACCCATAAAATCATGCTATCCCTATTGCACACAAGTGCCAATCCATTCTGATGTTTTGATTTCTAAAATAAAGATACCTATATCCAGCAGTGGACATCATAGGGTGGTATGATGATGGTGATGTGGTCCATAACGATATTTAATATGCTAGTTCACAAAAATAACTTACTTTTGTTCACTAAAAGATACTTTAGGATTATGACTATGTTAAATTTTTTGCTGTATTGAAGTCCTCTGTCGATATTACAAGGTTTGATCATTGACCGCAATTTCGAGAATTTTTCAAAATGGCCGACAGTAGGTATGCCAAAAAGTTTAGATTGCCTTTCATAATCTGTTACATTAAAAATGATCGACGAGGGGTTCCCATCATCAGACACTGGCTGTTGAAACTTATTTCTAGTTATTTAAGAAACTGGTTAATAAGTTAACTAACATAGTACTAAGGCTTTTACGAATTCATGTCAGAATTAAATAATATAATAATAAATAATAGCTGACAATTATCAGGAGGAAAAAAATTGGCAAGTAGATAAAAATTTAAAATGCAACGAATCTATTCACACAAAACACTAGGATGGGTCTTAAATTAAATTTGCCGACGGTACAACCTATATGTCAAATCCAATACATAGTTTTATTACATAAAAACGTAAATAAATGTGTCTAGAGGGAAAATATTACCATAATAATGCTTTGAACACCTGCTGCCTTAATAAAGTGCGTCGTATATCAAACTAAAGGCATATAATAGTAGAATATATGATCACAAATCAACATTGAATGGAATACATGGTTATTAAGACCAAAAATCACAAGATCTGTCTATAATAGTCTAATTCCATAATACATGAGGAATCTTTGTGATAAATTCCAAGTTTCTAGAGCAATCGGTTTGGAGACTACTACTTTTGAACTCCATTTTAGCCCCTTAAGGGATGGTTTTTCAAAAACTGAAAATACTTGTAGAAACATTATGTTTGTCGAGTACTCCTCCAAAGTTTCGAATTGATGGGAACATCTAATAGTTTTTCTCCATACAAACTTTGAACCCCTATTTTACCACGTTAGGGGTTGAATTTTGATAAAACCTTCGACAATGCATACCGGAGATAGATAAGGAACATTTGTGCTAAATTTGAAGTTTCTAGAGCAATCGGTTTGGAGACTACTACTTTCGAACTCCATTTCAGCCCCTTAGGGGATGGTTTTTCAAAATCTGTAAAACGCGTGTTGAATCATTAAGGTTTTAGAGTATTCCTACAAAGTTTCAAATTGATAGGTTTATCTAATAGACGTTCTCCTTACAAACTTTGAACCCCCATTTGACCCTCTTAGGGGATGAATTTTGAAAATCAGTTCCTTAGTGCTTGCCTATGCTATATAAGGAACCGTTGTGCAAAATTTCAAGCCTCTAGACTCAGCGGTTTGGGCTGTGCGTTGATATGTTAGTCAGTCAGTCAGTTTCATTTTTATAGATAAAGATATATTGTTCCAACACAGCACGTTTAATACGGGAACTATGTTAACCACCCTACTTAACTAAATGGACTGCAGCTCGAACTCTTCTCAGTTTCAAAGACTACCTCCCCTAAGTTTCCTTTAGATAATGAGACGCGATTGGTTTCTAGGCAACACCCGATCTATAAGGAATCTCTTGTTTGTCTATACAACTATTTGAACTGGGGGAAATTTCGAACATAAGTATTCGATGAACTAAAAACTCATTTTGTACTCTCTAACAGGTCATGTGACGATAGATAGTTGAATGCCAAACATTTATCAGAACAAGTCACGTGACCCGTTAGTACTCTAAACAAAGGGCTCTTAAGTTAGACGGATATTATCCGAAATGATTACGAAGTAAGGACCGGTCTCGGACTGTTTTGAAATGAAATGATCTTTATTTACATCGTCATCATATCAGCCCTTAGACGTCCACTGCTGGACATAGGACTTTCTCAATGAACGCCTCCACACCCGGTCGTCCGTCCTCGGCATCCAGCCGCTTCCAGCCAACTTCTTTAGGTCGTCGGTCCACCTGGCGGCGGGACGGTCCACCTTGCGCGTGATGATCCGCGGTCTCCACTCCAGAACTCGTCTGCCCCAACGGCCGTCAGCTTTCCGACAGATGTGGCCCGCCCACTGCCACTTTAGCTTGCTTATCCTCTCAGCTATGTCGTTCACCTTCGTTCTTTGTCGGATCTTTTCATTACGGATCATATTTTACAAAGAAACCCCGAGCATAGCTCTCTCCATAGATCGCTGAGCGACTTGTAACTTGTGGATCAGGCCCACCGTATTATTTATTTACAAGACAGTAAAAAAATGGCGTGGGATTAAGGTATCAGTCATGCAAATGTTATTAATTACTTTTTAATTGTCTTACAATTAACTTATCAAACTTGTGTCACAATTATTGAACACAATAAAATTACCTATATGATTAATTAAACAAATATTCCATTATTTAAGAAATCGTTAACAGAATAACAGCATTTGTCTATCAGGCATTGTGATTATTGAAATAGGTTATGGAGAAGTATCAATAAGTATCTTGGTTAGTTATCAATCCGTATGATTTCGGTCTGTTACGTCCAATTACCCGAAAGTCTAATTAGTAACATTCCCCAAATGTCAATTTCCCCGATAGTCAGTTCCCCGAACGTCGAATTCCCAGAAAGTCCCATTCCCGGAATTAAGATACCAACTATGTATTTGGCTTCTCTAATGTTTTTCGAGGGTTTTGCGTTTAAAATTACAGTCAGTCTTGACGGGGATCCCTTCGATAGCTCACTCCCTTAGTAGTGTAGTCCTTGAAATAAAAGCCTGCAGTTCTCACGACACTGTTTCTTTTATTCTCACTTTCTTATATAGCTAGTACCTTCAAACGTCCAATCCCAATAACCGACTGTTTCGCATCAACAAATAACTCCCGGCCTCATATTAGTCAAATCAGCAATTCATATCCGCTGTGGCCTTATGACGGCCTGTCATCGGCGATGATGGAGTATACAACTTCTGTCATTGCCGATACTCTTATTTTGAACATTTCTATTAACTGCGTTTATAAACAAAATTAAAGTAATTAATATTATTATTAAACATTGAAAGTAATAAATCAGTAACACTGTTCTCATTATTGCAAAATGATTCTTACAGTATGCCAACAACACTAAAACCTATGTAGAAATCTTGGAAAGGAATGACTGTCCAGATTCGTTGCAACTCCTTGCTCTAACGTGTGTAAAACGGTGCGCTGTGGGAAGCCTATTTGGGAAGCAGTGAAGAGTCTCATGATGTAAATAAACGTAGGACGAGCCCAGGGCGAGGGGAGCGGAAGTGATAATTTTTACTATGCCTCGCGCACACGATTAATACTAGCATCTTCACAAAAACCTGAAAAGGTATATACACAAGTACTTAATCCTCGGAATGAAACCTCGGGAGAGCAAAATATCATCATCAGGTTATTTTTGTCTCCACTGCAGGAGCACAACCCTCTCTCATCTGCCGGAGACAGACGGAGGATTGTGCCTGCACCCGCGCTGGCCAGACGGGTTGGGGAGGCCTGACTGACGTTTTATAATGTATTCCCTTAGTCGCCTTATACGACATCCACGGGAAGACTTGGAGTGCTCCTATTCTACTCTACCGGAAACCACACGGCAAGAGCAAAATATGATAATTTCTTTTTATTACATTTTGTAAATAAAACATCGCAATGCGCGGTCTACTTTCGCTCAAACTAGCGCCAGATCAAGGTACGCTATCTAATATAATGAAATCGAATATGCGGTGGTAGTTTTCTAAGGTCGCGGTTCCTTCCTTCCTGTTACCTCTTTTTCACATACGAATATATGGTTTTCACTCTGAGGCGACGATACGCGATTTCAAATAAAGCACATTTTGTCTCGTACCGTCAGTAAGTTATATGTAATTCTAAACAATCTTCTTTGCTCCGAATTATAGTAGGTTCAAGCTTATAAGATTTGTCGTAAGTTCCCATTGGTATAATTCGTGGCCTCGTATAAATTGCGTGAACTTTATGGGAAGTTAAATTACCAACGTAATTTCGGAACTGCCGTATAATAATTTGGGGTAAGAGCATTTTCACTCCGCGCACCCCGGGGTCTGAGATACGGGGTGTGTCAAGGTTTACGTTGTTAATATCTCACGTGACATCTTAGCTCGACAAATTGCGGGCGCTAATAAACTTCATAATAATATATGTCTGAGTAAATACTGAGTAGCTAGCCACCCTTCAGTTACTGTCCACGTTGTTATAATATATATAAAGCTACGATCTCTATGTACTTACTAGATGGAGCGAACCAAGCAATCGCTCTGTTCCACGCACCTACTCCTCTGGGAGCCGCAACTTTGATACTTTTGCAGTTACTACGAAGAATATTTAATTATTTACTAAATATTGACGCTATTTAAGTACCCGTAGCGTCAATATTTAGTAATAATTAAATGTTCTGCGTAGTAACTGCACAAGTTTCATTGTGAAAGTTGCGGCTCCCCGGAGAAGCAGGTGCGTGGAACAGAGCGATTGTTTGGTTCATTCCATCTAGTAAGTACATAGAGATCGTAGCTTTATAGCTATGCTGAAGATCGTTGGTATAAAGCAGTAACCAAGGGCCCTACTCCGTAAGCTTTTCAGTAACTATCCGTTGAACTATCTTTTTTGCATATAAGCGTTTGTCGTCTTTTTATCGTACTTAGATGCTAAACGCTTATGCATAGCTGTTTGTTTGTTGCTCAGTTACGCCCATAACGGCTGAACGGATTTGGATCAAACACGCTACAGTGAGTAATTAAAATTTATTATGTAAAATAACAAGAAACATAATCTTCAAAAATAATTGCATCTAAACTATACTATAAAAGTATTCATGTGAGGAGAGAAAAAAACTGTTACGGGTAAAATACAAATAACTTTATTGGACACATTAATGTCCTTATACTAGACATATCTACGTAGATATATTATTAGAAGCAGTAGCCTGGCTCCCAAACTAGGTATCCCCCAGAAAGATATCCTCCAACTCTGCAGAGTTGCGTATTGTGCTTAAAACGCTCGCGGTGTTCCCTCTTTGAATCTGTGCAGCCAGAGGTACCCAGGCTTTTTTTTATCATAGACCACTTTCAAAATTTAGCTGGTTCCGGTGGACCTCCTGCAGCTACATTTCTACCATATTCCCAAAACTCGACAAAAATGTGAAAGATGGCAGTGATCGTTTCATCATCATCATCAGGTTATTTTTGTCTCCACTGCAGGAGCACAACCCTCTCCCATCTGCCGGTGACAGACGGAGGATTTGGCCTACACTCCCCGCGCTTGTCAAACGAGTTGGGGAGGCCTGATTGACGTTTTATAATGTATTCCCTTAGTCGATTTGTACGACATCCACGGGAAGAGTTGGAGTGGTCCTATTCTACTCTACCGGAAACCACACGGCAAGTGATCGTTTAGTTCTTGGTAAACACAAGGGAAGTCGCTGGTATAAGCTAGTATCAAATAATTCAGACAAAGAACTTTGACAACCGAATTAACTCAAAATGCACCTTCTGCCTAATAAAAATTAAGTTCGACTTTTATTATTTCACAGAGGTAGGTAAACTTCTAGTACGTTAAGTGCAAAAATGTACTGTTTTCCAAAGGAATAAGTTAGATGTTCCTCTGAGTTGCATAGTTTTAATAAGTCTGTAATCAAGCCAGGTCTGCAAAGCGCAGTCGTTATCACAAGGTAGGTAGAATGTAACAGGTTGAAAAGATTCATTTGACCAGATATAGGGAATAATAGTATGGACACTTGATAAATTATAAGTATTTGGTAATACCTATTTTTCTCTGCTTAGTTGTAAATTTGTCACTTAAACAACTATTTATCTTTTTTTATATAAAGTTATTGAGTTTATACTTTCGTCCCAATTTTGGTCGTCATCCAGGACATAAAAAAGTCAAAATCATTTATTGCATATGAGTACACTTGGTACATTTATACACGTCATTTTTTTATCGACTACCGCTTCCTAGGTGTTAGCGCTGTGAAGAAGAAACGGCGCAACAAACTTCACGCAACACATCTTTTAAAAATCAAGTTTGCATACAATTAATAAATATTTGGCGAAGCTGAATTAACATTAGTACCAGGCATCTTTGTCATTCAAATAATTGTTTATTTTATAATAGGCTTTCTTACAAAGTTGTTTTTTTAATGTGAATCTTAAACTTTCTGTCCGTCATATTTAAGATTTCCCCTGGTAGTTTGTAAAGAAAAGTAAGGAAATTGTAAGGAAAAGAAAGTTGTATCATGTTCAGTTACTTATTTTAAGTCGCCCTGGTCGGGTTTTTCCCGAATATATTAAATGTACAGACTTTTTCCATTTACGATTTTATTATACGTATAGATATTGTATCATAATTATTTTAATATCTTTATTCTTCTTTTTCAGGTAAGCTAACTACGTAGTACGAAGTTTGTTTATAATTTATCTAGGTAAGTTCTTGTTTATGAACAGACTACTTTATTATGCTCTTTGGTTTCGTAACTACTACGGAATTCACTTACTAGGTACTGTTTGATACCCTATGTTATACTAGTAAGTACCTACGTAGTTCAGACAGCTCGAGCTCTATAAATACAGGAAAATAACAGTCAAGGCGACTAAGGAAGAAGGAGTGGGAGTGGGAGAGGGAGCTGGTTCGGAAGCGGAAGCGGCAGTGGGAGTGGTAATGGGAGCGTATTCTGTAGTTCACGCGCGCAGGCACAGCTAGTTTATTAATATAACGAAATGTAGATAGCTAAAATTACTTTTTAAATTCATTAATTAAATTTTTGATAATTTTATACCATTTTATAATATATTAAATGACATTATATTATTTGATTTTATATAAACTTAGATTAAGCATGTATTGATTATTAATAATAACTACATATGTATGTTAGTAATTTAAAATAGTTGATATTGTTGTGCCCTTAACAGGGTTCATGTTACGGAAGACAGATGAAAATCCTGAGCGGCTCCAAAAACCACTATATATAGGACGCAAATTTTATATTTAGACGAAAATTGACTGGAAGTGAATTACCTGAGCCATGGGTTTGTACCACGTTCTTTCCCAGCAGCGACGCGACTAGCATAGAGGTCGCCATAAGTCTGCTGACGAATCAGAACGAAGGGCTATACCCGGAACAAGGGTTCTACACAGCAGGGACGAAAAGAATGGTCGCATAGTGACATTCTCAATCGACGAGCCCTCCGTGGAGACGCTTCGGCGAGCCGACTGTAGAGCCTTTCGTTTTAGAAAAAATATTTTCAAGAACAAGGGTGGGCCAGCAGAGATGTCAGAGCCTAAGGGGAGTCCACCTCTACCCAAGGGGAGCAAACAACTTCACACACCCAGGAGGGCCGATAAATCGACCTCTTCCTGTTACATCTGGCGGGAACAGCAGAGGTGCACCCAGAGGCAGAGGGAAGAAACGTGGCAAGGCACAAGGTATACCCCAATCCGAACGTGGACGACCTCGTCCACCCATGGAAAATTGAAAGCCTATTCCTCCTCGAGGCCAGCAAGACAACTGTGAAAACTGCATCAAATTTCATTCAGTAGTTTTTGCGTGATGCGGTAACAAACATACATACAGACAGAATGACAGACAGACAGACAGAAAGACAGAAAAAATTAAAAAAAAAATTTGTTTAAGCTTCTATTGGCCCTATAAAGACCCCTCATACAATTTTTTTTTAAATATCTCTCATGTACAGACTAGTTAGAGTTATGGTCTGGTTTCAAATAATCATAAAAATGATTACCTAACATACAGCAAACAAGACAAAATGCCACTTATTTAACCAGCATCTTTTTCAGTGTATCTACTTCCAACGATCCTCGTAGTAATTGCTGCTCCACAATTATTCACAAGTGGGGTGACCTGGATGATCACTTGAAACTTCAGAGAAAAAAAATGGAATGTTCCTCTTATCCTGGATCCAGAACAATAAATAATTTTGACACGCTGATACCTAAATGTTATTAAAACCGCTTAGTTTAAGAAGCACCTAATAGCTTGTCGTGCTTTCAAGAGCTCCGCAAACAGCTGATAGCTCCCACACAAACAGCAGTTTAAGCTGTGCACCTTAACGATCTACTTGACCTAAATACCAGTAGGTATATTCTTCAATGCAAATGCGCTAAAATGGAATGCTGTTGAGCTTAAAGTCTACATGTTAGCTCGCTTTAATTTTTAAAGAACTTCGTCTGCAAATTACGTACCACTGCATTACACAAACCTCCCACTTAAATACACAAATTGTAACATTTTTTAACTATCCCTAGTAGGACCAAAAATTCCCACTCTTTATCAAAAACCTCTACCACTTAAAAGAAATTGACTATTACACAAATCTTCCACTTATTTACTTCCACAATTTTTTTAATTTCGTATTTAGTATGAAAGGTGCGACTGTCTACCAAGAGTATGATATTTTAACTATCACAAGTCAGACACAAAATTCCTACTGTTTATCACAAACCTCTACCACTTAAAAGAAGTGGAATATTTCAGAAAAACTGTGTGTGAACTATAGTATCCCCCAGTATTCCCTCTTGCTGCACATAATTCCTAGATTTTGAGTAAACATGTATTTTCCCATTAGAATTAAGTACCTGGCATATTTGAGTAGCACTAGGTTAGGGCGCGGTGCGAAATTCAATTTAGAACATCAACAGTTGGATGTCTGACGTAGTGGTTATGGAGTAATTATAATTGGGGACCCGACGTCGTGCTGTCAACATATGTACATAGCTACACCATAGGATTCCTAATTAATAATCTACGCCATATAATTACCTACACAGTACGAACACAATACAGATGGCATTTTGAAGTTATCGAGTTCCGAGATATCGATATTATTCCATCTGTCACAGACTAAAGAAATAAATAATCCTACTAATATTATAATTGACGACCTCCGTGGCGGAACGGGTAGCTCTCGGACTGCCACGCCGGAGGTTGCGGGTTCGAATCCCGCTAGGGGCAAATGTTCGTATGGTGAATATGAATGTTTGTACCCAAGTCTTGGATGTTTATAAGTATATTTATTTAAGTATGTGTATCCGTTATCTAGTAACCATACCACAGGCTCTGCCTAGTTTGGGACTGGATAATTGGTGTGAATGTCTGAGATATTTATTATTTATTTATTATTAATTTATTAATATTTATTTATTAATATAAATGCGAAAGTTTGGATATTTGGATGTTTGTTATTCAATCACGCTTTAACCACTGGACGGATCGTGATGAAACTTGGCACACATATAGGTTAGGTCTTGGAATAGGACATAGGATAGTTTTTATTCCGAAAAAACATCGCATTTCTACGGGAAATACATAATAGTTTGTGATGTTAAGTTGTCCACACGGACGAAGTCGCGGGCAACAGCTAGTATATTATAAGTAAAACTGTGTTATTGATATAAGTTCCACCCAGAACTCGTCTGCCCCCAACGGCCGTCGGTTCTGCGACAGATGTAGCCCGCCCACTGCTACTTCAGCTTGCTAATCCTTTCGGCTATGTCAGTCACCTTCGTTCTCCGTCGGATCTCTTCATTATGAATCATATCCTTAAAAACCGAGCATAGCCCAATAGAGCGTTAAAAAAACCACGCGAAATAAAGCTCGCGTTGTTTCTCGTCTTTTTCACTGCAATTTGAATAAGTCCTGAAAACAACAAAGGTTGAAACATTGCTTTTGTTTGGAGTTATTTCGAGAGCTGAAAATGCTGAATCTCGCCATGCATGTACACTGAGCTGAATTTAGCTACTATTTTGGTACCGTGAGAATTATTTTATACTAGCTGGTGCTCGCGACTTCGTCTGCGCAGGATTAGTATTTCAGGTAGCTTATATTAGGGTTCACTATTTTGGCTATAATGGCTTACACATAAGATATAGATGTATACTGTGGCGGACTTTTTGTAGGACTATTTAAGATAAACATTTCCATCATACATTACATATGTGTAACTCTAGCGGTTTTGGCAGCGCATCCCAGAATAGCTCGCAGATGGTAGATTTTTTCCTACTTACTTGATATTTTGGACAATTCACACAATATCTTTATAAATTTTAGCCTATGTGTTATTCTGATGTATAAGCTATATTATTGTAAAGTTTCATTAAAATTCGTTCAGTAGTTTTTACGTGAAAGAGTAACAAACATCCATACTTACAAACTTTCGCGTTTATAATATTATATAAGTAGAATTTTTTAATTGTATTAATTTAAATTTCGGCTACAACGAAAACCCTGATGCCAGTAATACAAATGTTGTCTGTCTGACAGTTTGAAAGAAAGAAAGAAAAACATTTATTCACTACCACAATTGGCACACACAAAGAAAAAACCAACAAAGCAAGAAAAAGGAAAAAAAAAACGTAGGTATAAGAAATAGAGAAAACAATTTAAAATTTTTAACATAGTTAAAATAGTATGCGTGTGCCGTGGCAGCAAAAGGGCAAACGACTCAGCATATGCCTAGACCAAGTAAGGTGCTGGGCGCTGATTTTCAGTCGCACCCGGTGCAGACAAGCTTGTCTACAGTTTGTTTATGCGTTGTAAACAAACTCCCTCTTCTGCCGCGGGAATAGTCTTCCCATGGTAAAAAATAACCCATGTTAATCTCCATGAAACAGCTTGTATTCGAAGTATGGACATTGGTCGCTTTAAAAAGAGCACTTTTGGATTTATAATGTCAGTTAGGATTAGTATTTAGGTAGGATCAAACGAGGTTGTAAAAGTTGGTTAAAGCCAGTACTTTATAAGACTATTTATACCGTTTGGTTGCCGGTAGAGTAAAATAGGACCACTCCAACTCTTCCCGTGGATGTCGTACAAGGCGACTAAGGGAATACATTATAAAACATCAGTCAGGCCTCCCCAACCCGTCTGGCCAGCGCGGGGAGTGTAGGCCAAATTCTCCGTCTGTCTCCGGCAGATGAGAGAGGGTTGTGCTCCTGCAGTGGAGACCAAAATAACCTGATGATGATGATTCGTACATTCGTATATTTTAAAGAGTTTATTGTTTTTGATTTCTCAAGTATTTCATTGTATTCCGTAAAATCACGTCCTCCGGGAGTTATATCATTCAATACTAAATTTTTAGTTGAAAAATAAATAAAAGTGTTAGATAGATAGTATAGCGGGCATCATCAATGATCGATCATCAATCCGCCTGCCAAGCGTGGTCATTATGGCAAATCCCGCAATGGAGAGCCCACCAAAAGTGGCACTCTATTGGGGAGGCTCATGTTCAGCAGTGGACGTTCTCCGGCTGAGGATGATGATGATATTAAATATCAATGGCAGTCGACATGCAAACGCAAGGCAGAAGGGAGTTGGTTATACAATTACTTTACTTATGTGTAAGATACACTTAAACCTACTATCTTCAGAAACGGAGGGTCACAGGATCTCCCATTTATGTTCCCCAGTTTAATGTAGTTATTTGTGTGGCGACCCTTACGAGCGATTAAGTCGTCTAGGAGTCGTGTGCGTGGTCCTTAATTCAAATAAATTACACTCCTTAGTTACAATGAATATTTTAGACCATAGTTCATTACATTTAAGAGTCATGCATAGATTATTGTTACTAGCTTCTACTACTCGGTTTCTAACTGGGGTTTGTCAATTTTGTTCGCTGTTATTATCACCCATCAAACCAGGCTATCTGTTTTGCATTCTTACACAATCAACAAGTATCGTTTTGGTTATCTGTTTATCACATAAAATACCAACAGATTTATTAAGATTGTAGAAGTTTAACAAATTAATTAATCAATAAGCACAATACGTGACACTATCAATTTGCTGGAGAAAAAAAAGACGCGTCAGTGAATAAATGTATATCTATCTAGATAGATATCTATTTTAATACATATTACATACAGTCACTCTTGCAAAAGCGGCACAAAATATTTGGACGGATAAGAAATTAAATTTGTCGACTGTAGCTATGATCCATGTATTTGTATATAGCTTTCATAAAACACAGCTTTAAAAGCAATGCTCTCGTAGACTCGAATGGAATATGCAACGAAATCGCAGAGCATGTGAGGTTAAGCAGCGATGCCGAGCAGCTATTGTTGCCGAGAAAAAAGCGCTCCATTTTTATGAAAATGACTAGAGTTAATATCTCCTCCCGCGATTTTCAAATCTAAATTAATACCTACCGGTATTGTATATTGTGCATACGTATAGTTTCATTGTGAATGTAACAGAGTTACGGCTCCCGGAGCCGCAGTTGCGTGGAACAGCGATTGTTTGGAACGCTCCATCTAGTAGTACATAGAGATCGTTGACGACAGGTTAAGAATATATTGTTAGTATTATTAGGTACGTGTATGTTTCATAGCGACAGCGCACAAGTGTGCGTAGATCCCTCAGCGAAAAATGACAGGATATTTCGCATCGGAAGAAAACGCATGGCCAAGTCTGATATCGATAAACCCTTCGCCCCCAAAAACTGTCTTAATTCTAGCGTAAAAAACGCTGAAATGAAAATTCTTTAAGCACCTTATCCGCTTTTTTCGCAAAACATCACGAACTTGTCGTTTAAGCCTCTGAAGCAGCTTCAGTTTCAGATTGTATCCGTCTCTCCACATTGTTACATGCGGATTACGCTAAGTCTTTGATAATCTAAGCCAGTGATTCCCAAACTATTTTTTGCAAGAGATCCCTTTTCCAAAATGAACTGATACTTCAGACCCCCATAGCCAAATTACTTTAAAAATCCTATCTGTAGTTTTTTTCTACTGATACAAAATATTTACTAATTTAATTAGCGGTTGTTTAAGTGACTAAACTTGACATCATTTTCTCATCAAAACTTAACGAAATAAATAGACATTAAATTCAGTAACTATCAAGCGTAATTAATAATTATTAATACAAATTACGTAAAAATACGTAAGAACTTACAAATAAGAACTTGGGTTCATTAATAGTGGTCGATTTTTAGACCTCGTCGACCCCCTAAATCAGTTTTCGTTTATGTCGATCACTTGGAAACCGATTTCGACCCCAAGGGGTCTGTATCGACCACTTTGGGAATCCCTGATCTAAGCGAATACCACAGTCGATTTAGGTTGATTATTAGTGGCTTGATGACGGGATTAGTTATAAGACAGGGTGTCTTATATTATAAGCCCAAAGTATTATATTAGCTCTCTAATATTACCTGAGAGAATGCGAGGTTGTTGCTCTTTTCACCCGACTATGGACGGAGTTGCTAGATGAGCCAATTTCAACAAACAAGGTTTGACTTCAGTTTAGGCAAAACCTTTTTTTTATATTTAAATTGGTACTCTGTAATTCAAGTTGTATAGGTATTAGTACCAAGTATAAAATGGAGAAAAACGCTGATACGAGTATTTTGACTTGGAATGATATATAGAAAGGATTAGTTATTTATCATAGAAAAAAAGGTTGTCTGGAAGATATCGCTTAAAGCGATAAGACCACCGAAATTGTACCTTATTTTTAACCGTGTATTTGTAACTTATAACCGTATTTGTTTGTGCAATAAAGTTTATTTGTATTGTATAGATTTTAGATCAAATACATTTTAGGTAGGTACTGTTTTAGAGTTTTATAATTTAAGTATTGTTATTATGTACAGGTTTTAAGACAGAAACGCCGTTTAATTAGGGAGAGACTTTAATCAAAACAGTAAATGTCTAAATTACACACTATACTGACTGGCAAGTTAGACATAACCAACTGATACCTTGTTTCGCTCGTGGTTCACCTGAAGAGTTCCGAGGCTTTCGCTTTTGAAAAGTAAACTGTCCCCGGTGCATAATCCGACCGCTCATATATCCGGATTATTCACAGGAACATTCTAGACTCACGGTGTTGTTTCACTAAGCGATCCTTACATAGAGCCGCTGTGTGGTACATTCTAGAGAAGCGCGCGAGCCGCTCTGCTACCTATTTCTGTCTCTTTCTCGCATTGAGCATTTCTTTTCACTCCCACTCTTTGTGTACGGTTGCTTTTTGCATGCTTCGCATTATTTTGTTATTTTGTTTACACCGACTATGGCGTAACAGTATTATTACGTACAAGCTGGTGCCCGCGACTTCGTCTGCGCAGGATTAGTATTTCGAGTAGCTTATATTAGCGTGGCGTAGAAAAGAACTGACATTATGACATTAAAATTATATTTTTTATGGCGCACGCCAGAATAGCTCGCAGATGGTAGATTTTTTCCTACTTGAAATTTTGGACAATTCACACAATATCTTTATAAATTGTAGCCTGTGTGTTATTCTGATGTATAAGCTTTATTATTGTAAAGTTTCATTAGATTCCATTCAGTAGTTTTTACGTGAAAGAGTAACAAACATCCATCCATACTTACAAACTTTCGCGTTTATAATATTAGTAGGAAGTAGGATAGTTAAGATTTGTGAACAAATTTCACCATAAATTTACATAAGTTATATACGTGGATTCCCGATGCAGAAGTGCAAAAGACATTGTAATTACATGATGTTATTTGAATTATCAATCAATTAGTTCTATTCACAAACATTTTATGAGTACGGTGGTGAAGGTTTGAATAATTCTCTGAAAAACTGCTCTGTCATGGAAGTAAAACCAATAACCATAGAGTATGTAAAAGCTGCTAGTCGCGTTATAAAAAAATGACTAATCTAATTATGAGGTGGGACAAATACAGCGACATTTCCCCCCATTAATTTATAATGTGGCGGAGCACGCGACTTTACGTGCAACCGTACATTCCAAGGTGTGGTGGGACAATGTGCTGATTTTTATATGTTTTTATTTATTTATCCCTTGCAATACTGAGGTAACCTTTGAATGTAAGAATCTGTCCTGTACCTTCTTGACAGTTGATGAATCAGAGCTCGAAAGTGAGAGGGAGACAAACACATGTATATTGATCTGCTTTGATGAGTGTTAGTTTCGTATTACGCCGCGATTTTTATTCAATACATTTATCATTACACATATTGATTATTAATAGAAAAGAAAGAAAGGAAGAAAAAATATTTATTAATTTTATAATATTTAAAATATCACAACAAATTATATATTACTACCTATTGCCCGCGACTTCGTCCGCGTAGACAACTTAACATTACAAATTATTATATTTTCCCGTAGAAATGGGATGTTTTTTCGATAAAACTATCCTATGTCCTATTCCAGGACCTAACCTATATGTGTGCCAAGTTTTATCACGATCTGTCCAGTGGTTAAAGCGTGATTGAGTAACAAACATCCAAATATCCAAACTTTCGCATTTATAATATTAGAAAGAAGTAAGATACTAAAGATATTGGACTCGATTCTGAAGGCACAACGTTAAAATTTGACAGCACTAAAACTGTTGCTATCCTTGTCACACAGTATTATGAAGATAAAGACGAAACCAATTTTAGCGCTGTCAAAATTTAAATATAATAATAATTAAATATAAATCAGAATCGGGCCCATTCACTCATTATTATACATATTATATTAATTAAATTACTTAAAATTATTTATTATATTAACTTAAAGCTAAGGGGGTGGGTGGACGACGTTGTGAATGTGAGAGGTCCCCATCTCAGCAAAGTGCTGCACCCGGAAATTGCAGCGCTGGTTTCCTGCTGGGGTCTAGGCTAGAGTGTCTCAGAGTGTGGGTGTTTGTATAGGTGTGTAATATCATAATACAACTAATACCAAAATCTTAACCTACCCTATTAGGGGCTAGCCTGGTCGTAAGCGTGCCGACATCCCGGAGCTAGGTGAACTCTGGGCACTATTAGCCTTACCGAATTATGCGGTGCTGTGATGAGGTGGACAATTAATTCCCTAGCTAACCGTGGTACCTCAACAAGGCGGCGATGTTGTTCGCAACACATTACGTCAAGGGGAATCACGGAGCGAAAAGCGGGCGAAGGAAAGCCACTTTGCGACATTAGTTTGCGCAAAGTCGTCTCTGCTTACCCCTTTGGGACCCAGGCGTGAGCATTGTATGTATGTAACCTACCCGAATAGTAGACTTTCCGTCATTATCGATTGCAGGGTACACACGAATCACCTTGACCTTATTAGCTTCTTTATTGAAAATGATAGGCAAATTATTAATTCGAAAATTGATATAATCTGATGATGTAGATGACTCTTCTTACTTTCCTCCCGTATCCGAATAAGTTCTTCATTTATGGCAACGGCAACAAAAGTACATACGGTATTCATCATCAGGTTATTGTTGTCTCCACTGCAGGAGCACAACCCTCTCTCGTTGAACAGACGGAGGATTTGGCCTACACTCCCCGCGCTGGCCAGACGGCTTGGGGAGGCCTGATTGATGTTTTATAATGTATTCCCTTAGTCGCCTCGTACGACATCCACGAGAAGAGTGGGAGAGGTGCTATTCTACTCTACCGGAAACCACACGGCAATACGGTATTATTAACCACAAAACAAATAAGACTGGCATGTAATTGAAGTTACTGTACCTAAGTATAGGGTTGCTAACCCTCCCGGAAGTTTCGCATAATCAGTATATCAGTCTCACTTTTCCCTGGGTTCAAACTTATACAATATTTTTATTTCGCTTTGTTCCGTTTAATACCTTTTTTTTATTATTTACTAGCTGGTGCCCTCGACTTCGTCTGCGCACGATTAATATTTCGAGTAGCTTTTTTGTAGGATTCGTTAAGATAAACATTTCCATCATACATTACATATGTGTAACTCTAGCGGTACCTATCATCATGTCAGCCTTTAGACGTCCACTGCTGGACATAGGCCTTTCGGAACGCCACCACACCCGGTCTTCCGCCCTCCGCATCCAGCCGCTTTCGGCCATCTTCTTTAGGTTAAAATCTTACAGTCGCTAGATTAAGGTTCACACTAGAATATCAAGTAATATTTTTGAGTCAATAACATGAAAGAATTTGGGAACCAGCCAATTGAAACAATTTAATAGCAAGCTATATGTTAAAATTGTTAACACTATCCCACTAGGCATCAGAAGCAATGTAATCAACAAAAACACTTTCAGAATTAAATATAAGAAATATCTAGTAAACTCATTAACGTAACCTCAATCTTTTTGAGCTAATATCAAAATTAAAAACTTTGTAACTTTGCTTTGCTATTCACCATTGCGTAGTGATATTTAGTATTCTCTGCCATAGATGTGTATAAAGTAAGAGAGCTATTTCTGCCTACAAACTGTATTATACAGTTAGGCGGAGTTATTGTATGTATATTTTTTAAGAGATGAATAAATGATTTTATTATTATTATTTATATGTATTATTTTATCTTGACGGTTGGCAGCCCTGTCTAAATCGTTTATTGTTGTGTAGTCTCATCCGCCTGACATTTAGTATGGATTCATGAGGCTTATGATGTATGCAGGAAACCAAGTTCTTGTACGTAATTATGGCTTTATTTACCTTCATATGTGCTTGTGGCCACGATATTTGCAGTCGCTGTACCAAGTTTCATCGAAATCGGTTTAGTCGTTATGGCTTAATCATTTCGACCAATCGGGGGCTCCGAAAGTCACTATACCGTACTCTTTCAATAGGGGCCTAGCATAAACCACATGACCTGGGAAGTGGCCTGGGGGCATTTTTATGCTACGCTAGCTAAGTTGGGGAGAAAGCATGGAGAAAGGGAGACCTAGTTTATCAGTGAGCTACGTAGTTTTAGGGAGCAGAGATTATTTATTATTAGTCTTTGTGTTTACGCAAATGCTACAATTTGAAATCATTTTTACATTATGAGAATATCCTCTATTATATTTTAATTAATCTGTGATAAAACGAAGTGACAATGTCTTCTAAGTCTGTCATAATATATATCTTCTAAAAAAAAGCGGGCAAAACTACATTCCAAGTCCTTGGGAGGTAAGGCCTAGAAAATGAAAGAAGATTCAAAAAAATTGCTAGAATTGTTATGATTGTAGATTTTAATATAATAAAATTATATTTGATTTTGATCTTTAAATTTAATTACTTATATTTCCTTTAAGATAATGTTGAGTTACGTAGTTAATAAAAGCTCCCTTCCCAAGTAGCAATCAAGAATAGTGACTAAATCCTACATATCTATACTTTATCTAAAATTGGATTTGACTAAATCAAAAAAGTTTTCGTTAAGTCATTTTTTTCTTTAAGACTAATTAGTTTTATACTACCGCTACTTTAGCAAGTTCAGAATACCCAAAACCAAGTTAAGTACTCTCAAAACTGTTTTGTATTAAGTATGCCTACAGTTAAAACTAAAAATCTTTTGTAACTGTACTCAGATTATTTGAAGGCTCACGTAAAACTCTTTCAAATAATTCAAGCATCTGTTTAGTCTTCCGAAGTAAAAATTAATTTTGTAGATAAACTTAAGATGATTGTTACACCAAATTCTGGGAACCGTTTTTCTGAAGAACATTTTATTCCTTTATTACTCAAATTAATCAGATTAGAGTAAAAATACATTTAACGGGACGTTTTTATCAAAAGGGAACAAAGTAGAAAGATGGATTACGTTGAAAAATTAAAAAGATCTGGTAGTTTTCGTCGGCGTGTTGTGAAATATAAAAAAAATACTTTAAACAGAGTGCAAGCTGCAAATTTCAACAATGCATCATCTTCGACTCAGACCTCAGTGTCGTTTTCAGGAACTACAGATCACGAGGAAGAAGATACCGCGGAAAATTGGGAAATCAAAATAGTGGACACTGATTCCGATTCTAATGAAACGAAAGCTGATGATTTTAATTTTAGAGACCAATTAAGAAACTGGTGTTTTGGTCACAATATACCACATACTGCAATCAATGGCTTATTGCAGATTATAAATAAGCATGATCCAGGTGTTGTGCCAAAAGACGCAAGAACACTTCTGAATACAGTAAAATCTGTAGATATCAAACGTTGTGACAGTGGAGAGTACTGGCATAATGGATTTAAAAAATATATTTTACAGTATTTTGGAAATTTGGATAAACATATCAATTTACATATAAATGTAAATATCGATGGGTTACCTACATACAAAAGCTCAAAAGTAGAGTTTTGGCCAATTCTTTGTAACATTCATGAGATGAACACTATGAATTTTGCACTACTTATACGTCATCGAGTGAATAATTTAAAAATGAATAGTTTTTTTTGCATAAACTTCTTTCCAGCACAAAATACACTAGAATAATGAAATGAAAAGCTAAGAAAATATCAAGTAATCTGGTATTAACTAAATCAAACTAAAGAATCATTTAATACTAAGTAGTTTTAAATAGTAATACACCAATACGTTGTATAGTATAAGTTAAATGTAATATCTCTTAACTAGCACTACTTTAAATCTAACTTGTCTTTACTTTAGCTAAACTAGCCTTACAAAATCAATATTGTCTAAAGTCTTACTACGTTAGGAAAAATAAGATTTAACGCCATTTTGCACTTTAAGTGAAAAAATAATAATACATTTTCCGACACCACCTCATGATAAACTAGAGAAGATTGAAGTTATATTTTTGTCAGAGTTAGAATAACTTTATAAAAACTCATTTATTTATAGAAAATTTAATATTTTGCACTTTATGCCGCCAAATTTTTCAATTGCAATACAAATATCCTTAATTTTATTGTTATTTTTACGCTATTTTAAAGGCCCGTCTGTTTTATAGCACTTTCTATCGATTTTACACGAGGAACAATCATGCGTTTTAAATTTGCAATGCATACAACGACATAATACATCATTTTCTAGATATAAAAATTAGTTGTTTAACCGCCATTATCATAAGCCTTCATCTTGTTTTTGTATTAAGTATAAAATGTTCACCATATTTTCTAAAATACTATGACATAAAGTAAAAAAAGTTTTAAATTTTACTTCAGTAAGTTATGATAGAATCTGTGCAATTCAGTATTGATAGTTTTAACTAGGTTTTGTAGATATCATCAAGTCTATTTCTTGGTCTAAAGTCGACCTACAAGACATCTTGAAATCCGTGTTTAGCTCTGCAAAAACCACTCTCTTAAGTAGGGTTAAAGTTTGTCTAAACAGTAGTATTAACTCTGTCTTAAATTTGTCCTAAATGCTGTGCCCACTTGTACTTAACTGTATCTTGAGGGATATCTTCAGGGATATCTTGAGGGACGTAATAGGTTTAGCCAAGACAACAGCTGGAATACGTCTACTTGCCTTCAAGATAATTATAATACCCTTTTAAGACATTTGTTTGCTACTTGGGTTATCAAAGTACAATGACTCGAAGCTTTTCTCCTGACTTTGCAGCCCCTTTCGATGACAATAGATACAATTAAAGAACAGTAAGATGAAAACCCAACTCTATTCCAAAGGCATTAAAATGAAAATCTTGTGGAATCACTGCGAATGCCAATTTGAAATCCAAATTGCTCTGGAAGTAACAATTTGCTGCGAAGTTAATAGGTAATTAACAGTAAAATTTACAATAAAATTCAGTCGTTCGTAACAGGAGTTGTGAGCTTCGTTTACTTTGCAATTTAAAAGTTAGATTTTGTCTAGAATACATTTGATTTCTTTTTTCCTTAATTGATCTAGGTTTTCGAGGGAATCCATCAAAATTCTCCTTTCTATGTTCCAAATGAAAAAATATTCCAAAAAGTCAGCAAAGTTCTCTCTATACACCACTAAACATAAATATTTACAACTTTTAGAATATTTTGATGACAGAGATTGTATCGGAGACATTATTTGTAAAGTAATTGTATTTAATTGTCAAGTATTTTTTTTTCACTGCATGTCCCACACAATGTTAGACGTATTTTAAAAAACAGTACTTATATACCGCCTATTTTAGTTAAAAAATAATATTAAATATTATCATTATCTACTTAGTTCTTCAGGGGGCCTGAATCAGAATTTGACGATGGTTTTGGAATCGTTTTTTTTTAAGTTATCCAATTAATTGGTATAATTAAATACCCGTAAAAGTTATAATTTTATAATTAGTATCAAGGCGGGAGGGTAGGAGTGATTGCAAACGACGTATCGTACAACACTATTAACTGACACGTTCCTCCTACGGCCCTTTATCTTGGTCCCCCACTGTACATATGTTAGTGAATATTTCAGGTAAATAAAAAATAATATATCCAATGCCATTTTTATTCTACAACATTACACTAAAATAAATAAATAAATATGTCAACATAACAACTTTTACGAACAACCAACTTGCAGATCAAATTCTTCCCTCGTTTACAAAGACTTCAACTCCTTCTCATACTTGGTCGTGTAGACCTTTTTAGGGTCATATTTCTCCACCATTTGGTTCCAGGAGTCGGTCTCGCTCTTAATAAAGTGCTTGATGACTTGACGCATGCCGTGGCGCTGAGCGCCAGTGCATTTAGCGCAACCATTCTGCAGAGCCTCTGTGATGTGAGCTGGAATGAGATTATGTGAAGTGTTAGCGAAGGAAATCTGATGAAACATTCATCTTTGTATCAGCCCTTACGGCTCGGCCACGAACTTGCCGCTGCCAGCGGCAGCTAGGAGCGGGGCGGCGAGCGGCGGGAACAAATGTACAAAAATGTAAGCAGCACGCCACGAGGCGCCGCAATCAGCGGCCAACTCTCCGCATGTCGAAACCGCGCCGCTCACCGCGCTGCGTCCCGCTAAGACAAAAGTCGTGGCCGAGCGGTTAGACGTCCATAGCCTTCCCCAATGAACGCCACCACATCCAGCCGCTTCCGGCCACCTTCTTCAGGTCGTCGGTACATCTGGCGGCAGGGCGTCCCACCCTATCCGCCATCTCCACTCTAGAACTCGTCTGCCCCAACGGCCGTCGGTTCTGCGACAGATGTGGCCCGCCCGCTGCCACTTCAGCTAATTTATTCGGCTATATCGGTTTTTTGTCTTCTGTTCTGTTCTGCGTCGGATCTTCTCATTAAAAAAAAACTCCGTACATAGCTCTTTTTGAGAAAAAAATTGACAACCTTTTTGGCCTAGTGGTTTGGTAGTTAGCGCTAGAGGTCATGGGTTCGAATCACACTACTTGAGACAACTTTATATACCTTCAAGTTAGTCCTGGGTTGGTTGTCATATTTATGAAATTGTTCTATCCTTCTCTAATTCCGATTGTACAGGATAAATACCATAGTTTTAAGATTTAGACAAGTGTATCATCATCAGGTTATTTTGTCTCCACTGCAGGAGCACAACCCTCTCTCATCTGCCAGAGACAGACGGAGGATTTGGCCTACACTCCCCGCGCTGGCCAGACGGGCTGGGGAGGCCTGATTGATGTTTTATAATGTATTCCCTCAGTCGCCTTGTACGACATCCACGGGAAGAGTTGGAGTGGTCCTATTCTACTCTATCGGAAACCACACGGCAAACAAGTCTATATGAAGTATTTAAATTGTAGTTTCAATGACGAAAATACTCCTAAGAATATCGACTTACATTTAAGCTCCTTTCCCTCGGGAGTACACTTGCCCTGGTCGAGGATACACTTGGTGTAAGCACCGAGAAGCCTCTTGTTACCCAACACCTCGTCCAGGTTCATGGTATCGTACTTATCAGTGTACGACTGGTCAGCGACCACGCAGGCGACGGAGAGGGCAACAGCGACAAGGATCAGCTTCATTCTGAAATATAAGACTTCGTCAATGAGGTTTTTGAAACTGTTTCGTCGATTTAGAGTCGAGACACCAATGTCAATAGAGCGGAACTATCAGTGGATTTAGGGATGAAACGATACAGCTATTACGATACCGATATCAATGACGTACGCCATCGTAATTCGTATTACGATAAAGAATACGTATGCATTACGAGTCTTACTTACTGTCGAACGCCCGCAACTTTTGTCGTAATTACATAGCATATTTTACTTATGAACCCTCTTGAAAAATGCTGGTATTTTTTTTTATTGTAAGTAGGTACGTTTAATAATTATGATAATTAAAACATCAAGCTAAAATCAATTCGGGCACAGTTTGAGCAAAAATATCCACTTCTCAAATTATTTATTTAACGTATATTGTGCATGCAACTAACAAAAAAAAAGAAGATAATCATTTACAAAAAACCTTTCTAATAAATTTTTGTATTGTGTAAATTTGGCCCCGGCGTGTTTTATTATTAAAATTGGAAGTATAAATATGAGATTTACTTTGTATTTTAAAGTAAGTATCGCATGAATCGTAATTTTGTTTGATCACGAGTTTCGTAAAAAGTTATGACGACGTGCGTTTAACGTTATCGTTATCGTTTCAGGCCTAGTTAAGTTAGTTCGCTTGCAGGCAACCCTATATTAATTAAATATAATAAATAAAAATAATTTAATTGTGTAATATAGCAATTAGGTCCACGACTTTAAAATTAATCAGTGAATTTAATCACTAATCTCAATCACAAAAGATGATGTCTTCAAAAAAAATGAAATGTGTATTAAAATAACGAGTAATAACGACAAAACCCGGTGTATTTTTTCAAAATTTCCATACGTTTACTTTACATTACAACATTTCATATCTTGTATTGTTTTATTTCAGGTAAGAATACGAAAGGGGCAATGTCAAGTGAAGCAGTAAGTAAATCAATTTCACGGAAACTCTAAGGAAATGATTTATTCGTAGCAAGAGTTTCAACAATCAGTTGTATCTGCCACATCAATAAACATTTTAAAGAACGGAATAGAAACAATATTTATAAAAGAATATAAGTAAGTTGACTGTTGATGTTGAAGCAATATTTATCTCTAAGCTGCCTTTCCATTTAAAGTAAAATAAATAAACATCATACCTTACTACCTAGCAGTCATAGATAAAATACGTATAGAACTCATTAGAGGATTTTCAACTTCTTCTTAAAACAGCCTTCCTTAGAATGTTGCCAATGCATTGGCAAGTATATAGGACGAATATAAACATGGAGACTTAGGGCCTTACTAAAACTTTAATAATGTAACCCAAGGTGTAAAAAATTTGCCATAAAATGTTTTTCATTGCATGCGCTGCGGAAACTAATGATGATAGAACAAGAAAATGTTCTACAATATTAAAGAACATATCACAAAAAACTTTACATTTACTCTACGTTTATCTTAATATGTTTAAAAAATAAATGTCCACCCGTGCGCAGCCGGGGCAGATCGCTAGTAGGCAATAAAGACTTACAAATAAATACTTACTTGAAATCAAAATCCACTATTTTATTATTAGTAAATTTCACAGCTAACTGATCTTAGCAGAAGATAGAAATACTGTGATTAGATGACTGTAATATCACCCTTTTATATCCATTCAAGATCTTACTGATCTATTTTGTTGCATAATTTGTCTCATTATTCAGGGAAAGTATATCTAATGAGGTAAATGCAATAAGGTCTTTATGGATTTTCCTTTAATACAGGGTGACTTGAAATCCATTGTATGTAATGTCAGGAGAATCGAATATATCAGCCAATCAATTTGCAGAGTTTAATATTCAATTTACACTTCAGCTAGAAAAGGAGAATTAGCAAATTATAATTTGCTAATTCTCCTTTTCGAGCATTCGGCTCGTTGGGAGTACTTATTTGTGTTAAAAATATAATTGTCTGGTTTGGGAAATACTTTATATTAAACATAAAATGTATTTTATATGCCGTGTGGTCCCCGGCTTAGAATAGGGCTACCCCTATCTTTCCCGTGGGTGACGTCAAGGCGACTAAGGGATTGAATCAGGGAAGGGCAGCAGTGTTCTCCTGTGTGTGTATGTTAAGATCATTACTGCGATCATAAATCCGACTGCCAAGCGTGGTGATTATGGCAAATCCCCCAATGGACATCTCACAAAAAGTGGTATTCTATTGGGGAGGCCTATGTCCAGCAGTGGACGTATTTAGGCTGATGATGATGATTATATATTTTTTTTAAATATAAATACTACTTATCGTTTCTTCATCGTTCGTGACTTTAACCTTAGGATTTCAAACTTTTTAGATTTGTTCACTCCGTTCGGACCACCGAGTTTTTGGTCTGCTCGCTCCTCATCATTATCAGGTTATTTTTGTCTCCACTGCAGGAGCACAACCCTCTCTCATCTGCCGGTGACAGACGGAGGATTTGGCATACACTCCCCGCGCTGGCCAGACGGGTTGGGAAGGCCTGATTGATGTTTTATAATGTATTCCCTTAGTCGCGTTGTACAACATCCACGGGAAGAGTTGAAGTGGTCCTGTTCTACTCTACCGGAAACCATACGGCTCGCTCCTCCATGGTCTTCAAACTGCTTCCCCTACATGTGATATCATTAAGATGCCCGAGAGTACCATACAATAATTTGATATTAAATACTAATAATGACATACTAATACTAATGGATATTTTTTTTATATTTTGACTTTGTAGAAAGTATTTTTAATTATTATTACTTATTATTTTTAAATGTGTGTACCATTATGGATCATTACTGTTAGGGCGCAAATTATTATGGCAATTAATTAAATTATAAGTACCTCACCAGATTACCAGACTATCGGCTTTAAAAACTTAATACGTCTGTATTAAGTTTTTAAAGCCGATAGTCTGGTCATCTGGTGATTACCTGGTGGTGATCATCTCACCAGATTACCAGACTATCGGCTTTAAAAACTTAATACGTCTGTATTATGTTTTTAAAGCCGATAGTCTGGTCATCTGGTGAGATATAATTTCCAGATATAAAAATCTTGAGGAAAGCTAAAAGTACAGTAAACTTTATAAAAGTGTTAAAATTTTACTTTGTCATTTTAAATTAATTGACAATCCGCTTCTGACATTAACGAATTTACCGAGTAGATCGACACAGGTAAGTACGTCATCGTTATGAGGCTCGTCGTACGTCATCGGTACGTACGACATAAGAAAATAATCGCTAAAAGGTACGCGATAAAAACACGCTGTATTCTCCCATAATCAAGACTGACTCAGTATTGCAGCATACAATAGTGTTCGAAGGCCCCTATTTATAATTATAGCAAGTAAAAATCTATTGTTCTTAGGGAAATTATACGCATTGTAAGGAAATAAAGGTATCGGTCACACCTTCGTGTTAGATGAAGTCGACCTTGTTAGTCGAACTCATCGTGAGCCTGTCGACATCCACTGCTGGACTTGAGCCTTCATTGTACGCGGTCCGACGCTCTATCCAAGCGCTTACGATTCCCTTGCGCCTGCGTCGATGTGCGCAGTCCTCTCGAAAAATCGTTTCATCATCAGGTTATTTGTCTCCACTGCAGGAGCGCAACCCTCTCTCATCATCAGACAGACTGAGGATTTGGCCTACACTCCCCGCGCTGGCCAGACGTGTTGGGGAGGCCTGATTGATGTTTTATAATGTATTCCCTTAGTCGCCTTGTACAACATCCACGGGAAGAGTTATCTTAATGTGTTCTATTACTTATCCTTAGACACCAATTATTTTTTAAATATATTTAATACAAACATGCGAAGTTTACGTTTTTATTTATAAGATATGATCAATTATGGCTCTTATAACTCATTGAGGAAAAATACAAGATAATTTGGATATTTCTTGTATTTTTTGGATAATTTGCAGCTATAATTGACAGCGCTAAAATTGGTTTCTTATTTATCTTCATAATACTGTGTGACAAGGATAGCAACAGTTTTAGTGCTGTCAAATTATAACATTGTGCCTTCAGAATCGAGCCCATTATCTGGACTATATCCAATCATTATCCACACAAAGTCTTTGCATAGTATTTATTTTTATGGCTCCACTTTTAACATCACCCAGAATCCCACACAGCAGCCTCTTGAGTTTGTATTTGCAAGCCATTTGTAATAAATCAAATGCATTATCTTTAGAAACTTTGGACAGCAATTTCACAGAGCATAACTGCACTAGGTCTGTTATCATATAACAATATGCTAATGACAACAGTTCCTCCAACCCCGTATCAGGGAGCTTGTGTAAATAAATGTAGTCTCTCAGGTGTTCCAACGTCTCCTTTGTCGTTCCTGAGACTGCCAAAACATCTTCGTTGGTTTCCTTCCACTCCCCTTTAAGCATTCTCCGCAGCACAGGACTGGTCGCTGCTAGCACCATTTTGTGTACATAAACTGATCCGTCTATTCCGCGCAACTGAAAATCTGTAGACTCCAAGTCCTTTTCCAGCGATGCGAATAAACAAGGCCCCACAACTACATCCATTACAACTGAAATGTCTATAAGTATGCTTTCTTCACATAAGCTTAAATTGTGAATTAAATGCCAAGAACTGTCGTCGCTCAAATAAATTTTATCGTTCATACACAACTCTTTACTCGAAAATCTAAGCCTGTACGTAAACTCATCATCTTGCAGTAATTTTACGAATTTTATTAAGACGGAGAGCATGGTGTTGTTTTTATAACACGTTGTGTCAAATCTCAATTGAAATAGCGTCAGTCCATTTAAGTAATATGCTGGGCTGATTTTCGTAACTGCTAAATTTTCGGACGCCGCCGACACACATAAATTAGCTTGCAACGCATTCACATTATGTTTCAAATGCGTTACTGTACTGAAATTAAAAAAAAAACAAATAAATCTATTGTTTTGTTTGTCAGTTATTAAAAGTTACACGTCATCAGGACAAGAGAGGGTTCAAATTTGATCAGGTACTCGGCCTTCTGGGACATTAATAAATCCTAGGCAAAATTACAAGTTTTTTTAATTCACCATTATTATTTAAGAGGTCTATTACAAATTCGTCTCACATACAAACTTTCAATTCAAATATTTTTGAAATAGAAATGTCGATTCTAATTAAACTTCATACGCAGGTATGCAGGATACACAATTTTTTATTTTGGACAAATTTAATTTAAAAAAAAAATAGTGTTGTCACTAAATTAGGTTTAGTGATTTAAAGTTTGCACAGTAATATTGCACGACGTTTATAGTTCGTATATACCGATATATTTTTAATGGAGTATGTCGAAAAAGTTTCCAGTTTTACAAATTAAAGAATATCGTGTCCCACTTACTGAATGAAGTTTCATTAGAATCGACCTTTTCATATTGAAAGTTCAATTCAAATTAATTACTCTTTATTGCACGATAAAAATACACAGATGGGTCCCTGTCGCTGTCAACACTAAAATTGATTTCGTCTTTATCTTCATAATACTGTGTAACAAGGATAGCAACAGCTTTATGTGCTGTCAAATTTTAACGTTGTGTCTTCCGAATCGTGCCCAATATTATACGATATTTTTAATTTGTAAAACTGGTAACTTTTTCGACATAATTCATTCAAAAAATATATAGGTATATAAGAACTATATAAAGAATATCAATAAGATGAAATTAGAATAATACTGTATACCTACGAAGTGTTGTGGATTTTGTGAAAATAAATAAAATAAAATAATTATATTATTATAATACACATTCTCTTCAACATTCTTTTAAAAACAAAGTTATAAACAATTAATTGCAATAAAAACTAAAACTAGAATATTATAAACTAAAAGTAGCATTTGTACATTTGGGCGGTCTCATCACTAACAGCGAATTCTGCGAGCGAACCTTTTTGAAAGTTTGTATTGGAGCCAAGTTTACAATGCCCTCTTAAGCATTAAAGAGTCTTTTAAAAACATACGGCAAGTACCTGTTTAAAAAAGTCCCCTGTAAAGTGTTAAAATATTTTTTTTAAACACGAAAATAAACTTACATGTGTGTTTCTGTTTCAATACTTTCCATGATCTAATAAAAATACAAAATAGTACCACAATATAGGCAAATAATACCAAAAGCCAGTTTTTGACGACTACACAGTTCATAAGTTATACCAAGCACAATCAAAACTGGACTAAGTGGTGTTGATTGATTCATATTTTTAAAGAATTAAGTGTTTGCTGATATGGGTAATTAAAAGTGATTGGAATAGGTAGAGCAATTATTATTACTAACCGAAGAGGCACAGCGCCCCCCCCCCATTCCCCCTTCTGAAATTGACTTATTCTTTGTGCAATATTTTATTATACTAGTTTTATTATAAAACTAGCTGTGCCTGCTTCTCCACTCGCGTGGACTACTCACTCTCAATTCGACTTCAACTACGACTCCGAATAAGATTCCGACCCCGACCCCGACCCTGACGCCCACGCCCACGCCCACGCTCACGCTTACGCCCATGCCCACGCCCAGGCCCCCGCTTACGCTTACGCTTATCAGACAGATCAGATCTAAATGTAGTCCCAACTCAACGCAATCTGAATTGTAATGTACATAATAATTACAGTTCTTTGTTATATTGCATACCTTCTAATGTATTAGAAAACAAAAAAATTCCATAACTTTTGATTGAGTAAGCCGATTGCGATAAAATATAGACTAAATGTTACTCCGAGTTAAGCCCTATGTTTCTGTGAAAAGTCCATCAAAATCTATGCAGTTAGTAACGGACCTTTGACACCACTACATCCAGTCTATTTGTATGCCTGTCCCCAAGCGTCTACTCGTGTTTTGGTACAAACTATAAGCATTTGATTATAATTTTGTGGCGTGCGTCGCCCGCCCACAACGCCTATTCAAACATTAGGACTGTATGTCAAATGTAATTCAGCATCAGAATCGCGGTTTGAATGCAGTTGGTAGTCCGTTGCAGTCCGCATTCGGTTTGATGAAGTCCTAAATACTATTGTGCAACTAGCATGCACACACCTTGTTAGAACTTGTGCCAACTTCACTCCGACTGCATCTATGTAAACTACGATTTTGGTCAGAAAAAAAAAGGTTGAATGATCTGGGTCCCGTGAATGAATTTGACTTGATATATTTGCCTGAGCAGGTCGACGACGCAGCCGCCATCGGGATGTCGCGCCCCTGAATGGGCAGAGTTGCCGTACAGAGGACGAAGGACATAATTATTTTATTTGTAGGGGGATCAAGCAGGGTGCCCACAAGGAGTTCCTGAGCAAGTACCGGGCACCTCCCCCGTGATTCGGCCTATATGACGTCGAAGGCCACGGGAGGTGGAGGGTCTGGTCTGGGTCCCACGTCTTTTCTATTTTATTTTTATATTGGTAGTTTTTTTGGACTCCGAATTAGCAGTAACAGAAACTTTACATCGAAGTGGGTTATATAGGTAAGTGGGTTTCGGCTTATTTGCATCGATCTATAAATGTATATCGTAAACTGCTGGTATATACAAGTGTGTGAATATGTATGTGTATTATATGTAAATGTAAACTGCGCTCGAAAATCTTCTACACATTTTTCTTTTCTAGCATTGAACACCTTGCTGCAAGTTCATAAAATTACACTACCTATTCCGACCATTGGTAATGGCATCTTGCTATTTGTCATTACATAACTCTTTAACTAATGACGGTTAATGATCAAGTTAATTTATCTGCCTATGACAGCGTCTACCTCACATAGTGTACAAAATGAATGAATGGCGAAAATATAAATAACAACAATAATGTAACTTACTGTTAAGACATTTATTAATTTAAAACATTGCAACCATCCTACAAATAAACCCAGTGGTTTTAGTAGGACGGCTCTAGAAAAAAAACATATGTAATATAATATAATTTAAATAAAAATAAAATAACATTACAAATTATTCAATTGCGTTACAATAACTTTTATGCTATAGGTGAAACAGGCATTCCTCTCTTTAGCATTCCCTTGCATTCCGTCATCAGCTGTCCCATGCCGCCCAGGAACAAGTCGCAGTGCGGTGCCTCTAAAATAATAATTCCGTAATAACAATTACTTATTACAATAACAATCTAATGGAAAACGACTTAATAAAGTTACAAATTAATATAAATAATCACCAAATAGACACGTGCACCGAAATATGTAGATCTATTATTTGACGACCAGTGGCAGAAAAACAAAATGTTTCTACCCCCACAGAGAAAAGCCTGACATTTTACTGGGAAAAGTTAAATTTACCACAGTAAAACAAATAACCTTTGGTAGCTTTGCGAGTCAGAAGTGACACTACTATATATTCATTATTTTCGCCTCTGGACGCAGTAAAACAACGAAATATCGCTTTCCCACGGGCAATGTCTGGCCAGAATAAATTGTGGCGCAACAGGCTGTTTAATAAATGATACCTTCGACTCTCCTGTGGGATGCCATTTCCCGAAAATGTCGGGGAAAATCGCTTTCAACTCTATGACCGTGTTCTGTGTAAACTACTCGTTTGGTGGGAACTAGTGTTTAATATTCCAACAAAATACTCGTACTTTTTAATGAAGTGTAAGTCTACGTTATTATAATATGTATATATACGAAAAATAATTTCAGGAATAAATATTATTATTCCATACAGCAATACAGGCTTGTTTTTTTATTAATATGTTCAACATTTTACCTCAATCTGTCTGCACAAGAAAGGGTTCTCTACAAAGGTATCGGGTTTCTTTTCTTGTAGTGCTATTCTCTAAAATACAAACTAATTTGCGAGTCTCACCCAAGTAACTTCACTCACTTCGAATCCATTCTGTAAACATTCCAGAACACTATCGAAGTGAAGTGCACAAACTCACTTCACTTCAATAGTGCTTTGGAATGTTTACAAATGCCAAACCAAGTTCAAGTGGATTAGGTTTCGAAGCGTAGGCCGTTGGGGCAGACGAGTTCTGGAGTGGAGACCGCGGATCGGCACTCGCAGGGTGGGCCGACGACCTGAAGAAGGTGGGTAGCGGCTGGATGCGGAGGGCGGAGGACCGGGTGTGGTGGCGTTCGTTGGGGAAGGCCTATGTCCAGCAGTGGACTTCTAGGGGCTGATATCATGATTACTAGCTTCCCGTCCCGGTTTTGCACATGGGGATGTGCAAAACCGGGACGGGAAGTTAGTAATGAAACTGATCCCTCTTGCCTTTCCAATTCAGCTTTCCTTTCGCTGGAGTTTCATCGCAATATATTATCATAGAATTAGAATCCCAAATACATTCTTGGCAATCAAAGACAGGGGATATAAGAAAGAGCCGTTTGCATAGAAACTGCCTTATGACATGGCACAGTCAAGTCCTGTAACGGCTAGTCTACATCGACGCAGTTTCACAATGTCGCCGTATGTTTGTCTGCAACTCTGCAACATGATTATGTATCGATACAAGTGTTCGTTGCAAGACGGAATTGACGACTTTGTTTTACTGTCTCACAGGAGTCGGTCCAAGATATTGCCATTTGAGCTTTTGTCTATGATGATGAGGTTTCAAAGTGAGTGAAGTCACTTGGGTGAGACTCGCACGTGAGTTTATATTTTAGAGAATAGCACTACTGATGCGTAAACGCTTGACCTCCGTCTCACCAGATGGTAAGTGAAGATGGTGTGTCTAAGCTGAAGCGCGCAAACCAAACGACAAATCCCTAAAAATCTAGTGACGTAGGTATCTGCTCTATCGCTTTAATATAATCCTACCAATTATGTTAAACTAACAAGACTCTACTGCGAGCGAGTGGCATCAAGCACATAAATCTAAGTACATACGTGATCGGGAAAACCTCGGCCTCATTATATTTTGTACAGAATTCCACTTCTGGTCGGAAAGTGTGTCGTTGTTTCTTTACATAGAGAGCGAAGCTCGGGTGATGCCAAAGCCAAGAGAGCGCTCTTTCCCACCCAATAGCCATTACAAAATATGAAGTGATAGCTGGTGTATAATTGTGCGTGATGCCGCTTAAAAATGTAGCAAGTGCTGTTGAAATATGAACTCAAATACCTCATGAGTTTTGATTTCTCGTAGTAGTCGAAGTGAAAAGCAGAATGGTAAATTCGGATATAACTCACTTGAGACGCAGACGCTTGCGTTGTTCAGAGTCTTGCTTAAACTTACAGCTGCGTTCGATTTCATGCGAACTGCCGGCTCCGGCTTCCTCTTCCGCTCCCGCTCCCGCTCCCGCTCCCGCTCCCGCCCCCTCTCCCGCTCCCCTCCCGCGTCCGCTTCCGCTCCCGCTTACACACCCACTCCCCTTTTCCCACTCCCCTTTTCCCACGCCCACTCCCACTCCCACTCGCAGCTCCAAATGTAATCAAAACTCATCGCAATCTGAATAGTACGGAAATACTATTATGTGCAATATATTGCATACTAACCTTACCTACTATTGTATTTGAAAACTAAAAAGGTCTATAACTTTTGATTGGGTTAGCCGATTGCGATGAAATAAAGACTAAATATTAAGTTAAGTTAATCCCCATGCTTTTGTGAAAAGTCCATCAAAGTCCGTTCAGTAGTTTTTAAGTGATGCACAAATTCACAGACAAACAGACAAAAATTCCGAAAATGATTGAAATGTGTTCTATTACTTATCCTTAGACCCCTCAATTTTTTTGCAAATATCTTTAATGTTCAGACACGCGATTTTACGATTTTATTTTTCATGTATTGTTTTTATTAAAAAAATTATATGTTTTGGTGCACAATAAAGAATATTTGAATTGAATTTATTAGATATAGGACGAATTTGGTATTCATCAAACTTTTCACTCGCATTCCTTTTATTCTTCTCACTGCGGACCCCAGCTTTTCTGAGGACGTCGCCAATTTGATCCTTGAACGTCTTAGGACGACCTCTAGTTGTAGTTCCTTTTATCACTCTTCTTTCACTCATACGCTTCATACAAGCGAACAGAACAGACGCCACAATACCAGTCCTTAGATGTGTTTCATATTTGTTAATTTTCAGCTTGTATTTTATACTCATATTCAATAAATTATGTACCTACAAAAAAAATAAAAAAAAAAAAAAAATTAAAAATAAAAAAAATAAAAATTTGCTGTAAAGTTTCAAAGATGGTTTTGACGACATTAATTAAACTTTGGAAAGTTCAGTTATCGCCTAAATAAATACTAAATAACCTAATAAAGACGCTGTTTAAACTGGAACAGTTCAAACAAGTCCAAATTATTTCATAACAGTCTGCGTAATCCGATTTAGTAGACTTCATCTCGCTGCCGTGCCGTTAAGTGAAATTGTAGCTCGATACAACCAGTGAATACTGAATATACTACGTACAGAAGCGATACAAAGTAAAGCACGGCTGTAGTACGCAGCCGGTTGGAAAGAGAAGCATTTATGTTGTTGACGTATAACGTTGTCCTTCTCTTGACTGACTATGCTCGCTCGCTGGGCGCAGCAGCCCTACAAAAATTAACGCACACACATAAACGTGTGAGGACAGACTGTTGTTCTTATAGCAGTAGTAGGTAATTAAATCTGTCGACTTGTATAGAGTGCTTGTAATAAGGATTTCCATTTTGCCGAAAACTTTTGTTCGGGTGCTTTTTTATGAGATATTAATTTTAAGTTACATCCTTTTTAGCATCAGGCCACCTGGTAGCTACGAGTATATACCAGTTTGAATTTTCCGGATACCCTTATTCATCATCAGCCTAAATACGTCCACTGCTGGACATAGGCATCCCAAATAGAATACAACTTTTGATAAGTTGTCCATTGGGGGATTCGCCATAATCACCGCGCTTGGCAGGCGGATTGGTGATAGCAGTAATGATCTTAACATACATATGCAGGAGAACGCTGCTGCCCGTTTATTAGTTAAGGAATAATCGGCTAGTGTCATATTTCTGTTCTGGGGCCCTGGGGACCGGGAGCTCTCCGTCTTTTTCGGGAGATCATACGTGGGTAACCCGTCTGTAGTGTAGGCCAAGTCCTCCGTCTGTCTCCGGCAGATGAGAGAGGGATGTGCTCCTGCAGTGGAGACAAAAATAACCTGATGATGATGATGTACGTGGGCCAAGGCGACAAATGACCGAAGGTCTGGGCATTACCTCGCTCAAAGAATCAGTCTCATCGTACAGCGGGGTAATGCTTTTAGCCTTTTAGACACGCTCCCAGCGGTGAGTAGCCTATTAGACACACATAAATCCTATCAAGATAGAATGGTTATAGCCATTGTTTACTTCAGTCTCGCGCGTGCCGATTTTCGGACACAGCGCGCCCCTTCCTGGCACCCTTCTTACACGTGTCACGTTTCTAGTGAGGAGATACGGTTATGCAGTTAAGACCGTGCAGTAGATATTGCTCTTTTACAGATGTTTTGTCGATGTTTACTCAACCTTAATGCCGTGTGGTTTCCGGTAGAGTAGCATAGGACCACTCCAACTCATCCCGTGGATGTCGTATAAGGCGACTAAGGGAATACATTATAAGGCGACTAAGGGAAGACGTTTTATAATGTATTCCCTTAGTCGCCTTGTACGACATCCATGGGAAGAGTTGAAGTGGTCCTATTCTACTCTACCGGAAACCACACGGCATACATTATATAACGTCAATCAGGCCTCCCCAACCCGTCTGGCCAGCGCGGGGAGTGTAGGCCAAATCCTCCGTCTGTCTCCGGCAGATGAGAGAGGGTTGTGGTCCTGCAGTGGAGACAAAAATAACCTGATGATGACTCAACCTTGACTTGGCGCGAAACGAGTAAGTGATTGATAGATTTTGCAATATATTGCAAATTGTTGGCATGCGTGTCGCGTCTTCTTCACTTGCTGCTTGAAGCTGTTGTCCCTTAGCCACTCATATATATAAATTTTGGTTCATAATGATTTTTTTTGTTTTTTATGAGGTAGATGGTTCACTTTTATCTTCTTCGCAGAACTATTGCCAGAAGAATAAGACATATTTTATCGATAAATACATACGTAAAACCCGCGAAATAACTAAGTTGTGAAGTAAGTAGAGCATAAAATGCAATACCTTTAAGTTTCTACTGAATTCGTCGTAAGTGTAACCAATTTAAATAACACATTGTACAATAGAACTATGTTATCACGTGCTGCACTACAATTTTGCCGAATATTACCCACCCAGCAATCGTTTATGGCATGGGGAATACCATAGACTTAGTAGTATTAAATCTATTGGGAATACAATAAGAATCTTCTCTGTTGGTTAGTCGCGTTCATAATTGTCAAAACCACTCTTATGTAGCGTTCACTTTTATTAAAATATCATGAATTTTTGGCTAGTGTTTTCCATACACTGTAGTTGTATGATGACGTAAAAATACAATTAATCTACTGTACTTACAGTGCATCTCCCAACACTACGGCATACCGACTTGCCCTCTGGCTCAAAAGAACTTAGCTTCCAGAGCCGTAAAACACATTAATAAAAAAACGACTTGCCCTCATGATGACACTTCATCTAAGTCACGGGGTTTACTATACTTATCTTATATTTAAATAGGTATTTAATACAATAGCATAGGTTACTCTATCGGACGACAAATTAAATTCGGACCCGTTTCACATATAAATTATTTAAGCTGAATTTTGTATATCTAACTGGTTACTACACGTACACCTGTATTAAATCACATATCACACAACTCACTCGACATTTGAAACAAACCCCTTTGTTCCACCATCGCCACGCAAAAATGAGTTGTATCGTAAACTATACACAGTTGACTTCAGATTGCCAGGGCCAGGTGAGACACAGAGTGGGCAATTCTGTTTAATTAGATTAGGGAATATTAAATCTAGAGGCCAGTACAACCAGTCGTGTACCAAATTAACTTTACTGACATCTCTGTTTACGTTGTAAATCTATGATTCGTCGTACATTACGTATTCTGGAATGAATAAACACAGCTTTATAATGTTTTTAGTTCAAGAAACAGCATAATTAAATCCCAGTCTTCCAATGGATGTCGTATATGAGTATCCCACTTTATATATAGGTACTGTTATCAATCGCCAGTCTGACTGCTGTGATATTTTTGTCCTACTAAAACATTACTATTAAAAATGACCAAGTTCTGGGCTGGCAAAAGTATTTAAATGACACAACTCTAAGCCAAGTGCAATTTTTTTTCCATAATGGACACTATATATTTTTTCCACTATGTTCAGCCGCGCCTCGGCAAAAAAAGCCTGCCAGAGGCACTGGTAGCACCTGAAACCATTCATATTAACTTGGCTGGTGCTCGTGGCGATAATCTGTATTATGTGATTTTTAATTAATGCCACACTACGCTTCATACGTGCCAAATTCACATTGCTAACTTTAGTCGAAGTGGCTTAAATGTTCTGATTTATATAATATCTGAATATTAGCTGATTTGTTAAGATACTCGTATAACTTCTATCCCACTAATATTATAAATGCGAAAGTTTGGATGTTTAAATATTTGGATGTTTGTTACTCAATCACGCTTCAACCACTGGATGGATCGTAATGAAACTTGGCATACATATAGGTTAGGTCCTGGAATAGGACATAGGATAGTTTTTATCCCGAAAAACTCTCATTCCCACGGGAAATACATAATAATTTGTGATGTTAAGTTGTCCACGCGGACGAAGACGCGGACAACAGCTAGTTAATAATAATTTATACAGAAATATACAGTTTTAATATGTTATTTTACAAATATTTTTTTAATTTTATTATTATTACCTATTAGGTGTGTAAAATTATATCTCGAACAGGTACCTATTGAGTTACGGGGGCTCATAACGGAACGTAAACGGTGTGCTTGCTGACTTCTTTTTTATAACTTAGCCTAACGTACTAACCGTGCGCTTAGCTATTGTATTATACGCTGTTAATGATAACTGCTTTCTTTTTTTAAGCAAAAACATCGATTCAAACATAGAAATCCTATCAAGATAGATCGGTAATAGCAACTTGTTTACTTCAGTCCGCGCGTGCTGATGTTCCTACAAGCGCGCCCCTCCCGCGCACTATTTATGCCTTGCTGTCACGTTTCTAAAGCGAAGATAAAGTTAAGCAGTTAGAAATCGCGCAATATGGTACTATTGCAGATTTTTGTCGATGTAAACGCAAAACACGCAAAAGCAATACCAGCAGTCGATACAATTTTAAGAAGAAACGGTAAGGTAAATATTAATTAATAAAGCGCAGGGCACATCGCGCGGCGGTGCATACTGATGAGTTGGCAAACTTATAAGTATTTAGGTACTGAAAAATAACAAAAGGTCCCGACTATCTTCAAACATGAAAGCCAGATTGCTGGACATAAGAGTTTTATGCACAGATTATGATGTTGCGTGTAATCGTCTGGATCAATGCTTTAGTCGATAAGAGCGTGGGCGCAGTGGGGAAAAGTGGCGAACTGCTCGCCAGGTTTCGTAATACAGGATTTCGTAAATGGTGGGGTGGGGGGAATCTTTTTATGTGATTTAGTATTGCAGTCATTATGCTGACTGTAATGACTTAATTGGTTAATATCTATTATTGTAAACAGATTATTATTAAAAAATATTTGGTCAAAATAAGGTGCTCATGAGTTATGAATTACGATGATTCATAAGTCCGGGAGGTGCCTAATGGCATGACCAGGGTTCGAACTCGGAAAGCTGAAAGAGACGGTGCCGTCGTCGAAGTGTTTGTCTCGTTCGTACATAGCGGTTGAATGCTTCGTTGATGCGATACAAATAGAGGGAACTGACACCGCCGTTTGAGGATTGTTCTGAGCAGTGACTTTGCCCTGGACCAACACTGTTGCTGTTGGAGGGGCATGCCTCGTGTAGGTAAGGTTTGCATTTTGAGCATTCGATGTTGTTGTGTCCCATTATCGACGGAGAACATCATTTATGATGTCGATTATATGTATTTTCCGGAAAAGTGAGGTCATTATTTGTCCATTAGGATACTTTTTATAAAAAGAAAAACACTACTAAGGGAAGTAATTATTCTCTCCGCTGCCCTTCGACCGACCTTTATGTGATCTGGCCATTTTAATCTGATTTAAATACCCTGAACTGACGTACGATGCGAAATACGGCTTAGGATTATGAATATAAATTTCATATTTTAACGACCCAGCAATGGAAGGCAGTTTTTCAACGCAATTTGGGGCATCCCCAAAATATTGCCCATTACCTTCTGATGGGTGCTTTTATATGGCGGAAACACGAAGCAACTGGATTTTAATGAAAATAAAACCAGTATTAGGGTAACGTTGTCTATATTGTGCTCTTCGTAAGTTTATTTTTATTAATACTTAATCTATACTTATATACTTATAATAAATCTGTAACTGGTCTATGTCTGTACATGAGAGATATTTAAAAAAAAATTATGAGGGGTCTTTATAGGGCCATCTGCCAAAACAATTTTTTTAGAATTAATATTTATTCCAGTAACTTAGTATCACATTTAGAAGTCATTCATGATAATAACATCTCTTTCTCACGAAAATTTTGATAAAAAAATATGCAATATTTCTCGAACGTACGAGTATGTTCATCATATGGGCGAGGTCAACGGCCGCGGCGCGGCGAACGGGATTGAGTGAAATTTAGTTTTTGGGGATAGGGATGGGGTTGAGGTTGGGGTTGGGATTGGAATATTGAGAGTCTCGAGTCTGAGTGGGAGTGGAAGTAGAAGTGGGAAGAGAACGGGAGCGGTAGTGGGAACGGGGGCGGATTTTGTAGTTCACGCGAGCGGAGCTGCGGGTACAGCTAGTATTCTATAAAATATTGTAGCAGGCGTGGTTAGGGACTTCATTCTTATATAGTTCACATACCACGTTCTCGCACGAAGCGTTTTGCTTCCTCTTTCATAATGCGAACTACTAAGGAGTGGAACTCCCTGCCAGCTTCGGTATTACCGGTAAGCGTGCTCCACCTTAGGCCTCATCGGCACTTACCATCAGGTGTGATTGAAGTCATGTTGAAACCCAGCTGAAATGAAAAAAATATCTTACGGTTTCATATACATAAGATTCCATTTCCATTTCTGATCTTGTATATCATTTTTATTACCAACTCTTCAAATAAGGGTGGTATTCGTGAAGTATCTGCGTCACGCAAGCCAACAAGCGGGTTGAATATAATCAATCATTCATTGTAACGCGTTCAAGCGAAAAGAGCTTCCAAAGTTGGATATGAAAGCAGCAACGTTTATGTTTTGCTGTTATGTTTACTGGCGTCATAGGACTTATAGATGGGTACTTCTCATTGACACTCAATTTTTATGGTCACACAGTTATATTTCCTAAACAGTATAAGTTAAAAACATAACTTGTGGATTGGTGGATAAAACATCTATTTGGTCACAAAATAAATAAAACTTGCTGTAATTGAAGCAAAAATAATATAAATAATTAACACGAACGATCAAAAACGGGGCCATTTTTCGTATTCTCATCGTGTCACACTTCCCGTTGCAGTAAAACATTTGGTTACTGCTTTATCAAATTTCAGTGTATTTGTATGTTATATATACCAAAGTCATCGTAATTAAATACACTTTACATACGTTGGTGTAAAAAAAAACTTTTCGTCATTATTTTGAATTGGAAACACAATATGTATCGGTCACACGATTTTAGGTACTTAAGAATTGAGTAGTAATAAAGGCTTGCTGTTGAATACAACAGCAGCAACTAATCACAGAGTTCGATTCGGTCATCGTCAGTCGTGTACCTGCTTCGCAGAAGTGTGACGAGCGACTCATCGTTCCGTGAGTAAAAAATATTGGTAAGTTTATATTTATTCGTAGGTGTACCGATCACTTGCGTGGACAACATATTTGTGCATTGTATTTTGGTAATGGAAATTAAAGTTAGCTCATCGAAACTCCAAAATGTTCGAGATATTTATGTAGTATTTGATTTAAAACAATACACCTAAACTTTGCAGGAATTTATAAAAAAGGGATATTTTCGTCACCTTTGTGGCATCACCTTCGTGGCGTTTTACCCACGAAGGTGATTTTTTGCCACGAAAGTGATTTTTTGCATTGTTTTATTTCGAAATATAGCGACTGGTGTAAACGTATTTACAAAATCAACTAGTTTGATGTATTTTGAATACATAAGTAATACAATTTACATGATAAATTAACAACTACACTATTAATAGATAACTAATTAAACATGAAGTATGGGTAGGTACTAATTAAAGTAAGTATATTAACGTTGTTTTTAGGGTTTCGAACCAAGATGGTAAAAATGAACCCTCAACACCAACGTAGCTTCTGGTCTGATGATGATCCAGATTCGAGGTACAATATATTTGATTTACGCAAACGTAACGTACCTACTGATATTTTCTTTTATTGTTCGAAGATGTTACCGTCTTCTTGTAATGAGATTTTTTTATAGAATAATTTTTATTTTTGAAAAGGAAAAGTGCTGCCTAACAACGTGTAACGTTTCGTTTTTATTATTTGAGAGATTTAGCCTTTCTTAAGTTCAGACTAAAAGTAGTATCTAAGTTCTAAAGACTTATTTGATTCATCATTAGGAAGTAGTTTATATTACAACCAATTAGGTTAAGTTTTTGATTATTTTTTATCACCGGAGACTGATTATTTGTGAATGTCACAAATTAGCAGTGATATTACAATTAAAGTATACTCAAATTATGCACAATTGTTATAAGTTTAGATACATTAGGTATGTTATTATGTTATCACATGTATAAAGAGGGTATTTTAGAGTAAAACTATCCTCCGAAATATAAGTACCTGATTAATAAAACCACAGTAAAGTTTCTATTTATTTCCTACGTTAATAATGTTCTATAATAAGAACTTTTCACTAAAATTATGTAGTTTTAATTGACATAACATATCAGTAATAATAGGAACCTATTTCGTAGGATGACCGAACCTAGGACCGAATTGGTAACTCTCTCTGCGCTTGATTGAATATCATGTATTTGCCTGTTTAATTATGAAAATAAGATTAAGTTGTTATTTCATGAACATTTAGTCTCATAAACAGTAGTCAATTCTGAGAAAATAATGGCTGTAAAGTTACTGAGTCACTTTCGTGGATCATCGCGTCACTTTCGTGGCATCTAGAACTTTAAAACATTATTACTTCCAACCGAGACTCACGATTTGATTAATTTACTTATAAATTTACTCGTATTATCAAGCGCTATTAGATTTTTGATAAAAATAGTTTATATAAGCAAAAAATAGAATTTACCACGAAGGTGACGATGAGAATCGTGGCGATGAGAATTAGCCAGATAGATAAACTCTTTATTGCACACAAATTAAGGATAACAATAAAATAGGTACAGATTTTTGGAAAGTGTACAAAGCAACCTTTCAGAAGGAAAATGAGAAAGACATAGCTAGAGAGTATTGCAGGTGAAAGAAGAGAAATTTATAATTTTAGAACATGGTACATACTTAGTAAAAATATTACACAATTAAATTTACATACAAATATGCTTAGATACTTACCTATGCATACATATATAGTTTATAATACAATACATATACCGTACGTAATATACTATATTAAATTATATTGACTTATATTGGTTGTTTAGCTGCCAGTTTAGAATAGAGTTACCATTATTTCGACATTTAGACGAAGACAGATATAGGTACCTTGGTAATGGCATCTTGATATTTGTCATTAAATAACTCTTTAACTAATGACGGTTGACGATCAAGTTAATTTATCTTTCTATGACAGCGTCTACCTCACAGAGTGTAACAAAACGAATGAATGACGAAAATTACAACAATTATGTAACTTACTATTTAATTTAACTGACTATTTAATTTAACTGACTATTTAATTTAACTGACTATTTAATTTAACTGACTATTTAATTTACTATTTAATTATAATTATGACATTGTTATTAATATCATACACGAGTTGTGTAGAATTGACATTTTCTATACTATATTTATATTTTTATTATTTTTTGACATTTTGTATACTATTTTTTTTAGAGACCTTTTACGTAAGTTAATCTATGTATTACAATTTGTAATGTGAAATAAAGAAATCTAATCTAATCTAAGTAATCTAACTTACATTAAATAAACGATTTTTTTAGAACATTGCAACCATCCTACAAATAAACCCAGTGGTATCAGTAGGATGGCTTAAGAAAAAAAAAACATATATAATAAAAATTTAAATAAAAAAAACATTACAAATTATTATATTGCGTTAAAATTATTTTTATGCTATGGATAGACGAACCAAGCATTCCTCTCTCTAGCATTCCGTCATCAGCTGTCCCATGCCGTCCACGAACAAATCACAGTGCGGCGCCTCGGACAGCAGGGAGCCGAACAACTACAGTGCGCGCGCGACGGGTAGAGGTTGGTGCGCGAGTGTGGTGCTATGAACAGCGGGCGCGCTCGGGCTCGGGCTCGGGTACTCGGGAGTCGGGCTCGGGGGCGAGACAGTGGACATTGCGTACTCACGCTTACACACACACTCCCGCATTATTCTACTTGAATTCATCATCAGGTTATTTTTGTCTCCACTGCAGGAGCACAACCCTCTCTCATCTGCCGGAGACAGACGGAGTATTTGGCCTACACTCCCCGCGCTGGCCAGACGGGTTGGGGAGGCCTGATTGATGTTTTATAATGTATTCCCTAAGTCGCCTTGTACGACATCCACGGAAAGAGTTGCAGTGGTCCTATTCTACTTTACCGGAAACGACACGGCAACTTTCCAAAAATATTTGAAATCAATTCATTTTAAAGGGCATCTTGGGGTTTTTAATTTAGCTGCGATTTGTGTATTTTCTTAATTCTAACTTTCTAACGACTTGTAATAACTCTGTTTAATGGACTAAAGATTATGATAATTACAATAAGAACATAATATTTAGGAAAAAGTGCAGGTTGTAATTATCATAACTTTGTACTTATATTATCTTTTTCCTCCAACTTCTACAAGCCACTTTCAATTTGTTTTTTTGTTACTATTATTTTGTTCTACAAGTATCACTAGATTTCCCCCATGAACGTAATCTCTAAGACTGGGTCCCAAATTACATGTAAGTTCGCCATCCTTCTTTCAGATCAGTCTGTAGAGTTTTCCGCCTGACATACAGACAGACAGACAGACAGACGAACTACCACGCTTTGTTATAATAGTATCGTTTTGATGGATTTAAAAAACCTTGCGACCTTGGCGATCTTGAAAGCTTGTATGTACGGGTGTTTCGTCCCACCCATACATACAAGCTTTATATTATAAAGGTCGTCGTGTCCGCAGGTACGTGTAAATTAATATAATTATTAGCCAGGATCCCGGTTCATCCCCCCGGGCGCAGCTATCCACATTAGCATGACAAATGAACAAGTATGCCCGCGGAAGTAGGTCGCTGGGGTCGGGCAGGAATGTAGAGAAATGCTGGAAGCGTTTTAATACGTTCGCTCGCGCTGAACGGATTACAATACTGCCCTGGGGCATAGATTACTTAATAGGTACTATGTAACACATACATCACTCTCTGGTTAAACGAAAATACCTACGCCATTAATTACCTACTGTAATACAATACTCTCAAAAATGTGTCTAAGGAGCTCAACTTAGCGTTGTTATTACACCGTACGGGCGTGGTGAGAACCATGCCGGGGTAATTCGAAAGTGTAGGTACTAATCTACTACTAAAAATGACGGATGTGACATATTCCTACAAGCGTTTGGCGTCTAACTATCGATGCCAAACGCTTATCAGAACGAATTATCATACTAAATTAAACAACAACAAAATAATTATTCTGCAATGGCCAACATTTTTTTAAGGAAGAGTGAAAAGGCATATTCTGGGTATGCGCGCTCCACCTTAGCCCTAATCGTCACTTACCATCAGGTGAGATTGAGGTCAAACAACCCATCAGGAATATATAAAAAGCCTACACAATATAATTCCTCTAGTTTTAGGCAGTTCTAAGAAATATATAGTTGTATTCAGAATGTACATTCCTACAAAGTTTCGTCCATTTCGGAGAATTCAAGTTTGGAAGTTCCCGAAGTGATTTATCCAAGACAGACAAAGATCCAGCGGATATAAAATATGTGGTTGTGTTCAAAATAACCTGCTCTACACACCCACAAAATTTCATTCATTTTAGTGAGCTTGGGTGGAGAAACTTCCCTTGTATATTTCATTCCAGATTCATAGTCCTATGAAAACCAACGCTATTTACGTCTCGGTAACATATACATGAAAGGGTCACCAGCAGCAAAAACAGGTTTGTATTACCATGTAAACTTTGCAGTCCACTTAGGAACACCATCTATTGTGTATTTTGTTTTCGAGACGCAAATGCGTTTGTTTTCATAGGACTATTAATCTGGAATGAAATATAGGTAAGTGTATTCGGGCGGGTATTCACGTTAGAGATCAATTACAGAAGATTCTGTAGCACATCATCTATAATTGCCATTTGTAGCATCGCTAGTCGGATCCGGGTTTCAACGGACCAACAATTACAAATTTTATAATGCCACTTCCAATTGTTCTGCATCTACGATAACATGCAGGTGTGATGTTTCTGGGTTAGGGACGATCGTTGCAATAGTTGCGATCCTCTGTTAGTATTGTATGGTTAAAACCAATTTCTCATACGTAACATAACCTATGAGCATTTAAGAAAACTGCAAATATCGTTTTTATGTTTAGCGGTTTTCCTTTTAGGTACTGTCAAGGAACAAAATATGTATACAGCCATCTCTCATAAAATCTAACCACAACGTTACGTATTATATGGAAAAATCTAAAGGTACATAAGTATGTAATACTGTATCGAAGTATGTATGCAATAAGTACAATAATATTTCTCCCTTGACTTTGTCATTTTGAGAATATAATAAAATTATAAATTTCTCGATAAGTAGGATTGGTTGTACCACGGGCAACAAAGGACGATTACCTTTTAGCCAATAATATGAATTTTAACTCTCAACTCAAAGTTAATAGGACCTAGTCAAATTTAACAAGTCACTTATGTTATAAAAAAGACAAAAATATGAGCTTTCAGATTTGACAGATTTTTAACCGACTAAAAAAAAGGAGGAGATTCTCAATTCGACAGTATGTTTCTTTTTGTTAACGTTTATATAAATTATTATACAACTACATTACTTATGTATTTGAATAACTGTACATATTTATAAGCATTAGATGGGTAACCAAATTGTGCTCCTTGTAAAGAATACATATTTTCGTTTATAATAAGCGTACCATTACATACTTTTGTCCATTGAATGTACATCATCATCATCAGGTTATTTTTGTCTCCACTGCAGGAGCACAACCCTCTCTCATCTGCCGGAGACAGACGGAGGATTTGGCCTACGCTTCTCGCGCTGGCCAGACGGGATGGGGAGGCCTGATTGATGTTATAAATTGATGTTTTATTAACTGTACAATTACTGTTTATGTTGTTCCATTGTTTATTAAGTGTGCAAAGCAGGTATACATACTTATTCATTCATTCATTTATTAATGCAAACCCACAAAGCTTTGCTCCAAAAGATTAATGAGGCAGAAAACCTCATCTGTGCCGCAATTCTACAACATAAATATTTCATTAAATAACCCCATTGTCGATTCTTGTTTCTACCATTAAATCCCATTTGAAACAAATATATTGTTTGCTCATTTCGTAGTAGAATATAGCCTATTATTTTGGGTTTAAGCATTATTCTGCCCTGATATGAGAAAAGACGGCTAAGTGCAAAAACACACTTTCGAGAAATCGTCAAAAAACCCGCGAAACGGGGATTCTTGAATATAATGTGGTTCTACTCAATTTTGACAATAAGGTCTGATAGAGAACTTCAAATACTATCTTATTAATAAAAAAGTTCTTAAAATTAACTATTTCAAGTAATGAAAAATTAACTATTTCTGTTTAGCTTAAGCAAATATATATCCTAAAATTCTAAAAAAAATACTAGAAAGACCGTTACAATACCCTAGCGGCTTTTTAACCTCCAATAGCGCATGACCTCCTAGTGGATACTAGAAGTTAACTGATATCCATAGATTAAACAATGGTTAAGTTACTTAACGATTTTTTTTGTCTTTATTGAATAATACTGACAGTATATTTACTTTTAATAACGCGGTTAAATAGACTTAACCGCCCTTTAACTATTTTTTAGTACTAAACCTAATTAAGAATATAACGGAAAACTAATCTAAAAGACAGTCAAATGCACATCTTTTTTATGTAGCCGTCCTATAATTTAGTATATTTTGAAACCAATCAGTACATTTTGGGTATAAAAGAAGGTTTTATCTGAATTTAGCTAGTACCGAAATGTGATTCGTCAGGTAAAAATGAAACACACATAAATATGATGTTTACATAAACTTATATTGATACGTCATAATCACAATAAACTTTTTCAAAAGTAATATATTTTAATCACAACCATACTTACAGTTCAAAATAAAATATTAATATACTTCAAAACACTTACAAAGTTACGAAACACTTAAAAATATCAAAATAACGTCATAATTAAAACAACTTCTAAACTGAGATCAATAACTAAGTTAACAAAAATCACATACAAAATGGTTTAAACAAATGCAGACACAAATTAAATGAAAAATGTAACAAAGAGTTCAAGTAGAATGTCAAATAGTAAGTAGATAAACAAATAAACTAATATAAAGTTTTATGAAATAATCAGTCGAAATATTTTAAAAACTAATTAAATGACACTTTTAGTACTTATCGTATCGTTGAATAAATATTCGTTGTTCTCTCCAAGTCATACTCCAAAAATTATCATTTATTTCAATTCTTTCTTTTTCGCTTTATAATGTTGTACACTTTTTAATACATTTGTTATTGCAGCCTTCTTTAACATGTAATTTGTTCCTGTATTTTGTCTTTTTCTCTAATTGTCTAAACGGTAAACTTGTATCATATTTCTTTCTTTTGCGTAGTTTTCCAGATTTGGTGTACAGCTGAATATTATCATCTTGTGTTTCTTCTTTGTCCGACTCTTGCTCTATTACGCTCTCCTTTTCGGATATTCTCTCTTGTGCATACTCTTCTTCTTCAGTTTCCTTCCCCTCGCATTGTTGTTGTGAAATTGTTTCCGGTAAGGTATTTACATTATTTCCGGTGCTATTTTGTTCCTCATGACTGCTTGTCTCTTCATCTATAACAATTACTACAACGACTTCGTTGTTTTCGGTAGATTCGTCTTCATTTTTCGATGTTGGTGACTGAGTTTCATTAATAACTTTTAGGCACATTAAAGACAATGATATTGTTTTATTAATTTTCATTTCTTCTACTGGTCTATTTGTAACTTTATCTCTGATAAAATGTTATGTTCAGACATATTTTTTTCGCATTCACAGATAACTCTCGTCTGGTCCAATATCTTTGTTTAAACAATCTTCGTTACCTTCAAGTGGGCTTTAACTTTTAACGCTGTCTGAAAGAAGAACTGTCTCTGGCAAGGACTCTCTATCGGAATATCTTTCATCTTCTGAGTTTGAGTCACAACTGTGCTGTGCGTCCGTAGGTGGTACATAATCCTTGTCTTTTACTGAGTCATCTTAATCAAAATCCTCAGAGTCAGAATCAAAATGAAATATATCTTCTTAACAAGTTAGGTCAACATCAGCTGATGACACTTGTTGCTGTTTGTGCAGTCTTTTTTATGCTTTAGTGAAGATCTGAAACATTATTTGATGGAAACAACTTTTCATTTGTAGCCAATATTTGCTGTATACAATTTATATCGCTTGTTTGGTACTAGAAAAAGTATGCAATAACAAGAATAGTTGGGACAGAAAGGAAACACCCGCCGGCCGCGTCCGCGACCTCGCACTGTTTCTTGTAGTCTCTAGGTTTCATATAACCTAGCTTCTCAGCTTTAGACAAGATTTAAACCAAACACGCATTTCTTTGTTATTTAGTTATAAAAATATATAAGTCATTTAAAGAGATTCATACAATCACAATTAAATAAGAAAATAAATACGCTTACCAAAATAAATCGTACTTTTGCGCGAAACCGGCTATTCGCCGGGCGCGCGACCTTCCTTCTCGACTTTAGAAGCGCACTGAATGTCCCCCCACGTTGATAAAATATAAATCTGCCACGTCGATCGATGAGACTTTTGCCGCCTTTTAATGTAGCTACGTTACTTTGACCGCCTTTTTCATTTAATTGTCAACAAGGATAATATGATTTGATAAGCTAAAAAACCGTCACCGTCTTATTGTTTATCAAATGTTTTTTATTTTCATCTGGTATACTACACTACAAAACAGTTACAATACCCAAACTGTAATTTAGCGTATGAGACCATGAAAACTGCGTTTTAGTTTCATACGTAGAGTGGTATAATAATCAGAAGCTACTAAGTACTAACACCGCTAAACTCCAATAACCGCCTTTAAAGGTACACTAAAGTACTTAGCGGTATTTACAGTAGTTTCGATGAATATTGTCGATTACCATTACTAAATAAAATCACCACAAACAGCCCTTTGCGTTTATTTAGTCTCAAAATTTACAATAACTGTTTTTTGACTTATTAATTTATTAAAAAAAGTGCACTTAACGGTCAATTAGCTAATCGTATCTCCCAAACTATGATGAATAAAAATTTATGTCCAAGACTGGTCGATGCGGAATTTCGCGCTTATTTCGCTAGTATAGATAACTCAAAAATGACGAAATGTCACTTAGCCGTCTTTTCTCATATCAGGGCAGTATTAATTGGTCAGTATAAAACTCGCTGTTCGCGTTTTGTTCAATTAATTGGATCGGCGTGCCTTTGTGGTATTGTTTTGATCATTTAGGTTGGTAGGTATCCTAAAGTATTCTGCTTTTATAAATTACCAACGGAGCCCGCGGCACCTCTCGTGTAGACTACAGAATTATTCCCCGCCCTCGCTCCCGCTTCTACTACCACTGCTACCACCCCTTACCCTCGCATCAAACGTAGTCCTAACTCAACGCAATCGGCTCTCAAAAGCGGATGCTTTGGGTTTTTCCTTCTAAACATAAACGAAACAAGCTAAAACATCCCAGCATTTGGAGCGAACACAACAAAATATGCAAATCGGTCGAGCCATTTTCGAGTTTTTGCGAGACTAACGCACGGCAATTGATTTTTCTACATGTATGTATATAGAGATAATTGTATTTGCATATTTATCATCATCATCATCATCATATCCGACCTGAGACGTCCACTGCTGGACGTATGCCTTCCCCGATGAACGACACCACACCCGATTCTCCGCCCTCCGCATCCAGCCGACCATCATCCTCAAGTCCTAAAATGAAAGGGACCTAGTTAATTATTCATGAATTTCAACTATTTTAACCTACTACACACAATGATCACGCCTTGTCCCAGAGTTGTAGGCAGAGGCGATGTATCGCCACTTTGCGCAATTCAATGCCGCAAAACGACTTTCCTTCGCCCGCTTTCCGCTCCGTGATACCCCTTGACGGGATGACAACACCTTAACCTACCTACCTATTCACAATTTTATAATTAAAGGTCTCCTCCTATATAATATACTATATTTTATGTATGTATATACTACTGTTATTAACTTCTTTCTTTCCAGACAATATTTGGATAGAAGAAATCTCTGTTTTAAAGATAAGGCACACCTATGTATACAATCTCTCCTTCTCTGTATTTATTTTCTTATAGAAAGACAGTTTTATTTTTATCTTATAGTCAGTAGAATAAGAAGATAACAATTTTCATCTACTTATTTAATAGGTACCTGCGTACTCATTGCGTTATAAAGATACTTCGAAAGCTGCTTCTTATTGGACGAAGTAAACAAAATTGCAATTTCTCATGCAGCGCTTAATGTCTGGAAACAACAACGTGAATGCAAACACAGTATAGTAGCTAGGTATAGTACAGATACATAAATGAAATATTGCAGCGGAAATTGTTGGTCTGTTTTTTCGGAACCTTCACATCGGAGGAAGGGAGGGAAAGCTGAGGGAAGTAGGAGGGAAGGAGGGGTAAGGGTAAGGAAAGTGTGGAGTAGCTTAGTAAAGGATCTTTTCGAAATTTCCATATTCTTTTCCAATTGCAGTGGTCCTAATTGCAACTTAGTATCTGATGCCTAATTGCTGTTATAGCAAAAAGCGGTGTCATTACGAAAATACAACCTTATTTCATTCAGAGACTATATGACTCCAATAAACACCCTAATGATTTCGATGTGTTATATGTATAGTTGCACTACGGCTACGAAGAATATGTATAACACAACTGTGCATTGTTGATATTACCGCGCGGACGAAGTCGCGGGCAACAACAAACCATCATCATCATCATCAGGTTATTTTTGTCTCCACTGCAGGAGCACAACCGTCTCTCATCTGCCGGAGACAGACGGAGGATTTGGCCTACACTCCCCGCGCTGGCCAGACAGGTTGGGGAGGCCTGATTGATGTTTTATAATGTATTCCTTAGTCGCCTTTTACGATATCCACGGGAGAAATTGTAGTGGTCCTATTCTACTCTACCGAAAACCACCCGGCAACAACAAATAAATCTCTACCTACTTGTGGCGCTCAGTCTGTACGGTTTACGCCTATACTGTGCCACGAGCCAATTAGAGGAAGCAAGCGCTCCTTGCGTCTCTCCCTGTTTGCACGGAAAGCGGGCTTAAGTAGTTCAAGAATTTCTTTCATGGAGTTTCTAATGGCATCCTTTGGCACTTTGTGCAGCCGGATTGTTAAGAAATACGACATATACTAGTGTTAAAAGAAGGGATTAATATTCGAGTGATTTAACCGCTGTCATTATCCGCACCCCCAAAAAGTTGATAAAAAAGAATAGGTATTTCAATTGAATATTTGACAAATGCAGAATCGGTGCTAGGGCGTATAATAGAAAGCGCAACCTACAATTTATCTGGCCAATTTTCTACCCAAAGGTTGTCTGGAAGAAATCGCTTAAAGCGATAAGACCGCCTAAATTGTACTATTTGTAACTTTTATAACTTGTAACTGTATTTGTTTGTGCAACATGTATTGACTCTTCAACTTTTGAAGGCCAATATAATGGCGGCAGGTGAAACACTCTAATATTAAATGTTACATATATAGATATACATACACTTCATGTCAGCCCTTAGCCGTCTACTGCTGGACATGGGCCTTCCCCAATGAACGCCACCACACCCGGTCCTCCGCCCTCCGCTTCCGGCCACCTTCTTCAGGTCGTCGGTCCATCTGGCGGCGGGGCGTCCCACCCTGCACATGCCAATCCGTGGTCTCCACTCCAGAACTCGTCAGCCCCAACGGCTGTCGGTTCTGCGACAGATGAAATTTGGGATAAGATACTCATATCTAATCCCAAACTAGGACTTTCTCCTGTGCTATGGAAAATACACAAGGATAGGACAACTCACAAATATAAACATCCATACCGGGACCAACTTGTACAAAGTTATCTGTCCCCAGTGGGAATAGAATCAACCTCTGGCGCTTGAGTCTAATGACCAGTGATCGGTGTAGGTACATATATTGATTTTTGCTAATACTTGAATCATGCTGTCATAATATGGACATGCCTTTTTAGAGAAATCGTTATTGTGAAATCCCGGGATTCCCGGGATTTAATAAAATATTGTTTAGGTAATGACCAAGTCCCTAACCGAGGCAGTGGCTTATTCACTCTTCAGTTGTTCACCCTCTCGATCAAAATAAATACTGAATAATAACTACGTAAAAAAGCAATACCCCACCCCAGTTTAACGTCACCCGCAAAATCGGATACGGCTGGCAATAAGCGCTTCTGGACTTCGCGCCGCCCGCCGGTACAAAGTTAACTCGTAGAAACAGTAGTCGATTAAAAAAAGTTACGTGTATAAATGTACAGAGTGTACTCCTATGCAATAAACGATCATCTATACTTATAATAAAACTGTAACTGGTCTATATCTGCACATGAGAGATATTAAAAAAAAAATTGTATGAGGGGTCTTTATAGGGCCAATAGAAACTAAAACAATTTTTTTAGAATTTTTGTCTGTCTGTCTGTCTGTCTTTCTGTCTGTACTCTAGTATATATAATCTTTGGTTTGTTACCGCATCACGCAAAAACCACTAAATGAAATTTGATGCAGTTTTCACAGTTGTCTTGCTGGTGGTCTAACTTAAAATCTGGTGCATGTTTTATCTTGATACGCCACTTAGAACCTGAAATATTAATAAAGTAATTTTTCTAGAAGCCATTATATCGGATGATAATAAAACGACTGTTAATATTTCTTCCAGCAACTCAGTATCACATTTAGAAATCATTCATGAAAATAACATCTCTTTTTTACAAAAATTTTGATAAAAAAATTCAATATTTCTCGAACGTACGAGTATGTTCATCATATGGGCAAGGTCAATATGGGATTGAGTGAAATTTAGTTTTTGGGAATAAGGGTGGGGTTGAGGTGGGGGTTGGGATTGGGATATTGAGAGTCTCGAGTCTGAGTGGGATTGGAAGTAGAAGTGGGACGAGAACGGGAGCGAAAGTGGGAACGGGGACGGGTTCTGTAGTTCACGCGAGCGGAGCTGCGGGCACAGCTAGTATACGATAAATAAATAAATTACGAATACCCGACCGGTTTACCCATTTCAGAACTTGGTATACCTACATCAAGTGGTTATTAACGACTTATAGCACCTGATATACCAACTGTTGCTCCGCTGTAGTTGGGCGGGCGGGGCTTTTGGACCGCTTTTAACCTTTGGAGTGACTTATAGTGATAGATTAAAGACATAAGGACTAGAGGCAAGTCAAGATATGCTTTCTGCAATGCAGTAAAATCATCTGTTGTGTGGCACATGAACTATTCGCAATAATAATCTAATAAATAAAATCGTAAACATCGCGTGTCTGTACATTGAAGATATTTGCAAAAAAAAATTGAGGGGTCTAAGGATAAATAATAGAACACATTTCAATCATTTTTGAAATTTTTGGAATTTTTGTCTGTTTGTCTGTGAGTTTGTGCACGCATCAGTTAAAAACTACTGAACGGATTTTGATGGACTTTTCACAAAAACCTGGGGCTTAGCCTAACTTAACATTTAGTCTTTATTTCATCGCAATCGTTTTACTCAATCTAAAGTTATGGACATTTTTAGTTTTCAAATACATTAGTAGTTAAGGTTAGTATGCAATATTTTGCACATAATTGTATTTCCGTACTATTCAGATTGCGATGAGTTTGTACTACATTTGAGCAGGTAGTGGGAATGGGAGTGGGAGTGGGCGTGGGCGTGAGAAAAGGGGAGTGGGAGCGGGAGCGGGATTAAGAGTGAGATTGAGAGTCTGAGTGGAAGTGGAAGTGGGATAGGGAGCAAAAGTGGGAATGGCAGCGGCACCTGTAGTTCACGCGAGCGGAGCCGCGGGCACAGTACTAGTAGTAGTAGTTTTATACTATTTATATTGTTTGTGTAACTGTAGATGTTTAGTTAGTATTTATGCTGTAATGCTAGAATTTTGTAAAATGTGAAATCTCTTTGGGGTCTGCAGATTTCTTAATCCACCTTTATGTAATTTAAAATCATGTGCCGTAAGGTTTCCAAATATTTAAATTAAATTAAATTGAACACCAGCTATATATAACTCTGGCTACAAGCATGCAATGCTGTTTTGTAAAAACGGATAATTTTGTATCAGACTCCTCAAAATTATCGATATTTTTGCGAATGACTGAAATAATTGGTTTACTCAGTCCCGAATAAAGCCTCCGTCCATCATTATTAAAGGCTTAAGGCAGTACGATAACAACTATTGCTTAGGTAAGCCGACTGGCGGGGATTGGGCGGCGTTCAACATGTTCGGGGCATAGAGTGGTTATGCTACGAACTAGACTCGCCGAAAACAGTCGATCACGGTACGGCGTAACAGTCACTATATAAATAACTCCCTTTTGCCCGCGAATTCGTCCGCGTAGGTTTGGATATTTACACACTGATTTTAACGATTAATTTGGTCGTAGGAATGACATGTTTTTCGGGATAAAAACTATCCTATGCAACGATCTCTATGTACTACTAGATGGAGCGTTACAAACAATTGCTCTGTTCCATGCAAGTAGCCACAACTCTTTCACATTCACAATGAAACTTGTGCGTTACTACTCAGAACATTTAGTTATTTACTAAATATTGACGCTATTTACCCGGAGCGTCAATATTTAGTAATATTTAAATGTTCTTGATCCTATATCCTATTCCAGGACCTAACCTATATGTGTGCCAAGTTTCATCACGATTGGTTGAAGCGTGATTGATTGAGTAACAAACATCCAAACTTTCGCATTTATTCATTTTTAAATTCGTAATATTTTTTGATTGGAATGTCGGATTTTATTAATTCTAATCTACAGGTATTGAAAACAGTCTTGAGTATGAATAACATGGTCTGATTTTGGTCGACATTTCTATCAACTTTTAAAATGCAAAAAAGGATAGGACAATTCTGTGTTGTACCAGACATAAAACATAATATCCAGACCGGGACCAACTTGTACAAAGTTGTCTGTCCCTGGTAGGAACTGAACCCACTACCTCTGGAGCTTGAATGTAGCGACCAAGCTATACTACCTATATTTATCTGAAATGTCTTGGTTATTCATTGTCCAAAGGCAGGCTTGACGAATATCTAATCTGACGAAAAGAAAGGTTTTGGCGAACCAAGGACTTGACGAAACCAGGTTTTGACGAACCTCATCGCTTTCGCCAACGAGGCGGTCAAAAACGATCTTAGATGACTAGACGACGGCATCTTTAATACTCATATATATGATCTTAAGCGATAAGATTGCCTCAATTGAAAAAGAATTTGGTATGCCATCGTTTTATCGGCTACTAATTAATATGCATAATTTGCCTTCAGTGTTTGGTATACTTAGAAGGAGGTGGAGGTCACTGCACTGACTCCACGAAAACGGGAGTTTCATGTAATTCCCTCCGGGTCAGTCTACAGCCATCCCAACTTCTTGAATTAATTGAGTAGGGCTTCTGACTGTAGTCAGGCACAGCCATCTGTAATGTCCAAGTTGTATCTACATCGTTCGGATCGCAGTGTCCTGTTATGAAGTTATTTATTATGAAGATATTTCATTAAAATGTTTCTAAGTTTGCTATCATAGAGCGCTCCTCAGTACAGTCTCAGTACAGTCCTCTCTGCCTTTTCAGAGACTATCATGCTCAGTGTTTTGGTATAAAGTGCCTATTCTAGTTCATTAATAATTCAATGAAGGGATGACTTGCTCAAGACTGACAGGTAACGTAGGGTCGATAAGGAAGAATAATATATTCAGTTATCCTCAATCTAACCCTTATAGACACGTTAATGATTTAATATTTATCTATTATCTTATTTTAAGTTCGTGAATCTGGGACAGTACTTAATCTAAATGCGTGCGATTATACCTAGAAAATGGTGACTAAGAGTTTGCAGCAGCGTTCTCCTGTGTATATTAAAATCATTACTGTGATCACCAGTCTGCCTGCTAAGCGTGGTGATTATGGCAAATCCCATAATGGATAGCCCACCAAAAGTGTCATTCTATTGGGGAGGCTTATGTTCAGCAGTGGACGTATTTCGGATGATGACGAAGACGATTCATAAATGTAACTTGCATAATGGACAATAGTTCAAAGGAACAAGGTCCTGTTGCGCTCGTAGGGAGTTAAGAGTTCACGGTTAAGAAGATCTTGTTGAAATCAACACAGCAATACGAACATACATATGTACTCACGCCTTGGTCCCAGAGCGGTGGGCAGAGACAATGGATCGCCACTTTGCACAATCCTGACACACCTCACTCACATTCATCAACCTTTTCATGCATCTCCTTTTATTCTTCTGACTGCGGACCCCAGCCTTTTTGAGGACGTTACTAATTTAGTCCTTGAACATCCTCCAAGGACGACCTCTAGCTGTAGTTCCTTCTACATTCGCAATGTAAATCTCTTTTGTCACTCTTCTTTTACTCATACGCTCTAAATATCCAAACCAACGCAACATACTCGTACCCAATCAACAATTGTTTCATTATTTCAGTGTCACGTGATGACGTTACACGTTTGAGTATTCAGTGCAATGGCGTTTGGCGCTCTCCGTCTATTTTTCCTCCGTATTTGGTTGCACTAAAGCTCGAGAAGTCCAAACGAAGTACACAATACACATAGTATAGAAACCTCTCACAGCTATACCCACATACTAGTATAATATAGGGTATCAATCAGTGCCAGAGTAAGTGATTATTGGGCATTCTGGCTCACTTTCAAATGACGAATACAGATTGGACATTCAGGCTTACTTTTCACTCGCTCCACTCGTTCGCTCGCTGCGATCGCACAGTGAGCCAGAATGCCCAATCGATTTTGGTTGTTTGAAAGTGAACTAGAATGCACAAACGATTTTGGTGGTTTGAAAGTGAGCTAGAATGCCCAATCGATTTTCGCTGTTTGAAAGTGAGCTAGAATGCCCAATCGATTTTCGCTAATTGAAAGTGAGCCAGAATGCCCAATCGGTTTTCTTCGTTTGAAAGTGAGCCAGAATGCCCAATAATTATCTACGTGCCAGGTCTGTCTCGTTGTCAGATTGAAGATAAAGCAAGAACTAGCAACAGTTAGAGGCTAAATAGATTCTAAATAATCCGCCTATTTGGACCAACGGCTACAGTAACTGGTATCCATCCTCGAGAGGTTTCCGTTTCCGTTGCCTCATTTCCGGCGGAAATTTCCTTGGTTTCGCATTGAGAGGAATTGAATTTGTGTTTCAGTTCCCCTTAATAACCCACTTTAGTATAATGCCTACTACTAGCTTATTTTAAAGGTCTTATTACAAGAGATCGGAATTAGGTAGTCTCATTTATGTACTTGCAATGAAATGTTCATGGTACAATGGATATTCCGGGTTTTCTTCCGAGATTTATGTAAAAAATTGTTTTGTTACTCAATCACCCTTCAACCACTGGACGGATCGTGATAAAACTTGGCAGACAGTTTTTATCCCGAAAAAACATCCCATTCCTACGGGATATACATAATAATTTGTGATAATAAGTTGTCCACGAGGACGAAGTCGCAGGCAGCAGCTAGTAATCTATAATCCTTCTTCCGCTTACCAGTAAAGTAAAGTACATATTAATGTAGATTAAAAAATTAATATTAAAACCACGTGTTTATGCGCCTTAAAAGAATAAAATAACCCTCCGGGGTTCTTGATGTCCAAAGAGGCCATACACACAACACCACCACATATATGCTTACAGATGAACCCTAAAAACTCCAAGCTTTGCGACACTGGATTGCGCAAAGTGGCGATACATCGTATCTGCCTGCCCCTCTGGGACCAAGATGTGAGCACTATGTGTGTATATATAGTCAGGAAAACTAAAAAAAATTACTGATACTACTATACACATATTGTGTACGACGCGACATACACATAACCGACTTTCTATTCAATTGACACTCTAAATCCCAAAGGGATGAAACTAAGCTGGTATCCCATGATAACGAACCGAAACAGACTCCGCCAGCAAAAACTATTTTTACCGGAAAAAGTTTTAGTATCAAAATATACAGAGTGTAGCTAAATACGTCTAATGACCCGTTATGGGGTTGTTCGTCCTCACATTCTAACCCATGTTGTCCTACGTTTTGAAATTGTCACAATTTTCTTATATTTTTGATATATTTGTTGTGAAAATTGAAATAGTATCATTTCTAGTCTTCCAGTGAATGTCATATGAGGGACTCCAGATGATAGGCAGCAGTCAATCAAGTATCAATCAATCACACAATCAATCATTCAATCAATTATCAGTTTATCACCGGGGGTGGTCGTGGGAGTGGCATTGGGATGTGATCGGGATCGGATTGGAATTGAGAGTCTGAATGGAACTGGGATAGGGTGCGGGAGCGGATTCTGTAGTCCACGCGAGCGGAGCCTCGGGCATCGCTAGTAGGTATATAAAGAATTTAAAAAATCGAAAAGATAGTAAAAAGTCACATGAAAACAAACGCATTTGCGTATCGAAAACAAAATAAATAATAGAAGTGGACCGCCACGTTCACATGGTAATACAAACCTGTTTTTGCTGCTGGTGAACCTTTCATGTGCATGTTACCGAGCCGCAAATAGCGTTGGTTTTTAACTACTTATTGGTTTCTCACGGGTCCTCTATAACTGGTCACTTTAATAATTTGCTACAACCTGTAGAACGAGTGCTCAGATCCATGTATTTGTCATGGCGAGCACGTTCGCAATAAGTTCTGAGAGCGGGAACTGATTTAGAAAAAAGTTTTATGTTTCTACTGTTAGTTAGTACCTATAGTTTTTGTGACTACTACGAGTTGGTAGCTACTATTTACTGTGTTGGCGCGAAAATCGACTGAGCTCACGCTACGAAAACTTCAGTTTGGAGTAAGACTAGATAACAAAACTAAACTGTATGTTTTCAATACCTTTATGTATGTATGTAAACGCTTTATTGCACCAAAAATCACAACAACAATTATAAAATAGGAATTAAACTGTGTAGAAAGGCGGACTTATCTTACTTAGGCGTTTCAACGAGTGTAGGGACGCGAAGAGTTTGCGGCTAATCTCATTGTCCAAGAGTGACTTTGATCCATTATGATACCCAAGTTTTTGACGGTAGAGGAGAAAGGAATAACAGTTTACTTTTAACAGTAACCTTTACCTTTTATGATAAAGAAAAAAAAGTGTTCGTGTTCTTTGGGGAAAAAGTTTATTGCGTTCTAATTTATAGAGTTCTTTAATAATATAATATTGTGAAAACAAGGAAGGTCCTAGCTTCGTCATGGTCGCGTAAAATATGACGAACCAACAATTTATTTATTTACTTCGAGTACCGTCGACTCAGAAAATCGTACGTCAAAAATTTATTCAAATTGTGTGCGCTCTACAGAAGACACCATCTGTTTTAGTTAATAGTTTTTCATTACAATGTGCGAATTTCCAGTAAGGAATCTCTTCATAAAAACAAATCTAAAAATTCGTCAGTAATAACAGTATATAACACTTGTTATATCATCAAATGTATTTATTCGATGATATATTCTAGAATACTTGCAAATTCACTTCGAGGAATGCTATTGTTTAAAAATAGATATTTTCTGACAATGAGTCTATTGATAATTTGTTGAGATCAATGCAATTTGACAACTGCAGCAACTCAAATTTAATATACTCGTACCTGCTAGATAATTGCTCATCATGAATTACAAATCAACTCTTATTGAAAAACAATGAATTTATTCGCGTAAATTATTTAAAAAGTTGACAAACGGGTCGTCAGATGATTATGGTCGGTCAGAAAGTGTGGCATATGAAGCTAGAACCTACATACGACTGTCGTACTTAAGGTGATGAACCGCTTCTCAGGCCGACTTTACATTAAGCTCAATTTTCACAAGACGAGAACAAATGTTTGAGTTCTTGAAAAAAGTAACGCATCAAGTTAATTTACGATCCTATTTACTACAGTTAATTGAATCTCCAACTGTAAGTTCAGGGGTTGCGAACCTTTGGACGTTATTGTTTTAGAGCAGGGATCAGCAACCTTTTACTTACTTATATTAAATTATTTATTATTTATCAGCGAAGTTTTGCCACTATAACAAAACAAAGTCAAAGGTGTAAAAATACGTAACGATCTAAGTTGTTTTGATGCTATTTGCCTCACTGGCCTAATGGATTGGTAATTAGCATCCAGCGCCAGAGGCCCACATCCAGTGGGTTAGATTCCGATTAGGGACAGACAACTTTGCACAAGTTGATCTGGATGTAATATTTGTGAATTTTACAATCCTTTTCTGATTCTCATAGAGCGAAGAAAATTCTATCGCTTTATTTATAAGACTTGTTCCTATGTGTATAACAAAAAAAATACAGTCTGAAACAAAGTTAAAGTCAAAATCATTTATTGCACATGAGTACACATGGTATATGGTACACGTATTTTTTCCGTGGGTGTTAGCGCTGTGAAGAAGAAACGGCGTAAGAACTTCGAGCAACACAAATTTTAAATTCAAGTTTGTCTACAATATTAGATTGTGCGAAGCTGAAGCAACTTTAGTACCAGGCATCTTTGTCATTTACATAATTGACTGTCTTATAATAGACTTTCTTACAAAGCTGTTTTAATGTTATTTGTAGACTTTCTGTCCGTCGTATTTAAGATTTCTTCTGGTAGTTTATTCTAGAAGAATATACATTACGTGAACGATTTACTGATCTCAGTCTTAATAATGGTAAAACAAAGTTTATTTTTATTTTTATTTTTACTAGCTGTGCCAGCGGCTCCGCTCACGTGGACTACAGAATCCGCTGTCGTTCTTGCTCCCGCTCCCGCTCCCCCTCTCCCTCTCCCTCTCCCTCCCCCCTACTCCCTGCCCCTCCCCTCTCAATCCCACTTCCCCTACAGCTTCAAATGTCATTGTATGTTCTCACTTCTTTGTTGCATACTAATGCAATTTTAGTATGGGAGTTTTCGAAAATTTTAAATTCGCATAACTTTTGATTGACTGGACCGATTGCAATGAAATAAAGCCTATATATTACACCGAATTAAGCCTATGTTTCTGTGAAAAGTTCATCAAAATCGGTTCAGTAGTTTTTAAGTGATGCGTGCACAAACTCACAGATAAACAGACAAAAATTCCAAAAACGATTGAAACATGTTCTATTACTTATACTCAGTCACCCATTATTTTTTAATATCTTGTGTGCACAGATACGCGAAGTTTATGTTTTTATTTATTAGATATCATACGAGTAAGTTAACTGTTATCCACAGTGCATTATAATCTACAGTACTGGTTATAATTATTGGTTACCTACTTGATACTTTTGGTAACTAACTGGACACACTCACGTCACCAGCCTGAAAGAGTCCACTGCTGGACATAAGCCTCTCTCAAGGTGCGCCATTGTACCCGATCCTAGGTTTTTTCATCCAGTCACTGCCAGCCGCCTAGCACACTTAAATTTCAGTAACAATAGACATTCATAATCAGTGATTTTAGTAACTAAGTTCATGTAATTTTCAATTAAGCAGCAACGATCTCTGTGTACTACTAGATGGAGCATTCCAAACAATCGCTCTGTTCCACGCAAGTAGCCACAACTCTTTTACATTCATAATGAAACTTGTGCAGTTACTACGCAGAACATTTAATTATTACCAAATATTGACGCTACGGTTAAATAATGTCAATATTTAGTAAATAATTAAATGTTCTGAATAGTACTACACAAGTTTCAAAGTGAATGTGAAAGAGTTGTCGCTACTTGCGTCGAACAGAGCGATTGTTTGGAACGCTCCATCTACAATTCCCCACTTGCCTACTAAAAGACGTTCAGGTAGCCCCTTTGAACCCGGAAATATACCACCACTGTACATATTTTATGTTATACCCATTAAAAGTGGACAAAGCAAGATTAAATTCCCTACTGGACCCCTGCGACTACTTAACCCTTATAAGTTACACTCAAGATTCGAACATACCGCGATAAGTACCTACTCTGAGAAAAAAATAAGTAGCCCTCCTACTTACGTAAGGATAAAAATATACCACTATTACATAAGTAGCTGCTCCCATTATAAATGGTGTCACCTACAACTGATTCAGTAGCAAGCCACATTACAAAGTAACCAAAAGTAACCAAGTAAGTTTCTCAGTGTACGCTTACGCGCCGCCCCGGCGTAATTCTTGTCCCGTACGCCAACGAGGAATAACAACGCAAAGTCAAACGGCTTAGACACATTTTTGCGTGTATTGTCACTTTTACCACTACAAAATAACTCCAACTATCGGCTAAGAAAAATCAGCTACTAAGTATATACAACAGAGTTTATATGAAAATTAAATAATCAGTACCTGTAGTAAGCTGATAGTTTAAATCTTGTACCCTTGGCAGAGGGGAACGTCTAAACGTACGGTAAATCCCCTTCGACGTTACTCTATGCCCCCATCTATCCAGGGGAAGCCCGCTGCAATAGTTTCCGACGCCTGATATTCCCGGGAATAGACGACAGGCCGGAATTCCGCAATCCCAGGCGTTTTCCCACAGCTGCCACAACTCGTACAGCCGGCGACAAAAGTAACTGAACTTCTGAGACAAAGCAGTCTAGGTAGATTGAAATACTGGAAAAATATGTATTATATTTTACGAAAACAAACGAGAAGAAATATACATGACCATGAAAAGGACACAGAAGTCTTTGAAACATAATATGAAAACGCTTTTACGTATCTGAGCTAAAGCAGAGAATACCAGATATTACTACGGAAAGAAGCGAGACTCATTTCCACCCGACAGCTTATCGTCGCCCACAAAACAGAGCATGGTTGGCAGTACGCATTACTCGGCTGACGCTTTCAGTGAGAAAGAGAAGCACTTATGTTGTTGACGTACAACGTTGTCCCTCTCCCGATTGTAATGCTACACTGAGAAAAGAATAAGTAGCGCTCCTACTTATGAAAAAAATATACCACTATTACACAAGTAGCCGCCCCCATTATAAATGGTGTTGCCTACAACTCATTCAGTAGTCGGCCACAGCATAAGTAACCACACTACTTAATAATGTGGTCGGCTACAGAATGAGTTGTAGGCAACACCATTTATAATGGGGGCGGCTACTTACGTACTAGTGGTATTTTTTATCCTTATATAAGTAGGAGCGCTACTTAATTTTTTCTCTTACGCACACACACAAACGTGTATGGACAGGCTAGTGCGCCTGTAATGGTAGTATAGATAATTAAATCTGTTCGCTTGTTTGGAGTGTCGGAGTTGTAACTGAAGACTGCAAAGATTTATGTGGTAATACAAACTTGTCTTTGTTACTAATGCTTTTTTCTGTGCATGTTTATTTCGTCTCTGCGACGCAAATAGAGTTTCTTTTTGTATTATTTTATTTTTTCTGTATTACGCGGTTATATTTGTATGCAGTAACATATTATGTTACAGTTGCAGTCACCTCATTCGTTACAAAAGTTTAAACCTCTTTTGCCTACCGTACGAAAGTCGAACTTTCAAGTGTTCACAGCAAATTAATATATGAATAATTGCAAAAGTTTAGTGGCCATGTAACTAGAGTTAAACCTCAGTTGATCGTATAAATAAATTAATCTAATCTATCTTTATACAATTTATTTTGGACCTCCATAATTTTATTTGTAATCCTAATAAATTATTTCATAATAAAAAAATTACATGTATAATTTAAGCATTTCCATTTTATTTTATTTTGTTACGGTATTCATAGACTCATCATCAGGTTATTTTTGTCTCCAATGCAGGAGCATAACCCTCTCTCATCTGCTGGAGACAGACGGAGGTTTTGGCCTACACTCCCCGCGCTGGCCAGACTCACTTAAGTATAATAATCAATATGAAATCTGAATCTAAAATATTAGACGTTTTAACTGTAAGCTTCAATTCTGTAATAAAAACAACAACAAAACAAGTTTTTAACAAGTTAGAAGGACATGGTTGGGGCAGTTTGTCCCCCGAATTATAAAAAGAAAAGTTCATCACTTAAGCCCGAATACAGTTTTATTATTCAAATGGAAAACTAATAAAATTATAACTCGCAAAGAACTTTTGTGTGAACATTGTTAGTATCAATACTTCTTCATCAAGAACAGCCAAACACAGTCGCGACGTGAGTTTTACTTTAAATTGAATGTTTCAATGGTAAAGTTTGGAAATTGGAAAAACCGCTAAAGGTAGACAAACTTACGCGTTGAAAGGACGTCTGGAATCAGTTTACTTGCTAGCTTTATTTTGTGGCTAGGACTTTAGGGAACGTCCCCATATTACGTGACTGGTTTGGAGGAGGGGGGTTCTCAAACTACCATGCTTGGTTACAGAGGGGGGTTTATGTTAGGTCTTCATGACGTAGTTTTCGCAGGAACTGTACTTTTTAATGACAACAAGGACGCGTCGCTCAAATCATTTGTATATAACATTTCCCTCCAAGTCCATTTTAAAACCTATCAAATTCAGGCAAGTAAATTTCGGACTAAATTACCGCATATATAAAACACTACATGAAAACAGAAGGGGAATGGGGGTGGGGGACAAGACCCCCCCCCCCCCCGTTCTTGACATATAGGTACTAGACAAGGTCATAAGTGTATGTTGGTAAATTTTATAAGAAAACTTAATTACATAGATATTGGGCCTGATTCTGAAGTCACAAGGTTAAAATTTGACAGCATTAAAACAGTTGCTATCCTTGTCACACAGTATTATGAAGATAAAGACGAAACTAATTTTAGTGCTGTAAAATTTTAAATGTGTGCCTTTGGAATTGGGCCCATTAGGCCCGATTCTGAAGACACACAATTAAAATTTGACATCGCTAAAATTGGTTTCGTCTTTATCTTCATAATACTGTGTGACAAGGATAGCAACAGTTTTAGTGCTGTCAAATTTTTACGTTGTGCCTTCAGCATCGAGCCCATTGAACTCTTAGCTCAATAATACTCTCTCTTTATTCTGGCGAATACAAGAACAAACTAAATAATCAGTCGAGAAAATTGAGAGAGGTAGAGATTGGTACGAGATGAATCCAGTGAGAAGGCAGCCAATTACGACTTTTGCTGCAGTTTGTACGAGAACATCTCTGCTTACAGTTTTAATGAGTTTGGGAAAAATAGTCGCAGAGTGGTAGTGGATTATTATCAACATTATTCTTGTTATAATTCTAACTTTATTTGTATACACTGAAGGTTGGAATACAAACGAGCTACTTTGTACTACGGTGGTTGACTGACTGGTGGTATATTTAATCAAAGATGATATATACATTTAATTAAATATTCTTTTTCATAAACTTTTGTGGGTTACGGTAATGACGGCGGCTTAAACGCTTGAATATTAACCCTCATGGTTACCATAGAGTCTAATAAATAAAAATTTAAAATACGCATGTACTAAAAAATATAAGCAAAAAAATATATTTGGAGAATGAAGAATAAGTAATAGTGTACATTAAGATCAGTTTTGGTATCTTTTGTCTGTTTGTCTATTTGTTTGTGCACGTATCACGTAAACCCTAGGTACTAAACCAATTCTGATAGAATGTCCAAAAAAACATAAAGCTTAATTTGTAGTAACAATCGGCTTATTCAATCAAAAGTAATTGGAGTTTTTAGTTTTCTAAAACTCACATACATTACAAGTATATGCTCGGCGGAATTCAGATTGCGATGACTTAGGACTACATTTGGAGCGAGGGTAAGAGGGAAGAAGCGGAGAGGGGTATGGAGTATACGGGAACGGGGAGGGGTAAGAGGGGAAACAATAATTCGGCAGTCTACAGACACATTGTACTTAATAATACTCATACTTAACTAGCTAGCTTCTTACGAGTGTCAAGTATATATAAATATCCGTAACCCAATTAGGATTTACACTGTTTTATCGCCTCTCCTCGAACGTTCTATGAAAGGAAGCCTTTTTGTGAAGGTTGCTGAAAGGTCCCCAAATTTTAAAGGCGGGGCCCAATAAATTTAAAAGCGCCTCGCCCTAAAAGGCCTTTATTAGCCAAACAAAGCCAGATGGCGTTGCGCTAAGAATTTATGGCAAGTAAAGTAGGTATCGGGAATTGAGTTTACACACCTAGCCACTTAATCCATGATGATAACGTTGAAATTGGAGTACGCTTGCCTTGTCCACATCAAAGCACGAGTCGTGACACCTGTCGCTCGATGATTTGAGACACTTTCGTCATATCGTATCGTCAGAAAACAAATATTAGTTTTTCACCTTTTTCAAAGTTTCTAGCTGTTAACTAGGACTAACTGTTAACGCCATCTGTATACACTTCACATACGTGAAGTCAATTACTTTCAAATATTTTACTACATTATTGGTGTGCGTCTATCTATCTCATTCCAACCTATCCTAAGAAAACAAGACACGAGATCGCGACCGCAGTTAAGTATCTGCGACGTTTTAGACCAGGGATTCCCAAACTGTTGTCTATAATTGTCTTAATTCTAGCGTAAAAAACGCTGAAATGAAAATTCTCTAAGCACCTTATCCGCTCTTTTCGCAAAACATCACGAACTTGTCGTTTAAGCCTCTGAAGTAGCTTCAGTTTCAAATTGTATTCGTCTCTCCACATTGTTACATGCGGATTACGAAAGAAAGAAAGAAAGAAAGAAATCATTTATTTGCTCTTAAATTGGTACAAATGCCAGATGTTAAAATTAGCCTAAAGTAACACCAATTTAGCCATTATCAATAGCATGCAAATTTATACAATTAAATTATTCATAACAATAAACATTAACAACACTGAAATGTCAAAGTTTAAAAAGTACAGTCAAAATAAATAATTTAAGTATTGCCAAACGTCATCCAACCCTATGCTCCAAGAATTCTTTTACAGAGTAAAATGTGTGAACCAAAAGCCAAATATTAAGAGATATTTGGAATCTGTTATATGGTAAATCCTTTATATGGGCAGGTATTTTATTATAAATCGACAAGCACATACACCGACAATTTTTCTGATAACGAGCGGTCTTTGGGACAAGATCAAGAGCTAACCTGTTTGGGTTCCTGGTATTTTTGGGGAATACATCTTTTGCTGTATTAAATAAGTATAAGTGCTTCTTTACAAATTTCGCCACCTCAAACACACATAGAAAAGTCTTTGATAATTTAAGCCACGGATTCACAAACTATTTTGGGCTAGAGACCCTTTTTCCAAAATGAACTGATACCTCAGACCCCCATTGCCAAATTACTTTAATAATCTCAAGTTTTTTTCCTATTGATACAAAGTACAACAATGATACTTCCTACTAAAATATTAGTCACTAGCTGTTCCCCGCGACTTCGTCCGCGTGGACGACTTAAAATAACAAATTATTATGTTTTCCCGTAGGAACAGGCTATTTTTTCGGGATAAAAACTATCCTATGTCCTATTCCAGGACCTAACCTATATGTGTACCAAGTTTCATCACGACCCGTCCAGTGGTTGAAGCGTGAAAGAGTAACAAACATCAATCCATACTTACAAACTTTCGCATTTATAATATTAGTAGGATTCGCATAACAAGTTGGTACACGTAACACAACTTATACAGTATCTTGAAAGTTTCAAATAAGAACTTGTGTTAATTAACAGGGGTTGAATTTTAGACCTCGTCGACCCCCCAAGATCAGTTTACGTTTAAGTCGACCCCTAGGGGTCGGTATCGGTCACTTTGGGAATCCCTGCTTTAGACCAATCAAAAACACTTACAAAGGAACCGTCAAAGCTCAAGGAATTTTCAAGTAAGTCTTGTCTTTTACCCTATTTTCAATTTCAGTTCTCTTATTTACGCAGCACTAGCTGCATGATGACCTACTTCATGAACGGTGTGTCCGTAATCAAGTATCGTCAACTAAGTTAGTACTCAAGTCTTCCGGTAAAGTTTCAGCCTTAGTTCTCAAGGCTCCAGTCAAGTTTGTCGGTGGCAGGACTTTAGTGCGTCTGAAGTGTGTACCGCCCTTTTATTTATTTACTTATTTATTTATTTTATTTTAAGAAAACTTACAGCTATTATAACTAAGTACATTACACATATAGCAAAAGAGAGCCAATTAAAAGTTTCTACTTCTAGAAATAAATTAAATAATAATTAACATTCATAATAAACTAATGGTTCAAATATATTAGAAAAAATAATACATACATACACAATACAAGCAGCAAACTACAACTGAAATCAACACTAATAAAGACAAATTGATTAAAATAAATACTTAATATGAATACAACAAAGGAATATTTCTTAATACTAGCTCTATGGAAGAATTTAGCACTTAGAATTTGTTTCAATCTAGGAATGCTCATCCAGAATAAATCTAAGTCATTCTGCCACACTGCATTATTGACAGTCGCACATGCTCGCCACATGAGAGAGTTCTGCCTGTAATTGGTTGCTGCGTTATCTAGAGAAAAGTCGGAATAGAGATTGGTCGACGGGATCGCGACGGAACATACAGGTCCAGGTCCTTGAGTACCTGTTATTACCGCCAAACAGCAATGCATGAACTGTATTCCGGTGTGAAAGGTAAAAATGCACGAGGCATTTCAACCAAGAATTGGGCCGCACTAGTTGGACTAACCCATGAAGGAAAAAATTTGCGCCCCATAGCCCATAGGGCTGGCGCCACGACAAAAAAGTTGTCACTTTTATATACTAACCCCTTTGTTACTATCAAGTGCGTGTAACTACCATGGAACGGACCTGTATGTTCGTCTCTACACGTTTTTTTGTTTTATACATATATTTTTAATTATTTATGGAGGGCCTTACAAAATCTTGTAATGAGGTTTACAGTACTACGTAGTGCTTACACGTTGGCAGAGATAACGATCACCACTCCTTTCTCCCTAGCTTCGATTTTAGCGATGTATAATCATAATGGCGATGCCTGAAAAGCAGCGTTTCGCTGAGGCATCGACCAATTCATCTGACTATGTACTACTTACAAATACTTAATTGTTGAACTGAATTATGTCGTTGAATAAATTCTCTTTTATTTTTATTTATTTTTATAACTACCTGCCAATTTGAAAAACTATTAACAATCCACAAATCTTTAAAAGCACTTTACGTTTCTATATTGTGTTCTTGATTCTACGTGTGTATATGTCGTACAAGGCGACTAAGGGAATACATTATAAAACATCAATCAGGCCTCCCCAACCCGTCTGGCCAGCGCGGGGAGTGTAGGCCAAATCCTCCGTCTGGCTCCAGCAGATGAGAGAGGGTTGTGCTACTGCAGTGGAGACAAAAATAACCTGATGATGATGATTGTGTTCAAAGTAGACAAAAGCTCAAATTTCAATATCTTGGACCTACTCCTGTGAGACAGTAAAATAAAGTCGTCAATTCCGTCTTGCAACAAACACTTGTATCGATACATAATCATGTTGCAGAATTGCAGACAAACATACGGCGATATTGGGAAACTGCGTCGATGTAGACTAGCCGTTACAGGACTTGACTGTGCCATGTCATAAGGCAGTTTCTATGCAAACGGCTCTTACTTTTATCCCCTGTCTTTGATTGCTAAGAGTGGATTATAATTCTATGATAATATAATGCGATGAAACTCCAGCGAAAGGAAAGCTGAATTGGAAAGGCGAGAGGGATCAGTTTCATTACTAGCTTCCCGTCCCGGTTTTGCACATGGGCTGGTCATAATCATCAGGTTAGCCCTTGGACTTAGGCCTTCCCCAATGAACGCCACCACACCCGGTCCTGCACCCTCCGCATTCAGCCGCTTCCGGCCACCTTCGTCAGGGCGTCGGTCCATCTGGCCGCGGGCGTCCCACCCTGGCGTGCCACTCCAGAACTCCAGAACAACAACTATGAAAAGCACCAGACTATTCAGCAGTTTGTGAGATGTATATATATACAGACACACAGCCGGGCAACTATGTATTGATTCATAAGAACCTTTTTTTTCTTCAGAATATTAGCTACTTATCACTGTACCAAGTTTTGTTAACGTCGATTTAAGATTTAATTTTATGGCGTCCCTCTTGTCCTTGTCATGTCCTAGAGCCGGCCCTTTCTCCTAATAAATCCTTAACGATCAACGTCACAAGTTTTCATAGCACCCGGTATCACGAGATCCCCAAATCGGCTGTATTGATTTGTTATCAAGTGACATGATACGCTGTTAAGACATTTAGTTCAATATCTTCAATCTCAGACCAACTTTTGCCTATCATCATCAGGTTATTTTTGTCTTCACTGCAGGAGCACAAGCCTCTCTCATCTGCCGGAGACAGACGGAGGATTTGGCCTACACTCCCCGCGCTGGCCAGACGGGTTGGGGAGGCCTGGTTGATGTTTTATAATGTATTTATTCCCTTAGTAGCCTTGTACGACATCCACGGGAAGAGTTGGAGTGGTCCTATTCTACTCTACCGGAAACCACACGGCTTTTGCCTATCAATTTATCAAAATGGAAATGGCCTCTAATTCTCAGATTCTTGTCGGAATTTATATGATGCTTGTTATGTTTACCGGACACTTTTTATCACGGAAACCTGACTGGGTCCTAAGGGAAAACGTTATGTTATATATAATAGACGAATATTATAATGACGAAAGTGGAATCTGTCAAAAGTGGAATACTTTTAAGTCCACAATCGCCATCCATATTCACAAGTTTACAAAGATAAAGTGGAATCTGTCGAAAGCAGAAAAATATTTTTGTACACATCCCATAAATTTAATGTTGTTTATTTAAGGTGGGCTGGACGAGATCTCTTTTAGAGATAAGATCGCCTTTGTACACAAAATTTGCAACTGTATTTAGTTTTAAAATTTGTGAAATAAAGAATATATAATTAATTTTGATGTTTTTTACGAAAGTGGAATCTGACGAATTTGACTTTACCTCGAATGTGAATCTACAATCTAGAGTTAGATATTTCACTTTTCAGTAAAAATAAAAAGCAATGTGTAATTTTTGTTATTTTTTTATAGGCATTTCTGTGTTTCGCGCCTACGTTATCGTAAACGCTTAAGCGTGCCCGGAAATTACATCATAAAGTATTCATTACCTGGAAACTGAATATTGGATTCGTTTATGGCGGCCATTTTGTTTATGAAAAGTCCTAATTAACTAAGTATTAAGAAAAATATTACAGCTACAGAAATTGTTTATGAGTTCTGTCAAAACGAATATTACCATAATGAAGCTAGAAAATATATATAAGCTAAGCTTACTAATTTGGTTGTCCGTGTCGTGTGTCTGTCCTAAGGATAGCTCAGAAACTACTCAACCGATTGAGTTTTAACAGTAATTGATATAGGTAACAGATAATAACAGGGTTTGATGGAAATATTACTAAAATTTCGAAAGAATATATTATTTTATATAAGTAAATTTTATTTATTCATCATCAGCTGAAATACGTCTTGTCCGGAAATACTAATTTCCATTCCTTGGCAGTTCGCATTATGAAAGAGGAAGAAAACGCTTCATGCGAGAGCCTACCCCTCAGGGACCAAGGCGTGAGCATTATGTATGTGCATTTAAATAAATAAATACATTAATTTTTATGTCTGTTTGTTCCAGAAAACAACCCGCAGTTGGATCGAGAGCACGTTCCAGAAAAGGGAGTGCAAATACTTCGTTCCAAGTGCCAAAGACGAACACGTGTAAGTACTTGCCTATATAATACCTTACCTTTATAATACCACAGGCTTTTCGGTAAAGGAAAACATCGTAAGGCAACCTGCATATGCCAAAGAAGAATTTCTAAGGCGTATGTGAAGTCCACCAAATCGGTTTGGGGCACCGTCGGTGGTCAGGGGTTTGGCACAAAAGATCCTGAAGGGTCGAAGTGTCGCCAGGTCTTCCTGGCCCCTTAAGAAGATAATACTTACCTATTCGTTTCTTAACCAGAAGGGGTTTAAGAAAAATGTCGAAGTTCGAATGTATATTTACGACTAGCTGTGCCCGCGGCTCACTCGATTATCTTGAAATTATGCAAATAAATAATATTACCTACATATACATACACTTGTCTAACTGTAAACTATGACTTTCTCCTGTTCTATGGAAATTAAACGAGGATTGGATAATTTACAAATATTGAACATACAAAACGAGACCAACTTGTACAAATTGTCTATCCCCAGTGGGAACCGAACCCACGATCTCGCTAACTAAGCGACAACAATCGTAGTTAGATGCCAAACGTTTATCAAAATATGTCAAATGACCCGTAAGGCCTTTTGCACATTATAAGACACGAGACACCAGACAAAAAAAAATTCTTTGCGAGTGTCTGATCCGACATAAGAAAAAATTTCTTGCAATGTGTGTTGTATCATATAACAACCAATGCGACTGGATTTATTATAAGACATTTCTCAAAAGACACAAGAAATTTTCTTATAATGTGCAAAAGGCCTAAGAGGGTACAGAATGGCTTTATAATTATCAGAAATGCTTACTGCGTAGGCTCGCAGGACCAAGATAAAGATGCTATTATACGAACTAGAGGTTATATGGCAAATACCGTTTAAGGGTTTAAAGCTGCAGATACGCTCATTAGTGCTACTGATTACAGCGCGTGCCAGTAATAAGCATGCTTATTTTGAGCATGCGACTAAATCGCAAGCCGGTTGATTTTTAAGCATGCTACTTGAGGTGCGGGTGGAAGGGGGTGTTAGTCGCACGTGTGAACGTGCTTGCTTATTAGCGTGCTAGTTCTGAATAGATTTGTTGAGTTCATTTTGCAAGAAACTGTCATCAATAGAACGTTGTTGATCACTTGGTTCATTTATAGGAGTATAATTTTCAACTTCGTATTCATTCATTTTAACGTAAAATTCTGAATATATGTTTTTGATACGCATGGTCATTATAAGTATCACAGTAAATGTGAACTCGCCATGAGCATGCGACTAATGATCATGTGTAGACCCTAAAAAGATTTCCTCTTTCAACGGATTACCAGATCAAAGTAAACTGAAAGACCGATTGGGCCGATAGGGATGGGAAGTTAGGGATGAGACAAGTATTAGCTATATAGTTCGGATAGCCTGCCATAAAATGTCAAAAGGCCATGGCCTGCCTAGTCCCTCCACCTGCCATGGCCTTTCGACATCAAGGTCATATAGGCCGAATCATCAGCAATATAGTATTATCCTAAATAATTTCTTTTTTCTACAGTTGCTGGTGCGGACTCAGTAAAACAGCGCATGGGTCCAGCGTCACCGTCGCCGCTGCCGGCGAGGCGTGGGTTCCAGCGCGGCATACGCAGTCGGCACCTACTGATGCGTACGGCACTGTTGAATTCCAGGGGGGGCCACATCCGACCAAAGCTCAGGTAAGATTTCTCTCTAGCTGAATGAAGTGGCAACCGGGTTTACAGCCCAGATGATGGTAAGTAGCTACTGTCACCCAATAGACTCAAGCCTAAAGACCAAAAGTTCATTGCCACGTTGAGGATTAGGTTACAATGCCTCATCATAATCATCATATCAGCACTTTGACCACCTCCTTGGCTTTGTGGCTGTCATTGGACTCGAGAGCAAATTGTACAAGCTGATCCCGGTCTGGATGTTATATTTGTGAATTGTCCAATCATTGTTTAATTCCCAAAACACAATCCTAATTTGGGATTAGATAAGTGTAGGTATTTATACGTGTATATTTATCCACTGCTGGATATGGCCTATGCCTTCCCCAATGAACGGCACCACACCCGGTCGTCTGCTCTCCGCATCCAGCCGCTTCCGGCCTTCTTCAGGTCGTCGGTAGGCTATAATTCCTCATGCTCAATGCTCAATTACTCTTCGAACCGGAACACAGAACGCATTTGACGGCAGATACCTATACAGAGTTCTGGAGTTCAGACCACGGATTAGCACGCGCAGGGTGGGACGCCCCGCCCCCAGATGGACCGATGACCTGAAGAAGGTGCCCGGAAGCGGCTGGATGCGGAAGGTGGAGGACCGGGTATAGTGGCGTTCATTGGGTAAGGCCTATGTCCAGCAGTGGGTGGCTAAGGGTTGACATGATGATGATGATGATCTATACAGAGAGGTATCGAAATAAAGGACCGTCGGAGGAACGTGACAGTTATCTATCAGGGCTTTGCAATACATACGTTCGATGGTCCCTCCTACATAAGCGCACCTCATTCCCCGAAACCCTAAACTCGATTGTAGGTAAAAGTGTGGTGACCACCCAGTCTGCCACTAGAGTCCTAGCACCGAGTGATAGTAAGTTTGTAGTATATGTGAAATCGTTAAAATATGGGTAAAAACCTACCATACATACAAAACATTATGTTCTATGAACTTAAGTATAATGGTGACAGCCAGGGCACGTCATTGTGCTAAGACTACGTCGTCATAGGTTTCGGAACGGAAATAAATATTCATATGCTGCGTATTCCTGCAACGGTGACAAACAAAATATATGAAAAATTATGTACCAATTGCCCCTTCAGCTACTTTTTCCCTCTATCAGAAGTTGTAGCTTTTCATATCTTTCCTGACTAAAAACATGTCCAAGATATCCACTTCTTGACGGTTTGCAAAGTTCGCGCGACAGCTTAAACAAACCCTCTTTTCTCTTTCAGTACGTCCGTCTCTCCCACGACACTCGCCCGGAGCTTATAGTCCAGCTGCTGACCAGGGAATGGGCCCTCGACCGGCCTAAGCTGCTCATCACCATCCAAGGAGGCAAGGCCAACTTCGACCTCCAGCCTAAGCTGAAGAAAGTTCTCAGAAAAGGACTACTTAAAGCTGCGAAGACCACCGGAGCATGGATTTTTACTGGAGGAACGAATACAGGTACCTAATGTTTTGTACAACAACAGATTGTCCATTGCTGGACGAAGACTCTCACAAAAGAATTGAATATTTATGTCCTAAAGTAAAGCGTACTATTAGGATCGACACTCTGACAAGGTCAGGCGACAGGAATCGATGAGATGTGTGTAGATGAATTTGTCAGACGACAATATCGGTCGGCATTTGTCCCCATGGTTTTGTCGTTCTACAAAGTCGCTCAACATCTTCTGACGTTGCTTTATTGACATAATAATTTATGTTTATGTATTCTTCTTCTCTGTCGTTCCCTCACTGCTGAGGATCGCGGCCGTATAAAATACGTCACCCACGCATAGCGGTCATTGGCCAACCGCACTGCTTCATATAGGGATCCATCAGCCACCCCCTCACCGGGTTCGAACACTTCGTCGGAGCTCGTCCTCTGACACGCCTGCTCTCCACTTGTCCCAGGATGATGAGCTACTCCAGGTCATACTTGGGAGACCGCAAAATATGACCGAAGAAGCTTAGAGTATTTTCATTGCAGATAGTGGAGAGCCGTTTCGTTATATTGATTATGACTTATTATGTGACGAGGCAAGCAAGATAGATTCAACAGTTTCTCTACTACCCCGTCCTCTTTCCCAGGTGTGACCCGCCAAGTAGGCGATGCCTTGCAGTTGGAGAGGTCACAAAGGGCTGGTCGGGTGGTCAGCATCGGCATCGCGCCCTGGGGCATAGTGGAGGGCGCCCACGAGCTCATCGGAAAGGGTCGGGATGTACCTTACCATGCCATGGCATCACCAAGGTAAGACTTAGTCATTATTACTCAGGCTATGTGTGCATCTAATAGATTATCCGAATATTCAGAGCGTGCATGCGAACCGATTGCGATTAAATAAAGAAAATGTTACTCCAAGTTAAGCCCCATGTTTCTGTGAAAAGTCAATTAAAATCGGTTCAGTAGTATTTACGTGATGCGTGCACAAACTAACAGACAAAAATGATCGAAATGTGTTCTATTCCTTATCCTTAGACGTTACGCTTACGTTTTTGTTTACTAGATCCGTGGTGCAAGACATTGTATGATCGAGAATCGAACTCGGACTCGCAATATAGGGGATGGTTGACATTTTTTATGTTATTGAGGTTTTTTCGGAAATGACGGAAATGAATCCTATTATATTGATAATTGTACGGTCGTGAGGGAACGACAGAGAAGAAGTATTTTATACCAGTCAGAGTGTATTTCGTATAAATGTATGAAAGCTACGACGTCCTGGTTATAGTTGCAATGCATCAGAGACCGCTTACCACCAGTCATGATTGTAGTAATCATCATCATCATCATCATCAGGTTATTTTTGTCTCCACTGCAGAAGCATAACCCTCTCTCATCTGCTGGAGACAGACTGAGGATTTAGCCTACACTCCCCGCGCTGGCCAGACGGGTTGGGGAGGCCTGATTGATGTTTTATAATGTATTCCCTTAGTCGCCTTGTACGACATCCATGGGAAGAGTTGGAGTGGTCCTATTCTACTCTATCGGAAACCACACGGCAGATTGTAGTAATATTGTGCAACTAAAACAAATCCTAACTATTATCATTATCAAGTTTATTAACAAACTAGCTGTGCCCGCGGCTCCGCTCGCGTGGACTACAGGATCCGCTCCCATTCCCACTTCCGCTCCCTTTCCCACTTCCACTCAGACTTCAAATCCAGGTCCAGGTCCAGGTCCAGGTCCAGATCCAGGTCCAGGTCCAGGTCCAGGTCCAGGTCCAGGCCAGGTCCAGGTCCAGGTCCAGGTCCAGGTCCAGGTCCAGGTCCAGGTCCAGGTCCAGGTCCAGGTCCAGGTCCAGGTGCAGGTGCAGGTCCAGGTCCAGGTCCAGGTCCAGGTGCAGGTCAAGGTCCAGGTCCAGGTTGAGGTCCAGGTCCAGGTCCTGGTCCGGGTCCAGGTCCGGGTCCGGGTCCGGGTCCGGGTCCGGGTCCGGGTCCGGGTCCGGGTCCCGATCCATATCCAGATCCAGATCCAGCTCCAGATCCACCTTCAGAACCAGCTCCAGATCCAGATCCAGCTCCAGATCCAGCTCCAGATTTTTCATCGTAATCGACTAACTCAATCAAAAGTTATGCGAATTTATAGTTTTCAAAATCTCACATTACATTGGTACGATACCCGCTCCCGCTACCGCTCACGAATTCAATCGAGCATTTACACCCTACACTCCTCGCAGTGTATGCGAGAACTATAAATTCGCATAACTTTTGATTGACTGCACCGATTGCAATGAAATAAAGCCTATATGTTACACCAAGTTAAACCCCATGTTTCTATGAAAAGTCCATCAAAGTCCAAACAGTAGTTTTTAAGTGATGCGTGCACAAACTCACAGACAAACAGACAAACAGACAAACAGATAAACAGACAAACAGACAAACAGACAAACAGACAAAAATTTCAAAAATGATCGAAATGTGTTCTGTGGCTTATCCTTAGACCCCCCAATTATTTTTTTTGCAAATATCTTCAATGTACAGACACGCGAAGTCTACGATTTTATTTATTAGATAAGGTCTGGTCTTGATTTGACAATGCCACTTTCATCATCATCTTCATCATCAGGTTATTTTTGTCTCCACTGCAGGAGCACAACCCTCTCTCATCTGCCGGAGGCAGACGGAGGATTTGGCCTACATTCCCCGCGCTGGCCAGACGGGTTGGGGAGGCCAGACTGATGTTTTATAGACCACTGCCACTTTACCGCAGCTTAATTTTATTATGTAGAAACTGGTAGCTCTTTGCCATGTATTTCCAAAATAATTTTAATGCCAGCCATGTGTAAAATAAATAGAAAATCAAATAGTGTAAATGTAAACAGAATAATTGTCGACTTAGCCTAGAGTTCTCAATGTCATAAAAGGCAGAAATAAATGAGTATGAGTTTTTTTTATGTAAAAATTACACAACGGTGTTGAATAAAGACAATCGAAATATATAGGAAACATTTTACTATTGTCTGTTATTTGCAATCAGTACACACAATACCTTTTATTTAATTTGTGAAAAAACATCATTAAAACTAAAGTCGATAAAAAAATGTCTTTAAATAAAAAATTAAAAAACTTTGATGTACCGCCAGTCTACTTGGCATCACTGCAAGGACTCCAGGACAGATAGGTTAAGATTTGCACATTAATCTGTTTTAATAATATTATATTGGCAAATATTAATTCATGATTAAAAAAATAAGACTTAAAAAGAAAAAAACAGTTTATTAACGCTGTTACACAATTAATTCTTTAACAAAAAAAAACAACGTCAATGGGCAATCCTCAGCTTTATTTTTGCGTTAGCTTTCAGGTGGAATCACATTTGATTTTCCTTGTCACTTAACCTACCTAAATGTCAAACTCTCCACTCTGATATATGAAAAAGACTACAGTGTAATCTATCTAAAACATTACATGGGGTCCTGTTTAAATGGATCTGGGGTTGAGATCGAAGTTGAAGGGTTCAACCCGTTCAGCTGAGCTTGGAAGAGGACGTCATTGATCAGTTTTTCAGCTAAGATCCTCATATTTGACGGCAGATTCCTTAGTTTTGCTGCCACGTTTATACCTAAAAGAAAATTAAATAATGTTACATTTTAGTAAAACTTGGTATAGAAATATATTATATCCTGAATTAACCCATAGTATAGTTTTAATTTCAAACTGCTAGTTTTTAAGGATAGCACATCGTCGGGAGTTAATGCAATAGGTCGTATGCCAAAAAAACTGTTTTGAGTTAACAATGCCATTCAAATCAAAACGGTCCTATGCAGGTATCAGCAAAATCTCACAAGTCACAAGCTTATGTTAAAGACCGTACATCATCAGCCGATCAAATCAAATATATTTATTTCGTTCACAATTTATCCTTAAGCTATAATACAGTGGAGGCCACCTATTGAGTATTTTGCAAAATACTTGTATGGTTCAATGTCCCTTCATATTCATGTCAAATTCCATAAAAATCATTAAACCGTTTTCAAGAAACATAAATCAGAACATTATTCAAATATATTCTGTCTCCTGAAAACTAGCATTTTCCAAGTTAGATCTTTTTCGCTGGAGGCACAGATAAGTAATTCAAATAGGATTGAGCACTGGTATTTTCAACTCGTGCAAGCATGAAAATGATTTTGACTTCAATATCAGGATTTTAAAATTTATAAGAGGCATGCATGGATATTAGATATTACGTAGTATAACCACAGTGTTTTCAGTGAAAATTCGGAGAGAGGAATCATAGATTTCTATGATTCCAGTTAAAATGCAGATGTTCGACTATAGCATCTGAAATCTTTTTGTATATTCATACAAAGAGATTTCAAATTCTACAGTCGAACATCTGCGCATGTTGCTGGATTTGAGAGCGATTGCCGACTGGACAAATGTATGTAAGACTCTCATTTGTTTCTGAAGTCTTTGTATATTGCTGTTTTTGTTGATATTCCTATTATTTTGTTATAGAATCTCGCTTACATTAAAAACAAAAACGATGTATTTAGGAAACACTAAAATAATGAAATTGACCCGCACATCATGTACGATGCACACTTTGCTTTGATTACTTGGTATTTAATGGCTCACACTTTCACTTTGCCGTGTGGTTCTCGGCTTAGAATACAACCACCCCCTATTTTTCGTTAGTGTCGTCAAGGCGACTAAGGGATTGCACCAGGGACGGGCAGCAGCGTTCTCCTGTGTGTGTATATTAAGATCATTACTGCGATCACCAATCCGCCTGCCAAGTACAGTGGTTATGACAAATCCCTCAATGGACATCAACCCAAAAGTGGTATTCTATTGGGGAGGCCTATGTCCAGCAGTGGACGTATTTAGGCTGATGATGAAGATGATATAACTGCCTGCCCACTCAATTTAAAATCATAGATAATCCACTTATCTTTAAAAACACTTTGAAGCGCTTCTTGTTGGAAAAGAGTTATTACTCTACTGATGAATTGGTAAATGATGCATAATTTAATTTAATTTTTTTATTGTTTTTAATTTAATTTTAATCTTGTATAATTTTTGAGATTGTTATTTTTTATTGATAATTTTATGTAATTCCGATGCAATGCAATTTGTTATGGAAAATAAACTGAATAAACTGATGATGACACTTTCACTTGGTATATTTCATTCCAGATTAATAGTCCTATGAAAACAAACGCATTTGCGTCTCGAAAACAAAATACACAATAGATGGTGTTCCTAAGTGGACCGCAAAGTTTACTTGGTAATACAAACCTATTTTTGCTGCTGGTGACCCTTTCATGTATATGTTACCGAGACGTAAATAGCGTTGGTTTTCATAGGACTATTAATCTGGAATGAAATATACATACACTTGTGGGAACTCACCAATAGCATCATACTCGTCCTCCACTTCAGTGCAGTGCCGTTTTCCCGACTTGTTATGGTCTTCGTCGAAGCCAGAGTACTGTTTCGACGAAGGATCTGAGACCTCCACCATATTGGACGCGAGTCCGTAGTCGTTGGGGTAGTTCTCCATCGATTGTTCAAACTGGGGTTCATCATCATCAGCAACTTCTTCTTCTTCTTCTGACTCCTGGGGACGGGACAGAAGAACTTAGTTAATACTTCTTAAACTTATATAGTGTTCTTCTTGTCACCCCGTAATTCGCCAAAGAGATAAATAAATAAATATATGGGGACATTTCACACACGGCCACCTGATCCCAAACTAGGCAGAGCCTGTAATATGGGTATCAGACAGCTTATATACATACATGAATACATAATATAATATATAAATAACATCCAGTCACAAGGCAAACACAAGTGCTCATCACACGAATGTTTGCCCTGGGCGGGATTCGAACCCGCGACCCCGAGCTTCGCAGGCAGGTGTACTACCGACTAGGCTACTGGGCCGACATATGATATGAGGCTATAACGGACAGACAAACCGTCTGATGGTTAGCTCCACCCTGCACTAAGAGCCTATTGTCTTTCAAAGCTAAATTAATTTTTAACCGGTTTCAAATGCTATAAAACCAAGCTCCTTCTGAGCTTAGCCGCAGGCGGGTATAAATATTGTAAGAAAAATGTGAAATCTATATTCGCAACCTGTCGGCGCTACCCAAACGCCGGTAAAAATACGAGCGGAAACTGATGCTTTTAAATTACAGATTAACCTGTATGTAATTTCTTACCAACAACGTGCTTGGGTTACAGAGATGAAATACCGCAGTACGATAGAAGCTAAAGTAGAATTGTTTGAATGGAACTGAAAATCAGTCGTGCCCGTAGGCTCCATTCACCTTCTATGTATCAAAAGTTCTGGTAACCTAACTTAGGTTAGACTTTTAGAACCCAAAACAAAGAAATTTTTATAATTCGTTAATATTATAACTTATAAGTAATGTTATTAATAACTGTAATCAATAAACAATATAGGTAATTAAGTTTTCATAATTAAAAAAAAATTATACACCTGCAAAGGTAGGGTTTAATAAAACTAAAATATACAAATAGAACTGATAACTGTATCTTAACCTAAATTCCACATACAATAAACATTATTTGATTTCATTTCCAGACATAACAAATATTCTAAACATTGATGGTTATGTTAGTTTAGATTCGTTAAACTTATAAATAAAATAATATTTAGTTTCTGTCTTGAGTTCTGAAAGTCCCACCGATTTGAATTGACTGGATATCGGGCTTTGTCAGCATGACGTTTGTTTTGTATGCATCTATGATGAACATTTTGAGGTCGACTGTTCTCGCGTTTTTTGGAGACTCTGTTGTGTAATTGTTTTTTTTTTGTTCAAAATAATGTATACTTCGGGCTTTGGTGTTTAGTAGTGATAGTGTAATTATACAATAAATGTCTGTGCGTGTGTACACTGTGAAGGAAACATAAATAAACATGACTAAACTGAGAACTTCCTAACCTCAAACCTTACTAAAGCTTACTATCAACGTTAGTAAGGGAAGTTCTGTGACTATGTTAGAACCAATATTGGTCTGAACTACTCTAATACTGATAGTGAACAGAAAATAAAAAGATATCGTGATTAGACTGATGGCATTGTTGCCAATGTCTTGAAACAACAACAAAAATGAAAATTTGGAAGGAACCATTAATAAAGTATTGAGTTTCTGTTATTCTTGTTGCTTAGGAAATAACACGGAGCTACATTGATTTTTAACACGATTCATAGTATAGTTGGTCAGCAAATACATTGAGTCGGGCTGACAAATGTATTTAAATAAATTAAAATAATGTTATATAACACAGACAGTGAGGATAATGTTAGACTACTTATTTCAACTGCAAAAGATAAATTTCTTATACTGTAACATATTGAAAGCTGGGTATCGAACCGGTACTCTTTAAGCGTTTTACCGACTGGACTAAAGCTTACATTAAATAAGTAAAGTTCATATCATTCGCATCCATCAATGGATGCGTCTTAGGACAGCTCTTATCCTGAAAAAACATCTCATTCCTACGGGAAACCAAAATGTTATCTATTTTGAAATTCAAAATGTGCAAATATCGAAACCTACGCAGACGAAGTCGCGGGCAAAAGCTAGTTTTACATAAGTAAATGTTACTTAAGCTCTTTACTACCTTTTTAACAGTAATAGATATATCATCATCTTCAGATGAATCCGGTTTCTTCTCCAAAACATCATCTTCCCCCATATCTCTATATGTCGATCTCCTTGCTTCAAAAACATTGAGAAACGACATCGAATCATAATACCATAGAGTTGACTTTAACTTCTTTGCAATCGCCGGATCTTTTAGTTTACTTCTCTGTCTCTCCAACCTGGCCCTCTCTTTCCTATGACACGATCGGATACTGTCTATCTTTCTGAGAACAGTCGCCCGCGTGGCTTCCGCATAGTGTTCTTGAGCTAGTTGTAGTAACTTATTTAGTCCCTCTTCTTTTTGTTTCTTCACTCTGTACCCGGGGCATTTTCTGTTCCATAGACAAGGTAGAGATTTGTACAGTTCAATAAACTTTGCGAGCACGAATGGTGAGAAGCGAACGTCGTCAGCCATTTTGTTTTCGCGAGTAATGGCTCGTAAGCGCTTGTCGCGGGCGGTGGCTCGCGGGGGACTGCGTGGCTCGGCGCGTTGCTCGCTCCTCACCCCGCTACCGTCCCCTCTAGCGTTCGATACGAGGTCAACCTAAAGTGACGCAGATCGTCGAATGGTTATAAATTGCCAAGTTTACCGCGTACGAGATAACACTCGATAATATAATGTTCACCGAATTGTTTTAAAGTTTATTGTTCGAGTATTTACCTATTTATTTCGAACTGAGTTTACATACTGTTGCTGATTTTTAATGCTTATTCTTTCTTTGACATAGTCAACAACAAAAAATTAGTATTTATGTAAGTACCTACTTATATAAAAGTTATGGAACTCTTTTCATGTTGGGAAGTCCTTTTCGTTCTATTAATGTATATATTAATGTACAGAATGTAAATAATCAACGGGCCCTGGAGGGAAGTATCTATCTTAGTTACAAAGATAGCAATATTTTACTCAAATGAAACATTCCTTTATTTTAGAAGTAGGTAAAACTGCAGTCAAAATTTTTTGAAGTCGGTTTCCTCAGTTGGGCCGAACCGACACTAATGCGAAAAAAATAACAGCCTATACTGTTATGGCATAAGGATTAAATCTCTCTAACAAACATTGCATCTTAAATTTAAGCAATATCATCTTATATAAGTAGGTAATATTATTATGTATGTATGTATGTAAACGCTTTATTGTACCAAAAATAACAACAAACCTGCCACAACTCTTTCACATTCACTTTGAAACTTGTGCAGTTACTACTCAGAACATTTAATTATTTACTAAATATTGACATTATTTAACCGTAGCGTCAATATTCCTTACAAGTATCCAAGTATCTGATTAAGTAATTAGTTAATTTGTGTTCCCATCGTCTTCATTAAAAGTATGTATTTTTATACTCTCATTCTATTAATACTTTTCCCATTAGTTGAAAGAATTTTTAAGATATTTAAATACGACCTTCTAAACGTTTTAGTTATTGACTTTGTTCGTAGTTCCTCTAAATTTCAAACAAATCTGGCAGTTATTTTACAAATAACCAGTTTCCCAACACTACAACCGTTTACATTACAGCCGTATCTCTTTTCATCTTTTTCAGGTAGAGACTAACAGTTTCGATAATTCAGTAACTTGATTGGTTCGTCAGTTTTATTTATTTAATCATTTGTGTAGTAACGAAGCTTCAATACAGATGTAACTGCATTTGATCCAACTTCAGAATCGTTTACAATTAACCTTGTTTTATATTTAAATTTATTTGTTTCACTTTTGATAAATACTTCGTTGAATCTGAACATTCACGTCAAATCGACTGCCCACATACATAAGTTATGTATGTGGGCAGTCGATTTGACGATTTGACATGTAACATAACAGATCATATTAATCGTATATGAGATTTTGGGTCTAATAATCTAACCAAATCGATTACTGTTTGATGAAGACCATGATTACTTATATGTAAATTCTATAAAAATATTATTCCGTTTCACCAACGATCCTTATTAATATTTTTGTATCTTATTTATGTGTGTATGTATATATGGGTTCATGTATTTATAATAAAATATAGATAGTTGTATTATGAGCTAATTCATGTACATAACTATTGTATCATTTATGTTTATGTAAATTATGCATACTTAAGTGTAAGTGTATATTTGATGGGTACGTTTCTTTTATAATTTTGGTACTAAACGCATTGTACCAGTCCTTTCAGTTACTCTAAGGTTGACTGGAAGAGATCCCTAAGTGGGATAAGTCCGCCTTTGTACACAACTTTTTCTTTTTTTTATTATTGTTGTTGTTAATTTTGGTACAATAAAGCGTTTACATACATACCCTTATTTAACCCAGATGTCTTGAATACAAAAAAATTACATAACAATCTAGCAAACCATGCTTGCTAGTTGTTGCCGTGAACAAGGTTTCAGCACAGCTTTGATTCATGTTTTCATTTCAAATTTATTGTTTCAGATCGAAACTGGCAGTCCTAAACAACCGACACGCATATTTCCTGCTAGTTGACAACGGCTCAGTGGGTCGCTATGGGGCGGAGATCGTCCTGCGACGAAAATTGGAGAAGTACATCGCTGCACAGAAGCTGCATCCATGTAAGTATTGGCATTGGAACCATCGATGTATTACGTATAAGAAATTATTGTCGATCGTGTGGTGTTTGGGTGAAAGCCATTAAGGCTATTGCTCTATTGATGTCGTTCATACAATTAGTTTTGACAATGGTGTGTGTTGGTATGAATGGCATTTCTGTTTTATTAGCCGCACAGGCGATTGCATCGGTTTTATTGCTGACTCCTTAATGGATAAGGAATGCCTTTAATGGATATCAATCTATGCTTTTATCAATAGGCAATCTTCTAATTGTAGTTTTCATTCGTTTAATACATAATTTCTTATTTTTTTAATGTTATAGTCTCCATTTATTGAATCTACAATGAATTTTACTTCAGTTTAGTTTAAGCTATCAGCAACAAACTCATAAATTGGAACCGCCGTCAATTGAAACGCTGAAAGGTGGGAAATGAGTTTATGACTTTTCCAGTATTCCCCTAGCTAAGTTTTTCTTTTCATAACTTCCAAACTTCAGGAGCCGATGACGTATAACCTCAGTGTATTTCTGAAGTAAATCTTGTAAGTCCCGCTGGAATTGACGGGATTTTAAAAACGTTGACATTTCCAACACATATTACAGAATCTACTTTCAATTACCTTCCATCGTCTTTCTCTTAATCTTTACTTTCTGAATCTGACTCAACAGCATGGTCGACTGTGGACCGATAATTTTGTGTAATGTGCAAATTAGTCCAGATGTTATATTTGTCATGTATCCTGTCCTTATCTAATAGGCTTAGTCTCTTCGTCACAACGATCTCAGTAGTATCAGTAGTAACTGCACAAGTTTCATAGTGAATGTGAAAGAGTTGTGGCTACTTGCGTGGAACAGAGCGATTGTTTGGAACGCTCCATCTAGTAGTACATAGAGATCGTTGCTTGGTCATTACACTCGAGCAATTAAGCATTTATTATTATGTAGCTATAAGAGATATTCCAAAATATTCTGAATAGTGCCTTACTTAAAGTTGTACGGGATTTTTTTAGACAAACTGATGAAATAAATACAACAAATCTAAAAATTAAAAATTAATTAATAAAATTTGCATGACTGATTTGCCGTGTAGTTTCCGGTAGAGTAGAATAGGACCACTCCAACTCTTCCCGTGGATGTCGTACAAGGCGACTAAGGGAATACATTATAAAACATCAATCAGGCCTCCCCAACCCGTCTGGCCAGCGCGGGGAGTGTAGGCCAAATCCTCCGTCTGTCTCCGGCAGATAAGAGAGGGTTGTGCTCCTGCAGTGGAGACAAAAATAACCTGATGATAGTTGATCCAATTACTTGGCTCTTTTACAGTCAGGCCTAGGCACGTAGACCTCTGTGGGGGGTGGGTGGAGGGGGCATTTTACACGATTCTCAGTTTATTATTACAACATTAAGACAGCAGAAAAGAAAGGAATCTACCTAACATTTAAACATATAATTGAAAAAATACGTAAGCATCATTTGAGTTAAACATTTGACCCGTCCATACTAGAGCCTATTATTGTCAGATAAACTATAGACAGAGCCATAATGAGAATGACTCACCTCACATGCAAAATAAATCATCTTAACTTAACGAGCTGTCAACAAAGCTTAATTTAATTGAATCAGAACTTGTTAACTGCCTTTGTAATGGCAAATTAATTATTGTCTACAAAGAACATTTACAACTTCACGATTGAGTTAGTGTTCCTCGACTAAGTTTTGATTCTACAGACTAAACAAGATTAGGAGATAATAAGGATATTATTATAAAGAAATATACACACAATAAAGAAGAAATTAGGGTAAAGGGTCAGGCGTAGTGTGGAACGCCCCCTGGCTAGATGGGCGACGATCTGCGTAAAGCGGCTGGTAGTGACTGGATAAGAAGAACAGAAGATCGGATCCAGTGGCGCGCCTTGTGAGAGGCCTATGTCCAGCAGTGGACTCTTTCAGGTTGATGATGAGGGTAAAATTTACGGAAGTAATAGATAACTAGTAGAAGATAAATCCTTTAGGGCTATAACCATCCTTCAGATAATTTTTTAGAGTAGAGGCGCCCACCAAAGATTTTACCTTCATGGATATAACGAAAACTTCTATTTATTAATAGTGAACCCATTTTCGATTCTGTATTGCAATTGTTTGTAATAAGGTACTTTCAAATTGAATAATACTGATTTACGCAATTTGATGTGCCATCAGTATATTTGGTGTTTATTTGATGTGCGTTTAAATATTTCTCCTTTCAAATTAGTAGGTTACTAGCTGTGCCCGCGGCTCCGCTCGCGTGGACTACAGGATCCGCTCCCATTCCTACTTCCGCTCACTATCCCACTTCCACTCAGACTCTCAATCACACTCTCAATCCCACTCCCGCTCCCGCTCCAGGTCCAGGTCCAGGTCCAGGTCCAGGTCCAGGTCCAGGTCCAGGTCCAGGTCCAGGTCCAGGTCCAGGTCCAGGTCCAGGTCCAGGTCCAGGTCCAGGTCCAGGTCCAGGTCCAGGTCCAGGTCCAGGTCCAGATCCAGGTCCAGGTCCAGGTCCAGGTCTAGCTAAAGGTCCGGCTCCAGATCCAGCTCCAACTCCAGATCTAGCTCTACATCCAGCTCCAGCTCCAGATCCAGCTCCAGATTTTTCATCGTAATCGACTAACTCAATCAAAAGTTATGCGAATTTATAGTTTTCAAAATCTCATATTACATTGGTACGATACCCGCTCCCGCTACCGCTCACGAATTCAATCGAACATTTGCACTCTACGCTCCTCGCAGCGTATGTGAGTTTTCGGAAACTATAAATTCGCATAACTTTTGATTGACTGCACCGATTGCAATGAAATAAAGCCTATATGTTACACCAAATCAAGCCCCATGTTTCTGTGAAAAGTCCATCAAAGTCCGATCAGTAGTTTTTAAGTGATGCGTGCACAAACTCACAGACAAACAGACAAACAGACAAACAGACAAACAGATAAACAGACAAACAGACAAACAGACAAAAATTTCAAAAATGATCGAAATGTGTTCTGTTGCTTATCCTTAGACCCCCCAATTTTTTTTTTTGCAAATATCTTCAATGTACAGACACGCGAAGTTTACGATTTTATTTATTAGATTAAAGAGATTTCTCAGTATCATTTTTCCTGATGTAATTTTCTGTAAAATGAACTCGTAAAGAACAATCTTTTCCATATTAATCCTTTGAAATAATTTTACCACAAATTAATTACTTTTGTTAACGAAACCTCTCTTAGTTAATTATCAACAGTATTTTTAGTAGGTTTGTGAAGCTTATGCTATAGATGGTTTTAAAGCATCTTGCTTTAATTAATTTTCGCTTCAGAGTCAGATAAACTTTTGAACTTATAAATACCTATATGTTGTATTCCACTAATATTACGAAAGTTTGGATGTTTGGATATTTAGATGTTTGTTACTCAATCACGCTTCAACCACTGGACGGATCGGGATGAAACTTGGCACACATATTAGGTTACGTCTTGGAATAAGTCATAGGATAGTTTTTATCCCGAAAAACATCTCATTGTTGATTACGTAAATAATATCTATGTATGTATGTATGTATGTATGTATGTATATGTTTTTCTTATTTACGTACACACTATGTCTGCCTTTATTATTTCAAATATCTCTCTCGCGGGTCTGCTGGAAGAAATCTCTCTCAGAGATAAGTTCGCCCTTTGTACTTGTGTTTCTTTTAATGTATTATTTTTATTTTATCTGTGTGTGTGCAATAAAGAGTTAAATAAATAAATAAAAATAAATCTATTTTGAAATTTAAGATGTGTTAATATCGAATACTACGCGGGCGAAGTCGCGGGCAAAAGCTAGTAAATAGATAAATATTTTTCTTTTGTGTATGATCGCTGTTTATAAATTGCTCCTTTTTGTTAATTGCTTCTTGTTTCTACTAAGGTCGTTACTATTGTACGATTTGAAATTGCATAGTTTGTAAAAGCAATAAACAATAACTGTACTCTACTGTACGTAGTTTGATATGATAAGATAAACATGGATAATTACGTTCCTTGTCTATAGATACCGTAGGAAATGTTTGTTGTTTGAATTCAGTGAACGAAGGCCCCTTACTTTACAATTAAGCGCAAATGTCGCTGTACAGAAAATCTAGTCTAACTAAATTGAATGCAGCACTCACCACGTTTGCTATAATCTCCCCTTTCGCCTTCTTCATCGGATAGTTATTATAATTATAAAAGCCATCTTCACTGAAGACAAACGAAAATAAATCGTAGTACCATAGATGTGGCTTGTATATTTCGTCGGGGCTGCTCGCCTTTCGTCGGCTGTCGCGAACTCTCTTATGTTCCCTTCGCACGCACGCGCGCAAGCTCTCTATCTTCCTCAGAACGTGCACTCGAGTCGCCGTTGGGTCGTGTTTCTGCACCAACTCAGTCAGCTTCGTAATAGCCTCATGCCGCTGCTGTTTGTGTTTGTACTCCGTAATGTTTCGGTCCCATAGACACGGTAACTCTTTGTAGAGTTGGATGAATTTCTTGAGTAGTTTACGCGGGAAGACTACGTTTGCGATTTCCGGCTCGGGGAATTCGTCGACGTCAATATCGCTCATGGCGGGCGTTTGAAGGAAATAAATTTAACGGACGTTCGGCAAGCGGCGCGTCGCGCAGTTTACTGGCTCGTGGCTCGGGGCGCGGGGCTCGATACGAACTGCGTTGCACCGCTTGCTCGCGAGCTGGCAACGTCGCGCGACGCGCCGCTCGGCCCTCCTTCCCCGCTCCGCTCCCCTTCTGTGGCCTGGTACGCCAACATGTCTGGCGCTCACGCTCTCGCTGCGATGTTGCTCGCCCGGTTGCGTCAGTAGTTTATTAACAATACACGACCCTGCTTGCTTTACAAATTAGCAAAGCGGTGTTTGAATAGAATTTCAATTTGAATCTCCCTTCCGAATCGTTTGCAATGCTTCGTATGCTTGTGGTTACACTGGCTCTGTACTAACAATTCAAACCTAATTACAAAAATGATACCACACTTTTATTAGTCTATTATACTGTTCTCTCTATATTAGGAACGTTTTTTTTCAAATATCAACCTTCTTTACCAATGCACTGTTTTATTATTTTTAGTGAACCTTTTGTATTATGCGGCAAACTTCAATAAATGCGTGTAACTACTCGTTCAGTTCATTCCAAATTGTCCCTCGTTAAATCTTAATTAAAGCTATTAAAGATATGAACTATAGCGTAAATCGTCGACTATAATAGATAGTGGTGCCTGTTTATGGAAGCCGTCCTTTGCCTTTTTTTGCTTTTAATGACTTCCAGGGTCATAAAACCTTTTAAGAAATATGTTTTAGTGATTTTAGCTTAGATTATTAACTACGATTTTAGTAACATTAAAAATTGACATATTTTTAGGGAACGGCACCACGGGCCGAGGGCTATTCTAGAGATACTATGTTCAACAGTGAACATTGACACACCCTTGCCGCATCACATTACACAAAATTCACTCAAGCCCACGATTTTACGCCATGGCGCGTAAAAATATTTACACATCAAAAATTCGCTTTGACCGCGGATCTATCAAGCAGCTAGGCGCTCAAACTTTGTGTGTAAAAACCCTTGATTTGTAAGCAATTTCGTAAAAAGGATTCGGACCTCACTTTGTATTCTGATTGGGGTCCAAACCTCGGCGTGCTTAACGAAAACGAATTATCCCAGATTTCACCGTAGAAACTTTGCCGAGTTGGTTATTGGTTTGGGCCATCGTCCTGTCATGGAAGAGCAATGCAGTAAGGGAAATGCGGTCCATGCATGCGGAATGGTCCGAGTTCGGTCCCAATCGGAAACAATCTAAATTTATGGCTAGAATCACTGATATACTTGTGATTACCTGCCTCTCATTATCGTATCCTAGTTTAAAATGTAATATCGAATTTCAAGTCAACTTTATATTTGTATCTTTTTATTATTATGTTTGGTGTAGTTTAAGCTCAAAATGTTTATACATTTATGTCATAGTGAGAATGTTAATGGTGTAAGACTTTAATTTATTGTATATGTTAATTGTTTAATGTAATTGTGGTCTATATCTGTTTCTCCAATAAATTAAAATAAAATTACCAATGGTTTTTAAATTTAAGTACACAGCTGACCGCTCTCAAGCGCTGAAGGACCACATCATGTGGAATAAACAGTATCGATGTTGCAGCACCACGTAGAAGATTATGTTAGCTCCTACATACGTGGCCCCGTGGTAATAAAATTGTATAAAATTGGCAGCTTATGTAACAAATAGGTCGTATGTCAAAAAGAGGCTATTGTGAGTTAACAATGCCATTCAAATCAGGACAGTCCTATGCAGGTATCAGCAAAACCTCACAAGTCAAAAGCTAATGTTAAAGGCAGTACGACTACTAATTGCAAATATGTAGGTAAGGCTTATCTCAATAACACTTGTTATTCGGTAAAAGCAATAAGTCGTAACAAGTTTATTCGAGTTGGTAAAAGGAGAAAAACAGATGAACAGAATAATTTGTAAAAAAAACAACCTTGAAAATTTATTTTGACATATAAAATTTAAAAACATGTGACATGCGAGTAAAGCCACTAAAAGCTCGTTTTGTAATATCATCATCATATTAAGTGTTAGCTGTTGCCCGCGACTTCTTCCGCGTGGACAACTTAAAATCACAAATTATTATGTTTTTCCGTAGGAACAGGCTATTTTTTCGGAATAAAAACTATCCCATGTCCCATGACCTAACCCATGACCTAACCTATATGTGTACCAAGTTTCATCACGATCCGTCCAGTGGTTGAAGCGTGAAAGAGTAACAAACATCCATCCATACTTACAAACTTTCGCATTTATAATATTAGTAGGATTATCGTTTTCTGGAAAATGATGTCCGCCTGGGCAGACATGTCGACCATCGCAGTATAAATAAAGCGAATCACCACAGTTATTTTCATAAAAACTGTAAGCTACAAATACTCCTAATATCTCTCATCATAACACAATAAGCCCTTCGGTATTACCAAAGCCTTATTTTTGTACACGCCGCAAGCAGTCAATTTTCCTCCCAACATGGAGTAATACGTGGAAAAGAATTCCATTTGCCAACAAATTCCATTACGAATATTATAGGCAGTGTCAGAGATGTCCCTTTCCTTAGCGGAGTCTTTACGCCGATGTTAGATAGTATCAAAACGGATAATATCGACATTGACAGTAAGTACCAGTGGTGTGCAATTTGCAAACCGTTCGAAAAATGCATGTCTAAATAATTACGAATCAGAAGCAATATATAGAAGGATACACTAACTGACTGATATCGACTCATAGCCCAAACTGCTCCTGTGTCTTGAAATAGTTCTTCTAATGACGTAGACTACCAAGAAAGGATTTTTTGGAATCCTGGAAATAAGAGAATATTTCCCTTTCCTCCTTCCTCTCCTATTCTTTTCCCCAACTTGCCCCTTTTCCCCTCTATATTCCTCCTCATATTTTCCTCATCGACCATTTTATTCCATCCCTCCCCTCCTCCAAATCTACCTAATCCTAACTCAACTCAATCTGAACTTGCACTGGTAGTAATCCCACCGTGTATCGCAGGTACTTCTTTGTGACTGACACTAATCCAATATAAATGTTAAAAAGTTTTTAAATTCACATAACTTCTGACCTAATGAGCCGATTGCTATGAAGTAAAGACTAAACGTTAGTCCAATTTAAGTCCTATGGTTTTCTGAAGACATCCGAATTGGGATATTAGGTATTTTGCACGCGATGCATGCACAAACAAAAAGACAAAAAAATCTAGAAATGACCTTAATGCATTCTATTACTTATTCTTCATTCCCAAAATATTTTCAATGTAGATACATACACAAAGTTTACAGTTTTAAAGCTTAATAATGCTTCTTGCAATTGGCCTAAAATTATTCGCCATTGATTGCCTAAACATTTAACTAACAAAACAATTTAACCAGGGCAAAGTTCTCAGAATCCTTATTGACACAAGACTTATTGTAAAAACACAACCTCCCCTTTTATAGATCGATGAATACTTTTTCAACAAAAGTTTATTAATAGATATCTTATCACCGCTCTAAAAATAGCGTCCTTTGAGGACGGTAAGTCCGGGGATTTAGAGGTGGTCACGACGTAGTAGTCCCTCCTCCTTTCCGGAGATAGCCTATAAATGGGGTTGGTGGCCTCTCTCCCATTGTGTGTGTAAATTGATAAATAAAATACCAAAGTATTGCGTGGTGCCGGTGCGGAAGATAAAAATTTATTCCTTGGGTGAAGGGACTATGGGTAAAAGCTTATTGTAAAATTTTTCATACCTTTGATGTCATTTTCTCTCCTAAGCTTAGTCTTCGCCAACGGTCGTGGGTTGGTTCCCACTAAAGACAGACAACTTTTGTACAATATGTAATGTATTTAATTTATTAGTATGTTTTCCCAAACGTTATTTTTCCGGAATAATTTTTTTCACACTAAATCATTGTAGGAGTACTTACTATAAGTATCGAATGTGAAATATTTTTTTTATTTTTTTTCTGAACCCTCGGTTTTCCACCAAGAATCTGTCGAAGCCAAAAAGCCTTTGATTTGTTCAAAAGCATTTTGACATCTATTCTGTTCATCTGACGTACATAACATTTTTCATATTATTTATGCAAAAATGTTATGTCGGTGTTTGTCGATTAAACACGACACAACGGCTACACCTATTTTATTCAATCGTTGAAAGGAATATTAGCTATAATATCCTTGAATAGGATACTTATATTTCATTCCAGATTCATAGTCCTATGAAAACCAACGCTATTTACGTCTCGGTAACATATACATGAAAGGGTCACCAGCAGCAAAAACAGGTTTGTATTACCATGTAAACTTTGCAGTCCACTTAGGAACACCATCTATTGTGTATTTTGTTTTCGAGACGCAAATGCGTTTGTTTTCATAGGACTATTAATCTGGAATGAAACATACATACATACGAGTAGTATACTTTTTATTCTTGAAACATGAAAGGTTTCTATAGTGCATCATTTCTACTCCATGGGAGATAGTATTCACTTAAAAAAGGCCTAATAAATCAAATATTGAAAATTACATCCTTATCATGTCAGCCTTTAGACGTCCACTGTTGGACATAGGCCTTCCCCAATGAACGCCACCACTCGCGGTCTTCCGCCCTCCGAATCCTGCCGCTTCCGGTCACCTTCTTATGATCATCATTTATGATCCGCTCAAGATGATATGGTATCTTATGTAAACTTGGTTGGTTGTATTAAGATGGGATCTACTTATATAGGCACTTTAGTTGTTTTTAGGGTTCCGTTAAAACGGATACTATAATACATGGCTGTGTCCACTTAACAATTGAAAAACCTCAACATATATATTTTTTTAAGATACTTTTACTCCTAGTATCACTTTTAAGTTCCTTGCTACCTATTCTAGATAACTTTGCGTCATATACTGCCACCCTAAAAAGAAAAATCAACTTCCTTTTCCTTCCAAAGGAGGGTTACCTTACACCCTTTTAAGAATAGATACCCTTCCGTCGAAGTTTAACAATAAACAAATATGTTTATTACATGAGACTCGTATGGAAAACCTGGAACGTTCTGGAAATACTCTGGAATAATTTCTATATTACAATAAGGGCTAACACACACTGCGATTTTTATTCGCGCGATTTTTTCCGCTGAATTTTGTGACACATGGAAGTTGTATGAAGCTGCACGCACTTGCGGAATATCCGCGCGGAAAAAGTCGCCCGAATAAAAACCGCAGTGCGTGCTATCTCTACGTTTACTTTTCATGTGGATTGACATGTGATATAGGCATGGAGACTTTTTAGAATTCCATTCTGGACTGTAATTTTTCGAATATTTTTCAGCAAATTTTTATTCATTTATCGTATTTAATTTCAATGGAAAGTCTGATTTAATTTCAATGGAAAGTCAGCAGTCTGCTTGTCTAATCTCTTCTCTTCTTCTTCTTCTCGTGTCGAATGGTTCCATTAGATCATGCGCGACCAGAACGCAGCTGTACCGACGGCCTTATCCGATGCATTGCGGAGATCCTTCTCGTCGTTTATTCTCTTAAAAACATTTGTCTGTCTATTCTGAAACATGTTTTAGGCAAATGTATCTGGATACAATATAAAAATGTATGGTTTGATATTCTGCAGAGTATTTAAATGTATAGGGAAACAACAGACAGGAAGAAATGGTAGCAGAGCTGCTGAAAACAAAAACTAAGAAAACAAACAAACAAAATTATTGTAAACATAGTAGAGATCCCTAAGAGGGATAAGTCCGCCTTTGTACACCACTTTATTCTTTTATTTATTTTTGTTGTTGTTAATTTTTGTACAATAAAGCGTTTACATACATAAACATACATACATTCATAAGGCTCATGCAATATAGGAGTACCGTAGCCATGTTCTTGGGTCACAACCACAAACCGCTTGGAGCGCGCTCTTGTTATGCATATAAACCAATTGTCTGTTATTGGCCGACAAGGGTTCGATACCCAGTGGAATTTCGAGGTTATTTGTCAAAATGGTTTGCTGATGATAGGAGTCTAGTGCAAGGTAAGCCTAGCCACAGAATAATTAATATGCTAGCACCAACGATTTCTATGTACTACTAGATGGAGCGTTCCAAACAATCGCTATGTCCCACGCAAGTAGCCACAACTCTTTCACATCTACAATGAAACTTGTGCAGTTACTACGCAGAACATTTAATTATTACTAAATATTGACGCTACGGTTAAATAATGTCAATATTTAGTAAATAATTAAATGTTCTGAGTAGTAACTGCACAAGTTTAAAAATATAGACGAGTTCTCGAGTGGAGACCGCGACTCGGCTAGCGTAGTGTGGGACGCCCCCTGGCTAGGTGGAGTGACGATCTGCGTAGGGCGGCTGGCAGAGACTGGATGAGAAGAACCGAGCATCGGGTTCAGTGGCGCGCCTTGGGAGAGGCCTATGTCCAGGAGTCGGCTCTTGCAGGCTGATGATGATGATGAAGTTTAAAAATGAATGTGAAAGAGTTGTGGCTACTTGCGTGGAACAGAGCGATTATTTGGAACGCTCCATCTGGTAGTAAGTACATAGAGATCGTTGGCTAGCACAGAGAAACAATCTAAACCAAAATTTTGGTCCCACTCGTTTGGCTATTTTTTTTTGCACCCAGCGAGATCTTGTTACTAGATACCAAATGTTTATACACTATAATCATCATGAATGAGCCGGAATACGTCCACTGCTGAACACAAGCATCCCAATACATAGCCACTTTTGGTGGGCTGTCCGTTGGGGGATTTGCCATAATCACCATACGCTTGGCTGACTTATTGGTGATCACAGTAATGATCTTAACATACACATGAGAACATACCATCCCAGCCCATCCCTGGTGCAATCCCTCAGTGGCCTTGATGACACCCACGTGGGAACCTGAGAATCACACGGCTAATTATAAAGTTACATTACATTTTAAAGTCAAAGTCAAGTTCAGGAATACTTCTCTCTGCGTGACCACTTTGAGTTTGAGTTCTTCCTTTTGCGGTAGAGACACTTGGCGTTCGGGCTCCGGAAGCCAAGAAGTTTGCAACTAATATTAGAAAACTTCTGGAGGAAAAGTCCGGCGACCGTCGCTTCAGATTCTTTTTTATCCTGGAGATTTAAAGGGGTAACGCAGCGATCGTCCTCGGCACCATCAAAAATTCTGCAGCTGGAGGAGATCTTTTATCTGTAGAGTGACCTCTCCCATCCCATTTTTCGTAATAAGAATTTTTTATATGTGTTTATATTTTAGATACTGTTTTATCTTAATAAAACATAGAGTGGTCATTGTAAAGGTGTTTCGAATAGAACTATGTATGAAAGTGTATCCTATACATTGTACCTAAGTATAAATTGACCATTAAATAATGGATCCTATGAATTTATACGCTTAATTCCATAATTTCATCGCTACCAACTCTAGAATTTTAATCCTAGCTCCCTCTTTTAGGCCGTAGACACCTGTATGTGCATTGCACTGAAAATAATAGGTTATCTTGATCGCAACCACATGCGATACTTCTTGAAAGAGAAAGAAAATCCAAGACAAGCAAACTGCCAAAGTAATCTAATAAACTTTTCATAGGCCTTTCTTCGCACCTGTCTCAGTTTTATGTCTATAGTCCATGCCTGCGCAGAAACGTGAAGGACCTCGTAAAAATTGCGTGGACCTCTTTTATTTCATGTCCTTTTTATAGCTCTGCTCTAGGGCCGAATCGAGACACTCTAAACATTTCATTGTCATTAAGAAATCAAGTTGTTATTTATTACTCAAGATATAAATCTAACCCGTATAATAAATACAAAAGTGTCGACGTTTGTTGCCCAAAACACATTGGTTTTAATATTTTTAACATTAAAATTCTACTGTGCACAATCACTTAATAAAATTACTTACCAACGTTAGGGAAAATATCGTACGCGGGACAACGATACGGTCCTCCGTGCTGCACTTTGTACAGAATACGCTCTCGTAACAGTTCAGAGCTTTTTAATACAATTTAAAGAAGAAGCTCTGAATTTAATATTCATATTGCATGTTTGTTCGTTGATTTGTTGAACACTTCTTAGCAGATTTTCGTGAAACTTTTTACGTATGGCTTATGACAGCATATGTCACTTAAAGGTTGCTTTACTACTGTACTGTACTAAGTAATTGATATATTATATCGGATTTATGTGTAATAGTTTTGCTACTTATTTAGTCTACCGATTAAGAACCTCGTAAGCGTACGGTACTCAACCATTCTCTAGGCACTATGTAGCACATAAACAAAATGTCTACGTGGCCCTCCCTCAAATTACGAAGGCGCGACCCAGAAAAGCCAAAAACTATTACTTAAAACAAGTACAGAAATTTTTTATTTCAAACAAGTATAGTCCGTTTCGATATCGGAAAATAAACTGGCAGAAAAGATGGTATTCTTGGTAGCTCGATGTCCGAAGTCACCACACGGCTCAGCTGTAGTGTTGCGCTAACAATGCATTTAGATCTGCGTTTCCTATATGCATATTGCTGGATATCATAACACGCACGTATTCGGGAGCTACCACCAGACGTTTTCATGACTATCGTTTAGAAAATCTCAACAGTTTGTTCAGGTGACTGTACCAAGTAAATTAAATGGAATCGCTTGGTCTATAAAAATACTTTATGTGCCACCTTACTGAGAGCATTAGCTCTGCAATACTGAAAGGTTTATTCATGTGGACACCCCATTAATAAAAGGCTAAATACTAAATCAAAATGGTCACGGTATGGTCAATTTTCATAGTCATTGGACTACTACTTAAATAAACAATGAATTCTGACCTTCATCATATCAGTCTTTAGACGTCCACTGCTGGACCTTTCCCAATGATCGCCACCACACCCGGTCCTCCGTCCTCCGCGTCCAGCCGCTACCGGCCACTTTCTTCAGGTCGTCGGTCCATCTGGCGGCGGGGCGTCCCACCCTGCGCGTGCCGATCCGCTAAGTAGATCGTGAAATACCAAAATAACTGAAATGACTGTTGACATAGTCTTTAACAGTTAATAAGTGTTTTAATTTACTTTTAATTACTTAATTATTTTCCTTTATAAAAATACGCAAATCCTAAATTTATACGTTAATCACGTTCTCGTCAAAACTTAATTAAACCTGAACTTGACCGAACAAATATTGCTTTAATTTTATGAGATAATTAAAATGTTCTTCTGTTGATTAACTTTTCTAATTTCTTCGAGTTTTTACGCAGTATTTATTAAGAACAACTCTTTGGCCAATTGCGTGGACAGGTGGCTAAATAATTGGGCCAAGTGCGAGTAGGGTTCGCGCATGAAGGGTTCCGTATCATGCCAACTTAAAAGCTAGACCTGTGATTTTTTGTTTGACTACAGAATACAAGCTTCAATGAAACCAAATGTGATGCCAAATTTTAAATCGTTACACCAAATTCCTAAGTAATAGTCTAAAAATACAATCTAGGCGCACGGCTAGTGCGCTACACCAAGTTCTTAAAAAATACCAAGCATAATACCAAGCAAGGAAATGTATATGGTGCACGCCATGCACTATATACATTATCCATTTTGAGCTATTTTTGACTAATTTAGTACCTACTCTACTAGATATGTAGATAAAAAATTTCACATGCAATAACATACACGTCTTGTGAATAATGCTAAATTAAAAAAAAAACAGTTATAGCCTTGACAAAGCAACTAACTTGCACTGGCTGATTGACGGTAATCAAAATAATTAGATTAATTCTACTAAAGCTAGCTATGTGAAATTAAGTCTGTATTGAGTACGTAGATTATGAAAAAAATATAACATTTGTCAAGAGAGTCTTGAGTTAGCTGCTTTTCCATAAGAACTTATGGAAAGATCATAGTTCCTTTATGGAAAACTTCTTTGAACTTAGCATAGAGTTGAGTTTTCAATTTTTGACATCCCAATTGCCACTATCCAATGAGAACTTGGCCCCCTTTTAACAGTAAGGTTTTTTGGTGGAAATTCAATCATTATGTTCTATACGCCTATTTAAAAAAAATCATGCTTTCCTTATGTATACGTACTTGTATTACGCGACGGGCCTTAACAATAATATAATTTAAAACTGTACTGTGATGAAACACTTGGACATTATAGAGCTTTTCCTCCGCAAAGGAAAGTAAATCTTCAAATATTAATTTTCCAGTTTCTCTTCTCTTTCCAGACACTCACTCGTCGACTCCAGTGGTATGCCTAGTGATCGAAGGCGGTACCAACACTGTACGAGCGGTACTAGAGTACGTTACGGACTCCCCGCCGGTACCAGTCGTGGTTTGCGACGGCAGCGGTAGAGCGGCGGACCTTATCGCATTCGTTCACAAGTTCGTACCTTTATCTACCTATTCATTGCCTGGGTATCTTGTAGATACGATTGGTACTACAGTATTTGATGGACAACCAGCTGGTACCAGTCGTTGTTTCTTAATTCGTTTACTTAGGTATGTACATGCTCGATGGCGGTACAAATAAAGCGATACTAGACTAATAGACCAACTATATATTCAAGAATCTAATTAGATACGAGGTACAAAATACGAATAACGGTACAAGTGGTACTAGAATTAGGTAAGGGAAAACCCTATTAATTTTATTTTTTAATTTTGAAATTCCTACTACCAGCTTCAAACGTAGTCCAAACTCATCGCAATCTGAATAGTACGAAAATACTATTATTTGCAATATATTGCATATTAACCTTACCTATTAATGTATTTGAAAACTAAAAATGTTCATAACTTTTGATTGAGTAAACCGTTGCGATGAAATAAAGACTATATTTTAATTTTTTTTTAATCCTCATGTTTCTGTGAAAAGTTCATCAAAATCCATGCAGTAGTTTTTAAGTGATGTGTGCACAAAATCACAGACAAACTGACCAAAAAAATTTTAATGATCGAAATGTGTTCTATTGCTTATCCTTAGACGCCCAAATTTTTTTTTTTGCAAATATCTTCAATGTACAGACACGCGAAGTTTACGATTTTATTTATTAGATAGTCTTACCTAGCTATCTAGCACATGTTTTTTTAACAGCTTTTTCCATGTAGGTTTTGTTAAACAACTACTTAGTATGTCATTTGGCAGACCATTTATGAGTTTAGGCAGTATATATTTAACGTTTTCTTGCCCTACATGTTGTTACATTTAGAAGCAATAAAGCTGTTACCATATATTAATTTTCTAAGATTGTTATTTCTCACGTTCTCTTTTAGTAACTTTATATTGTGGTTTTCGTATCGACACACTGATGATTAGTGCGTAACGACAGAACTAACACACTAACAATATAACGCATACAATGAAATGTAAGCGATTCTTTCATACTAAGTATTTTCGAAATTCCTCTAGAACAAACAACTAGACATATTTGACATACGGGAGTTTCCGTCATGGATTACAAATAACTGGATATTCGTAGCAGATTCGGAATCAACCATATAACTTTTTCGAATTCCAAAATTCACTGTGGGGCGTAAACTGCATGAGATCAAAGATAATATTCATATTCATTTATTGTTTCATGTAGTTTAAAAGATGTTAGATAACAATACACAGGTACTAACATGAACCCTGTAAGGGCGCTACAATATATGTAAAATTATCAATTATAAAAATATAAAATCACTATATATAAAAGAAAGTCGTGTTTGTTACAACACTTATAACTCGAGAACGGCTGGACCGATTGCCATGGTTTTTAATTTGTTGGATTTGTTTCCGTCCCGAATAGCAGAATACATCTTAAAAACAATGAAAACTCGATATGTGTAATGAATACTTAATCATTTCAATAGATGCTGATTTGTTTATTACATGTCAAACATTTGTTGTCCAATCCTGTCAAATAGTGTAACAACAATTTTTTTTTGGAGCTTATGGCCTGGTTGCTGAGACCACAACTTTTAAGCCACAACTTTATTTTTTTCAGAAGACATCATGTGTGCGTTCAGAAATTTAATTATTTTGTATCATTGTTTTACGTTCATCAAAGCCTAAATAAGTTCAGCTAAAAAGTAACACGACATTCATTGACTGTTAGGCGGTACGAAGTTCGCCGGGTCAGCTAGTTAAATTATAAAATAGAAATTAATTTTTTTAAATATTTACAATGTCAGTATAATAATGAATTTAAATGTCAATATAAATCTATATAATATAAAATGTCAGAACAATTAATAAAACAAAAACATCCATTTAAATATTATCCCTATCATTAAAAAACTCATGCAATGAGTAAAAACATTTTTCAATTAAATACTTCTTCAGCTTATTATTGAAAATTGTCTCCTTTTTTTCATTTATTTAATATAGATGAGATATACTTATTCTTTTTATTTACGTTCGAATGATACTTAAACTTAAACATTAGGGCATGACTGAATTATTTTGCAGCAGTTTACTTTAAAAGCAATTTCACTCCACGCTGGAAAATTAAATGTTTTCCAGATTAAATATTACGATTCCTTGATGCCCGAGGCTTCGCAAAGAAATAGTTCATCAAGCAAACCAATATTATCTATTGGATGAAATATTGCTCAAGAGAGAAAGTTGCAATCTATCTGTTGTTATATTAAAAGTATTTCTCGTTATGATTTTCTACATTATTTGATAGATTTTATATTAAATTTTATAATAAATTCACGACCTCTGGATCGATCGATACAAAATTTATATTTGACAGTTGACATTTTGGACAAAAACATGTCATTTTTAACATAGGCCTCCCCAATAGAATGCTTCTTTTGGTGGGCTGTCCATTGAAGGATTTGCACTAATCACCACGCTTGGCAGACGGATTGGTGATCGCAGTAACGATCTTAATATATACAGGAGAACGCTGCTGCCCATTTCTGGTGCAATCCCTTAGTCGCCTTGATGACACCCACGGGTAGATCTGGGGTGGCCCTATTCCAAACCGGGAACCACATTTATTGTTGATTATATGTATTGTTGATTTTAAAATCTCTATGAAAATTTTATTCCTGATAGAAAAATGTCTGTGTCTGTTTACGATTGACTAGCTGTGCCCGCGGCTCCACTCGCGTGGACTACAGAATCCACTCCCGTTCCCACTTCCGCTCCCGTTTCCAATCTCGCTCCCTATGCCACCACTCAGACTCTCAATCCCGATAACGATCCCACTCCCACTCCCACTCCTGCTCCAACTGTAGTACAAACCTACCGCAATATGAATTGTACCAAATATAATAATTATACTTCTTTGTTATATTGCATATAATGGCTTCTAGAAAAATCTACTTTATTAATATCTCGGGTTCTAAGTGGCGTATCAAGATGAAACATGCACCAGATTTCAAGTTAGACCTCCAGCAAGACAACTGTGAAAACTGCATCAAATTTCATTCGGAAATTTTTGCGTGATGAGGTAACAAACACACATACAGCCAGACAGAAACACAGAAACACAGAAACACAGACAGACAAAAAATCTAAAAACAATTATTTTGGCTTCTATTGTCCCTATAAAGACCATATACATTTTTCTACAATATCTCCCATGTATAGACATAGACCAGTTACAGTTTTATTATAGGTATAGAAGAACCACAGGCCAGTAGTGGACTACTATAGACTGCTGTTGTTCTTGATGAACTATAAATATGTTGAATTGTGACTTTACTACTCATATATTGAATCAATCTAGCCCTAGATATATTTTTAACATCAGATGTCTACGGTAGCACAATCAACACATCACATTAAAACAAATTGCATTGCATACTAACGCTGAAGCGATCGTCGCACACCTCTCAACTGAAAAATAAATAAGAAAGATGTAACGACTACAGAGCCGGATTTGTTAAGGAAACTTGGGGCGCTAATTTTTAGGTCAGCGGTCGCGTACACTAGGCATTACCGAGTTTGGCTTTCTGTAGGTACTCTTTTTTAAGCGACACTGGACTCTTATATAAAGCTCCGTTGAACACAAAATCCTATACCTACTAAACGAAGATATTTATGAAGTTAGAGTCGCCCGATGGCAAAGTAATGTGCCTGTAGTTGTTACACCCCAGGGAGGGGTTGGCTGTACCAGAAAGTACACCAGAGAAAAAGGGACAGAATAGACTGTGTAGGGGGACCAAGCAGGTCTCACCGGGAAAGAGCACTTACGCAATTACCGGGCACCCCCCTCCTACCCCCACTCCCCCGTGGGATCATGGATGGTGGAGGGATTGTGCAAGATAAGGGAAGAACTTAATATCATATGCACCTATGTTAAATCTGTTTTATCGTTTAAAGCGCTATCTTCTATAGTTCCAACGGCCTGTCGTAATAAATGCGAGCTTGTGATCTAAAATGCAAATTAACATCAATTTCAACAATACAAGTGGTACATTGTACCTACTTCGTAATATAATGATGTTACAAACAAGTAACCCATCCATTAGTGCGGTTTATTAGGGTTCCATTATAACGAAAACCCTATTTACAAAGCTTTGTTGTCCACTCGTCCGTCCGAACCTTTACTTAAAATGTATAGTGGTTTGCGTGTCGAGCAATTCATGGAAAACTTGCCTACGTTATTTGAAGAACATCTACTCAAATTTCAAGTTTCTAGGCCCGATTGTTTGAGCCTTGCATTGATATACATATAGTCTGTCTGAACATCCTTTTAGTAGCTGACTTCAAAAAATGAGGAGGTTCTCAATTCGGCAGTATATATTTTTTTTATTATACTAATACGATAGATTAGATCGACTGACACATACACATTTCCATATGACATATGCACTTGTAGTCCCTTATTTTTATTTAAAAAATTCTGCACTGAGGTGCAATAAGTATAGATATTTCAGATTGGAATATGCTTTATTCATTTTATTTATTAGATACACAAAAGAATATAATTATTTACTGCCTTTTTCTTTTAATGTTTACATTTGTTTACGGTTTTATTTATTAGATGATAGTGACGGAAATTATGATGTAAAATGTATTTAAGTTTATTAATTTGAATACTGAATTTGATACGGGACATTGTAACTGAAATAAATGGTTATTATTTTTAAATCCAAAAGGGTTTCCTTAAATGTATAAGCATACCTTCATATCTTTATTACCATTATGTACACAAAATTTTCCTAACTTCAAATATTTTCGTAACTATACTGAAAATATTATGACTTGTCCAGTTAGAGCGACAGCAAGCCGTCACACAGTTTATTTAGGACAGAAATAATTATACGGAAGTTTAATTTAGGTATTTCACACGCTTTATAATAACAACCCTTCTCACTAGGTACCTTCATCGCTTTATAATGTAAGTTTTGACTTCACGCTCTGTGGATTTTTCCGTGGTTAAATTAGCCTATGTAATCAACCAGGATATAAACTGTCACGTGCCAAGTTTCGATAAAATTAAATAACAAAATTCACACATATTTTGAATATCTCAGGTCACAAGTCCAAAGTTCATCAAATTCATTTGTTCAACAAATCTAAGTATTCCGATAATTTAATATTGATGTCATAATCATATTTATTGGTTAAAATATTTATTAGTCAAAAAGATAAGAATTAATCCATTAAATTGTATATGTTATGTAATTACTACGAAATAATGTCACATGATGTCTGGAAAAAAATACATCTTTATCGTTCAGGAACTCGTCAACTGAAAAATAAGATTTCGAAATAAGCAATTTTTTCTTCATTTGTCCATCTTCTGACTAACATATTATCGTCGGGTTATTGCAAAAGCAACTAACTGCTATGGAATAACTGTAGATAGCGTTTAGTGACTTATTTTCAAAAACCTTAAGGTTCTAATTGCTACTATTACTCCCGAGCACTTAATTATTTCGATATCTTACTATTCAGTTGATGAGGTCCTGAACAACGTTTTTTTGTGTGTATACATTATTACAGTTTTAATTACATGACATATACAATTTAATGGATTAATTCTTATCCTTTTGACTAATAAATATTTTAACCAATAAATATGATTATGACATCAATATTAAATTATCAGAATACTTACATTTGTTCAACATATTATATAGGTCTTGGTGGTGCCTTTAAAGAGCTTCCTCGGCTGGCGAACACCCAAATAGCTACGCCTATCTGTGATAGCTCTGAGTTAATGATACTACGTTCCGGCAGTTTGAACGAGAGCAAGTACTTTCTAAGGCTGCAAAAATCACCAATCTTGATATAAATATATTTTTTTAACAAATAAATATTACATTATATGTATCTTGTCGAATTTTTCGCCTGTGCTATGGAAATTAAACGAAGATAGGACAATTCACAAATATAACATCCAGACCGGGACCAACAAATTATACGAAGTTGTCTGTCCCCGATGGGAATCGAACCCACGACCTCTGGCGTTTGAGTTCAATGACCAATCAAAAAGGCGGTAACAAAATGAATTGCTTGCTGAAAAAGTGAAAATAAATATCATCCAACATGTTTGGTTCCCCCATCTATCGTTTTTGGGATCTTTAAAAATTGATACCCTTATGGAGCTTTTTGTTCGTCTGTCTGCCTGTTTGGCGGATAACTCGGAAACTAACAACTAACAACAACTAACTAAAATATGGAAATTGCCTTTTTTCCGATATATTACAGGAAAGCTAAAATAAAAATAATTTACATTGTGCTCGACGTACTGGGTTTGCTGCTACACATTTTGCTGTTTTCTATGTACATTATAAATAAATAAAAGAGTCTCAAATAAATATAAATACTTACTAAGAAAACTAAATAAGTAGGGACCACTTCGAGCTGAGAATCTCACAAATCCAGCCCTGACCAACTTAAAGATAAATAACGCGAATGAAACCACAGATTACATGCAGACTGCACTGAATGCTTTTTATCTAAAGTTCCATTTTCCGTTCGCTTGCATTTCCCGCCTGGATGGACGTAGCGATTCATTTTTCAATAACTTACGTAGATAGAGAATAAAATTACTTCTGTCAAAGGTTACTATGTATAGATGTACTACTGTATTTGTTTATTTTACTATCTGAAGCAGGCAGGCAGGCCGATATTAAGTGTCTACTCTATACTAATTAATAATTATGATAATCCTACTAATATCATAAATGCGAAAGTTTGGATATTTGGATGTTTGTCACTCAATCACGCTTCAACCACTGGACGGATTGGGATGAAACTTGGCACACATAAAGGTTAGATCCTGGAATAGGACATAGGATAGTTTTTATCCCGAAAAAACATCCCATTCCTACGGAAAATACATATTAATTTGTAATGTTAAATTGTCCACGCGGATTAAGTCGCGGGCAACAGCTAGTGTTTGATAAATGAATGCAAATTTTCTAAATTAGAATTCATTGACATTGTTGTCATATGACACAATGACATCTTGCACTGACGTGACAATCAAGAAATGAGTGTAAAACAATGGGATAAGGCTTACTTTGAGTTTAACTTTAGGGAGTGCCTCCGCTGCCGGCGCCGGTCGCTGATTCGGTTGCCGGCGCTGGTTACCCACACAAGTGCCGGCGCCGGTTGCCGAGTTGGCTGCCGGCGTTGGTGAGGTAGGAGTTGAGTGTGTAGAAGATAGTGTTTTTTTTTTACCTATAACTTGATCATCTCAGGTAGTCGCGAACAACTAGTGGGAACAATCAAGTAAAAAAAAAGAATGAATCAGTACTTATTCATTTCATTTATTCATCCTCTTTTTTGTAGTTTGATTATTAGTTTTTTTCGCCTAAAACCTATTACGGTATTGCCTAACGTTTTGGTCGACACCTTTTTTAATTTTAGAAGGCATTTTTAACATAAAAATAATCTGATCCATTATCAGATTCATTGCTTTTTATTATTTTCTGTATTTTTATTATAAAATCTTTCTGTTTTATTATGCTCGACTTTAATACGTATCTACTCGAAAATTTCTTTAACTTCACTAATTGGTTAATACATATTTTAATCAGTCATACACTACTATACATCAGTAGTAACTTGTGCATTAGTAATCTCCTCTGTCTATCGCCAGTAGTTTAATTGGGTGCCGGCGCCGGCCGGCAGCCTTGTTTTAGATCTCAGCTGCCGGCAGTACACCTACCGCCGGTTCCCAATGGCATGTTTTTTTGTGCCGGCGCCGGCAACGGAGGCACTTCCTTAACTTTAACTTAACTTTTCGGGGTAACTTTTCCAGTTAAAATCTGAAGCGTAGTCGTCTCTCCTCTTATTGCATTCAACGTTAACGGACTGTAATGAATTAATGACTTATTATAAAAATTCTTGCTCCCCAGGTATGCGTCAGAGACTGGCGAGCATCAGACAGTGCTGGAGTCGATGCGAGACTACCTGATCGGCACCATCCAGAAGACCTTCGAGGTGGGCCTGCAGCAGGCGGAGTGCCTGTACAGTGAACTGCTGCAGTGTACCAAGAAGAAGAACTTGGTGAGTTTGCTTTCTTTAATGATAATTGGTAATTTTGCTAATTTGTTGTTCTGCCGCAGACTGCCTATTTCAGAGTCATTCATATTAATCATAGTTCCGCTCGCGTAGGCTATAGAATTATTCCCTTTTTCCGCTTCCACTACAGTTTAACTGCCACCGCCTCTTACCATAGCTCCAAACATAGTCCTAATTCATCGCCATCTGAATTCCGCCGAGCATTACACTTGTATTCTAATGTAATGTGAGTTTTCGAAAAATATAAATTCGCATAACTTTTGATTTAGTTAGCCTATTTCGATGAAATTAAGCCTATATGTTAGTCCGAATTAAGCCCTATGTTTTTATGAAAACTCCGATCAGAATCGGTTCAGTAGTTTTTACATGATGCTTGCACAAACAAACAGATAAACAGACAACAATTCCAAAAAAATATCTTAATGCGTTGTGTTACTTAACCTTAGTCATCCAAATATATATTTTTTGCAAATATATTCAACTAGCTGTTGCCTGTTCTTTTTTTTCTTTTTTTTATCTATATTTATTTATTGAGGGTTTGGTACAAAATGCTGACCATGTCACCCTCGTAATTACAGGACCTTATCTCAATCTATCTCCGATTTAAGCATACCAGCGTTAGTGCATACAACAGCTTAGCCTCCTCCGATAGAGGAAAAGCCAGAATACTGTTGCATATACCAACACTGAACATATTTACATTAATGCGCCTAATAATCTCTTGTCTTAGAGGCTCGTTCCGATCACACTCCGTCAAAATATGTTGTACATCCTCCATCAGACCACACTCATCACAGTTAGGAGAAGGTGCCTGTTCTTTGAAAAGGCTAATAATACACTTACATATTTTACAAAATTTTCGAAAAATACGCTGTACTATTTACTAATTAACCCCTTCCCTCGATAATTTTTTATGATTATAAAAGGTGAAATATCTTGCTTGACTTGATTGAAAAAAATAAGTGTATTGACATTTTCAAAGAATCATCTAGATAACTCTCTACGCTAAAAGACCAATATGAATAACTCTTAAATAAGCAGAGTGCGGCAGAAGAACCAATTCGCGAAATTACCAATACCAAATGACGTGAGACTTAATGATTGCCACGAAACTTTCGGACCTTGATCATCATTCATCAGTTCATCACTAATATCCGAGCTTGTACTCTCCACTACCAACAAACAGATGGAACTCACGGCTTCTGGCTCTCGAATTCAACACCGCTAGGCAGTCGATTGTAGAGAAGATTTCGCGATCAAGTTATTTGAAATTCAAATACCTTTGCCGCAGACAAAAATGACTCATAAAATCTTTTTTGCGAGGGTATTAGAAGTCAAGAAAAGTCAATAGCAGTGTCTGCATATGGGAGAATAAAAAGCATTGCCAATAAGACACAAAGGTGAAATTGAAAGGACAAAGGAAGGAAACCCGCTGGGGCAGGATTATAAATCCTTTGACCGGCTCAAAGAGTGAGACTGCTTCGTTTATAGGGTTCCATGAAAACAAATAACCTCGCTATCTTGTCCGTCTGTCTTTACGGCGGAAGGCTCGAAAACTACTGTACCGGTTGCGCTGAGATTGAAAATGAAGTGTTCTGAAAATGAGTGTTGTTTCAGGAAAACGATTATTTATACAGGGCTATTAGATAACTGTCATATTACTCGGCTGGATGCGGAGGGCGGAGGACCGGGTGTGGTGGCGTTCATTGGGGAAGGCCTATGTCTAACAGTGGACGTCTAAAGGCTGACATGATGATGACTGTGAGCTGAAAATGGCTTTTTATAAACTTAGGATTTCGATTTTTGAAGTGTTATTTTTGCCTTGAAAGGACTTCTGCTTACCATCATTATGCTCAAATATATCACGTGAGTTAATCTGACATAAAAACGGACGAAATATAATTTTTATTTGTTTTTTATGAAGCTGGTATTAAATATATATATATATCTCCAGAATTGCAAGGTAAAATGTAATAAATATCCTTGCATATGATCCTGTAGTTATTGATTTTTTGACATACATTATTTAGGAAACTGCTGCGTGTTTTTTTAAAATGATTACAAGCGATCCTCTTTTGTGTGTATTTTAAAACATTAGTTTTTACGCTAAACGGCAAAAGACATGCATATTTTTCGTCTAAATATATTTTTTTTTAAAGTATAATAACATAATGGCGACAAATTTGAATTAAAGTCAGCTTTTTTATTTGATATCATAATTACCTAAGTAGGATGCATAGACTTAGTAAATACTTCCTAAGTTTATGGTAGGATGCATCTAAACAAAATCATTTTCCGCCTAGAAACAAATTTACGTGTTTCTATTTCCACGCAGACAGCGTCGCGTGTACTAACTAGTATCATAGTAAAATTGAAAGATCAGTCTTTCTTAGACAGTTCACTTTGATGGATAATCATCTATTAAACCTTAGCTCGTCGTTCACGGATTTGTGTGAATATCCGACCTTTTTCGAGATGTACGTATAAGGTACTTATTGATAAGGATCTCACGTTTTTGAGTTTAACCAGCCTGTCTGTCACTCGATCGAAACTACCGCGATAAGTATCTATACTCTCGGACCGCCACGGCGGCGTGCTTCTCGCCCCGCCCGTACTGAGTAATAACAACGCTAAGTCGAACGCTTTAGACACAATTTCGCTCGTTGCGCCGGCCGCCTGCCGGCTGTACTGCCTTAGACACATTTTTGCGTGTATTGTCTGACAGTAGCTGATTAAAAGCGTATTTTCGTTTTGCTTGGGAGTGATGCATCTGTTACATAGTAACTATTAGGTAATCTGTGGTTTAACTTGTAAATGTTAAGCCAAACCAATGCGGCCTACATTACATTATAAAACATCAATCAGGCCTCCCCAACCCGTCTGGCCAGCGCGGGGAGTGTAGGCCAAATCCACCGTCTATCTCCGGCAGATGAGAGAGGGTTGTGCTCCTGCAGTGGAGACAACAATAACCTGATGATGATGAATGCGGCCTGCTCGCTTCAATTTGCATTAACACCGAGCTAGCCTTCAATAGAAAATCCTTAAAAATAATTATATAGAACCCGTACTTCTTGTACGATGTGCACTTTGATGAGTTTTATTTATTTATAAATAATAAATAAATAATAATAATAAATATGTGGGGACATTTCACGGACGGCCACCTGATCCCAAACTAGGCATAGCCTGTAATATGGGTATCAGGCAGCTGATATACATACTTAAATACATAATGTAATATATAAATAACATCCAGTCACAAGGCAAACACAAATGCTCATCACACGAATGTTTGCCCTGGGCGGGATTCGAACCCGCGACCCCGAGCTTCGCAGGGAGGTGTACTACCGACTAGGCTACGGGGCCAACGCATTTATAAAAAAAGTTAAATAATTAATTATAGATAAAAGTACATCCCCCCATCTCCTCTCTTTCGCCCTTTCCCTGGCCCGTCCGCTAGTCCATAAGTCTACAGTGCCATGGATGCGTGTCCATTGAGGCTAGCCGTGCCGACATCCCGGAGCTGAGCGAACTCCGGGCACTATTAGCCTTACCAAGTCATGCAGGTCTCTATATTTCATTCCAGATTAATAGTCCTATGAAAACAAACGCATTTGCGTCTCGAAAACAAAATACACAATAGATGGTGTTCCTAAGTGGACTGCAAAGTTTACATGGTAATACAAACCTGTTTTTGCTGCTGGTGACCCTTTCATGTATATGTTACCGAGACGTAAATAGCGTTGGTTTTCATAGGACTATTAATCTGGAATGAAATATAATAAGATAGACAATTATTTCCCTAGCTAATCGTGGTACCACAATGTGTCTCAACATTGTGGTATCAGGCGATGTTGTTCGCCACACATCACGCCAAGTGGTATCACGGGGCGAAAATCGGGCAAAGGAAAGACGATTATCAGGGTCGCGCAAAGTGACGAGATTTCGTCTCTGTCTACCCCTCTTTGGGACCAAGGCGTGAGCATTATGTGTGTATGTAGATAAAAGTAATTAATAGATCGCATTAAAAGTGTTTCACAAGTTGCAAGACCAAGAGATCCTTTAGTGGGTATCGTGACTCATTATTTGAGGCACTTTCCATGTCAATAACTTATATATAGCTCACTAATGATGACAGGGAAATTCGAGGACGGAAAATAAAATCCACAATAAACGGTTCAAGGGTTTTGACGACCATTCAAAACGGCATTGAATGTTTTTTTGGGTGCCACCGAAACTTCGTCCCTTTATGTATGTAGTAAATAAAGGTTTTGTTCGCCTGTCAGTCGATTTGTCCGCCGGATAACTTCAAAAGCTACCGGATCTATTGAGATGGAATTTTATACTTATTTTAGGAAAATCGTTGTTTTCCGGGAAAATCTTGAATTTTCGATGTAAAAAAGTAAAATATAGGCTTTATTTATTTATGGACATTTTTAGTTATCAAATGCAGTAGTAGGTAGGGTTAGTATGCAATATAACTATTACTATTATACTATTATGAATTGGGGTAAAATATGTCTACCTATGTGCCTTGTAAAATTAGTGATTCCAAAAAAGTTAATGAAAAATATCGCAACATAACTTTGCATCGCCGCCAGATGGGCCGACGACCTGCAGAAGGTGGCCGGAAGCGGCTGGATGCGGAGGACAGGGTGTGGTGGCGCTCATTGGGAAGGCCTATGTCCAGCAGTGGACGTCTAAGGGCTGATATAACCTTTCATTAATGGGTACCTGAGCTTTTTGAACCCTCGGATGCAGACTACTATTCCTTAGAGGATGTTTTTTTAAAAACTGTAAAACACGAGGTAAATCATACATTTCTTACGGTATTTCAACAAATTTTCAAATTGATAGTAACATCAAATAGTCTCTCTTCGTACAAACTTAGAACCCCTATTTTACCACCTTAGGGGTTGAATTTTGAAAAAGCCTTCGATAGTGCATACCGGTGATACATAAGGAACCTTTGTGCTAAATTTGAAATTTCTTGAGCAATCGGTTTGGAGACTACTACCTTCGAACTCCATTTCAGCCCCTTAAGGGATGGTTTTTCAAAAACTGTAGAACACGTGTTGATTTATTAAGGTTTTAGAGTATTCCTACAAAGTTACACGTTCTCCATACAAACTTTGAACCCCCATTTGACCCCCTTAGGGGATGAATTTTGAAAATCCGTTCCTTAGTGCTTGCCTATGCTATATAAGGAACCGTTGTGCAAAATTTCAGGCCTCTAGACTCAGCAGTTTGGGCTGTGCGTTGATATGTCAGTCAGTCAGTCAGTTTCTTCTTTTATAGATATAGATAGATAGATAGATTAGAAAGCAGAAGGATTACATTTGTCAGAAAAGCAAACAATACCTTCAACTTTTAAAGCGTTTTAAGATATCGATGCGAGATTAAATTCAGATCGTCCAAGAAAACGTAGGCACCATAAGTCAACCTCTTTATTTGCCGAGGCCGTATATCTTGCTTTATGTGTTCTGTGGTGGACATATTTGTCTTATTCCTCGCGTAAAACTACCCTTAAACTCTTAAGGGCCGTCCTCGTAAATTTATATTCTGAAAAAATATGGAGTTCTTTTTTAAATAAATATAAATGCATATATAAAATTTAAACGTTGTTTTGTATCGAAAGCGTTCATTACTAATCTGTCAGTCAACATCAATCTTATCGCTATACAGTAGACTGCACATTTATAGGATTTACTAGCTGAGCCCGCGGCTCCACTCGCGTGGACTACAGAATTATTGTTTTTTTTTTTAAATAAAGACGAAATATGATTAGGGTTAATCTCCTTCCCCTCAGTCCAGCAGTTACTCACCGCCACCGTAGTCTTAACTCATCGGAATTTGAATTCCGCCGAGCATACTTCTTTTATTTTTATTTTTTTTATTTTATTTATTTTCACAAAATCCACAGCACTTAGTATACAGTAGTATTATTCTAATTTATAGTTCTTACTGCCAATAACGGATTTACAATATATTCATATTGTGGGTGGGTGTGGGTGTGTGTTTGTGTGCGTGTGTGTGGGTGTGTGTTTAGTTTTTGATGAATATAAATTAGCATAACTTTTGATTTGAGTAAGCCGATTGGTACTTGAAATGAATCCCTATATTTTGTCTGAAAGCTCTATTAGATTTGTTCAGGAGTTTTACGCGATGCATACACAAACTAACAGACAAACAAACAGACAAACAAAAAAGGATCTATTACTTAGCCTTCATCCTTAGTTTTTTTTTTATATTTAATACTAGCTGTGCCCGCAGCTCCGCTCGCGTGTACAACAGAATCCGCTCCCCTTCCCACTTCCGCTCCCATTTCCACTTCCGCTCCCATTTCCGCTCCCGCTCCCACTGCTACTACCACTCTCACGCCCTCGCATACTCTTACTACAGCTCCAAACTCATCGCAATCTGAATAGTACCGAACATTATAATTATACTTCTTAGTTATATTGCATACTAACCTTACCTACTACTGTATTTGAAAACTAAAAATGTCCATAACTTTTGATTAAGTAAACCGATTGCGATGAAATAAAGCCTATATTTTACTCCGAGTTAAGCCCTATGTTTCTGTTAAAACGGTATCAAATGTCATTCAGTAGTTTTTTGCGTGATGAGGTAACAAACATACTCGTACATACAGACAACAAATCTAAAAACAATTATTTTGTTTTCTATTGGCCCTATAAAGACCCTTCATACACATTTTTATACAATATCTCCCATGTACAGATATAGACCAGTTACAGTTTTATTATAAGTATAGATACCTACAGACACGCGAAGTTTACATTTTTATTTATTAGATGAATCTATGGATATTATTTTGTTTAAGGGGTATCCGGAATCACCAGATATTTTTTTTAATAAATTGTCACACGCGAACCTCCTTCCTTATGAAGCACTTTTCAATTAAAACTCGCGACACCGGTGCTTTCGTCTGCGTTTATTGCTCGTAACTGACGGATGACATGTCATCATGAGACCTAATTACTTTTTCTAGCTACAGCATGGCTATATAATGCAATATTTCAGGAAATACCGAACACAGCGTCCTTTACTAGAAAAAAAAAATACCGTTAATATCTTTCATTGTTTTGAGTTCTGAGGAATATTCTTCAAACTAGGTTAGACTTCTTTTCATCTTTTTAGTCCGTTTGAGGGTTCCGTCGTTCCTTATACCTATAGCCGCTGTTTTGTCCGTCTGCCTATCTGTCTCCGGTGTGTCCGGTATTTAATTAAAAATTTACTGGACCAGTTGAGCAGAAATTTGGAAAATGAATGTAAAATTTCCCCGCAATCATGGAAAAATTATGGTAGTTGGTCCCAGTCTAGAAGGTATATTTGTAAATTATCAGACGTATCTAATTCAAGATAAAATCCTATTTTGAGATTAAGACAACATGTTGACATATTTTATTCAGAAAAATACATATCTTTAAAAATATTTTTTATATAGATACTTAATTTGTTACATAAGTAATAATAATAATAATAAAAAAAATCTTTTATTCAGAAAACATTAATAAAGTTACAGAAAACCCCCACAAAACAGAATTCTCAGTTTGACTGAGGGGAGCAGTCTCACACACAAACATTTGTAATCGATTTCTTTTTCATATGGACTGTCTGAATAAAATATTAAAACAAAATAATATAACAAAAAAAATATATATTTCTAATTGATTTCGCTCAGTAGATCATTATGTAACTACTTAGTAAGATTTCACTTCTGTTACTTCAAGTAACACAGCTTCCCTGACGAACAAAACCAATAGTAAGAACTATGTGGAACTTATTACAAGTGGGCTGAACGGGAGCTTGCACTTTATAGTTTGAAAGGAAACTTGTAAGAGGCTTAAAGAGATTTATTGCAATAGATTTCGCTCGGAAATGTCCTTAGCAGTTTCATGAGAGAGGTGGTGACCCAGTTTCATAATAAAATGTCCTGACTCGGAATGTTGAGAGTTAAGTCCTTTTCTTGATTAAGTAATTTGACTCTTAGACTCCCAGCAAACTTATTGTGGGACGCCCCCTGGCTAGATGGAGCGACGATCTGTGTAAGGCGGATGGCAGTGACTGGATGAGAAGAGCCGAGGATCGGGCTCAGTGGCGCGCTTTGGGAGAGGCCTATGTCCAGCAGTGGACTCTTTGATGCTGATGATGATGATGAAACTTATTTAGTGAAGAATTGCTTTCGAATACTTTTTTGTTGTAGAACATCTGTTGAATTATATAAACTTGCATCATTTCTTTCAGTCAAATCAAATGTACTTTGTGTACCAAAACATACATAATAATTATAAGAAATATCACATGATATATTGGTAAAAACTAATGATAGTGACGGCCGTATGCTTTCAGCGATTACTTCCAGGCAATGTTTAGGTCATGGGGTTCTAAGCACCGGGTGCAATATTTTATGCAAAGCAATTTATATATACCTATCTCTCATCGTTTTAAAGCTCTAAAATTGGCTTTAAAGTGTAAATATATATTAATGAAACTTATTAATTTCAAGGTTAGATGAAAGGAGAGGAATTTAAAGACATCATAACATACATATTAAGCTTAGCTTAATATTGTATTACCATACCATATATTTTATAAATTCAATTTGTTATTTTCGTATCTCAATGCCAGAGAACTACTCGAGTATTGAAATAATTAAAAATAAGTCAATAAAATAAGCCATCTCTTCGAGTAAGCCATGCACGTAGTTCCAAACCTGTAGGAAAATGTTTAAACACGTCCTGAAATAGCGGAATCTGGCTCCGGGCGCAACGTCCCGTGGGGCGTCAATTAAACGTTCTTCACGCCTAATTGACGCCCCCTTGGGTGCTAATGGAATTAATTCCGTAACCTGATTTGTTTAAATTAAAAAAAGTCGACATCAGCTGTCTTATTGATGAACAGTTCAATTTAGTATAAGTATTTATTACTAGCTGGGCTCCGCTCGCGTGGACTACAGAATCCGCTCCCCTTCCCACTTTCGCTCCCGCTCCCGCTCCCACTGCCACTGCTCCCACATGCAATGAAAGAAATTTTATGGCTAATTATTTACACCTTGGGTTACATTATTTAAGTTTTAGTAGTAGTTATCCCTAATTTTGTATAGTAATAAATATAGCTTAAGTTACTCAGGGATGCCTATAGCCTAGTTAATGTAGCATTCTAATGGTGAAAGAATTTTTGAAATCGGTCCAGTAGTTTTTGAGTTTATTCGCTACAAACATACAAATCTTTCCTCTTTATAATATTAGTGTAGATTAATCGTGGCTAGTAAATAAACGTAAAAAACGAAAGTGGAAATAAGTAGATCGGGTCAAGCCCTATATCAAAATGTGAAATTTCATGTTCATTAAAACCCCGTTTTCAAGCCTACCAGTCTTTTTTATTTATAAGGACCAAAAATGCAATAAACTTTTTTTTGTTAAACCTTAACCCAATTAGATGTTTTTGAATGCGTTTATTAACAAAGTTATTTAGATTTACCTATACTTGGCAATAAATGATTATGATTATGATTAGGAATATTTTTTTCGTGTGGTTTGGTTTCCGGTAGAGTAGAATAGGACCACTCCAACTCTTCCCGTGGATGTCGTACAAGGCGACTAAGGGAATACATTACATTATAAAACGTCAATCAGGCCTCTCCAACCCGTCTGGCCAGCGCGGGCAGTATAGGCCAAATCCTCCGTCTGTCTCCGGCACATGAGAGAGGGTTGTGCTCCACCAGTTGAGACAAAAATAACCTGATGATGAAGGAATATTTATCTATCTAGAAATACCTACGTTTATACTCGTAGCTGTGGCATCCAAAAATGAGACTAAAAGGTGACCGGGGTTTCACAGAACATACAATTTTACATTCTGATAGGGCTTCAAGTCAAGACGCTTGACCCGCGGTGTCATTTTAGACGTCGTTTATGTACTGGACACAAATATTGACATAACTGAAACGACTAATAAAGTTGAATTGGCTGGGGGAATCCATGTCTGTGGGTATAATACATATCAGCTATATCTGCATAAAAGTACATTGACCTCGAATAATAAATCATTAAAAAATTGAGTTAAATTTATTTAATTAATCCAATAGCTCTCCAAACAATAAGTCACGAAACTTCAAAGAGATAATAGAAACCGTTAAAAAATGAACTCCCGATATAGCCCCGAGTGACCCCTAGCCCCGAGGCTTAACGCCCCGCCCGGGGGCGTCCATTAACCATGCTAACGAGCTCGCCCCATCAATTCACCCGATTCATTATACTATGCCATGTCTATCCCGAAGTATATTTTAAAATGGTTTCACGGCCCGTTCAGACGGTGAATCAAAACTTTGGCGACTGCTATTTTGCGAAAATCTAATAGTTCGGTGTTATAATGTAAGTTCGTTGAATTGTTCGATCGTCGTTCATAACGTTTTCATACCATCGGATTTACCTTTCCACACAAAGTTTCTACTTTGTGTGGAAAGGTAAATCCGATGGTATTCTCTACATTTTCTCCGAATGTAGTTCTCTACATTTTTAGCCTAAAGTTGGAGAACAATTAGTCGGTATATGATACTAATTGCCTTTGTATCTACATGTACTTTTATTCCTACAGACTACCAGTCTGAAAAGAACACGGCGGGAATCGCCATGCTTAATCAGTATACTCGTATATATTCTTTACTAGCTGTTGCCCGCGACTTCGTCCGCGTGGATAACTTAAAATCACAAATTATTATGTTTCCCGTAGGAATGGGATGTTTTTTCGGGATAAAAACTATCCCATGTCCTATTCCAGGACCTAACCTATATGTGTGACAGGTCGCATCCCGATCCGTCCAGTGGTTGTAGCGTGATTGAGTAACAAACATCCAAACATCCAAATATCTAAACTTTCACATTTATAATATTAGTAGGATTCCTTATTGCATATTTTAAAACTAAATACAGTAGTAAATGTTGTGTACAAAGCGAGGTTATCTGTAAAAGAGATCTCTTCTAACCAACCTTACAGGGTGTGAGACAAGGCAGTAAGAGCGTGGGGGCAAAATAAGTGCATAATAAACTACATAATAACTAAATACCTGAACTATTTTACTTGTATAATAAATAATAATTATAATAAACATACTTACATAAATACATTTCGTCATTCCCCTCTACCGAAGTACAAGTCCACTGGTCATGCGCGGTATCGAATGTCCTATAAGATAAATGTTCGATTTGTTATGTATGTGTGTTTCGTAGAAATGTTCCGCGAAATGTTATGCATCCGAAGAAAAGTAAATTACCCGTCAGCACAGGCGCTTAATTATTCAAATATTTCTCGATATAAAAGGTGAAAAGGATCGACAGAAGGTAATTTTTAATTGCCTATTAAAGTTTGGAAACCAATCGATTTGGGTTTAACATTCAATATTTAAATGGGTTGACCCATTGAGATTTTAATTTATACCTACATAAATAAACTTATATTCATACTATCTGTACCCGCGACTAAGGTCACGTGGGCTATACAATATTTTTAATCCCAATCTCAATCCGACCCCGACTCCCAGTCCGACGCCAAATCCCACTCCCACTCCCGCTCCCGTAATTTTATATTATTTATTTGTTAAATAAATACAGTTTCGTTAAATACAACATAATAACTAAACTACCTAAACTACTTTAATATAAAAGAAATAATCATAATTTAATATTCAAAAATGAAATATTGGTCCCAGGGCCTGTGTGGCTGGAAGGAAGCCGGAGACGCTGGGCGTATTGCCATATAGTGGAACAGTCATATATAAATTAATAACGGGATTAAGGCTTATCGCGTTAGTTTCGATCAAGTATCGGAGGCCTTTAGTCCTATTCTCTAAAATACAAACTTACTTGCGAGCCTCACTCAAGTGACTTTACTCACTTCGAAACCTAATCCATTGGCATTCTGTAAACATTCTAGAGTACTGTCGACGTGAAATGAGTTCTTTGTTCACTTAACATCGATAGTGCTTTGTAATGTTTAAAGAATTGCCAATGGATTAGGCTTCAAAGTGAGTGAAGTCACTTGAGTGAGACTCGCACGTGAGTTTGTAATTTAGAGAATAGAACTACTGGTACGGGCTATAGGCCACTACGCTAGCCCAGTACGAGTTGGTAGACTTCACATGCGCCTTAGAATTCCTTCTATGGCGTAAGTATGCAGGTTTCCTCACGATGTTTTCGTTCACAGTTAAAAACCTGTGTTAAGCTAATAAACCGTACCTATGTTTCAAATAACTCTCGACCTCATGAACATGAACACAACTAGGCTACAGCGACTTGCATTCGATCCGGTCCAATATGACCAATTAGCGAATGTCTAGTCGGTCCATAATTTCTAGTTTCCGGAACCTGAAAGTCCATTTCAATTCCAATCCCTCTCGCCAGCACACCCTTAATATTCAGTTTAATTCTGAATACCTACTATGATCGATAAGCCCGTCTTTGTTTGCTCTTTGCCTAATTTGTGTTTAAAGAATTTATCTTTCTATCATGAATCATGAATTATTCATGGTCACGGAGGTCATAAACGGTTCCACGGGAAAGGTCATGGCGGTCATCCCCTCAAAATATGAAACTTGGAAGATTTAAATTAGCACAAGTCATTTCAATGTATAAAATGTAGTGCTACTTTTAGTTCTCAAGTGCATTGGTACCAGTTAAAGTTATTTATTTTCATTCTTAAAATCTTTAAAGCTCTAAAAAGCTGATAAAAGGTTGTAATCTTCTAAACTTTAGAGCTGGATTCGCTCCTGCTAAGGGAAAGTGTTCGAGACCAATCCATAGTTGTTGTTTGCGAATAAAACATTAATGTATACTTACAATACTACAAGTGACCACGTTTGCCGTGTGGTTTCCGGTAGAGTAGAATAGTACCACTCCCACTCTCCGTTGATGTCGTACAAGGCGACTAAGGGAATACATTATAAAACATCAATCAGGCCTCCCCAACCTGTTTGGCCAGCGCGGGGATTGTAGGCCAAATCCTCCGTCTGTCTCCGGCAGATGAGAGAGGGTTGTGCTCCTGCAGTGGAGACAAAAATAACCTGATGATGAAGTCAGTTTAAGTCATAATAAAGTCACTAGCAAGACTTTATACATTGATACAAAAGGTATAACTTGATATATGACCATCCGTTACATAATAAATCAATGGAGATTTAGATTGGCACAGTCCCTGGACATCGCATACGCTATCTATCATCCCAAAACTCCAATAAAGTGCGAAATTTCATAATGAAAACGAAGATCGAGAATGCGAGCAAGTAATATATTCGGGGAGAAACTAAAGCTTTTAGAATCCTTCGTTCAATCTGTTTCCAGATCCTAGAATGAATAAAAGTGTAGCTCGCTTGTAAATCTACGTCGAATTTCGTGAGTAAATGTTATCTATTGATTTATATTGTCTAGACATGGTAAAATGAACCTTTATTTTCCACATTCTGGGCTCAGATCAGCTAATGTTCGCTTTTAAGATAAAACCACAGAAACAGTTTCAATTTACTTAGATAATTTAGTAAGTTGAAACTCAGAAGATGATATCATGATTTGATATACGACCGCTTAGTCGGCCTAGCTAGAGGCTTGATCATTGGATTCGAGCGCCAGAGGACGTAGGTTCGATTCCGACTAGGAACAGTCAATTTTATACAATTCGTCCAAGCTGGTCCCGGTATGGATAATATTTGTAAATGGTTCAATCCTTGTTTAATTCCCATAGCATAGAAGAAAATCCTAGTTTAGGATTAGACAAATGTACTCGTATATATATATATATATATATAATTTTTTAACAATATTTAAATGAAAGCTTTCTAAAAATCCCATGGATTTTGTAGATAAGCCACATAAAGAAAAATACAAATTGTGATATGTGGCAACATCGATTTACTGTAAAATGCAGTTGAACGTGATTAATATTCATGTTATGAAAGTGCAGCATTTCAAAGGTGAAAAATGTTCAACGTTTCACAACTACTCTACAACTCTAAACTCTTGTATTACTCTACGACTTTAAACAGCAAACCGCGAGGTTACAGCAAATATCCATTCCCAACTACACTGTAATATGAACTTTCTAAATATTATTTTTTGTTCATAAGAAGTAAATAGAGATCCTACTTAGAAACTTAGAGAATTAGCTATTCATTTCAAGTATATTTAATTCCACCCCTTACCAAACAAATTATGAATGAGAAATATTTAATCGCACATCAAATAAATACTGAATTTACACCAAATGTACTGACGGCATATCAAAGTGCGCATTTGGCGTAATATTATGTTGGACTCCTAGCCAGGGGCAGTAAATGATACGAAGACTACACCATTAAACTCAAAATATACACTTCTAGCCGTTTGATAATAAATATTCTACTTCGAAGTTGGCTTTTCGAATGCCGCACCTCGGTCGTGCTGTAGCTCGAGTGGCCTCTACCCCCTCTACCGCCTGAGGCATCATAGTGGTGGCGTGAGTAGCCACACCGAAAACGGCGGTACAGGAAGTAGTGGCAGTCAAATAGACCTTCTATTTAGTAATTATACATTTATATCACTGATTTATACATAAAATTTAAAAGGAATAACTATAATTTGAATAAATTCTAACAAATATTTGATGTGGGTTAGGTTAAGTTCATTTAAATATGTATGATATTATGAATTGACGACCATTGGGGCAGACGAGTTCTGAAGTGGACCGGTACGCGCAGCGTGGGACGACGCCCCCACCTATAGAATGTGGCCGAAGGCGGCTGGATATGGATCGGGTGTGGTGGCGTTAATTGTGGAAGGACGATATCTTAGACTAGCTGTGCCCGCGGCTCCGCTCGCGTGGACTACAGAATCCACTCCCCTTCCCACTCCCACTCCCTCTCCCTTTCCCGCATGCGATGAAAGACTTTTCATGGCATTACATGAAATTTTTTTACACCTTGGGTTACAATTATTAAAGTTTTAGTAGGGATCCCTTAGTTTTATAGCAATAATAGCAATAAATATAGCCTATGTTACTCAGGGATAATGGAGCATTCTAATACTGAAAGAATTTTTGAAATCGGTCCAGATCTTTTTGAGTTTATTCGTTACAAACATACAAGTCTGTCCTCTTTATAATATTAGTGTAGATGTAGATTATCTTAGTTTATATTATTTATATATTATTAGCTTAGATTTAAATAGCCAGATCTGAAGTCGGAAGTCGTGCCACGAACGCTTTTAAGAGTGCTTTAATGAACAGTAGAGCTTACTATAAAGTCGTCGAGTTTTAATCGATCCACCTCCCACTCACGGATCCCGGAACACATATATCGCATTACCACGACTTTCATGTGGTAATAAAAATGCCACGTACATTAAAATGTGTTATTTTGTACAATAAAATTTGGGTGTAAAATAAAAAGAATTAATTATTTGATTAATTGGTTCTGCACTCAACCTCGGGGTATTTAACCCTTTTATGAAGAAATATTATATTAAATGACGTTCTAGCAAAAAAAGTTCAAAAAATATGAAAGCTCAATATGTATTTTTTTAAATACACTTTTTTGTTACTTGATTGCTGATCTTGCTCTTAACTTGTATTAGTCCCAGTCTTTTTTTGTTATACATATGTTCATCATCAGCCAAAATACGTCCACTGCCTCCTTAATAGAATACCACTTTGGTGCGCTGTCCATTGGAGGATTTGCCCTAATTATTTGCAGCGTCGCGCCGCTGGGCTGCGACATTATGCTGAGTCAGGGCCCTTTCCGCAGCACAGCACGGGTTACACTGTTACTGTTACTCTGTTATGATTGTTTGCTGTACTTCTGTATCATTAAGTGACCTATCTGTAACATGGTTTTTGTGCTGTGTCTAAGAATAAATGAATTATCTATCTATCTATCTATCTAATTACCACGCTTGGCAGGCGTAATGATGATCGCGGTAATGATCTTAATATAAACAAGAGAACGCTGCTGCCCGTCCCTGGTGTAATCCCTTAGCCGCCTTGACGACACCCACGGGAAGGTTGAGGGTGACCCTATTCTAAGTCGGGAACTACACGTATGTATTTGTATCTAAATTTTGAGAGCGATTCTGAAACCTAAAGCACAGGTTTTATCCTAATTCAGACATCAGTCTCAACAAACAAGTTTATAATTTGTTTATTAACGAAAGCTTTTATTATGGACAATCAAATACAGATATTTTTTGTTTATTCTTCACCAGATCACAGTGTTCCGGATCCAGGAGCGAGCTGAAGGCGGGGAGGTCCAGGAGTTGGATCAGGTCATACTGACTGCACTCTTCAGGGCCCAACACCTGTCCGCCAGCGAACAGTTGTCTCTGGCCCTCACCTGGAACAGGGTAGACATCGCTCGCTCGGAGATTTTCGTGTATGGACAGGAATGGCCGGCAGGTAAGGGTGTATAAACACACCCGATACTCCATACAGGCGAACAGATATAATTACCTACCGCTAGTAGGGTTTATCTTATCTTCTTAGGGGGCCAGGAAGACCTGGCGACACTTCGACCCTTCAGGATCTTTTGTGCCAAACCCCTGACCACCAACGGTGCCCCAAGCCGATTTGGTGGACTTCACATACGCCTCAGAATTTCTTCTTCGGCATATGCAGGTTTCCTTACGATGTTTTCCTTCACCGAAAAGCCTGTGGTATTATAAATAAACCGTAATTAAGTTTCGTAAAACTCATTGGTACGTGCGGGGTTTGAACCTACGACCTCATGAACGTGAGGCGAGTGCACAACCAACCGGCTACCACAGCTCTACTAGTAGGGTTAGTCATACTCCTAGTTCTAGGATCGGATAAATTGGACAAAAAAGTCCAACTAGTTATACTGCTTAGTACATACATAATGCTCACGCCTCGGTCCCAGAGGGGTAGGCAGAGGCGATGTATCGCTACTTTGCGCAATTCGATGTCACAAAGCGACTTTCCTTCGCTCGGTTTTCGCTCTATGATACCCCTTGACGTGATTTGTTGCGAACACTACTTACTGCTTAGTATGATACTGGAATCTCTAATAAATAAAATCGTAAACATCGCGTGTCTGTACATTAAAGATATTTGCAAAAAAAAAATTGGGGGTCTAAGCATAAGTAATAGAACACATTTCGATCATTTTTGTCTGTTTGTTTGTGCGCGCATAACTTAAAAACCACTGAACCGATCTTAATCGACTTTTCACAGAAACATAGTGCTTAATTCGGTGCAACATATAGGCTTTATTTCATTGCAATCGGTGCAGTCAGTAAAAAGTTATGCTAATTAATAGTTTTCGAAAACTTGCATATAACAAAGTGTAGGGTGTCAATGCACGACGGAATTCGAAAGCGGTAGCGGGAGCGGGTATGGTACCAATGTAATTTATGTGAGTTTTTCAAAACTATAAATCCGCATGACTTTTGATTGAGGATCTGAATCTGGAGCTGCATCAGGAGCTGGATCTGGATCTGGACCTGGCACTGGCCCTGGACCTGGACTGGACTGGGAGTATGAATGGGAATTGGAACGGATTCTGTAGTCCAGGCGAGCGGAGCCGCGTGCACTGCTAGAGATTAAATATAATAAAGGCCGTCCAATTAGCTCTACCGCTTAGTATGACATATTGGTTCGAGTAAATTTAATAAAATCCGTCCAAGTAGTGATACCATTGGTGTAAAGATTGTCGGTGTACCTACAGTCGAGGCCAAAAATATGTACGAGTGGTACACCATAAGACTCATAAAATATATATCTCAGTTTTATCATTTCTATGGAAAAATACATAAATACTAAAACCCAGACTAGTGGTGTCTTTACCAAAATCAAAGGTCTTGATGAGATCTTAATTTTAGATAACAGCTGTCAAAATTAAAACGGGAATATCTCGCGTCCTCGCCTATCCGTACACGATTGCGTGTGCGCATAAACTATCGAGAGGGGGACAACGTCATAAGTGCTTCTCTTTCTAACCGGCACCCTAGTTGGACTGCCTCGTCAGCCTAGTGGCTTGGGTTCGTTTCCAACCAGGGACAGATAGATAACTTTGTACCATTTTTACAAGATGGTCCCGGTCTGGATGTTATATTTGTGAATTTGTCCTTGTACACATTTTGTATGTATATATGACAAGTTTATATAGTTTTGCATACTATTAGCCGTGCTTTATTTTAAGTATGAGGTAAGTGTCGCTTCTTTATTAGGTAGTCATATTTAGTATTACTGGTGTATCTATACCGTACGTACGTACATTAAAATTCTAACTAATAGGCAGAGACCGGACAATGCGAGTCATCCAGAGTGGAACTCAGAATCTGTTGTCTGAATTAAGCGGGGCCACAATTAAAGAAACAACTTGAAGTAATTCTGAAAAATTAAGAACAGTATATTTTAATAATAATTTAATAATAACATGTTGCTGAGCATTGAAAAATAACTGACACGTTTTTTTATCGGACCAAATTCACCTCAAGTGGAGGAAATTGGGATATACCGAATGGGTCGGTTCAATAGAACAACTCGAAGACCCCGTTCTGACATAAGTAATTAATTTTAATTTTTTTCAGTCTCGTACAAATAAGTGTCATTTTCTTATGGTTTTAGTATGTATGTAGGGTATGGTAATATAGATTTAAAATTGTGTCTCATTGAACTGGTAAAACCCGGCTAATCTGAGGCGATTACATAAAACCAAACAAAATTCGTTCTTTTTTGTTGAATTGACCCATCGGTATGTATATATTATGAAATATTTACTATGACTTATGTGTATATTAAATATTATTATTATTGTTTAAAGATTGAGTACGAATTAAAAAAATAGGCTAATAAAAAAAAAGTGGTACCGAAATATGGTATCTGGTTGTACTTCTGTACTATAATAGTACTTATTTAATTATCTGTAATAAGTTTCATCAGGCCGGGGTGGGGGGTGGGGGGTGGGGGGTGTGAACCCAGGACTTAACGTGTTCGAGGCAAAATACGAATAACTACACTAATTAGGCGGTGAATTTACCCAGATAAGGACTACATTTACTAGCATTATAAATAACAAAACAATCAACAGATAAAATCTGAACTATACTCACGAAAGAAAGTTATCAAAAGGTCATCAGCAAAATCACTTCCAACACCATACAACAAATTACTAAATGACGATAATGTTCATCCATTTTCCTATAATGTAACTGATACAGTGCCGGTTCTAGATTGACTATAAATTACCGCCTTATCTCATAACCACCTAATAATTCACTGTTTATACCCAACTTATTTGTTATCCAAGTTTTAGGTTTCTGTCGTTCTTGTCGATATTCTATTGGTACAGGAATATCCACAAGTACATCATAGTTCACATTAAACAGCAAAACAACTATTAAGTTTCTGCCCCCAGTGGAAATCCACAACCTCCGGACCTCTAAATATGAAATGCAAAAAGCCGAACCATACGAACCATGAAGCAAATATTTCCTTTTAAAGCTAGTGCACATTGTAACCAATTGTAAATTTTCACCCTGTTTCACTTAATGAAAAACAATTAATAACAATTTAAAATATTATATTATATAGAAAATATTTTCCAAAAAAAAAAATTGGGATTTAAGGATAAGTAACAACACATTCACATTATTTTTGTCTGTTTGTGCATACATTATGTAAAAACTACTGAAATAATTCTGATGAAGTTCTCTGAAAAACATAATTCGGCGAAACATTTAGTCTTTATTTCATCGCAATCCGCTCACTCATTTAAAAGTTAGTGATTTATAATTTCCAAAAACGTACCCAATAAGTAAATTTCAACTTTATTAAACAAAAAAAACTTTAGTCCACACGTGCGTAGCCACGGACTAAGCTGAAACGGTTTATGAAATTTTATTTTGGGGGCCATCCTCGATTTCACTTACCCCTGAGTGCAGCTCTGGCCCTCTGAATGTTTACACATGTTGTGTGTTTGTGCACCGGGCACAGCAAACACGAAAACACCCTGTTATCGCCTCGGGGAGCGTGGAATGTGTTTGTGTTGGTTGAATTACATTCAAACACTGTTGTTACGCTGCCGTGCTTCATTAATAATATCAAAATTCAACTCATTCGTAACAATGAGAGATTTGAAAGAATGAACTGTTCTGAAATTTTAATTACTCTATGCGAACGTCTTACATGATATTTATTATATTTCAAAAAGAACTTTCCAAATTGTTTCAGGCGTCTTCGAGTAATCGGGGAACATACATAAAAAATAAAAGATTCCGACGAATACCTCCTCCTTTTTTTGAAGTCGGTTAAAAATAGTTCATTGTTTTCTTGTCACCTTTGCAAGAGAATTACAACATCGAATACCGCGAAATCAGCCCGCATAGTTTAAGAAACGTACAGCCTTATTCTCTCCGTCTTGTTTTATTAAAATGGCTCTTCCTGCTTCATTTCAACATACAAACTATGATTTTTAAGATAGATTATTATCTTTAAAATAGGTACATCACAAGTATAAGTAAATTATTATAATGTTTCTATTGTGTACAATAAAAAACGAATCTACCGCTTCTTAAGTTAATAATAGACTTGGTTTTTGTGTATACATGCGTGCGTAGTAGGTATGTATGTAAACGCTTCACTGTCTAAAAATAAAAACAATGTATATGGTGACAGTAGAAATCATTTATTCCTAAAATATCTCCCGCTATATTTCATTCCAGATTAATAGTCCTATGAAAACAAACGCATTTGCGTCTCGAAAACAAAATACACAATAGATGGTGTTCCTAAGTGGACTGCAAAGTTTACATGGTAATACAAACCTGTTTTTGCTGCTGGTGACCCTTTCATGTATATGTTACCGAGACGTAAATAGCGTTGGTTTTCATAGGACTATTAATCTGGAATGAAATATATATAAAAACTTTCTTGATTTATGCTACGAGGTGCTACGGCGTAGCACTCGTAGACCAGACAGCTTTATTTGCTACGCCACCGCTCCGTCTGTTTTAGATCGACGCTCGAGTGCAACTCAAGTTTTAGGCCTTTTTAAGCGAGTCAGTTCATCGCATATATCCATCGCGAAAATTGAGAAAAATTACACAATATTACGAGTACCTGCTTATTATTATAGTTTAAAAGTATAAATTTTTTTTTAACTTAATAATTTGATACTAACATAGTTTTCTTAAGTTGCATACTAACAAATTATGGATCATTGTTATAATTAAAAACTTTCATATCATTTCATTATTATGTAATTTGCCTCAATTTTACTCTCACATATAGACTCACTTAGAGACTGTAACTGAGGACTGTTTAAAAGTAACATCAATTAGTAGTATTTATTTATTTCGTAAAGCGATACCTGTATATATTTTATTGTAATTAAGACTTTAACATTGATATAAAGGTAACATTTACATCAGTAAAAAACAGTGTTTATGATAATAAACATGGCGTACAAAAAATCCGATTTAGTAGCAAAAAGATTTACCGATAAACATTTCACCCAAAGACTTTACCACCTGTGAAAAGTCTGTTGTCTATGTTACGCCTTAAGGTACAGCACAAAAGGTATGTACTCGTAAAATGGCGGCATCAGGTGTCGCCTGAGTGAGTAAATTCAGGCTCACTTTCGTCACATATTGAGGGAGGCACGTTGAATAATAATGAACGAATTCTATCCGGCTGCGAGCGAGACTTCAATACTCTTAGACAGCAACCCCACCTTTTGTATGGATGTAGACCTCATTTGCTGTTGTACTATATATACCTACAGATGAGTTTTATAAACCCAACCGGTTTTAAACAGTTTAACTGGTTTAAACTGGCATGAAGTGACGGCTTTTTTTCATGCATAAATTAACATACACGGAATATCTTATACTAGTCTAAATTCAAAAAATCGTGCACTAACTAAATGAAATAATAACACTCTCATTGGTCTGTTGTTTTAGGGCGTATTGTAAATGCGAAAGTTTGCTTATTTGGATGTTTAGATGTTTGTTACTCAATCACGCTTCAACCACTAGATGGATCGGGATGAAACTTGACACACATATAAGCTAGGTCCTGGAATAGGACATAGGATAGTTTTTATCCCGAAAAAACATCTCATTCCTACGGGAAACCAAATTAAATTTAATATGTAAATATCGAAACCTACGCGGACGATGTCGCAGGCAAAAGCTAGTTGATAATATATTAAACGAAATAAATCAAACACACAACTGACGTATGGACTTTATATTTATTTTTAATCATAAATAGCAGGCGAAGGAAAGTCGCTTTGCGAAATTGGATTGCGCAAAGTGGCGATACATCTTCTCTGCCTACCAATCTGGGACCAAGGCGTGAGCATTATGTATGTTCATAAATAGGTTGGCATGGTTATATGTACCAGGCCTAGGCGATTCGAGTACGACTGTCCTCGCACACATACGTGATTTAGTAGTTCAGCGTAACATTGAATTTCTTCCATGCGGATTCAATGTGGCTTACATTGTGAGTGTGGGGTGATAGAAGATGTGTATCACGCTCTAGTGGAGTGTGTTCGGAACGAAGCACTCAGAAGACAGATAATTAGTCAGTATTTGTTCACTGACGTTGGTGGGTGTAATAGTGATTTGGAGGATGCCAAAGTTCTATATAACTTAATAAGTTTTTATCTTAAGGTTCGAAATAAAGGTAGTTTATGATTTTTTTTGTTGTTTAATTTGTGTTATTTTTCTGATGTAATCACTACAGAGCGACATAGTCACACACTGTGACTAAGCTCTTAAAATAAAGATTAAAACAAAATAAAAAAAATGTGGCTTACATTGAATGTTGTAAGTTTTTGAGAAACTGAACATGCTTTCTTAGCAAGCTCGCCTTCTATACTTGTAGTATTCCTTATTCTGAGGTTAATGCCTTTATTGTTCAGTTTGTCTGTTGTGCAGTTGTGTGCAAGAAAATTTGCAAATTTGCAAAGTGTGCAGTGCAATGTACATATAGTATTCATTTATAAAAAAAAAATATCATCATCAGCCGCAATACGTCCACGGTAGAACATAAGCTTCCCCAATAGAATGCCACTTTTGGTGGGCTGTCCATTTAACTTATGTAATACTAGCTGTTGCGTGTCTTCGTCCGCGTGGACAACCTAACATCACAAATTATTATGTATGTCCGTAGGAATGGGATTTTTTTTCGGGACAAAAACTATACTATGTCCTATTCTAAAACCTAACCTATACGTGTGCCAAGTTTCATCACGATCCGTCCAGTGGTTGAAGTGTGATTCAGGAATAAACTACTTTTCGACTACTAATGCCATCTAGTGTTGCTCAACCCTTGAGACACAGCTTAAGGTGGAGATAAATTATATCAATTCCAAAGTTTCAATGTCTAGATTAATGAGAGCTCGCGACTTTGCTGTTATCTGCAATTTGCCATTCATTGAGGACTATGATTCTGTAATTGGTATTTCAAATGAATGATTTTATTAGTCATTCATTAGTAGAGATAAATTTTCAGGCATGAATGTCAATGTCAAAGGTATGAAACGTTGTACTTTATCGTATTTTCGAGTTATCGAAAACATATTGCCTATCTCGCTCTGGCTTCTATGATTTCGTCTCCATCTTCCTATTCCACGGACGGTGGTGTACTTATTAATATATTATCTTTGCTTATCTTAATCATACCGATTTAGCGCGAATGTGGAAGGAACTACCGTTACAGGTCATCCTAGAAGGATATCCAAGGACCAAATTGGTGACGTCCTCAAAAGGGTTGGGATCCGCAGTGAGATGAATAAAAGGAGGTGCATGAAAATGTTGATGGATGTGAGTGATGCTAGTGAGGTGTGCCAGGGACGCGCAAAGTAGCGATACGTCATCTCTGCCTACTCCTCTGGAACCAATGCGTGAACGTTATGTATGTATCATATATAAAGGCACCATTATAAATTCTAACCACCAGGGTTTATCTCCCAGTTTGTTACGAACTCGTTTTTGTTTGCTAAAGAAAAACTTACTTATTCTTTTTTTACAGGTGCTCTCGACGAGGCAATGATGCAGGCTTTGGAACACGATCGCATCGACTTCGTAAAACTTCTACTGGAAAACGGTGTCTCCATGCGCAAATTCCTCACCATACCTCGACTAGAAGAACTGTATAACACCAAGAGTGGACCTAGCAATACCTTGAGATATATCCTGAGGGACGTGAGACCACATCTGCCTAGAGGATATATCCACACGCTCCATGATATTGGGCTCGTGATAAATAAACTTATGGGAGGAGCTTATAGGTAAGTGCTAGTCACTGAACTTGAGTTCAATTGTCTCAGAATGACTTATGCTAGCGCAGCAACGGCTAGAGGCAGACAGCACCTAGTGTCACATACGTCGCCCGCTGTGATCAGTGATCTGATCACTCTGGGCGTTACTCATACGTGTATGCGTGCAGGGTGCGTCTACACACATCAAGATAGAATGGTGTAGTAGGCGCAACACGCGTGCCAACGATATGCAATATATTGCATAAACTATCAAACGTTTACTCGCTTCGCGCCGAGCCACGGTCGGGTTAGCATCGATAAAAAATCTGCATAAATGCCATATTGCACGGTTTCTAACTTCATAACTGTATCATCTCACTAGAAACGTGACTGCGATGCAAAAAATAGTGCGCGAGAGGGGCGCGTTGTGCCCCAAATTGGGCACGCGCCGAACTGAAGTATATTGCTATAACCATTCTATCTTGATAGGATTTCTGTGTTTATGTATGTAAATGCTTTATTATACCAAAATTATCATTAGATAATAGAATGAAATTGTGTACAAAGGCGAATTTATTCCCCATGAATTTTTTAATAGGGTCGAAGAATTCTTGAATAGTACCTATTTATATAACCCTGTTTATAATTTGCATGCTAATGTAGCTGAATAGCGGAGCAACACAATTAATGGTCTAACGTTTACTTTAACCTATTTTTCAAATGAATACATTTCATTTCTTGCATAAGAAATCCTTAATAATATATTACTTTTATCGTGAAAGGAGGTAGAATTCATTTTTACAAGTTTGAAGTGTGTAATATTCCCTTTGTATCCTATATTTCAACCAAGGAAGATAATTCGCTGTAAAATTTTCTAATTTTTACTTTAGAAACATAAGTTCCCCAGGGAAATTAAATAGAATAACCGTGGGAAACTTCTCGGAGCGAAAAGATATGATACAATTGCCAGATTTTTTATAAAACTGAATTACTTTTATTGGTTACAACAGACAGTCCTATCTTTCCTTCATTTTCGAGCGTCACTTAAGCAAGATACCCATTTAATATTTTATAAGCCCAACTTCGCCGTGGGAGTGTTATCCATTTTCCCTTATCCTCCCCTGTTTGTGAATGTCATACTCTGAAAGTGAAATATGATTAATTGACGTCTTGATAAGGAAATAAAAAGATGATCCTTTCTTGTTCCCAGTAATGTACATAGGTATTTAGGCAAATATAATGTATTGTTTTGACGTGAATTCGAATAACGACGTGAAGTTAAGGCCCCTTAGCTAAATTTCACGTCATCAAAGAAAAGTTGCTTTACGAAAAATGTATACTTTCGAAAGCTTCGTGCTACTAAAGACAGTTTAAGTTAGAAATGCGTATTTTTTTATATTTATTTATTTATTAACCAATAAAGACAGAATTTACATATTTCCAGTGCAACAAAAACCAGACTTGGTTTGTCTGTGCACCGCGACGACTTACAAACTAACATTTAACAGTCATACTACGTGCCAAGCCATCTATCTGTATACATTGCTAGTTATTGTTATTGTTAGAGAGCGTTAGTTAGTTATACCATTGTTTTTTTGCGATAATACCGCCTTGATGTACAAATGTAAGCTACTTCATTGTGTCTGTATATTTTGTATCGTGCTTTAAAGAGTAATTGAATTGCATTGAATAGTTGGTGGACAGTTTATGAGTGTGTCTGTAAACGAATCTGTGGGAAAATAAGTATGAAGAAATCCACAGGAAACCTATAATAAAATCCTACTAATACATATTATAAATGCGAAAGTTTGGATATTTGGATGTTTGTTACTCAATCACGCTTCAACTACTGGACGGATCGTGATAAAACTTGGCTTACATATAGGCTAGGTCCTGGAATAGGACATAGGATAGTTTTTATCACGAAAAAACATCCCATTCCTACGGGAAATACATAATAATCTGTGATGTTAAATTGTCCACGCGGACGAAGTCGCGGGCAACAGCTAGGCATATATAAATATCATTGTATTCTGCACAGACTCTACCATGTCGCCAAAGACACCCACGTAGTAAAATTCGAGGTGAACCATAAACATGCCGAGCCTATAAAGTCTGCCGTGTGGTTTCCGGTAGAGTAGAATAGGACCACTCCAACTCTTCCCGTGGATGTCGTACAAGGCCACTAAGGGAATACATTATAAAACATCAATCAGGCCTCCCCAACCCGTCTGGCCAGCGCGGGGAGTGTAGGCCAAATCCTCCGTCTGTCTCCGGCAGATGAGAGAGGGTTGTGCTCCTGCAGTGGAGACAAAAATAACCTGATGATGATTTGCGCCGCTGCCTATAGAGTGCTAGTAACAATGACACCAAAACTATGTTAGTAACTGGATGAAATTGTTTCTTTGGCGAGGTGGACGCGGATCCAGAGCTGCGTAATAGCACTGTCCACGTTCAGTCTCGCCGCCACAGTCTGCAAAACACTGTTGGAGCTGCCCCTCACCCGTTATATCAGAGAGACGATACGCTTTCTAATAATGTCAAAAAACTATCTACTCCAGCTTCTGCCAGCGTTATATACATTTTGTTTGTTCGGTGAAGGTGCTACTACACAAGGCGCAAGTTCCGTCCGATCTACGCGAAGGTGATGAACAAGAGTGTGAACGTTCACCGCAACAGCGCGTCGTTCACCCGCCACAACGCTGGAGGCCTGTCACTCATCGCCGGGTTCATGCCCGTCACTACGGAGATGGCACTCTTCGATTACCCGTTCAATGAGCTGCTGGTGAGCATTTTTAGAATATTGACACACAGTACACAAGAGTTATCAACTACACACTAACATAATACTTCATAACACCACACTCGCGCACCAAGCCTCTAAAGGCACTCGCCCGTCGCGCGCGCACTGCAGATGTTCGGCTCCCTGCTGGCCGAGGCACCGTACTGTGACTTGACGGCATAGGACGGCTGATGGCGGAATGTAAGGGAATGCTAGAAAGAGGAATGCCTGTTTCGTCTATGATTGTACCGCAATGGATTTTAAAAATCTATAATGCAACGATCTCTATGTACTACTAGATGGAGCGTTCCAAACAATTGCTCTGTTCCACGCAAGTAGCCACAACTCTTTCACATTCTAAATGAAACTTGTGCAGTTACTATGCAGAACATTTAATTATTATTAAATATTGACGCTACGGTTAAATAATGTCAATATTTAGTAAATAATTAAATGTTCCGAGTAGTAACTGCACAAGTTTCAAAGAGAATGTGAGAGTTGTGGCTACTTGCGTGGTACAGAGCGATTGTTTGGAACGCTCCATCTAGTAGTACATATAGATATCGTTGCTATAATGTTATATATTTTTTTAAAGTTTACAAATGTATATGTACTGTTTATAAGTATTGATGGTTATTAGCCCAACCTTAAAGACTGTTTGCAGACTCGCGAGTGTCTCTATTTCGGCAATTTCTGAACTAATACACTGTAACTGACCCTACCGTCACTCTTCATTAGACGAAATTAGGGCAAACGCTCACCGGGTAAACACAAAAGTTTTCGCATGCTCATGAAAATGTATACAGATGGCGATGAGAAAAAATAGTCCCGTAACACACCTGATGTGGAATACACCAGGTAATGAGTTTAACGAACGAAGGTAGGTAACGAAAACTTGCTAATGAAATTTAATATTTAATCGAAAGTTCGTTCGAAGCAAAAACTACACGGATATAAGTTTTCAAGTTGTTTGTTGTTTTCAAGCCGTGTGGTTCCCGGCTTAGAACAGGGCCACTCTCAATCTTCCATATGTATCGTCAAGGCGACTAAAGGATTGCATCAGGGTAGGGCAGCAGCGTTCACTGCTGAACAAATAGAATGCAAATTTTGGTGAGCTATCCATTGGAAGATTTGCCATAATCAATCACCACAGGAGCTCCCTGTTGCAATCCCTTAGTCGTCTTGACGACACCTACGCGAAGATGTGACCCTACGGACTGCTCAAATTATTATGTGCCTTTTGTGTTAAATAAATTAACTTTTCTTTTTCATAAAAGTGCAGATTAGAACAGTTTTCAAAAGCCTATCGTGAAACTAATTTTAAACTGTTGCAGAATTCTGTGCATGACGTGGCAGGCACAGGGCGTAGATTGAAAAAGTGCTCGACTTTTGAATGAAGTCATTATGCTTGTTTTCTGACTTGTATTATAATGAACACAAAGCTTATTAATTCTTTTTGTGGAAACTATAAACTGAGATTTTTCAAAATAAAGATATGTCATTTCATTTAAAACTAAAACTGGTGACACTCATTTCGAGTGAGCTTTAATTTTTGAAAATCTGCGAGAATGTGCGAGTGTGGCCCACTGATGCGTAAAAGAAATACACACCTAGGTAACTACTTGCTACGCCCTGACGAAGTAAAACAACTCGGTGCTAAAAGCATTGTGCAGTTTCTAACTGCTGCAAAGCTTAGCACCGAACTATAGTATGGTGGCGATCACAATAGACCAGATATGGTCGCAGTGATACAAGTTCTAGACTGAGACCTTGAAATAGCCCCAACTCGAATAATAATAATAATTCGTAATGAAAAGCACAGTGTTTACCTCGGGTTAATGATTTATTTAGTCCCTCGAACTATTGGTTTATCCAAACCCCCTCTCGGGCGCTAAATAAGTTACTTTCACCCCTAGGCTAACGTACTATTAAAATAACTTGGAAATTATTTTCATTCAGACGTCTAGTATGTAAGTGTCCATTTTGACGTCATCATCATCATCATCAGTCTGTAAGAGCCCACTGCTGGACATAGGCCTCTCCCAAGGCGCGCCACTGAACCCGATCTTCGGGTTCGGTGATTTTGACGTAACTAAAGCAAACACATACAACTCCACACTTCATGCACACACACACACACACACACACACAACATCCCAAACACTTAATTTTTTTTATTGTTGTTTCATATCTTTTTTTTCCTTTTCTTCTGAAACATGTCCGTTCTTAATTTAATTATCTTACGTGAAAACCTGTTATTAGCTATACTAAAATGTTATCATATCCCTATTGTAATACTGCAAATGTTTGTAAGCTGTTGGTTTTCCAAATAAAATTAAATAAAATAGGACACCACCGCTTATTATTGATCCTTCTTTTTTACTAAACCCGTATTTCTTTTTCTTTTATCCTATGCAGATGTGGGCGGTTCTAACAAAGCGCCACCAAATGGCCCTGCTCATGTGGACCCACGGCGAGGAGGCTCTGGCCAAGTCCCTCGTAGCCTGCAAGCTGTACAAGGCTATGGCGCACGAGGCTGCTGAGGATGACATGGAGACTGAGGTCTATGAGGAGCTAAGGCACTATGGAAAGGAGTTTGAGACCAAAGGTGAGATCAATCTACATTATTATTATTTTATACATACAGGTCGTCCTATCGCCATGGGATACTGATGGAAAGTATTTGAAATATTAAAGATAGGAAATTATAATTGAAGAAGACTTCAATTTATTTTGTAAATAAGTTGAACTTCTTATAAAGATGTTTCAAAATCATCTGCCGGACCCGGGAGTCGAACCGAATCAATGTTTAAAAATCACCTGTATTTTTTAGTAAAATTTAAGTAAAATGTCATATCTTCAGTATTTCAAGTACTTTCCCTCTGTGTCCCATAGCCGTGGCACGCCCTGTAGGTTTTAGAAAAAAGGAGAACCACAGTTGGGTCTCCTGATATTCACGCCGTTATCAATTTATCTATTATTTGTATATGATACGTTTTTCTTAACAGCCGAGGTTGTAGGTTCGATTTCCACTGGGGGTAAACACACTCGTACTACAACTTGGTCCCGGGAGACTCCGTAAGCATTTCTGATAATAACCGTCGGACATAATCCATATGTGTTAGTAAAAAATTTCTTATTCACTAGTGTTAGTATTTTACTCAATAACTTTTATAATTAAAGTATGAATTGGCTGCCCTATACTAAAGGCGGGGCGGGGCTACTTTACTGCATGTTTGATAAGCTTTATGCATCTCGCCAAACACTTATCCGTACAAAACTGCTTGTTAGCTCGACGGATATGACGCCGAAGGTCTGATTTAAGTATTTATAAATTCTATTCTGGCAACTCCAACTCCATCTCTTAGTCTCCAGTGACCACAGATTCTCCAACAACTGTCTACTGTCTCTTCAGATTACTAGTATTTTCGTTTGTCATTAGATCTCTTTATATTTAAGCTATACATCATACATATTCTTCAAGAAACTCCGAACATAGCCCTCTGAATAACTCGGAATATTCTTAAAGTGAATTTTAATATCACATTGTTTGGGTCTATTGTTGCTTGTTTGATCATCTCTCAGTAAAGATTTTATCAGACTTTTCTGTTCATTATCCTTTTTAATTAAAGTGTTCAACAAAATTGGATTCTGGGAGTGATAAGAGTGTAATAAAACTTTTGCCATATCTACTGTAAACTGACATGGAAGAAACAAAAGTTCATACAATTGGTGTTATCTTTGTAGCAGCCCGGGTGTGATATTAGTGATTGTACCTAGTTTCTCGTCTGGCTTCAGGCTTTGTTCTATTTTTTAGATTTTCTTATTTTACGGACCAAGTTCACAAGGCTTTATGAATATGAAGTAAAGTACACCAGAGCCATAGCTAGGGGATGAATACAACTAAGTATAGAATTTATACCTGATGGAGAAAATTATTGATTTCGTCTAATAATATTAGGTAGGGACAAGGCCACTTAACAGCAGCAGAAACTGGTCGCTCTGTGTTATGTATTTCCAATAGAAGCTGACGCCAGCCATGAGTAAGATAAATAAATAGTAACATCTAAACAATATAATTGTTGATGTAGCATTAAGTTTTCAGTGTTCTAAAAGATTGAAATAAATAAGTATATATATAAATAAATAAATATCTCAGACATTCACACCAATTATCCAGTCCCAAACTAGGCAGAGCCTGTGGTATGGTTACTACATAACGGATAGATATACTTAAATAAATATATAAACATCCAAGACTTGGGTACAAACATTTATATTCATCATACGAACATTTGCCCCTAGCGGGATTCGAACCCGCAACCTCCGGCGTGGCAGTCCGAGAGCTACCCGTTCCGCCTCGGAGGTCATCAAATATACCTCGAAATATATATTTTATGATAAAAATAAATGTGGTGAGGGGAAAAATGATTTTTCCATATAGCCATAGTTTTCCTCCAGATTGCCCCATATAACTATGGGGGCAAATCAATAGCTAGATGGAGAAAATCGTTTTTCAAACATTTTCCCACATGTTACATCCCGCATATTAAGTAATAAAGCGTACGTAACGACCTGTCCATACACTGAAAAAATGATTGTCAACTAATTGGCATTTTTTTCGTTGCTGTATGTTAGCTAAAACTATCTATTTATTTAACCATTTATTGCACACACAAAAGAAAGAACATACAAAACAATAAAAGTAAGAAAAAAAAACATGTACAAATGGTAATGCTCTTTAAGAAATTTCTGCCAGCCTACCAGCGACAGAGAAAGCTTCGTGAAAGAGCAGACATGTGTGTACAAACGATGCTAATAGTATTCTTCCAAATGACCTAAGAAGTATTGTCAAGGCGACTAGGGGATTTTACCAGGGACGTGCAGGGTTCTCCCGTGTATATTAAGATCAATACAGCGATCACCAATCCGCCTGTCAAGTGTGGTGATTATAGCAAATCCCCCAATGAACAGCCCATCAACAGTGGCATTATACTGGGGAGGCTTGTGTTCAGCAGTGGACGTGTGGACGTATTTCGGATATCTCCTTAGTTATCTATAGTATTTAAGAAGCTTAAACGTCACACAGGTTGACAGTTGCCAACCGAAATCCGTGACCCCCAACATAAACATTTTTATATAATAGAAATGTAATAAAATCTTAACAAAATTGGCTTCTTGTACAGTTAAAATAACTGGACAAGAAGATATGTTTTAATTAGCTAGGGGTGGATTCAATACCGGATAAAAAAAATTAAGTGTGCAATGGAAGAGCTAATAAGGTTGAATATTTGAATACATACGCTAGGCCGAAGTTGCACCAACTTCGCAGGAGTCACCCCTAAGCTCCCACTTGACCAAAGGATATGAAAACAAAGGATATGAGTATTCCTGCGAAAGCGGATTGGGAGCCACTTGAGATCGGCCGTGAACTTAGAGACATGGTCATATTTACGCAATCCGAAGATGAATCGAATGCAAAGGTTTTGCAGGCGCTCAAGTTTATTAAGTTGCTCATCTGTGGCATCCAAATAGCAGACATCAGCGTAGTCGATAATAGGGAGAAATAGGATTTGCGCTAAGGTGATTTTAGTTTTCAACGGAAGGAAGTATTGAAGACGCTTGAGGGAATGGAATGAGAAGTTGACTTTCTTGCTGACTGCATTGACTTTTGAAGTCCAAGACAGATGATGGTCAAAGCTAACTCCCAAATTCTTCGCAGTTTTGGCCGTTATATACTCTGTCCCCCTACTATTAAAGAAACTGGAAAGATTGGGAAGCAGAGGACTTCAACACCAACTGTTGTCAGACTACCTCAGGGATCGCTACCAAAGGGTTAAAATCGCAGATTGAGTCAGCGCAGATCTTCCTGTCTCGTACGGCGTACCGCAGGGCAGTGTGTAAGGTCCCATGTTATTTTAATAATATCTTGTTTAAATCAACAACAAAAAAAAACTTCAGTCTAATATGAGGCATGTGAACGAGAGTATATTTTATATTAACTATATTGTTATGTAAAGTCCATATGAAATAATCTTCATTGCATAATGGAAATACGCCCTATTGAAAAGTCTATCCTCAATTTATTTATTCTATTCACAGTTCAGAGCGAGACATTTTATAAAATATCTAAATTCACTATCCGACTGCGACATCTCTACAATCGCTATCCAACGAGCTCTCGAAACTTTGTAAGGCTTTTATAGAACGGAAATTGTCGCAGCTGACGAGTTCCCGCTTTGATGCACATGTGTAGGGGAGAATCTTGCTTGGCTTTGTTGAATCGTGACATAACTTGAAGATTTCAAGATACAATAAACAGATTTTTTTCTTGATCTTCTAGCTTCTGAGATGATTAGCTTTTACATTGTAAAAAGTAGCCCGTCTGCTGCTGCCCGGTATGCTGAACAAAAGCCTCCACAGTAGAATGCCACTTTTGGTTCGCTGTCCATTGAGTTTTGATATAACCACCACGCTTAGCAGGCGGATTTGTGATCGCAGTAATGATATTTATATACACAGAAGACCGCTGCTGCCCGTCCCTAGTGCAGTCCCTTAGTCGCCTTGACTACAATCACGAGAGGATTGTGGGTGTCCTATTCTAATTCGAGAAACAACATAAAAGTTTGCATTTCAGCTAAAATATTTTCATTTTCCAGCACTGGAGCTGTTGGATTACTGCTACCGTCAAGACGATGACCAAGCTCAACAGCTCTTGACCTGCGAACTGCAGAACTGGTCCGGACAGACCTGCCTGAGCTTGGCAGTTGCAGCCAACCATCGAGCTCTACTTGCACACCCCTGTTCTCAAATAATCCTTGCAGATTTATGGATGGGGGGCCTCAGAACGCGAAAGAACACAAATCTTAAGGTAAACAAATAAATATCATCATTTAAAATCAATTTTCCAACAGTTTTTTCCATCTTATTAACGCACAGACTCATTAAGGCACGAGTAGATTCGATGTTAGTCAAATTAACTTATTTTTAACTTAAACAATCGTGGTTTGGACGTACGTTTAAAATGAGAATTTCGCTTGAAAGTTTTTGCACGTTATTGAAATACATAATTACACTTATTTTTATAAAATAACAGCATAAAAACGTCAAGTTTAATTATTAAATTAAGTTGGACAATCATCAAAGAAATGATTTACTGTAAACTATAACGTTCATGAAGTATAGAAATACGTTACCACATCATAAGGTACATCAATAAAGTGCATGAACTTTCATTAGCAACTCGTTTTGAAATGGACCTCTTCAAATTGCTATTGTTAATTTTTTTGTAATTTTGTCTGTGTGTCAATGAGCAGCTTATTTTGGAGATCCGCATGCGATGCATTTTTACGAGGCCGATTATACAAACATAACTGAATTGAATTTACTAGTAAAAATATTCGCGGTTCAAAAATTCATACGGAACAGTTTCGCTTGAAGATCTTCCAAAATTCCTATATTACCTAAAATTAGATGTAACGTCCTCAAATTTCAAAAAACGTTCACTACGAAATAGATCAAAGTAATCTTTTGGTATTGCATTTAAAATTGTGCTTGAAATGCTAATTACCCTAGCATAGATTTCTGTCATGGTAATTAGCTTATCAAACACAATTGAAGAAACTATTTTTACTAGAATCTCATCACACAAACTAAACATTTTATCTCAGTTCCCAAATAATGGCTAATCGGCGTCGAAAGATTTTCAAATTAGATAAACGTAGCATGAACCGCTTATTGTATAGTTAGCAGTCCGTTTGCCACATCAGCTTTAATCCCCCAAGGTAATTCTGAGTCTGCTGTGTCCGCTCTACATTCTCCAACTGGAGTTCAAATCGAAGGAGGAACTCCAGCTGATGCCCCAGACGGAGGAGGAGCATCTTGAAAACGAGAGCGTAGAAGACGATAGGAGTACTAAGGATCCGAACGACGCTGAGGTAAATGTGCGTAGATGCTTTTTTTCATTCTTTTGCAATTCTTCACTTGAGAGAGAAGATAGGCGACGGACTTTTTGCATAAAAGTAAAGAAAAATGGTTTGTCATGTTCAGCAGCTTAGACTTTTACATTCGAATTTTATTGTTTTTGTCTCCGAATATGTGAAAAATTATACCCTAAAACACCGTTAATATAGAATTAGTAAATACATCTTACAGTACCATAGCTTGGTTCTTTCCGTCGCCAATCTTCGGCACAATTTCGACTCTGTTACAAGGGGCAAGTTAAATTTCAAGTTGATACGATAAATGCTCAGACTAGCAGTAAAGTTAATAGAAGTTTGTGTATCTGTTGCTACACTAGTCTACAATATAAATAATCTAATATATAAGAAAAAGTTAATTGAAATACTTAATTTTTAATAAATACTAGTATGTTTTTGTGATTTCATTAGCATAAATATATTCTCATGTAAATCTGAATGACTTCGTAGGTTTCAAATTTCGAAAATTCTACGCTGTCTGGAGAAGTTACAGAGTTACATAATGTTAATTGGGAAGTAGAAAGTAAACTTGCTACGTGTATTCTGAAATTTGAATTATGTTTTTAGTCATTTTATTCACATATTACAATGCTAACATTCACGGTTATGTACATACACAGTGACTAACATATGTACACTAAACACTACTACGTCACTACAATTCTTTAATTTATACACAACACATATTTTATACATCATATGTAAAAGATTTATATTTATGTCTTTGGTGGAGGAAAATTAGGTCTATTATTTAAGTATATCTCACAGTGCGAGATTTGCAGACACATAAACAATTTTTAGGTATTATTTAGAAATGACAGTGGCCAGAGTTGTATCAGTTCAATCTCTCTGTCATTTTCTGACGATTCTTGAATTTCTTTATTATTATGGTCTTCGACCAAAAAGTTCCACATTCCAGTGATAAAAACTTTCTTCTACTTATTATTATCCTGGTCACGGCACCAAATGTAGGAGACTGCAAAACCCGCACTATTAATTTAATTTAGTCATTTTGTTATAAAAGAAATAACCTTCCTAACTACGTTAGGTGGGACTGGGTGTGGTGGTGAAAAGGCGGACGCTTTCGATAAAGAAGATTATACCCCCGGGCCAGCAGAGTATAACCACGAAGGTAGCACTCAATGCCTATGTTTGGTAGATGTGATACGAACACAAATTGCACACGACTAAAACGAGGGACAGACTATTTGAACGCTGTATACGTCGTCACCTAAAACAAACTAAACGAACTATGCAACTATATTCAGATCGTAAATATCTGCAATATACGGTCGGCCATTTTGTTAGAATAGGCTAATCTCATGTAAGTATTTTATTGAGACACCAAAACACAGGTGTTGAAATAAATCAACAGTGGTTTAATACAAGTGGAGAAAACAAATATCAATCATTCAATCAAATCAAATATTCTTTTTTGTGCACCAAAACATATAAATATGTGTATATTCTTTTTATGTATTTTAAATAAATAGATAATGGACATACACGTTTTTATCTGCGGTGGTGATTATAGATAACGATCACGTATTGCATTGTAAATGCACTTTTAAGCTCGTTTTATTGCAAATCCGACGGAGAGCGGCGTAACATGTAGCATCGCGTTTAAAAACCGAGCTTATTACAATGCCATTGAGTGCTATCGCCACGGACACGTTCCGACGACTTTATGGCACATTTACCGCACGCGCGTCCACAGGCATAAAATGGCCTTGGGGAGTTTTCTGTGCGAAGTAAAATAAAAACTAACGGACTCGCGTACAAGAATTACGTACCTACCTACGTGTTAATAGCCATTGCGATCAGATCTTCTCTGTTACATATTAACCTTTTTTCCTTTCTTAATTACCAACAGATCGGCAACTTTTGACTTCTAGTCGACTCTTGACGAAGTTAAAGACTGTCATATCGAATTTTTTAATAGCGATACAAAAACAAACACACCATTGTGAAGCAAGGCATATCGTTCGCTTATCACTGAAAATGCTCCTACAGCAACAAATAGTAAACTACTGGCACGGGACTATCACTAAATAATGACAGGTTTATGCCCTTTTTATCGCGCTGGGCAGGCAGGTTGGTGATCTGATTGCAGTATACATAATGAAGGGTACAGGACAATAACTATGAATATCACAAAGTCCATAGTTTAATTGATATAGTCATGTAGTCTAAAATCAATGGAGTTTAAATACACTCGCAAGATCTCCAATATTTTAATGTATACCTTACTGGAAGAAATCAGAAAATCTGTGATACACGGGAAAAAAACCAATAATATTTTTATCTATTATACATGCATAAAATTATTGGTGAGACGTGGCGTTTCTATAGTCTGTTCTGTCCTATCTCACGTCAGCACTGTGTTTTAGTGAGCGTAGATCTGTACTCCAATGAGCGTGACACTTTAGTTGAATTAATGCACACTGGTGTTTGTTTGTTCTACCACTAAAAAGAATTCGTAAAAAGTAAGAATTTAAACTTTTAAATTAATTTAAAATAATATTTGGTACACCACTATTTCTTATCTTGAGTATGACATACAATAAAATTGATGCCTACGCAATTCATTCGATATCTGAAACTGTAACAGGCTGATTCTGATTAGTTAGAAACTCGTAACAAAGTAAAGTTGCTTACGTTGTTCGTGTTATGAAAATACATCTTAGTCATTTCCACAATACACGTAAATGTTCAAACTTAAGCCACACATCGTGTTCGTATTACATATACCAAACGATCGGTGGCTTATTTCATAATTCTACAAGTTACAAGTTAACAAGTCTAGTTTAAATTAGAAAAAAAAACATTAATAAAGTAATTATTACACGATTTAATGCCATAAAAGTGCACTGAACATATTCAACAGAACAGCAAGATCAGAGTCGGTACGGATTTGTACAGGTGATTTTATCAGTAGCAAAACACTGTTATTTATTGAAATTTCTTCCAATAAATTACTCCTTTCGTAATCAGGTTTTGAACTCAGTTCGTAAATTTTTACTTATCTAACATCTTTTCCATTCCCATTAACAGATTATTGTGATCCACAGTGTGGCCTCGACCTATATATATATGAATTTGATGTTTATGGTTCTGTCAAAAGGGATAGATACCCTTATACCTAAGCTTTTTAAATATAATGCCAAACGAACAGCTTATCTCAGATAAGCCACCATAGTATCTATTTATCTACTTAATAATACTTTTTCATTGTAATTGGTTGTTATTAGTGGGTACCAAAAGACCCATAACACCGAAAATACAACTGATTGAGATGATCCGCCATAGTAACCATTGTTCTACTGAATAAAACCTTCTCATTGGCGTATCAGTTATTGTTTTGTTATTTTTAATATTCCAAGAAAACTAAAAATTAATTATTATTTTTAATATTACGGACTATTTAATATAAAATTATGAATTTAATATTCATCCAATGACACTAATTGTCTTACTGTCACTGTTGTATTATACTTCATTTTATTTAGACTATGGTTTAACTGTAACTTGTTTCTTATGGAATAGGTCTCTGTTAAGGCGATTCGTCTAAAGCTTTCGATAGGCTAGCGTTACGTCTTCGTGTACTTTCGATATCTCTGTTCACACTACAGTGTTCATGTTCCCGACTTTATAGGCTCGGCATGTTTATGGTTCACCTCGAATTTTACTACGTAGGTGTCTTTGGCGACATGGTAGAGTATGTGAAGAATAAAATGATATTCATATATCACTAGCTGTTGCCCGCGACTTCGTCCACGTGGACAACTTAACATCACACATTATTATGTATTTCCCGTAGGAATGGAATGTTTTTTCGGGATAAAAACTATCCTATGTCCTATTCCAGGACGTAGCCTATATGTAAGCCAAGTTTTATTACGATCCGTCAAGTGGTTGTAGCGTGATTGAGTAACAAACATCCAAACATCCAAATATCTAAACTTTCACATTTATAATATTAGTAGGATACATGATCCATGGTTAATCGTGGTATCGATTCCCACTAGGGACATATAACTTTGTTGTAACTTTGTCTTTTAGACGAGTGTGGTTGTTATGACACCTTGTTATAATTTTTTAATCTTCTTCGAATTTTCAAAGACTGTAGAACTAAAGTTGTTTCGAAAGGCAATTCTTATCCAAACTCCGCCAAACAAATACTCTTATCGCGAGTTTTTTTGTCCGTTTGTCTTCACGGCGAATAACACGTAAACTACGGGGCTGTTTGAGGGCAATGAAGGGAAAATTATGACAATTTCTTCTTAGGAATTGCCAAGGTATTTCAGAAAAACTGAAATGAAATTTTATTGACCTATGCAGCAAATTGTGTGTAACGTGCTCTGCTGTCATTATTAATAACATTTGGCAAGTTAGTTACCAGTTCTACAACAATTGATGGTCTTATCCTACAGTCATCTGTGTGTGTATGTGTGTTTGACGTTCCTCCATCACCACGCAATTCAAATTTATAAATAATTTTAGAAGCCATATATTAACTTCATCCATCTTGGAGAGACAAATTGTAACCCGAAAGCTTAACTCGAGTTAAGATTTCTGCTGTGTAATCCTTCAATAATCAAAGTAAACTAACTTTTAATCCGATTGCTATAAACTTGTAGCAACATTTCTAAAGTCACGATGAACTTTTTATAGCGTTGTTAAGTCTCTAATTAAATATTCTTATACATTGTTAAATCTAGTACGATCTGAGGTGAATCATGAACGCCGTCGTTAAATTCGATAAACAAATCGAATATTTCGTTCACATCGCAGCACTTTTTAGGTTTATTATGATGTCTGTAATCGATGTGAAGCTATCTTGTCGTTACGATAAAATTTATTGGCCATTTATGCTTCTACGCTTTAACAGACTTGTATATTTTCGTCTCTTATAATATACATAACTATGATCTTTACTGTTTTATACTAATGATAATGGCCGTGTGAAACTTGCCCTTTATGCTTATGATTATATTTATTTCATGAAGTCACCATCGCTTTACTTATTTATTAGGCCCGATTATGAAGAACAACATTTAAAATTTTACAGCAGTAAAATTAGTTTCGTCTGTATCTTTATATTTCAGCGCTGTCAAATTTTAACTTTGTTCTTTCATATTTGGCCCCATTATGTGCTTATTTAACAAGTGTTTCTTTAAGCGCTTTAATATGACTAACTTCATGAACATAATGCTTATACAGTTATGTGTAGCTCTTATAAGTAAAAGTCTGAGTATCTTCATGATATAAAATAACTATTTATACTTGTGACATGTTTTCTACGTGGGCTTATGTGTTTTTGTGTTGTAACAAAGTCTCGGCTTTATGGTGCTTACTTTTTGGATCATAATCTCTTTATTTGACCATCGATGTATAAAGTTATGTCTTCGTAATTTAACGCAAAATGCACACTTATAAGATAAACTGTTACCGATTGCTAATCTTTTACTGTGTCTTATGTCTTAAATTATATAAATGTGTACACTCATATCCACATTACAGAAGCAGAATATAACACTGCGCTGTTTCCTTTTAAAGGAAAACAATAGTTGGTGTAGGTTCTTGGTAAAATCATGATTTTATCTCTACCTGCTAGTTCTTACAACATTTCCTTATACATCGAAGGTTTTCACTCGTTTAAAATCTATTTTGATTACCTACTCAAATTTATCAAAATCTGTTATGAATTTTCCATTTCAATTTAAAGTTTTACTGTGTTAACGTAGTGTGTGACATTTATACGATTTTGTCTGGACTCAAGCAGGCGTTGATTGGCTCAGGGGAATGTGAAACGAGGGTAGACCAGAACGGGAAGGTGGGGAAAATAGGGTGGGAGCCGATGTATAGAGAGCTTCCTGAGTACCACGAGCCCGAAGACAAGAGGATGAGGCCAATCAGGCTGAGAAAGAAGATTTATGAGTTCTTCACAGCGCCTATCACAAAGTTTTGGGCGGATTCGGTGAGTACCACTGTTTTATCTCTGGAAAGCTTACCTTTGAGTCACTATGTATAATTACACGATGTTAGTAGGGAAAAACTTATGCCTAAAATCGATAAAATAGACTTGTCTTTGCTGTAATTATTTTCCAGTCGCTATAATTCTGGGAAGGAAACGCGTGTTACTATTGATTGTACCTGTTCCAATTTTTCCCCACAATTAAAATACTTATACGTAGTTTTGGCCAATACTAAAAATTATAATTATGTGTATCAGTATCAATTATGCTTTCAAAAACAAATTTTCTGAGAACGAACGATTATATACATTAACTATAATTATTACTAAATAAAGATTAGAATTTCAGTACTTTGTAATTACTTTCTAAAGAACAACATCGTAAAATTCATCTACTTACGTGACGTTGTGGTTTACATAACTTAGGAATATATAAAATTGTCTCAACTGTAATTTTTCTTTTGTCAGCTGTAAAGCTTCCACAGAATGTAACTAAAAATTTAAATCGTTGATATAACTTTGACAGTTCATAAAAAAATAATATATAATTGAAGTGTCGGAAACTTGGTAGTAAGGGAAAACGGGATAATTCAATAAAAAATATGTGTTCCTGCGTATCAACTGTTTTATTCCGACAAGTGAAAGACAGTTACAGCATACAGTGGTAGATGATAATATACGTAATACAATATTAATAAGAGGGTAGGTCCCACATGGTACATATATCACAATATCATTTACTGCTAATTAAATGCTTACCTTATCATAGAATGATTCAGAAGCATGACATACAGACAGGGATCTATTTGTTCACATGGTACTATCTAATTGAACCGAACCCACGGTCTCTGGCACTCGATCTAACTACCAAGCCACTAGACCAACGAGAGGTCAGCTTTCAACTGCTATTATATTATTATAGGACAATCAAAGCGTCTAAATAATTCTTATTGTCTGAGTTATACCAGTTAAGCCTCAGCTAAGTGATAATCAATATCCGATGGCATGTTTGCTGTTTTTTTCTGTTATTCCCACTCAATTCTATTTGTTAACGAGTATAAGGATCATATTATGTTTTTTTCCGGTAATGGGACATTGTTTTCGAAGTAAATCTCTTGAGGGTGTGTTGATCCATTACAGGGCCATTTAGTATTGATACTCTCTTTTGAATATCAGAAAAATCGTAATATGGAATAAATTCAACTTAAATTAATCTTCGCAGAAGTCCTGAACCTCTACCACCAATAAAACTGATAAGGAATTCTAATCGACTGGCTCATTATAGCACATATATTTAGAAGCATCGAGACTGAGAAATTTATCCATATATACTACCTTATTTCCTACTATAGTGCGTGATGTAGACAGCAACTTAAGATTCTTAACAAAGCTCGGAAGACACGGAAAACCACAGCATTGTTGGACCCCATAAACTGTTTACGACAGCCTGTACGAGTAGATGTAGAAGTCTCTGCAACTTGCCATATCGAAACTTATTGTGAGCTGTACAACTTTTACAATCTCTCTGCGGGTGTTGGCTCCAAGCTATAAATAATGTCAGCTACAAAGGAGTATTTGTTAGAATATCAGTACAGTATTTATTTCAAATATCTTACGCACGTTTTTGTTACAAACGTTTATGTACTAAGACTCCATCGGTTAGTCCAGCTATTGCTCCTAAAGTAAAGGAGCAATAAATATCAATTATTACTACTAGTACAATCTGACATGCTTTATAATGTTATAGATAAGGGTGTTTGGATAATGTAGTAGAAATACATAAACGTTTGTAACCAAAACGTACGTAAGATATTTGAAATAAATACCCTACTGATATTCTAACAAATATTATTGTGGTTCTATTAAAAATGAAGTAGACTGAAACTTATTATTAAAAATATAACTTACTAGCTGACCCGTGCCCACTTCGATTGGCGGTAACCACTTTTAAACGACCGTTTTTTCTCCGACTTTGTAAATTCGACTACCACGAAAAAGTTTTTTCATTTTTCGTGTTAATATATAGCCTATGATACTCGCAAATAACGTGGCTTTCTATGTTTCAAAATCGGTATAATAGATCAAGAGATAACTCGCTAAAACCTCACAAACTTTACCTAAGTATGATACTAAAAAGATATGAGACTAAAAAGAAAAAGAAGTGGAAGAGGTGTGTCAGAATAACGATACTAGCACTCTGTTTTTTCCGCCTACCCGTCAGGAATATAGCATGAAATGTATTAAAAACGAGGATATAAGAAAGTCAGAGTGTTTTAATTAGTATGCTTTGTTCCAGATTGCCTACATATTGTTCCTATTGATGTTTACGTATACAGTATTAGTGAAGATGGACTTCACACCGTCGTATCCTGAGATATATTCTATATGTTATATATTAACGTTCTTATGTGAGAAGATAAGAGAAATTATTACGTCCGAACCTGTTGCTATTAGGTAAGTTATATTAACATATTATACCATACTAATAATGAACATATAGTATTCGCCTTGAAATAATAAAGTGTTCATCGTACGTATATATAGGTTTATTGGTCGATTGTATGCAATAACTTAAAAGCTAAAACCGTGCGCCACCCAGAGGACTCTGTTGTTATGCCTCCTGTGATTTTAATGGCTCACTGGCTCTTTTACCCCTCACTCGGACTCATCGAGGTAGGCACCGACTGAATAGTAAGTGTTTGTGCACTTTTTTATCCTAATTTGTAAATGACCTGCATTTTTTTACATTTGCAATGTTTCAAAATATTTGTTCGTAAACCGCTTTTTGAAGACTTGCTTGAAACTTGATACAGTTTGCTAAACTTTAATTCGATTACCCAGAAGTTATAGAACTTTCTTAATTTGTACAACCTTGGGAGAGGCCTATGTCCAAACGTTGACGTTTTCAGGCTGATGATGATGATGATTATGTGCTTATAACTTCAATGACAAACATACAGGCAGACATAAATTCAAAAAGCTAAGAAGAAAACCTAACACAAGTAACAGTTATAATAAATTATACGCCTTTGATACGAGTATATTTACAATACATGTATGTATTGTCTCCCTCTGTCAGTCGTAAATCAGCAAGCATTCAGGCGTTGTCGCCCAGCCTTCGAGACTGAAGCTTTCTGAATTTATGTCGGCCTTCTGTTTATTATTGAAGTTGTAAGCACACATTGGGAAATTTCTGCACTACAAGTTCGGGAACAACACAACGCATCTGTTAAGAAAATTCTGGTTATACGAATTAAATTTTGCATATTCTATAGTTTAAGCAGTTTTCAAAAAGCGGTTACAGACCAAAGAAACAAATGTAAGAAATTGTCAGCTATTTACAAAGTAGGATACAAAAATTACAAACACAAGGTGATTTGTAAACATGAAACACTCTGACATAAAATAAATATTTAAACAATAGTGATAAATTACGAAAGAAGGTAGGAACAAATTGTAGATAGTTGTCAAAACCTTTTCACATATTCATTTATATACACGTCAGTTTTTTTTCTACATTTTTCATTTATTTTTTATCTAATACAATAATGCAACTGTTTCTAATTTATGTTTTCGGGATAACCAATAGGTCATATTAATACATATATTTATTTTTTCCCTTTCAGACATAAGTTCAGTGTATGGGCGTGGAATATGTGGAACACGTATGACGCCGGCTTTATTATATTCTTCCTGGTCGGCCTGACCCTCCGACTGAGAGCAGCCTCCATGGATGTCGGCAGAGTCATATACTGCGTCGATATCATCTACTGGTACTTAAGGATACTCAACATATTAGGTGTTAATAAGTACTTAGGTGAGTTGATTAGAACATCTGAAAATAACAAAGTATTTCATAGGTAAATTAACTCACTCTTCTCAAGCCTCTTGATAAATCTAAGTCCTTTCTCCTCTCCGTCTCTTCCTTCTTCTTCTTTAGTGTTTAATAGAGAGAACTTTTAATTTTAGAACAATCTTAATCGATTTAGATATTGCAGTTAGTAATCAATGTATCTATCATCGTTCAACAGCTCTAAGTAAAGCATGATGGGTGCAAATTATAATATTTTTACATTTGGGCTTAATAAGGTTGTCTCGAATGACATCTTTAACAATTGAAACAATCTATCGTTTTTCCATAACATCTTTGGTATTGACAGGTCCTCTAGTCACAATGATGGGTAAGATGGTGAAGAATATGATATATTTCGTGGTGCTATTATTGGTGGTGCTGATGTCTTTCGGAGTCGCTCGACAGGCGATACTCTACCCTGACGAGGAAGCCAGTTGGCATTTGATTAGAGAAGTAAGTGATGCTATTATTTACTGCAGAACAAATCTAGATATTTTTGTTCTTTTAAAATACAACATACCAATACAATTTGAAGATATAGAGATACAGTTTAAATATTATGCTAATTGGCATTATGCTCATATAGTTTAACGATCTTTATGATTTTAAATAACGTTAACGAAGAGCAGAGCAGTTATGAAGAATGTGAACAACAGTGAACATTCTCAAAAATACAGTTTCTCTGACAACGTAACAGCAGGATATCATACTTATATAGGATAACAAAGCATTCGAAGTGGATCAACGACCACATCTCATCGAAATTTTCAAATAAGTGGCGCGCCTATAGCAAATTGTTTGATAATTCTAACACTGCCAATTTCATTTTCCTCGAAAACTACGACTACTAACATTTGCAGGTATTCTTTCAACCGTACTTCATGCTCTACGGAGAGGTATTCGCTGAACAAATGGCCCCTCCTTGCGGCCTCCCAGGTCTCGAGGAGTGTCGGGTTGGCCACTGGGTCCCACCTGTAGTCATGAGCGTGTACCTTCTCATTGCGAACATTCTACTCGTAAACCTCCTCATAGCTGTCTTCAATAACATATTTATAGAAGTCAATGGAGTGTCGCATCAGGTTTGCGACTTCTGGATTTGCTGTAGTATCGATGTTGTTTTTTTATTGACTTTTTTTCGAAGAGTTTGCAAGAAGCTGTCGAAAGTTTTTCTGCGACTTGCAACTTCTTTGGTTCTTGTAGTTTTTAAAAGCCTGTTGCGAGATTTGTTTTAGTTGGAGGTTCGATTTGGGCTAAGATTTTTATTAAGTAGTGTTGTTAGATGATTTTGTTGTATATATCGAAGTCGTATGTAGTATTTACTATGGTTTTTCACTTATGTAGTGGTTGGTTCATTAGATTTACATTTTAGTTTTAGTTTTTAAATAAAACGATAATTTTATGTTCGATTTTAGAATGCCCTTTTATTTTGATGATATTATTCATAAGTTATATATGATATTATTAGAAATTAATCGTAATCACAATCAGCTGCTATTTAAATTAAAATTACTTTACAAATATTACTACTTTGTTTTTGAATACTTTTTTTACTCTAGCTAAGTTTAACTTCCCATTTTTGTTTTTCAATTTTGTTTTCTCCCCGTTGTTTGTAGATTTTCTTCCAACCTTACTTCATGCTTTACGGCGAAGTATTTGCACCGGACATTGACCCGCCGTGCGGGCAGGCGCCTCTGGACCGGAAGTGTGTTACCGGAAGATGGATCACGCCCATCGCCATGACGGGCTACCTGCTCATCGCCAATATTTTGCTTATAAACCTTCTCATAGCGGTCTTTAACAATATATTTAACGAAGTCAATGAAGTCTCGCATCAGGTTTCTTTTTATTTTTGTTTTTATTTTTTTGTTTAATTATTTTTGGCTTGTGTTTTTGGCTTTGTCTTATAGCTACATAATTTTTGAATCTGTAAATAAATAAAATAAATGTGTATTACTTATATGAACTGAAGCAAAGTTCAATGGGATAGTATTTTATATAAATGACTTTAAATTTGCAATGAAATAATAGTAATATTGATTATACGATTCTAAAGCAAGCCTTTGCATGATTATCGCTTTCAAGTAAAAGTGTATCAAGCGAAATACGAATAAAAGTTATTTTTCACCGACTACACTAGGAAGGACATAACTTTAAAAATGATGGGAACTGCGGTAAACATTAGGTCGGGATACGATTCACTAATAAATTCTTATCTTGTAGGTATTATCTTATCTGGTCGATAATATCGCGATCCTTGAACCCTGGAGGGAATAGTGGACTATTCCACGGCTAAAAAGTACTAGTGAACCAATTTTGGCTGCCGTGGTAGTCAATAGATACCAGTACAAAACAAAAACCACAAACACAGTTATGATCAGAAAGCCTAATTCAATGGAATATATTTTAATTTAAGGAAGCTGCGTTAGGTCGTTCCTATTTAAATTACCGATCTGTTTCGAACACGATCCTACCGTCATTCAGTTCTATAGACAATCCAGATCCGGATATCGCTCGCTGGACAGACTTTAACAGCCTACGATATTAATCTTCAATCTAAATGCAAATCGGCAAGTGGATATTAAATCCGACGGGCCTATTATTATGGCATTCATAAAGTTTACAACTGATGTTGAATACACAATACAGTTCAAAAGCCTTCGACCGTAAATGTGTTGCAAGGTGATAGCTGATTCATCGATAGGATGATATTAAAAACTGGCAACCTTAACTTGAGGACTTATCGATTGAAAAAGAAATGTCACTTAGTACTACAGTTTGTATTAAAATTGACAATTTACTATAAATAATTAATATCACGTTATAAGGTAGTTTTTTATAATCTAAAATCAAATCGATAAAATAGAAAATATATTGAGATCAAAAAGAGAAAAGTTTAAAGAAATAAAAAAAAACTCTTTCTATTTTAAAATACCATGCAATAGTTATCGGGTGTTATAGACCAGACCACAATTTAAATTGATATAATAAACTAGAAAACAACGGTTGGCGCAAACCAATTAAAAGTTTTATAGCTATGGTAGGATCAGAAAAGCTTTCTGTTGTGCTGTTTTGTGTACTGTATCGTTGCTTTTTTTCTATTTGGTTTTGTTCTACACAAAACGTTACAATTAGTAATTTCCTATTTTGTGTCTTAATTAATATTACCTGCTATGTAAAGGCAAAGTTAATAGTATACATCCGCCTTAATATCGAATTTCAATTTAGAAAAACTTGATACAATTAATATTTAGAAAGTTTTTGAGGAAACACGTTATATACCTACAGTTTACCACTCTTTATTTTAAAGGATATCAATGCACATTCTTAGTTTAGCAATACAGCTCGATAGTAATATAATAGTGACCATAAGTTCTTCGTTGAAATCATTCTTTAATTCTCTAAAACATCCCCGTCCGCCCCACAGGTATGGATGTTCCAAAGATTCACTGTAGTTATGGAGTATGAACAGAAACCGGTGCTGCCACCTCCCCTGATCATATTCTGTCACATATACGCGACCTGCAAGTGGGTGACAAGGAACGTCTCCCACCAGAGGTTCCAGTATGACAATGGACTGAAGTTGTTTTTGGAGAAGGAGGATATGGAAAGACTGTTCGATTTTGAAGAGGAATGTGTAGAAGGGTATTTTAGGGAGCAAGTAAGTTAGATTTGAAACTTGTATACATATGCGTTAGGCCTAAAAACAAACTTGATGCCAAGAGCCAATCTCCATCAAACTGATCACAATGAACCGAGAGTGAGTACTAAAATACTTGTTTGGTTTCAGGAAATAAAGTTATCAAATTCAATAGAAGAAAGAGTGAGAAACACAACTGATAGAGTAGAACATATCACGACCAAAATGGAAGACTTAAACCAGAAAGCCAATTGCCAAATACAGTCAGTACAGGTAAAAAAATTATTATATCTAACCGGTCATCTAGATCAAAGAACCTTTCTTGAAACTTATTAAGAAAACTCTTAAAAAAACACGTTAATGCTTTGATAAAACTACAATAACAGTGCTCGGGGCAACTGACGTCTGGTCTGCTACCTTGCGAATGATTGCGAATTTAAAAAAATCATGTTTTATTGCAGAGTGTAGAATTTAGGTTAAGAAAATTAGAAGACGTAGCAGAACAGACGATGAATCATCTGGCAGTGATACATCGGTTCATGGCGACGCATCCCTCACTGGTGAACCGAGGGTCGACTGACACCCTGGGACCACCGCCTCCGCCCTTCCAAACCGGTGTAGCTAGACTAAGGACCGCGAGTGACCGATCTGAGGTAAGAAAAGAATTTGATAATTTGAATGCTACAATTAAGTAGATCAAATTTTGATCTAACCATAGTTTTCGATAATATAAAAAAGAAAGTCTAAACCATCAATAAGGTCATTTTGACAAACTTCAACTCAATTTATCACTTAAATACGAGATAGAATTACAAATGTAAAGTTTTGGATTCAGCCATACTGTTATCGAATCATTTAAGGAACATTTTTTAATGACATACAACCTGTTATTGAAAACAGGTCTACAAAAAAGGGCTTAAGTTTAAGTCTAAACTTGCATAACTTCCGCTTGATGTATAATGCAAGAAAATTATGTAAATAATTCTGTATCCGTGTTGAATATATTTTTTCCAGTGTCCATATGTATTTTACCTAATAATGCAACTTTTTGTGTTCTTATTTGGCATGTGATGTCAGATGTCATATTTAACCTGTAGACGCTCTTCCCCGTGTACGTTTAATATTTTTCAAGTAGCCCAATAAATAAAGTTACCTGCATTTACCGTTACATTAATTAAGCTTCCAATATTTCGGATATTTTGCTTGTTGACTTTATTTATTGACTGTTCTGATTTAAAGTCAATGTTTATTTTCTCTCATTAAATGTTGTGTATGTTTCAACAGATTACCGGATTATCCAAAAATCCAATTGTGATGGAATTTCCAATGTTTTAACTTAATTGGAAACAAACAAGCTTTTAATACACATCTGGTAATCTGTTGGAATTTAAGCGTAATTGGTGATTTGACGTCATCCGTTTTTTTTATTAATTTTGGAACACAATAAAATAATGATCGTAGTGGTTGAAATAGTTAAGGATTAATAGGACCTTGCATTCCTATTCTTTTGTAAGATTAATTCAAGATATCTTCCATTTTACGAATTTGATAAAAAAAACATTACTTTGTTTCTCCTTGCCTTTATTAAAAGAAAGCAGAGTATTATAAGATAATGCTAACTTCAGACTGAGCATATTTCTACATTAATACGTCTGTTATTTAATACGTGTATATACAAAACTCTCATTCTTGAAATGGAATGTATCCTTTGAACACTGCACTACAGCGATGATGTCTCAAATCTACCAAACACGCTTTACTAGATGTGTCACTACACCCACTGTCAATTTAAGGGAACATCTTCGGTATTAAAAAAAACATCAGATTTTCATATAATATACCTCAAACTTTTTATAAAAGTTAGTGGGCCTAATTCGAGTTAAAAGTGCCCCCGATTCTAGTTAATTTTGTCCTAATTCTAGTTAAGAGTGGCCCTAATTCTAGTTGGGAGTGGCCCCAATTCTGATCTGATTGGGTACACGGTTTGTGGTCTAACGTGGTAACACGGCAGGTGCTGTCGGACAGTGACACGGGTGTGGCCCGCTTCGCCGTGCGCCCCGTACAAGAGGAGGACGAGCACGCCTCCCAGCCCTCTGACGTAAGCACTACCATAGATCTCACGAACTGCCTGAACGAACAAGCTTCGATAGTCTTATTTTTTTTTTCGTATGCTTTTTACACAAATACGCTCCAAAGCTTTTCCTCATTCTGATCTTTCTCCGCGAACTGTCTGGATGAACTCATTAAGTCGCTGTTACATTAAAAATTCCTCTAATCTAGTATCATCTTATTTTAGACTCACTTTATTTTAACAAATAACAGTTGTGATATTAGGTGCTAGCGTCAGAATGAAGGGATTGCATTTAACCAAAGATCTGATATAAAATATGAATTACCCAGGGAAAGGTCGATTACAAGAGCAAACAAAAAAAAATTAAAAGGGCAAAAAGTAAAACCAAGTTTTTGTATAACCTCCGCAATACAACTATTTGTGTTTATAATCGACCCTCATGGCAAGTTGCCCATCGTGGCACCGAGCCATCTGCGATCAACATGACATTGCCAGGCCCTATCTTTCTGGGTGCCAACCGGTGTTATTTTTCTGACATCGAGAGGCCAAGATAGGTAAATACTCCGTGACCCACCTCGCCCAAAAAATGATCTGCAAGATGTTTATTTATTTATTTAAAACAAATAAAACAAAAATAATACATTAAAAAGAAACACAAGTACAAAGGGCGCACTTATCTCTGAGAGAGATTTCTTCCAGCAGACCCGCGAGAGAGATAATTGAAATAAGAGAGGCAGACATAGTGTGTACGTAAATAAATAAAAAACATATACACACATACACTAATATAAACTATATACCCACTTACATAGATTATAACCTACACGGTAAAAATATAAGTATATAAATAAATACCTATTTACCAATAATATATAAATATAATATACATTATTAAATAATAATAATATACAAACATTCATAAAATACATATAAGATATGGATTCCAATACTAACTTAGTGATAGATAGTGTTCTTTAACAAGGTTTTTGAAAATTAAAAAGGATGTTTCTTCCTTTTCTCCAATCTGAGCGTCTAAAAAATCACCACCATCTACTTCTTGTTTCAGTATGCCACTAGATAAGTCAAGTAGAAAATAATTTGGTACAAAAGTTAAAGATTTCTTGCCAGCCGAATCCACGAGCTCTTGGTTACGAGGTCTGGAGTTAACTCCTCAACTTTAGAGTTTGGGTCCTCAATTTTTTATGTTCTTTCCTATGTGAACCGTCTTAACCAGACGCTCCCATGCACCGCACATAATGCTATGAAATACTGAACTTTATTCCACTATTTTATCAACTCTCTATTCGCCCCGACAACTGATAAAAGTGCCGTTTTCTCTAAACAGCTTCCTGTGGAAGATTTTATAAATGTCTCATATTAAATCGGCGTCTAACGTTAGACATCCCAAAATTTCTAAGTGTAAATTCTACTCTGGAAACGAGCCAAGTGATAAAGGAGACGTACCGCTTCTCAGTTCTTCCTCCCATTATGATAGTGGTGGGTCCGAAATAATGCACTCCCAAAAACGTGAACGCACCAAGTTTCTCGTAAGATAAATATTATAGTCCTCATATAAGTATCATAAAATATGTACTCACCAAACTTAGTTAAATAGAATAACGGTACCTAGTATTTTTTTATTCCTGATGGGTTTACGCTTGACCTCAGTCTCACCTGATGGTAAGTGAGGAGCGCGCTTACGCCTATTCACTCTTCCTTTAAGAAGATCCAAGTTGAACTTGTCCGGAAATACCAAAACTGGCAATAAGTTCCAATCCTTAGCAGTTCGCATTATGAAGGAGGAAACAAAACGCTTCGTGCGGGACCGTGGTAGTATGTCTACTACATAATTTATGTTTGCCAAGGGGTTTCATGATGCGAAGAGTTTCTACCTCAAGTTCGTTTGATCAAAGCCTAAACCTAAATAAAGGTTGTATGTATCAATACTATTATGTCACTATAATTTTCTATTGAATATTTGGTTTACGAGTCGCGAACAACGATCTCTATGTACTACTAGATGGAGCGTTCCAAACAATCGCTCTGTTCCAGGCAACGGAGCCGCAACTCGGTTACATTCACAATGAAACTTGTGCAATTACTACCCAAAACATTTAATTATTACTAAATATTGACGCTATTTACCCGTAGCGTCAATATTTAGTAAATAATTAAATATTCTGCGTAGTAACTGCACAAGTTTCAAAGTGAATGTGAACGAGTTGCGGCTCCCGGAGCTGCACTTGCGTGGAACAGAGCGATTGTTTGGAACGCTCCATCTAGTAGTACATAGAGCTCGTTCGTCGCGAATAAAGGTTATTTGTCGCGAGTGGATTCGAATGTAAAACCTTACAAATTAGTAATCGGTTAATTCTGTGTGGCTAAAATAGGTAGTTACTTATTGAAACTAACCGGAAGTCTGATTACTTACACAACTCCCTATTCTTAATTAATTCAGTGTTCGTTTGGGCAGTACTCGTAATGATTTACAATAAAAGTTTTGTACATTTTGCTAAAATTAAAAAAAAACTAAACATGAATAGCATAGCGATAGAAAATGTATCCTTCCCTTAGGTAATTAAAAAAACCACTTGGTGTATGAGACAGCACCTAGTACCATTGCCTTGAACAATTAATTGTAGTTGTGATTCTGTTTGATGTTTGATTGTTAAAACTCGTCCTCACCTGGAGCATTCTTTCGCACCGCTGATAAGCATCAAATTCTGCCTCGCCAAGCATTTTTTATTTTTGAGGAAAACTATGAGCATTCGAAATAAAGGCAGGCCAAGGAGCCAAGTATTCCTTTGCGAACTGTCAAGCTGGGAGCGAGCAACGATCTCTATGTACTACTAGATGGAGCGTTCCAAACAATCGGTCTGTTCCACGCAAGTAGCCATAACTCTTTCACAATGAAACTTGTGCAGTTACTACGCAGAACATTTAATTATTACTAAATATTGACGCTACGGTTAAATAATGTCAATATTTAGTAAATAATTAAATGTTCTGAGTAGTAACTGCACAAGTTTCAAAGTGAATGTGAAAGAGTTGTGGCTACTTGCGTGGAACAGAGCGATTGTTTGGAACGCTCTATCTGGTAGTACATAGAGATCGTTGGGAGCAAGCGATTCATTACATACAATACGGTTGACAATTAAGATAACAGGCACTTCATGTGATAGTTTACATGTGGCCAATAAAATATTCCTATCATTAAAAGAGATTTAATCGAAAGCGAACCACTTACGCACTCAAAACACATTGTTCGTTGCAACATAAACACTGACCGAAATTAATGCTCGCGTGCAAGCTTTGTAACCACAGAAGTTCTATCAAGATAGAACGGTTATAGCTATCTATTTACTTCAGTTTGTAACCACAGAAGTTCTATCAAGATAGAACGGTTATAGCTATCTGTTTACTTCAGTTCCACGCGTGTCGATTTTCGGACACAGCGCGCCCCTCTCGCGCCCATCCATGCCTCGTGGTCACGTTTCTCGTGAGGAGATGCAGTTATACAGTTAAAAACCGCGCAATATGACATTTTTGCTTTTTTTTTATCGATCTTTACCCAACCATAGTTCGGCGCGAAACGCGTAAGCGTTTCATAGATTATATTGCATATTGTTGTCGCTCCTTCTTCACTATTCTATCTTAATAGGATTTCTGTGTTTGTAACGCTCAGCTCAACGTCCACACCACTCCATATAAGATGCCGAATGCTCGATACAGGCGAATGCTCCCGATGAGGACGTTCCTTAATGTGTGTAGTTGCTTGTTTGCTTCTTGTTAGCCATAATGCATTTGTATCATTATTTAACCGACTGTTTTCTTCTGGTAAATCGCAGTAACGGTATTGCACTCGCCTTACGTTCAAAGCTTCAAATTCAAGACTATAACAATGAGTTTTCATGAACTTTAAGTAAGGATATCATTTCTGTAAAAGAAAAAAACATCTCCGAGAAAACATGTTCATTCGGATCTGAAATAATTCTAAGGCGTAGGCCTAGTGATATAAATGCCTTGAGAGTGAGGGTAGGTTTGATTTTCATATCATAAATAAATAAATTCAATCAATATAAAGGCGATAGTTGGGCTCGATTCTGAAGGCACAATGTTAAAATTTGACAGCACTAAAACTGTCGCTCTCCTTGTCACTCAGTATTATGAAGATAAAGACCAATTTTAGCGCTGTCAAATTTTAAATCTGTGCCTTAAGAATCGGGCCAGTGTGTATGTTTATTTGTTGGTTTATTGCGCAATCACGCCATAACGGCCAAACGAACGTTGATAAAACGTGACAGCTTATATTTAGGAATAACAAATACTATTTAATGCGAACGATGTCGCACGTATTACCTAGTATTACAGGATTTTCACCTGTGCTACGAGAATTAAACAAAAATAGGAAAAATCATAAATATACCAGACTACCATTCCTACAAATTATACCAAGTTGTCTGTCCCCGGTGGGAATCGAACCCATTACATGGCAGCTCCAATGCCAAGAGTGCCTCGTTACTGGACACGAGCGCCAACGAGGCGTTTCTCATTTTTTACAGTACTCATGTAATAATATTCTGTATTGATCAATAAAAATTAAGATAAAAACTGAGTCCTCCAATAACAAACTTTTCACAAATATAAGCCGTTTTCGTTATCTTTTAAAAAATCTGTCAGATTACGGTTGTCTACACCGTATACCAAATTTATCAAGCAATGACGTCACACTGGTGTGATTTGCCAGCATGAGAATAGGGCCCTTAACTACTTCACGTCAGTCCTACCCACATGTACCATTCGTATAAATTACATCGTATTTCACGGTCTGTGAAGACCTGGGCCGTATTTAGGTGTTTATTTTAACATTATTTATTATTAACTAGCTGTGCCCGCGGCTCCGCTCGCGTGATCTACATAATCCGCTCCCATTCCCGCTCCCACATCCACACCCACTCGCCATTTCCCACTCCCACTCCCACTTCCACTCCCATTCCCACGCTCCAAATGTAGTCCAAACTCATCGCAATCTGAACAGTACGGAAATACTATCATATGCAATATAAGTATTGCAAACTAACCTTACCTACTAATGTATTTGAAAACTAAAAATGTCCATAACTTTTGATTGAGTAAACGGATTGCGATGAAATAAAGACTAAATGGAAGGTTAAGTTAAGCGCCATGTTTTTATGAAAAGTCCATCAAAATCCGTTCAGTAGTTTTTAAGTGATGCGTGCACAAACTCACAGACAAACAGAATCGAAAAATGATCGAAATGTGTTCTATTATTTACCTTTAGACCCCATTTTTATTGCAAATATCTTCAATGAACACGCGAAGTTTACGTTTTTATTTATTAGATAACTAACATTAATCACAGGGTGCTTCTTACTGAACGGTGTTTAAAACCCTAGAAGGTTTATATGGGAACTTCATATACAAACAAACATATAAATAAAGCAAATGAAAACTATACATAAAATAAAAAGTACCTACACAATAAATTTTGTAACGTTATCTGCATGACCCAAAGGTCAACTGGTAGAAAATGCCTACGGCAGAAAGTGTGCCTTTGTACATATTTATGTAAAAGAATAAATAAATGTAATAAGAATTATAGTCAAAACCCCATTTTATTTGTTCACAAGATGTTGGATGGTTTCCCTTAAATGTTTCCATGGTTACATGGTTAGACAGTAAGCACTAACTGCTTTTCGTTATCTTTTAAAAAATCTGTCAGATTACGGTTGTCTACACCGTATACCAAATTTATCAAGCAATGACGTCACACTGGTGTGATTTGCCAGCATGAGAATAGGGCCCTTAACTACTTCACGTCAGTCCTACCCACATGTACCATTCGTATAAATTACATCGTATTTCACGGTCTGTGAAGACCTGGGCCGTATTTAGGTGTTTATTTTAACATTATTTATTATTAACTAGCTGTGCCCGCGGCTCCGCTCGCGTGATCTACATAATCCGCTCCCATTCCCGCTCCCACATCCACACCCACTCGCCATTTCCCACTCCCACTCCCACTTCCACTCCCATTCCCACGCTCCAAATGTAGTCCAAACTCATCGCAATCTGAACAGTACGGAAATACTATCATATGCAATATAAGTATTGCAAACTAACCTTACCTACTAATGTATTTGAAAACTAAAAATGTCCATAACTTTTGATTGAGTAAACGGATTGCGATGAAATAAAGACTAAATGGAAGGTTAAGTTAAGCGCCATGTTTTTATGAAAAGTCCATCAAAATCCGTTCAGTAGTTTTTAAGTGATGCGTGCACAAACTCACAGACAAACAGAATCGAAAAATGATCGAAATGTGTTCTATTATTTACCTTTAGACCCCATTTTTATTGCAAATATCTTCAATGAACACGCGAAGTTTACGTTTTTATTTATTAGATAACTAACATTAATCACAGGGTGCTTCTTACTGAACGGTGTTTAAAACCCTAGAAGGTTTATATGGGAACTTCATATACAAACAAACATATAAATAAAGCAAATGAAAACTATACATAAAATAAAAAGTACCTACACAATAAATTTTGTAACGTTATCTGCATGACCCAAAGGTCAACTGGTAGAAAATGCCTACGGCAGAAAGTGTGCCTTTGTACATATTTATGTAAAAGAATAAATAAATGTAATAAGAATTATAGTCAAAACCCCATTTTATTTGTTCACAAGATGTTGGATGGTTTCCCTTAAATGTTTCCATGGTTACATGGTTAGACAGTAAGCACTAACTGCTTTTCGTTATCTTTTAAAAAATCTGTCAGATTACGGTTGTCTACACCGTATACCAAATTTATCAAGCAATGACGTCACACTGGTGTGATTTGCCAGCATGAGAATAGGGCCCTTAACTACTTCACGTCAGTCCTACCCACATGTACCATTCGTATAAATTACATCGTATTTCACGGTCTGTGAAGACCTGGGCCGTATTTAGGTGTTTATTTTAACATTATTTATTATTAACTAGCTGTGCCCGCGGCTCCGCTCGCGTGATCTACATAATCCGCTCCCATTCCCGCTCCCACATCCACACCCACTCGCCATTTCCCACTCCCACTCCCACTTCCACTCCCATTCCCACGCTCCAAATATAGTCCAAACTCATCGCAATCTGAACAGTACGGAAATACTATCATATGCAATATAAGTATTGCAAACTAACCTTACCTACTAATGTATTTGAAAACTAAAAATGTCCATAACTTTTGATTGAGTAAACGGATTGCGATGAAATAAAGACTAAATGGAAGGTTAAGTTAAGCGCCATGTTTTTATGAAAAGTCCATCAAAATCCGTTCAGTAGTTTTTAAGTGATGCGTGCACAAACTCACAGACAAACAGAATCGAAAAATGATCGAAATGTGTTCTATTATTTACCTTTAGACCCCATTTTTATTGCAAATATCTTCAATGAACACGCGAAGTTTACGTTTTTATTTATTAGATAACTAACATTAATCACAGGGTGCTTCTTACTGAACGGTGTTTAAAACCCTAGAAGGTTTATATGGGAACTTCATATACAAACAAACATATAAATAAAGCAAATGAAAACTATACATAAAATAAAAAGTACCTACACAATAAATTTTGTAACGTTATCTGCATGACCCAAAGGTCAACTGGTAGAAAATGCCTACGGCAGAAAGTGTGCCTTTGTACATATTTATGTAAAAGAATAAATAAATGTAATAAGAATTATAGTCAAAACCCCATTTTATTTGTTCACAAGATGTTGGATGGTTTCCCTTAAATGTTTCCATGGTTACATGGTTAGACAGTAAGCACTAACTGCTTTTCGTTATCTTTTAAAAAATCTGTCAGATTACGGTTGTCTACACCGTATACCAAATTTATCAAGCAATGACGTCACACTGGTGTGATTTGCCAGCATGAGAATAGGGCCCTTAACTACTTCACGTCAGTCCTACCCACATGTACCATTCGTATAAATTACATCGTATTTCACGGTCTGTGAAGACCTGGGCCGTATTTAGGTGTTTATTTTAACATTATTTATTATTAACTAGCTGTGCCCGCGGCTCCGCTCGCGTGATCTACATAATCCGCTCCCATTCCCGCTCCCACATCCACACCCACTCGCCATTTCCCACTCCCACTCCCACTTCCACTCCCATTCCCACGCTCCAAATGTAGTCCAAACTCATCGCAATCTGAACAGTACGGAAATACTATCATATGCAATATAAGTATTGCAAACTAACCTTACCTACTAATGTATTTGAAAACTAAAAATGTCCATAACTTTTGATTGAGTAAACGGATTGCGATGAAATAAAGACTAAATGGAAGGTTAAGTTAAGCGCCATGTTTTTATGAAAAGTCCATCAAAATCCGTTCAGTAGTTTTTAAGTGATGCGTGCACAAACTCACAGACAAACAGAATCGAAAAATGATCGAAATGTGTTCTATTATTTACCTTTAGACCCCATTTTTATTGCAAATATCTTCAATGAACACGCGAAGTTTACGTTTTTATTTATTAGATAACTAACATTAATCACAGGGTGCTTCTTACTGAACGGTGTTTAAAACCCTAGAAGGTTTATATGGGAACTTCATATACAAACAAACATATAAATAAAGCAAATGAAAACTATACATAAAATAAAAAGTACCTACACAATAAATTTTGTAACGTTATCTGCATGACCCAAAGGTCAACTGGTAGAAAATGCCTACGGCAGAAAGTGTGCCTTTGTACATATTTATGTAAAAGAATAAATAAATGTAATAAGAATTATAGTCAAAACCCCATTTTATTTGTTCACAAGATGTTGGATGGTTTCCCTTAAATGTTTCCATGGTTACATGGTTAGACAGTAAGCACTAACTGCTTTTCGTTATCTTTTAAAAAATCTGTCAGATTACGGTTGTCTACACCGTATACCAAATTTATCAAGCAATGACGTCACACTGGTGTGATTTGCCAGCATGAGAATAGGGCCCTTAACTACTTCACGTCAGTCCTACCCACATGTACCATTCGTATAAATTACATCGTATTTCACGGTCTGTGAAGACCTGGGCCGTATTTAGGTGTTTATTTTAACATTATTTATTATTAACTAGCTGTGCCCGCGGCTCCGCTCGCGTGATCTACATAATCCGCTCCCATTCCCGCTCCCACATCCACACCCACTCGCCATTTCCCACTCCCACTCCCACTTCCACTCCCATTCCCACGCTCCAAATGTAGTCCAAACTCATCGCAATCTGAACAGTACGGAAATACTATCATATGCAATATAAGTATTGCAAACTAACCTTACCTACTAATGTATTTGAAAACTAAAAATGTCCATAACTTTTGATTGAGTAAACGGATTGCGATGAAATAAAGACTAAATGGAAGGTTAAGTTAAGCGCCATGTTTTTATGAAAAGTCCATCAAAATCCGTTCAGTAGTTTTTAAGTGATGCGTGCACAAACTCACAGACAAACAGAATCGAAAAATGATCGAAATGTGTTCTATTATTTACCTTTAGACCCCATTTTTATTGCAAATATCTTCAATGAACACGCGAAGTTTACGTTTTTATTTATTAGATAACTAACATTAATCACAGGGTGCTTCTTACTGAACGGTGTTTAAAACCCTAGAAGGTTTATATGGGAACTTCATATACAAACAAACATATAAATAAAGCAAATGAAAACTATACATAAAATAAAAAGTACCTACACAATAAATTTTGTAACGTTATCTGCATGACCCAAAGGTCAACTGGTAGAAAATGCCTACGGCAGAAAGTGTGCCTTTGTACATATTTATGTAAAAGAATAAATAAATGTAATAAGAATTATAGTCAAAACCCCATTTTATTTGTTCACAAGATGTTGGATGGTTTCCCTTAAATGTTTCCATGGTTACATGGTTAGACAGTAAGCACTAACTGCTTTTCGTTATCTTTTAAAAAATCTGTCAGATTACGGTTGTCTACACCGTATACCAAATTTATCAAGCAATGACGTCACACTGGTGTGATTTGCCAGCATGAGAATAGGGCCCTTAACTACTTCACGTCAGTCCTACCCACATGTACCATTCGTATAAATTACATCGTATTTCACGGTCTGTGAAGACCTGGGCCGTATTTAGGTGTTTATTTTAACATTATTTATTATTAACTAGCTGTGCCCGCGGCTCCGCTCGCGTGATCTACATAATCCGCTCCCATTCCCGCTCCCACATCCACACCCACTCGCCATTTCCCACTCCCACTCCCACTTCCACTCCCATTCCCACGCTCCAAATATAGTCCAAACTCATCGCAATCTGAACAGTACGGAAATACTATCATATGCAATATAAGTATTGCAAACTAACCTTACCTACTAATGTATTTGAAAACTAAAAATGTCCATAACTTTTGATTGAGTAAACGGATTGCGATGAAATAAAGACTAAATGGAAGGTTAAGTTAAGCGCCATGTTTTTATGAAAAGTCCATCAAAATCCGTTCAGTAGTTTTTAAGTGATGCGTGCACAAACTCACAGACAAACAGAATCGAAAAATGATCGAAATGTGTTCTATTATTTACCTTTAGACCCCATTTTTATTGCAAATATCTTCAATGAACACGCGAAGTTTACGTTTTTATTTATTAGATAACTAACATTAATCACAGGGTGCTTCTTACTGAACGGTGTTTAAAACCCTAGAAGGTTTATATGGGAACTTCATATACAAACAAACATATAAATAAAGCAAATGAAAACTATACATAAAATAAAAAGTACCTACACAATAAATTTTGTAACGTTATCTGCATGACCCAAAGGTCAACTGGTAGAAAATGCCTACGGCAGAAAGTGTGCCTTTGTACATATTTATGTAAAAGAATAAATAAATGTAATAAGAATTATAGTCAAAACCCCATTTTATTTGTTCACAAGATGTTGGATGGTTTCCCTTAAATGTTTCCATGGTTACATGGTTAGACAGTAAGCAGTTAGTGCAATAAAGATTATTCATTTGAATTTTAAATCTAATAGAAATTCTTTTGCCTCTAAAAAGTTAGCAGGCAAACAGCAGAATCATTGATTTGAGATAGAGTTTACAGTGGCAACTGGCAGCATTTTTTTAATCGCCAAACTAATTCCTCATACACAGAAACTGCTACTACGTTAAAAACCTACTTTGCCTAACATCTCGATGAGACCTGATGAAACTTCATGATAATTTGCCTCAACAACTCATCAAAGTGAAGCATCTAGCCACGTGTAGTTTGTTTCACTCTACTTCATTATAAGTCTCTTGGTATCATTAATTTACTCATATTGATTTCATGAAAATTAGCATCATCTACTCATAAAAGGAAAATCTCTGAATATGTGTATTTGTTTATGCTTTACTTCATTATAAGTCGCTTAACATCATTAAATTACTCATAGTGTTAAACGTTTGTATAAGTTTGTAAAATCTTTTAAATGGGATTATTAAAAATTTTTTTAGAGGATTCTATTAATAGGGCCCTGGTTAAAATATAGATTTACTTGGAATGAGACGCGTGGGCGTTACTTTCGGGTGTCGATAGCACGCTATTACTTCTGCGTTCACATTTTGCTTATCGAGACATTTACTTCAGATTCACGACTTCTCATTTGAAAGCCCTTTTTCTTTATGGAGTGATATTGCCTACTTTTAGTGAGTCATTGCGCCTGATTCTGAACGCACACATTTAAAATTTGACAGCTTAAAATTGGTTTCGTCTTTATCTTCATAATACTGTGTGACAAGGACAGCAACAGTTTTAGTGCTGTCAAACTTTAACGTTGTGCCTTCAGAATCGAGCCCATTGTGACTAGAATATTTTTTTGTAACTATCGGGTACTTTAGGTCTTTATTAATAAAAGGTACTTAGCTGATTTGATGACTAAAAATGTATTCCTGGTGTTTTGAATTGATATTTTGTTGATTTGAGCGCTATTGTAGTAAGAAGTAACTTCAAAATATATTCATCATCAGCCTAAATACGTCCACTGCAGGACATAGGCCTCCCCAATAGAATGCCACTTATGGTGAGCTGTCCATTGGGGGATTTGCCATAATCATCACGCTTGGCAGGCGGATTGGTAATCGCAGTAATGATCTTAACATACACACACAGGAGAACGCTGCTGCCCGACCCTGGTGCAATCCCTTAGTCGCCTTGACGACACCCACGGGAAAGGTAGGGGTGGCCCTATTCTAAGCCGGGAACCACACGGCACGGCACAAAATATATTATGCCTATTATAATTATATACATAAATCTATGATAAATTTAATCCACACTGACTTCAATAAATCTATACGGCTATATAATCTATAGTTTACATTGCTTCTACCATTAGTTTCTTCTGAAGAATAGTCAACTCTTGCTTTTATATCTTCATTAACTGCTTTCACTGAAGACAGTCCATGAAAGGTAATGTTTGCTTTACTGGGTAACATTTTCCAGATTAATTTTCAGTTGACAGTAACTTTATTTATCTCAGGATGAGCTCGCTCAATCAGGACCAGAGGCAGTCGTAGAGAAAGAACCGGAAGCGGACTCAACTTCCACGTCATCTGAAGGCAGTGCTGCGGGTCCTGACGTCACAGTCATCAAGACTCAACCACCTGTTGCACCAGCGCGACAGAAGTCGTCAGATAGCAATAGGACTGAACCTAGCGATGAGAAGAAAGGTAAGTGCAATGTCAAACTCAGATGTTTAGCTAGAAAACAAAGTGTTATAGAAGTTAACATCTAAGGGAACGTACCCAAACTACGTGACTCGTTTAGGAGGGGTCATGAAAATACCACGCTTGGTCACAGGGGTTTTCGTCACCTAGTCAATAACCGGGAAATCTCGCGCTTTTTCGAGCTATATTCAAATATGGCGCGCAGTTTTTAGCGCTTTTTAAACTCACAGGTGGCAACACGGACGCAAGTTGATAACATAAATATGTGTAGTCAATATAACCCAACCAAATGACGTTAATAGGGAAATTCTGTCGCGAATAGATTTCCAGAATTTTTTTTTGTTGCGTATTTCCATCGCGGGGTCAAACTGAAAAAGTATTTCTTCAATAAATATGATTTCACTTGGAATTGAAGCGCGGGAGTTCACGCGTTCACTAGTACTTTTAGAATTAAAAGCTTTCTCGGACTACGCAATAAAAAGGGCACGTCATTTTTTTATGGCAAAAATATACTGTGGGACGTCAGCTGATTGAAAACTGACAGTTTTTATAATTATAGGAATGCACGCACTCTTGGCGTCACGCGGCAAGCGACATATTAATAAAGACAATTTTTTTTTCTTTTTACTATCATTTTGCAAAAATTGGTTTAAAACCTTATTTATGCATTATTCCGTGAAAACTAGAGGGGGACGGGAGTCTTGGCATATACTACGGATGGTCACCGAGGGGGGGGGAGGGAAGTACATTTTTTTTAAATGGGTCACGTAGTTTGGGTACGTTCCCTAAGTTGCTGATACCAATAAAGTATGTATGTGATACCAATATAGTATGTTAATTTCTCTGTAAGAACGAATAAACCAGGGCGTAGTGCAGGGAATAGTGCAGGGCGCAGCCCATAGCAGTTATTACATGAAGCATAATGAAACATTCGAAAGCTTACACCTTGTAAACGTCAGTTTATATTGAATTCGCTTTGCAAATAAAATTGGTCAGATTCAGTTCAGTGACGTATTAGCGTGAAGAAGGCGAATGATCCCACGAGAAAAGTTATGGTCCAAATTTTTTCGATAACTTGACTTATACGTTGCAACTTAAAGATTATTATCGTTACCTATTTACCCAACTTTTACTGATAGTGCCATCTACGACCGACGACGCTTTCTTGCCGGAGGTTCGAGAAATGCCAACGGACTTACAAAGTTTGAGGCCAAGAACAACTTCAGCTGGAACGAGGCGCACAGCAAACGCTAGACGGTTAGTAGCTTACTTAGATGATCTAATGGTAGGCTATAAAATATAACATAGAATTCTTAGAAGGCTCAGTATTAACAGGTTATTAGGAAAGGTGCTTGAGAAATGAAGGTCTCAGAAAAGTAAATAAACTCACAAATTTTATAGACCCACCCTTCATAGCAAGTTGTAACGTACAAAAATACTGATTTGATCCTTCTGGTTTGGGAAAAGGTGATTTGTTCTAATTTAACATAAAATACTGAACCTCAAACTTTGTCATGCGCACCTTTTTTGATAACTGGGTAAGCTACAAAAAAGAATTTTGTTCACTGGCCAAACTTTAGTTATGTTTTCAGCTCACTGGCAAAACTTTGTATACGTTTTCGGCTAACTGAACAATCTTGATTAATGAAGAATACAATTATGTGCAATACACACGTAGTACGTTAATTATGTAAGGATAGAACATTACATTTGCAGGAACACTGATAGCAAATTCAATGAAATTTTTTATTTACACCATATTGTTCAGAAACACATGAACATCTTAAATAAAATCCACTCTGTTCAAATAGGAACAAGTTCACAGTGATCCATCTATAGTTTTGTTAGCATGAATGACAGCTCATTTGGTTTTCGGATCACTCATTTCAGCAGATATCATCGAACTAATTTCATTGTTCGCTCACCCAATTGGAAACGTATGTTGAATGTAACCAAAATTTTCATCGTCATGTTTTAATTTAAGTTTTTCTGTTACTTTCTTGCATCTGTTAGGAGACAGTTGTGGAAACAGTAAGTCAAAGAGACAATTGGCGATTGGCTTAGCTTGTAATATAGCGATGTAGTTAGAATGTAGCGTTTAAATGTGTATGATCATTTCACCATTGTTTTCGCTTACACTGGGTCGCTGTTGGGATCCGTACTTACATTATTACCATTAACTTTGCACTCTATTTTTTCTGTTCACTGACACAAACAAACACTGCAACTTCTATAAACGCATCTTTAATAGCATTGTATGCGTTTCTTTCTGTCGTGTTTTTTTATATTTTTAACTTGACGTATACGGTTTATTAAAATGTATTAAAATTGATATGTAAAATCTCGATCGGTCTTGAACTTAAAAGTATACTAAATTAATCCAATCCACTTAACTTTTTGCTCACACTTTTTTAATTGAGACATTACTACTTACTTCAAAATGTCATCACAACTTTGATCTACAATTAACATTCTTGCTATCTTCTCGATTTTCCTCCGTTGTTGAGAATTTTGGTAAAGCATAGTAATACTTATTAAAGTTTGTCTTTGTTTCACGACTTTTGAAAATGCCTTTACTTTGTAAAGGTATCTGTAATAATTTCAATTCGACTAGATCTTTTCATGAATGGAAAAACAAAAATATTTTCAAACACCGTAAACAAAGGCTTATTTACTGCAATAAATGCCAAACACTGTAAAATACAAATGCAAACCTCAAAATTAACTATATTATTCAAAAACCCAAGAATGAATAACCGGACGTAAGGTAAGAAAAGGTAAATATGAAAAATGAAGCTATACCTCTTACAATTAAATGTATATCAAAAAAGACTTAATAATAAACCATTTAACTGGAATTTCCATTAATATTACTTATAATCCCTCTTGAATTCAATAACAAATCTAATAATTTTCTAATATCAGATTATTTAATGCGTGTCATCTTCACTTCAACAAAACTTTTAAGAACCGAGTATGTTCACTAGGCGATCAGAAGGCGGCAACGACTGCGGTATGGGCGGTCACCACTCAGCGCAACATCTGGCTCCGAGGAGACAACATAGTCAGACCCATTCGGAACCAGACAATTCTGCTGTTGACGCCGGGTCGTTGCATAACTCACAGACCGGTAAGTAAAATAACCATTGCGTGTATAGACAGTAATCATTGAGTTGTCAACTCTAAGTCTGATACTGGAAGGAGGATTTTAATGGGATCTGTATGTATTGTCACCACCCTCTTAGGCATCTATTTCTGCCTCCAAACAAGAATGCTACCGTTAACTGCATGCATACGAGACGTTCTAACACAGTACAGTCCTGGCGAAATCAATGGACGCTTTTGGATTGTGTCTAATAACTGCAGGTATATAAATAATAATAATAATAAATATCTCAGACATTCACACCAATTATCCAGTCCCAAACTGGGCAGAGCCTGTGGTATGGTTACTAGATATCCATAGGCGACAGTGACCGTTTACCATTGCCGTTTACCATTGCCGCAGACCGTAAAAATAATTGTAAAACAACTTCTATAATCTGATTTCAAAAATTCTTTCACCATTAGAATGCTACATTATCCCTGAGTAACATAGACTTATTTATTACTACAAAAAATTAAGAATCACTACTAAAACTTCAATAATGTAACCCAAGGTGTAAAAAATAGCCATAAAATGTCTTTCATCATCGCATGCGGTGCGGAAACTATTGATAAATATAACCTTCGCGTGTCTATACATTGAAAATATTTGCTGGAGTCGGAACTGGGGCTGAAGTGGGAGGGGGAAGGGCAAAGGGGAAAGGGGGACGGGAATTAACGCTTAATAAGTTTAAACTTTATTTAATTCTGTAGACCACGCGAGTGGAGCCGCGGGCACAACTAGTTATGCATATATACAGACGAGATTACTATTACATGTGTAATTGCTTGTACAGTACAAGCAATTATTTTCCATTTCTAAGAAATTCATACCCTGATATTCTGAAGCTATAGAATATGCTCAACTTATCCAGATGATCAAAGACGTATGAAGACAGATATTAGATAAGTTTTGCTGCCGGTTTTCTACTTCCCATGTCTTGATGTAAGTTTGATAGAGGCGACACGTGTAACTGTTTATCCTCACACACAGATGAACTGTATTGTTATTATCCGAGAGACTGCAAAATGCATTAGCAGCGCCTATCAAAACCATTACACTCTGTTTCTCGCGTACATTTCTATATAAGCAAACATTTCAGTTTACATCTATTATACATACTAAGTAGGCTTCGCCTAAAGTTCCTTTAGTGTTCTTCGCTTTGCATTACGTCCTATCAAAACCTTCTCTTATCGAAAATCTTTGATAAATTGTTTAGACCGAATTCCCTTTCTTTGTAATATAAGTAAGGCAGATTATCCACCCTGTTATGGAGTTCTACATCTATTTTCACTTTTTTATATTACACTAGTTTAAATTACTGCCGTGTGGTTTCCGGTAGAGTAGAATAGGAGCACTCCAACTCTTCCCGTGGATGTCGTACAAGGCGACTAAGGGAATAATACATTATAAAACATCAATCAGGCCTCCCCAACCGTCTGGCCAGCGCGGGGAGTGTAGGGCAAATCCTCCGCCTGTCTCCGGTAATTGAGAGAGGGTTGTGCTCCTGCAGTGGAGACAAAAATAACCTGATGATGATGAAATTACTGGTTTATAAACAACACATAGTGTTCGGTATGGAAGAGCGAGATCTGCTACAACACGAACTAAATAGGAAGTCTCAAACATGTTTGTATTTATGAACAAGAAATCAAAGTAGTTATTTGATTATTATATCATCATTATTATTAAATCATTTGCCGCATAGCTAGTCTAAGCGAGAGCGACGGCCTTTGGGGCAGACGAGTTCTGGAGTGAAGACCGCGGATCGACACGCGGACTGTGCGCAAGATGGAACGACGATCTGAGAAAGGTGGCCGGAAGCGACTGGATGCGGAGGGCGGGGGACCGCGTGTGGTGGCATTCATTAGGGAAGACCTATGTCCTACAATAGACGCCTGCGGGCTGATATGAAGCGACAGAAATATCAACAGAAGTCTAGTCGGTCGGAGTTCAGACCGCTAGCGAGAGAAACCGCCGGACGATTTCTGGATAATCTAATAGGATTACTCGTTGGAGCTCCGAAGTGCCAACTTTCTCGGGTATCATTTGAACGTGATAAAGAATAGATCGGTCGCAGGTTTAAGTCATGCTTTAGAGGTATCAGTCTCAAATATAGTGTTAACCTTCTTCCTTAGGCCAACAATCAGGCTGGGAAGCGACAGGGGGCGCTGCAGGCGTCTCCTCTGGCCGCACCAGGGTCGGTGGAGCACCCCGATCCTTACTGCTGGCTATGCACGAATACACCAGCATCACTGATGAACTGGAAACCGTTTATGGGCTGTTCTCGCCGCCACACACGCCTAGGTAAGATCACTGTACTTTAATTGGAGTTGTGCAATTTGATTTTGAAATATAAACTGAAATTATTATATCTTAAAAGCTTGAGACATACAAGATCAGTGTGTCTCAAAACATATGAATTCAATTGTTTTATTAAGTTTGTTGAGTCAAGTTACGTGAATATGACTTCAAATTCTATCCTGTCGTAGAAATTAATTTTAATGTATTTGTCACAGCAAATTTAGGTTTAATGTAACCACCGTCTAATTTCATGTCTTCGATTATGTCGGATGAGTGAGATTCTTACATTTGAATTATAGAGTGAATAGACATATTTTGGGTAAGCGCGCTCCACCTTAGGCCTCATCATCACTTACCATTAGGTGAGATTGATGTCAAGCGCAAACCCATTAATAATAAAAAAAAACTATCAATGGTACATATAGGAATGTTACTGAAATCTGCTAATTCTAAGCAAAATCTGACATAAGTGTCCGAAATTTAGATGCACGAGTACGAGTATGTTTGGTGCTATGCAGGTCATATTTGGTCTGTAAAAAATTAATCATTGATACTAAGAAAGTGTCAATTTTAAGTAATTCGCAAATGGGGGTCAAATGCTTTAATTTCGACAAAATGTATACAAAGTTAAGGTAAGATTCAAGTGTTTTGGTTCACATCTTATAAATAAAATCGTAAATATCGCGTGTCTGTACATTGAAGATATTTGCAAAAAAAAATTGGGGGATAAGCAACAGAACACATTTCGATCATTTTTGAAATTTTTGTCTGTTTATCTGTTTGTCTGTGAGTTTGTGCACGCATCACTTAAAAACGACTGATCGGACTTTGATGGACTTTTCACAGAAACATGGGGCTTAATTTGGTGTAACATATAGGCTTTATTTCATCGCAATCGGCTAACTCAATCAAAAGTTATAGACATTTTTAGTTTTTAAATACATTTGTAACGGCCATATACTGCAGAAAATATATATTGTCACATTTTGAATGGTTGTCAGGACTACCAATAAATAATAGCGTGCGAACATCACGTCAAATGAAATACCTTAGTTTATTTGATTAAATTATAAAACTACATGCAACAATTGGTCCTTCGAGACGAGGTGGAGATGAAGCAATTAGTAAAAGACGTGACCATGATTCACCAAGCTGGTGGCTTCGACATTCGTAGTTGGGCTTCAAACAGACCGAACGTGCTACCTGATCAAGCGAATGCTGGCACAGTAAGCATATTCAAGCAGTCAGATGACACTGAAAGAACACTTGGCTTGAACTGGAAACCAGCTACTGATATCCTCGGCTTTGACCTGAGTTTAAAGAAGGTAGACAAAGAAGTTGTCAGTGGGTCACGACGTCCTACTAAGCGTGAGATACTAAAGACTGTGATGTCTGTGTTCGATCCCCTTGGTATGCTTTGTCCGTTTCTCATTAGAGGCAAGATTATGCTGCAAGAGATTTGGCGAAGTGGAATACCGTGGGACCAGCAGCTAGACGAGAAAGCATCACAAGTCTGGTTTCGATGGTTAAAGGATTTGAAGGAATGCAAATCATTTTCTATACAGAGATGCTATGGATTTTCTGCATTAAACAGCCTACAGCTGCATGTTTTTGTGGATGCTTCAGAACAAGCCTACGCCTGTGTTGCCTATCTACGACGAGAGCAGGAAGTAGCCTTCGTTGCTGCAAAGAGCCGCGTAGCACCGTTGAAATCAGCGACGGTACCGAGATTAGAATTGCAAGCCGCATTGATGGGAGCACGGCTGGGGCATGCAATCCAAAACGAACTAGGAATTGAGATTAAGAAGCGCATCTTTTGGACAGACTCCAAGACTGTGTGGCTATGGATAAATAAAAATCCTAGACAGACTAACGCCTTTGTGACAAACAGACTAGCTGAAATTGATGAACTAACGCAGCCTGTGGAATGGAGATGGTTGCCTGGTAATTTAAATGTGGCCGACGAAGCTACCAGATCCAGGGGAAACATGAATTCACCTCAAACGAGATGGATTTTAGGCCCTGAATTCCTTCGTCAATGTGAAAATAATTGGCCTAAGTACGAACCACGGTCCGAAACCGAGGAGGAGACTAGTCCCGTTGATTATGTTGCGGTGCTCGATGCCCATAGGTTCTCGAACTGGCGACGGTTAGTCAGAGGTTTGGCTTACGTAATTTTATTTACAGAGAAATGCCGACGATCAGCCACTAATCTAACTCCTGATCATGAATGCCGCGCACAGTCTGTAATCCTGCGTCAAGTTCAAAGTGAGAGTTTTGGTGATGAGATAACGGACCTTGAAAATGGATTACAAGTTAAACCTCAAAGTAGATTACGTCAACTTAACCCCGGACTCGATGAATCAGGAATACTACGAGTGCATAGTAGATTAGAAGCCAGCGGAGACTTTCCCTTAGGCCTGAAGAGGCCTGTGATACTAGATGCGAAACATTATGTGGTAAAATTGATCATTGAACATAAGCACAGGGAACTGGGACACCATGCCATGGGAACTCTGATTAACGAGCTCCGCCAACAGTATTACATTCTCGGGCTTCGAGGGGCAGTCAGATCTTTAATTGCCAGATGTGTTACTTGTAAAGCGCGACGAGCTCGCTGCGAACAACCAATGATGGCTGGACTGCCACTCTCACGCCTTCAGCATCATTGCAGACCATTCACCTATTGTGGAGTAGATCTGTTTGGGCCCATGACAGTGACTATCGGGCGCAGACACGAAAAGCGTTGGGGAGCTTTATTTACGTGCTTCAGCACGAGAGCTGTGCACGTTGAATTAGCAGCTTCGCTCTCGACAGACTCCACGATTTTAGCTATACGACGGATGGCGGCAAGGCGTGGATTGCCAAAGCAGATCCATTCAGACAATGGCACAAATTTCCGATCAGCGGACAAGGAGCTTCAGAAGGCCATCCAGGACATATTGTGTGATGGACAGCTGACGGATCAAGTATCGTCTCTTGGGATCCGGTAGACATTTAATCTACCTGACGCCCCACATATGGGTGGGGTGTGGGAGAGGCTCGTGCGTTCAATAAAGACGGCACTCGCTGCTACTCTCCATACTCGAACACCTAAAGAAGAGGTTCTAGCGACATTATTGGCCGAAGCTGAGAACATCGTAAATAGTCGCCCGCTCACTCACGTTTCGCTACATCGTGATGACGAGGAGGCTCTCACACCCAACCATTTTTTACTTGGCGCTTCAAATGGATTGATCAGTCCAGGAGACTTTTCCGATGAAGACAACTTAAGGAAGCAGTGGAGGATCAGCCAGAGATTAGCTGACCACTTCTGGTCACGCTGGGTGCGCGAATACCTACCACAACTACAGCCTCGCGCGAAGTGGACTAAAGATGATGGGCGTAGAGTGGGAATTGGGGACTTGATTCTGATTGCAGATAGCACCTCTCCGAGAAACGTGTGGCCACGAGGCCGAGTGTCCGCAATAACACCCGGCCGCGACGGGCGTGTGCGCATGGTGGACGTGTCTACGCGCGGGGGCACACTGCGCCGACCTGTCTGCAAAGTCATTGTGCTTCTGAAGGCTGATGAAGCGTCCGTCTCCACCTAAATAGCTCTCTGAGCGAGGAGGAGTGTAACGGCCATATACTGCAGAAAATATATATTGTCACATTTTGAATGGTTGTCAGGACTACCAATAAATAATAGCGTGCGAACATCACGTCAAATGAAAAACCTTAGTTTTATTTGATTAAATTATAAAACTACTTGCAACAACATTAGTAGGTAAGGTTAGTATGCAATATATTGCACATAATGGTATTTCCGTACTATTCAGATTGCGATGAGTTTGGATTACATTTGGAGCTGCGGGTGGGAATTGGAATGCGAGTGGGCGTGGGCTCGGGCGTGGGCGTGGGCGTGGGCTCGGGCGTGGGCGTGGGAAAAGGGGAGTGGGTGTGGGAGCGGAAGCGGAAGCGGAAGCGGGAGCGGGAGGGGAGAGGGAGGGGAGCGGAACCGGAGCGGGAGCGGGAGCGGAAGCTAAAGCAGGAGCGGGAGTGGGAATGGGAGCGATTCTGTAGTTCACGCGAGCCGGAGTCACCTGGACCTAGACCTGGATCTGGACGATACACTGCGAAGAATGTAGGGTATAAATGTACGACTGAATTCGTGAGCGGTAGCGGGAGCGGGTATGGTACCAGTGTAATTTGAGTGTTTGAAAATTCGCATAACTTTTGACTGAGTTAACCGATTATGATGAATTTGTGGTATACGTATGCAACAAAGTAATGTTGGTCGGAATTTGGATTGCGATGGATTAGTTACGAGGACTACATTTGGAGAGCCGAGGGAAAGAGGTTTGAGGGGAGAGTTGAGGGGAGAGCTGAGGGGAGGGTTTAGGCGAGGGTTGAGAGGAGTGTAGAGGGGAGGGTTGAGGGGAGGGTTGAGGGGAGGGTTGAGGGAAGGGTTGAGTGGAGGGTTGAGGGGAGGGTTGAGGGGAGGGTTGAGGGGAGAGTTGAGGATCTGGACCTGGACCTGGGCCTAGACCTAGGCCTGGACCTGGACATAAACCTGGACCTGGACCTGGACCTGTACCGGGCCTGGACCTGGACCTGGAAGTGGACCTGGACCTGGAATAGGGAGCTGAAGTGGGAATTGGAGCGGATCCTGTAGTCCACGCGAGCGGAGCCGCGGGCACAGCTAGTTCATAATAAGGACTGCTAAGGAATTGTCACTTTCGCAAGCTTTTGTTTTTCCGGATTCATACAGGAGTGAATAGGCATCTTCGTGGTAAACACTTTCCAATTTCGGCCTGATCTTCACTTTCCATCAGGTTAGATTAAATAAATTCAGCGTAAGCTCATCCATTCATCCATTTGTCGTGTGGTTCCGGTAGAGTAGAATAGGACCACTCCAACTCTTGCCGTGGATGTCGTACAAGGCGACTAAGGGAATACATTATAAAACATCAATCAGGCCTCCCCAACCCGTCTGGCCAGCGCGGGGAGTGTAGGCCAAATCTTCCGTCTGTCTCCGGCAGATGAGAGAGGGTTGTGCTCCTGCAGTGGAGACAAAAATGACCTGATGATGATGATGATGTTGAAGCCCATCTATTAACATAATGCTCATGCCTTGGTCCCAGAGGGGTAGGCAGAGACGATGGATCGCCACATTGCGCGATCCTGACACTCCCCACTAGCCTCTCTCACATTCATCAACCTTTTCATGCACCTCCTAAAAGCCTTTTTGAGGACGTTACTAATTTGATCTTTGAACGTCCTGCTAGGACGACCGTCAGCTGTAGTTCCTTCCACATTCGCACTGTAAATTTCTTTTGTCACTCTTCTTTCACTCATACGCTCTAAATGTCCAAACCAACGCAAAATACCCTTCTCTACCTCCGTTACTGTACCTCCTTTAAACCATATACGAGTATGTTAAGTATTAGAAACAAAATTGTGATAATCGAAAATTATTTATGAATTTCCGTTTGCCACTAATTTTGAAGTATCTTGTTCCTTTCATAGGACTCCCATCACCTCTCGCCTTCTTTCCCCTGCCAGAGCTGCCTCGCCATCATCTCGTCGGCGCCACGCCAGCGAGATGTCCAACCCAGAGTTTGCACTGTACATGGAGAAGGAGCATCTACGAGGTGCTGAGGAAGATGACTACATCATTATGGAGAATCTGATACAGAGACGGTGAGTTATAGATACATAGCTGGGTATTTATTCATGGCTACGGCAATACATACATTGGAAACGAACATACAAACAGGTTATCAACTTTTTTTTTTTAAATAATCTAAACAGGTGTGTGTTGCTGCAATGTGTGTGCTGAAAAGGTAACGAGAACTTTATCAAGTTCAACCATGTCAATCTATTGACTGCAACAATCGACAGCGATATCATGGACGTATTTATAAGACCTTAATACTATTTTGTGAAACTGTTATCTTCCATCCAGAAACTATTAGCGATTACAGACATGATACATAAATTTATATTACACACATTTTTCATTACCTGCAGGATTTCCCAGATTATATTTCTGCTAATGGCGTCAGCATTTCGATTTTCAGAACAATAGCTGCCGTTGATAAGGCTAATTGTTTTACAGAAACCTATAGAAACCTAATCTATTTTCATCAAATTGATCAATTACTAATTGTTTACATAAAAAGCTAAGGTATATGGGTATTAAATTATACAAACATACAATATTATGTCATATATGTGTATATATATTTATTTTATGCTTTAATCGAAGTTGACTGTAGCCTAGAGGATATCCTGGACAGATACGAGGACGAGGAGGGAGGCGAAGGAGAAGGGGAAGGGGAGGGGGAGGTCAGCGGCATCATAATTAGCGCGTGCGTCAACAGCAGCGTCGGTGATCAGCATAGCGCGCCGCCGCCAACGCAGACCGGCGCGCTGCTGACTGTAAGCGATAGGCGGCTGGTGCATCAGAGGTATGATTTCAAATCCGGCTCGTAGGACCATAAATATATGACGTTATATTATGCTGTATTTTAATTTTAATAAGGTTTCAATTTCCTTGTGCTTCATAAGTACAGCCAAGCTAATCCTATCCATTAAAGAAAAATCACAAAGTAGGATACGTGAAAAAAAAATTAATTATAAGACGATTTAAATTCTTTAATGATGCTGATATTACGATCACGAAACAGTTTTTGTTTGCCATACCTTTCGAAAATGCTTACACGGGTAGGTACCTAATTTATTATGAGCTCTCTTTGCCTTGCTGTATAATGGCATTATTTATTTATAATTTTTTAACAGGCATTCACTAAGAAGATCTTCAGCTATCGATAGTCGGGAACTACCCTCACCAATGCAGCCACTTTTGGACGAAGACTCTTGTGGTGAAGTTATGTTGCCTGTGCCTAGACAGCCTTCTGGTAAGTAAAACATCAACACTAAAACCCTAAATATAATGATTGAGTTACAAGGATATTTCATAGGTTTTAGTGCTAACCCAGACGTTAGACATTCGGATTGGTATTGTAGTTCAATAAAATAAGATATAGATTTAAAAATATATATATATATACACTCAACTAATGGGAGGAGAGCTGGTGACTTCAAACACTGATCCTAAACTATCAGTTAAAATACCAGTGTCCACAAACATGCTGACAAATTTACTAAATAGTCTCTCCAAATCAGAACGTCACTTAAGAAAAATATCATAGAAGAAAAGTCTTCAGAGTAGTAAAGTTTAGATTTGTAAACTGATCATAGAGCTAATAAACGTCTAGGTAACAAAATGTCGGAATCGTATATGTAGTAAAAAAGATTGGTATCAAACGAATCTTCATTACTTACATTTAATCTCACTGTATTACTAATATCTTTTACAAATCTGTCTATATCTATGATAATTATATTAAGTTTTCATAGTTTGAAACCTATCTTTTTGATTTCAGTTTTTTGGAGAACTCTTATTGTGCTATTTCGGCGAACTTATAGTTAGAACAGACATTTCGCAACTTGATCAACTTGCTTGCTATACGATTTGCGTCTTTGACGTTTGCTATTTTGCTACTCTGACGACTTAGGTACTTTGTGATTTTGTTTATGAGACGTTCTGATCCACAGTGTAAATTGTATTTTGTTTGTAGTGACAGATAAATAAAGTATATTTATTTACTTAAATTTAATGCACGCTCCTGAAGATTATCTCAGTACCTACGATGCTCCTGACGATTAGGTCAGGATCGAAGGAGACATCCTTCAGTCTCCTCATACGACATTTACTGGCAGATTGGGAGTGGTTTTATTCGGTTTCGGTTCCAGTTACCGCACGGTTGGTCATTTTGTTACTATGGATAATGAAAATAAATACTTTGGTCGTTCTGAACCCGAAAGTTATAAACCCACCGTTTCAGTGTGGCGGTTGCTCTACATAAGAAACTTTATTGATTTTTCGTAGTTTCTTATTTAGGAGTTTATTACACATTCGTTAATTCATATATTTTTATTATACTAGCACTTCCTATTATCTAACTTGCCTAGCAATTCTGAATGTATCTTAGTTTTATACTCATCTCTTAATCTCATTACTTGCTTCTCGTCGTTGGTAGTGTCGGCAATGAAAGTGGTTTATGGGTTTGGGCAATGAATCCTAGGTAATGAAAATTTCGCTAAGGCTGATACTTGACATGACAAAGACAGCAATAGTAGTTGCCATATTGACTTACTAAACGAAAGTAGACCTTGTCATTCCATGAGTTGCAAATGATATTCAATCTTAAGGTGATAATTTATTGGACGACTACACCTTTTCTCTAGCCAGTCAGGTTTGACCTTACTTCATTTTGGTAACTCTCTCATGCGATCATATAAATTTCTCTATTCCATTCAACAGCTGAAACCAACGCGTCAAGCGACCTATCCCTATCACATATGGTGAGCGAGAACCTTCCACCACGTCCTTCGATAGTGCTTGACTCGTCGCAACTACCCCGGCAGAGATCAACCGAGCAACCTGCGCAGCCGCAGCCACCAGCTCATGCCCGGCCAGAGACTATGTGCTAGGGGACTGTCTGGTAAGTGAAATGAAATACACAAACTGGCACTGAGTAGGTGATATCTTATCGCAAAACAGATGGAAATTGAAGCATCGTAAACCTAACTGCCCTGCCTGGTAGATCGGCGACTTCAAAAAGGAAACCGGAAGTGGCGGAACGAGTGTGATGGTGGAGCATTGGGTAAGATTGGGAGTAAGGCCACTAGTCATTGATCCGTGATTGTTAGTTCACATAGTTGTATACAACTTTCTTTTAACTCATTTGTATTTGAAAGTAAATGCAATCTATCTGTAACTTTGTTACAGATTTGAGAATCAGCAACAAAATAGATCGCGAAGGTTCCAAAGATGAAGAAGAGGACGTAATAAAACAAAACTGCTTCGAAAACCGAGTTTCAAGAAGCAAAAAAGTATTAAACATAATATATGTGAATAGAAACACCAATTATTACTGTTAATATTTAAGTAACAACATTTTGAATTGAAAATTTTCCCTATTTTGGTTCAGAAGGCCATTTTGAAACCCCTTTTCGGTGTTATTGTGTATTAAATTGACGTAGTTTCACTGTTCCTGACTGTATCTTCTGTATAATGTGATGTATTTGTAGACTGACTTGAACACGATTCTAAATCTAACCATATCGACTCTAGCCCTTGAAATTCAGAAATTAATTTTATAATCTATCTTATAAAACTTCCTTAAGCAAGACATTTCAGTGGGGAAGGTAATTAATTAATAGGAATATTTTATCTTCATAACTATAACTTTGCTAGTTCTAATCTTTTAACTCTGTAAATACTTATAAATATTTATTTGTATTTTAAGCTTAAACATTATTTTTCTATACAAAAATTGTCTTCCCCATTGAATTGTACTACATTAATAGTTTGCTGTAAATATTGCTAGGTGTCACTACTTTTAAAGTATTTTTTATCGTTAGATGCATGGTCCAAAGCATGTCATTTCAATTATGAAATTAATAAAAAAAATGCGGTACCTAAGCTAGGGTCACCGCCGCTTGTTTTTGAGTGAATACGTCTTGCAGTACGTACATGAGTAACAAACTTTCATTCTTGATTTATCATGAATTCTTTTCCCCTTCAAGATCAAGACGGAAGCAGTGCTATTCTGATCCGGAAACAACACGGAATTATTTGTATAAAAAAATGTATCCGACCGAGAACTTATAGACATATTCACGTCAAAACGTTTAGATCATAGAAGCATGTAGATGAAAGAGATGAATAAAATATATCAACATATAATATAATTGTAGAACTAAGGAACATATTCGACTACTTATTGATAATGTACTTGTTAAATAATGTACAGCATTAAATGGTATAATTACTGAAGGAAAAACCAACGACAATACAAGTATTAGTGCTCACGTTGTAAATACTGATGTCAGTGAATAAAATGATAAAAGTAATGAAATCGGGACTGAAGTATGTGAAGTATGTGTACTAGACTAGGGTAAATTAGATTTTGAAGATTCAAATAACATTAATGAATAGAAAAATTAAGCGGCGGAGTATTTCAGTTTTAAACACGGTAGATACTTAAAAACATACTTAAACGTGATTGAAACGTAAAAACTTAAAAGGGATGATATTTCATCGCTTGTTTATTATTAATATAAATTTAGTAGCAATTGAATACTGATATAATTTAAATTATCAGTTATTTTATATTCTAAAAGTTTTGTGAAAAAGTTATTCTGTTTCGTTTCTCTCATTATGTTGTCAACTTAAGACATATCAAGGCAACTGTTTTGTAGTTGTGATTCGATTCTTTGTGATTATAATTTTTTTTTTTTAACTAATATGTATGGCATGGCAGATCGAGTTGGTGGTGAATAATACATTATACTTTTCTGTATATTTTGGAGTAGTACATCTGCAAGACCAAACTTCAAACCAAACTTTTTATTAAGTCTGCAAAGTGGAAGTCGTACACAATGTGCTGGTGTCCCTATAATTTATTGCTGTTGTTTTTTTTTTTTTTTTCAAAATTACTCGTATCTCTAGAAAGGTTTTTTTTCTACCATTTCCATAATTTTCCTATCATTGCTGGCCAATTTTACATGCATTATCGGTCCATTAGTATTCGAGTTATCCGCGCCGGAAAGACAGACACATTTCATCCCACACTAATAGTCATACGAAATCCAACGCTATTTGCGTCTCAGTACCATGTACAACAAAGGGCCACCAGCAACAATAACAGGTTTGTATTACCATGTAAACTTTGCGGTCCATTTAGAAACAGCATCTATTATTTATTTTGTTTTCGAGACGCAAATGTTTTCATATAACTATTGATTTGGAATAAAATATAAGTATCCATTTTGAGGGGTCCCTAAAAAGACATGCATTTAGAATAAATATATCAGTACTTAATAAATAATAGAGTAATTTGTTCAATACCCGATAATAGAAATTCATCACAATGTGTTCCGTTATACCAAATATTTTGTGCAAGAATATATATTTTATTATATTTTGCAGTACAAAGGATAAGATATACCTACTCTTTGTATATATTAGTGGAAGGAAAATAGAATAATACATATTATGTACCTACCTTTTGTATTTATACAAAATGAGTTTTTAATAAGCAATAATATTTTACACTTAGCCAGATATTTTAAAATGTTATTTGAATAATTAATCAGTTTTAGTGGATATTATAGAAGAGCAATAATTGATTGTACGTTTAGTAATAGAATTGTAAACGGTTGAAAAACATACTTGAATTGATGTCTAATATCATACACAAAGCATGGAGATAAAATTCAATATGAAATGTAAAATTTGTTAATGATGGTTTCAATAAGTGACCAGAAGCAATTCAAGCAAGGTCACAGTTTCAAGCTTAACTTTTTATGTTAGATTAAAACATAACTTTCTTTGCTCGATTACCATTTGAGGTTTTTTATATATCTGGCCGCTTCTTCGAGTTTAATAAGATATCAGTTTAAGTTGCCCGCAGAGTTGAGAAACTCAAACGCATAGTTTTTCGTTTTTTCTAAATTTATTTGGCCACAATTTTCGATAAAAATTAACTCTCAAAGTATCCATCATTTATGAGAAGCCGTTTAGATATTGAATTTATGTGCACCAACTTTCTGAAGATGATTTTAAAAGAAAATTGTGGCGATGTAAAAAATAAAACAAACTATATTTCGACTGTTGGATGAGACCACCTTCGTTAAGCTGATAATCAAAATTTTGAAATACATTTGAATAACACCAAATTAAAGTAGGTACATTCTAGTTCAAGCGAACTTGTATATTATCAAAGATTTTTTAAACTATGAATGAATGAATTATTATTAAATCATGAATTGAAGAGTAAATAATGAAATACTAAAGATGTACATAATAATGTTAAACATTGTTATTTTATACTGAAATAAAATAGTTGGATCGAGTGAGCGGAGTTCACCATCCATCGTCGTCCTTTATTTTGTCGTATTTTGAGTTTATTTAAAACTTTTTTTTGTAAAAAAAAACAATATTTCGATAGTGGAAAAAATTGTTTGACACCTGTCTTGCAAAATATGACTTAATTCTATCTTTTAATATATACGATTAGGACCTAAGCTTAAATTATTTTAATGGTTTTATAGTGTTTCAAATAAATATTCCTCATATACAACATGAAATATATATTTTTCATTATTATGATTACAGACATCAGAAATTTGGGGGCCCGAATAAACGTCACATAAGGATTAAATAATTTAAATCACTCACTGACGAAACTTGCAACTATGTATGTGCATGACTTACACAATTCAATAATCAAACTGTCTTAATCAATTCTTAAGTCGTTAAATTGTTATATTTATGAATAGTTAGGTTTATGTTTCCCTTCGGCCTCCTATATTAGTATACAACATCGTGGATACTTTTAAAAGTCTTTAAATTATATTATTTAGTCCTCATGTAACATTTTTTCGTGCCCTGAGAGTTTCGATATCTGTAGTGAAGCTCTAATCTTTATTTGTGTAAACCTCCAAACGTTTTACGTTTCCACTGTCGAATAATTCGTTCAATGGTATGAACTTTGTTTTAAATTTTTTGATGTTTATAGTAGGTTTGAGTAAGTAAGTATTGTATATAATCGGTATACTATACGATCCCTTGCGTTTTGTTTTAATGTTGTTGCGTATTTGTGTGTGTTATGTCTGGTCCATTAATACATATCTACAGTTTTTTTTAAATTCACATCGGTTAATATTTAAACTCAAAATGCGACCTCTAATGCCTTTAAGCACAATCTTTCATTAATATTTTTATTATAATCTTCGAATCTTTTATCTTTAGCACAATACTTTTGAATTAAATGATCCTTATTGGGATATTTTATATTATCTAGATTTGATTCATCAATTTCTCAGAGTGATAGAACTACTTCGTCTGTGTTATTTAAACATATGTACAATAATAATACAATAAATATATTTGTGATATTAGTTAATTGGTTTTCTTTACTTCTCCTTCTTCAGAACTTTCTCATGTCCAATTCGAGGTTATTAAATAAAACAAAAGTTACGGAATAGTGATGAGACGCAGTGCCACGAGGCAACACGGCTTACAGGTCCGAAAGGCCCTGCCTTACTTGTCATATATCTAAGAAGAAGAATAGGTCCAAAAAACCCAGTACCTGACGAAACTACATACCAACTACGAAACACTATAGAACGCGCCCTAGTTCTTGGGCCTATTCTTTTTTGATATATCTACCTACTCGGCTAAAGTAAAGGCATTCCTTTTCTTTAGTGAGATTAATGACTGTCTTCCTCCTTCTTTGCTTTGTTAGGTCAGATTTTAAACACACTTCAAAAAGAGCAAAAAAGCCAACGGCACGAAGTGTTCCCAGGCGGTCACCCATCCAAGTACTGACTTCGCCCGACGTTGCTTAACTTCGGTGATCGGACGAGAACCGGTGTTTTCAACGTGGTATGGACGTTGGCGACAGAAATTGCAAACTTTGTCTAGCCTAGCGGGATAATGGGCATTGACGTCACTTTTATGACTATCCCATCATCGTTTCCAACCAACGAATTACTTGATCTTGCTTTTAATTCAGGCGTAGCTGCCTATATACCAACATAAAGATGGTTACAAATGAAAATGATGATTAAATGAAATGAAAAAATCAAACCTAACAAAGCGAAAAAAGATCATCTGCCTTAATTGCTAGTTCTTTAGGTAAGATTTTAAAGTAAACGCACTTTTCAAAAAGAGCAAAAAGCCAACGACACGAAGTGTTCCCAGGCGGTCACCCATCCAAGTACTGACTTCGCCCGACGTTGCTTAACTTCGGTGATCGGACGAGAACCGGTGTTTTCAACGTGGTATGGACGTTGGCGACAGATGTCGCAAACTTTGTCTAGCCTAGCTAGATAATGGGCACTGACGTCACTTTCGTGACTATCCCATCGTCGTTTCCAACCAACGAATTACTTGATCTTGCTTTTAATTCAGGCCTAGCTGCCTATAACCAACATAAAGATGATTACAAATAAAAATTATGATTAAATGAAATGAAAAAATCAAACCTAGCAATGCGAATAAAGATCATCTGCCTTAATTGCTAGTTCTTCTTCACTTTGTTAGGTCAGATTTTAAAGTAAACGCACAATTTTCAAATGGAGCAAAAAGCCAACGGCACGAAGTGTTCCCAGGCGGTCACCCATCCAAGTACTGACTTCGCCCGACGTTGCTTAACTTCGGTGATCGGACGAGAACCGGTGTTTTCAACGTGGTATGGACGTTGGCGACAGATGTCGCAAACTTTGTCTAGCCTAGCTGAATAATGGGAATTGACGTCACTGTTTTCACACATCTCATAATTCATCGTTCAGTTGAAAAGGAATGTTTTTGTATATAATAATTATTGTTATTGTTCAATCAAAAGCGAAAATTATGTCGCCAAGTAGGTTAAAGATCTCTTTAATGCCAAATCTTGGTATGCAGTCCAAATGATTTAACAACAGCTTTTTGTTGCTAACCAAATTAAATAATGGCAAACCATTTATCCTCTTTAGGGTGGACCCTTAACTGAGCCAACTTTGTATGTTACGGTACGTCCGTCTGCCCGTATCTACGTCTGTCAGAGGCCTCTAGCTCAGAATGCAAAGAAACATTGTTGAAATTTTCACAGTTTGTTTATTACTTAACCCAGAACGAAATTATTAAACTTCATTTAAATTTATGAGGGTATTAGGGAGCACATATACTTCTATTTTAGGTTTTTTTTTCAAGTAAACGTGAGGTGTATACAAAACAGTAAGTATTTTTTTCCTACTTACCTATTTTTGTTGGTGTTCAATTTGGAGGCCGATAAAGTAGCGATTCTTTACCAATTATTGTAATTGCTGTAAATATCTCGAAAACGGGAACATTAGAGGACAAGAAATTTGTTTTTATTACGCTCGTATTCAACAAATACAAAACACAGGTCTATCGCAAGCTTGACTCGCACTAGAGCCAATTATTAAGTAGATACATTATCTTGTTTATTTATCTTTAGCTCCTTTCTCTAAAAACTGTTGGGATCTGTTGTATCTGTCACACAAATCTACCATCTACCACAACATCGGTGGCCACAATATTGACAGCCAGGATCAGTCCAGCTATCTTGGGAAGACAGTAATGATAATAACGTGGACACGGAATCTCTATTTAAATTAGTCCATTTGGGCTTCTTCAGTTTCGTCGTTTTTCTATTTGCGCGGTAGTTATACTGACGTTTAGTTGGAGACCTCCTGCGCTTAGTAACTCTCCCTCGGCGAACTCTTTCTTTCTTATCTTTGCGCTCCCTTGTTCTAGAGGAGGTCCTAACAGAGGACCTCCCCGAGTAGCTACGGTCGTCTTCTGCATCGCGTTCCTTCCTGTCCTTATTTTCTTTACTAGTACTCCCCGCCGGAGTCTCTTCTTGTTTATCATTATCTCCCATGATGATTTCAATGTTTCCCAGACTAATCGTGATAACTTTGTTTTAGTACTTCTCTCTATATTGAATGTATATAAAAATATTTTTCCCGTAGTGGTGATTATGTAGAAATACTAATAATCGCCAATTTACAATTTTGTGTCGAATGAAAATAAGTTGTAAAAGAAATATGAATAAAAAACATGATATATATCTCTGGCTGACAACTGACAGCTAAATGATACAAAGATTTTATACGGATATCTATCTTTATGACACTTTTCTGTTCCGCTAGCTGTCCCACGACTTCGTTCGCGCCTCAGACCACGGAAACTCTTTATTATAAGTAGGTATAAAATGGACATGCTCAAAACAATTCAAATTAAATTTTTACTTTTTAAGTATGCACCAATACATATAAAAACCCACTAATATTATAAATGCGAAAATTTAAGTTTGGATATTTTGATGTTTGTTACTCAATCACGCTTCAACCACTAGACGGATCGGGATGAAACTTGGCACACATATAGGTTAGGTCCTGGAATAGCAGATAGGATAGTTTTTATCCCGAAAAACACCTCATTCTTACGGGAAATACATAATAATTTGTGATTTTAAGTTGTCCACGCGGACGTAGTCGCGGGCAACAGCTAGTATAAAATAAAAACAAAGTGCTATAAATTTAATAAAAATATATAGATAGAGCTACAACTGCAAATGTATAAGTAAACACCACCCTCCCTCCCTTCCTATCTTCCCCAACCTCCCTTCCTATTTTAAAGAACAGACACGTTAATATATACTCGTATATGTGTGTGTAGGAATAAATTATTTTTATACATAAGCAGGGTATTATATAACAAGAATAATTGTAAGTTTGCTTATATTTTCAACAATATACGAATTTATTAAAATAATAGTTTCATTTTTAGCTAACAAAGTCAAAATAAACAGTAACATGAATAAAACATTTGAAATAATTAATAGTAAAGAATTAATCCGAATTAAATTTAGTGTCTATTAAAAATAGTAATTTAGTAATTTGTATGACAAATAAAATGAAAGATGCGAATATAAAAATAAGAAAATATCAATATCAACAGCAGCAGTGGTCCGACTGGCAAGTTATAGACGAAGAATCAAAGGTGTTTGATGACATCAAACTCTCGTCACTATCCCGAATAAGCAGTTCTGGGACAGATCTGACTACAGCTTTCTTAGCCATTCTATTCCTTTTTGGTCTTCCAGGTTTCTTAGCCTTCATTATTTGCTTCCCCTTCTTACCGGCTCCTTGATCTACTCCCAGTCTTCTCCGTTTACGTTGCTTAATACGTGAAGTAGTTCCCTTTAAGATAAAGCTTAATTTCTTAATTGAATCAATCGCTGCGATCTTACATTTTCTTGGCAAAAGCGGGCGTTTTTCATACTCTACAGTTTTGCGTGGTCTTCTCGCAACTTTAGTCTTACTCATGCTTGCAACTTCATCGCCGAGGGTTGTTTGAAGTGGCTTAGTGCCATCGCCGATATTTGAAGCCACTGCTGATGTTTCCATATCCAGTCCACTATCATTCTCAATCAATTCCGATTCGGCTTCGACAACGTTTGCTAGGTATATTAGCTCCATATTGAATAGTGTCACCATTAAAAGCAATGTTATAAATAATAAGCAAATGATTAAATAAATATTAAGAAAACTTGTGTAAGAACTCTGAAATCTCCTGTCAACGTGACGTTAATTTGTTTTATTCGAAATTTCAATTAGCAGAAATTTTTATTTAAGTTTTTTATCAACCTATTTTGTTCAATTTTAAACTGCGCAGATGCTGAACAAAAGTTTCTCAGTCTCCATGAAGAACTGTTTTTTTCACCAATTTATAAGGTGAAAGGTAGCGCTCTTCCCTTTCGATCCATTTCGTAAATACTTGACAACACGCCTATAATAAAAATAACTGTTGGTTCTCAGTACTTAATACTCAGAGCTAAAGGAATTACTTAGCTACCAAGTAGGTATATAAACTCTTTGGAAATGACTGTCTAGGCCTATATATTTCATTCCAGATCTATTGTCATACGAAAACCAACGCTATTTCATCATCAGGTTATTTTTGTCTCCACTGCAGGAGCACAACCCTCTCTCATCTGCCGGAGACAGACGGAGGATTTGGCCTCACTCCCCACGCTGGCCAGACGGGTTGGGGAGGCCTGATTGATGTTTTATAATGTACTAGCTGTGCCCGCGGCTCCGCTCGCGTGGACTACAGGATCCGCTCCCATTCACACTTTCGTTCCCTATCCCACTCCACCAGGTCCAGGTCCAGGTCCAGGTCCAGGTCCAGGTCCAGGTCCAGGTCCAGGTCCAGGTCCAGGTCCAGGTCCAGGTCCAGGTCCAGGTCCAGGTCCAGGTCCAGGTCCAGGTCCAGGTCCAGGTCCAGGTCCAGGTCCAGGTCCAGGTCCAGGTCCAGGTCCAGGTCCAGGTCCAGGTCCAGGTCCAGGTCCAGGTCCAGGTCCAGGTCCAGGTCCAGGTCCAGGTCCAGGTCCAGGTCCAGGTCCAGGTCCAGGTCCAGGTCCAGGTCCAGGTCCAGGTCCAGGTCCAGGTCCAGGTCCAGGTCCAGGTCCAGGTCCAGGTCCAGGTCCAGGTCCAGGTCCAGGTCCAGGTCCAGGTCCAGGTCCAGGTCCAGGTCCAGGTCCAGGTCCAGGTCCAGGTCCAGGTCCAGGTCCAGGTCCAGGTCCAGGTCCAGGTCCAGGTCCAGGTCCAGGTCCAGGTCCAGGTCCAGGTCCAGGTCCAGGTCCAGGTCCAGGTCCAGGTCCAGGTCCAGGACCAGGTCCAGGTCCAGGCCCAGGCCCAGGCCCAGGCCCAGGCCCAGGCCCAGGCCCAGGCCCAGGTTCAGGTTCAGGTCCACGTCCACGTCCACGTCCACGTCCACGTCCACGTCCACGTTCACGTCCAGGTCCCTCCTCTCAAACCTCGCCTCAGCCTCCCCTCAACCCACCCCTCAAACCTCTTTCCCTCGTCTCTCCAAATGTAGTCCTCGTAACTAATCCATCGCAATCCAAATTCCGACCAACATTACTTTGTTGCATACGTATACCACAAATTAATCGTAATCGGTTAACTCAGTCAAAAGTTCAAACACTCAAATTACACTGGTACCATACCCGCTCCCGCTACCGCTCACGAATTCAGTCGAACATTTACACCCTACTACATTCGTCGCAGTGAATGCGAGTTTTCGGAAACTATAAATTCGCATAACTTTTGATTGACTACACCGATTGCAATGAAATAAAGCCTATATGTTACACCAAATTAAGCCCCATGTTTCTGTGAAAAGTCCATCAAAGTCCGTTCAGTCGTTTTTAAGTGATGCGTGCACAAACTCACAGACAAACAGACAAACCGACAAACAGACAAACAGATAAACAGACAAACAGACAAACAGACAAACAGACAAACAGACAAACAGACAAACAGACAAACAGACAAAAATTTCAAAAATGATCGAAATGTGTTCTGTTGCTTATCCTTAGACCCCCCCATTTTGTTTTTTGGAAATATCTTAAATGTACAGACACGCGAAGTTTACGATTTTATTTATAAGATTCCCTTAGTCGCCTTGTACGACATCCACGGGAAGAGTTGGAGTGGTCCTATTATACTCTACCGGAAACCACACGGCAACGCTATTTGCGTCTCAGTAATATGTGTATAAAGGGATCAAGGGAGCTGCAAAAACAGGTTTGTATTACCGTGTAAACTTTGCGGCCACCTTCGGAACGCCATCAGTTATTTATTTTGTTTTCGAGACGCAAATGCGTTTGTTTTCATACGACTATTGATTTGGAATAAAACACCTACGCCTAACGTAAAGTGAGTTATGGGGAATCCCTGCCTTAGCAGAATGTTGTATCGTATTTAAGGTGAAGGAACTACAGCGACAAAAATGCTTAAGTAGATAGTTCCGTCAAAGTCAACTAAGCTGCCTTCAAAGCCATTTTAGAAACCATGGTTCTTTTTTAAAGACAATTATCCTAAAGGAAGGAAGAAAACTAGTTAATGTTTCCATGCACACAACTAAGAAAAGAGAAAGGTATGTTAGAAATAAATTTTATTTCACCTTAGGCACTAGTAATATAATAATTACAATTAATGTACCTATTCAATGAGTTAAGAACTTAATTTAGGTACTTACTTATAATTACATAAAAATTCTTATACTTACATTGAAAGTTAAAGGTGATTGTTTTATTTGTATGTAGAAGTACAGTTTGAAAGATATTTTAAACGGTTGCTCGAGGGTTGAGTGACACCAGAAGACCCCAGTAGTCGAACTCATTTATTTCCACCTTTTGGGACTTTAAGAACTCTAGGCTAAGTCGACATTTGTTAACTTTTTTTATATCCATTTCACACATAGCTGGCGCTATAGCGTCTTTTGGAAATACATGGCAATTGAACAAATGTTTTAGAGTATTCCTGATATTATTTAGCCGCAATTTCCTATAAAAAATGAATTCGCCTGCCACTAGACCTAACACAACACAAACTTCCTGCATTTGTGACAATAACTACTCAATTAATTTAAGTTCACGTAGTAAACGTAAGTTCACAATGAGTGAAGTATAAGCTTGAATATATATTTTCCATGAATGTATGCATCCACACTTCCACTCCTCGAAAAATTATTTATAACCCAATAAAAATCGCTGAAAGTGATAAGGCCGACATTGTACACTAGGTTCATCCATCTATGCTACATTTTTATATTTATATGTATTGGAGTACAATAAACAATACTTTGATTTGATTTAAATGGTAACAAATTTGACTCTGAAAGTTGGTGCACATTTCAATAAACGTTAAATCTTGTCACAATGACTGGATACTTTGAGTTAGTCGTTTAGAAGGACGTTGAAATTGCGTTTTATAGAAATTTGTATCTAGAAAAATTAAAAGCTACTTTTTCGTCTACTGGCGACGTCTAGTGTTACTCAACCCGCGAGCTGTCGAACATTAAGACAATTGCATATTTACACATTTGGCATCATTGCTGTAGAGAGTTAGTATTACGGTCATTCAAAATTAACTACACAAACTTTGAGGCATTGATATATACAGGTTGTAACTATTAACTTTATACAAAACAAAAATTACTTTACACATTTTTTTTTATTCTCATAGAGAAACACTTTCTATTAAGTCACATTATAGTAATTTAATTAAATGCTATTTTAATTATTTGGCGTTTATATTGAGCAACGCTATATTTTTCGCGTGTATAATAATGTATAGCAATAGCTAAGCGCGAAAACCTGTAATATCCTATTTTATAGTTTTTCTTCAACACTTTATTTAGCTAATTTATTTGTTTAATTAATCAAATATTATTGCATCAACCTGTAGATCTAAATGCCAAAGTTTGTGTAGTTAATTTTGACAAATTGTGTATAAAATACTTATATGTACCAAATGTTTCACAAAAATATTCTGGTTTGTATTTAACTACGTGTAATTGGATTCGTAGTCTATGTCTACCTTCTTCTGCAGTCGTAGGGGTAGTTCAGGCATGATGCTTGCAGGAATTTTATCTGCAAAAATAGGCTTTAATGTAGTTCAACACGTTATAATGAGAACGTCGGTAACATGTGAATGGTACGAGGAAAAACAATGAAAGTTTAAAAAAAAATGTTTAAAAAAAATCTACTAACGTTCATGTTATGGTTAAGTATTTCGTGGTACTTATTTGGTACTACGTATTAAAATAAATATTACATATACAAGCAAGCGTAGTGTGGGACGCCCCCTGGCTAGATGGAGCGACGACCTGCGTAAGGCGGCTGGCAGTGACTGGATGAAAAGAACCGAAGATCGGGTTCAGTGGCGCGCCTTGGGAGAGGCCTATGTCCAGCAGTGGACTCTTTCGGGCTGATGATGACGGTGATGATTACATATACATACACTTGACTAATCCCAATTTAGGATTTTCTCCTGTGCTATGGTAATGAGATAAGGATAGAACAACACAAATATAACATCCAGACCGGGACTATAGCTTGGACAAAGTTGTCTGTCCCCAGTGGCATCGAACCCACGACCTCTGACACCGACAGTAAAATATCCAAGCCACGAGGCTAACGAGGCTGTCGCAGGCGTTTCGGGCAAACTTACCATTACACCTATACTCCAAGTTTGACCAGATAATCATTTCCTGTGAGAAGCAGAAGACGCCAAGTCTCCCGCCTTGGAGGGTCATATCGTAGACGTTTCCGGAGTCAGCGACTAATCTCTTGTTTTCATATATCTTGAGTCGGATGAGGCCGATCTTGGGGCGGTGGAGGAGACGCCAGCGGTAGGCGGTCTTCTCGCGCCAGCCTACGTTGCGGGGATCTTTCCACAGTAGTGACACCTGGTACAAATAAAAAGAATGCCATTTGGTCAAATTTATAAATGCACTTAGCGACCTTCTCTCGTATCAGAGCAGTCGCAAAACCAGGGAGGTCGTCGGTCAAGTCAATGAATGATAGATCAGCACACATAATCACACTGCATGTGCTGTCATGTGGAATTCATTCCGTAAAGTGAAACCTTTGTTATATTTTAATTATTTTTTACATTAGAGTCATTTTTTCGGGTCATGATAAGGCATTTCGAGGGGGGGGGGGGGGGGGTGAACTCGCTTACCTAATTAAAGGCAACGGTTCTCTGAGGGATATGAACAGCCAGCTGGACGTTCTAACGTACCGAGCTATGTCGAAGACTTAAGTAACGCGACTGGGTGTGGGACGCCCCCTGGCCAGATGGAGCGACGATCTGCATAAGACGGCTGGCAGTGACTGGATGAGAAGAAGCTAGGATCGGGTTCAGTGGCGCGCCTTTGAGAAAGGTCTATGTCCAGCAGCGGATTCTGGTCTCCCCCCCACCCCCGGCTATATAATTACCTGATCCGGTGTAGACTCGGTATTCCACAGCGAGTTTCTCAAGGTCTTCCCAGGACCGGTCTTGGAGTTGACCAGCTTCAACTGTATACCTGGCTCGGCCTTGGACCTGAACGGAGTCACCTTCCAGTAAGTCTGACCGGTCTTCTTCCACATCACCACGTAGAAACGCTTGTTGTTCTGGTATCTGGAAGAGGACAGAGTTGTTCAGAAAACATTTTCATGAGAACTTAGATCATTTGAATAATCTGCTGATTTTTTATTAAGGTTCCGTCAGAATGGATACCATATATGTTTCGCCTTGAGTCGCTTAGCCTCCACACTCCCTAAGGAAACCGTCCGTACATGCTACTTCGCCACCGTGCAGTCACTCTACAATACGGCCTCGAGTTCTGGGGACGCGCTGCCGACTGGGAGCGTGTCTTCAGAATACAGAAACGTGCCGTCCGAGTGATCGCACGGATCCCGTCTGACGTCTCCGCCAGACCGCATTTCGTGTCCCTTGGAATAATGACACTTCCGTGTCTGTTAATATTCCAGGTGGCCGTATATGCGCGACAGAATTTAAATATGTACGGGAGGCGCGGCGACCACCACAGGTACAACCTGCGAAGCGCCGCCAAAGTGTGTTCCGTGTCGCACACCCTGGAGAAGGCCTGCCGGACCGTCCACGCCATGGGCCCCGCGGTGTATAACAATCTCCCGGGAAACAGACGCAATTTTTAAAAATAACCTAAAGTCGTGGCTTGTCGAGCAGGCGTTCTAAAGTATAATGACCTTGTATGTAAAATCACATAAAATGTAAGATCGACATTATGGTTAAATATTATTATTTTTTGACATTTCTTTGATTTGTATTTTATTTAAATTTTTTTTTATGCTTATAATTGGTAAGGAAATATTATTTTTAAGTTAATGACATGTAATGAATATTATTAATTAAAAAAAAAAGAATTTAATATACACGGGAGAACGCTGCGGCCCGTCCCTGGTGCAATCCCTTAGTCACCTTGCCAATACCCACGGGAAGATTGGAAGTGGCCCTATTCTAAGCCGGGAACCACACGGCTAGACAATACAAATATTTCACTAACCCAAATATGAATCCAACGTAGTCATCATCGATAGGGGTGTCCACAAACAGCGTTCCATCAAAATCGACTCCTCCAAACTTCTCGAACCCGACAGCTAGGCCGGGGTCGGAGTTCAGGGTCTGGAGTATCTCGGCGCCTTGGTGGAATATCTCCCAGTTAGGGTCCCTCTGAGACTCGCCTTCGGGGTCTAGGCGAACTGTCATGTAGTTTCTGAAAGAGTATTTGAGATGAGTAACGTTGCCTAAAAGCTTTACACATGAATCCGAGTAGAATGAATATACACAATTATTACACACACATCTTAGAAATACACCGGAGAAATATAACGTAAAAATACAAGTGGCGGCCTTATCACTAAAAGCAATTTCTTCCAGGCAACCTTAATAAGTAAGGAAAATTTTAGGCTAGACCTTTTTTGTTAAACTCTCCCGACCAAATTAAATCACTAGCTACTCTATCTCACTGGACATGGGCATGGGCATGTTGGAGGGCGAGTTCTGGAGTGGAGACCACGGATCGGCAAGCGCAGGGTGGGACGCCCCGCCGCCAGATGGACCGACGACCTAAAGAAGGTGGCCGGAAGCGGCTGGATGCGGAGGGCGAAGGACCGGGTGTGGTGGCGTTCATTGGGGAAGGCCTATGTCCAGCAGTGGACGTCTAAAGGCTGACATGATGATGATGATGATGAAGCCATAATGAGACATAAGACCTCGGTGACTAAAAAATGTATAGATGTGAACTTGTACGTCTAGGTCAAAGTCAAAGTCAAAATCATTTATTGCATATGAGTACACTTGGTACATTTATACACGTCATTTTTTTTATCGACTACCTACTTACCTACCTACCTACTAGGGAGTTTGATTGCATAACTAACATGGTGTAACTTTATCATCAGCCGAAATACGTCCACAGCCACTTTTGGTGGGCTTTCAGTTGAATGATTTGCCAGAATCACCACCCTTGGCAAGCGGATTGGTGATCGCAGTAATGATCTTAATATACACAGGAGAACGCTGCTGCCCTGGTGCAATCCCTTAGAGTCCCCGCAGACTGAAAACTTTATATCGGCCGATAATTTCGTCAGGCTCTTAAACAGTATAAAGATGTATGCAAGTGCGCACACTACGACGATTTGTTGGCCCAGTGTGCGCACTAGCAGCTCAATCCGACTAAATTATCGGCCGATATAAAGTTTGCAGTCTGCGGGGACTCTTAGTCGCCTTGACCACACCCACGGGAAAATTGGGCGTGGCCCTATTATAAGTCGTTATACTCACGATGCTTGAGTTACTTTATGCATATTATTACAACGTAGACAGCGGAGTAGCTAGTTTCTATGTATTTTAGCTGACAAACCTGAAATCGGTGCTGAATATTTTAGAGTTATTTGGACAGTTGTCGAGCTCGTTGATCACTTTGTCGCCATCGTTGTCGTTTTCACACACATCGCCTATGCCGTTGTCTGCAAGTAACAAAATCATCAAATAACACGTTATTCATAAACATTAAACCAAATTACCTTTCTACTCTATGATTTTAATATAACTTTTATTTAGTTCAAATTTTAATTACATTAATATAGAATTTAGAAGGCTTCCATATTTTCATTCATGTAAGAACATCCAGACATTCGGGGAGTATGACCTTATCAGACAGACTAAAAATTCTGAGATAGCAGAGTCTCACCAAGATAAATAAAATGAGCCTAACCACCTCAAGATAAGATTAAAAATCATTTTGAATAAAAATTCACTAGTTTTCTGAAATCTACTAAACACATGCAACTAAACCTAACACTACCTGATGGTAAGTGACGATGAGGCCTAAGATGGAGCGCGCTCACCCAGAAGATGCAGTTCAATTAAATTACTCGTTATTGTACGATACAAACAAAGATACGATAATATAGTAGCTTACACATGTACATCAAGGCACCCAGATTCACTCTTCCTTTCAATATATCCAAATTCCTTTGCAGTTCGCATCATGAAAGAGGAAGCAAATCGCCTCGTGCGAGAACGCGGCATGTCTACTACATAAGGATGAAGTCCCTCACCACGCCTGGTAGTCCGGTGATGGAAGGGGGATGGGGGAATCAAATCGTGCAATTCCTGGGCGTTTATGCGTTTTTGCGTCGATATAAGTTCACAGATAACGCGACCAAATTGGAAGTAATTGCTTGAAATACTGCCATAGTTGTATCAAAATTCTCCAAAGCCCAAAGATATAGAGGTATTAATTAGGTATAGTTCGGCAATTATTTCGAAACTGCGACGATAACTCAAAAGTAATGTCTGCTGGGGGACCTTTCAGAGCTTAAGTTGCTATGAAAGGTAGAAGGATCATATTGAGGGAATAAGCTAGCGTATAAGGTTCTTAAATATTTAGGTAATCGCTAGCCAATATTGATCATATAGATAGATACACGCAATACATTATAAAACATCAATCAGGCCTCCCCAACCCGTCTGGCCAGCGCGGGGAGTGTAGGCCAAATCCTCCGGCAGATGAGAGAGGGTTGTGCTCCTGCAGTGGGGACAAAAATAACCTGATGATGAGATAGATACAAGCAAGTAGAAAACATAGCTTAAACCTACAAATGCTAGTTATATAAAAGCATACAATAAGCTGGCGAATACATGCTACCGGCATGTATATCTATTTCTTTTTGCCAGACAAAGCATGATTTTAAAAGCACGCTTCAGTAGATGGCAAGTTTTTGATTTTTCATGTGCGAGCCCGCTGTATAGCAGGCATGCAATACACAAAGGCTTCTAACTAGTAACTGCTATAGCGTGTGTATCGGGTCGATATCACCTGCTAGTCTAGCATGTCGAGTACCTACTGTCGTATGGCGAGTGAATCGCTATGATAGCACTGGGGAACGACTTTTGTATTATTATATTACCGTAACATTAATTTCACAATTATTTTAGTACACAATCTCTATTTGCTAACTCATGCAGTTTTAATTAATTTTCTCCCGTGAAATTCTTATTAGTACAGCAAACACATTATTCTTCATTCCTATTACACTAAATATCCGAGAACTTGTTTTAATCTAAAAACAGCCAAAAAGCAAATCTAATAACATCATTTACGTCACACTATAATTTAAATTACTTGCTATTTATTCTTATCATTGCAATACGAATCACTTTCAACCAGTGTTGGCAAAAAAACTATTAAAAACGGACAAATAAATATTTAGTCGAGATTAACCTCTTCGACAGTCGACTAAATTAGTACTAAGGTTGACTGGAAGAGATCCCTAAGTGGGACAAGTCCGCCTTTGTACACAGTGTAATTCCTATTTTTTTATTGTTGTTGTTGTTATTTTTGGTACAATAAAGCGTTTACATACATACATACAAATAGAATCTATATCAACGTGGACCGTTGATATTTTAAATGACATTATTTGTTTAATTCACAAACTGATTAATAATATCAATGGTCAATCGTTAATCGCGACTAAATATATAACTGTTAGTTTTTAATCGTTAGTCGTAATTAGATTTTTAACAACACTGCTCTCAACTGGTATCTTATCAATATTAAATCTAGTCTAATCCAAGACCCAACTGCTTTGTTTCAGGAGGTTGGGGTCGCTGGGTGAAGTTGCACAAAACGTCTCTACTTCTCCGAAAGAACATACATACATAATGCTCACGTCTTTGTACCAGAGGGGTAGGCAGAGACGATGGCTCGCCACTTTGACCCTCACCTCACTAGCCTCACTCTCATTCATGCACCTCCTTTTATTCTTCTCACTGCGAACCCCAGCCTATTTAAGGACGTTACTAATTTGATCCTTGGACGTCCTCCTAGGACGACCTTTAGCTGTAGTTCCTTCCACATTCGCGCCGTAAACCTGTTTTGTCACTCTTCTTTCACTCATACGCACTAAATGTCCAAACCAACGCAACATACCGGAAGAACTTATAGCGGATTCGTAACTCACCATTAGTATCCAGTTGATCAGGATTGTGTACAATGGGGCAGTTGTCATCCACGTCAGGAATACCATCTCCGTCATCATCGTCGTCGCAAGCGTCGCCGTTACCGTCCAAATCCACGTCTGTTTGGTCACTGTTGGCCAGGTTCGGGCAGTTGTCTATACCGTCTTGTATACCGTCCCTGGAAGTAATTTTTGAGTTAATATGCGCTTCAAACATATTCATAACTTCTAGTACTACTCGTAAATTAGACTAGTTTTTTTTTATTTTACTTTTCATCGATCGTTATATTTTGATAAATTTTATATTAGGTACGAGTACATTGCGTTAATCACGCTTCTATTTATCATTTACACGACCCATTCTATTGATGATTATATTACTGCCTTAAGGTTTCTTTAGAGGAAATAACTCTATACAATTTGGTACTTCATTATCAGCCGAAATACGTCCACTGCTGAACATAAGCCTCCCCAATAGAATGCCAGGTGGGCTGTCCATTGAGGGTACAATAAGGTTCCGAATGAAATTATTAACTTGTCTGAACAAAAATTCAAATCTTCTATAAAAGTTAATCTGTGCAAGAAAGCCTACTATAAGTTAGATGACTACTTAAATGATAAAAGTCCATCGAGTGCTTGATGGCTTGATGGCTCAGTATAGGTAGACTTAATGATTGTAATGAATAAGATTAATCAAAGGTAGGTAGGGTCCTGTGCCGTTGGATTTGTTGACACTTCTTCCCCTCGGTTATACAGGTGGAAGTGGAGTAGTTTTAGGCAGAATTTGACGTCAAAAAGAGAATAATGTATTCCAATTTTGAAAAAAAAAATTGATTATGATTTTGGTATTGCCATAATCACCACGCTTGACAGGCGCATTGGTGATCGCAGTAGTGATACCCGTTCGCGGGTTCAATCCCTCAGTTCCCTTGATGACACTCACGGGAAGATTGGGTGTGGAACTATCCTAAGCCGGGAATCACACGGCAATGGTACTGTCTGGCTCTTTCCAATTCTTGCATAGCATGTAATCCCAGTTGAGATTAATGTTATGTGTTTAGTGGCATTATTAATTAATCACTAGGACTGTGGTATAGCACGACGATATGTATACAGATATAATAGATAAATTAAATAAATATTGGGCCCGATTCTGAAGGCACACATTTAAAATTTACACAGAGCTAAAATTGGTTTCGTCTTTATCTTCATAATACTGTGTGACAAGGATAGCAACAGTTTTAGTGCTGTCAAATTTTAACGTTGTGCCTTCAGAATCGAGCCCATAATAATGACAAATAATCCCACGTAGTGTTATAGTAGTTTAACAGCACATAGTGTTGTATACGTTAGTATATAAGTATACGTAAGTAGATAATAAGGGCTATTCAATTGTATTCTTTATTGATTCTATGATAGTCAAATAAACAACGGTTAACTATGTAGTGAGTTCTTATTCATCTCGCTACCAACGCATCCAACATTACAGGACAATACACCTTAAACATTAAGCCAGTACAGTGTTAATTCCAGAAACGTTTACGCGTAGCAGGGACAACACTTACTGGTCTCTATCCACATCGCTATCACAGGCATCTCCCACGTTGTCCTTGTCTCCGTCTTCCTGCGAAGGGTTCCGCACTCGAGGGCAATTGTCACACGCGTCACCTATGTAGTCCCCGTCCACATCTTCTTGTTGCTGGTTGAACACACGAGGGCAATTATCTACTTCATTTGGAATACCTGTAAGAGATTGTTATGTTCTGAATAATGCTAATCAGATGCTTATCTTTACATTAATCTTATTGGACACAACTTCTCAACGCTATTCTGCTAGTCAACCATGCTGATAGATTAGTTATTAAGATTGAAAAAAATGGTTTCCAGATATAAGACCACTTTAACACGATAAGACTGCACAACGAAATCAAGTTTGTTTAATTCAGCAGTATTAGTATCAGCTTTATTCATATCAGGATCGCCGTCGTTAATTAAATCTTCTTCTCTTGGATCGTTGTCACAATCTAAGTAAGTACCTCTGTTATTGTGAAGGGTTCAATACTCTTTCATATGACTTATGACAGAATCCCTGACGAAGACGATATAAGGTCGATATTCATAAAAACATACATCAAGCCGACCGCTGAATAAATATTTTTCACCCTGGAGGTAACGGCTTTCTGGGCTGAAATCCAGCGGTGTTGTGAAGGTTCAATACTCTTTCATATGACGTATGACAGAATCTCTAGCGTAGACGATATAAGGTCGAAATTAAATAATAACATCCAGCAAGCCGACCTCTGTCTTTCAACGTCATTGTATTGGGCTATGCTTACCATCGTTATCCATATCAGGGTCGCAGACATCGCCCAGTCCGTCGTTGTCAACGTCTTCTTGTCCAGGGTTGTATCTTCTTGGACAATTGTCACAGGCGTCACCACGTTTGTCGCTTTTGTCCTCATCTCTATCAAATTGATCCGGATTTGGTACAAGGGGACAGTTGTCCTGAAATTGTTATGGTATTTAGTATCAATAGTCCTAAACTGTCATTTTATTTTTAGAAATTTACATAAATCTATTATTATAAAAGCGAATATTAAGTGTGAATATGGGTTTGTTTGGATCACATGTTTGTTATTCAATCGAGAATAATAAGCTAAATTTAAAGAAAAATGTATTCTAATAAAACGGAGAAAAAATACTATACATTCGTCATACACATTACTACTGTGTGTGCACCGTACTACTTATTCTGTATGTTACAATAGTAACTTAGTCGACACATACGTAAGAATGTTGTATTTCAATGACGCGTTTATGAGTAACAACATGCTCCATAATGGGTACGGCGCCTACTACGTATAAGTAGGTTACACATTACTAAGGATGTTACATATTTAGTAATTGAATATTACATCCGTAATAAGTAGCTAAGCAGACGTGTGGAGACGCAGTAATAATGTTACAGACATAGCACAACGTTGCAACAACAGGCTACGTGTACTGCTCACGTACTTCCGGTGAAACATACCGGCTACGTACTACTGTGACAAAACATCCACTCGTAGTACGTAGTCCGACTACGTACTGCAAACTACGTACGCAGCATGTGACGGCCCATGGCTTACGAGTGGATGTTTTTTAACAGTAATTACGTAGGCTACTTAGTTTTTTCTCGGTGTACGAGCAGCTGAGTTATCTATATAGTTGGACTGATGACAACACTAGTACATCTCTGTGGTACATCATAACTATGCTGAGCGCGCCTATGCCTTTTCCTCGTGGCTCAAAAAGTATGAATGTTTCATTTGAGTAGAATTTCTTTTCAGGTCGTGTTCGTTATTTCCATCCTTTATATTTAAAAAAGGTATACAGTCGACTGAGTTCAAATCTTTTTTTTTAAATTTTATAAAACAATAACCATTTGAAAATGTTGGGTTGCCATCGCCAAAATTGCAGACGCCGGACAAGAATTAAAAAAACTCCGGACATTTGGGTGAAATCTAGTTTTTTACCCGGACACAACTGAAAAAAATTTTAACCCACGACCTCGGGCGCGTCAGTTCAGTGACTAAACCAGAAATACAAGATTTTTGAATGCAGTGTTACTTGCCTTTAAAAATATATGAATATTTCCTTTAGGGTTGCCATCTAAAATCTGCCAACCAGGACAAAAAGCATGAAATCCCCGGATTTTGGATCTTACAACCCGGACATATCAACAGTTTTTTTAAAGTTACTCGGTAAAATGAAAAATAGTTTTAATCGTTATAAATCAACTTTTTATTGAAAACCCGGACTATAAATGAAACCCCACCCGGACGCTCACCGGACGCCCCGTAAACTAGGACAAATCCGGTGAAACCCAGACGAATGGCAACCCTATTTGATAAGCTGTCTAATGTTATCTGCGGGCCATACGTACTTTGCCCACGCAATCGATGTGGGTAGTAGCTATTTATAATTATAGAAACCTTTACCCAATGTATTTTTGTCTTACCGGTAGATTAACAATTCCATCGCCGTCAGCATCAGGGTCGCACGAATCGCCCAAGCCATCCCCATCGGCGTCCTCCTGCCCCGAGTTTGACACATCCGGACAGTTATCAGCTATGCAGTGCTTCTCGGAGCATGGGAGCCTCTGGTCTGGGTAGCCATCAAGATCTCTATCCGGTCCGCAGACAGTGCCATTACCGGCCCAGCCAGTCTGAAATAACACTTATGTAATATAACTTTTATCCCAAAGATTATAATAGGCCCGATTCTGTGGTGCTATTCTCTAAAATACAAACTCATGTGCGAGTCTCATACAAGTGGCTTCACTCACTTTGAAACCTAATCCATTGGCATTCTGTAAACATTCCAGAGCACTATCGATGTGTGGTGAACAATAGAACTCACTACACTTCTATTGTACTCTGAAATGTTTACAGAATGCCAATGGATTAGGTTTCAGAGGGAGTGGAGTCACTTGAGTGAGACTCATGAGTTGTATTTTAGAAAATAGCACTACTGAAGCCTTACAGTTACTAAAATTATATCTATCGCTATCAAATAATTGTAAAAATCCGAAGACAGAGCTGTGGACACCAGAAAGCAGTAGTCGAAAAAAAATTACGTGTATAAATGTACCAAGTGTAGTCATGTGCATTTTGATTTTGAATGGATATTGATTTTTGACTGTAATATTTTAAATGTATTGTTTAGAATCGAACCTAATATTTATAACAGTTTAAATACAGAACGAACGGAGCACATCTAAAAGCCTAGAGTGCTTTCGGTCGTTTTTATATTTTCTACATTAATAGAGATATCTACTAAAACATAAAGTCCATAACTTTTTAAAACACATAAACTAGATAATTCAATAAAGAACTTTGACAATAATTTCTATTTACTTAAAGAAGTTTCCAAATGATTTAACTTATTTAAATCACATAATATTTCTTATAACTATAAAGTCATCTATTATATATAAAAAAGGAAAGTGTTTGTTGCAATGGTAGGTAACCCTTGGTCTGCACTTGCAAGTAAGGGAGTTTGGTTATTGTAAGTGGGTGGTAAAACTGTGTGATGAGATACGTCTATCCTTTTCTAACACACTGTACGGTTATATAAACTGAAGATTGTGCTGAATCGCATTAAGTGCATTTGTGTGTGACAATATTGAGAACTTTTCTAGAATATTCCAGATTTTTCCAGAATGCTCTATTGTCATATCGGCTATCTGCGGGTCCTTAAAATTCGCACCATACGTAACTTATCCGCGCGAACGAAGTCGCGGACAACAGCTAGTTTATTACTAGCAAGCAGAAACTGATGAAGTAGACAGGTATACTCACAGCGCAGACGCACCTCTGGCCGTAACCGCAGATAGCATTAAACCTACGGCAGTAGGCGGGGTCACAGCGCTGGATCAGTGCCTCGGGGTCGCCGTCGTAGTAGCATGACCGAGTCGTGTTGACGTAGTAGTTACCACCGCACGGCACACACGTGTAAGAGCCCTAGAAACAAAATTGAAAACGTAACAAAGATAGTGACGAAACGAAACACAATAAAAAAAATTAAAGGTGATAATAATACATGCCAGTACTTATATTTAGTAGTTTCACATACAAAACTGTTATAGGTTGGTCGGTAATCTTTTCATTAATCACACTATATGCGTAGGTAACGACGAACAATCTAAAAACAGAGGCGAACTAGTTTTGGTTACACCAAACCTACCGTGTATATCTCTCCTCAAGAACAATTAGCGATAATACTGACATCATATGCGTTGCATCTATACTTACATCTACTGCAAGAAACATCAGTTTCACAGTATATAAATTTCGAAAACATTTTAAACTATAACTTACGATTGTATTAACACACTGCCGTCCCCTAGAACAGCTGACACTCCCTTCGCTACATTCGTCTATATCCACGCACGCCTCCCTTCGTCTCTCGTCCCCTGAGCCACTCCAGCCGGTGCTGCCTTCGTATCCAGCCGGACATGGGCCACAGACAAACCCTCCGTCGGTGTTGCGGCAGGATACGTGGTCATCACATGGTCGGATCAAGTCGCATTCGTCTATGTCTACGCATGTGTAACCTGGAGATGATTCGGTTTTGTTTATATGGTAGGAAGAATGATTCGAAAGTTTGATCTTTAGATCTTTAGACAGTAGTGCTATTCTCTAAAATACAAACTAACGCTCAAGTGACTTTATTTAATTCGAAACCTAAGCCATGGGCATTCTGTAGACAATCTAGAGCACTCTCGACGTGAAGTGAGGTCTTTGTTCACTTCACTACGATAGTGCTCTGGAATGTTTACAGAATTACCAATGGATTAGGCTTCAAAGTGAGTGAAGTCACTTGAGTGAGACTTGCACCTGAGGCTGTATTTGAGAGAATAGCATTACTGGTTAAGAATTTGGAGCTTCCTCGTAGTCCCACCAGTTTGACCCTCTAGGGCCTAAAGTCTAGCTAGGCTATCAAGTATATGATATGTATCTTCATGCCATAAACCATCAAGCAAAGTCCAGAGAATTTCTATAGAAACGTCTTTCTTAAGTATTGCAGATACGGTCTACTCAGTCTACTTGGTTTCATCATCTGCGGAAATACGTTCACTGCTGAACATAGGCCTACCGAATAGAATGCCACTTTTGGTGGGCGGTCCATTGGGGGATTTGCCATATTCATTACGCTTGGCAGGTAGATTGGTGATCGCAGTAATAATCTTAATAATAAGAGAACGCTGCTGGCCATCTCAGGTGCAATCCCTTAGTCACCTTGACGACACCCACAGGAAAATTGGGAGCGGCCCTATTCTAAGCCGGGAACCACACGGCAACTACTGCAACAACAAAATGTAAAAGAGCTCTATGCAAAAATGAAAAAAGTACAAGCTACAAGCTTGAGGACGTCGATAAATTCTCTGAACTACCTAAGGAAGTTATATCAACAAAAGGTCTATAGAAGCAAATCACATACCATTCCACTCATATCCCCTAGGGCATCCTTCACACTCATAAAAGGGGCTGCTGTCACTATGTGTGCATCTTCTGTTTTCCCCACAAGGTCTAGTATCACATAAATGCTGACAACGCTTCCCGTCGCCCTCGTAGCCTTTCGGGCAAGGGCCACACTGAGGACCTGACGCCGTCTCCCGGCAGTCCACTCCTGAAACCAAGACTCAAATAAATACTTGGTCATATGTATATGAACATTGGCCATTTAAAATAACAGCAAATCCTAAAAATACAAGACAAATTTCTCGTACCCTTGGTAGGAGATAGTCGTATCTTTCATACTAAATATATGAACCTACCCTACTCCGTTAGCAGTAGTGATATTCTCTAAGATACAAACTCAAGTGCGAGTCTCACTCCGGTGACTTTACTCACTTTGAAACCCAATCTATTGGTAATTCTGTAAACATTCCAGAGCACTATCGAAGTGAAGTGAACAAAAAATTCACTTCACGTCGACAGTGCTCTAGAATGTTAACAGAATGCCAATGGATTAGGTTTAGAAATGAGTAAAGTCACCTGAGTGAGACTCCCACGTGAGTTTGTATTTTAGAGAATAGTACTACAGTTCAGATAATATCCGACGAACTAAAAAGCCATTTTGCACTTTCTGACGGGTCATATGAAATAGGGTACCGATCTGAATTAGCGTTTGGCGTCTATCTATAGTAGTAAAACGCCAAATACTTATCAGAAAATGACACATGGTCTGTTAGAGCGAATACAATGGCAAGGCTATAATCCGAAATAATTACCGAGGAACCCTCCCATGATCTCCTAAAAGACAACTTTAGCTCTACCGTTAAGCTCCTTACATTGGGTACCTATTCATAATGTTATTGAATCAATCAATACAGGTCTTCAATATTTTCTTAAAGGAATACTTGCCTTCATAACACGAATTCTGTCGACAGCCAATTCTGTAGCACTGTTCACCGTTGCCTTCGTAGCCGTCTGGACACCGCCCGCAACGGTAGCTGCCGTCAGGTAGATCTTGGCACGGAACACCTAGAAGTAATAACAACGAATAATGAAGCTCAAAACTTAACTAAACCCGCTGGTCATTAAACATTGAACAATTATCAGACTATAATTGAAATTATATGATCCTAACAACACAATGAATACTTACGACCTTCGAAGCAAGGGTTGGTACTGCACGCTGAGTGACAGGTCTGCCCATCGCTGGTCTGTCTGCCAGGACATCTCTCGCACCGATACCCTTGATCTGAATCCACGCAGTACTCGCCTACGGCATATAAAACATGTTGGGTGAAGTACCTACTATATGTATTTAGATTTGACTTGTTGGCAGAAATCTTAATAATGATTTTCCCATGAATTGATGCAGTCGACTTATAATCTGACATGTTGGCTCCGTTTCGGGCAACTATGCAAAATCAACTTCTTACGTTTGTGAAACTGTATCCGGGGTTACATTGTCTTAGAGTGTTTTTTTGCTGTCATCATTAGATGAATTAAAATTTAAAGAAAGAAAGAAAAACATTTATTCACTACCACAATTGGCACATACAAAGAAAAAACCAACAAAGCAAGAAAAAGGTAAAAAAATAAAATAAAACCTAATTTAGTTTACTAAGGTTTAATATAATCCAACTTACCTGCTGAGCAAGGTCTTCTGCTACAAGATATCGGTCTGCATCTGCGTCCGTCTCCTTCCATCCCGTGTGGACACGAAAGGCACTCGATTCCAGTCGCGGTGTTGCGGCATTCCACACCTGAGCCATAACGGCATTTTGGATTCGAGGAGTTAAAGTACCAATAGTTTCATGAAGATATGGGAACGTTGCTCCTTGAATTAACGCTTGGGGTTTATTGGTGACTGATGACTCAAAATTTGTTGGTCGAATATATAAGAGTCGAATTGCTATATTCATTTGCAATCATAGGATGCAAGTATATTCTTTTAATTGTCCAGTTCAAAGTAGAAAGTTAAGTTTTAGACCTTTACGTTACGTTTTTAGACCGTATGTTTAAGAAAATATTGAGAAGAGCATACAAGATAAAGTATAGGATATTTTATATCTGGATCGCCGTGTTTTTAAAATTTATTTTGTCTACAGAGTTACCAGTCATCCCACCAACAAATTACAATAAAAAGAAATTAACAAGGAATTATAACTTTTAAGGCTAATCAAGCAACTTGACTTTCATTATCATTAAATGCGTGGGCGCAACTCGGAACTCTGTAGGCAGAAATTTCGTAACGAAGACTTTGTAATTATAGATGTCAGGTTTAAAAATAAAATACGTTACAATTCTTACGAATTCTTTAATCAGAACCCACACTTCTATTATATTAGAGTTGCTTGATTCACCTTAACGTTAAGTATTTAACATAAATTCAAGATTGCTAATTATTAATAATCTATTATGGTATCTTTGTTATAACTAAAATTATAAGATTAGAAAATATAGCTGAAGTCAACAGGAAAATACAGAAATACTATTTAAAAGGAAAAAAGCAAACTCATCAAGTACAAGTACTTACAGAAAATTGAATTATGGGAAAGAATAGGGATTCATAATACTTATTTAGATGAATAAAAGAGAAAAAGTAACGGACAATAAATAGGACTTCTAATATTTCCCCTTAAGTCAAAATCAAACTCACATACGACAGACATAGAAGTAATAGATAAAACTACATATAGAAGAAAGAAAATGCAGGTAAATCATGTTCAATAACCAGGATAGCACGAGGAGCTGGTGCATCGCTCAACCGGAGGCTGTGTAGGCTGGATTGGCCTAGCGCAGCACTGGCGCAGCTGACCACGCAGATTGTCTATGACGCCCTTCTGGTCACCGATCTCACGCCGGAGGTGCTCTATGGTTGTGCGCAGGAGTTGCAGTTGGCGTATGACTTCGTCTGGAAGTAATGTAAGTCACCTGTACCGTAATTTGTTACCTTATTACCTTATTCGTATTCATATCGATCAATTATGTCGTTTCCTATACTGATACGAAGTGTGTTAATCGTATCCGAATAGCACCAGTCTAACTATTGCTGTGAACGTCGTACAAGACGACTAAAGAATAAATCGTCGGTTTACTGCAAGAATTACTAACTGCTTGAGAATACAGTAGTAGCACTTAGTGACTTCTTTAAACAAACCTTAAGGTTCTAACTGCTAAGGTTAATCCCGAGAAGTTAATGGATTCTTGCAGAAAGCCGACGAAATACAGGTGTATATGTATTAAACTTCAAACTGTGGTCACCAACTCGCCTGCCAAAAGTAGTTGACTGTCAACTACCTGAGGTTAATATACCGATTTAATCATGACTTACCATCACAAGTATCAATTCCATTTGAAGGTATATCTCCTCTCTGTGTTGTCGGTTGTGGCAGTACTCCATTCTCATCAATATAGTTTGTCCTATAGTCATCCCCTCCCGACCTATACTCGTCCCCTTGCATTTGTTCATCTCGCTTCCTCCTGTCTTCCTTCGCAATGAAGTCTTTGACCTCTTCCATATCTGATTCTTGATCGACTTTGACTAGAGTTGGGGGTTGAAGAGTGTCTTCATGGCACCTAAGATAGTCCAATGCAGCTCTCTCATTGTCGTAAACTTCTACCGGTGCATTTTCTTCATGGTACTGTAAAATTATAATTAATTTGTTATTGTTACAACTACAACATAGTTAAAAGGTATGGTGCCTTGTTTCTTTTGTATGTTAATTTGAATGAACCGTCCCTAATTACATTAAAAAACAGTACGCCCCTTGTTATTATTGCTTTGGTTTGGTCTTGATAATTTTAGTATACCTACTTAATCTATTGTTTCGTTGATGACTTCAATATTCTCATTTATTTCAGTTACTCTGTAGACAATTTTAAGTTACTTCTTATTTAATTGATTCTACAGAAGTCCACTAACTACCACTCGTAGTGACTTTTTAGTGTATGTTAAACAGTTTACATGGAGATACCTATACAAATATGTTGTTTATATGTGTTAGATAACAATGTAAATGATAACAAGCTCTGTTTCTTGTTAGTATTTCTGTAGTTTGAAACTTACAAATATATATTTGATTTGAAAAATTACACAGAATTAAACTTTGTCAAGTCACAAATAACCAATTATACAAATTCAATTATTTTGTCGATAACCACAATTTTTGTTAGTTTGGTTGACTAATTTATAAAGTATAGCAGCTGCGACTTGACACATTTTACTGCTAAATTCAGCTAATTGAATCACCAAAAAAAGTAATCTTCTAAAAAAAGTACCTACTTGGCCCAGTCTGTCACCAGTCACTCTGTGGTACAAAATTATCTCAACAATCAAGTTTCTTATGGCTAAGATTACTTAGTTGAAAATACGAAGGTCAGACTCCAGAAAAGAACAGAGCAGCATACAAAACTTACCAACTTCAACTTCTGATTGCTCAGCAGTGCCAAAGGATCATGTGTACCAGACAGAGCGTGCCAATGCAAGGATTTGCAGCCGATGAAGAGCTTGACCCTGTTGGAAGTTACCACCAGGAGCAAGGTTCCTCGGGGGTGAGAGCCAAGGACCCAAGACACTGACTTCAGGTGACCGCCGTGAAGGCTTTCCAGAGACACTGTAAGAGATGGTATTCTTGGTAAATTTGTTTGCGTCTTCGTCTGTTCTGTCCCAGACAAAATGACGTGCTAAGCCAGTAAAGTCATTCAGAATTTAATACATATTCCGTCGTTACAAATATTTTGTTAAACCCTGTATAATAAGTTAATCTATGATGTGAAATATGCCAACCTGGAAACGGCGTCCGACTTCGTGCCAATTGCTGTCGAGACGGCAGAGACTTGGGGCTTTGAAGCAAATGGCTTCATTCGCGAAATAGGGCGATGAATGCACATATCCCTCGCCATCCAGTTGGCATCCTGGGGACGTTTGGGCCGGGGACGGTGCGAGAGGGGGCTCTTAGACTAATAATATTTACTGACATTGTGTACTTTCCCACAAAATAAATTAAGATTCCATAAGGACAAAATGTCTGTTATATATTTTGTTTATTTGAATTGAATTAATCTATACATATATTATATTTGTACCTATATATACATGTTTAATGCTTGTTTTACTGAAATTGGTTCAATAGGTCTCGAGAGATTTCACTATCAGAGTTCTATATCTCTTAAATTGAAAGAACACATGATACTCGTATTTGAAAATTACTATTATTTTACCTTGTAATTTATTAATCCTGTTCTCTTTATTTCTCAGGTATGTGTGAGTCGTAGCTATGAATAAATGACCTATTCTATTCTATTCAACCTGATTTCTATTAATCATTTATGACATTTCTTACAAAAGTAACTTTCAAGTTATGAAGTTAATTAATTTCGGACACTAATAATGCCTTCTCACTCACCCTTATTACTCTTCTTATTATAGTAGAGCGAGATGGCAGCATCCTCAGCTCCCTTTGCGTGCATAAGCTCTTCTCTCCTCGAGCTCTTTCCATGAGGACCTCTGATTACGATGGCTACCTCACCGGTTTCATGAGCAGTCCTCGCCGCTGATATGACGTTACTTGTCGCTTCTGTAACAAAGATTAAAATGATCAACTTTCTACTTACATTATATTTACACTTGTTTGTCTTATCATCATATCAGCCCCTAGAAGTCCACTGCTGGACATAGGCCTTCCCCAATGAACGCCACCACACCCGGTCCTCTGCCCTCCGCATCCAGCCGCTACCGGCCACCTTCTTCAGGTCATCGGTCCACCTGGCGGCGGGGCGTCCCACTCTGCGAGTGCCGATCCGCGGTCTCCACTCCAGAACTCGTCTGCCCCAACGGCCGTCGGTTCTGCGGCATATGTGGCCTGCCCACTGCCACTTCAGCTTGCAAATCATTTTGGCTATGTCGGTGACTTTCGTTCTTCGTCGGATCTCCTCGTTACGAATCATATCCTTCAAAGAAACCCCGAGCATAGCCCTCTCCATAGCTCGCTGAGCGACTTGGAACCTGTGGATCAGGCCCACCGTCAGTGTCCACGTTTCTGCACCGTAGGTCATGACAGGCAGGACGCACTGATTAAAGACTTTTGTCTTTAAACATTGTGGAATAGGCGACGTGAAGACTTGACGCAGTTTTTTTGTACACAGTTTTCAGTGTTCTTATACAACAACAAAAAAGCCAGCAACTAGTATTTTTTTTTTAATTTTCCTTTTATATCACGGAAAATTGACTTTTCTATTGGAAATTCGAAAATTGATTCTTCATCATTGACTGGCAATTTACATGCACATATGTTTATGTTTCAAATCCCAGGTCAATCAATTTAGTGGTTTTCGAGTTATCCGGCGGGCAAACAGACAAAAAGTTACGCAATTAGGGTTTCATTTGTTTTATAGAAACCTAACAACCTTCCATTGCCAACAATATATACCTATGTCAAATTTTATAATTGTATTTTAACATATTCCAATAAAGTCTACGTGGTTCCCGGCTTAGAATAGGGCCACCCCTAATCTTCCCGTGGGTTTCCCCTTCCAAGTTTGTTGCGCCATTTCTTCTTCACAGCGCTATAACACCTAGGAAGAGATAGTCGAGAGAAAAAACGTGTATAAATGTACCAAGTGTACTCATGCATATCATAATAACTTTGACTATGACGGGCAGCAGCGTTCTCCTGTGTATATTAAGATCATTACTGCGATCACCAATCCGCCTGCCAAGCGTGGTAGTTATGGCAAAACTATGAAATGACAGCCCACCGTAAGTGGCATTCTATTGAGGAGGCTGACGAGATGTTCAGAAGTGGACGTATTTCGACTGATGATAAAAAAATTCTAAATACTCTTGAGCGGTATTCATAGAGTGAGACTAAACGGCGTTCATGATTCTGCGTATGCGCATGTCTATAATAATACTAATCGATTTAGCAACACGAATCTTGCCCAACGAATAAGCCACAGTTCAGTGGGTTGAAGTACCCTTATCAACTGGACAATTCACGAATTCAATAGCACTGTTATCAAGTTGAACCCATGACATTTCGTACTATTTCTTGTCGGTGGACAAACAATACATTGATATCTTTTTGTATACACGGTTATAAAAGCACTGATGCAGTCCCAAAAATTACATTGTTTCATAGTATTCATACAGTACACTATCCAATCCCCAACTAGGATTTACTCTGTAATACGAATATGCCAATATACTTTAATTACCACTCCTTGATTTATCATTAGATCACTAATGCTATTCTCTAAAATACAAACTCATGTGCGAGTCTCACTCAAGTGACCACTCACTTCGAAACCTAATCCACTTGACCTTGGTTTGGTATTCCTTAATCAGCCCAGAGCACTATCGAGGTGAAGTGAGTTCTTTGTTCAGTTCACTTCGATAGTGCTCTGTAATGTTTACCTACAGAATGGTCTCGTTGTGAATAAAGTCACTTTAGTGAGAATCGCACATGAGTTTGCATTTAAAAGAATAACACTACAGGTCTATTCCCTCATTGTGAAAAAATATACTTCATTGCCAATGTGAATACCTATATTCTTGGTAAACCAAGAAATGACGTTTAGGTTGTGCACTCGCCTCACGTTCATGAGGTCATGTTGTCAAGCCAGATCTTTTGTGCCAAACCCAAGGCACAAAAGATCTGCCTTGATCCCAACGATGCCCCATTGGTGGACATGACACAAAAGTTTGGCACAAAAGATCCTGAAGGTCTTAGGATCCAAGTCATCCTGGAATATAAGCTAAGATACTACTGTACTATGGGAATTAGACAAGGAAAGGACCATTCACAAATATAACATCCAGACCGGGACCAACTTGTACAAATTGTATAAAGTTGTCTGTCCCTGGTGGGAATCGAAGTCAAAGTCAAAGCTGTTACCTATGATCAATTTTTTTTATTGATAAACAACGACGGACTTACTTCTCTAGACTAGTCAGCATGTGTACATATATGTCAGCGTATATGTCAGCGTACACAATCCTTCTATATATATTTTTTCCTGAAATATCTTGTTAAGAAAATGTTAACAGGATATTCCATAATTTTCCCATCAGTGCCGGCTAATTTCACGTGTATATTCCAAATGTCAGCTTTGGTATAATAAATAATATGCGAGTTACACGCCGAACAGACTTGCTTGCCTTCGCTATAAGGATATGTGTTTTGTTAACGGATCCCTACAGTCAGAAAAAAAATTGGCACTGCAATCCAAAATGTGGTTGCTTTAAATTAAAATCTACCGTTATAAAGATATTTCAATACAAATTAGAAAGAAAAGTTAGATTTTGTTATTATGTTTAAGTCAAATCAATAGTAGTCTTTATTCATATTGCCATATGGTTTGATTAATAAAGTAATAAGATAGTACAAAGTATCAATTAATCTGGTATAACTGGACCATTGCGTTGAGGATCGCGCGGTATGCCTTGCAGGAAGGCCAAACAAGGAGTTAGCGTTTTCAGCTTTTTGCCCCAGCACCGTTACGATACAGTATAGTCAGTTATAGTAAGGGTAGAGAAGGAAACATATTTATTACAATACGTTTTACTGCAATTTTTCATAATCGTATATAATGAATTTTAACAAAAGGAATCCTATTGATGTAATTTGCTCTATTTAATAAGCTCATCTAGCATTTGTATGCAGCTTACACACACAGTTGTACATATAGGTGGTCGAACATCATCATCTAAAGAAATTCATCATAATCAAATCAATCACAGATGGTAGGTACCTGTGACCTAACCTAACCAATGACGAAAGCCGGATCGAAGAGCAATTCCTCAGAGGCAATTTATTGTTATTGATGGATGATATTTCTAGCCCCTATATTAACAACTGCTGCAACCGTAAACAGAGCAAGAAATCTTTACCTATTCCACATCACTAAAATTCCTTGGCAGCTTAACTTTTATCAACAAAAATTTCTATGAATTAAAACTGGATTCTTCACATTCTTTCTCGCACTCTTTGGGAGCAATTCGAAATTTCCTATATATAACGATAAACCTGCTTGAACTGTTACTTGCTCTACTTCATCGATATGCTGTGCTTTGTGACATCATCGCGATTAACGATAGACATTTTCTCGTAATCCAAAGCGTAACTTACGGGATCAGTCATTGAATATAGACGTGTTTTGTTTGGTTAGGGTGTAAAATGTAATGTTACTGTAATCAGGGGAACAAGCCGGGGGCAACTGCAACTATGGGGCAAATGCAACTTGAGAGAAAGTATTTGTTTACGTCATTTATAACATTAAGTAAATTTTATGATAAACTAGCTATGTCTGCGACTTCGTACGCTATCCTAAATAATCCGTTATTAATTAAAAGTCACTACCTACTATCGTTATTCCTTATTAAGTTAACGTTACGTAAAACCTGGCCAGTACCTATGAATTAAAAAATATATATAGTTGCAGTTGCCCCTAGGCACCTTACCACAGATGAGATACCTTATCTCATCTTCTCAGGGGGCCAGGAAGACCTGGCGACACTTCGACCCTTCAGGATCTTTTGTGCCAAACCCCTGACCACCAACGGTGCCCCAAGCCGATTTAGTGGACTTCACATACGCCTCAGAATTTCTTCTTTGGCATATGAGATACCTTACCGCTATATTTTTTAAGATTTGTTTACTAACCTTTTGTTTCCTGTATTGTTACTTTCTATTTGAGAAACTGTTTTGTTGTTATTCGTTAGGTAAGATTCGATTGCTTCACTTTTAATCATGAAGAGATTTCCCAACAAATAAGAGCAGAAAAAACTAATGCACCTACAAATAGTTTAATGATATAACATGAAAATAAAACAAAGAAAATGCTAGTCTTACTGTGAGTCAAACCCCGTTTGTGTCATCGTAAGTTAAGAATAACCGCGGTCACCGGACTCGACTGGAGAACAAGATCTAGTGTTACGTTTACTCAAACTCTCGAACCATACTTATATTTTCATTTATGAACAAGTTAAAAATGCAAACAAAAAGAAGTTGTAAGAACAATACGCAGAATAGAGTTTTCTTCAAAAATTTATAAACATTAGAGCAGAGATTACATTAATACCCTAAAAAGTGTTGCTATCGAGATACCCACCTAGCCAAATGACCATTCTCACAAATAAAAAAAAAATATTCAAATTCAAAAGTATTTATTGCATAACCATAATTAATACCACGGATAAAACCCCCATGGTACCTACTACCAGTGAAATGAAATACCTACCTAGGTCTTAAAATAACCTAATAGTAGTTCATAGTTCTACATTTTGGGGGTGCAGTTGATATTGATATTAAAATGGTTAGTATTTGGAATAGCTTCCCAAATAAATTATTATTTTATTAAGAGAAACAGAAATTATAGAAACAATGGTAAACTGTTTTATATAATAATACATTATTCGAATAAAACCTGGAGATTCAAAGGGGTAACGCAGCGAGTATCCTCGGCATCATTAAAAGCTCTGCAGAGCTGGAGGAGATATTTTATCTGTAGTTCCTTTCCTATCAATTTTTGTAATTAGTATATAGCAAATTGTATATTTTTATTTGTAAAAAAAGTTTAATTATTGAATAAAACAGTGTCAGGAACAAATATGAATTAATGTCACAAATAGGTAAAATAATGTAATTTTAAACAAACAGAGACTTGTCGACTATGAAATAGATATTCACAATGGGTTTTAATGCATTTAAAAAGTGTTTAATAGAGTAGTATATTTTGTCTACTAGAAATTTAGTCAATGAGTATTAAAATATATTTATTTCCCCTGCGTCCCGTCACAACATATAGTGGAGGGCTCGGGAAATTAGGTGCAGTGAGGAAAGAGGCAACATAAAGCGTACATATCGCACAGCACCATTAAATAACTGTCACATTCCTCCGACGGTGCTTTAACTAGGTGCCCCCACTAGTATTATTTCTATGCCCCCACGAGACCTAAATTATTCGTGTATAAATTAGGTTATATTAATAAAAAAGACACGTGGGCTGTAGACGTGGCGACGGCTTGCCCAAATACGGTCGCCGTGCTTTGAAGTTATTATATTATTCCGAATAATTTGCGAAAAAATACTGTTTATTTACATTTTTGTTAATGTTTATTTGTATGTTTGTTGCTAAAACGCCCCATGACGGCTATCCCGATTAAGGTGAAACGAGTTAGCGTATATCGTAGAATGAATAATACTATGGATAGTACTCTAAATTTCTTCTCTTTGTCATAAGTATGTGTGGTGAAAATTAAAAAAAAAAGAGTTAGTAAATATATTGCGTACGAGCGACACTTTGCAGATATTTCAAATATTTTGTGCAAAGTTCCCAAAATCAATCTAAAGACCACATTGCGTAAGAGCGTCACTTTGCAGAAATTTTAAATATATTGTGCAAAGTTCCCAAAAACAATCCCACGATCTCTGACGCCCTAGACCGTCCTGCAAGTAACATCTCATAAAAGCACATAATACCGAATTTCACACAAAGCAAAGATAAAACCGGTTCATTGTATTCTAGAGGCGTTAATAAACAGATAAAAACCGCCTCGCCGAATGATATCATCGTAATACTGAAGATACAGGGCGTAAAATGAAGTTAGGAAGAAAATAGTGTGTCATGATTTTTTTAATATTACATTTATACATATACATACACTTGTCTAATCCCAAACTAGGATTTTCTCCTGTACTTGCCTCTAATTTGTAAGTTTGGTTCAAGTCAAACCTGCTTACAGTACAGAGACGACAAGAAATTTTAAGGTGTGTGTGAAATGCAACAAATACCGCACTTCATTATGAAGCTATAGACTTATGTGCATCAGTAGAATGTCGAAAAGCTACTGAATAGTTTAAGTTGAGCTTGGTTTTTATAATAGAAAGAAAAAAAGAATATACCTATGTTTTATTGATACTATTAGTTCCCATTGTCCGTTGTACAGTGCCGGAACGAAAATGATCTTAATTTTTTTATTTCATTCCTACAACGTGTTACCTTTTCAAACTATACCATATTATAGTTTTTTTCACAAAGTAATATTGACAGGATAGAATCCGTAAAACCGTAAACAAACCGAAGATGACCGGTGTATTACTATTTTAACACACAATGAATTCTGAGCAAAATCTTCATTAGGAAACAACCAAAGTTCTGCATGTGGACCTATATAAAAAAGTAAGTAATCATATTCACGCACACTAATAATGTGTTTGTCTGTTTAATTTCTAATGTCTTAGGTCATTTGGAATTATACTTTGGCATTTCGAAGGCGTCGCACGCGGTTGTCTCCTGACTGATTGCAATTGAGCTCGCCTCTAACACTGGGAGCTCATTTGCGTTTGCCGTTTTTCACGGCTTAATAGAAATCTAACTGCTTGTAGAACATCATTGTTTATATAACTTATAATATTACATTTTGTTCAGAAGGCAGAATTTTTTGAGATATGATTACCATAATAAGGTATTTCATATTTGGCATGACCACACAATTGAATACAAAATTATTGACTATCACAGGACTAACCTGTCTGGGAGTCAATTCTCTTGCCAATGAGTGGGTGATGGCGACCGCAATAAACTGGTATAACTAATATGATGTCATTCCTGCAATCAGGTTGCTAGGTACTTGTGAATAACCAAGTTTCAAGTATAAAATGAGGTAAGGTTTCTTTGTATCACGCGAAGTAACCATATGAAAACAGTCAACAAAGCGTACGTTATACCACAGATAATATATTACTAGGTAGTTATAAAAATTATAAAAAAAACAGAACTTATTCATCATCATAGGTTTATGCATTAAGGTACTTATTGTTCCATAATGTATCAATATTCTACGGTGAGATGAAATGGTCGATGCCTCTGCGAAACGCTGCTTTTCAATCATCGCCATTATGGGCAGTTAAACATCGCTAAAATCGAAACTAGAGAAAGGGGTGGTGGTCATTATCTCTGCTGTAGTGTAAGCACTACGTAGTACTACTTGTAAACCTCATTGCAAGTTGTACACAATGTGCAAGATGTACATTATTTTTTATTTTCGCAAAATATCTTGGAAAATAATAAAAAGAAAAATTAGTATGAGCCCGGCTTTTGTACCTCGATCTTAGAAAACTGTATTAGATGGTTTGGGTGAAAGTTCATACTTAAAATAAACAACGTCATCATTATCATCAGCGCTTTAGGGTCCACTGTTAGACATACAGCTTGCCATGCACACGCTGCGCAGACGTTTTGATCAACGCGCAGGTACTCGACTTTGACGTAACACTCCGGAGCCTATGACTCGAACAGTTGATGATGCTACATGTCATCTATCTTTATTATCTACCTAATTTGAGTTACTTACTAGACAGATTCATTGCGTTCGACTTTGTTATAGTAACACAGTAGGTAGGTACATAATGAGCCCTTAGTCTTTTATGTTTTAATCATTAATTTCTTAAAACATCTGCCCTCGTAATCATAATAATGTGATCATTATTGCAATAGAAGACGTTTCATAATTTTCATGTGTTTTCGTAATTATGTTCCAGATGTAATAGTGTTTGTTACAGGAACGGAGCCAGGGCGCGAAGTCTATTTAACCCCCCTTATAAAATCAATCATAGCTCTATTCAGCGTCCATTCTCGTCCTGCATATGAAAGAATTCTGAATGATTAATTAATGCCGGTTTAATTAATTCACAGTACATTACTTAGAAGTTTGTATGTAATAAAATCTCATGTTTCAGCAAACTTCCTGCAAAAAGATTTAACCCTTATCTCGGGGACAGATGAAAGAGGTTGCTTCAAGTGATAGGGTCACCTCGCCTTTAGGCTCTTCCTCTTTGTATTTTATAATATAATAAGTAGGTAACTATTTATGATGGATTTACTTTCCAGCATATGGTATATATATCAGATAAAACACTCATTCTTGTTAGCTTATACCAAAGATAATATATACTAGAACTTATACGTCTGAGGGAAGATTTAACTTTCAATTTAAAATTATAGTATTACACAGAAAATTTTACAGTAAACATTGGTTATTTTATGTAATGTTATGTTATGCGAAGTATGCAAACTTAGACCAAAATTAATATATTACTAAAGACTTACTGATTTTACAAAGCTATCTTGGATTTTTAAATAAATTATTATTTCTTGGGCGAGTTGAACGCAAATTAGGGTTGCCATCTCTAAAATCTGCCAACCAGGACAAGCATGAAAACCCCGGATTTTGGAGCTTACAAACCCGGACATGAGAACAGAGTTTTTTTTTATATTTTTATTAACAACTTTAAAACCCGGACTTCAAATGAAACCCCGCCAGGACGCCCCGTGGACTAGGAAAATCCGGCCCCCTGAAGGCATTGTTGTACTGCGTGCCAATTAGCCAACTATAATCGCCTCGTTACGCTTAATGTAGCTGTAGACTCGATCGACAGAGCTCTTGATTTCAATTCCCAATGGAGACAGTAATCCCGGTTGGTATGTTATATTTGTGAATTGTCTAAGGCCTCGATTGTGATTAGACAATAATATGTATACGTTATATTTGATTATTGAGCAGCGTCGCCGTGGGTAAAGGTCTACGAAAACCAACACCGTATGTATACTCAGCGTGGAGAACAACTAGATTGTGCAGAATAGCGAACAGGAGAAAATGAGACTGTGATAAGGACGCGGACGTCACTTAGAACCTCCCGCCCTTCCCTCATTGGTACGACCCTGGGCCTTAAGCCCTCGACCTCAAGACACGCGCCGCAATAATATACAATCGGTGCAATCCAAAAAAATCATCCTCCCAACAAGTTAGTGATTCAACAACATGTTTGTATATCGTACCAGCGCTTGCGCAACTTTACAGTACCGTGCCATATAAAGGTACATACAACCATATGTTAACTGACCCACTGACTTCACTGGCGCCAAGAAATCTTCATACTTAATCACCTATTGAAAATCAACTGGAATCCAATGCGTGGCAAGATTTTGGTTAGCTGATTTACTATAGTACCCTACGTTGGGCAGTTTAATTTGTTTAGCTAATTCAGTAGTGCTATTCTGTAAAATAAAAACTCACGTTCGAGTCTCGCTCGAGTGATTTTACTCACTTCAAAACCATACTCACTTCAGCACTGTCGATGTGAAGTGAGATCTTTGTTCACTTTACGTCGACAGTGCTCTAGAATGTTTACAGAATGCCAACGGATTAGGTTTTGAAGTGAGTAAAATCACTCGAGCGAAACTCGCACGTGAGTTTGTATTTTACAGAATAGCACTACCTGGTCCCTAAGAAAGAATAATAGGTTACCTATTATTTATTAAATACAGGTTATTTACTTACATTATTTTTATTCGCTAAGTTTTTAAAAAGCCCTTTGATACTTAAATTTTGTCTCTCGGACACTGCTTTGTTCAATAATATCCCACTAATATTATAAATGCGAAAGTCTGGATGTTTGTTACTCAATCAAGATTCAACCACTGGACGGATCGGGATGAAACTTGGCATACATATAAGTTAGGTCCTGGAATAGGACATAGGATAGTTTTTTTCCGAAAAAACATCTCATTCCTACAGGATTACATAATAATTTGTGATGTTAAGTTGTCCACGCGGACGACGTCGCGGGCAACAGCTAGTGAGACATATAGATATCTTTTCCAGTTAACCTGAACACACCCAGTTCTGTTGAAAATAATACAATTCCACATTGATAAAAGTGTCTTGATAGAGCATTGTACGTGGGTAAGTGACAGGCACTTTGTGGCCATGTGTGATCATGTAACTAAGTGTGACTAATTGATTTCGCTGTGGTTATTACAGTAAGGCTAAGTAGATATACTGGTCATAACTATACTGTGTTTAAACCGCCGCCTTCTTAGGGTCTACCCACATCTAACATCTGTTGCAACACAAATTGCAGTACAAAAACAAACGCATCTGCGTCTCAGAAACAAAATAAACAATGAATGGTGTTCCAGATCCGACGGCAAAGTTAACGTGGTATCTGCAAAGTGTTTTTGCACTTGTATATTTTGTTTCCATAAACACAAATAGGGTTTGTTTTTATGCTATTTTATTTGGATTGGAATATATATTTCCGTGTGGTTACCGGCTCAGAATAGGGCTACCCCCACTCTTCCCACCGATATCGTCCAGACGACTAAAGGATTACATCAGGGACGGGTAGCAGCATTCTCCTGTGTATATTAAGATCATTATTGTAAACACCAATCCGTTTGCCAAGCGTGCTGATTATAAATAAATAAATAATAAATATCTCAGACATTCACACCAATTATCCAGTTCCAAACTAGGCAGAGCCTGTGGTGTGGTCACTAGATAACGGATACACATACTTAAATAAATATATAAACATCCAAGACTTGGGTACAAACATTCATATTCATCATACGAACATTTGCCCCTAGCGGGATTCGAACCCGCAACCTCCAGCGTGGCAGTCCGAGCGCTACCCGTTCCGCCACGGAGGTCGTCAAATACCCCAATGGATAGCCCAACAAAAGTGGCATTCTATTGGGGAGCCATATGTTCAGCAGTGGACGTATTTCGGCTGACAATGATATATATGTACGGACAGACAGGTGTCAAGAATCAGGTTTATTTTAAATGAAGCTTTACATAATAATAATTTTGCCGAGTGGTTTCCGGTAGAGTAGAATAGGAGCACTCCAACTCTTCCCGTGGATGCCGTACAAGGCGACTAAGGGAATACATTATAAAACGTCAATCAGGCCTCCCCAACCCGTCTGGCCAGCGCGGGGAGTGTAGGCCAAATACACCGTCTGTCTCCCACAGATGAGAGAGGGTTGTGCTCCTGCAGTGGAGACCAAAATAACCTGATAATGACATAATAATTGTTAGCCCAAATTAAACAGTTTCTCAGGCAGATTATAATATTTTAATGAAAGATCCAGACACGTCACTCAGTCAATGCGAACGGACGGGGAGTAGTCCCATAAGAGATCGTAGACGCGTAATTAGGATTCTTTCGTCACTGATAATTGGTATAAATACTCGTACGTATATAAAAGACGAAAGGCTAGGCTATAAGTATGTACCAAAATATCACATTGTTAGATCTGTGGACCTATATCGCGAAAACGTAAAATCGAACAACGAAATATTTCGTATCTGATTTACTCCCCAACATTTTATCTATTCTTCCCCTGGCTCCATCCCTGGAGTATTGTGTGCCACAGCTTTTAAGCATACATTATGTGTTGCAGATATAATAGAATTGAATTATTTATTCAATGGAAGATAGACGAGTAGGTTCTGCTTCGGATTCGAGGCTTGGATGATCAGAAGCTTGATCGTCAGACTCGAGCACCAGAGGTCGTCGGTTCGATTCCCACTGGGGACAGACAACTTTGTACAAGTTGGTCCCTATCTGGATGTAATATTTGTGGATTTTGTCTAACTTTCTCCTGTGCTACAGGAGAAAGTTCTATTGTAAGATTGGACAAGTGTATGTATATGAAATATTCATTATTATTATCTCAAGAATAAGAATTCGAAATATACTTTTCAAATAATAAGGCTGACTAAACTCGAATTTTTCTTACTTACTGATTTCCAATAATTGGAAAAATAACGTTTGGGGAAAACGCGAACGGAAATCTACAAAGAGAAAACCGTACCTTTGGGAAAATATACCTACTGACATACCAAAAATCTATCGACAGGAAAAGTAGGAAGTGCAAATGGAAACTGAAAATGGTGCACACGTTTGAACATTCCAGCGCTTCCGAAGATCGTTCATCATCGCAGGACTTTACACAAAAATTATTTCCGTACATTCTATTTCCCGCTCGTGTCTGCGACCCTTCGCTTCGCTAATGAGTAGGTAGATACACAAATACACCAGCTACTGAAATAAAGACGACCAGTTAAATCTAATAAATAAAACTGTAAATTTTTGTATGCCACCATCGCGGATTGCAATTCTGAATAGATAGAACAAATGTCGTTATTAGGTAGTCGAATTCAGTCGCAAAAAATTAGATTTAGTCGTTTCGCCGTTTAAAAGTGATAGGGGTATATTTGTGGCATCCCAGACTAAGGCTTACTACGGCATGGCCACCTAATACTCCGGAACCACAGTACATGGGGAGCTACTGATTTAGTCAATTGTTCACCTGAATTAGTCGAATTTAGTCGCGAAAAACTAGATTAAGCCGGTTCGCCGTTTAAAAGTTATAGGGGTATGTTGGTGGCATCCCAGACTAAGGCTTATTACGGCATGGCCATTTAATACTCCGGAACCAGAGTACATAGGGAGCTACTGATTTAGTCGATTGTTCACCAGAATTAGTCGAATTTAGTCGCGAAAAATCAGAATTTAGTCGGTTTGTAGTTTACGAGATATTTGTACTGAAAGATACAGTTATAAAGATCTATAAAGATAGGTATGTAAGTACAAAAGCAGTTTGTATTGTTATGATTTCGGATATCTCTATAGTTGGAAATTTTTCTGGTTGGGCATTTCTATTCCTGGACAGCATTCTAGTTGGGTTTTTCTATATTTGGTAATTTTTCTAGTCGGACGTTTTTCCGATTGGGCGTTTCTAGTATAGTTGGGTATTATTAAGCTCTTGGACATTTTTCTTTTTTGTCATTAGTCGTGCAAATCCAAAATATACACTTGTTTCATAAAAACCTACTAATATTATAAATGCAAAAGTTTGGATATTTGGATGTTTGTTACTCAATCACGCTTCAGCCACTGGACGGATCGTGATGAAACTTGGCACACATATAGATTAGGTCCTGGAATAGGATATAGGATAGTTTTTATCCCGAAAAAACATCCCATTCTTACGGGAAATACATGATAATTTGTAATATTAAGTTGTCCACGCGAAGTCGCGGGCAACAACAGCTAGCTATATACATCAAAACAGATATACATTAAAACCGTCAATACACGTTTTAGAATGATTAAAAATACAACAGAAAACGCTCTCTGACGAGCTGCCGTCGAAAAGTCCGTTGATGGTCGTTGGGGCAGACGAGTTCTGGGGTGCCTCTCTCAACGTAGGACTCCCGTTATGGACCGACAGCTAGTCGGTAAAGTAGCCGGTAATCGGGCAGAACCGGGAGAGATTAAAAAGAAGTATTACTTACCATTGTCCATGGTGAGACATCGCGAAGAGGCGACCACGGCTAGAAGCGCGAGGGCTCGGGCACATACTGCCACCGAAGTCATTTTACCTGTAAATTGGATTACATAGGGTTATCATCACCTTAAAGAAACACGGAGGTTAATCGCCATATGTTCTCTTCTGTCGAAGGCACAAGACATAGTCATTTTGAATTTAGTGTTCCATTTATTGTGTTTCGAGCGACAGGTTACAACCACACTCAATACAAGCGAACAGATTAACATGAGCACTACCTTCCTACACGTTTGTGTGTGCGTAAATTATTGTAGGGCTGCAGCACCCGGAGCTGGAACATAGCAATCGAGAGAAGGACTTATTTTTATTATTTAGTGGGTCTGTCTCTTCACGTTCAGACTGACAGAGTTGCTACTTGTACTCTAAAATTGTATACGAATGTATAAAATGAAAAACGATGAATAATAAAAAAAATGTGAATAATAATATATTTATTCATCATCAGCCGAAATACGTCCACTGCTTAACATAAGCCTCCAAAACAGAATGCCACTTTTGATGGGCTGTCTATTGCGGGATTTGCCATAATCACCACGCTTGGCAGGGGGATTGGTAAGTATCAGCAGTAATGATCTTATTGTACACAGGTGAACGCTAGGCCCGTCCTTGGTGCAATCCTTTAGTCGCCTTAAATCTATGCATTAAAATAAAATAGAAATATATCTAATATTAGATTGGCCAAGTCAAAAATTAGATCGTGTCATGACCCCCTAATAGATTAGACAATCGCTATTTCTACTTACAGCCAACTTACTAACTGTTATCAAGTTTATTCGCACTCAAAATTAAAAGTAACCTGATTTCTTCTTTTGTAACACTAATATAATAATATTTTTACTTTGCACCATTACCTAGTAATTACTACGTATTGGTGCAAAATAAACAATATTTAATTGTAATAATAAGGAATAACACTAATAATATAAAATCATTTATGTAATCATCAATCATTGATATAATAATCATTTATTAGGTAGTAAAAAGTAGAAAAGCTGTAACCCAGACCGACGTCAAACCCTTTTAATTGCAAATTCGGAATCAGAATTAAATATCTATACGACGAATGGACTGGGTCCCGTATCTCTACTGCTAATAGAAAAGACAGAGGACCTAGCCAATTCGAAGTAGATTAATTGATATTTTTAAAGGAAGAGTACATAGGCATCTTTTGGATAAGCGCGCTCTCCTATCCTCGTCACTTACCATCAGGTGTAATTGAGGTCAAGCGTACCCAGCAGGAATAAATACATGATGCAATAAATAAATAAATATGACTATAAAAAAAGATTACTTCTCTGATTCCGAATTTGAATAAAAAAAAAACAATATTTGCTATGGTCTACAGTGTTTTCGCTTTTTTGCGTCGATAATAATATAATTTACTACCAATTTATACCAAAAACTATAATTTACTTAACAATAAAATAATATTATGTTACTTCGTAAATAACATACTAATTTCTACGGAGTCATAAGCAGCATAGTTTTACAGAAAATAATATTTACCGTGTTTCAAACGTATTTTTTTTCCAACCACTATTTTTCCCGCGCAAACTACACAGTACCGGAAACGAGCTGGGAGGCGATACAGCGCGTGCGCGAGCTGCTCGCGCGCTTCTCGACTGGCCCCACACTGGACCAACTGGCGACTGCAATGAGCCGGCCTTTAAGGAGATTCGATTACCGGGTATGGATGAATCGCGTGTACTGGTAATAATTCTATGTCGCTTTTTTCAGTTGTAAAAAGTTGTTTGAAGGTGTAAAAAGAGTTCAGAATCATAATTTCCCAAAAATTTGTGAAAAACTGCTAATTAAGAACTTCCGGCAATTCACCAACTTAAGATTTGAAACTTTCAACTATTGAACTCAAAATGAATAACTACTACTAAGTAAATATGACTATGACTATGAAAAGTGTAGTTTACTTCAATATTATTAAGTACCTCATGATACAGTCGGAGCCATCTGTCAAGGTACTATGAACTATTTCTTCTTTTAAATCACTCATTTACAAGTGTATGAACTGTGACATTAAATTGTAAATTAACCTCACTCTTATTTTTTTGTGTTACGAACTGATTTAATAGAACAAATTAATGCTAAGAAGTTTCAATTTTTGGCCGCTTGGCGAGCTGGGGTGAATCTTTGCGTAGCCAAAAATAAATAACGAACCTAAAGGTAAAATAATCTAATAACACTATTGTTCATATTTTAATTTAAATAAAAAGACAACTTGCAAGTTATCAAAAACTGCCTAAAGTAGCGGCCAAAAAAACGATCGTGCAAACGGACACTTAACTGCAACCATAGATTTATTTGACGTTGTTATTATTTGAACTGGCAACAAAATTAAAAAAAGATTCAGTTTAGTTTGGCAATGTACAATGTTGAGTGATTTGTCGCGATCGCAAATGTCAAGTTATATTTTTTGAGTTCAATATTATCACGATGGCAGAGAACAGAGAGGAAATTCTAGCAAATTTTCAGGTAAATACAGTTTAACTTTTTATATCCTTTAAAATAACAACTGTTGCAATTAAAGTTAAAATATCGTTAAGGTTATGTGATGAATAACAACAGTGACTAGGATTTTCTACTCTAACTCTTTGTGTTTTACGCCTAACGAGATTTTAACGAAGTTTTTAAACAATATTCGTCTTTTTCTGCAACCATGACTATTTTATGGGCAGGAAATGTGTATGTGGCACCTGGTTTTTCTTATAAAATGTAGTCCTAATAACAACTTATTTGTGTCAAGTTGCTACTCAATAGGAAATCACTGCATCACAAGGTAAACGTCGTAGTAATACGCACTTAATTATGCCCTACATCTCATTAAGTTTATTATTCTAAAATCCTTTGTCTTTGCAATGTTAAAGAAAAAAAGAAAATTGCCTTTATGATAGGTGTTCTTTTTAAATGCAGTGTTTTAAATTGTTCATCAATTTTTCACAGGGAATAACAGCTATAGAAGATGTTGCAGAAGCAATATACCACTTGGAAAAAGCAAACTGGGAGTTATTGGTAAATTTTCTAATTAAATGCATGATTGTTAAATCAAAGACTTAACTTGGTCAGAGTGTACAAAAGGGGGCTCTATGGAAAAAAATCTCTGATTGGTGTGAAATTTTGATGTAGGGTTTTACAATCATAGATTCAATTATTCTCCAAACATGCATTCAATTATTTATTATTATTTTAAAATGGAAAGGCATAGCTGATGCTTCTATATCAGTAGTTTATTTTCTTTTAAGAACATGTCTAGTCTGTTCTTAAACAATTGATGTTGCAGATACAACAGGTTCTGGCAAATTGTTCCATCTGGCTACAACCCTGTTGCTTAAAAAAATTCTTTGATTGTTCAGTGATCATTTGATCTTTATTATAATGCTGTTGTTTTGTATTTTATGTAGTGGAGCCATGTGATCTGCAACAATACAAAAAGGCTACTTATAGCATTCTTTTTTTAAACCATATACTGTATGGTTTGTAACCAAGCCAGGATATTAATTTGTTACTGGTACTCTTGAAACCACACAGGGGTGGCGACTGACGGCTAGTTAACTTGTATGGAATGAAGAACCCATTATGACTTTTGCAAAGGCCTTTGAAATGCAGTACAGATTTGTGTGGAAATTACCCCACAATATACTAGCCGTCTCCTGGGCATGGGGTGTTGCTTAATACTTTTAATTTTAATATTTTAATTTAATACTGCAAAATTTTAAATCTTTATTCAAAATACAACACAAAGTATTACTTTTTGAAAGTTAGTATATTTATACTAATTACTTCAGCACTCCTTAGATTCTGCCTTAAAAGATATCTAAACTTCCTACTTGCCTGGAAAAAAACAACTTTAATGCTGAGTCATTGTGTTTACTCACTTGAATAGAAATAGAGTTGGAATTAATTTATTAACATAATATTAATTAATACAATTAGAATGTACATACAACTATATATATTTACAAAAAGTGAAAATACATTTAATTTCTTGACAACTAAAACAAATTCGTAACACTAGCTTAGTCACCATATATGTTTGAAACAGACTTGATTCATAATAATAATTATAACATATATATACATATACATGCACCTCTCTAACCCAAACTTGGATTTTCTCCTGTGCTGTGGAATTTAAACAAGGGACTTTAAATTGGGCACAATCATAAATATAACTTCCAGTCAAGGCCAGCTAGTACAAATTGTACAACATTGTCTGTCTCCCGTGGGAATGGAACCCACAACCTCTGGCCCTCAAGTGCAGTGACCAAGCCACTAAGCCAACAAGGCAGTCAACAGCCAATAAAAGTGGTTTTTATGCCAGTCCTGCTTAAGAAATAAGCATTTGACTGGACAAAGAAACTGAACTTTCATAAAAATATAAAACAACAGCTTAGCACCTTTCTTCTCATGCATTCACCACTCCTTTTTCCCTAGCTTCGATTTTAGCGATGTATAATCATAATGGCGATGCCTGAAAAGCAGCGTTTCTCTGAGGCATCGACCAATTCATCTGACTATGTACTACTTACAAATACTTAATTGTTGAACTGAATGATGTCGTTGAATAAATTCTCTTTTATTTTATTTATTTTATTATTGTCATTTATTGACTGATCATCAGAGGACTGCAACTACTTTGGATATTGATTGATGGATTGATTCGCAGACGGCCATCAATAGGGTGATGCCACAGGACGGGAGCGGCGCGGCGGCGCCGACCAACGAGACACACGACGTCGAGATGATTGACGACGATATATCTGTGATAACTCCAAAAACACATCCACCCGGTATGTATTAGCATAAGAATGGTATAAAAATGAAATTAGTGTAAACCTAAAAAATTAAACCAACTCAAACCATTATGCAACAATAAATCAAAGCGAAAATAAATAAGTAAACAGTTTTTATGAGTAGAAAATGGGAGGTAACATCATTTTCAGCACTTATGGTATACTTAAAAGCATTCACATATTTTAAACAAAAGAAACATAAGCTGATGTTCAAAAGTGAACTGCAAAGCTAAGTTAACCAGTGTAATATCATGTTAACTTTGCAGGTACACTATACCCAGGTCATCGGATTCTGTGAAATTGTTTAAAGTGTTATTAAGGTGTTATTGAAATACAAACATCCCACTTGTGTATCAAGTTTGGTATTATCCATTATATTTCTAATAATAATAACTTTATTTAAGTAGTACACATAAGATAAAATTTACATGTGTTTATGACAGTAATTTAAATTGATTTGGAATTTTTAACAATGTAAATATATGGTACTGGAGCCTAAACTAGGTTTTCCTGTATCATAGGCTCCAGGTCTCTTTCCTCGGACAGTTTGATGATTGCTAGCTCACTGTCGTACAAGCCCAAAGGAGGCGTTACCACTCTTGAAGTCTTTGTTAAAATCCCCTATGTGCCTGTCATAACAGTGTGGCTCTCCTATTTCAACAGATCGGGCAGACAACCAAGCATCCACCTCATCACCTAGGAATAGTTCAACTGATCTGGTAGAGCTACAAATTCACTGTAATAATAAGATGCACGAAATCAAAATGTCAGGAGCAGCAACAGTTAGTAAGTATTCAAAACAGAGGAGTTGCACATCAGCTGTCCACATCTAGTAGACAATCCGAAGCAGAGGCAGGCACGCCGCTCAACAATTCACATTATCAGCGGTAAAACTGCTCACTGCATGCGAGAGCGCGGCAGCACACTCAAAATAGACTTTAATAGCTTGCTGACGGGGACGATCCGCCTCTCGCATCCACTGTCCTCGACGGTCCGGTCTGCTTTAGTATGTGCTTCGATACTTAGCCTTAGTGGAAAACAGATGGGGAGAAGCTATCATTGACCCTATTTCCACGGTAAATTTCGTTCTACCTTGGTAGAAAATATGTGTATAAGTTCGATAGCGAGATTCATCAAACACTTTTAAGCTGTTTGCTCTGATAGAGTAACTAACATCCAAAATATTAAGTTGTAAGAGTGTAGTTTCTTGCCACTTCGTCAATACTATGATAGTTCACTGGCTGACTCACAGTCTGACCAAGGATTGTCCTACAAAAATAAATACTTTGAACTTCGAACTTTTCCATAATTTGCCATAATCACCACGCTTGGCGTATTGGTGATTGCAGTAATGATCGTATATACACAGGCTGCTGCCAGTCCCTGGTACAATCCCTTAGTCGCCTTGATGACCTCACGGGAAGACTGGGGGTGGCCCTATTTTATACTTGGGATTACATGGCTTTAATAATCTGTTAATGTTTGCCAGGCGACTTAAAGAAGCGGTTAGAAGCTGTATGCGGAGTGCCGGTATGCCGGCAACAGATATCCGGTCTGGGCGGGTCCCGGGCAACCTCTAGCGCAACACTGGGCAGTCTCGGCCTGCCCCGCAACGCCATACTGAGGCTAAAGGCAGCCGACGAGATAATGGCCGACGACGAGTAAGTATAGGCTCGTTATATTAGCGGTTCAAGCCTTTTCTTGAATGTCACGCACTTACAGAAGCGGTTCATCATCATCATCAGGTTATTTTTGTCTCCACTGCAGGAGCACAACCCTCTCTCATCTGCCGGAGACAGGCTGAGGATTTGGCCTACACTCCCCGCGCTGGCCAGACGGGTTGGGGAGGCCTGATTGATGTTTTATAATGTATTCCCTTAGTCGCCTTGTACGACATCCACGGGAAGAGTTGGAGTGGTCCTATTTTACTCTACCGGATCCCACACGGCAATCTACCGGATCCCACACCTACATACACAACACAAACTTTTTCTTTGTTTTCAATATCTGTAAGTAGATAATGAATGTCTCACTCACCATGATTTATACTAGGAAACCTGTAATTGGCTTTGTTGATTAGGATAAATACTCAAATTGTTGAATACAGTACAAGAGTAAGCTGGTGGTTTCGTCAAATAAAATAGATATGAATTGTTATCCAGGGTAGCAGAGCGCCTGACAACGACGTACGTCCTCCACGTGAAACACGACGAGCGCGAGTATACGTTGAAGTTCCCCGGGACGAAGACCGTGCAGGAGGTGAAGAACGATATCTACTCGCTCACGGACATACCGGCCAGACATCAGGTGAGTGGGAGGGGAAGTCAGTCGCTACTGCTACATTTATACAGGTCTTTTTGCGACTACCACTTCCTAGGTTTCCAGCAACACATGTTTTAAAATCAAGTTTGTGTTCAATAATGTAAAGATTGTGTGAAGCGGAAGCAAAATTAGTACCAGCATTCAAATAGTCGTCTATTTTGTAATAGACTTTTTACAAAGATTTTAAAGTGATAGAAGGAAAACCAGGCAAAAATCCCTTTAACTTGTTCTTTAAAAGGGGGCAACCTTAAATTCAAACCAAATACACTTTATTACACTTAAACAAGGCGGTTAATATACACGGATATATATTTTTTGGAAAAATATGGATACTGGGACTTGAAAGATTTCATATGTAAATAAATACGGAATAAGCACTAATGCCTACATAAACATACATAATGCTCACTACTTGGTCCTAGAGGGGTAGGCAGAGACGATGACTCGCCACTATCACCCTGTGATACCCCTTGACGTGATGTGCGGCGAACCTCAGTGTTGAAATGAACCAACCAATATCTTATGCAGATCATATCTGAGGTTAGATGTCAATGTTAGAGTCAGGATTTTCCGCTGACAATTAATAATCGTCTTTAGCTGTGTTAATATAAAAACTATATTTGCAGTTAGGAGTAAAATGTATCCAGCGGATAACGGCGTATGCGCGCGCTCCCGCTTTTAAACTTTATTTTAACACCTTTAAAGATGATTATTAATTGTCAGCGTAAAGTCCCCTGCGCTACTCTCCGCCAGGTTTGCGCTGACCCACAGTCGTCATCAATTTGTACATGTTTTACATACACATATGCAAACTCAAAGCCAAAGCGATTTACTTAATAAGGTATTCCTATGGGCTGTTGAAATCTTTTAAACTCCAGATTTTATTGAATAAACATACATTCATAATGCTCACGCCATGGTCCTAGAGGGGTAGGCAGAGACGATGAGTCGCCACTTTGCGCAATCCAGTGTCTCAAAGCGAATTTCCTTCGCCCGCTTTTCGCTCCATGATACCCTTGACGTGATAAAATATATATATACACTTATCTAATTCCAGTTTAGGTTTTTCTAAATATAAATATAAATATATTGGGACATTTCACACACGGCCACCTGATCCCAAACTAGGCAGAGCCTGTAATATGGGTATCAGACAGCTGATATACATACATAAATACATAATGTACTTATATAAATAACATCCAGTCACAAGGCAAACACAAGTGCTCATGACACGAATGTTTGCCCTGGGCGGGATTCGAACCCGCGACCCCGAGCTTCGCAGGCAGGTGTACTACCGACTAGGCTACGGGGCCGACCAATTCTGTACTTTAATAATCAGACAGGACAATTCACAACTATGTACTCGTATGACACCTAGCTTATAACACAGTAGTTTGTCCGCAATGGAAATCGAAACATTAAGTAAATGTCTATTCTTCTGACAGGTCTGGACGGGGTGGCCCAACGTGACAGGTCTGGACGATACAGTGCTTGCGATGGTAGGCCTAGACGTACCACAACACGAGCTGACGGTCAAACGGGCGCCGAACAACAGACAGAGAGAATACAAGAGGGTGAGTTGTTTATAACTATAGGCCTTGATAGTTTGGCCCATCATGATAGGTCGGCCCACGTGGTCTACGTCTACATGGCAATACGGTACGAGTGATGGTTTATTGGTCGTACCGCAACACGAGCTTACGATCAAACGGGCGCCTTATAACAGATAGATGGATGAAAAGAAGGTTGGTTTATAGTAATAACCAGACAGAGAGAAGAAAACACCTTAGTAGCGGAAAACAAGTAAGAATAGGTTATTATAAGTACAATTCAAGGTTGCATAGATACATTTATTTTGTCATCTGTTCTGTACAATGTACAACAAGCGTTAGCATGGCCCGCTGTGACCGAGCGGCCTCACCGCACACAGGACAAACCCAAGAGGTTTATTATGTGTGAGTTATGTAAGACATGTGATGTATTTTCTTATTAATGTTTAATAAATAAAAAAACAATGTTAATTTATAGTAGTAACAAATAACTGCATGGCTCAACGTGATTGGTGTTGACGAAGTAGCCAACGTGCTAAAGCTGGATAAGGTGACTCAAAATAATAAATTTGGATGGGATGAGCCGGTGCGACAGATAAGTCTGGCTAGGACAGACCCAAGTCAGGGTTAGCCAACATGATAGATATATGGACAGTATGCCCAGGCATTTAACTGAATAAGGTAACATGCCAATTGTTGGTACATTTCTTATATAGACTCTTATCAAAATATTCGTATTATTATGGTTGGTAAAGAAATTATTAATACGTGCATTCTGACCACTGCGATACAGGATTGCCTAGCGTAGGGCTCCAAAAAAGTGAAAGGACCCAAAAAGTTCGCGTTTTGAAAAGTTGCGTTAAATAAACTTTAATAACTTCGTCATTTATTGATGGATTTTAATCATTTAAAAAATAAAATGCTGTGCTATTTAAAATCTTATTATGGGAATGATCCTCATTGGCAGATAATTGTGGAGAGCTCTGACAGCGAGAACAGTTCGGTGGAGGAGATCGAGGACTCTGCGGATGGGTTCACCGCGGACGACATGTTCGTAGACGACGTGGTGGTGCAGTCGGAGAGGTTACAGCCGCTCAGTGAGTAGTACAACAGACTATTAATATGTTCCCACTGTTGGGACACAGACCTATCCTCGCAACGGGCCATAAACACCACGCTGGCCAAGTACGGGTTGGTAGACTACACTTGTCTTCTTTGGTGTATGCAGGTTTCTTCACCGAAAAGCCTGTGGTACGATCTCATCTTGTTATTGCCAAGCATACCTGGGGAGGGTACCTACCCTACATACTACTGAGGTACATACCCTACTCCTCCCAAGGGTGACTACTCCCAAAATGGCCACTTTCTCACGAACCTTTTAGAAAGTAAAAATATCCTTTTCACCCAACGATCTCTATGTACTACTAGATGGAGCGTTCCCAACAATCGCTCTGTTCTACGCAAGTAGCCACAACTCTTTCACATTCACAATGAAACTTGTGCAGTTACTACGCAGAACATTTAATTATTACTAAATATTGACGCTACGGTTAAATAATGTCAATATTTAGTAAATAATTAAATGTTCTGAGTAGTAACTGCACAAGTTTCAAAGTGAATGTGAAAGAGTTGTAGCTACTTACGTGGAACAGAGCGATTGTTTGGAACGCTTCATGTAGTAGTACATAGAGATCGTTGTTTTCACCTAATGTTTTAATGTAATACTGATATTTTGGGAAAGTAGATGACTTGCATCTGGAGGCTGGCGACTTGACAGATTTTTTTAAAAATGGGAAGACAACTTATATCTAGTGCTTCCATATCTATGGTCGACTTATTTCTTTCAAGAAATTGTCTAGTCTGTTCTTAAACATGTTTATTGATGTGACAGATACAACAGATTCTGGCAAATTATTCCATCTGGATACAACCCTGTTGCTTAAAAAAATTCTTTGAGGGTAGCATTCGCTGCTGTAGCAATCTTGGTAATTGATGCTCCCACTCTAATCATCATCAGGTTATTTTTGTCTCCACTGCAGGAGCACAACCCTCTCTCATCTGCCGGAGGCAGACGGAGGATTTGCCCTACACTCCCTGGGTTGGGGAGGCCGGATTGATTTTTTTATAATGTGTTCCCTTAGTCGCCTTGTACAACATCCACGGGAAGAGTTGGAGTGGTCCTATTCTACTCTACCGGAAACCACACGGCATCGGCACTCTAGATTATCCGACACTATAACTCCAAGATTTCCCTGCTGGCAGAAGGCTTGCCCTCTATGACACGTGTATATATATTTGTACTTGTTCGCCAGTGTCAGAACACGTGGACGACGAAGCGCTCGGGTGCATAGAGTTCGCGCAGCGCTTCCGCGCGCGGTACGGCCCCAACACGCCCAACTTCTTCGAGGGAACTTTGCAGGACGCTATCAAGGAGGCATGTCTTAAACCCGCCAAGGAGGTACTTACACTTCGCATTTACTACGTCTTACACTTATATGGGTCTTACACGCGGGCCGACGTCCTGAAGAAGGTTGCTGGATGCGGAGGACTGCGTGTGAAGGCGTTAATTGGGGAAGGCCTATGTCCAGCAGTGGACTTCTAAGGGATGATATGATATTTTCGACTCCTGGCGTCATCTAGCGTTACTGAACCACCGTGCTACGTGACCTTAGGGAGATTTTTTTTATCAAATAACCCAATTTATGACGGGAAAACAAAGGCATCGTTTGTGCCTTCAACGTGAGACTGCCCTCTGAATTAAAACATATATTGCATCAAGTAATTTACTACAACAAGAACTCACACTAACATTTCTTCTCCATGGGTGTGGATAAAGTATAGATCACGTGAGCGTTGATATGAATATAGACTTCCATTACTGTGGACTTTACTGTTATGTTTAATCGTATGGTATTAATAAGTGGTTAAAGAAATAAAATAACTATTGTGATGTTCGGTTATCCGACACTTAGGTTTCAGCAGAAAATCCGTGCTCTGCCCTCACAGGCAAAGCAACATGCTGAGCTGGGGGCTGTTTGCTGCTGCAGCAAACATACTGTGTTGCCACACTGTACTGTTGTCCCCTCCCCTACAGGTCGGCCGCACGCGTCGGTTCTACTCCCGGTTTGTCGGATACGTTCCTCGCGTTATCTCGCTCACTCGTGCAAGCGAGTGTAATATTAAATTGTCGTCCGACAAGCCATGTGACGCGATCCTGGCCTGTGCTCAGTTACGAGTGTAGTGTTGTATCATCATCATCAGGTTATTTTTGTCTCCAATGCAGGAGCACAACCCTCTCTCATCTGCCGGAGACAGACGGAGGATTTGGCTTACACTCCCCGCGCTGGCCAGACGGGTTGGGGAGGCCAGATTGATGTTTTATAATGTATTCCCTTAGTCGCCTTGTACGACATCCACGCGAAGAGTTGGAGTGGTCCTATGGAGTGTTGTAAGGTTTCTGTTTATATGCAACGTTGCACTGTATGTATTTTGTTGCAGCCTATAAATGACTTTTCTGTTCTAAACAAGCAAACTTTTGTGATTGTATTTCAGAGAAAACTGCTCGGCGTGTACCTCCACCATGAACAGTCCGTCTTGTCCAACGTCTTCTGCGCCCAACTTCTGGGCTGCGAGACAGTGCTGCAGACACTGTCGGCAAACTTCATAGTCTACGGCTGGGACCTCACACATCCTGATAACAATAACATGTAAGTCCTACCTAGACTTCTACGTCGGCTTTGGGGTCACAGTAAATAAAACAATAAAGGTTGCCTGGAAGAAATCGCTGAAAGCGATAAGGCCGCCGTTGTACACTAAATTCATCCTTCTATGTACTTTTGTTTGATTTTTTATAAAATTTTATATGTATTTCTGCACAATAAAGAATATTTGAATTAAAACCTAATTACAAGTATAAAAAAGGAACAGTTTTTACATAACTACTGACCGCCTCGTCGTCCTAGTGACTTGGTCATTGGACCACCACAGATCGTCATTTGAAATATGACACATAATAATAATGTTGTTCGCAACACATCACGTCAAGGGGTATCACGAAGCGAAAAGCGGACGAAGGAAAGCCACTTTGCAATTTTACATTGTGCAAAGTGGCGATACATCGTCTCTGCCTACCCCTCTGGGACCAAGGCGTGAGCATTATGTATGTATGTATATTTGAAATGACCTATGAGACTGACTCAGGACTGAGGCGGCACTAATATGTCCGAATGAACCTTAATAGTCATATACATAATGTATAATTTTGATTATTTTTTCTGCAGGTTATTAACTTCGGTAGCGAACGCGCTGGGCCCCGTGGCCAGTATGACGATACGGAGCATCCCCGTCGACCGCCTGCCCGCGCTCATCGTCATCATGCGCGTGCGCTCCAGCACCGAGATATACTCCGTCATTAACGGTCAGCATCCTTCCCTTCCCTATAAAACATCAATCAGGCCTCCCCAACCCGTCTGGCCAGCGCGGGGAGTGTAGGCCAAATCCTCCGTCTGTCTCCGGCAGATGAGAGAGGGTTGTGCTCCTGCAGTGGAGACAAAAATAACCTGATGATGATGATGATGATGATCCTTCCCTTAAATACTGAGGCGACGATCTCACGAAATCATTGACAGATTAAATAAATAAATATCTCAGACATTCACACCAAATTATTCAGTCCCATACTAGGCAGAGCATGTGATATGGTTACTAGATAACGGATAGACATACTTAAATAAATATATAAACATCCAAGACTTGGGTACAAACATTCATTATATAGTACATTGATAAAAAACATATTTGGGGGATGAAGGATAAGTAATATATGTATATTAAAGGCAAACAAACTGACAAACCATACATTTTTGAATTTATGTTTGAGTAGGGGTTGATTTGGAGTAGCATTTCATCGCAATCGGTTTACTCAGTCAATAGTATTTATTTTTCAGAACTTACATTAGTAAGTAGGCAATGTAAACAAAGTATATAATGCTCGGTGCATTTCAGATTGCAATGAGTTAGGACTACTAGGGAAAGAGCGGGGGGGAAGTATGGAAGTGTATGAGAAAGGGTTAGGTTAGGTTAGGTTAGGTTAGGGAAAGGGAGAGGGTTAAGGAGAGTGGGAAGTGGAGTAAGAATGTTAAAGGGCAGTGGTGATGGCAAAGTGAGTGGCAGTGGGAGTATTAGTTGGCGGTTATACTTACAGAATATTTTTTTCTCTCATTTTAGCTTTAAACTAAGTGGTTTTACCTTTCCACTATGATATAACATAATGCTCACGCTTTGGTCCCAGAGGGGTAGACAGAGACGATGTATCGCCACGTTGCGCGATCCTGCCTATTTTTGCAAAGCGACTGTCCTTCGCCCGCTTTTCGTCTATTCTTTATATATCATCATCATCATATCAGCCCTAAGACGTCCACTGCCAGATAAGGAAAGTTATTTGGACAAGTAGACCGATGGGGAAAGTAGACCGATCGCTCCTGAGGGGGACATAGGTCTTCCCCAATGAACTCCATCACGCCCTGTCCTCCGCATCCAGCCGCTTCCGGCCACCTTCTTGAGGTCGTCGGTCCATCTTATGTCTAACAAAATTTAATGCACAGGTAACGTAGGCGTATCGGAGTTGGTAGGCGGGTTAGTGGAGGCGCTGGAGCGGTTCGCGCAGCAGCGGACGGAGGACGCGCGCGTGGAGCGCGAGCGCGACGCCAGGCAGCGCGTCAAGCTGGAGCAGGACGAGGCCTACCAGCGCAGCCTCGAGGTGGACAGGTAACGACCACTCACTGCTATTTGGATTCATCATCATCATCATCAGGTTATTTTTGTGCTCCTGGCACAACCCTCTCTCATCTGCCGGAGACAGATGGAGGATTTGGCCTACACTCCCCGCGCTGGCCAGACGGGTTGGGGAGGCAGTTAAGGAACTCAGCAACCGAGTGATATTAGATAGATAGATAGAAAAACTCTTTATTGCACACAGACTAAGAATAAAAATCTTTAAAACTGAACCTAAACTTTGAATCCTCATATTTTCTCCCTACATATCTCTATATGACAATGTCACTTACATGAGAAACAATATAAAAAAAATATTATTTTTTAGTTCGCACTGCACACACAAGAAACATTTATATGAGAGCATCCTACTTCTGATGTAGGAATATCCTCAACAATACCATTATTTTTTACAGAGCCAAAGAAGAAGTAAAGAAACAACAGGAATTAGAAAGAAATCAGGAATTGGAAAGAGCAGAATCTGAAAGAAGAATGGAAGAATCGAAAAAAGAGGTACTTAAAACCTACATACCTAACCTATAAGACTTACAAGTTCCAGTAATTTGAGCTCGCCACGATTTTCAATAGCATTTTAAAATTTTAAGTGATACGTCTTTGTTTTTTCTTTTAAGATTCGTAGTTACATTATTGGTAATTGTTAATTAACGATTAATTGACTTAATTAAAAGCAAAAAGCTGTTGCCGTGTTGTTCCCGTCTTAGAATAGGGCCATCCCCGATCTTCCCTTAGTTTTCGTCAAAGCGACTAAGTGATTACATCAGGGCAACAGTAGCATTCGTATATATATTGAGATCATTACTGATCACCAATCCACCTGCCATGGTCAATATGGCAATGGACAGCCCACCAATCGTGGCATTCTTTTGGGGAGGCTTATGTTCAGCAGTGGACGTATTTAGGCTCATAATGATGATGAAAAAGCTGTAAGATAAGCCTCAATGTTACGAACTAGCCACCACTTTTAGGAATTTTAACCGTTACATGGTTTTTTCTCCTTATCTAAAGAATTGTCCTCTCTTTCCTTCTGCCCCCGAACCCACTGACTTAGACTGCCTGCGTCACCAAGACCCTCACTTAACCCAAATTCCTTTTCAATTCCTTTACTGTCGGAGCCGCGCAGATGTGGAATAAACTTCCGATAATACTTCTGTTACATTTTTTAAAACTAAACTAAAATAGCACTGCCTCACTCTGTAAAATATGGTATGTATGGTTATTATTAATTTTATTTGACATGTAAGTAAGGTAGTTAAGGTATTTTGGTATTATGTAGTTTATTATGCACTTATTTTGCACCCCTCGCTCTTACTGCCTTGTCTCACACCATTTAAGGCTGACTAGAAGAGATCTATTTTAGAGGTAAGCTCTCCTTTGTATGTAGGTAACATAAACGTGAGTTTTTTAATGATAGGGATAATATTTAAATTGATGTCTTTATTTTATTAGTCTTTCTGATATTTTATATAGATTTATAAGTTTTTTATTGACATTTAAATTCATTAATATGCTGACATTGTAAATATTTTAAAAAATTAATTTCTGCATTATAATTTAATTTTATATTTTAATTGATAATTTTACATATATTGTAGCGCCCTTCCAGGGTTCATGTTAGTACCGGTGTATTGTTATCTAACATCTTGTAAACTACATGAAACAATAAATGAATATGAATAGTAAAAAAATTTCATTCGGTGTGTGTTCCAGGCGATGCGGTCGACGGCGGCGGCGCGCGTCCCCGACGAGCCGCCCGAGGGCGCGGCCGAGACGGCGCGCGTGCGCGTGCGTCTGCCGCCCCCGCACGAACATTGCCTCGAGAGACGCTTCCGCGCCACAGACACGCTAGCCGTAAGCAACCACACAATACTATAAATAAATAGTAGATTAGTAGCTAAGGGCTGTAAGGCATCAATTGCAGCCCGAGATATTTAGCTCGCTGCGCTCGTGCGCCTATAGTTCGAGGGTGCAATTGATGCTTACACTCTGCTAACTACTCTGCTTTACATCTCGATTGTGAGGTAAGTAGAAAAGATTTCTATTCCCGCCTTTTTTTTATCTTTTTTTTAAATTATTTTTTTCAAGAACGAAATTGAGCTTCGCCGTTCGATATTTAAAATTGATGACTATATACTCATACGAAGACAAGGCTGAATAGCGAAGCGACCTCTTTTGTCATTGGGCTGAATGCATGATGTCTATTGCCAGTATGATGGTTAGATGTACGCGAACTTTTCGAAAGAATGAAGAGTTTTTTTTAATTACTTACCGCCCTAGGGCTTTTCTAGCTACATTATTACCTTAGAGCGCTAATTGGTCACCTACAAGCCCCATTTGGGGGTAATAAGGACCTACTTACCGAATATGAGAGATGTAAACGATATTTATAATACTTCTTCTCTGTCGTTCCCTCACTGCTGAGGATCGCGACCGTATAAAATGCGCCTCCACGCGTAGCGGTCATTGGCCAGCCGCACTGCTTCATATAAGGATCCGCCAGTCACCCTCCTCACCGGGTCTGACCACCTCGTCGGAGCTCGTCCTCTGGCACGCCTGCCCGTCACTTGTCCCAGAATGATGAGCTTCTCCAGGTCGTTTATAATACTACTGCACGCGAAACTCGCACGGCGTTGACCTAGATTTATTTGTGAACCAATCATGACCACTACACGTTTAAGAAGGGTACTGGCCTAAATAATTATGGTCATCATTTAAACGGTTAACAAAATATTCATGTTTTTTGTAAGCAAAGAAATGTATTCGGTCAGACCTAATGGCTAGTTGGTCAGCGACTTATGGCTCGCAAGCATTTATAAATCAGTCACTAATCAGACATTAGGCCCGATTCTGAAGGCACACATTTAAAATTTGATAGCACTAAAATTGGTTTCGTCTTTATCTTCATAATACTGTGTGACACAAGGATAGCAACAGTTTTAGTGATGTCAAATTTTAACATTCTGCCTTCAGAGTCGAGCCCATTAATTGCTTATATTTTTGCTGCACTAATATTTTTTGTATAGCCAATTAAATATATTGGCTGCATTGAGTGAGCCGTGTTTAATCAAATTTCGGTAACCACTCGGATGGTAATCATAATTATTTTGTTCAGCAAATAAAATGTTTCATCATCATGTCAGCCTTTAGACGCCCACTGCTGGACATAGGTCTTCCCCAATGAACGCCACCACACCCGGTCCTCCCCTTTTAAGGTTTAATTTAACACAATTTCACTGGGATAAGAAATTCGACACGAGGTGCACCGTGCTACTTGTCGGTCAGTTTTGTTTGGGCGAAGGGCAATTAAGTCCTATATTTTCAATGTACGGACACGCGAAGTTTACGATTTTATTTATTAGATTTTTTTTGACGTTATTAATTATTTGGCTTATTATTTACTTAACTACGAGTAGTAGGCCCCAATAGAAAAAATAGACGTATCTTTTGAAATAGGTACCATGTGTATTTTGTTGAAATAAAAACGTAAGTCTGTAAAGTCCTACGCCGCTCCACAATTTATTTCTTTATTAGATGGATGGATTAGACTCGGCTGATGTTGATGTAATAAATGCACACCTTGTTTCTTATTTCAGGCATTATTAGACTTCCTAGCTTCAAAGGGCTACCCAAAAGAAAACTACAAAGTCATCTCCAGCTGGCCGAGGAGAGACGTAAGTTCTATAGTTTTCACACTTTACACTACGCCAACCAGAATTTTGGCCATTTTCTGTTTTTATCATATACTAGCTGTGCCCGCGGCACCGCTCGCGTGGACTACAGGTTCTGCTCCCATTCCCACTTTCGCTCCCTATCCCACTTCCACTCAGACTCAATCTCACTCAATCCCGCTCCCACTCCCATTCCCACTACCAGCTCCAAATGTAATCCAAACTCATCGCAGTCTGAATAGTACGGAAATGCTATTATCTGCAATATATTGCGTACTAACCTTACCTACTAATGTATTTGAAAACTAAAAATGTCTATAACTTTTGATTCAGTAAACCGATTGCGATGAAATTAAGACTAAATGTTAAGTTAAGCCCCTTGTTTCTGTGAAAAGTCCATCAAAATCCGTTAAGTCGTTTTAAAGTGATGCGTGCACAAACTCACAAACAGACAAAAATTTCAAAAATGATCGAAATATGTTCTGTTGATTATCCTTAGACGCCCAAATTTTATATTTTGCAAATATCTTCAATGTACAGACACGGGAAGTTTACGGATTTTATTTATTAGATTAATCAGGCTCATATGATTGATGCTATTTAATTTTCTAATTGTTTATTTAATTGTTTATTTTTTCAATATTTTTGTAAAATTTTCTATGGGCCTAACTGGCCCGAAATAAATACTATTTAATTTTAATTTTAATATATTATATTAGGCTAGGCTAAGAAAAAAAATAATAAGAAAAAAAAAAGGAATAATCCTATAAGTTATTGTCTAAATGCATAACTAAAAATAACAAAGTTCTTCGTTACTTTGGTAAAATAATATCATCATGTGCTAAGTGCAGTTCAACAAGATTCAACCTTCATACCGATTCCTTTTGTTACAGTTAACAACAGAGCCGCATAGCAGTACATTGAAGGCGCTAAAGCTGTATCCACAAGAGACAGTGATGTTGGAGGAACGGTGAAAAGCGTCCTAGCCCCCTCCCTCACTGCGGGGCACCCACGGGTTCCTACATTCGCCCTCCGTACAGCCTACATACAGTTCACAAGAAGATGTTGTTGATTTAACAATGCATTGAGAGTTTCGACAACGATAGCAATTTTATAAACGGTTATCAATTATATGGAAATGCCTTTTTTAGTTTTTTTTTTCTTTTTTAACCCCACTAAAGGGGTGTGTAGTTGTGGGCTTGTAATTTAAGCTCTGATTTGTAGCGATGCTCATACAAATCAGGGCTCAAGTTATGTGCAATCGCATATAAAAAAAAACTTGCAGTAAGTGAGGCTTTAATATGCACTGAAGAATTGTTTAACGGTTTTTAGAAATCGGATAAATAATAATTGTGCCCATATGACGTAACTGCTCGACGAATCACTTTATCATGCTGTTCGTTACACTCTGTTTTTCAAATCTTTTCGCATTCGCATATTATGTTTCATTCTAAAGAGAAATGATTTAAAACACGCTTAATGGTATATCCACATAATTGTTAGCAACGTATAAAACTGCCGCTACTTCGTAATGCTTTACGAACGCAAGGACTTTATAAATTATGTCATGTCATAAGTATCTAACAGTGAAAACAATAGATGCCTTATAGAAAAGTTGCGCAAAATTTATTGCTTCATAATGGGATAGATACGTCACGTTCACGTCCGTACGAAAGTTTTGGTGGTTCATAGATATTACAAAAAGACGCAACAAGGCCAGTCCTAGTATTTATACGCTCGCTAAGATAATAAATAAATTTCATACTCAATTTGGTGTTATCATAAGCTTGTTGCCCACTGCTGGACATAGGCATACCCCAATGAGCGCCTGGAACTCCCCTGCACCATACCCTATATTATTGATCTATGGAAAAATATCTTGTACTATGGAAAGGATGGGATAAATATCCAGACCGGGACGACTTGTACAAGGTTGTCTTTGTCTGTCCGTATTGGGAATCTAACCCACGACCTCTGGCGCTCGGGTCTAACGACTAAGCCTAGGCCAACAAGACGGTCATGAAATATAATAACCAATAAGCTCAAAGTTTAATTATTTTAGATTTGGATATATCACCAGGATCGGCCTATTTGTGCCAAGATTTTAATTATAAATGCACCAACTTTATAAAAGAACGGGTTTTGAAACTCCCAGTTTGGTTTTTTTAATCAAAAGTCGCAGTGCGTGCTCGCTCTTAGCGCGAGCTCGCACTGCGATTTTATTCGCGGCGATTTTTTCCGCGCGGTTTTTTTTCCGCAACCGCGGCGCGGCGCGGTGAAATCTGCAGCGAACAATGATCACTATGTACTACTTCGAAGGTCTAGTTCGATGGCAGCAAAACACAGATTTGGTTTCGGAATTCTTTCTGCAGTGCGTGCAGCTTTATACAACTCCCATATGTCGCAGAATTCTGCGGAAAAAATCGCGGCGAATAAATTCGCAGTGCGTGTCTACCCTAAAAGTTAGACCGGTTAAAACCGTAGATGCAATCGACTCTCTAGAAAGTGTCTATTGACATCCCGATTTCAAGTTCGATCCGTTTGTATTTCATTTAAACTGGGCTTTACCACAGTTGAAGCAAAGTTCTGTTGAACCTGAGTTTTGAACCAACTCGTAAAGTTTTTTTTAAAGGTTTTACGGCCTTGGGAACGACCCCTTTGCAGGTTACTGTCTGTCCTAAGGTAACTTCCACTACATAACACTATTTTTTAGGGCCGCAGTGTTGCCACTTCAGAATTAATCACAAGAGAGAATTAAAACGATCTGGAAGAGATAGATAGATAGATAGATAAACTCTTTATTCCACACAAATCAAGAATAACAATAAAAAATAGGTACAGATTTTTGGGAAGTGTACAAAGGCGTCCTTATCGCTTAAAGCGATCTCTTCCAGGCAACTTTTTATTTAAGAGTTTTATTTAATACAATTTTATTTCTCAATGGATATATTAGCCGAAATGCTTACAGAGTAGGACACTGACGAACCTCTCCTGTGATTCTTCATCAAGTGACAGTAGCGACTCTTCAGAGAGTGATTGTAATACTACCTCTGCCGATACTTTATCCAACTCTGATTCTAGTAAAGCCTAAATATACCTTATTATTTTACTAGAGATGGGCTGAATGTGGCTTGACTTTTCAGCAGTTCAACTGAACTTCGGTTCAGCAATCTACCGAACCGAACTTCGGCCGAATGACATTGCATATCGTGCGTTTCTTTTTCTGCAAATAATTATACAGTTGTTTACTTTATTTTATTAAAGATGGCTGAACTAGTATAGTATTCATTTTACTACAGTAAAATATGTTTGTCTATTGTGGAACGAGCTAAGCAGAAGTATGGGTCCGTCACTGACCTAGCAGATTGCATTCCCTCAGTCGCCTATAATGTATTCCCTCAGTCGCCTTGTACGACGTCGCCTTGTTGGAGTGGTCCTATTCTACTCTACCGGAAACCACACGGCTGTTATAATAGATTATTATAATAGATAGTTATTGTTTCTTTTGTTGTGATCGTGCTTATCCTATATGTTCATGTGATGTTTTATACATTATAAAACATCAATCAGGCCTCCCCAACCCGTCTGTCCAGCGCGGGAAGTGTAGGCCAAATCCTCCGTCTGTCTCCGGTAGATGAGAGAGGGTTGTACTCCTGCAGTGGAGACAAAAAATAACCTGATGATGCGCTTATCCTATTGTTTGGAAGCCATGGTATGTCTTACCACTCTTTAGCTATTTTCTTTAGTACCAATTTTTTTATTAAGGTGATCTGATCTAATTCTGACCATTCAAATAGTAATGTTATGGTAGTTGATGACATTTATTTGAATCTACACAAACCTTATGAGACCTATTATGTTTTAGATAAAAATTCGAATCCACTGAAATTGGGATGCCACTATTACTTTACGTTCATTGTAATCGTTTTTAATTCTGATTTAATGAAGTGTTGCCGTGTTTTGCGGAAATCGGAGGCAAAATTAACGTGTCCTACTCCTATTGCACGTTTTTAGGAATTCTCCAGCTCTTTTTTTTTTATTATACTTTATGCAAAAATTTCCCCTTTTTATGGTGATTTCTTTTGCAGAACACGGTAACACTGATGTAATGAATAAAACCTCGCTACGACCAAGGTTAACTGTAATTCTTTTCACTGGAACTAGCTGTTAAGTCTGTAGATAATATTCCATACATTATTGTTATTATTACATTATTTCAACTTACAAATTTAATTTAGCTTTTATTTATTTCGCCTGAACCCAAATCATTTTATATGTTCGGTCAAAATCAATGGTATTTGAAATCCATAACGAAATGACTGAAGTTATTTTTCAAAGAAATTTTCTAATTTCTATTTTGTATAGCTTCATATCTAGTATTTGTAGATATAGCATATAGTATACCATTTGTCCAAGCACAGTATAAAATGGACCTTGACATGTAGACCTCTACAGTGATATTTAGTACCTATTCTTTGCCTCAACGGTTTACCAACTAGCTTAAGTTCGCCTGTTTAAATAACAACGTTATTCCTGTTGTATACTCGCGGAAACCAAATGTTTACCAGTTTGAAGGAATTTTAAATTTCCCGTATAGATTAGATTAGATTAGATTAGATTTCTTTATTTCACATTACAAATTTTAATACATAGATTAACTTACGTAAAAGGTCAGAGATAATGTGATCGTCAAAAAATAATAAAAAATAGTATACAAAATGTCAAAAATAATAAAAATATAGTGTACAAAATGTCAAAAATAATAATAATATAGTGTACAAAATGTCAAAAATAATAAAAATATAGTATACAAAATGTCAAAAGATAATAAAAATATAGTATACAAAATGTCAATTTTACACAACTCGTGTATGAGATATATAATAATTCTAATAAAAAAACTTCAATCATCGTGTGTCAGACTTTCTCGCTTTCTATATTATTAGTTACACATTATACGCGGGTTTTAAACGCGAATATACATATATAGTCGCTGTTTTGGAAAAGTTGCTGAAGCCCCAAAATAGGATTTTACCGTAAAGAAAGATGTATATTTTTACCTAAAACAAATTTTATATTTTCATCTAAACATCCGATGTTGATATAACAAATTGTTGTTATATCAAAATCGGTCAGACCAAGAAATAATAATTTATGTTAGTTAAAAATATATATTTTTAATTTTCTTCCGTAAAATCCTGCCTTGGCGCTTCAGCAACTCTTCCTAAACAGCGACGATATATTTACTTTTTACTCGAGCAAAGGAAAATAAAAATATTCACGTGTAAGACCCGTATACATAGACAATTAATGCACTAGATATCATTCCTGTTGTTAATTTTGTTACAACCGTACAAAGACAAATGGTGATAACTTCGACAGTAGCCTGTCGACGTCCACTGTTGGACGCATTTTCTAAGTCACGCCATGCTAATAGCCAGGAAATAACAAATTCATTGAATTACATCTCGTTTATTGAAAACTATTCAGTAGTGTAGGCTCATAAACATGACTGCTAAAATCATTCATGTTATAGTGGGGGACCAATTTAAAGGGCTGTCGGGGGAATGTAACAGTATCTAATAATATTGTGTCATAGCTACGTATTTTATATAGACGTACGTGTGGCACAGCCCTGCAATGAGTGTCGTTTAACAAGAATTTTAAAATCCATCAAGAAATTTTATTTAACTCTACTTTTCAAAACGCGCGCGCTTTTTATATCGGTCTCCTGTTACAACTCGTTCGCGATGTTCTCGCCCTCTCGCTCTGATTCATTCGCCGCTCTGTGTCGCGTGTGTTTTGTTTACGGCAAACTGCGCTTGTGTGCGCAGCATGACGTCACTTCCGGTCACTCGTTTTGGAACTGTTGTACTTAAATTGCTGTACCTTTTTTTCCCTTAACCTAATTTTTCATCCACATATTTGACAACAATAAATCACAGAAATAATCAGAAGTCTATAGTAATTTATTAAATTGATTTCATTAACTCGACCAAAGTAATCATAAATATTAATCGTAATTCAATCGTGTTCTTTTTTGTCAACTGTACCTATACTATGAAATAAAAACAATCGTCTATATCTTCTATACGGCAGAAGTACATATTCTGATTTTTGGACATGTGGAGCACAATATCAGGTACAAATTTTATACGATTACAGAATTCTGATATCTTTTGTAGTTATTGAGATTTAGCCGTGGCTCTGCTGTAGGGACGTCATTTTGGCAGAGCCACAAACAAACCCGAATATCTCGGAAACGGTAAGGGTTAGAGACAATGTGGAGTACAAATTCGAGTACATGTTTTGTACTATTACAGAATTTTGATATCTTTTGTATTTTCCGAGATCTAGCGTGGCGGTGATATCTTTTTGTGATTTAGAAATTGATCACAATTCAACCGGCATTCATTTAATCCTCAGTGCTCAAAAATGAATAATAGGTGAGTAGTGACGTCATTTTGGCAGAGCCACCAATATAACTTTTAAATGGCTCCGCCCACCGCGTGCCGACCGTCGCCGCTACGTGCGATCTGCGGACGTGGCGTCCAGCGAGGCAGCCGGCAGTACTCTTGCGCAAGAGCGTTATGTGTTGGAGGATAACAAATTATTGAAATATTTACGCGCCTATCACACTAAATAAATGTATATAGACCATGTATGGAGGCACTTCTCCAACTTGAAGGCCGACGGGGCGCAGCGTCCCGCACGCATTAATGACTGTGAATGAGCCGGGATTTGTTACCACACATTGAAAATGGTTAAGAGAGGGCGCTGCTTTAACTATAGCAAAGATAATATATACTATAGTTAATACTGCTGTGCCCGAGGCTCCGCTCGCGTGTACTACAGAATCCGCTCCCCTTCCCACTCCTACTCCCGCTCCCATTCCTTTCTCTGCCCCCACGCTCACGCCTAAGCCCAAGCCCACTCCCACTACAGCTCCAAATGTAAACCAAACTCATGGCAATCTGAATAGTCATGAACATTAAAATTATACTTGTTTGTTATATTACATATTTACTAACCTTACCTACTAATGTATTTGAAAACTAAAAAAGTCCATAATTTTTCATTGAGTAAACCGATTGCGATGAAATAAAGCCATGTTACTCCGAGTTAAGCCCTATGCTTCTGTGAAAAGTCCATCAAAATCGGTTCAGTAGTTTTTAAGCGATGCTTGCACAAACTAACGAATAAACAGACAGTAAACATTTTCAAAAATTACTGAAATGTTTTCTATTACTGAATCCTTACACCCCTAATTTTTTGTTGTTGGAAATATCTACAATGTACAGACACGCAAAGCTTACGTTTTTATTTATTAGATTATAAATCCCACTATGACGATTCATGTCTATGCAAATGCTTGCGTCTTTCCGAAATAGATGCATTTAACTATTATTTATTTGCTTAGTTTTGTGTTATTCTCGAAGACGTATTTTGGCAACACTGAAACCGTATGTCAATCTCGTAATGGCCGCCTGATAAACTATTCGTGCATAATAACAAAGGCCATAAATAAAAAATAAAAAAATAAACTATTCCTCCACTTCGAAAGTTCATCCAAGTTTCAAGTCTAGTTCGTAGGTGCAGACATGTTTGGCATCCAAACTCTACAACGAAATTCAACAGGTAAGTTATTTAAATTAATATTGCGCGTTATCATTGACCCTTATAAAAGAGACTGCAAACAACGGTGACTTTATTCAAGGTAATTTTTTCTTGCTTCATTTTTTTATTCCATAATGCAAACTCCATTTGGATGTAAACTTCTTGGTTGCGACAGCCTTGTGCTGCTGCTGTCTATATAGTTTAAAATGTTGGACTCTAGATATTTTTTGTCTATGGTTAGGGAAATCCGCGGATCACCAATTGGTGATCCGTGGAAAATTTTGAACGATGACTCTATCATGGTGTGACCCAGGTGAAAGAAAGAGATAAATAGCGAATGAAGTGAACTGAAGTTCAGAAGTGAATGAGTGATTGTTTAATACATACCACTGGTATTGTTGTTCTGTCTCTTTCTTGTTTCTATTCTAGTTCTAGCTAGCCGTTGAGGTTTGTTTTGGTTTTCATTAACTTTATCTCTTTTTGTGATTTAGAAATTGATCACAATTCAACCGGCATTTATTTAATCCTCAGTGCTCAAAAATGAATAATAGGTGAGTAGTTTGTATTATAATATATTAATACCTACAGACTCCTGAAATACAGTTTACCTAGTTTGGGAGTCAGGGCTTCATAAATAATGTATCATTTTGAAATGAATAAAGTTATGTTTCATCATCATCATCAGGTTATTTTTGTCTCCACTGCAGGAGCACAACCCTCTCTCATCTACCGGAGACAGACGGAGGATTTGGCCTACACTCCCCGCACTGGCCAGACGGGTTGGGGAGGCCTGATTGATGTTTTATAATGTTAAATTCCCTTAGTCGCCTTGTACGACATCCACGGGAAGAGTTGGAGTGGTCCTACTCTACTCTACCGGAAACCACACGGCAAGTTATGTTTATGTTAGAACTAGGTAGGTACCTACTCGAATCCCTATTTAATTTAAGCATTTTCTCATCTACATTGCCTGCCACCCTGTGATCATATAAGCCTAAAATTGAGTTGGAGTTAGAGTATAGAAAAGGAGAAATATGAAAAAAACTTAGAAAAAAGATCAATAAAGTTATTAGGTTCACGAGCATGTTAGGCTGCTTAGACCGCCGCCGCCGCACGAAGCCGGCGTAGGTAGGTACCGCGGCAGCGGCAGGCGAGTCTCAGAACCAATTTCTAACAAATTTAAAGTATTTTTCATAGTAGGTACCCTCTTTCGTACTCTCTGAATGGAATGCCTCATTTGCCCGTACGCAGTGTGCAACATTGCAGCTTAGTGGCAGATCAAATATACCTAAGTTGCGGATTTTCGTTGCCCCCTAGTCCTATCATCATCATCAGCCTAAATACGTCCACTGCTGGACATAATCCTCCCCAATAGAATACCACTTTTGGTTAGATATCCATTGGGGGATTTGCCATAATCACCACGCTTGGCAGGCAGATTGGTGATCGCAGTAATGATTTAACATACACACACAGAACGCTGCTGCCCGTCCCTGGTGCAATTCCTTAGTCGCCTTGACGACAACCACGGGAAAGATAGGGGCGACCCTATTCTAAGCCGGGAACCAAACGGCCCTAGTCCTATACTCTGCCACAAGTAAAATATTTGGTTTTGAGAAATAACTGTACTTATTTACCTACATCTACTCGTGTTTCTTTCACGACATAGGTAAGCAGACAATAATAGGAACATTTTCATAATTCCAAACTGGAGGCGTAGGTTACTTGCAATATTATGAATGTATTAATGAGTTCCCTTTTTCGTTTCAGGATGGAAGTAAAACATCTTCAACAACTAGGAAATACGCTGCAAGGTGAATTTCAATTTCAACACCAATGTGACGAACAATATCTAGAGATATGCAGTCAGCGCTACTTGTGTGGCACACTATTTTTCCAAATTAAAGTTATTAGCGCTAGGTGCAGTATTGCCAAAAGAAATGCAGACCACATAGTTTTAATATTCGCCAGTGTTACCAAAATACTTGAAGATGACCAACTGACATACCTCTGTAAACTTACTTGCAATGATGTCGATATGATATTCCATTTCCATAATGAAAATATTTGGCATCAAATTTTCTCTTACACAAAACATAATCATATTACGAATAATGACTTTAACTATACTATTAATTTAAAAGTACACATCGATATTGCTCCAGGCAAGGACACTTTTGCTTTACTCTATGAAGACACAAAGTCAACTGATTTCAAGATGTGTACAGAACAAGATGAGGAAATAATGGTACACAAGACAATTCTAATGAGTGTTAGCCCTGTTCTTAATGCAATGCTCACTGGTAAATGGAAAGAAAGCTCTGAATGTGTTGTAGTCATTGCAGGCACCTGTCAGGAAACACTGGACCATCTTAAAGATTATATTTACTTGGACAAAATGCCTGAGACTGGCTTCGAACAACTTCTGCTGCTAGCGTCATATTACATGATGCCTGATTTGGTGCTGAAATGCACAGTCAAACTACTCAATAATCTTACTTCTCAGAATGTTATTGAGTTGCTTGAATTTGCAGTTAAATATAAGATGAGTAACTTGCTACTGACTGTTCTAAAATACATACAAAACCAAGTGATTAAAGTTGATAATCAAGGCTATTGCAAATGGATTGATGCATGTAAAACAACACGTATGACTCTTAAGTAAAGGTCCCATCACTTGGTAAGTGACGGTAAATGAGGGTTGCGGTAAATTCAACAAAGTCACAGGCAAATTGTTAATACCTCTTGTCAACCCGTGTCAAATTCACCATTAATTGTTTATACAGATCGATATAATTATGTTAAATGTCAAACTCTTTGTTAGAATAGATTAGGTACTTAGTTCTCTTTATTAAGTTTTGATTGTTACTCATTAATATAATACTGATGTTAAGTTACTAGCTATACAGAGCCTAGAGCTAAAGCTGTTTATTAAAGTCGTCTTATTATTTTTTAAGCTTTATATCATAGAATACTATTTAATGCTAAAGATAGATTATTGTTAACCAAGTTTCCTAACTACAATTGGTTTCTGTTATCATTATCTTATGTGACCAAAGCAGTGCCGAATATAGGACGGTGCCAACGATGCCCAGGCACAGGGCGCAGACCTTAAAGGGGCGCAAAAATCGATACCTCCAATGAACACTACACCAACTAAAATTTGAGTCAATTTTGTTTTTATCAAAATCAAGTCATCACTATTAATTATTATGCTCCCTGAATTTTAAGAAAAAAAACTGTTTTTTTTTTTTTAAGTGTTTTGAGATTTGATGATTCGATTTTGATAAAAACAAAATTGACCCAAATTTTATTTGGCGTGCATGGTGTTCATTGGAAGTATTGAAATGATCTAGATATCAAGCGTGCAGTTATAGAAGCTCGCACCGGGCGCATATAAGGCTAGTTACGGCACTGGATCAAAGATTACGTGTCTTCGTTACATCTTAATTTCACATTTATATCTAGTCACTAGATAAACCACAGTAGTGTTTGTCCAGATGGTTAAATTTGGATAATTTTCTTTAGATTTTATTATTTTGTACCTGTACCTAGGATGTTTTTTTATGTTTGCTAAATATAGTCATTTAAATTCAGTTTTTGTCAAACTCGTAAAGTTCAATTCTTTTTTGAGAGTATTTATAATTACACCTGTATTTCTACTCTACCGGAAACCACACGGTTGATAAAGTCGATTTAACTATATTCTTGTAATATTTTATAATGTCTAAATTTTAAGTAGAGTATTACACTTGAGTAAATTATTTTTCAGCTTACATTTTAAGTATTAAGTTTCACATTTGATAAGAATGATTGTTCGTTATTTTTCAGCTAAAAGCTGCGTACGTAATTTTTTAATCACTGGCTAATTTAATACGGGTTCCATAATTATACTTACAAATCTTTAAATAAACACTTTTTCTAATAATGACTTTTCTTTATTTTTTTATATGCTAGTAATACCTGCATTACAGATTAAATAAATGTTTTATCTAGGTATGTCATACATCCAAAATATACATTGTCGTCATCGTTACCCTGTGAAAGACCTATTCCGACAGTGGTTACGTAGAACCCACATGAGGTGGGTGGAAAAAGCCTGTCATAAATTATCCAATGTTAGGTCTCTGTCAATTTCATGTAAGTAGCTGGCTTGACCATGTCATTGTAACGGCTCAGGCGTGGCGCTCAGTAGTTCAAGCATACGTCTCATAAGACGTTATTTGGTCGGATCACTTTCCTCTCACAATATAATGTAATTTAGATACTATTACTTCTAAAACTAATTTGTGTTCAAAAAGTAATAAAGTTATATGGGGTCAAAGAGAGGCGCATCAAAGGAGAATGACCAAAATTGTATGGAAGTTTGCCCTTAAACTTTGAACCTTGCGTCTGGATCAAATTGTCGTCAAAATACAGGCAAAATACTAAGGATTATTGTAAAAAGAAAATCGTTAAACTATATAGTGGGAAAATTGAATAATCTTACTTGGAATGAAATCTTCGTTGGCGCACAGTTTTCACAACACCGTGGGTATATGGCCACGATTAACCGTTCCCAATCTTGATGTCATAGTTTGGTGCGACGGTATATTGCGTTCGACACTACATTAGACTCGTTAAAATAGATTTTTTCACCCAAATACATAATGTAAACAAAAGGAGACAAAACAGCTGTTGACACCATATGGGATATGACGTCACAGTAAGAAACCATAGTGCTAATCAATAGTGAGGTTCTACTAAATCGATTTAACCAATTGAATAATCGATATTTCTGTTACGTAACAATATTTTCATAAATATCTTTTAAGAACGTGTGTATTACTTGAAATCAGTTTAAATACCGAGTTTCCAGTCAGTAAATGAAAAACATAATGGATATATTGTGTGAACCAATTAACCACTAGACCTGGATATGTTACCTATATCCCCTTTGCTACGAACCAGTATATTAGTAAATACGCAGTAAAGTGGTGAAAATCTTATGATGGCAAAACGTGCAATGTTTCTTTTCACTTGTAAGCATAATTTCAATACATTTACATAGCTACTTTTAACAATAGTCAAAATTATTGAAAAATATAAACAATGTAATCCGTCTATGTTGATTATCTATACACAGTGTAACCAAAAAGTTACCTACCTTATTCAGCAGGATTATCGGTCATTCATTCATTCGCGACTGTTGACAGATCTGAATATGAATATAGAAGGCGGTGCCGCGTAACCACAGAGTACCATACAGAGTGCAAGCGTTCAAAATTAATACCTACCGGTTGTCACATGAAGATAAAATAAGTACTTGTTTATCTGTTTTTTTTTAAATGTAAGATAAATTACGTTTGTTTTTAATCTAACACTTATTACGACTTTTTCCGGTTTGGAACTCCCGTAATTGGCTTCAAATCCAAAGTGGCATCACACCAATAGACTATTTATGGGATTTCGGTGAAGCAGCTGGGAATCGAGTGCCAGAAAGTCTAATGTATATCCAGAAAGTGCTAGAAGATTCCAAAATGTTCCATCATATCAGCGAATCATCATCATCATATCAACCCTTAGACGTCCACTGCTGGATATAGGCCAATGAACGACACCACAGCCGGTGCTCTGCCTTCTGCAAATGAAAAACGTGATGAGTGGATTATCGCGCAACTATGGTTGACAAATATCGATTATAAATATATATCGATTTTAATTCTGCTTTCACTACTCTAGTTGAAAAGATGCCGATCGGCTGGCGGAAATCAATCAATGTTTTTATTTTATGTTATTTTTAAACTCCCTATTCCATTAGCTTTAAAAAAAATGGAGGGGATTCATAATTCAGACCAATATTTATGGTACATGAATGATAAAGACGCATCTTAGGCCCACTTTTGGTCATTCTCCTTTCACAATATTACGAAATGTGTAACAACAGGTTGCGAAGCATAAATTTTCCTGATGAATTAAGATCGTGTTGTGCAAGTAATATAATCTGTAATGACTTAAATCATAGGCAGGTGTTACGTAATATGTACTTTTAGATAGTTGATGTGCTGCAAAACAGCGCCACTATAACCTATTTGGGGAAAGAGAACAATTCGAAGGGTAGAACCATAACCGGATGGAATAATCATGTTAAGGAGACACATCAACGTGCTAGGGTAAAATTCCAAACATGGTTACTTAGTGGCAGTCCTAGAAGTGGGCAGGTGTACGAGAAAATGTGTAGGAGTCGCAATAGTTTTAAAGCTAAATTAAAATGGATTAAAAAAAAATCAGGAACAAATTAAGATTGACATTATTGCTTCACATAGAACTGAGAAATTTTTTAGTAAATTTTGGAATGCCACAAAAAAGTTATATCTAAATTATGGTATCTCCGCCAGTGTAAATGGTTTAAGTGATTGCACTGAAATTGCTAATCTATTTAAGGAACATTTTAAAGTAGAATCACCCCTAGGTCCCGCAGGCCAGGTGAGCGATGTCGAGCCGGAAGCGGGCAGAGAAATACTTCATTTCTCTCCAAAAGAGGTTAAAAATGTGATTAAGAGTTCCCGCAGACTGCAAACTTTATATCGGCCGATAATTTAGTCGGATTGACCTGCTAGTGCGCACACTGGGCCAACAAATCGTCATAGTGTGCGCACTTGCATACATCTTTATACTATTTAAGAGCCTGACTAAATTATCGGCCGATATAAAGTTTGCAGTCTGAGGGGACTCTAAGAATATGAAGAGAGGTAAGTCTCCTGGACACGACGGCCTCAGCCTCGAGCACTTGCAGGCTTCCGTTTACCACGAGTACTAGCAGTATAAAAGTGCCCATATCTTTTGATAGAGTTAGCCGATTGCGATGAATAAAGATTAAATGTTACTCCGAGTTAAGCCCTATGTTTCTGTGAAAAGTCCATCTAAATCGGTTCAGTAGTTTATACGTAATGCGTGCACAAACTAACAGACTCTATTACTTATCCTTAGACCCCACAATTTTTTTTGCAAATATCTTCTATTTACAGACACGCGAAGTTTCCGCTTATAAGATTTCTCATAAGATTAGATATTCTTTTTCTTTAACTTTTGGGAGTTACGGTAATTACGGTAGGTTGAAATGCTGGAATATAAAGTTCATAAGCTCGGTAGTCAACAGGTAGGACTGTCCAGTACTGGGGCACTCGCTTCTTGCTGTTGTCTATATACTAACATTTTATAGATATTATCCGATATAAATATTTCATCATATCAGTGCCTAGAAGTCCACTGCTGGACACAGGCCTTCCCCAATGAACGCCACCACACCCGGTCCTCTGCCCTCCGCATCCAGCCGCTACCGCGGCCACCTTTTTCAGGTAGCGTCATCCTCGTCAACAAAAATAAATATTTATTTAATTTGATTTATAAACTTTATTTCTATGCTGACTTAAAGCTAGCAATCTCCCACAGCAACGCAGCAGTTGCTACCATAAACCCGCACGCCAGCACGACAAGCGCGGTGGAAAACTCCCGGACGGAGACCGCTACGAGGCTGTTGTCCGGCGTCCGGACGCACGCCGGACGAGTCTCGTCCCATGCGGACTTTATGCGACGCATTAGACCGGATTCAAACATTTTGCGTAACCTGAAAAATTAGTCAAATTCATTTCATAGAGCAAGTTATACAGTGTGTCTCTCGAAGGGGTGAAACAAGACACTATATAATCGACAAAAAAAATCAATTTAGGTATAACTAGCTGTGCCCGCGGCTCCGCTCGCGTGGACTACAGATTCCGCTTCCATTCCCACTTTCGCTCCATATCCCACTTCTACTCAGATTCTCAATCTCACTCTCAATCCCACTCCTGCTCCCACTCCCCTTTTCCCACGCCCACGCCCACTCCCACTCCTATTCCCACTACCAGCTCCAAATGTAGTCCAAACTCATCGTAACCTGAATAATACGGAAATACTATTATCTGCAATATATTGCGTACTAACCTAATACTAATTAATGTATTTGAAAACTAAAAATGTCCATAACTTTTGACTGAGTAAACCGATTGCGATGAAATAAAGACTAAATGTTAAGTTAGGTTAAGCCCTATGTTTCTGTGAAACGTCCATCAAAATCCGTTCAGTAGTTTTTAAGTGATGCGTGCACAAACTCACAGACAAACAGACAAAAATGATTGAAATGTGTTCTGTTGCTTATCCTTAGACGCCCAAATTTTTTTCTCTTCTTCAATGTACTGACACGCGAAGTTTACCATTTTATTTATTAGATTTGTTTTACGTTATTAATTATTTGGCTTATTATAACTACGTGTAGTAGGCCCTATAGAAAAAATAAACTTATCTTTTGAAATAGGTACCATCTGTATTTTGTTGAAATAAAAACGTAAGTCTGTAAAGTCCTACGCCGCTCCACAATCAGGGTGGAGGACCGGGTGTGGTGGCGTTCATTGGGGAAGGCCTATGTCCAACAGTGGACGTCCAAGGGCTGATATGATAATGATAATCAATTTTTAGGTACGTTTTTGAGAAACTGAACAAGTTTTATTAGGGACGGCGCCTATACTTTTTTGTATTCTATTTCCAACATAATATTGGGCCTGGGCCCAGCAGTGGAAACTAGAACTACCCACCCGTAAGCAAAATGCTCTCTGTAAGGCGACCCTTTCTTCACAACCGCGACCATGTTCTGAGGCGGATACAGAGCCACCTCATGGGCGTCACATAGCTCCTTTTCATTGAAGGTATCCTTCATGATGCCGTAAGCGATGGAGCTGTCCACAAGGAACGCGAAACCCCCCCTTTTGACCAGGTCCATTCCGTATTCCAGGGAGTAGAATTTCTGCTCGGTAGCGGTAGCAATCTTCTTGCTGTACATTTCTAGGGCTATTGGGTCTGTTGTGTGCTGTGGGTCGGTAGAAAGATAACTTTAGAAATTTACTAAAAAATTAAACAATCGAAGCCGTGATCAACGATATCTATGTACTACTAGATGGAGCGTTCCAAACAATCGCTCTGTTCCACGCAACTGCGGGTCCGGGGGCCGCAACTTCTTCACATTCACTTTCACACAAGCTTCATTGTGAATGTAACCGAGTTGCGGCTCCCGGAGCCGCAGTTGCGTGGAACAGAGCGATTGTTTGGAATGCTCCACCTAGTAGTACATACTTTGAAGAAATCCTTGTTATACAGCACGTCATGAACACCAGCTTTAAGACTACTCCGCAATAAATCTCTGGGTGTCTTGATATTCTTAGGAGGTTCTCTCAGTAGTGTAGACACCACAGTCGCATTATAGTACTGGTAGATGGTCAACGTGAAAAGGAAGGTTACGAATATTACCAGTTTTATGGACGTCGAGTCTCTCGCTATAGCCGTACCTGGAAAAATATGTGTTTATAACATTATAAATTTTGCGAGACAGGCATGCAGCCGCCAGGATTGCATTTTATACACAATATACTTGTCTAATCCTAAACTAGAATTCGCTCTACTATGAGAATTAAACAAATGCAATTAACGAATGGAACCGACCAGGACCAACTTGTACAAAGTAATATGCCCCTCGTGGGAATCGACCCACGCTCTGGCGCTCGACCCCAAAGCCCTTAGTAAACCTAGAGATCTGCAGTAAACATACGATGTGTGAGGAATTAAGATGCAATTATAGGGAAGTCGCAGGAAGCTAGAGCGAGACATAGTATACTAATGCAATGTACGTCTCGCAGACTGCAGCGGAATACTTTAACATTTAGAAGGCGTCGCACGCTCGGCAGTGGTGGTCTACAGACTGATAGCAATGAGCTCACCTTTAGTACAGTTAAGACACTGTTTTAGCGTTTAGCGGGGAAACGTTGGGTCAAGGCTCTGGCAGAATGACCAGCGTCGCTGCCACATGCTAGCGGCGACACATGCTGAGTGAGGGCCTGTCCACTAGCACCACACACGGGCACACACACGCCTCCAGGCTGCGCTCTCGCGGGCTCCCAACGTAGACGTGTAAACAGTAGTTCTATTGTGTCTCGTTGGGTGCCCGCGAAGTGATATGTCATGTTTTGTCCACGAAATTTATGTTTTCTACTTGTTTGTGAACTTGTGTGGTATCAGTGAATAAATGTCTATCTATCTAGCATTGCGAGCTCATCTATAAATCTAGTTAATTATAGAACATCATTGAACCAAGGAACCAAGTCTTAAAAATCATGTCTGAAATACAGAGTTTTACAAATAACTCTGGTTTTCAGACATGATTTTTAAGACTGGGTTCCTTTTATGGTATTACCTACCTTGCTGACAAATAGCACTCCAAATCGTTAGCAAAACGAGACTGACTGAGGAATCCAAGTCGTCTCCATCGTGTTTCAGCAGCCTTAGTTTGCACATCACGCAGAGGATGGCGGCAGATGTGATGAGTAGAGCCAGTATGCAGTACCACACCTTGGCGGTCAGGGGGCGGGTGAATATGGTGTAGTAGCCGCTCAGGTGTTTCGGATGCCGAAGTATGAATACTGGCCTGGGAATGGTTTTAAATCTCAGCTATATCACTAAAAGCCTTTTTAAAGCATAATACTCCGCCAGGCAACGAAATGGGTATACGGGGACGGACGGTCGAGAATTTGGAATATACCTAAAACAGTGTGAAATCAGTCTAAAACTTTATGGAACACAGCTTAGTGTCAAATACATTCTAAACTATCCAACATTTGGGTCATGTAGTCATGCTTATTATAGACTAGCTGTGCCCGCGGCTCCGCTCGCGTGAACTACAGAATCCGCTCCCATCCCATTCCCGCTCCCATACCCACTCCCCTTTTTCCACGCCCACGCCGGCGCCCGCGCCCACTCCCGCTCCAGCTCCCGCTCCCGCTCCCGCTCCCGCTCCCGCTCCCGCTCCCGCTCCCGCTCCCGCTCCCGCTTCCGCTCCCTCTTCCGCCTCCCGCTTCCTCTTCCGCTCCCGCAGCCGCTCCCTCTCCCGCTCCCGCAGCCGATCCCGCTCCCGCTCCCAATCCCACTCCCACTACCAGCTCCAAATGTAGTCCAAACTCATCGCAATCTAAATAGTACGGAAAACTACTATATGCAATATATTGCATACTAACCTTACCTACAATGTATTTGGAAACTAAATGTGTCCATAACTTTTGATTGAGTTGAACCGATTGCGATGAAATAAAGACTAAATATTAAGTTAAGTTAAGCCCCATGTTCCTGTGAAAAGTGCATCAAAATTCGTTCAGTAGTTTTTAAGTGATGCGTGCACAAACTCACAGACAAACAGACAAAAATTCCAAAAATGATTGAAATGTGTCCTATTACTTATCCTTAGACCCCTCAATTTTTTTTGCAAATTTATTCAATGTACAGACACGCGATGTTTACGATTTTATTTATTAGACTAGCTGTTGCCCGCGACTTCGTCCGCGTGGACAACTTAACATTACAAATTCTTATGTATTACGTGTTACTAAATCCTAAAAGAAATCTATTAATCTGGTTATGCATTAAAAATATTAATATACATAAAAAAACATACTATCCAATTGAGAACCTCCTTTTTTGAAGTCGGGTAAAAATTAGCGTTCCGGCGGCGGTTTCGCCCGTTGTACCACAGTTTTTTAGGTTTCCGTAGCCAAATGGCAAAAAACGGAACCCTTATGGATTCGTCATGTCTGTCTGTCCGTCCGTATGTCACAGCCACTTTATTCCGAAACTATAAGAACTTACTATTGAAACTTAGTAAGTGGATGTATTCTGTGAACCGCATTAAGATTTTCACACAAAAATAGAAAAAAAAAACATTAAACTTTGGGGGTTCCCAATACTTAGAACTGACACAAAAAAAATTTTTTTTCATCATACCCATACGTGTGGATAGGTCTTCAAAAGTGATATTGGGGTTTCTAATATCATTTTTTTCTAAACTGAATAGTTTGCGCGATAGACACTTCCAAAGTGGTAAAATGTGTGCCCCCCCTGTAAGAGAATGATAGAACTAAAAAAAAATATATGATGTACATTGCCATGCAAACTTCCACCGAAAATTGGTTTGAAAGAGATCTAGTAAGTAGTTTTTTTTAATACGTCATAAATCGTAAACCACAATACTATTATTAAAACATCGATCAAAGTTACAACGAACTACAATAACTTTTATATTATGTTACTTGCTGCTACGGAACCCTTCATGGGCGAGTCCGACTCGCACTTGGCCGCTTTTTTTAAATAAAGTTGACATTTACATTTATCATGAATTAAAAGATGATCATATAAGCAATAATTTTTTTATATTTTAATATTGTGCAAATTAGGTGATATTTCCTTCCCCCCCTCCCCCCCCTCCAATTTGTCCTTTCCATACCCTTTCTTTCTTTCCTTCTCCATCCCCTTCCCACAACGTTGAGTTTCCCCCACCCCTTCGCTCTCCCTACTCCTACCTCTCCCCCTTCCCTTAACCCACCCCTTCCTACACCCTTTATTTACCACTGCCCCCTCATCTTTCCTCTCCTACTCTAATCCCTCTATTCTTTTCCATCCGACTTCCTTCCCCTCCTATTCCCTTCCTATGTTGCATATCCAATTAACTGTACAACAAAATGTCTGTCAAACTGCTGGACATGCCTTCCCCAATGAATGCCACAACGCCCTACAGATCCAGCTTCCGGCCACCATCTTCAGGTCGTCCATACACCTGGCGGCAGGGCGTCCCACCCTGCGCGTGGGACGTCGCGTCCCACTCTAGAACCCGTCTGCCCCAACGGCCTTTCGGTACTACGACAGATGTGACCTGCCATTTCAGCTTACTAATTCTTTCGGCTGACATAGCCGAAAGAATTAGTAAGCTGAAATGGCAGGTCACCTTCGTTATTCATAGGATCTCCTCATTACGAATCATATCCCTCATAGAGACCCCGAGCATTGCCCTCTCTATATCTCGCAGAGCCACTTGAATCTTGTGGACCAGGCCCACCATCAGTGTCCACGTCTCCGCGCTGTAATCATGACAGGCAGGACGCACTGATTAAAGATTTTTGTCTTTAAACATTGTGGAATAGGTGACGTAAAGACTTGACGCAGTTTTCCGAATACTGCCCACCCTTACTGGATTCTTCTGTCAGCTTTTGAAATTGATCCTACCCAACTGTATTGTCTGTCCTAGGCAGACGTACTCCTGAATAGCTTCGATATTGACATTGTCGACAATCACCGGTCTAATACAGGGCCACTAATTATGGAATAGCGAACTTTTTGTATCCAGACTTGTGGAAATACCTGAAATACATCAGCTAAAATAAATCTATAAATGAGCTTTAAAACATCTCTGTCACTTTCTGTCAAGTTCTTGCATGGACCAGTAATGTTGAACTAAACTTTCATACAAATGATATGAAATGAGAGGTCAACTTGTATATCAGCATCCTGACATTTTATTGAGATATGACTTATACCAGTATGAGGCCCGAACTCAAAGCTATTAAACAGTGAAAACGCCGTCAAATTCTGTTCAGCAGTTTCCAAGATTAGCCCGTACATACATACATACATACAGACAGATAAGAATTTTTTTAATTATATTTTTGGACTCTACTGGTCTTCAGTAACGTCCGGGCCGTGAAATTTTTTTTTTAACTTTAATGTACAGATTCGCTTTTCTTTTGTTTTTTCTACTCTTTTATTATATGTATAGATTAAGAGCGAGATTGACAGAACTTGAAACTGCGACTACTATTTAAATTTATCATTCAACTACTATTTAAACTAGACAATGAATTCTGAAAACAATCTTCCTTAAGAAATGTCCAAAGTTTAAAAGTAAACATATTCACGCACATTAGTAATCTTGTCTGTTTAGTTTCTAATTTCATAGGTCATGTGGAAGAATACTTGGGCATTTTGCAGGCGATGCATCGTACGGCCGGCGCAGTTGGACATCCCAACTGATTGCAAATCACCTCTAGAATTGTGAACTCATTAGCGTTGCCGTTTTTTAACTGCAGATTAGAAATTTATCTAGTTACTTATAGAATATGATTGTTGTCAATTCATCATTTTCCATTTTGGCTGAGCATGTGGTTCACTTATTGTTAACGTTCATACACGCGCAAAGGCAGCGTGGGCCTGATAGACCATCGAACAGAAAAAGGTAGCCGGAAGCAGTCAGGGGCTTGTGTGGTGGAAGATAGCGGGTGAAGGTGACGAAACGTTCACATTATGCTCTTTGTTCTTATACTAACCTGGAAGGCCATACTTCTATAGTGCTGTCGATCACTTTAGCTCTTTCCAACCTGAAGAAACAAGGAGAGCCGCCGATGTCCGCTTCTTGCCTCTGTAGAGTGCCTATCATGCCGTCGAAGCTGCCGTTGCGCTGGTAGCCCCAGGAGTTGGTGCGACGCAGGGCATAGCTGAAGCGGTAATGGACTAGGTATATTTAGATTTTTATATGCGACGAAAAAGAACCGTTCACAGCCTTAATTTCTATTTGCTACCTGCCTTAATTTTTTGTGCAATTTGCCTAGTTCAAACCCAGGCTAGCTTTTCGGACCCATCATACCACTGCCTAAGGTTAAGGAAACTACAGCACTCAATCAAGATGTGATCAGTGAGCCTCGAACGGTGGTGGTGCTGCTTCCCGTCACGAGTCTGCAGCATTTATAGCCTTGCTAATTCGAATGATTTTTTCTTGCTTCCTTTCCTGTTATTTCTAAAGCCCTGTCCGTCGGTATTCACATGCGTGTATCTGTTGCCAGCTGATATTCAGGGTTGCATAGCGGAAAGGATTAGCAAATTGAAGTGGCAGTGGGCGGTCCCCATATGTCGTAGAACCGTCGGCCGTTGGCCCAGCCGAGTTCTGGAGTGGGGACCGCGGATCGGCACACGCAAGGTGGGACGCCCCGCCGCCAGATGGACCAGCGACCTGAAGAAGGTGGCCGGAAGCAACTGGATGCGGAGGACCGGGTATGGTGATGTTCATTGGGGAAGGCCAGCAGTGGACGTCCAAGAGCTGTTATGATGATTCAGGGTGGCAGCCTTTCGTATAAATGGTTATACCTACACAATTCGATTTCCAGGACCTCGACTGTTATTACTATGGTGCAACGAGTTCAGAAGAGGTTTGGAATATTTTATGTTGTTATACACCTTCCTCACATCTTTTCTGCTTACCTAATATTATACAAATCCCTCAAATATTTAAGCAGCGTGAAGTATTTCAGCTTATGCAATGTATCGGACTTGCTTAGTTTGGAGCTTTCTACGTACTCCTCGAATGTTTCGTCCACTACCTTCTGAGTTACCACTACTGTGCATTTCAGTACAACTCCGCTTAGATCCATTCTATTACGTTTCTCGAGATGTAATGTAGAGTTCCAATAACCTATATTATTTAGTTTAAATAATCCTTGAGTATAGACACCAGTATTGTATACTTCATAGAAATTAAACCATTTCTCGCCAGACTTGTGAATCAATAACACGTCAGAATCCAACTCTATTGGCAAGTGAGATAATACTTTTACAGTTGAAGATAGATCTTTAGTAATTATAAACCAAATAAATGGACTTTTGAATAATTCTGCAGATTTTATCCCTTCAAATGCAAGGGTCCAGTCGTCACATGAAGTATTTAGTACTATGCCAAGTCTAGGATAAGAAATGGGTATTTTATACGAAGAATTAAAATCAGATTTTACATTTGTTAACCTTATTTGATTACTAAAAAACAATTTCTGTACAATAATGGCAGTTTCTTTCGTATTACAATCAAATGTAACTGCATTATTAATATTTTTGTATTTAAAAATATCAATAACAGTTAATAATTCTATTGGAATTGAATTTATCAAAAATATGTTGAACACCCAATTCATGTTGACTTCAACTGAATTAAATCCAGCAACCAACTAAACTTAATTCTAGGAAATTATGGTGACACCAAAATTGCAGTTCATTGATTATAACGCCCATTACTGTCACCACATCAGTTTCAATATAAAATGCGAAAATTACATAATGGGATAGGGATATTGATATTCTTTCAAAGGCTGATCTATATTGCTTCAATATAGAGGGTGAATTCAGCTGACAACTCAGTGCAGTGAACAGGACATATTGAACAATTTCACAAACTAAAATTTATAAATAATACAAGAGGTCTCTGTGAATACTCATTTATTGAAATAAATATGTTGAACAATGCATTGGACACAGGTACAGTTTAATCAGACACTACATATATGTGGCAAATACATCCTGGAATGGAAATTCTGCATTGTCAGGCACAAGGAGATCAGCCAAGAAGCATACAGTACCAGCAGTGCCTTCATACAAGCTCTCAGGGTTGTCCGGTAGTCGTGCATCACGCAGAAACTCTTCATGATTCAAAAATTCAGCAAATGCTTTAGCCCTGTACAGATATTTCTCATCGCCACTCAATCTGTACAGAAGCAGGAAGACATAGGCATTGCCGGCTACTCCATGGCATATGCCTGGTCCTTTACGAAGGAGTCCTTTTTGCCACACAACTTCGCCTGCCCTGACACAAGCCTCAAAATACTTACGGTCTTTAAATACAAGATATGCTTTAGCCATCAGGTAAATGGTACCAGGGGCACCGTGACACCAGTGCACTAGTTTATGTTCACTTAAGCCAACCTCTTCCATGCAGCAAGGCCAGTTGCCTTCCTCAGTTTGTAATGTACCAATAAAATCTACAGTGGCTTTTATATCCTGAACTGCAGACTTATTGTGCTCTAAGTATCCTGGGACAGTTAGGAGCATCTGTAAAATAAAGCTAATTCCGTGTGCTGCACCGAGGTACTCAGTATTGTAATAGTGGAACATCAAAGGACATGGGCTCTTGTGAGTTATGGAGTAGTTGCGACCGCTTGCGATAATCACATCACAGATTTTGTAAAGCTCTTCATTGGTGAACACTTGGGTTCCGAGCTCGCGATGCATCCAAAGTGCCCCAGCAAGAAACCCTGCTCTGCCCACAAACAGCTCATCCCCACCGCATTTCAGAAACTTGGGATGTAAATAAGTGTTGTAGAGCGATTTGTAGGTCTTTAGCGCGTCCGCGAAACGCTCCTCCCCGACTTCTTTGTTATAAACTGCGGCTAAGGCAAAGGTTCCCGCATCTCCAAGTAAAAATGAGGTTTTATCCCCAGCAGTCGTTTGTAAAGCGGGTGTGAGATATTCAATACCCTTTTCGATGTACATAGCTCTGTTTTCAGATAACAGAGGGTTCTTAGATAAGTAGTAGAACATGTAAGAAACGCCGGTGATACCTACATACAGCCCGCCATCCACATTTTTACGTATAGGCTTCAAACGTTTAGTGATGATCTGTATATGTTCCGTAATCTGCTGATTAATATCTTCTTTATTAAGCGTTTGCACAGCATCTGGCTTGTAATCATCATATGGATTCTGGAAGTATCTTACCATTGTGTATTCTAAAGATGTTATCCCAGATAGTAATTTGCGTAATATACGAAATTGTAATGAGAAAGCTTTTGTTACAATCTTGATCATCAATAACGTAACTAAAATCACTATATGTATCTCAGGGTAAATACTTTATTAAAATGTCTATTCAACGTTTTTCTAAAAATTGAATATAATTTTAATCATCAATGTCCTTTTGTTTTTCTCAAAGAGGTTTTTTTTTGTTTTGATACCTTGATTTTGACACCTCTGCACGGCTGCCAACATAAGAGATGAGTTAGAATAATTAGGTAGTGAAGCGTTCAAATAATTTTCAGTTTATACAGAAACACAATCAACTACTACTATTCTGTGGCACATAGAATTCATAAATTACACCACGATTTTTATTCAATAATGTTGCTTTCTAATTTTCATGAATTATAAACTTCTTGTCACAAACGTCATTCAGAAGTAAATCATTGATACAGTTACTTAGCAACGGTTTTAACTGATAAAATGGACCAAAACTGCCTTTTGTACGAATTTATATTTATAAAGGTAAAGCTGTTTAAAATGGGGCCAATAGTTTAACAGTTTTTGTACAGTAGTTGTAATACATTTTTAAACTAATGCCTGTCACGTATAACCGTGGAAACGTAAGTAGTCACGTTATTTACCTTCTTTATTAAAGCATAAAATGCAAAGTCATTTTAGTTCGATAAAATGCAAATGCAATTCAATGACGAATACCGGGTGTGTCATTTTGATCACATTCAATATTTTGTTCTTTGGTTCTATTCTATCACAGTCATAGGTCGTACTAATACAGGGTTACAGGAAAAGTCGTGCTAGATCCCTTAAGGGTGTGGAGCACCCATCATTTCTGACTTATTTCACTATGAAACACCCTACCCTAAACTTAACCCTTTTCGAGATATTCGACTTTTAATTTTTTTATTGAAAATTGCTGATTTTTAGGCTACTACATTTATTTTTGTTTATTTTGTGTATCTTATTATTATTATTATTGCATTTTTACATGTGTAGTAAGATGCTTTAGGACGTCAATCATTAAAATAGTGCACAAGTTATTTGAATAGACCGTAGTAGACAAGTGAAAGAAAAGAAATAAAAACTAAAGACTGGCTGGACACAAATTATCCAAACAAATGGATTGGACGAGGTGGGCCATTGCCATGGCCAGCAAGAAGTCCGGACCTAACCCCCATGGATTTTCATGTGTGGGGCTGCATGAAAAGTCTCGTGTACAGCGAGCCGAATCCAGTTTCGTCTGTGGAAGACTTAAGAGAAAGGATTGTGGATGCAGCAAATAAAATGAGGACCACATTGACCACTGGCGTAGTGAAGACCGGTCTCCGTAGAAGGATGCGACAATGTATTAGAAATAGAGGCGGCCATGTTGAACATGAACTGTAGAAAAAGAAAAAGTTGTGAGAAAACCTTTAATAAATGGCATTTCATGCTTACCTATTGTTTTATTTTACTTTTTAGGGCTAAGTATACATTTTCTTCTCCACTGTCGCCTATGAAACTAAATTTTTTTGAATGCATTTGAATAAAACCCTACATTATTATACCTCGTTAGATAGCTGATGAACCGTAGATATTTTAAAAAACATCTGCCGAACAATTACCATAATATTTTTTTTAGATATCCCTTAGAGAAAAATAAACTTTCTAATATGTTTTTTATTTCTTTTCTTTCACTTGTCTACTACGGTCTATTCAAATAACTTGTGCACTATTTTAATGATTGACGTCCTAAAGCATCTTACTACACATGTAAAAATGCAATAATAATAATAATAAGATACACAAAATAAACAAAAATAAATGTAGTAGCCTAAAAATCAGCAATTTTCAATAAAAAAATTAAAAGTCGAATATCTCGAAAAGGGTTAAGTTTAGGGTAGGGTGTTTCATAGTGAAATAAGTCAGAAATGATGGGTGCTCCACACCCTTAAGGGATCTAGCACGACTTTTCCTGTAACCCTGTATATACAACCGAGAGTTGTAGTTCTTTTTTTATGCAAAATAAATAAAAAAAAACAGTTCTAATATTGATAGATATCGTACTTATTCATGTAAATATGATTTAGAAATTACCAAAACTGACTGCATATTAAATAGATGGTCAAGTGCGAGTAGCACTCGCGTCCTGAGGGTTCCCTACTGACCGACCCTTCCGTTGTGTACCATGTATTTAATGAGTTACTTTGTCGGTATGAAAACACACTTTGAAAAGCATTCTCCTTTGATTGCATTTAAACAGAAACTTGAATGTTATGTTAGGACTATGCGGCTGTAGACTTTAATATTAATTTTTTTTATTTAACTTGATACCACAAGGAGTTATTGAGAAAATTGGTATTAACGGACAACAAAGTGATCCAATGGTTCCGGTTTTTTTTAATTTGAGGGGCGGAATCCTAATAATCGTAATTACTTACAAAATAAAAATACCTAATTATACATAATTGACCCATCGATCAAAGAACTTGGTTTTTAGGTACCTATACTATATACATCTTTGTCTTTATTGGGTGCATAGAATTCATAAATTACACCACGATTTTTATTCAATAATGTTGCTTTCTAATTTTCATGAATTATAAACTTCTTGTCACAAACGTCATTCTTTTATAATCCCTTTATAGGTATAGGTAGTAGTAGAAGACACGCTATGGTATATCATCAAATCTAATTAGCAGAATGTAAAATGGACCTTAAGATTCTACATAAGGGTTCGTTTCAATCAGTTCAGGCGACAAATGATAAACCATAGCATATGTGCATAGAGTGTCATGTATTCCACTGTACTTACTTTTTGGCCAAAGGTGAGGAAGATTGCATTTCGTACGAGAGGACGGTCAGCGCAGTCCCTCGATGCGGGTCCGCGAGCAGATCCGGGTGCCGGTGGTGATGGTCGTTTATTTTTACAAATCAGGCCAGCGTTGGCGGACCCGAGAGCGGTGGTCGTCCAACGATCTCATACAATACTTAGGTAACTTTTGTGTATGGCTCATATAACTCGCTAGCTATTGTTCGCGCGATTTCCAACAATTGCTAAATTGCTGAAACCTCTGAATCGTATCTCACTAAAATGTACCGAGAATCCCAAATACAACGTATATTTATTTTCAGTAACGACTACGTTTCAAAGGAAGATGGAAGAGATGAAATAATTAATTTACAAGCTGTGGGCGAAGGAAAAGTCCAGCTTTCCAGAACACCACAGGAAAAAGATCGACTGCCAGACAGAATTACACTTGACAGGTTTCCATTTTACTTTTCGTTTTTTATTTTTAATAACTATTTCTTTTGCATTTTAGATACATCTGTGAATTAAATTTTCAGGAGAGGACTATCATCTATACCTCATATTGTAGGAGAACCAGGCCTGCGACTGTTATCTCTACAACATAATTTAATTAACAGTCTAACAGGGTTATCTCCCCTCGATTTAAGTAAATTGGTTTTCCTCGATGTTTATGATAATCAGATTGATAAAATAACTTCACTGGAAAGACTTTTTAGCTTGAGAGTACTTTTAATGGGGAAAAACAGGTATGTAGAGAAACAGAAGTGTACTTTAGAACTTTGTTCGTTTTGTGCTTAATATTATGTTTGATTTCAGGATCAAAAGGATAGAAGGTTTAGCAAACGTAATAAAATTGGAAGTATTGGACTTGCATGGTAACAGAATCAGCAAAGTCGGTGGTTTATCCAATCTAAATGAGCTAAAAGTGCTCAACTTAGCTGGAAACCAAATAAAGTGTATAGGTCAGAGTGATCTCCAGGGTCTGGTATCCTTAAGAGAGTTAAACCTTAAGCGGAATCGAATGAGAAAGCTGCTTGGGTTCAATAACACACCCAAATTACAGAAACTCTATCTGGGTAACAATGATTTGCAAAGGTAGGTATTTTCACAACAATGATAAGATAATATATTACATACTATGATCACTTATAATTCTTTTAATTTCAATTTGCTAATTTAAGATTTCATATCAAAATGTTTTTTTAGCGTGGAAGATATGTCATCTCTCGCTGAAGCAACATCTTTAATTGATGTTTCATTGGATGGAAACCCTGTGGCATTAGGTGGAGACTGTACACCATTTCTAGTGTCATATCTTCCAAATCTACTAACTTTAACTAACATGAATGTGACTGATCAAGTAAGTTCTAATCAGATAAAGTCATTGATACAAAAAGCAATAGATGAAACTCTGACTTGGCCATGCAGACTGGATGCCTAAAGTCTAACAAATCTCTTCTTTAACAGAGTTTCGATTGCACATAACGTTATTTTTTTCCGTTCATGTAGGTTCGTAGAGCTGCGATGGCTTGGCGAGATAATAAAGAGGCAGCACATGCTGCTTATTGTGCCCTTGGAGGAACAGCTCAGCAATCCGCTCGCCGTGACCAGATTATAAACAATGCTCGCACGAATTGGGAATTATTGAGGTAATATTTTCGAACTATGCATGATTTTAGAAAATGGTCATAGGTAATGTAATGCCAATTGAATTTTAAATTATATTTCCAGGTCAGAAAATAAATGTTTTGCTAATTCAAGTACAAACACTCCAAATAAAAATGCAGAGCCCGAAAAAGAGTTTGTGATAGAAGCAACGGCAGCAATTACTCAAAGTGGAGTCACACAGACCATGGCCATAGCAGTACTGCCTGATGTCGTAGTATCATTGCAGCAAGGCGAGATTGAAGATTTTGACATTAGAAATAATAATAGCGATACGATTACTAAAACACATGTTGATAATGTTCCGAAAAAAGCACACATACAAAAATTGCAAAGAAGTTCAACTGCTCGTAAGCCCAGCGAAAGACGCGTTAATTTTTCGGAAAGAAGCGCCTCGCAAGACACTGATGCCTCTACATCTACTAATAGTGACTTGAGACTTCCACCAATATTGTTGCCAATAATTTCCTCTCTGGAAAATGTAAAGCTCTCGGATGGCACTGAACCAATACTTAAGCGATGGGAAAGTATTTCCAGCGTGGAACCTATTGTAGATTCCTCGTTCAGCTCCTTACCGTCTTCTTCTAGTGATAGTGAAGAAGAAGCGAATAATAAACGACAGTTCCGTCGGGCCCCCACTGCCGTGCGACGGCGAGAACACTTCAGCACAATGCGATCAAAATCAGTTTGCGATCCAGAAAGTCGCAGAGCGAAAGCAACAGCTAAAAATTCAGATAATAGCGAAAATGCAAGCAACATATCGAGCAGCACTAACGTCGGATCTGTCGCCACATCTTCGACATCAGGCAGCGATCAAAATAATAAAATCTTGAGGAGAGAAGGTTCTATCAATAGTAGACTGAGCAATAGAACTATTAGAAGCGCAACTATAGCTCGTAGGAATGAAAGAGCTTCCTCTGCGAATAGAGCATCAACTGCTCGAGTAAAATCTGGGAAGAGTTTAGCAAGTTTGAAGTCTTCAGAGCCCGTACCGAAACCCATGCCTGTTTCTAAAGATAGAGAGCAAGGTTAGTCGTATCTAAATAAATCTAAATGAATGATTGTAAAACGTATTGCATATTACTTACAATAACTTTAACTCAAATTACAGGTGTTGACTATTTAGTAGAAGTGTGTGATGGTGTTGTAAGTGCGTGGGGGGCAGGGGCAGTACGGCGTCTTGCACGTGAATGGGAGTGGGAACGAGCACGAACAGTTACTCGGGCTGCCTTCCACTACGTGCATTTTAACGCAGTTGCACAATCTCTACCAGAACTGAAGACCAAGTAAGTATAAAAGACATTTATAATGAATATCATTTTCCTTCAAACAATCCTACAACCCTGCATATGAATGTTGATTTTGTTTCAGATTTCCGAATGTCAGTTGTATATCTTTTCGCGCTACTGGTCTACAATGGCTTGGTCAACTGCATTCTTTAGCAGAACTGCGAGGAATCACAGGACTGACTATTTTACCTGAGGGTAATCCGATATACAACAAAATCTGGCGAGAATATGCCGTCTACAGGCTCGCCCACTGGGGACTAAAGGAAATTAACGGCGAACAGGTATTGCATAAAATATGTTAAGCTTTGTAAGCTCGATAGTCGTTAGCAACATAATACTGCTTTGTAGCTATAAAGAAAGTATTCTTTGATCAGGCTTCAAATATAGTACCTACTTACATAATTTGTAGAAAAACAGGACTATTCTATTCTCTTTAACCCAGTCCTCAGGGTTGCATCAAACTTGTTGCCTTTAGGCTGCAGGTTAGTGGGCGACAGTAGCCACTTACCATCAGGTGGACTGTTTGATCAATTGTCATTTCCATCCGTAAAAACATATTAAACAGGTAACAGACGAAGAAATAAAATCAGCGAACCAAACTTATCTCGGCTTGAGTGATATAGTGCTGCGAGCTATCCCTGATGCTCCACTGCAGCCTCTGCTTGCAAGACTAGGCAGAAGTGGAAATAGCTCCGTCAGCGCTAAAGCTTGGCTAAGGGCCGCTGATCCGGCTTTGAGGGACGTAATAGCTAAGGAAGCCTTGCAATATAAGAAAGGACATGTCTCACAGGTATATTATAATTTCAAATTGTATACTGTTTAGATATTTAAGGCATTCTTGTACAGTTTTACTAGTTTCTTTAAAAAAACATATACTTAATTTCATTCGAATAGGTATTTCAATTTCGATATCTTCTTCAATACTCTGTTATAATAAATGTAACTGATTTATAGGAAGATATGAGTTGGCGCGTGCGTGGTAGAGGCCAGCTGTCACACTCTATTGAATTGGCTTGCGGAGCCGCTCAAAGGCTGCGAGCTCTCGAACTTCAATGGCCCTCAATTCTTGTAGAAATGATCGAAGACATATTGCGAGACTTCTCTGATATGGAGTCACATGTGAAAGAACAAATGTGTATGCTTATGAATTCTATATAATGTGAATAAATGCACATAGTTACAGCTAAAAGAGCAGTTATATTTATTTAGCGTTTACAAATAGCAAACACTTAAAAATTCATGTTATAATTATGTTAAAACTTAAATTCACAGATTGTGTTATTTATAAGCATATATGTACAGTAACCATTTAGGTGAAACATACCGTAGATCAAATTTGCACAATCTAATATGGACGTTGATTTAAGTCTATTTTATATACTTACAGTCAAATTTGTGTAATTTTTATTAGGTAATTTATGTATAAAATTACGTAGATAGTGACTGTACTCGTACGGTCAGTGTCAGATTATCGGGAACGAAATAATATTTATTTTTAAGTGTTCTTGATTTATTCTAAAATGCAAAACTTCAATTGTATATTTTTTCTATCACCTCTTTCTCTTAATAAATGATTCATCATCAGGTTATTTTTGTCTCCACTGCAGGAGCACAACCCTCTCTCATCTGCCGGAGACAGTCGGAGGATTATGCAGTTATGATAATATTATAATAAATGATTATGCAGTTTCTTTAAAAAAAACTTCAATTAATGATTATCATGGGTTTATTTCTATCTTTAACATTTGGTTATATTTTTATCCATGGTGCGTTAATAATTTATTTATGTTAGATTAAACTTATAATGAAGTCGGAAAAATATTGTTATATATCTGCCGAATGCTTGTTTTTTAAAGATCTAACTTATTGAGGTGCAGTATATAAGTTATAGGTCAGTAAAATCAAGGACTGAGGAAACGATACTTATCGCAAATTTGCTCAATAGATGTAGGTAGGTATTAAATTATAATAAACTTGTTACCTAAATTGATTATGATTATTATATTATTCAAAAACAGGGTGTTGTAGTAAAATATGTCAGTAAGTAATATGATGACTGATGTTACTTGAAGAAGCCAGGTATCTTTTTTATTACACCCTGTATAAATCACGAATTTATAACTAAAAGTATGATAAAGTAATTGCCTTGTATATATCTATATCGAATCATGTAGAAAGAACGAAATACAATATGCACAACTTATTTCTTTTATTCTTCAATAGACATTATGAAACGAAGTTAAATTCTGAATCAATTTTTTTTTGTAGGTATGCCTTATTTTGGCATGCCACCATCGCGGATTGCAATTCTAAATAGATAGAACAAATATCGTTATTTAGTCGCAAAAAAAAATGATTTCGTCGGTCCGCCGTTTAAGTTATAAGGTGTGTTAGTGGCATGCCAGACTAAGGCTTTATTACGGCATAGCCACCTAATACCTCCGGAACCACAGTACTACACAGCGAGCTACTGATTTAGTTGACTGGTTAGGTGAATTGGCCGAACCTAGTCACAAATAATCGAATATTGTCAGTCCTCCGTATAAAAGTTATCTACTTATGATTTAAAGTTCCCACACAAGACCAAGCCTTATTCTGGCATGCCACCTTGATATATCAGGAACCACATAACAAAGCGAGCTACTGATTTAGTCAATTGTTTACATAAATTAGTGGAATGTATACGCGAAAAATCAGAATTGCCAGAATAAGGCATACAAAATTATGAGGCATTTCTGGAGCTCAAAATAATTCGCTATATAATGATTTTCGTTCATATTATTCCGCCTTTATTTCATGAATTCAGGATGCAGATGCAAAACATGGGAAAATGTGCATTTATGAGTTTTTTGTTCATGACACAACACTCGTAAAAAATGAACTACTAAATATTTAAGTCGAATGCAGTATTTGTGGTATTTTCAAATCCGTGGTATTTTCATTCGCCAAAGTACCAACTTAACAAAACCAACACACTGAGAGAGGCATGTGTGTGTGAGAGAGAGATATAGCTGCGTGTCATGCATGTCATTCACGTCATCGTCATAAAAAAACTACATACAAAAAAAAACAAATAAAATGTAAATATTGAAGATTTTTTGTCGTATTAAATGCATTAATTTCTATTCGAATAAATGCAATGTATTGGCTTTTACATACTTATTAAATAAATGGAACAATATGGATGACACAGAAAGTACAACGTCTGTTGATGAGAACACTGGTAACCTGTGCGACAATCCTACTCGAGACACCCTCGCGGAAGGGCTGCTTGGGCTCCTGAAGCCCACTGTTGATCAACTCGACGATAGAGTAAGGGCTACCAGGTAACTTCCATAATTATATTTATACATTGTTAATAACCTCAAAATTAAAATATGTGTTCTCATTTGGCTTTATTTCTTGCTAAAACTGTTAAGGTCGTCACAGACTTGATTTATAATGTAAAGATGTATATTATAGCAAGACATATTTCAATACATCTTCTCATAAGACCCTTCAGAAGCTCACACACTACAGCAATAATGTATATATATTTTTTTATGCCAAGATGTGTTGCAAATATGGCTTTACATTATAGATAAAGTCTGTGACAGCGTACTAAAGGATACGAAAAGCAGTGTTGAGAAAAGGAAAACATGTATACACTTTCAGAATATCACAGCTGGAACTGAAACAGCAGATCGACTCACTAAACGAAGAGCTGCAAAAGGTTCGAGAGGCTTTAAACAACCACCCAGACTTGGACCCCTATGTGAAGAAACTGATAGCATGCAAGCACAAAGTAACAGTTGTACTCAATGTTTTACAAGCCTCTCAAGTAAGTAGCCATACATAAAATTTTTAAAAAATATGAACAAACTTGAGTTTTGCCAGATTACTAAAAGTGAACAATAATAGTCAACATATTTTTAACTAGTTGTGCCTGCACTCAAGTGGACTGCACAAATATTATTTTATTGTTTTTAAATAAAATTGAAACTTAGTGTTAAGCAATCATTAAATGAAAGATTATAATTTTTTTTATTTTTACTAATTTTTAATGATATCAAAAAAAAGTTTTTTTTTAATTCCAATTTAATAATATTATTTCATATTATATACTTGTCCATTCCCAAATAAGGATTTTCTCCTGTATGGTAGAATTAACAAGGATAGAATAATTCACAAATATAACATCCAGACTGGGACCAACTCTTACAATTGTACAAAGTTGTCTGTCCCTAGTGGGAATCAAACACACCACCACCTTTGGTGTTACAGTCTAACAGATATGTCACTAAGTTAACGAGGTGGACATTTTATCATTTTTTTATACCAATTATCACTTCTTTTTACCCAAACTGCGCAAACATTGGAGGGCAATGGTTATTATTAGAATATTATTAATTCCTTTACAATTTGGCATCCACCTAACCTTAGCATTTACCAAACCTACCACTTTAACTCCTTTCCATTGCCTACCAATTCCTTGCATTTAATTCTTGAACAGCATTTCAATTTATACTGGTGGATTAAGTAATCTGTGCTGGAGGTCATTTTAATAATTATTTTCATTTAAAGTATTTTCGAAAAGATACCTACCTATTTAAAAGTAAATCAGTCTACATTGTAAAACAGAAAGTATTTTTTAAGTGTGATTTTTCTGCTATAGCTATAAACTATATTTTTCAGGACAGACTAAATGAAATAAGACGCATGATCAGCAAAGAGAAGAGCGTCCGACCTGCTGTACTTACCGAACTACCTCAGGAACCTGAACAGGGTACCAGTGGAGTAACAATAGATAGAGCAAGCATCAATTAGCATGGAGACTCCTCATCAGAATCATATAGACAAAGCTGATTTTGACTATGTCTATGAACCAGCAGAAGATAGTTTCCTTCTGATCGATGCTTTAGAAAAGGACCTAGAGTATTTAAAAGCTAAAAACCCCACATTTTGCCTAGAAGTTGGTTCAGGAAGTGGAGTAGTTATAACTGCGTTTGGAATGGCCTTTCCAGAAACGTTTTGTGTGAGCACAGACATTAATTTTAAAGCCTGTGTTATGTCAAAGAGTACTGCTGTACATAACAAAGTCTTATTAGATTCGGTTAATATGGATTTAGTTGAATCATTCCTCGATAATAAGTTTGATGTCATAATCTTCAATCCACCGTATGTAGTCACAGAGACACAAGAATGTGGAACAAGTGATATTGTGGCAAGTTGGGCTGGTGGCATAAAAGGCCGCGAAGTGACAGATAGATTAATTCATATAATACCAAAGAAACTAGCCTTCACTGGCACATTTTATCTCTTACTGATCGAAGAAAACATTCCAATAGAAGTCATAGAAATTATGTCTAAATACGGATTTAAGTCACAAACTGTTGTAAGAAGACATGTCAGGAATGAACAACAACTAGTACTGAAGTTTTATAAATAAACTACTGTTGTAATATTTAACAATTTAACATTTAATATAAGTTTAACTTGAGTATATGAAAATAAAGTTAAGTTATATTTTTAAAGATGGAATATTTCTTGTACATTATTATTAACTCATATTCTTCTTAACTGCATCTCCGTAAGCCTTGGCACCAGCCTGGTTTTCTTCATAACCAGGGAGAATGGCACAGTCCTTGACCCAGCGCTGGATATTGGGGAAGCCAGAGATATCCCAACCAACTGCCTGGAAGTTGTAAAGAAAGAATTATATACTATTGGTCAATGATCTGCAGTGGAATTCATTCTATTTGAAATGGCTTTAAAGAGTCGTTTTTCATTGTATTGTGTTGAAGCTTTGACTTTTATTTGGGACTAACTGTTGCCTGCAACTTCGTTCGGACAACTTATGTATTACTAAATCCTAAAAAGAAATCTATTAAACTGGTTATACATTGAAAAGATTTATACAGAATTATAAAGGCTGTGAACTAAAACATGTTCAAAAAATTTATAATTATTTTTCATCTTATTTTATCTGTTTTATTCCTTTGTTTTATTAGTTTTATCTTAATTTATAATATTTTATCATAAAAACAATAAACTGCAGTTTATGATTAATGATTATCATATAAGTGTTTTATCCCTACTTTTTATTGTTCTCTTAACAATATTCTTTATTTCATAAATTAAAGAAATACTGTTAACATTTTGTAGTTTAAAGTGCACAATTCGGGCAATCTTATCACTTTAATCTTTGTTTTTATTTTATTTGTGATTATCTATAAAATTTTTAGATAATCTATCATCTGATGATATAAAATAAGTGGAGGGCAAACATAAACCAAGTAAATGGAAGAAGCTGGAGGAGGCCTATGTGTCAAATGTATATGATTTTATATATTTTTTGTAATGTGTACCAGAATATAAAAACATTGATATTCAAAACTTCAATATTGTGTACAAATAAATAATAAAATTTCTTACAAGAATACTAGACACCGATGCATAGATTGATGTGTCAGCAATAGTAAAGTTGTCTCCGGCAACCCATTTACTGTTGCTCAAGAACTGTTCAAGGAACCCAAGTGTAGCATTGAGATCTTTCTTCAAAGGTTCTCTTATTTGTGTCTCGCCTTGGAACAGTATTGGGAACTGCAATAAAAAGATAGGTATATTGGTGGTGACACAGTGAAGTCTTTTTTTAGGATTCTGTCAAAATGGATGAGTTCGAACTTTTATATATAAGCATTTTTGCACCCGGATAATTCGAAATCTACTAAGCGGATACAGATAATATCAATATTTTAGCTCAATCCGTTCAGTATATTGAAAATACAAGTCAAATTGACAGCAATAACGAAAATAATAAAAATTGACAAAAAAAACGAGATATTTCTGGAAAACTGCAAAAAAATTGAATCCTCACAATTTGAATGTCGTATATTTGGGAGCGTGTGAAAGGAAGCACTATAAAAAAATACTATTAAAATTAATGAAGCTACAAGGTGTGAGTGAAGCAACGAGCTAGTTTGCTACAGAACACCGCACGAGCCGAGAGAGCGTGCCGCGGCAGTCTTATTCTTCCAAATCTTGATTTATAGTGCTCCATTTCGTACTCTAATCTTGACTTTCTCTGTTACGGTACTTACACCAATCGCCCTGATTCTCACATACAAAAACGAGGCGTCAAAATACAGGCGTTGATTGATAAGAGCTCTTTTCTTTAGATCTTTAGGGTAAAGTTGGTCGTCCTTTCCATACTTATCTACCAAATAACACGCGATGGCACGACTCTCCCATAACACGAAACCATCGTCTACCAGCGTAGGGACACAGTGTTGAGGATTGATCTTCAAGAAACTTTCTTTTAACTGCTCCTTTTTAACCAAATCAACGATTTCGATGTCAATTGGTAGGCCAACTGCTCTGGCAGCGAGGAGAGCGCCACGCGATGGTCCACTGAGCGGGAAATGGTAGAGTTTAGGAGAAGACATACTTCGTCGTTCTCGTTTTGTTCAAACAACCAAAGAGAATAACAACAAAATTATGAATGACAAAAGTGAAGAAATAAGTTGTTGACCTTTGGTCAAGGCCGTCAACGACTATTATTTAGTTTTTGTTATGGCGGCCCTGTCCAGTGTTGCCTTTTTTAATAATAAAAACCACACCGATTGGGATTTCCAAGAACTCTGTAGACTTTGTTGATACTTAAACGGGACAAGCATTTGGTCAATCGGACCTAATTCTAAACTCGGACCGCTTTTAGCAGCGCGTAGCGCACTACTTAAGGTTTGGCGTAAGTAATACAAATCAATAAAAACCGTTATTTTCCGGTTAGTCCCCTATTTTCAGAACGAATCTAAAACTGTCACTCTCACTAATTGAGTAAATTCAAGTGGACAAGTTGATTTGTTTTGATTTCCGATGAGTCTTTTATTAAAATTACTCGGAAAATAATGTCATATTGAAAATGAATGAAGATAAATGTAGAGTGTGCTTAGAGGAAGGACTAATGATAAACATTTTTCATGAGCAGGATTCTTTGGACATATCTATAAAAATAATGTCTTTAGCTAAAATTCAAGTAAGTAAAATAATAAAAAAAAAATATTAGGTATAATTCAACATAATACAATCAATAATAGATACATAGTATGAATACACAGTTTATAAACTAAAAAAATATTAAATCCTAAAAGCACTTAAAAAAACTATGCTTAAAGCTCCAAAAATTTCATTGCCTTATCTCCTAAATTACTCAAATTACAAATACGTCATTGGGAAGATAGGTAAAGGACCGGCTATCTTTTTATAAACCAGTCAGACTGGTTAACTTAGATGAACCAAAATGCGGGAGATATAGAGGAGACTTACATTGCTTAAACAAAAACCAAGTTCTGTGCACAACTACATGCATACAGACTCCCACAAGCTGAAATCAAAGCTATGTCTACACAAACACCATTATACATATAGTATTTTCCAATAAAAACAGTAATAAATTCACTACACACACTTGCATATTACCCTGCAGAACTGAGCAAACAAGGTCCAATTTGACTTTGTAGGGCCATTCTTAGTAAGTCAGTAACATATGTTCCTCTTTTTAGTTTCATCTAAGCTGCACATTTTATTTACAGATTTATCCCGGAGATGGTTTGTATAACACAATATGCCGCAAATGCCTTAGAAAATTAGACCACTGTATGGAATTCATTCAACTTTGTCAAGATTCTGATCTGAAACTCAGGACATTACTAAATGAGACTAAAATTAAAAATCCTGTGAACTCATATATAGATATTGAATTACATAATGATAGTTCCAATGATGAAATGTGTAAATATACTACTACAAAGATAGATTCTTCAACTGATGAATCAATTAAAAATAAAACACTAAATGAAGCACATGTAAAGAGAGAAACAGATAAATCTTTAACAAAAGATACCTTTTATGGTGTAAAAACTAATTACGGGAAGAAAATAGAGAAGCAACAATGCTTTACGTGTGGGAAAGTCATGTCATCTAGGTACGTAAATATACACAATGTTAAGAAAAAATTTATTTTCTGAAGTATTATGAAATATCTGCTAATAAATAAATATATATCACAGAAAACCTTTCTCTGATTTCAGGTTTCGATTGCAAACCCATCTACGAACACATACTGGGGAGCGTCCATATTCGTGTCCGCACTGCAGCAAAAACTTTGCCCTCGCGCAAAGTCTTAAAGTGCATCTCCGAATACACACAGTAATTTTAATTATATTTTCATGCTGAGGATCGTGACCGTAGATAATTTTACTGGTTCTACCTTGCACTATGACAAGTGATACACATATGTACCACTTTATGGAACCTTCCTTTTGCATATTTATTGCTATATATTTTTTTATTTAATCACAGGCACAGCATGGTAAATCAGACAGGAGCACTACAGGTTGTGTTTGATTCCCACTGAGGTCAGACAACTTTGTACAAGTTGGTCCTGGTCTAGATGTTATATTTTTGATTTATTTTATCCTTAATTTCCATAGTACAGGAGAAAAATTCTAGGGATTCATCAGAGCTCAACTTACGTGCAGCCAACTGTTTGTATATACTATAAATTAGTTAAAAGAATTACTTTTATTAAATGCCTGGTTGATAGATCATTCAATTCACGATAGCCTGCCCCGCTACTTTTCACGAAGCGGGACGCGGGGGGTTTAAATCCAAACGTCAGTATCGTAAGTCGTAAGTGTACGTATACATTGATGTGCGTAACGATAGAACTAAGTAACAAAATAATGCATACAATGACATGTGTGAGCGATTTAGAGAAAGACTGGAGAGTGTCGTCGTGTACTGAACGATTTATATTATTTAGGCTAAGAGCAAGTAGCCACTAATAAGCAAATAGATGTTCTTGTTAAAAGTGAATCACAGATTAATTTACAATTATTTACAGGGAGAGAAGCCTTTGTCATGCTTGGACTGCGGTGCCACTTTCGCCCACTCAGCTGGCTTGGCGGCTCACAGACGTAAGCACACCGGACAGACGCCTTACCGATGTGTGCTGTGTCCGCGCAGCTTCCGAACCATTGGGCATCTCCAGTATCACATTAGGTATCAGAAGCAACCTATTAATATGCACAAGCCTACCATACCTCTCAACGAAGGCCTATGGGCTATAGTGCACCATGCTAGCTCAGTGCAATGAACTCCACATACATCTTAGAATTTCTTCTTTGACGTATGTAGGTTTCTTCATTATGTTTTCAGTCTGTTATGATGATAAACCATACTTAGGTTCTGATTTGAGCCCTCAAACTTATTATGAATGTGAGGCGAGCGCACTACTAACTTAAAATACTACGACTTTCATTTTAATTTATGGTTGTTCATTGGTCATTACTCATTAGGTTTGGATAATGACATCTAGCCGGCTATGGAAGAGGACTATGTTCGGAGTTTCTTTAAAGTATATGTTCGCAATGATGAGATTAAAGAACTAAGATCACCGACATAGCTATGATAAGCAAGATGAAGTGACAGTGGGCGGGGGCCACATCTTTCGCAGTACTGACAGCCGTTGGGGCAGAAATCTAGACTGGAGAACTACAATCTAAACATGGCTGAGGGTGACGCAGCTGGAGGAGGCTATGTAGGCTTTCGATGGCCAGATTTCGAGGCCTATGTCCAGCAGTAGATGTCTACAGGCTGGTATGAATGACACCTTGTCAATTCCAATTCGATGTTATTATAATATACATCGCTGATGAGATGATAATAAATTAATAACTACCGCCAGGGTATCTGTGGTATAAAAATATATATTTATTTCGAATTTTCATAACAAGCGTTTTTTGTCCATCTGTTCTTCTGTCTGTCCCTCAAATAATTACCTAACCGATAGTTAAAATTTTGAACATACATGTAGAATTGTCTGGCAATGATGAGAAAATTTGTCTGGAAGAAATCGCTTTTGGCGATAAGACCGCCTAGATGTACATTTGTAAGCTACTTTATTATTGTATCTTTGTTTTTATTATCGTGCAATAAAGTGTAAATTATGAAAACGTCAAAAAACTATTGTTTTCCCAAGATTTTTCAGGAAAATTGCAAAAAATGCTTATGCAGACTTTTTTTGTTATTTTACAGGCGGCACACAGGAGAAAAGAATTTCGAGTGCGACACGTGCAGTCGTGCGTTTATCACCCGCAGCGACCTGAAAAAGCACATCCTAAGCCACACTGGGGAGAAGCCACACGTGTGTTGCATGTGCGGCTTGCGCGTCACCCGCGCATCCCACCTTAAACGACACATACAGTTCATTCACAATGGGGACAAACCGTTCGCCTGCACTCAGTGCCCTTCAAAGTTTTCACAGAAAGCGGGCCTTGAGAAACATAAAATGAAGCATGGAACAGAAGTAGAGAAAACTTAGGTGTCATTTTATAAAATATGCTTCCGTCCTACAATGAATGCTGGTTATAGATTTTTTGTAAGTTTGAAGGCATCAAGGCAAGAATCTATATCAATAAATGTGTTCATATGTTTTCAAACCACATTGAATATTGTCGAATAAAATAATCAATGACAATATTACGATGTTTATTTTTTGACTTAAAATTTCTGACATCAATTTTTCTCTTTTTTAAATATAATCTTTTTTTCACCACGCAGTTCAGTAACATCCTCCTCCTCGTTATTCACGGCGCCTCCTGCACCGGCAGGCGAATAATTTTTGTGGCTGGCCTCTTCAATAATCCCGCAACTGTCCGAACTTCTACAACTCTCACTTTTCCGTCTGGGCCTGGAAATGTTTTCTCTATGATTCCTTTTGGCCAAACATTACGAGGCATATTTGGATCTACGACGATAACCATAGCGCCTTCATGCAAATTTTCGAAGTTACTTGTTGATGAACGAGGTAGAAGTGTCGGCAAATATTCTCTAATCCAACGGTGCCAAAACATATCAGCCAGTCTCTGAGATTTCCTCCAGTACTTCCTTGATACAAGATCAGAATTATTAAAACTTCCTGGCTGTGGTGCGCCAGTCGAGCTTCCCAGTAAAAAATGCATTGGAGTCAATGCTTCTGAATCTTCAGGTGTAATTGACACATACGTTAATGGGCGTGAATTTATTATATGTTCCGCTTCTATTAAAACGGTAAGAAGCACTTCTTCACTGGGGGCCTGCATCTTTAAAGCTACGTTATGAGCTGTCTTGAAAGAACGCACTAGGCGCTCCCAGCATCCTCCCATATGTGGAGCAGCAGGCGGGTTAAAACACCATTCAATTTCCTGGTTTATGAGAAAGTTTTTAAGTTTTTCTCTATCCAGTTCTTGAGCCGCCTTCTTCAATTCTGCATGCGCTCCTCGAAAATTCGTCCCATTATCGGAGTACATAATTTTTGGACAACCTCTCCTAGCAATCATTCTTCTTAGTGCAAGAATTGCAGAGTCGGTTGTAAGATTTCCTGCTATTTCTATATGTACTGCCCTCGTCGTCATACATGTGAATAAAGCTCCGTATCTTTTTTCACGCCTCCTTCCAATTGTAATTAACATCGGACCAAAATAATCCAATCCGCAATGAGTAAAAGGGCGATGATGATGGGCGAGTCGTGCTAGTGGTAAATCTCCAGTTGGAGGTGGCGTAGGGCACGCTTTTCTTACTTGACAAAATTGACAAGTATGTTCAATAGATCTTACAGTAGGCCTAAGATGAATTATCCAATATTTTAGACGCAACTGGTTCACAACTGTTTCAGTATTTCCGTGAAAAGCCTGTTCATGATACCGTTGGGTTAACAGTTTAGTGTATACATGTCTGCCGTCTAATATCATTGGCTCAACTACACTCTTTTCAATTTCCGGTACAGCATCAGCTCTTCCTTTAAGCCGCATCACTCCTTTTGAATCTAAAAAGGGGTTAAGCTTATACAAGCGACTTGATTTTTGCATAGGTATAGGTATCAGACTTTAATCGTGCCATCTCATCAGGAAAGCTTTCTAGCTGACTTTGGATTATCCAAAGTTCTTGTGCACGGTTAAGGTGACGATGTTCTAAATTTGATCGGGTTTTCTGGCGGAGCCGAGGATCACGTATGCTGTAGTACGAATGAGCCTTAACCATTTGGAAAAGCGGTTAATCTGTGGTAAAACGGCGCAATATCCTACTTGCCTATGGGAGCTCGTCACAAGTACAGATTCCGGCTCCTCCTCTGCTAGAGATGGTGTGTCAACTGGCCATTCCGCTTCAGGTAAGCGGAGAAAATCAGGTCCATTAATCCACTTCGATTGGTTGATCTTTAACTGATTACCAGCTCTTGTAGCTTCATCTGCTACGTTCATTTTTCCAGGTATCCATTTCCATTCATGAGGTTTAGATAAATCATTTATTTCCGACAGTCTGTTTGCTACAAAGGATTTATTTCTTCGTGGATTTTTTTGTATCCAGTGCCAAACAGTTTTAGAATCTGTCCAAAAATAACGTCTCGTTACTTTGAGTTCTAATTCCTTCAAAATTGTGTCTCCAAGACGCGTTCCCATCAAAGCAGCTTGAAGTTCTAAGCAAGGTATAGTCGAAATCTTCAGAGGGGCTACTCTGCATTTTGCAGCCACAAATGCAACTTTACCTTCTTGCCATAGATATACTGCTGAAGCGTAAGCTTACTCGGATGCATCTACAAAGACATGTAGTTCAAATTCTTCAAAGGTAGTAAAGCCATAACATCTTAGCACAGAAAAGGCTTGACATTTTTTCAAATCATTCAACCATTGAAACCATTTCATGGCAAATTTGTCTCCCAGCTGCTGATCCCATTGGATACCACTTTTCCAAACTTCTTGTAGTAGTATCTTCCCACGAATCAGAAATGGACAGAGAAAGCCCAAGGGATCAAAAATTGACATGACAACCTTTAAAATCTCGAGTTTCGTAGGCTTTCGCAAACCTTGTGCAATATCCGCGTAAATTTTTCTGAGACAGATCAAAACCTAATGAGTCGCTGCTAGGTCTCCAGTTTATGCCGAGAGTCCTTTCAATCCTTTCTGTCGATTGCAGCAATGTCACAGGGTTACCTTCTGACTGTTGAGGTAGAACATTTGGCTTGTTCGAGGCCCATCCTCGTATTTCAAAACCTCCCGCTTGATGTATAGTCTTAACATCTGTTATCAGCTCTCTCATCTCATCTTCCGTGTCCACACTATCCAAATAATCATCTACATAATGCCTTCTATTGATAGCTTGAACGGCGCGAGGATGGTTCATTATAAACTCTTCGGCGTTACGTCTCAAAATAAATGTGGCAGTACAGGGGGATGAGGTTGCACCAAATATCATAGAAGTCATTTTGTAGACAAATGGCGGGCTGTGACGATCCATCCCTCTCCAAAGAAAATATTGCGCTTTCTGGTCTTCTTCAATTATTTTAACTTGTAGAAACATTTCACGAATGTCGCCTGACACAGCCACAGCTCTTTCTCTAAAACGTATAAGGACACCAATCAAAGAGTTTAATAAATCAGGTCCAGATGCTAGTTCAGTGTTTAGAGAAACACCGTTCGTCTCTGCCTTCGCGTCAAATACTAACCGGGTTTTTCCAGGTTTATTCGTTACCGCAAAATGGGGCAAATACCAAATGTTCTTATCATGCTCTACATCTGTCACTTTCTCGGCATAACCTTTTTTTATCATGTTGGTTACTTGTTTTGTGTACTCGTCAGCGAAAGTAATGTCTTTGTCCATCATTCTTTCTATGACTTTCAATCTACACAAAGCATTTCTTTTATTGTCAGGGAATTGTCTTACATCTGATTTCCATAGAAGACCAGTCTCCCATCTCCCGGGAATCCTCTTACTTTTGGTTTCCAGGATCTTCATTGCACGTGATTCTTCAGCAGATTGCCTTACTTCAGTACGTTTGATGCCGATACTCTCCAAACTGAAATAATCTTTAACCAGTCCATGAAGATCTTCATCAGTATCTTCTTGATGAACATGAAACGCAAATTCTGGTACAATCTTAGTTATCGAAGATGTGAACCCATGGAGAACCCATCCAAGTCGTGTGCGAGAAGCAACTGGTTCGTTCTTCTTTCCCTCTCGAATCTCTCGACTTATAATCAAATCCCAGTGATCCTGTCCTATCAGAAGAGTAGGCTGACCTTCAAAGGCTTCTAAACTAATATCTTTTAAATGTGCATATCTATCTAGCTCACATTTAGTCAAGACGTGATTTGGTAGCGTTAAATTGTCGACAGTACGAACTCGATGCAACGGGAAAGAACCTTCTGGAGTATTCACAGTTAGTGTTAGTATCTGGCTGGACATATGTCTTCCTTCTCCTACAGCGCCTTTTATATTTAATTTATCTTCTGGCCCTACAGCACCAACTTGATCAGCTATGTGACGTTCCACAAGTGTAACTGTAGATCCTTCATCTAATAATGCATAGGAACTTACTTTTCCAGCAGGTCCTTGAATCTCAATAGGTAAAACTTTCAAGAAAACTTTCCTATTTTCTTTATCCCATACATTGGCCGTTGTTTCGTTGTTTTCAGTCTTGTCTTCAGCTTCTTTCTTCTCCCAAACGTCCTTGTGCAGCAGGGTGTGATGGCTTGCTTTGCATATGGTGCATGTTCTCCTGGACTTGCACCTGTAGCGCTGATGAGAAGATTTAAGGCATCTGAAACAGAGTCGCTTACTACAGATCCACTCCCATCGTTTGTCAACGTCGTTGGCACGGAAACTAGAGCAATCATCAATGGCATGGTTATCCTTGCTGCAATATATGCACTTTGTTTGAGCAGGAGCTACCTTATTACGTCGCTCCGATATTGCATTCACCGAGGTTTGTGCAGCACTAGCCATAGTGTCAGTACTAGCCACTGAATTGTGGCTATCCTCCTCCACAGTTGTCAAGAAAACTGGACGCTTATTTGCAAATGATGTCTTTAGTGGAAGTTCAACTGCTCCAGCCTTGCAAACACGTTCAGCTTCACACATGAGGTACTTAGCTAGCGCTGGTAATCGCGGTTGATAACCGTCCAAGCTTGAACTGTAGTCCATCCAACGGTAGAAAAGAGATTCTGTCATCTTGTTAATGATCTCGGAGACTAAGTCAGGATTATGCAGATGTCCCACATGTTTTGTAGCTTCTATGGCCGCCACGCAGTTCGACACCTTAGTCGCTAGTGTCACCAATTCCGATCGTGTGCCAGTTAGCTTCGGTACTCTCTTCATCTCTCCTATTACCTTATAAAGAATCAGGTCAGGTCTTCCAAATCTCATTTCCAGTGTCTTCATTATCTGAAGAGCTGAAGTCGCTGTTATGAGTCTAGCAGAAACAGCATCCCAGGCTTCACCACGCAAGCATCGCTGTAGACGTGCCACGTTCTCTCCTTCGGTGTATCGTCCAACCGCTGTCGTAGTTTCGTAAGCATTCTTAAAACGTAACCAGTCTAACGGGTCACCAGAAAATGTAGGCAAATCTTTTGCTGTCAGGCGTCCCAGTAACTTGTCTCCTACCGGGGTAGAACCAGAGCCTGATGAACTCTTAATAGCGTCTGTAATAGCCCTGGTCAGTGCGGCGAAGTCATCTCGTCGTATATATGGGGAATCGTCACTCGTCAGTTTCGCTAGATCATTATTTTCACGACCTCTTTCGTGCTTAGAAACTGTTTTGTGAATCCAAGTACGTACGTCTTCATCGCCAGCTTGAGATTGTGTATGTCGTTCATCATTGTCGTAAATGTCTTCATTGCCAGCTTGAAATTGCGTCTGTCGTTCATCATTGTCGTAATTCTGTGATGAGCGGTCATCAATGAATGCTATCTCTTCCTCCAGTCTGGCGTCGATGAGTATTGTCTCGACTTCGATCAGCGCCTGTTCATTCTCTATCCGCGCAGCTTCTATCACAACTTTTCGCTTTCCCAACTCGGCTTTCTCCCTCGCCGCTCGCGCTTCCAATAGTCGTCGGGAAGCGGAGCTCATCTTCGAAGTCGAACTACAGCTACGAGCTGATTTCAACGATGGTTCATGCTCACAATGTTCTTTTGTCACATTGTACGTAGTTGTATCCGCGGTTGTCATTTTGGTGTTCGAGGGTTTTATATCATCAATTTTCTTCGCTAACCTCTCGCTTCAGCGCTGCTGCTCCATTCCGTTGCTCGTAAAGGACCACGATATTGTCGAATAAAATAATCAATGACAATATTACGATGTTTATTTTTTGACTTAAAATTTCTGACATCAATTTTTCTCTTTTTTAAATATAATCTTTTTTTCACCACGCAGTTCAGTAACAATGCTGTTGAACTCAATGTAGGAGCATCATTTTGAACATTTAATGTCCTGTGAGCGGAAGCTCATGGCAAACAATAGACAATTTCAAAAGGATGAGATATTATGTTTTTTTAATTAAATAAAAGGATCATTCAGTCTTTATATGGATACGACCCTCGTAAAAAATTCTAACCTCACCATATGGTGAGGTTAGAATTTTTTTTCTATATAGAAAACCACTCATTTTGTCCTATGATCAGATGATCACACCTCACTTGGGAGTTACCTTTGAAACTTCTGACAGCTTAAACACTTCATTTACAACTGAAAAATATCAATTTTGACCAAAAAAGACTACTTTCTATGTTAGGCCAGGAACATTTCAGATGACTCTTGTATAACAGTATCAAAATCTATGTTAGCACAAACTGCATTTTCCTCATCCTCTCTGTAATAATAAATAATACACAATAATTTCTCTAGGTTTTCTGAAAGCATATTAGTCCTCTTTTCTTCATAAATCTATTTGTATAACGAAAATGAGTGTAGTTCTTCAGATGTAGTGAGAGGTGCAAATTTGTAGTACTCAATAATGCCACCATCACATTTATTTCTTTCTATATCTTCAGCGTAGTTATCAATAGTGTCATAGTCTGGTTTTCTGTCTAGTACTTCAATTTTTAGTTTAACTTTGTTTGATCCACTCCAATCTACAACTGTCTGCACATAGTCTAGAATTTCAAAAGATTCCATTAATGATAAATTGAGTTTTTGTAGTTTTGTAATTGCCTTTATATCTACATAATTTTCTTTAATAAACATTAAATCATTTTTTATTTTTTTGTCTGCAAACATTTTTTTTGCTTCTCTAATTACTGCATATTCCCTTGAGTGTATTTGAGCCATCACTTGAACAATGTCTTCAAAATGCTTTGCATAATATAGAGCTGCATCCAACCCTGTACCCCAACTCGTCAAAATAGGTTTAGGAGGCAGTGGTATTAATGGACATTTTTCTTTGAACATCCTAACATTATGTGGAGATTTCAAAAATATTTTCTCTACATGTGATATTAACATATCGACATTTGTATATTCTGCTCGTATCTGCTCTGTGACTCGATGAAGACCTTGAGTCAAGCACGTAAAGTGACGCAAATTAGGAAATATGCCTTTTAATATAATACTAGCCTTCAACATGTATGGGACACTATTGGTACATAGTAAAAGGACATTTTTGACATTCTCACTATATGCTTTTTGCCATAAAAATCGCAACTGACTTTGAGTCAATTCAGCTATAGAATCACCATCTACTTTATCAAGAATTTTACTACCAATTAAGTAAAATTTACTACAGGTATTTTTTACCAATTCGCGAAAAATGACGTTCGCAACACATTTGTTACCAATATTGACAGTTTCAACAGTTATCCATATATATTTGCCTGTGACTTTGTGTCGTATTTTTTCAATTGTTTGCTTGTATAAAGTATCCAAATAAACTTTTCTTAGTAAAGACTCGTCTGGAAGCTTTTTTGACGACGAACAAGAACAACATACTTATTTCTCGAAAAAACTACGAAAATGTGGGTTATTTAATCTCTTCCATGGAATGTTGCATGAAACTAGAAATATAATTAAGTCTAGATAAAAGTTTTCATTATTCTTCGCCGAATTACTCCCTGCTGCCAATCGATGTGAATCACTTAATAAGTGAGTTTCAATATTTATTTTTTAGTTTCAAATTAATTTCACAAGCAGAGCAGTATATTGTTGAAGTATCTTCTTTGTAAACGAGCGAAGTATTCGCCCCGCTATCCATTTATCAATGGTTTTTCGTTGTGGTTTAGTCATTTTTTGAGAAATAGGAAACTAGAGCAACAACTTCTAACTTTTTCGTAAATTATTATTTTGAATAATTACAAAAAATGTCAGTGTCACTCACTTTTTTTGTAGATTCCGGCCTTTGGAACGAGCAATTTGTAGCCTGTCTATAACTTCCACTGTAGGTAGTCCACGCAAGCGGTGCCGCGGGCACAGCTATCATTAATTTAATTAACATTTCATTTATTGAATTTCGGATAACACTGCGGGATTGTAAACTATAAACAAGCGGTAGCAGTATATCTAGTATCATCGTAATAGCAATTGGAAGAAACATTTGATGGTTGAGGAATTATCAAAAGCTGCACGTTCGCTGGCTGGCGATATTTAAAAACTGTTACTTTCGGATGATTACCGGTTTTGGGAAAATATTTTTTGAGCCTGGAAACACTTACGAATTCAATTTTCGAATTTTGAAATCGTTAACGTAACGAATGATTTTTGAAGAAAAGTTCTCTTTGTAGAGTTCTTATTGTGTTTTGTGGTTCTGTTTCTGTGATTTGTGACGAGTGCATATTACTGGAAGTTGATAGGAATTTGCGAAGCAGGATATCTTGATTAAGAGGAACAGGTGTTCTGAAAATATCTGAAAAAAGTTTAGAAGATAGAGTTATTGTCACTATGTCTTCGAGAGATATTTACTATTCTGACAAATATTATGATGAGGAGCACGAATACAGGTACATAATATTGGTATTGAACGTCTCCTAAAATATAATAATATGTAAATAATTCATAAATTTAAATGTTGCATATTTTGTACCATAACCTAAATTGAAATCCAACATATGTTTCATGTGCCCATATTTCCTTTTCAGAGGATTTAGGCGTGTATATGTCTGCTTTAAATTTTGTTATATTTACTTCATTTTGGTCAGAGTGTACAAAAGGAAACTGCCCTGAAAATTGCTCCGGGGCGTTAGGGTGTACAAAAGAGGGCGCTATGGAAAAAAAACTGGCGTGATTTATCCGGGGATTTTTAGCTATATTTATTCTCATTTAATCCTTTGGTTAAATTACCAAACATATTTTCAGAATCAGTAGAAGATTTAAATGAAGATTTGTTTCGTAATAATAAAGATGTTTACATAAACAGCAGGCATAAATAAAGAACCATCTCTGTTTTTAATTGTACATGTTGGCATTATTAACCATTTTTTGTACTAAGTTCCAAAAAAAGAATTCATTGTTTTTTTTCTTTAGGAATACATCAAACGTTTTAGACTACACTTAGACTTTACACATATTACATACCTACATACATAATGCTCACACACGCCTTAGTCCCAGAGGGGTAGGCAGAGACGATGTACACATTTTGTTTCGTATTATGGACTAGCTCTGAAATAAAGTTTTATTTAATTTAATTTTAATGAACAAAGTAGTCTGAAACCAACCTCAAACATTGTCCATAGTAAAAGACAGATTAAAATCATAACCTCCTTTTAAGACATTCTAAGTCAGGTTATAACTTAGTGCCTATGAATTATAAATGTTCAATTCTGAAATAAACACAGTCTATCGAAGCTGTGCAAACATAGGAATCCACTAGCAGCATCTCTGCCCTGAGAGAGTTGACTTCATATGCTCGAAATGACACCATGTCCTTGACTTTGTCAATGGATCTCATTCTAATTTAGGTCATAAATTGGACTGGCTGAATTCCCATACCAAACATAGATAAGTTGCTTATACTACTATAATAATATTAGCCTTTATTTCCGAATTTTTTTACACTTAATACTAAGAATTATTTATATTAGATCTCTTATTTTGGTGTGCCTTCTGGCATTGGCCTCATCCAATTCCTTCCAGTATGTCCTGTTTTGTGCCACTCTTGTTCAGTACAGTCCTAGGGTCTGTTTTACTTCGTCTTTCCATCGTCTTATTTGTCATTCTCTGTTTCTGGTACCATCTCTTGGGTACCAGAGAGTCACCAGCTTGCTCCACTTGTCCAGACTGCAGCGAATCATATGTCCAGTCCACCTCCACTTCCACTACTATACTGAGACTTAATTACATGAGCGCCATTGTACTGACCAAAACCTTTTCCCAAACCTGTGAGTTGAGTAGGTTGTCGAGGTGACCATTTAAAAACAGACTATAAATTAAATGTGACAACAAATTTTGATAAACAATAGTAATAGTGAATAAAAAAAAAATATAGTTAAAGCTGGCATCACTCTACTTCTTTATCAAACTAGAAGATGTTTGAAAACTATTGTATCATTTAATTCAGTCTATGTAGTGTTTTCTTTTGTTGTCCTTTCATTTTCATCATCATCATCACACAGCCCCCAGTCCACTGCTGGACCTGGATGGCAATTTGCACTATAGTTCACATCCTCACTGAATGATAGTAGCTTCACTGAAGATTTGACAATGGATAATTTGGAGCAGAGTAGTAGTTTCATGCTTTTATTTACGGTTCACGCACAATATAAAATTTTATAAGCGCTCATTGCTTAAATACTATTGCAACTATTGGCAACTCAACGATAACCTGAGGATACATTCCTCTAAAAGTATATCTTTACTTATGTTGACTTGACAGGCATGTGGTGCTGCCGAAGGATATGGCAAAAATCGTGCCAAAGAATCACCTGATGACAGAGCAGGAGTGGCGCAGCATCGGAGTGCAGCAGAGTCAAGGATGGGTGCACTATATGATGCATACACCTGGTGCGTATGCCAACTATAACTGAAGAGTTAGAGAGAGAGAACAATGCAGTTTATTTATGTTTAAAGATTTTATGGTTTATCTGTGCAATGGCACGTTTGTGAGCTTTTAAGGTTTCAAAACTGGTGGTAGGAAGATGTCCTGAATTTGAAATTTATTATTTTACTGAAAGTAACCATAAAACAGTATGATATATAATTTTTATTTTTTACCACATTCATTCGGTGAAATTGTTTCCCGCGGGAACAGTTTTTCTCATGTTAAAAGTTACTATGTTCATCTATAGGACATTTTATTTTTGAATTCCACCATTTTCAGTGATACTTTATCAATAATTTCTGATTTTTTCAGAGCCTCACATACTGCTGTTCAAAAGAAAGAAGACCTCGCCACCCGAGAGGAAGTAAACTCCTGCTCTTGCATGCAAAAATTGTGAAAGTGGTGAAAATGTACATTGAATTTAGTTTTAAGTGAAGCCCACAACAATCTGCCTAATCCATGATTGTAATTAGTAATATACTGAGTATTTTCATTACAAAGATATTTAGTATAACAAGTATTTATTTAGTACATTGAATGTAAGTACCTATATTGAATAGTGTGTTCTTCAGTTTATTGATGGCTTTGTCTCATTATACTCATTAATTCTGATCAAAGTATAATCTGTTGAATGAATCCTTAATTCTTGCCACATTAGATCAGCATAAAGTAGAATGTAGATTAATTCTTGCATTAGTTTAAATACATATTCTTTTTAATGAGTAATTTAGCCCCAAAATGCTTAAATTTTATCATATGACGTGAAGGCCTAGGTCAAACCCATGTTATTTCAAAATATACCTATTGTTTAAGCAGAATTGAAGCGAAAAATGAAATGATTAAATTCAATACAAAATATTTGGCAACTAAACTCTGACTTCCTAGGTGTCCAGTTTGTTGTGGGCTGATTAGCCTAAAGATCTTAATTCCATGACGTAAGTTTCCTTATCCACTTAAAATTAGTCATTAAATATAAGTTCTGTGCATGCTTTCTTTAGTAATCGTTTATAGTTTGATTGTTGCTAATAGGAGAGACCTATGTCCAGCAATGGACTTAGCAAGCTGACAATGATAATGACATGAGTAAAAATATAGTTGACAAGTAAACAAGATACTGGGTTACTTCATAGTTGCTCCCAATCTAACGAACATTTCGTTTTGCTATGTGTAAGCTTTAAAATAGTCGTGTCTTGCAAACAGTGTCTTGTTGGTGTCTGTGCAGTATTCATGAGATAAATACTGCTCAATGACTCGTGTCTCATAATGAAACTATAAACATAATATTTTGTCATTATGTTTCATCATTTAGTTAGTGTATACTTTACTATTACAATATTGTGCTATACTTACTCTTCGGCATCAATAATTTATGGGTTGGGACTGTAAATAATATAAAATTGTACTATAATCAACCTGCAGTACTTATCAATCTGTGTTACTGTATGGAAATCGGATCAGTACAAATAAATTATTTGGTGCTATGTTATGAATTACTTTCATTTGATACATAATAATGCTCACGCCTTGGTCCCAGAGGGGTAAGCAGCGACGATTTATCGCCACTCTGTGCGATCCTGTCAAACGTCGCACAGCGACTTTTGTCTGCCCCCGTTTGATTTTATTTGATAGATTTAAATTATTTATTGAAGAATATGATCCGAAGAACTACATAGCCAAAAGGATTAGCAAGCTTAAATGGCAGTGGATGGATCACATCTGTCGCAGAACTGATGGCAAGTACAAGTTCTGGAGTACAAGCCCTGTTGACAGAATGTCCAACACCCTAAAGGTGTCCGAAAACTGAATGCGGAGGACCGAGTGTGGGGGCGTTCTTTGGGGAATTCTTATGTCTAGCAGAGGACTGATATGATGATACATTTAGAAATAACTATATTTTGTACAACTCACTTGGACTTCCAATGTTACGTCATGAACATTCAAATGGTTAAAAAGATTGTGGAACTAATAGTACGACTAGTTGGACTAACCCGTTTTTAAGCTCGTCTTGAAACTCCTTTCAAAATAATTTTAAGTGGTGCCCATTTAAATAAGTATAGATTTATTCTTTGAACTTCAGACAGATATCTGAGTAATAGCCTTAGGCTATCTAAAGCAGATAAGTAAGGAGAGGACTGGGTGTAGTGGAGCCATAAACATGTATTCATTCATGAGTGGTGCACTTTGGGTGCCTATGTTCAGCAGTGGATTTAAATAAGCCAGTCTGATGAAGTATCTAGCAAGATTTTAATAACATTTTGATACTAAGCATGACTAAGCTTTGAAGAATGAAAAACCGGTAATAAGTATTAAATAAGTAATTACATGACAATGGTGAAATAATAAGGAAATGCACTCTTAATATTACTTTATTTTCTCTTTTTCTTAGCAGTAGGAGATAAAGAAGACAATTTAGTTGTCTCTGGTTGTGAGAACTCCATGGCTTCCACCTTTATATCATCTGTGGTTACAGTATCTAGTAGTTCCAGGCCTAGCTGTTCCTGCTCCAAACTTTGCAGCATTTGAAAACCTGGCTCCAAAGATGGTGTGTAAGCATTTAACGCTGCTGGGAAGTGTAATTCTGGAACTTCCTCAAGTTTTAACTGAGGGGCAATGTCTCCGACAGCTAATGTTTCACACTGGGCTCTTAAATTCTGACATCTTCTCTTTATTCTATCATGGTATCTCACTACACAGTTCTCATAAAACTCATGTAGGTTGCCAACTTGGAGATCAGCAAATACTTTTGATACGGCATCTGGAAAGCCAGATTTTACTCCGCTGGCTTCTCTGTCTACTACCGTTCGCATTAATTTGCACATATTTGTCATGTAATAGTCTAAAGCATCGGCTACTGCAGTTAGTGCTGTAGTAGTGCACATAGATATACCAACATGACCAATGCCTATGGCAGCGCACTGCCGCAACGCTCGTTTGTGGCTTTCTGGGGTAAAAGGCAGTATAACAGGACCTTTGCCTAGAGAGAAATCGCAGTATTGTTTTTGAAGGAAGTTGATTGGTGGCGGTGCTTCATGTTCCAATTTCAAATTTGGTTCTGGAGGCAATGGCGGCAGAGTTACTGTGTTTATATTAGCGCTTTCGAGGATTTTTGATAGTTGTCTGCTGTAGTCATGAAGTTGGATGGTGTGGGTGATCAGATTTGGTGTTGGTAGTTCAATTGGGGAAGATTTCACTGTAATGGGGATCTCTGGGATGTTCTGCATACCCAGTTCAATGATTGGGTTGAAGTTTACGTTCTGTAGTATGGTCTCATCGCCTCCGTCGTCTTCCAATTCGCCCCAAAGCTTCCTGGTGCTCATGTTGATTTATCTGTATCACCTTAACCCTATATCACAAATAGTTAACAACACAAAAACAGCAGTAACACAAAAAAAACTAAAAAACTCGCCCGCTAACCTCATAGACAAACACACGACAAACAACAATACCAAAGCAAGAGCAAGACAACCCGCTCGCAAATGTCAATTGATTGACATTGACAGCACAGCATTGACTTTTTTTTTACATTTCCAGCAAAGATAATCCTTGATTTCCAGCACTAAGTATTCAGTGAGTAATTTGCATTCCACGATGTTATACAGCTGGCAAAAATAAACAGAGATCATCATGGACCCATTTTGGCACAGAAAGTGCTTACTGCTGTCCGCTTTATTTATTTTTTTACAAAATGGCTGCAAGAAGTAAATACCTACTCTTAATTTAGAAAAAAGTACTAGAAATAAGATGGAAAAAAGAATAAAAGCTCACACAAAAAATGTAAACATGTTTTGGAAAGTCGAGACTCGGAATACATTGTTTACATTTTCTGTGTGTAAATTTTTAATGGAATCTCTAATCATTACAATTACGAATTTTTTTCCCCTTAAACGAGGCTTTTGAAACTTCTGTTACTCAGTAATAGAATTTATAACAAATTGATACTAGTATGTTAGAAATATGCATAATTCAGTATCATTTGTATGGTGCTGAGTTCGTTAGTAGGGTATTTCCACGCTTCAGGAAGCTGTCATATAACCCCCCCTCCGTCAATCAAACTATTTCCGCGGGAATTTTAAACGTATTATAATATTGTCGGATGTATCAATTGTAGCTCGGTGAGCTCGATGACAATTAGTGTTCATGATAATTAACAACCGGTCTAGTCGCCTGACTGTAGCCTACAATATTGAATTTAATATTAACGGTTTATCTCAGACTGGAGCGACGCTGGGCATGTGAAGGCCTTAAAACGTCACATGCACCTTTGAATTGAAAGATAGTGAGGAAACCATAAGTCAAAGAAGGAATAGTTCCGAGACACTCTAATAAACGATCCTGATTTGAACCTTAGACCTCATAAACGTGAGGCGAGCATACCATCAACTAGACCACAATACATTTTTATCGTAAAATTGGTACATATTCGAGCGTTTCATTGCGTAACCCTCAAAAGTTGATAAAAAATAATGGGTAAATATTCAAGCGTTTTAACCGCCCCATCATTACCATCAAAAGTTGAAGAGAGATTACCTATTTATCATTCTTGTTCTAGAAAAAGTTTCTTGTGGTAGCATAGATTGTACATTGTTGAAATATATTCACTGGCAACTGTCAAGCGTAGTGTGGGACGCGCCCTTGCTAAATGGAGCAGGGTGAATATACGAGAGTTTCAACCGCCGTCATTATTCTCACCACCAAAAGTTGATGAAAAAGAATAATTTAATTAAATATTTTACCTGTGCAGCATCTGTGTACGGACCAGATACCTATTTTATAATAAAAACGATGAAATTGGTGTTGTCTCTTCTACTTTTGAAGGGAAGGATAATGACGGCGGTTGAAACGCTCGAATATTCACTCAGCAACGATCTGCGTAAGCCCTTTTGCACATTATAAGAAAATTTATTGTGTCTTATGAGAAATGTCTTATAAGAAATCCAGTCGCATTGGTTGTTATATGAGACCATACATTTTACACGACATTTTTTCTTATGTCGGATCAGATACGCGCATAGATGTTTTTCTTGTCTAGTGCCTTGTGTCTTATAATGTGCAAAAGGCTTAAGGCGACTGGCAGTGACTGTATGAGAAAAACCAAGGACCGGGTTCAATGCCTTGGGAGAGGCCTATGTCCAACAGTGGACTCTTTCAGGATGATGATGAAATATATTATTTTTTATCAACTTTTGGTGATTACGATGCTCGAATATTTACCAAAATATCACTACTGATATCTAGCACTCGCAGTGTCGCTCCAATAGATGAATAGCTTAATTCATTTGAAACGAGGTTGTTATACAATACCTGTTTAATTGAATGTGGGAAACAGTTAATGGTTACGGATGCATTGCGATGATCTAGGCTAGGGACTTTGTACTAGTTAGGCCTGGTGGAATATTTGTTTAAAACCTTGCCTATGACCAACGATCTCTATGTACTACTAGATGGAGCGTTCCAAACAATCGCTCTGTTCCACGCAACTGCGGCTCCGGGAGCCCAACTCGTTCACATCCACTGTGAAACTTCTGCAGTTACTACGCAGAATATTGATTTATTTACTAAATATTGACGCTATTTACCCGTAGTGTTAATATTTAGTGATAATTAAATGTTCTGCGTGGTAACTGCGCAAGTTTCATTGTGAATGTAACTGAGTTGCGACTCCCGGAGCCACAGTTGCGTGGAACTGAGCGATTGTTTGGAAAACTCCATCTAGTAGTACATAGAGATCGTTGCCTATGCCCAAGGTATTTAAGTTTGTAGTAGTAGTTTGTACTGCGTATGTAGATTTCCTCAAGGGAAACTTGACCAAAAATCATGTATGATAATAAACCATACTCAAGGCTAAAAAACTTACTTATACTGGTTTTAAACCCTCGATGGTCCAGATTATACGAATAAAATTATGCTTTATTCGTTTAGCCTTTTCACGTGAATAAATGTCGATGTCCGCTTTTATTTTCCAGTTCCACAACATTCGATCAAGTTTTCACGCACAAAATAGTAACTTTTTGCGAGTCGAATACAAGTACGAGTCGTGGATAGAAATGGCGTTCGTAATGTTGCTATAAAATACCATTCTAAACTTAGACCGTAAACTTTACGGAATACCAATTTGAAATCTTACGCAATTTCGAAGTCGAGTTGCAAAGTAACTTTTTACAGAATCGCACTACTGGTAACAAATATTAGGCATTATTTTTTAAACATTCGATTCAATTGACTTACACTTTAATTAATGCACAATTAATTAATACACCGATACAATAATAAGTAGCTTACCTTATTACATCTGGACGGTCTTATCGCTAAAAGCGATTACTTCCAGACAACACTTGGGTTAGCTTAGCAAAGATAGGCTGGTTGTGTAGTTAAATAAAAGTAGGAGTATAGTTTAAAAATTACGTACAAGAAATACATACGTACAATAATGTGTATAACATTCTGTTTGAATCTGTCATGTTTTGTTTTGTTTGTTCGTAGCATTAGACTACAACTGTTGTAGTCTTCGTAGCAGTGGTCTACGTACGTTATCCGGTAATCGTGTAGCTCTGAAGTCCTACGAAACTGCGTCTACGAATGCGTAGCATTGTTTTTATGCTCATTGTATTTTCGAACAACTTCCATATCAATTTATGTGTCAAAGTCAAATATTTTGTTATAAAACTAGGTTATGTTTTAGCGTATTATGGAAAACTAAACTAGGTTAGGAGCTTTACGCCGTATCAATCTTATTTACTTTATTTAGTCTAGCTGAATGTTTGTTTGTCTGTCTATAACTTTTGACCTGAAGAATTGAATTTCCGATTTGAAAGTCGCTTTTTTACGTACCTAGTAATATTTAGTATTCTCTGTTATCAGCTTAGGCAAGTATACAAATAAATATGACAATAACGCACACATATCGTTTGCTATAGCATTGTGTTCTATCTCGTGTGCATACCCGAATACCTATATAAAACCATTATTCCGAACCTTTCCTTTAACCCTCTTCATATAATTGCTATAACTATCTCGCTTTAACCATCTGTATTTGAACAGGTGAGCAGAGGACGATGCTAAGTCAATTGTATCAGAATAAGGCTGCAGCTTCCATTCAGGACATGAATCGCAGGAAGCTGACTCGCAGATCAATCGCGTCCCCTCCCCCGAACCCAGCCGCAGGAGCCCAGGGTCCAGACAGAGTGGCTTGACATCTCAGTCTATTCGCAACCGCCGAGAGCAACGGACGTGCCGCGCCCCGCACAACACGATCACGATCCAGTAATGCATTGTTTACCACACGACATGTATTGAGTGTTCAGTGAAAACTTTATCAGATTTTTTCTTGAAAACGGTGAGTTTAATAAAACCGTCCCAAAAAGCATGATTTTTCGGATTGTTATTTATGATGCGCAGTTTCAGATTTCCACTTGTTGATTTTCAATCTATTGTCAGAATTAAATGTTTAATTAAATTAGACTTCTACTTGTTGATTTGACAGCCTCGATGGCCTAGTGGCTTGCTCATTGGACTCGAGTGCCAGAGGTTGTGGGTTCGATTCCCGCTGGGACAGACAACTTTATACAATTGGTCTGGATGTTGTATTTGTGAATTGTCCTATCCTTGTCAAATTTCCATAGCATAAGAGAACATCCTAGTTTGGTATTAGACAATTGGGATTAGATATTTATTTACTTAATCAAATCGAAAGAATAAAATTAAATTTAAATATGTGATAAATTAAATCAAATCAAATTTAATCTACGTATAATAATGTAGATTAAATAACCGCAGTTAGGGCACTCGATCATCTTAATGGACGCTTTAAACCGTCGTAAATTGCAAATGAATGACAGATTACAACGAATCTCGATGCTAAGAAAGAATAAAGAGGAATATCCATTACTAAAACTGCTCTGCTAATTACTTTTTTACATGTTTTATTGTAAAGATTTTAAAGTATTAATGCACTTACTAACACATGCAATAGCGTCATTTAACGTCTTACGATACTGATCCAGGGTAACTAACTCCTCAACTAACTAATTTATATTACGAGTACATTCATAAGTTAATTTTTAGTACGTTAATAACTTAAAATACATACCTATGACATATTAATCATAAGTTAATTTGTTAAACAGCTAAACACAAGTATAATTATTTTCTTTCAACTGTTTTAATAAAATGTTAATAAATGAGTTTGCATTGTTAATTAAAAAAATATTTTACAAAAGGTTACAAATTTGTCTATTTTTTTATATTTGTCTATTTTATAACTTATTCATCCGGCTACAGTGGATTTTAAAATATAAAGTGGTCATTCATCAAAAGAAGTCTAATTTAAAGTGATAAAATAGTGTTTGTTTGGGCAGATCTACACTATTCTTTCGCTTACTTCGCCTTGCCGGTCGGTGTGCGGAAGTGCTCGTTTGCGCAAATTGCGTTCGCTGTGCTTCGTTGTCGTTATGATTACGGCTGTCACAGTTTTTTTCCCAATCGGCTAACTGTTCCGCTCTATTGTTCTACTAAGCTCTACTAAAAACGTGCATAGGCGAACTTAAGACAGCAGGTATTATCTACCAGTTAACGTTTGGGTACGCTGTACGCTGATTACCTATAATAGTAGGTGAAAATAATAGTCAACTCAATTAGAAAAATATTAAAGTATATCATCATCATCAGCCTGAAAGAGTCCACTGTTGAACATAGGCCTCTCCCAAGGTGCGCCACTGAACCCGATCTTCGGCTCTTCTCATCCAGTCACTGCCAGCCACCTTTCGCAGATCGTCGCTCCATCTGCCAGGGGACAGAAAAGTATTAAAGTACATACCTACTTAAACACATTCTTATATTTAAGTGTATTAGTTGGGGGTGGGTCTAAAACCACTGATGCTAAGAGTTTTTAGGAAATACTAGCCGTGCTCGCGGCTCCACTCGTGTGGACTACTCACTCTCAATCCGACTACGACTTCACTTTTGTACGACCTGGTGTCCGTATAAGGCACGAAGTCCGTTTGACAGATCACAAGTTTTCACTATCATTATTAAAAAAAAACTAGTTGTTGAGTATAAAATAAGTATGTATGGTGTGTAATGTAATAAGTATGGATGGATGTCTATATTAAGAATAAAAAAATCTGAAAATGTTTAAGGTCTAGCTGTATTAACGTTAAGAAGCCTTAAAATTCACATTCAGTGACTTTCAGCGTTCCACCCGGAAAATATCTGTAAAGCAATTATGGCTCCCGTTGTATATTTTATTAGATTTATGATTGAAGGAAATTGGATTTGGAGGGTCGCTTTTTGTCATGTTTGAAAGTTGAAGGAGGGTCTCAACTTATTATATTTTTTTTTACATCATCACGTTGTTCATAGGTAAAGATTTTTTGCAACCGAATGTTGAATTCTTCATCGTCATCAGCCGAAATATGTCCACTACTGAACATAAACCTCCCCAATAGAATGCCACTTTTGGTGGGCTGTCCATTGGGGACTTGCCATAATCACCACGCTTGACAAGCGGATTGGTGATCGTAATAATGATCTTAATAAACACATGAGTATTCTGCTGCCCATCCTTGGTGCAATCCATTAGTCACCAACTGCCGGGAACCACTTGGCGTTGAATTATTGAGTTGTATACATAGCAGGAGTGGAATTTCCTGTTAAATCTCTTACACTTTAAATTATTTGAATTACAAATATGTATAGTTTTACTATTGCTTCAGCTTCGCACAATCTTTATAATATTTTATACACATTTGATTTTAAAAGATATGTCGCTGGAAGTTGATTGCGCCGTTTCTTCTTCACAGCGCTAACACCTATCAAGCGTACTATAAAAAATAACGTGTATTAATGTACAGTTGTATGAAAAGGTGCACCAGTGCAAGAAGCAGTATTGCCAACATATGAATAATTCTCATGTTTACGCTTACTGACTCCATCCTCTCGGTATTACAGTAGTGCTATTCTGTAAAATACAAACTCACGTGCGAGTCTCACTCGAGTGATTTCACTACTACATTTCACTAAACCTAATTCACTGGTGATTCTGTAAACATTCTAAAACACTCATCAAACTCAATAAATCACTTTACTTACGTCGACAGTGCTCTAAAATGTTTACAGAATGCCAATGGATTAGGTTTTGAAATGAGTAAAATCACTTGAGTGAGACTCGTACGTGAGTTTGTATTTTACAGAATAGCACTACAGAAATGACACGTTGACACCTAAATTAAAACATTGTTATTAAACAACTAAACATAATATAACATGCAACATTCTGTTTTCTGGCACAGTTTGAAAACTGAGGAACTTTTTCGTTCCGCTACTGTACCAAGTGTAACTCATGTGCAATAAAGGGTTCTGAGTTTGACTCCTCTTAGAACTATCCGACTTGAAATACCTGTCTGTCGCTAGTGGGTCCCCCTTTTCCTACTTTGACTCTTTATTTCTTTAATTTAATTTGCCTGGGGCCCAGAGTAGCGTAGATTCAGTCCTTGGAACTCGCTCTGCTTTCACTGGTAGGTGTTATGTGTTGCGTACCTCCGTTGATCCTCGCTTAGAGGAGTTGCGGGGGGAGAATAGTGAGGAGGCGGGAAATGTCCCTAGTGAGTATCTAAACTCGAGTCCAATGTATAAACCACTAAGTCAACGAGTTTATTGTGAGTTTTCAGGATTAAAGGGACTGCGAGTACGTGGGACAAAGACGGTGGGACCATCGAGTCATGTAGACTTTAGAAACTTCGTTGTCCGTGCATCTGTCAGTCGATCTATCTATATAAAACCATTATGAAATCCATTATGAAAAAGAGCAAATGTAATTTTGATAAATAATAATATATTAGAACTTTGTGTAAGTCTACATCACTATAGCGGTAAATGATATACCCATGTGACTATTATTCATGCCGCGCGAATTACGATGTCTAGTCATGAATCTGTGATTGATATGCTTTAATTGTGCGACTAAGGACTTGTTATCAAGAACTTAATAATTAGGTCGCATCTCATGCATCTCAATTAAATGCAACAACAAGATGTCAACTGATTAATTGATTGTAAGGACCTAAGCCACGCCCCCTATGCAAAACTATCGTTCAGAATGTCCACTTTGAACTTAAATGCAATAACAAGGGCAGTTGCCAGAATCTGAAATCGGGGGTGTTTTTAGGCTCGGGTTGATGTCGATTTTTGGAATTTTAAACATTCATAATGCTCACGCCTTGTTCCCAGAGAGGTAGGCTTGGAATTTGATGTGGTTTTTAATATCAGTTTAAATAAATACATTAAAATAATCACACCTACGTTTCAAATGTTAACTGCTTTACTGCATCTACTACTTTTTTTTTATCGAAAAACAAGCGCCAATTTGGTCAAATTAATTACGTTTTATATATATATATATTAAACTGCGGAGAGAATATGGCTTGTTATAAAGATTGAAAAAAAAAAGATATCTCTCAATTGGTTTTATCGAAATCGGATGTTTAGATAAAAAAAAAATTATCTATTTTGACGCTTCAGTAATTTTCCAGCGACGATATTGTGTTAATTTTTATAATTGACTAGCTGTTGCCCGCGACTCCGCCCGCGTGGACAAATAACATTACAAATTATTATGATTAAATGAAAATGTGTTGCAGGAAGTCGGTGAACGAATATAACATCTCCGTTCACCGCAGGAAGTTAAGTATTTTTTGTAATTGATATATCTTCTGCTTTAGAAGCTATATTGATTACAAAAAATACTTAATAAACCCGAATTTACGCCTTTTATATAGATACATTAAACTATGAATTTTGCATGAAAAGTGTCATATTACACAACGAGGTTACTGGAGATAATTTAATTTGCCCCCAGGGGTAGCTTGTCACGCGCACAAATGGTTCCAGAAGAGGCTTATTCATGCGTTATTAACCGGCCTAAAATATACGCACACCTCGTACGCAGTACGTAGCGTACACTGATAATGCTATTGCTGTTTCTAACAATTGGCAAAAATATTCTATGCCTACTATACGCTTCATAAATTGCCTGTCAACATCATATCAGCCCTTAGACGTCCGCTGTTGGACATAGGCCATCCCTAATGAACGCCACCACACCCGGTCCTCCGCCCTTCGCATCCAGCCGCTTCCGGCCACCTTCTTCAGGTCGTCGGTCCATCTGGCGGCGGGGCGTCCAACCTTGCGCGCACCGATCCGCGGTCTCCACTCTAGAAGTCCTCTACCCCGACGGCCGTCGGTTCACCCTCCCACTGCCACTTCAGCTTGCTTATCCTTTCGGCTATGTCTGTCACCTTCGTTCTTCGTCTGATCTATTAATTACGAATCATACCCTTAAAGAAACCCCGAGCATAGCCCGCGGAGCGACTTGAAACTTGTGCATCAGGTCCACCGTCAGTGTCCACGTCTCCGCGCGGTAGGTCATGACAGGCAAGACGCACTGATTAAAGACTTTTTTCTTTAAACATTGTGGAATAGGTGACCTGAAGACTTGACTTGAAGGGTCGAGACAGTTTTCCGATTGCTGCCCAGCTCAATTGGGTTCTTCTGTCAGCTTACCTATCGAAATTGTTCCTACCCAACTGTATCGTCTCTCCTAGGCAAACGTACTTAGGAACAACTTCGATATTGACATTGTCGACGATGACCGGCCTTAGGTCAACGTGTGAATTGGACATGACTTTCGTCTTGTCCTAAGATCTACTCGTCTGGAAGAGTAGTTAAGGCTGTCCAGCTTTTCCTCGAGATCCTGTAGCGATTCTGCCTGTATATAATTACAATACCTACATATAACTAAATTACGAAAATGTACCTACACTTTATGAAGACGCATTGAGTTGCAGAGGCGTGAAAGACGAACAACCGAACAAAAAATTAACATTATTTATTTATTTATTCTATTATTTTTTTTTTCACAAAATCCACAGCACTTAGGATACATTATTATTCTTATTTATAGTTCTTACTGCCAATAACGGATTTAGAATATATTTATATTATATTATAATAACAACATACTCGTAAACATACATTCCGAACAACAAACTCAAAACGAATACTTGAACCCGGAACCTCTCGCGAAAAAGTCACACGTACTAACATCATCATCATCATGTCAGCCCCTAGAAGTCCACTGCTGGACATAGGCCTTCCCCAACGAACGCCACCACACCCGGTCCTCCGCCCTCCGCATCCAGCCGCTACCGGCCACCTTCTTTAGGTCGTCGGTCCACCTGGCGGCAAGATGTGTAAATATTAAAACCTACGCGGATGAAGTCGCGGGCAAAAGCTAGTATTCCATAATTCTAGTTATAATCCTACTAATATAATAAATGTGAAAGTTTGGATATTTGGATATCTGGATGTTTGTTACTTAATCACGCTTCAACCACTGGACGGATCGTAATGAAACTTGGCACACATTTATCTCGAAAAACATTCCATTCCTACGGGAAATACATAACAATTTGCAATGTTAAGTTGTCCACGCGGACGAAGTCGCGGGCAACAGCTAGTATGAAATAATCTTTTCTTTATTGGATACTCAATCTGGGCGAGCTCAGTATGTCAGGATGCCAGGTCTCCTGCCTGGACCCCTTATCCTTCACATTATTTTCCTTTATTAAAGGTTGAAGAAAGGGACAAAGGAACCTCTTAACAAATACACAGAGCTCTCGAGGTCAAAAGGTAATTTATCCTACTCTACATGCTCTTCACTCACAAAAGGATAATTTGTACATACTAACCTTCAAATTCTAAGAATAGGGTTACCTTAACATATAAGTTCTTTTCAAGTAGAATGTGCGCTGTGTGGAATACGTGCAGCTACTTTCAAAGCCAAATATCAGAGTCAATGTCAAAATCCTTTATTGAATACTAGCTGTTGCCCGCGACTTCGTCCGCGTGGACAACTTAACAATACACATTCTTATGTATTACGTGTTACTAAATCCTAAAAGAAATCTATTAATCTGGTTATGCATTAAAAATATTAATATACATAAAAAAACATACTCTCCAATTGAGAACCTCCTTTTTTGAAGTCGGGTAAAAATTAGCGTTCCGGCGGCGGTTTCGCCCGTTGGACCACAGTTTTTTAGGTTTCCGTAGCCAAATGGCAAATAACGGAACCCTTATGGATTCGTCATGTCTGTCTGTCTGTCTGTCTGTCTAGACTACTACGTGTGTGTGTCTAGCTACGGAAACCTAAAAAACTGTGGTCCAACGGGCGAAAGTCGATTTGTCTGTCCGTCCGTATGTCACAGCCACTTTATTCCGAAACTATAAGAACTTACTATTGAAACTTGGTAAGTGGATGTATTCTGTGAACCGCATTAAGATTTTCACACAAAAATAGAAAAAAAAAACATTAAATTTTGGGGGTTCCCCATACTTAGAACTGAAATTCAAATTTTTTTTTCATCAATCCCATATGTGTGGATAGGTCTTTAAAAATGATATTGAGGTTTCTAATATAATTTTTTTCTAAACTGAATAGTTTGCGCGAGAGACACTTCCAAAGTTGTAAAATGTGTGTCGTAAGAGAATGATAAAACTAAAATATATATATGATGTACATTGCCATGCAAACTTCCACCGAAAATTGGTTTGAAAGAGATCTAGTAAGTAGTTTTTTTAATACGTCATAAATCGTAAACCATAATACTATTATTAAAACATCGATCAAAGTTACAACGAACTACAATAACTTTTATATTATGTTACTTGCTGCTACGGAACCCTTCATGGGCGAGTCCGACTCGCACTTGGCCGCTTTTTTTTAAATAAAGTTGACATTTACATTTATCATGAATTAAAAGATTATCAAATAATCAATAATTTTTTTATATTTTAATATTGTGCAAATTAGGTGATATTTCCTTCCCACCAATTTGTCCTTTCCATATCCTTTCTTTCTTTCCTTCTCCATCCCCTTCCCACAACGTTGAAAACCCTTTCCCCACCCCTACCCTCTACCTACTCCTACCTCTCCCCCTTCCCTTAACCCACCCCTTCCTACACCCTTTATTTACCACTGCCCCCTCATTTTTCCTCTCTTACCCTAATCCCTCTATTCTTTTCCATCCGACTTCCTTCCCCTCCTATTCCCTTCCTATGTTGCATATCCAATTAACTGTACAACAAAATGTCTGTCAAACTGCTGGACATGCCTTCCCCAATGAATGCCACAACGCCCTACAGATCCAGCCGCTTCCGGCCACCATCTTCAGGTCATCCATACACCTGGCGGCAGGGCGTCCCACCCTGCGCGTGGGACGTCGCGTCCCACTCTAGAACCCGTCTGCCCCAACGGCCGTTCGGTACTACGACAGATGTGACCTGCCATTTCAGCTTACTAATTCTTTCGGCTATGTCGGTCACCTTCGTTACTCCTCATTACGAATCATATCCCTCATAGAGACCCCGAGCATTGCCCTCTCTATAGCTCGCAGAGCCACTTGAATCTTGTGGATCAGGCCCACCATCAGTGTCCACGTCTCCGCGCTGTAATCATGACAGGCAGGACGCACTGATTAAAGATTTTTGTCTTTAAACATTGTGGAATAGGTGACGTAAAGACTTGACGCAGTTTTCCGAATACTGCCCACCCTAACTGGATTCTTCTGTCAGCTTTTGAAATTGATCCTACCCAACTATATTGTCTGTCCTAGGCAGACGTACTCCTGAACAGCTTCGATATTGACATTGTCGACGATCACCGGTCTAATACAGGGCCACTAATTATCGAATAGCGAACTTTTTGTATCGAGACTTGTGGAAATACCTGAAATACATCAGCTAAAATAAATCTATAAATGAGCTTTAAAACATCTCTGTCACTTTCTGTCAAGTTCTTGCAACGACCAGTAATGTTGAACTACACTTTCATACAAATGATATGAAATGAGAGGTCAACTTGTATAAGAGCATCCTGACATTTTATTGAGATATGACTTATACCAGTATGAGGCCCGAACTCAAAGCTATTAAACAGTGAAAAGCCGTCAAATTCTGTTCAGCAGTTTCCAAGATTAGCCCGTACATACATACATACATACATACAGACAGATAAGAATTTTTTTAATTATATTTTTGGACTCTACTGGTCTTCAGTAACGTCCGGGCAGTGAAATTTTTTTTTTAACTTCAATGTACAGATTCGCTTTTCTTTTGTTTTTTCTACTCTTTTATTATATGTATATAGATGAGTACACTTGGTATTTATACCCGTTATTTTTTTTTACCGACTACCGCTTCGTGGAAGTACTGTGAAGAACGGCGCAACAATTTTCCAACAATACATCTTTTGTATCATCATCATCAGGTTATTTTTGTCTCCACTGCAGGAGCACTACCCTCGCTGATCTGCCGGAGACAGACGGAGGATTTGACCTACACTCCAATCACACTATCTTTTGTATACAATATTATAAAGATGTGCGAAGCTGAAACAACATTAGTAGCATACATATTGGTCATTCAAATAATCTTCTATTTTATAATAGACTTTTTTACAAAGTTTATTTCGTAATTTTTTAACTTTCTGTCCGTTATATTCAGATTTCCCCAGGTATTCACCAATACCATCTTCTGGAATTGCGCAGGAACTTTAAAATTATTTTTTATTACCAATAAATGAATTGAAATTAAAATATTCATCGATCTCTGAACATAATTCTTTGCTAGCTTCTGTTTATCAGGATACATATTATAAACTTGGATTAGTTTAATATAATAGTCAATAGGCACGTTCCATATTCGGACTCATCTTAATTTTTTATCAGGTCAGAGAAAGCGTGAGCTCATCTATTTAAACATTTTACAGTTTCCAGAACAGAATCCACTTTGTTCCTTATTCCTATGAAATAAGTTATACGAGGCTACTATACTTAAATGATAATTTCAGGCGATATGCAGCAGCCTATTAAATTCCTTATACTATTCACTGTCTGCTCAGCGTGGTGAAGGAAGTGTGCGGTAAATGTAGACGTAGAGTTTTTTTTTTATTAAAAGCTACGAGCAGTGCTACGTGCGCTACGCCACCGCGCCGTAGTGAGCTGTTTTTTTCAATATAAAAAGTCAATATAAATAAAAAAACCTGTAGGTACCAGAAGAATGATTTAATACTATAGTAAAGAAGTTCAATCAGATTCTTCTAAGTTTTTACTTTAGTTCAAAGATAATAGGTATATTTTAGTTAGACCATATACATTATTTCCACCCAGCGAGCTAAATATCACTACTAGATTATTTTCATTAATTAAAGAAAGGTGATTTAAATAATGATAATATTTGAAGAGATTATGACCAAAACCAAAATGTTTGCCGACATATTTTTTTATTAAATCACCTTCATTTACAATTATAAAAAAAATTGCAAATTTGTGACATCTAGCTATCTGGATTGAAATAAAAAATGATGAGGTCTAAGTTTAAAATTGCTTAGTTTAATTAAACTAATTAAATCATTCTTCTAGTATAGGACATCCTATTTCATATAAATTATCTACTTCAGGACTTAAAGCTACACAGCCGTTTAACCTGGCTAAACGCCGGCTAGCCGGCTCGTTTTAGCCTCTGGCGCTTGAGAACAAGCAAAAGTAACTAAGCTATAAAGACAGTCTATACTTACTTACCTCATTACAAAGTATTATACATAATAGATTGACCAGTCCTAGCACCTTATCCAATGATGATAAAGTCAAAATTAGTATGAATAATTCAAAGACGTTCGTCACAGCGTACATTAAATGTATAAAAGTAGCAATGTAAAACGTGCCTGATATTAGCCGTAGAAAAAATAGGTCGGCTTGGAAGCTGGGCGTTTTGTTCGCTATGAATAAAAGGGGAAATCGGGCCAAGTAGGGATTATCCCACAGCTTTCTTCATCGCCCGCTATTATAGGAAAAAAATAGAATATGATGAGGTGAGATGAGTGCGCCACTGGGAGATTTCATACCTTGTCGAAAGTCAATTCAGAATTAGTGGTTAAATCTCGCGAATGTTAAACGTGCGAATTTGTTCGCATGTTATTGGTCGCATAGCCTCGCAAACCAATCGGCAGGGAGGCATCCGAATAGTTTCATACAAACTTTTGCACAGTTAATTCAATTCAGTTCAAATCAATTCAAATATTCTTTATTGTGCCCCAATACATATAAAATTCATCAGTAGCCTTGGTTTGGTTTCGATAAGCCTTCTTTAATTTGAATTAGTCGCGCAGTACCCTTTGTAGTACGCATATATAAGTAGGTTAGGTATGCATATCGGTTCGTGTGAGCGAGCGAGGGGAGTGCGGATTGATCGCGATACCGCTAAATAAAGATATCCGCGGCGACATCCGCGCGGGGGACCGGTGCTCCCACGTGCGCGTGCGCATTGTACGCGCAAAAACTGTTTAGATGCGTTTTTCGTGGAATTTACAGTAACTACGTCCGTAAATGTAGACCTACGTTACTTTACGTATACTTTCAGGGCTAGCCAAAGTAGGGGTGTACAATGACGTCACTCAGGAACCATGAAACATATTTGTGGGTCTCATCTCATATGCTACCTACCAATGGGGACAATAGGATTGATTAGCAAAATAGCTGTGTGGTTCCCGGCTTAGAATAGGGCCACCCCTAATCTTCCCGAGGTGGTCGTCAAAACGACTAAGGGATTGCACCAGGGACGGGCAAGTAGCGTTTCATTTGTATATTAAGATTTTTACTACGATCACCAATCCGCTGCCAAGCTTGGGGATTATGGAAAATCCTTCAATGGACAGTCCACTAAAAGGCTATCTATTTGGGGAGGATTATGTTCAACAGTGGGTGTGTTGATGAAGTGCTTGAACCTAAGTGAACTATCACAAGATTACTAAATCTGCCCTGATGTATGAGAAGGCTCCTAAGTGTCTGTAAAAAGGTATTCCCTTTAAATCGGACAAACGGGCAGATGGTTCACCTTTTGGTACGTCATCATCGCCGCTTAGGCACCTTCAACACCAGGGGAATTGCCAGTGCATTGCAGACCTTGAAGGACTCATTTTACGCTCCACTTGAAGAACCCCATATCGTAGTACCGCAGTAAAACGTCAGGAGGAGGGTAATTTCAAATTTCGCAAATACTTAGCATGAGGGTGTATTAATAGTTACCATGAGTTTTTAGAAAATTGCAAAAAGCTGTCAAACTGGTTTTCTAGAATTCCTTGACTCCTAATCTCTTCACCAATTGACTGCCTCGTTGGCCTAGTGACTTGGTTATTGGACTCGACCGCCAGAGCTCATTGGGCTCGATCCCACCAGGGACAGACCATCATCATCATCATCATCATCAGATTATTTTTGTCTCCACTGCAGGCGCACAACCCTCTCTCATCTGCCGGAGACAGACGGAGGATTTGGCCTGCACTCCCCGCGCTGGCCTGATGGGTTGGGGAGGCCCGATTGATGTTTTATAATGTATTCCCTTAGTCGCCTTGTACGACATCCACGGAGAGTGGGAGTGGTACTATTCTACTCTACTGGAAACCACACGGAAAGGGACAGACCACTTTCTAGTTATTGATCCAGACTTGATGTCATATTTGTGAATTGTACTATTCTTGTTTAGTTTCCATAACACCGGAGAAAATCCTAGTTTGTGATTAGAGAAGTGTATGTATATGTAAAATTTATTATTATAATTGAAGAATTAGAATTAAATAAGTAAAGAATAGTTAAAAAAAAGGTTGCGACTTTTTTGACATTTCTCAAAATTGTCTTCTTTCATTTAGTAACTATCCTTGTATCAGGGCAGTAATAAATAACCTAAATACCTACACCTTAACCGAATCCTTAATAGGTTAAGGGCAGTAGAGACAAGTATATTATGCAGTAGTTAGATATAAATATAACGAGAAGCATTTTCACTAGAAATCCAGGACAACGGCGCCGGCGCATTTCATGCGACATGCCCAGATAATATTAGCCTACTTGGCACTTGGCACACACATCACTTGCGATCAAAGACTTTATAAGTAGTAAACAAGACTGTGCACTGTCGAATTTAATTCAACGTTAAATGAACTTTGTGTATTTACCATAGAGTCCATTCTCATTGTACAAAAATATTAAACGGAAAACGATCTCGAGCGAGAGGGTCTTAAACAGGATTGCGTCCTTGTCTAATGGTTGCAACCGTAAAAAAATACTTTCGTGGTAAGATTTCTGATTTCAGTGTTAATGTTCTAATTCCTATTGACGTTATTATTACATAAAACCGGTAAACAGTAAAATATATTTTTTTTTAAATATTCTCTTGAGTTCTACGTTGTTTTTTGTATTTTTTAATGTGTCTTTATTCAATTTTAATTTAATAGTCAACGTTACGGTAGTATATCGCAATTAATGTAATGGTATCACTGCAGTACCACAATGTCGATGATTGGTCAACATTAAACCAATTTGTTTTGTGGAATAGGGTGACCATAAATATATTTTTGATTTAGATTTCCTAAAAATGCAGAAATTAAAAATAAATGGGTTAATGTCGTACCAGGACACATAACGCAATATACAGTAGATTGCGGATTACATTTTAAACCAGTTGATTTTACAACTGTTGCTGGGGCACTCAAGAAGAGAATAAACAAAATGTTATCCAAACCTTCCATATTTTCAGTGGTAAGTGCTTGCTTACTTTTTACAAGTTTTAATTTTTTTAATTATTTAAGATTTAATTAAATCAGTTTTATTGTATCTAAAAATTGTCTACAAGAAGTAAAATACAACGCTGTGATAAAAATAACACGGCTTTTATTTTTCAGGTAATAAATATCTGAGGAAAAAAGTATATAATATTTTTTTTATTATCTACAGAGAAGTACTCGTTGATGAATATATTATACTCGTCTGGTATATCATCGGATAAGATGAAATCAAAACATTAACAATTTCTAGTATTATTAAAGGCAAAGCTTATAATTTTTTGTGAAATATTTTAGTAGTTCGTAGTTAAAACTTTAAGAGTTTTAACCACCCATAATTGTAATTTGGAATTTATGATAAGAGAAATTTTATATTTGCTTAAAATATATGTTTCTGAAAATAGCGAATATAGCGTTGATATTTCATCCTCTGTGATCCAACAAAAGATAATATACTTATTACTAATCCAAGTACAGACAAATTCTGGGACATATTTATTTTGATAGTATGCCACCACCAGATGAAACTAAACTACAACCAACGCATTGGTATTTGATATAAAAAAGGTAGTTGGTATTAATTTTCTTAAATTGTATAAATAAATATTTATTAGATTCTATTACACTATACTATGTCATAATAAAATAAATGCTTTCTTCGACCTTTTATTATTACGTACGTGGTAACAATACTCATACAAACACAGTAATATATAGTCGACCACACGTCTGGTGAAACACTTGTATTTCGATTTCGAATCGCATGATATAAGAACAGTCCAAAGTGTTACGTCTGGCGTGTGTTCGACTGTACATTTGACAGTATACCACTACAACACCAACTTTATTGTAAATCTGAAGTAAGAGACCAGCGCCTAGTGCCGGTCCCTCATCGCCCCGATATTTCCCCGCTGATACCTGATCTTATGTACTCCCCCATAAAGTTAGGCACATGTCATACCTACCAGTTCACCAAATAATGAAATTCTTTGGATGTCCTTTGTGAAATACCAAATCGTGTTGTCATTCTAGTAGAAAAGGACGCAATCCTGTTTATGACTCTCTCGCTCGAGACCGTTTTAGCTCCCTAGTGCGCAATCCTGTTTATGTGACAAATCCGTGCTTGCGATAAAGAATTGTCACGGCACAAACACAGTACGTATGTTGAATAGAGCAATATCATAAGCATTCCCATTTTCACCCAGACCCTTATTAATTAGATTTATTCTGATAGAGAAATGTAAATAAAATAACAACCTGGAAATAAAATATATTGTTGTTCGCATCATTTGTTTGCTACTTCAAATTGTAATTTCACACTCACACAGTCACACCACATAAAAAAACGGTCTTATAAATTGTTAATTTACGTTACTAGTTTAATTATCGTTTGTAAATTCCTTTGTTTAATTTTGAGAAAGTCTTTTCCATTTAATATTTTTTTTAACATAATGAATATTGCATATTTGCTTAAGTGATCATATTATCGTAATCAGATGGACTTACTCTTACTATTCGATGTTTATTGAGTTTCTCTACTGTATTTCTTCTTATACTTTATGCTGTTGCAGTCTTACCGGTTTCTCTGGCCACGTGGAGTGCACTTTCTCTTGGAATAAATAATTGAAATACGAAGGCCAGTAGGAAAATAATATAATAGTTTCGACTCCATTTTACCATAGAAATAACAAGCCTTATTCTTTTGTCCACAGAAGCACTGGGCACCATGCCGCTCCCATTCAGGCGGGATCGCTGCCCCACCTTCCTCAGGGAGAACCTCCTTACCATCCTCACGGTCATCGGCGTGGTCTCCGGAACTCTCCTGGGATGGGGTCTCAGGGCAACAGGCTACGAGTGGTCGAGACGGGAAGTCATGTACTTCCAGTACCCAGGAGAGCTGTTCCTGAGGATGCTCAAGTGTCTGATAGTGCCGCTGCTGGTGTCGTCAATCGTGTCTGCTATAGGATCGCTGGACCTTAGTCTTTCTGGCAAGTGAGTCGATTAGGATGAGTGGGATGGTAGCTCAGAGGGGAGAATATTCCATTCCAAATGAAAGATGACAGAACGTTGCGTCCCAGAAACAATATATACACGCACATGACAGGGATACTAGCAGCAAAAACATCTTTGTAATTTGTTGACTTTTTAGTCCAATTCGGAATAAAATATATGGTTTATATTGTTTCCGAAACGCAAATACGTTTTGTTTTCGTACGCCATTTGTGTTGGAAGATGTTAGATAGATATATAATTTATACACAGCTACGTCACATACATACATGAGAAACAAACATACAAAACTCGGTAATGTAAAAATTACGAAAATCAAATCATTTTCAAAGCAGACCAAAAAGAAATTTTATTTACGGAACTCAAACACTCAAACTCAAATGTGTATGGTGGCTTATACAAAACCATTGCAATGTAGCCACTACTGCCACTGCGCAAGGTACTTGTGCATGTAGCTGGGAGTGTGGCCCACTGTACTACTGACGTTTGGCTTTGACAACGATCTCTATATACTACTAGATGGAGCGTTCCAAACAATCGCTCTGTTCCACGCAAGTAGACACAACTCTTTCACATTCACAATAAAACTTGTGCAGTTACTACGCAGGACATTTAATTATTACTAAATATTGACGCTACGGTCAATTAATGTCAATATTTAGTAAATAATTAAATGTTCTGAGTAGTAACTGCAGAAGTTTCAAAGTAAATGTGAAAGAGTTGTGGCTACTTGCGTGGAACAGAGCGATTTTTTGGAACGCTCCATCTGGTAGTACATAGAGATCGTTGGGCTTTGACGTTACTTGAAATAAAGGTTATATTGACGCTACATTTGAAGACTCCTAGATCTTACAATTACAACTTACGATAACAATTTACTACAGGGTGGGTCTGCGAGCTATCGTATATTACATGACGACCACGGTCTGCGCGGTGATACTGGGCATAGCGCTGGTGACCACGATCAAGCCGGGAAAGGGGTCCGAGGCTTTCCAGCAGCCTATCACGACCACCAAAGTCACTAAGGAGACGCTGACGTCGGACACATTGCTGGATTTGGTGAGGTAAGTCAGATTCCATTAAAATCAACAGTCTATAATATGCGTCCCATTGTTGGACAAATACCTGTAGTGGTAATGATCAGGTTGACGATTTGAGGTTGAGGGGTCTTATTGTCCCCCCTCCCCTCCCACCCATCTGCAATTGCTTATTCGTGATTAAGCTACACGTACCTACACAACGCTATCATCACATTTTTGTCGCCGCGCATCGATTTCCGGTGCGATCGTACTCTTTTAACAGTGTATATCTAATACTTCACAGTAACACTAGTTAAAAACACATCAAGCATATGAAAAGTTGACGACCTCCCTGGCGGAAAGGGTAGCTCTCGGACTGCCACGCCGGAGGTTACAGGTTCGAATCCCGCTAGGGGCAAATGTTCGTATGGTGAATATAAATGTTTGTAGTTTGTACCCAAGTCTAGGATGTTTATATATTTATTTAACTATGTCTATCCGTTATTTAGTAACCATACCCAGGCTCTGCCTAGTTTGGGACTGGATAATTTGTGTGAATGTCTGAGATTTTTTTTATTTGACGTACCAGTATAGCTATGCCACATTACGTCATTGCGAATGGGATCCAATACAGAACACTGATTGGCTCATCTGCATCACGAGTGCAAACGTACGTGATCTATGATCCAATGTAACAATTCCACAAATGCCAGTAGGAAATATAGTGTACTATACAATTCGCGTGTGACAAAAGGCACTCGCACGCTGTGCTAGTTAATCTGTATACCTACTGATATCAATATGCTGTTGTTTTTGTTAATTTTACCATCCGGTGCACCTTGCAAATTGGATGTTGGGTTACTAACTGTAGCGCTATTCTCTAAAATACAATCTCACGTTAAGTCTCACTCAAGTGACTATCTTCGAAACCGAACCCGTTGGCATTCTATAAACATTCTGGAGCTGTGTTGACGTGAAGTGAGTTCTTTGTTCACTTCACTCCGATAGTGCTCTGGAATCTATACAGAATTATCAATGGATTAGATTTCAAAGTGAGTGAAGTCACTTGAGACTCGCACGTGGGTTTGTATTTTAGAGAATAGCACTACAGGTGTTGCAAATGTAATGACTTTCGAATCTGAACATAAAAGAGCTCGTGAACACCCTAAACCAATTCTTGTATGAAATTTCGAATGAATAAATGAACCATTAAGAACACCATTGCGTGCACAGATGCCTGCGGCGAAAAATGAAACTACACGCTTCGCCTACCCAAAGTCAAATTCACTTAGACAGTGGCGCCCCACTATCACGCGCACATCTTTGAGCCCACATGTAAGGGGGCCTTCCATAAACCACGTGGTCCGTTAAAGGAAGAGGGCGGTAAATGGCTACGCTAGGCTTAGTGGGCGATCGGGGACTGAGCTGAGCTTGTTTATTTGACTAATTTTCATCATCGTTGTGTTATTTAATAATTTAAATATCGTACTTACCACCATCCCTCAGCATGACTTAAAGACAGACTGGTAGATAATGCCTTTAGTATTAAGTTCGCCTGTTTTGCAATTGTGCACAATGAAGCTTTAATAAATATGTATTTTAGGCATACAATACTGGTAAATTATATAATGCCTGCTTGACCGCCACGTTGGTAGCCACTGGTTGGTAGCCACACACACAGCGCCAGAGGACGTGGTTGCGATTGCCACTAGGGATAGAAAACTTTGTACATGTTGTACAGGAAATTGAGATTAGACAAGGATATATGGATGTATGTATGAAATATTTATTATTTATAGACACAATATAATATACTAGGTATTTTCCATTAAGAAAGGGAGCCAGCCAAGGCAAACACCATAGGATACGTGGTTTATAGAAACTCCCTAATTGTCAATTGCAAGCTAGAGAAGTGGTGCGGGCGTCGGTTCCCTGCTCGTCACTCTTCATCAATCCGAGGTATATTTATACTGCCCTATATACGCGCTAGGGTTACCGCTTTGCGTTTAAGGGATTTTGTTGAACTCCTAAAAAACATTACACTCCTTTTCGATTCCCCGTGATCGGGTAAAAAATAGTACAGACTGGCGAAAGCGTCAGATATTTTGACGTTTTTAACGTGAATACTTAGTGTGCCTGTGATTACACTATCCGGCAGCTGAAATAAGTAAGATATGTATCTTCACCCGATTTATACATAGAATGTGGGCAGCCACTTTGCTGGAGACTGAAATACCCTAAAAAGTAACTAACTGTCATGGGTGTCTGTAGGAATAAGACAAAGAGCAACAGTACAGAAAAGAGAACATGACCACTAGTACAAATTATAAGTGTAAAGTTATTTGTATCCAGTGGGGATTGAAACCACGAACTACATGCTGTTCAAGGTAAGCTTGAACTAGATTACAACACTTTAGTATATATTATCTTTGATTACAACACACCTTTGGGTGTCAATTCCAAAACCCTATAAAGAACCTCAATATCGCAGCAAATAGTAAATAAATCAGTAGCCCATCAGTACCACTGTTGGGCAGAGGTACCCTCATGACAAAACTAGAGCCACATAGTACACCATATGGGCCTATTGCGGATTGGTGAACCTTGCGTTTGTTAAGGCTTTGCAATTTATTTTTCAGAGTATGCGGTTTTCCTTGCAATGTTTTCTTACACCGAAAATATGATAAAATACGTACTTGAATCATTTATTGCAGAAAGGGCACGTCCGCCTGGTTTACAAAAATATATTTTATGACGTGGGTTACCAATTAGAGCAGGTAATAGAATTTATGTTACTGGACAAGTGCCGTTTTTGCATTAAGTAATTCACTTATTAAGTCTTCATAAGAACTCTTCTTACTATCAGAGATTCTTATTCACTTAATCGTAGCGATGTGCATTAAATAATAGGTACGGTATCACACCGTAGATTAACTTGGCAACCCTAGCACCAGACTAGTCGAATAAAACACTGATGCGCGACAGATTGGCGCGGGGCATGTCAGGTGTAGTTACGTCACGCCGCCGCACCGGGTCCCAATCCCAACATGATGTTGATGACATTACGTGTCGTTTATTATACCTAATACGATTACGTTTGCCGCTTTAACAATCTGACGTACACTTTCATTTTATATTTGGAAACGGTAATTTTGTTACCGTACGTCGTACTCAAAGGTACTTCGGCCGCGCGGAGTTTTAACTTTAAGGGTCACGACACATTGACCGACGGCGTTTGACGGTTTGTCCATACAAAACGATCACAAAGTATGGGACTGACACGCGATCGGTCATCGACGGGGATCTCCTTACGCGTCCGTACAGCTGCTTACGGATGCTTACGGTGATTCGCCATATTTGCGTACAAGTGTGTAAGTTTTTAGATAAGATAAGATTTTATTTGCTATAGAATAGGGTACAGTTCAGTGGGACAAACAGTTCACTGGGAGTGTTCACACCGAATTTCATCAATTTTTATGACGCAGAAGACCCGACTGAACGCGAGCTCGGTGTGAATGCAATTTAGGTTTTCGTCACGTAGTCAATATCCTCTAGGCATTTTATTTTTATTTTAACTTTCTGTTGGCAAAAATTGGTTTAAAACCATATTTATGCGTTACCACGTGAAAATAGAAAGGGAGGGGAGGTCTTGGCATATACTACGGGTGGTCAACAAAGGGGGAGCGGGGTAAAAATTGGGTCACGTATTTTGGGTACCTCCCATAAGAGGCCGATGCTTGCACTGGTAGTATTTAAATGCTTGATCATTTGTTTCAGGAATTTATTCCCGGAAAACCTCGTCCAGGCCACCATCGCGACCTACCGGACCAAACTCAATTACGATAAGAATGACACTAAAGCTATCAAAGGTAACCCTTCGTCTTTGTGCCTGTTGGCGACGCAAAAATTCTCACCTGCGCCCCTAGTGAGGGAAAATCGAAACTTACAGTATTAAGTTTTATAAGTCCGCCTATGTACTCGGCTTTTATTCCTTTTTTTAATTCCATATTGTTAATTTTCAAGCATTATCTCTTCCTCGGCAGCTTCCAAATGTTGTCACTATGGACAGAGAATCTATGGGCGCCCCCGTTGAATGCTTCACTAATAGGCACTGTGTAATACACTACACAGTTGGACTTTCCTTGAACTCAAGATTAATATGACTTCCGAGTGGAGAGAGCCTGGTGATCTGTAAAACAGGCACTTGCCTAGTTCAGACACCAGCCTCTCACAAGGCAAATGCTGTCCTTTGATCTATTGTTAAGTCTAGCATAATGATTACTATTGTATGTATTTACCTTGTGAGAAGAAATAAATAAAATTATTATTATTATAAATAAATAAAATTATTATTATTATTATTATTATAGGCAAAATACTACATTAATAGTCAAGCAATGAATGTCCAAAAGGGATATCTCTGGCTGATGATAGAAATTGACTGATTAGTAAAATTATCGACCTATCTCTTATAAGGCTATACGAACGGGTTTGAGTAAATCCATTCTTTGTGGTCTGTTGAGCGCAATCAGTAATTTAATATTATTTTCTCGTAATTATCCTAAGCATGTTGGTTTGACACGTAAGGGTTAAATCTATCATCTTAAAAAATATTTCTCGACTCCCAGGCCACTTGGAGACATATAAAATCGATGGGGATTACCAGAGCGGCAGCAACGTGCTAGGTCTGGTCTGCTTCAGCGTCGTTCTCGGCATAACCCTCGGCAAAATGGGCGAAAAGAGTAGGCCCTTGCAGAACTTCTTCCAAGCGCTCTCCGAGGCCATGATGATTATCACTGGTTGGGTCATTTGGTAAGAACTTGAATGTTTATAGTCACCTAAAGTATTCTATGCTAAGACATAGAAAGCTATTAATTGGTACTGCCCAAGGCATATATGTATTACATATGATATTTGAAAGAATAAAACCGCTCTAGCCGACAATGTTCATACCCTTATTGGTCGAACATTTGCGAAACCGAACAAATCTAGATGGTCATACTTGTCATAAGGATAAATAGGCAAGTGTGACCAATCAGATATTTCCACAAGTTTCATAAATGGTGAGGGTTGCAGAGCAAAAATGTGTAAATTCAGCAATAAAAATATCACCACCTTTTATGACAATATAATAGAACAAAAACTAAAAACAATTACAAATGACAATAATATATAAAAAGAGCGAGCAATAAAAAAGGCCAATTCGTCGTCAACAGCTGTCATCAATAACTCAAAAACACTATAGAATGAGCCTGTTACAGAAGTTTGTAATACAATAAAGTAGGTACACAATATTGTTTACTACCTAACATTGCCTTTATATACTTTCCAGGTTGTCACCCCTTGGCGTGTTCTTCTTAGTAACGGCAAAGATTATGGAAATAGACTCCTTCCAGGAGTTAATCGGACGACTTGGCATGTACTTTATGACGGTACTTCTTGGTCTTTTCCTCCACGGCTTCGGCACACTCAGCATTCTGTTCATACTGGCCACTAAGAAGCTGCCATGTCGGTATCTTGCCAAAATGGGACAGGTTATGGCAACTGCTTTCGGTACTGCTTCCAGGTAAATTATGATTTTGATAAGAACCCAGGTAATACCTTCCCTACAGTTTCCTGATCAGTACATGCAATATACTCTCTTACAAAAGCAAACAAAACATGTCGATAGTATGTTATGTATGTCCTGTCTCGCTATTAGCAGACCTTACTCTGCTCTGCTCTTCTCAGGCTCCATTATGTTAGACAGTACCGTCACTCCTCCTAGCCAGGGGCAGCAAATGATACGAAGACTACACCATTAAACTCAAATCTATATTTAAACTCAAAATATACACTTCTAGCCGTTTCGCAATAAATATTCTACTCCCGATGACGTTGGCTCTTACAATGCCGCACCTCGGTCGTACTGTAGCTCGGATGGCCCCTCCCCCGTCTACCGCCTGAGGCACCATAGGGTGACGTAAGTACCCACACCGAAAATGAAAATGGCGGCATAGGAAGTAGTGGCAGTCAATAGACCATCTATTTACTAATTATACAGTTATAAACGCAATTATACATTAAATTTAAAAGGAATAACTATAATTTGGATAAATGATAACAATTTGTAGCCATAACTATCCGATAAACATTATTTAACCGTAGCGTCAATATTTAGTAATAATTAAATGTTCTGCGTAGTAACTGCACAAGTTTCATTGTGAATGTGAAAGAGTTGTGGCTACTTGCGTGGAACAGAGCGATTGTTTGGAACGCTCCATCTAGTAGTATATAGAGATCGTTGAGATGAAGTCATTTTGTCTCAACTTCTAAACAATATTTTTTTTCTAGAACTTCTTTATACTTCTTTGTTCTTGCGTTATATTGTCTAGCTAGATCTATGTTTGCTTTTCTACTTAGTTCTCCCAAATTTTTTACTCTTCTACATTCTTTAGAATGAAAAGTTGTCTAGCTCCTGCTAACTAACTCTAAGTTCAGGCTCTATCTCCAGTTAGGTATTGAGTTTTGACACATACATTAGTATTCATATTCTACCTTCTTCCAGCTCAGCAACGATGCCGATAACGATAGGCTGCTGTGACGACATGGGGCTGGACCCTCGCATCACTCGATTCGTCATCCCAATCGGGGCTACCATCAACATGGACGGCACGGCGTTGTACGAGGCAGTGGCAGCTATATTCATTGCGCAACTTAGGAAGGTTGAGATGTCGTTCGGCAAGATCGTGGCTGTGAGGTGAGTCGTTTCTAATTAGTTTTTTAGGGATCTATCAAAACGGATATACCATCATAATTATAGCAGTCTTTCGATGTCCACTGCTGGAAAAAGATCTTCCCCAATGAACTGTCGCCACACCCGTCATTCGCATCCAGCTGATTTCGGCAACCTTCTTGTCTTACCCTCGTACGAGACCATTGTAGCGAATCTTTTAGTTCGTCTGTCTGTTTGTCTATCTGTCCGGCGTATAACTCAAAAAATTCTGGACCGATTTGAGCTGAAATAAAGCAGAGATGTAAGTTTTAGCTTGGTAATATACATGCGCCATTTTATTCTAGGTATACGGATGATTTTTGCATTCCTTTTGCGCCATTCCTTTTGAGCCTTCCCATTTGCGCCATTTTTATTAAGTCTCGGGTATGAGGTATCTCACCCCACGTAGCTCCCCTCCGCCTCTCTCCTCAAGGTTCATGGAAGCTCCCGTTGCTAATATATGATTATGACTTGAAATCCCCAGTGTAACAGCTACAGCAGCTAGTATAGGAGCGGCTGGCATCCCTCAGGCGGGGCTGGTAACCATGGTGATGGTCCTTGACACCGTCAATCTGCCCGCCGAGGACGTGTCCATCATCCTCGCTGTTGATTGGCTGCTGTGAGTATCCCCATGTGAGGGTATCCATTATTTAAAATACGAACGAAATTGAGTAAATACATACTTTAATGAATGTAATCCTGTGTAAGAATTGACACATGAATGTAAATGTTCAAATTATTTGTAATTTTTCGGGAAATGTATTATTTTTTTAACCTTGTTCGTAATAACCTAGAAAAAATAGTGCACCATAGAAATTATCACTCGGTAAGATTCATCAACATCTGACAGCTATTCCCTGGCAAAGATAAAATAGAATGGGATTGAATAGACGAATGAATATATTCTTGTGAATGTAGGCGCTCTATTAAAGCACTGGCGTAGAAAACTGAGTACCTATACTCAGTCAACTGGCGTTGATATTCTGTAATAAGATGTAACTCAGGCAATTTCTTATTATAACATTGCAAATTTATATTTTTCAGCGATCGGTTCCGCACAACTATCAACGTGATATGCGACGCATTGGGCGCGATCATAGTAACGTCACTATCACAAGGAGATATCGAGAAAACGCGCGCGATTCAAAACGACCGCGAAATCGCGACTGCGCATGAACTAACCGAACTAGAAAAGGGCGACCATTGAGCAGCTGATATCGAAACGTCCGTCAAGTTATAACGGTTAATTAACCGTTTGTGTTCAAATAACGTTAACGTTATTTCGTGGTGAGACAATAACATAATTGCAATAGCGTAATTATTATGTGATTCTCGGTGTATTGTTCGTTAGAGCTAAGTTATCATAAAAATGTTAATATCAGACAGGTACATCGATCAGGAAAAAATATTTTCATGTTCCAACGTGTTAGAAGAAGGCAGAGAAATTTACGAGTTTTGATCCGTATATCAATAGACACACACAAACATACATTTTTCTAATTCCTTAGCAGAATTAACTTGGACAATGACAGGGAAGTGTATCAAATAAGTGTAACTTCTGATATCATTCTCTTAAATTTTATAGCCACTTTGTAGACTTGTTACAAGATTTAACACACCATGAAATAGAATTTTCATCGACTTTGAAGGTTTTCAAAAATATGTTTTAAATTTTGATAAAGAATCTTTACAGTAGACCTTCTATGTATAAGTAAGACCTTTCTTGTGAATTTTGTGGATGTTACATTTATATATAAATTATACAAAAAAATGTTAGAGCTTATACTATGTCGGTGTGTTCTCAATGTGCCATTATTATACGTAGCGAAGTATATTTCGTTCCAAAACAATTGTCATACAAAACCCAACGCTTTTTGCGTCTCAGTAATATATACATAAAGGGTCACCGGAAAAAACAGGTTTATATTAGGTACGATGTAAAGTTTGCGGTCCAGTTCTGAAAGAAGAAATAAAGTAAAAGGAGAGTGTAATTTTTTTTATTCACGAACACAAAATATTATACATTACATTCATTATCATTATTATACTTCTGAACACCATCTATTATTTATTTTGTTTTCGGAAGCAATTGCGTTTGTTTTCATATGACAATTGATTTTGAATGACATATACGTTATGGGTGGTTTTAGCTCGCTGCAGGGATTCATTCTACTGTACTTAAAAGATTTTTCATGATTTCTCAAAAACCATCATTATTTATAACGTATATATTTTGAGATATCGTGGAACTGATTTTGAGCTAACTATCATCTTGTACAGCAATATCAAGTTTTACAATACGTATCTACTTATATCATATCTGTCTACAATTAAAAATCCAAAATATTGTTGAAGTATTAGAATTTTTTTGAAGTATTTCGGGGCTATTTTGGTACATGTATAATGTTCGCTGTGTTTATTTATATATTTATAATTCTAATTAATGTGCCATGATGTTATAGATTTTTGATGTATTAAGTAATTTGTAACGAACGATTAGAAGATATTGTTATCCATCGCATAATTGCATTCCATTTGAACTTAGAGTGAATCCAGTGAACACTGCAAGTGTTCAATAACCTTTTTAAATTATTAATTTATTAAGGCTGCGCCAAATTTCTAACAAAACATTGTTAGCCAAACATGTTCAAAGCGTCTACTGCGACTTTGGCGATTAGATAATTAGAAGTAAAAATTAGTTTTCTGTACCTTTATTACGTACGTCTTTCTACGGACTGAACAAAACACGAAATGAATGACCTCACCCCGCAGGCGAAAGAGGGGAATGTTATCTGTCTGCCTCGGCTAGCGTGTTAAGAAAAACATGTCGCAGCAGACGCGGCTTTACGCCACGCCCATATTCTTTTAGAATAACATGTTAGGTATTAGAAAAACACGATAACATGGTGCAGCAGACGCGGCTTTACATTTTTTATTTCGGTAATTGTGTTGTAATCGTTAAAAACGATTGAAAATAATTTGTTGATTGAAAAATTGTTGATTGAAATGAGTTTTATAATAAAGTTATAATTTGAAGAACTGTGAAAGGTGTTAGTTTATAATGAAATTCGGTATTGTAAATGGCTAATTTATTAACTGGTCAAAAATTAGTTATAAGTAAATGTTAGGCCTAACATTGCGATCGATTTTGTCATCTTGATAAGATATTTTATTATTTATGAAAGATTTATTAATAATATAATCATGTTTATTTAGGAATAGTATTTATGTAGGTCTAGTCCGCATGGTAAATCTTATATTGTCTGGTTTCTATACTTCAACATATCTTGACATGGAATCTAAAAAACTATTCGCCAATATCCTTTACAGGATACCATTATGTGAAATTTATCTTTCATACTTAGTTAAAAAGTGTAATTGTAATTTTAGGTATTTATCTACACCAAAAGTTTTCCCAAATGTAAGAAAATTATTATAAGTAAAAAATGTTTATGGCGGCTCATTGAAACTATCAAAATTGTACAATTTACAATACTTCATGGACATAGAAAGTTGAATGTTAATTATTTTAATAAAAACTTATTGTGCCAAAATATTCTATTTTATTGCGAGTGGCTTATTTCACTTAGAAAAGAAATACTACTAAATAGGGGCAGTTGTAATATTTAAGTACCTAGATGGGTAAAGAACAACAGTAGTACCTAAAGACATAAACTTATCTTACAGTACCTACTAATAGCTGTAAGATAAATTGTATTGGTTTCTTTTCCGTTCATCTAACTTGTATCTTATTACCTTTGAAGAGATGGTACAAAACTGAAGAAGTAATAAACGAACTTAAATTGCACGTCAATCATTTATTAAACAAAATCACTTTTTGCATTAACTTAAACAATAAAATCTACAATTTAAGTTTTCCTTGTATCAATAGACCTGAGTCTCCATTGTCTCACAGCCAAGGTACTTTTAAACATAAATATTAAAATAAACCATGAGTAATTTAGTGCCAGAGTAAACAATATCGCCATCGAGTAAGTATTTGGTGGCACCTGAGGCACACAGATGAAATATAAATTTATTCTAACTTATACTTTGCCGTGTCTCTCTTAACGCTTTCTAAGCATCAATATTGAAATCTGTCTGGGCTTAACCTAATTTTTCTTAATAAAACAATATTGAAGGAGAAGAAGTGAGTATTTTTAATTTGGTACCAATAAATTTAATCTAGAGACACAAACCGTCAATTTGTCAGTCTTAATTAACAATATGGACATATTGTTTAAGAAACTAAGCAACGTTAAGCGTGTTAAACTGGAATGTTGATTGATTATTTTTTGTAAGTTACTTACAAAACTAAAATTATATAAAAAACATTTATAAAATAAAATCTTTACAAATCGAAACATTGGTAATGAATGACTAATCAATAAACCTTTGCCACTAAGCATCAAGGTAAATAGGCTGGTAACAACCAGTGGGTTATATAGTTTATTTTCTTTGCATTAAAAGTAGCAGATCAATATATTTAGGACAAATCAATCAATCAATCGGCACGAGACAATCTCTTCATAAAAAATAGTTAACTTGATCTAAACAACAAAGAAAAGTCTTAACAACTATTTATCTACTCCTAGGAATACCACAAACAACACTAGTAACTAGTACAAGGCATGGCACAGACTGCACAAACATACTAACTCATTATATATACCTAGATATGTTTCAAGACTACTCTTTAAAGCTTTCTTTTGCATATAAAAAAAATATTTGTATCTTAAATAATTAAATTTTGGTATCATTTGTAATAAAAACCTATTTACAGTTATATACAATAACAAAAAAAGAGAAATAGATATGATTTAATTATTAACTATCACTTATTATCAGTAACAAACCGTGAAAGGGTGTCCCCTAACTTTTATGTCAACCTGTACATTATATTAAAAAACAGCATTAATCTAATTCGTTATTAATAAAGATTGAGAGGATTATACAATTTTAAAAGTGAAATCAATGACAAAAACATTACTAATTCAAACACTCACTAACCATAAATCCTTAATTAACACCGTTATCAAAACGTTATTTTACAAATTAACGGTGTCAAATTGGTACTTGAATTATTAACCGTTATTTTCTGCCAGTCATGCCACTGTTTCCTCGATCACACCATGCCGTTCCCGACATGATTGTTGTTATTGTTGAAGTGTTTTTGAGACCCGTTGTGCACGACCGCGGAATCCCGGCGATGGTAACGCTCGCTGACGAGGGAGCCGCGCGCCCTAGCGAGTGTTGCCGCTGATATCTCCATGGATTCCCCGTAAGGTAGACGGGAGCCGCGACGCATACCGCCACGACATCGGTTATCCTGGAAAATTATTTTTGAAATTTAAAATACAGTACCAAGTTTGAGAATAAGCAATCTAGCCGGGGAAAAAACTTGTTTCAGACTTACGTTCAAGGGATTGATTGTGTATAATTCTAGTAATAATTTATCTTTGGTGTAATCAAATCAACTTATTGTGCACCAATACATATCATCAACATCATGTCAGCCCCTAGACGTCCACTGCTGGACATAGGCCTTCCCTAATGAACGCCACTACACCCGGTCCTCCGACCTCTGTATCGACCTCTGTATGTTCTATGTTCAATACATACAAAAAACATAAAATAAGGTCAAATCGCATCGTCTGCATGCATTTAGGATTGGAGAAGTAAACTTACGCTTCCAGAGCGACACGTCCATCGATTTCTGTTGAAAATGCCGTACACGATGGGGTTGGCGCAGGAGTTGGTGCACGAGAACAGCCACATGGCCTTCTGCACGGCCGGGTCAAGACCTTTAACTGAGTCCTTGTCCACCCAGTACCTGGGGCAGTCAAATAAAATAGTATTTTAGAGCTACAACTCCAGCTTGCCGCATTAACTGCGAAAAATATCCGTAAGAGAAGACATTCCCATATTTTTGCGAGAGAAAACACCCAGTCTATACAAGTTGTACTACTGGGAATTTTCATCCCAATAGACTTACCGATAGTCTTACCAGTTGTTCAGAGGGTAAGTTCGAGTGTCTTATTGCTAGCCACTGGACACCAGTTTTGGATAGCCCTATGCAGACATTTAAAGTTACGCGCGGTTAAAACTAAATTCACAATGCAACCATGATGGTGTTTTCGTAACCTGTGATTGGTCGTTAAGATAACTGCCAACGTCGCAGGCCACGAAGCGAAGAGAGCAAGATGCGTAGTGGATACCAACTAAGGGTTAACACGCACTGCGATTTATATTCGAGCGATTTTTTCCCCTGAATTCTGTGACATACGGAAGTTGTATGGAGCTGCACGCACTTGCGGAAAAAACCGCGCGGAAAAAAATCCGCAACCAAATCTGTGTTTTGCTGCAGATTTCACAGCGCCGCGGCGCGATTGTACGCGGAAAAAAATCCGCGCGGAAAGTGAGACAACTTCCATATGTCACAGAATTCAGCGGAAAAAATCGCGCTAATAAAAATCGCAGTGCGTGTTAGCCCTAAACCCCTCAAATCTCATCAAATAGTATGACGCACGTCATTCCCTCGTTAGCTCTCACCTGCGAAAAATATTACGCCCATTTGAACACGTCGATCTTGTGTCGATCATGCCCGATTTCATTAGTTTGATATCAGGATTGATTCAATTGGGAAACTGTTTGAATTATTTTTCTGATTTCGATATAGATGGAATAACTGAGCCACTCTGAACCACTATTTATGTGCAAAACATTATCCGATTCCAGTGGGAATCGAATCTATGTCGCAACTTCGATGCAAATACCCGCGTCACTCAGTCATCGGGCGTTAGACCCGTTTCTCGTCTTTGGACCAGTGTATCGTTTTTTGTTTTATGCGGTCTCCGAAGTACAACCTAGAGAAGCTCATCATCCTGGTTCAAGTAGAGGACAATCGTGCGAGGCGGTCAGACCCGGTGACGAGGGTGGCTGGCGGATTAATATGTGTAAAGCATTTTTAGTCCAGGCTGCATTTGCTTTCATTTGATGTGATACGTGAGAAGTGTGGTTTAAAAGAAGATGTAGTAACGAAGGTAGAGAAGGGTATTTTGCGTTGGTTTGGACATTTAGAGCGTATGAGTGAAAAAAAAGTGACAAAAGTAATATACACTACGAATGTGGAAGGAACTACAGCTAGAGGTCATCCTAGGAGGACATTAAGGGATCAAATTAGTAACGTCCTCAAAAGGCGCTAAGGTCCGCAGTGAGAAGAATAAGAGGAGGTGCATGAAAAGGTTGATGAATGTGAGTGAGGGTAGTGAGGTGGGTCAGGGTCGCGCAAAGTGCCGATCCATCGTGTCTGCCACCCCTCTGGGACCAAGGCGTGAGCAATAAGTACATAGGTAAATGACACTACCTATTCTGCTTATATTTTTTTTTAATTACCATAAGCAGTAGAAGTAATAGGGCGACCAGCAGGTGAAGAAAACGACCACAATAGTGATTGTCATCTTCAGAGTCCGCGCCCGCGCCCGTCCCAGGATGCCCACTCCGCTACGACGCATTCTGTCTGTAAACATAAAAGTAAAACAGAAGGACTGAAGTACTTGAATATATATTGTTAGACATTTTAAGTTTAAAATAGTGTTTAGGCGACACAGGTTATATAAGCGCGAAGCAAAGGAGGCTCGCCCCTTCCCCCTAAAATTAGCGCTGAGCGCCCTCTGCGCCAGCTAACTGAGCCGAGCGCACCTGCGCTCGCTCTCCCTCCGGTGAAGCTGTGAAGGCCTTCAGGGCCAATAGCAATGTCCTTTCGAAAAAAAAAAAAAAAAAAAAAAGGCTCGCCCCTATATTCTGCTGCTAGTCGTCGCGCGAGGTGTACGTTTGATTGCGTGCGATATTGTGCTAGTCGTCGTTTTTACTTGAGAACACCTATTTTCCTATTTTTGTTCAAATTGAGTCTTAAGTAAATTAAATCCTTTTTAAAAAACTGAATCCGCTTTTGATTCCTAAAAATATATATATTTTATTCCTGATGGGTTTACGCTTGACTTCAATCTTACTTGATGGTAAGTAACAATGAGGCCTAAGGTGGAATCATCGATGGTGGAATGCGCTTATATTCACTATGTTTTTTTTTGTTAATTTCGTTTGTTAATGGAGAACTCGGTTAGTTCCTTTAGTTTTGATGGAAGTGAATTTGTTTTTATAAGTTTCAGTACTCAAAGTCTTAGTCAAAGTCAACTGAGTGAGGGGACTCCTTGTTTGATTTGGTGGGGCTTACTTTAGATAGTTTTGTTCGCTTACCATTGGAAATGTTGGACCTCCTGATGATCTCCAGCAGCGCCGCTGAGGAGCAGTACAGCGTGGAGAGCAGTGGGGCGACGTACATGAGCATCATGTTCACTACGAAGTAGACAAACATGTGCTTCTCCGTCGGCAGTGAGCCGTATGACACGCACTGGTAGTACCTGAAAAAAATTTAACAGATTGAGGAAACCATACATTTTAGACACTGAACTCTTCCCAGAGTCTCAATCTCACTCTCAAATCCAGTACCACTCCCACGCCCACTAATGTAGCTCCAAATGTAGTCCTAACTCATCGCAATCTGAATTGCATCGAACATTAATTATAACTTCTTTGTTACATTGCATACCTACTTATGTATTAGAAAACAAAAAAATACCATAACTTTTGACTGAGTAAGCCGATTGCAATGAAATAAAGCCTATATGTTACACCATATTAAGCACTATATTTTTTTGAATAGGCCATCAAAATCAGTTCAGTAGTTTTTAAGTGATGCGTGCACAAACAAACAGACAAAAACTACAAAAACTATCGAAATGTCCTTAGACCCCAATTATTATTTATTGCAAATATTTTCAATGTACAGACAGAAGTTAACGTTTTTATTTATAAGAAAAGATAAGATTTGACAGAGTGTCCCATACAAATAGCAAATGTATTGCACCGATTTGACGCTCCAAGCGCGTACTAATTTTGATATTAATATAGAAGTCTAAAGTACTTCCACTGACGCACTCGCTATAAAATCAAATCGGAAATCAAAAAGGCGCAAAAATTGTTTTACAACAGCCACTCCACTGCAATATAGGTCAGTGATTTCAAAGCGAAGTCTGCTATGTCAAACATCTAGTCGATGACTAGAACTTCACACGAAATGGCAGGAAGTTTCCCCTACCCAGTAGGAACATCCACACTTTCGCATTTTATTCGTGATGGTAGCCAGCACAGAAAACCTATAAACCTCACACACTATAATACCTTACCCACCGTCGGTTCTGCGACTGAGGTGTGGCCCACTGCCATTTCAGCTTGCTAATCCTCTCGGATATGACGAGTATATATTACAATTTTTTCCAGAGGTTTATAAGTACAGTACAATACAGATGTTAGGTCACATAAAGTTTCATTCAGCGTCACATATGTCTTCAGCTATCAGATTCAAACTCGTGCCAAGGTATTTCGATTTATGTCTAGATTCCTAACAGCATTATTTATACTAAATGTATGTCAATCTGCCAGTTAACAATTGTGGGTTGAACATTCCATTTCATGAAATCATAATTTATTCATCATCAGGTTATTTTTGTCTCCAATGCAGGAGCACAACCCTCTCTCATCTGCCGGAGACAGACGGAGGATTTGGCCTACACTCCCCACGCTGGCCAGACGGGTTGGGGAGGCCTGATTGATATTTTATAATGTATTCCCTTAGTCGCCTTGTATGACATCCACGGGAAGAGTTGGAGTGGTCCTATTCTACTCTACCGGAAACCACACGGCAAATAATTATTGCCGCCATAATTTATTATTGTATCAATATTTTCACACTGTCTGATTGAGGTAATATGTGAACAACTACATATATTCTGATATGGTTTTCAACGTTAGTTAGCTTCTGGCAGAAATGGGTTAATCTTCAAACTACTCGTAGTTCAAACTAGTTCACTTCAATTCCTCTGGCGTATTTTTTTAAATAGATAGATAGATTTTATATAATAAAAATGTAAACTTCGGTTTCTGTACATTGAAAATATTGGAAAAAAAAGGATAAGTAATAGAACACATTTCGATGATTTTCGTCTGTTAGTTTGTGCACGCATCACGTAAAAACTACTGAACCGATTTTGATGGACTTTTCACAGAAACATAGTGCTTAATTCGGTGTAATATATAGATTTTATTTCATGGAATCGGCTAACTCAATCAAAACTTTTATGAATTTATAGTTTTCAAAAACTCTCATAAACAATATTAATAACATTGGTATGCAACTTTTTTGACAGAAACATAGGATTTAACTACGGAGACGAAGTCGGGGTCGGATTAAGATTGAGATTAAAAATTGTATACGTCACGCGAGCGGAGTCGCGGGCATAGCTATTTAATAATAACTTACTACTTTTAACAAATCTTTTAAAATCAAATGCGGCAGGGAAATCAACGGAGACGCCTAGTTTGAAGATTAACCGAAATAAGATGCGAAAACCACCATAATTAAAAACATGAAACAAGTCTTATTTAGCATGAAATAATCTTGTTCCTATTTTACCGTATTTTAATTAGATCATCGAGCTAAGAATCATTTTATTCTTTTAAAATAAATATAGCGGAATTTTTCCATAATTAAAATCTATTTCTGAGATTAGCCGGTAGACCGTATGCGGTAATACTTAAAATAAATTGGATTTATTTACCTTGGATTTATATACCTTTTCATGAAAGTACGGTCTTTAGACAACTTACCTCGTGATCTATTCAGATCAAGAGGTCTTATTAAGGTGTATTCAAAATAAGGAGGAAGTTTACTGCTCTTTTTCCTGCTTTTTTTTTTGCTTACTTTTTCCTCCCCACGATTATCGAGGATTTGGTTTCATTTTCTCGTGGTTAAAAGTTGTGTGCCCATACATAATGCTCACGTCCTGCTCCCAGAGTGGTAGGCAGAGACGATGTATATGTGCGTCGTGTGTGGCGAACAACATCGCCGCCCAATTGTTTGTAAATGTGTCCATCAGTTACGGTGTGACTTGACAAAAACCCAAACACTCATTTTCAATTATGACTAAGGCATGTAGCACTTCCGCGTGGGTTACCCGCCTCCTCACCAATCTCCCCTCGCAACTCCTCTAAGCGAGGATCAACGGAGGTACGCAACACATAACACCTACCAGTGAAGGTAGGGCAAGTTTCAAGGACTGAATCTACGCTACCTTGGGTTCCAGGCAAATTAAATTAACTTGTCTTATTTTAATTTAAAAAAAATCTTTGGGTTAGGGGACTTATTTATTTAATAGTTTATTGTACACACAAAGAACAACACAAAGAAAAGAAAATTATACAAAAGTATAAAAAAGCTTATTTCTAAATAAAATAAGGACTTAGGTTTTAGTCATGACATTTTGACCTCAGGATGACCTCCAAATGGATTATGAAGTTTTGGGATAAGTGGCAAGTACAGCAGACCCATGCGATTTAGTATTTCTGACGTCAATATACGCTTATTCTACGACGCTTATTCTCGTACTAGCTACGGCGTTACTGTCATGAATTCATGATAACTGGAGTTAAAAATTGACAACCAATTTCAACCGGCACAAGGCAATGCTAGTTATGTCGTGTTTTGGTTTGAAGGGTACGAGATTCGATGTATAACAGGCACGAGGGTAGCACGTACTTGTGGTCTGTCCTCTTCCGCGCTTCAGGTATAAAAATATACCAACGCGGAGCGGTCCCGATTTCGGCGAGACTTAAGCCCCGCGCGAGCCCTAGGCGAATCGCGTCGCGTACGACTGTCAATGTGTGCGTGATTTAGCCGTTCAGCGTAACATTGACTATATCGATTCAATTTGAATTGCATTGAATCTTGTAGGTAAGTTTTAGAAAAATTTAGCAAGCTTTCTTATAGGGAGCGCGCATTCTATACTTGTTTAAACGTATTCTATGGCTGCGGGTTCATGGGCGGCATCGGCAGAAGCAATCTGCAGTTGTGTTGTGACTTACCCTCTAACCTCAGGATGTTCTCCCAAGTGGAATATGAAACTCTGCGGTAAACTGGCGAGGCCGGCGCAGACCCACGCGATGGTCAGAGCTCTTCTGACTCCAGCCTCCCACGTCATGTTCAGTGGCTTCAGGATTGCGAAGTATCTGAAAAATTAAATAGAATAAAACACACTCTATGTATTGAACAATCTTGGTTTATGAGCTGGAGATCTAAAATCACTTTACCAGAACAGAAGGACTTAAGTGCAGGTACCATCGATAATCGGAAGCAAATAGATCACACTACATGACGTGTTTGTTCGCGAGCGAACCAGCCTGGCCTCGTTCCGAGGAGGTCAAACAGGGGAAGAGGGGATCTTAGCGTCAACGTTTCAAAGTAAATCTTATGACAATGTCATAAGGTTGTCATATCATTCTAGTAATTTATGGTGACATCTCGTTTTCAGTAGCGGAACTTTCACTTATGCTACTTTTACTAGCGCTGTGGTGCTATTATATTTATCGACATTCATTCATTCACCATTCGCTCTTATTATCAAACATCATTCAACTGAGTAGAAAATATTAATTAAAGATTTATAAAAGATATGTTAAAAATGAATGACATAATTTTTAAATTACAGGTACGTCACCCTTTAAATATTTCTGCCATCAAACACAATTTTAAATGTAACCGTACAACTTCATGTTCCCTATTAGACAAGTGTATGCACATGTTTTACCTATATGTATGTAAAGTTATATTTAGTAGTACCATATAGGCATTTTTGTCAGTCTTGTTCGTCTATTTTATGACAGGCTTTTTTACAAAGTTTTTTAAAATGGGGTTTAGGGGGAATTATTAGCTCGCTGTAAAGACAAGCGAAGGGAAAATTCATGTCCTGCTAGCATGTATGATTAATTGATGGAGGAAGTAAAAGGAATGTGTCAGGATATATGCAATATATTATTTATTATAATATGTACTCGTATATATCACGATACTATGTAATTCCTATGTCGGAGGCGCACCAAAAAGTTTTTACCTTCCTGCTAATAATAAGATCTATATGATCGATCACGCAGAGAAGACACGTGCAACACAAATAATTTGTTTCAGCTACCTCTCGCGATTTATCATATTTCCGAGGCAATTTGTTTAAGTAAATAATATGGACGTCCTTTTCCAGTACAACAGGCACAAATAAATAACACACGATTGCCCGAGACACGCAATTGCCTAAGGTAAATAGTGGCCATCTCTTGGTATGTTGGAGAAAAATTACGTCTGTATACATAATGGCCGGTGGAAAAGACTGCGATATTATACAGGTTGTGGGTAAATAATACCAGGTGTTATATACTGAATATCTGTTGAACAATTTTGTTGACAACTTTTTATTGACTTATACCCTTAATATTTATTTATTTATTTATTAACCAATAAAAATAGAATTTACATATTTCCAGTGCAACAAAAACCATAATAATCTGTAATGTTGCAATATTTTAAATAAATAAATGTAAATCGAAATTGTCTCAGCTTAGTCGTAATGCTGATCCCTGAAATACTCGTACAGTGTATCTAGTTTCAGAATCAGGGTTTCAACCCATCAACAATAAAAAAAACGTTTTAAGTTATTTTAAAAATAAGAAACCAATTTACCTGTCAATCGCGATGCAAATGAGCACGAAGCTGGAGAGGTAAAGGCCGAAGGTCCTGGTGAACATCATCAGGCGGCACATGAGGTCTCCAGCCAGCCACTGCACAGTGCCAGCCCACGCGATCTCCAGCGGCATCATCAGGAACGTCACCTGAACATACACTGCTTGAGTTTAATGCTGAGTGTCAACGTGACATTGAAGAAATGATCATTAAAAAAACACATATTTCCAGCCATAGTGATGGATGATAATTGAAGGAAACAACCACATAGATGAAGCAATAATGACAATGTGGTATAATGAGGTCCGCGAGATAAAAAAATACATATAGGCATACATATACACTTGTCTGATCCCAAACTAGGATTTTCTCCTGTGCTATGGGAATTAATAACAAGGATTGGACAATTCACAAATATAACATCCAGACCGGGGCCAAATTGTACAAAGTTGTCTGTCCCCAGTGGGAATCGAACCCACGACCTCTGGCGCCCGAGTCCAATGACCAAGCCATTATATAACACATATCTTTCGCAAAGGGCTGCGCCTTCGTGAGAAGATTACGGTTCTATCCTTTTCTCCCTGTCACCGACACATTCCCCTTTAGGGTTACTACTTTTTGGGTTATATGAAAAAAAAAAAACTATAGGTGATTAAATCAGACTTTTATGTGATTTTTTTTGCCTTTTTCTAGATAATAAGGAGAGGGATATCACGATGTCAACAAAGCCTCTTATTAGGGTTGATTGCGTATCCGTAGTAGGTACCTACTCATTCCTAGCTGTGCGGGAATAACGAGTAACAAATATACGGAAGAGTAGAGGGCGGAGAGGGAGGAAGGGGGCCCAAGGGACTAATGACTCCTAAATAAGATCCATATGAAACGTGAAACCAAGTGAAACTAGTCTGACAAGCTTATTACTAGTAAGTAAATGGGGTAAATAATACACCCTTACTAGGACAGGTATAGGTAGACAGGTATAGGTAGATATAAACAGGCTGCGGCAACTTCACCATGTCTTACTTACTTAATAACTTATTAGTAGCATAATTCTGATCACATGCCAAATGTAAGATACAAATGGTGAAGTTGTTCTTATTACTTATAGCTTAGTTTATCTCTGATTAATCTAAAATTGAGTTTCCAGAAAACATAGGGTTTAATTCTGTCACTAGTAACATTTAGTCTTTATTTCATCGTATTCAAAAGTTATGCTAATTTATAAAAACTCGCAGGAGTGGGAGTCTAATTCTGTAATCAGTAGTTAATAATTCTGATAACATGCTAAATGTAAAACAGGGTGAAGTTACCTGGAGTTTTTATTTTGCAATCTCCTATTCTATACTAGCTGTGCCCGCGGCTCCGCTCGCGTGAACTACAGAATCCGCCCCCGTTCCCACTTCCGCTCCCGTTCTCTTCCCACTTCTACTTCCACTCCCACTCAGACTCGAGACTCTCAATATCCTAATCCCAACCCCAACCTCAACCCCTTCCCTATCCCTAAATTTCACTCAATCCCATACGCACCGCGCCGTTCGCCGCTCTGCGGCCGTTGACCTCGCCCATATGATGAACTTACTCGTACGTGATGCGGTAACAAACATACATACAGACAGACAGACAGTCAAAAATTCTAAAAAAAAATTGTTTAACTTCTATTGGCCCTATAAATACCCCTCATACAATTTTTTTTTAAATATCTCTCATGTATAGTCATATACCAGTTACAGTTTTATTATAAGTATAGATACAATTACATTTTATCTGTATCTGTCTTTAGTAAAGGTTTATTATTTACTCCAGGGAAATAAAAGAAGAACAGTCCTATGTACTCGTACATACAAACCCGTTGAGAGTCCCTCGTGGGCGACCCTAAATTTAAATTGAAATATTTACGCGTGATTGAAAACAAATACCCAATATAGGTAGATTCTTATCGGATCTTTGAGATCGAATCAATTTTCTATAGAATGGAATGCTCGATATAATAGAAAAAATAAATAAAAAAGATAATAAGAAAGAAAAAAAACAGTATTTAGATTTTTTTATTTCATTAGTACGTACTACGTAGCACATATGTAGCCAGGTGGTAGGATTCCTGTAGTGCAGGGTCTGTCTATGTGGTTACCACCTCTTATAAAACCTGCCAAATATGCAGTGCTGTCCTAAACGTATAACTAATGGACGCGAGAAGTATGAAATCACGTTCAACCAACTTTCGAGAGGGGAAGAACTACACACAATTCTAACTTGTACGAGTATGTAATCAATACACATATCGTAATTATTATTGTCCTAATCCACGCACACGAAGCTGTGTGATCTATTGTTGCACTACTTTCGCATAGAGCGTTGTCACTGTCTAATTCATCATCTTCTTCATCATCTTCAGCCTAAATACGTCCACTGCTGGACCTAGACCTCCCCAATAGAATACCACTTTTGGTAATTTATCCATTGGGGGATTTGCCATAATCACCACGCTTGGCAGACGGATTGATGATCGCAGTAATGAACTTAAGATACAAACACAGAAGAACGCTGCTGCCCGTCCCTGGTGCAATCCCTTAGTCGCCTTGACGACACCCATGGGAAAGATAGAGGTGGCCCTATTCTAAGCCGGGAACCACTCGGCCATCTAATTACTGACGAAGAATTTGACGCTTTGAGCCGAATGAATGAGCGTTCATCATCATCATCATGTCAGCCCCTAGAGGTCCACTACTGGACATAGGCCTTCCCCAATGAACGCCACTACACCCGTTCCTCCGCCCTTCACATCCAGCCGCTTCCGGCCACCTTCAAGTCGTCGTCGGTCCACCTGGCGGCGGGGCGTCCCACCCTGCGCGTGCCGATCCGAGGTCTCCACTCCAGAACTCGTCTGCTCCAACGACCGTCGTCGCTTGTGCGACAGATGTGACTGCCACTTCAGCTTACTAATTCTTTCGGCTATGTCGATCACCCTCCTTCTTCATCGGAAAATAAACATTTCTTTATTTCATTCAATTTACCAAACCTTGTAAAATAATTTATAAAATTTTGTAAACGCAACTGGACGTAGTAGCTTTCCTAATAACCTTCAGCTTTATTTTTGAATCAATTTCCTGTTTTATTTTTAAAAATATAAGTGGCTTAATTATGTTTTTCCAGGTTGCTCAACTTCATAACAAAGATTAAACAGTTAAACAAAATGAAAATAAAAGAAAATAAAGTAAAGGCTGTATGGAAGGTCATAAATAACGAAACTGCCAAAACTAAGTCGCGAGATAATAAGTACACTATCAAAAGTAACGGTGAAGTAACTAGTTCCAAAACGGAGGTAGCCGAGTTGTTTGAAACCTTTTTCACTAAGATCCCCATGAAAACCACCGAAGCTCTGCATTCATCGCCTATTCTTGCCGAGACTTTACTTAATAATAATGTTACAAGATGCGAAACAGACTTTCACTTTAGACACGTTAATTCAGTAGAAATTATTAAGGCATTTAAGTCATTAAAACTAAAATCCTCTGAAGATCTATGGGGAATGTCCGTTAAAGTCATAAATTCAGTTCTTACGGTTCTTGCGCCTTACCTAGCTTTTATATTTAACATGAGTATTGATCAAGGGGTTTTCCCTGATCTTATGAAGCACAGTAAAATCATACCACTTTTTAAATCTGGTGACAAACAAGATCCCAGTAATTTTAGACCAGTGTCAGTTCTGCCTGTGCTTAGCAAGATATTCGAGAAGATCATACTCAATCAATTGCTTTGTCATTTCAATCTTAAACTACTCCTTCACGATCGTCAGTTCGGTTTTACTAAGGGACGTTCCGTTCCACAACCGACGCAGCAGTCATGCTTGTTAAGCATATCCATGATGCTTGGGAAGACTTCCATGATGCAATAGGCGTCTTCTGCGACCTCTCCAAGGCATTTGATTGTGTTGATCACGAAACTTTGCTACTTAAACTGAAACATTATGGCGTTAAAGACAGAGCATTCGAATTACTTAAATCTTACTTAGAAAATAGAGTACAAAAAGTAGATATAAACGGAATTCGGTCATCTGGGTCATTCGTGAAAATGGGGGTACCCCAGGGTTCAGTTCTGGGCCCATTTCTTTTTCTTGTATATATAAATGACTTGCCCTTTTTAATACAAAACATGTCAATATAGTTTTATTTGCCGATGACACTTCGCTGATTTTTAAAATTAGCAGAAAAGATTGTGAACTTGCTGAGGTAAATAATACTCTCACGCAAATTTTTAACTGGTTTAGTGTAAATAACCTTGCATTAAATACAAAGAAAACTAAATGTATTAAATTCTCTCTACCAAATGTAAGAAATGTAGAAAACAATGTGACATTAGGTAATGACACACTAGAATTTATTAAAAGTACTGTGTTCCTGGGTATAACTATAGATTCATCTTTACAATGGGGACCCCACATAACTTCATTAGCTGGCAGATTAAGTTCTGCCGCCTACGCCGTAAGGAAAATCAGACAATTAACCGATGTTGCTACCGCGAGGTTAGTGTACTTTAGCTACTTCCACAGTATCATGGCTTACGGTATCCTACTGTGGGGTCAAGCAGCAGATATAGAGACCATTTTTATCTTGCAAAAAAGAGCAGTTAGGGCAATCTATAATCTGCGTTGTAGAGACTCATTAAGAGAAAAGTTTAAAGAAATAAGCATATTAACAGTAGCTGGTCAATTCATTTTAGATAATATTTTATACTAGCTGTGCCCGCGGCTCCGCTCGCGTGAACTACAGAATCCGCTCCCATTCCCACTCCCGCTTCCGCTGCACTCCCCCCAGCCCCTCCCCCTCCCCCTCCCCCTCCCCCTCCCCCTCCCCCTCCCCCTCCCCCTCCCCCTCCCCCTCCCCCTCCCCCTCCCCCTCCCCCTCCCCCTCCCCCTCCCCCTCCCCCTCCCCCTCCCCCTCCCGTTCCCGTTCCCGCTCCCGCTCTCGCTCTCGCTCCCGCTCCCGCTCCCGCTCCTGCTCCCGCTGCCGCTCCCGCTCCCCTCCCGCTCTCGCGCCCCTCCCGCTTTCGCTTTCGCTTTCGCTTCCGCTCCGGCTCCCGCTTCCGCGCCCACGCCCACTCCCACGCCCACGCCCACGCCCACGCTCACGCCCACGCCCACTCCCATTCCAACTCCTACTCGCAGCTCCAAATGTAATCCAAACTCATCGCAATCTGAATAGTACGGAAATACTATTATCTGCAATATATTGCAAACTAACCTTACTTAACTAATGTATTTGAAAACTAAAAATCTCTATAACTTTTGATTGAGTTAGCCGATTGCTATGAAATAAAGACTAAATGTTAAGTTAATTTAATCCCCATGTTTTTGTGAAAAGTCCATCAAAGCCCGATCAGTAGTTTTTAAGTGATGCGTGCACAAACTCACAGACAAACAGACAAACGGACAAACAGACAAACAGACAAACAGACAAAAATTTCAAAAATGATCGAAATGTGTTCTGTTGCTTATCCTTAGACCCCCCAATTTTTTTTTTGCAAATATCTTCAATGTACAGACACGCGATGTTTACGATTTTATTTATAAGATGTCAGAAAAAATGTATCTCTCTTTTTGAGGCACTGTGACAATAATAGTTATAATACAAGAAATAAAAATAAACTTGTTTTACCAGGTTTAAGACTAAGTAAGGTCAGTAAATCGTTCACGGGGCAATGTATACGCTTCTACAACAAACTACCAGAGGAAATCTTAAATATGACGGACAGAAAGTTTAAGATTCACATTAAAAAACAACTTTGTAAGAAAGCCTATTATAAAGTAAACGATTATTTGAATGACAAAGATGCCTGGTACTAATGTTAATCCAGCTTCGCAAAATCTTTATTAATTGTATGCAAACTTGATTTTTAAAAGATGTGTTGCGTGAAGTTTGTTGCGCCGTTTCTTCTTCACAGCGCTAACACCTAGGAAGCGGTAGTCGATAAAAAAATGACGTGTATAATATAAATGTACCAAGTGTACTCATATGCAATAAATGATTTTGACTTTGACTTTGACTTTGAAACAATTTCCATGGTTCAGTGCATTTTCTGTCGTTACCATATTGTTTTGATGTTAGCCATTCTGTAGAACTACCGTATATTTTACCTAGTAACATCGTATTTTTACTAAACGAGTTGGAGACACCATTATGTGGACTGTCTCCGCATTTACCACTTCATACATTTGTTAGTTTACATATATCTGCATCTTAGTAATTAAATATTCTTACGTCTGTTTATCGATGTCTACGAGTAAGCCACGATCCATCAATTAAATCAAATCTAATAAATAAAATCGTAAACATCGCGTGTCTGTACATTGAAGATATTTGAAAAAAAAAAATTTGGGGGTCTAAGGATAAGCAACAGAACACATTTCGATCATTTTTGAAATTTTTGTCTGTTTGTCTGTTTATCTGTTTGTCTGTTTATCTGTTTGTCTGTTTGTCTGTGAGTTTGTGCACGCATCACTTAAAAACTACTGATCGGGCTTTGATGGACTTTTCACAAAAACATGGGGATTAACTTAACTTAACATTTAGTCTTTATTTCATCGCAATCGTCTAACTCAATCAAAAGTTATAGACATTTTTAGTTTTCAAATACATTAGTTACGTAAGGTTAGTGTGCAATATATTGTACACATAATAGTATTTCCGTACTATTCGGATTGCGATGACTTTGGATTACATTTGGAGCTGCGAGTGGGAATTGGAGTGGGCGTAGGCGTGGGCGTGGGCGTGGGCGTGGGCGTGGGTTTGGGCGTGGGCTCGGGCGTGGGCATGGGAAAAAGGGAGTGAGTGTGGGAGCGGGAGCGAAAGTGGAAGCGGGAGCGGGAGCAGGAGGGGAGTGGGAGCGGGAATGAAAGCGGGAGCAGGAGCGGAAGCTGGAGCGGAAGCGGGAGCGGGAGTGATTATGTAGTTCACGCGAGCGGAGGTCACCTGGACCTGGACCTGGACGTAACACTGCAAAGAATGTAGGGTATAAATGTTCGACTGAATTCGTGAGCGGTAGCGGGAGCGGGTATGATACCAGTGTAATTTGAGTGTTTGAAAATTCGCATAACTTTTGACTGAGTTACCCGATTACGATAAATTTGTGGTATACGTATGCAACAAAGTAATGTTGGTCGGAATTTGGATTGCGATGGATTAGTTACGAGGACTACATTTGGAGAGACGAGGGAAAGAGGTTTGAGGGGAGAGCTGAGGGGAGGGTTGAGAGGAGTGTAGAGGGGAGGGTTGAGGGGAGGGGTGAGGGGAGGGTTAAGGGGAGAGTTGAGGATGTGGAACTGGACCTGGACCTGGACCTGGACCTGGACCTGGACCTGGACCTGGTCCTGGACCTGGACCTGGACCTGGACCTGGACCTGGACCTGGACCTGGACCTGGACCTGGACCTGGACCTGGACCTGGACCTGGACCTGGACCTGGACCTGGACCTGGACCTGGACCTGGACCTGGACCTGGACCTGGACCTGGACCTGGACCTGGACATGGACCTGGACCTGGTCCTGGACCTGGACCTGGACCGTGACCTGGACCTGGACCTGGACCTGGACCTGAAAGTCTGAGTGGAAATGGGATAGGGAGCGGAAGTGGGAATGGGAGCGGATCCTGTAGTCCACGCGAGCGGAGCCGCGGGCACAGCTAGTCTAATAAATAAAATCGTAAACATCGCGTGTCTGTACATTGAAGATAATTACAAAAAAAAATTGAGGGGTCTAAGGATAAGTAATTTTTGTCTAAGAATAAGCAACAGAACACATTTCAATCATTTTTGGAATTTTTGTCTGTTTGTCTGTTTGTCTGTTTATCTGTTTGTCTGTGAGTTTGTGCACGCATCACTTAAAAGCTACTGAACGGATATTGATGGACTTTTCACAAAAACATGGGGCTTAACTTAACTTAACATTTAGTCTTTATTTCATTGCAATCGGCTAACTCAATCAAAAGTTATAGACATTTTTAGGTTTCAAATACATTAGTAGGTAAGGTTATTATGCAATATATTGCAAATAATAGTATTTCCGTACTATTCAGATTGTGATGAGTTTGGACTACATTTGGAGCTGGGAATGGGAACGGTAATGGGAATGGGAGTGGGAGTGGGAGTCGTAGTGGGCGTGGGCGTGGGAAAGGGGAGTTGGTGTGTGAGCGAGAGCGGGAGCGAGAGCGAGAGCGGGAGCGGGAGTGAGAGCGGGAGCGGGAGCGGCAGCGAGAGCGAGAGCGGGAGCTGCAGCGAGAGCGAGAGCGGAAGCGGAAGCGGGAGGGGAGCGAGAGGGGAGCGGAAGCGGGAGCGAGACCGGAGCGGGGGCGGAAGCGGAAGCGGAAGCGAAAGCGGAAACGGGAGCGAAAGTGGGAATGGGAGCGGATTCTGTAGTTCACGCGAGCGGAGCCGCGGGCACAGCTAGTTTACCCTAAGGTAGCCTACGTAACATCGGAACGTGGTAAGTAAATGAATTCCATATTCAAGTCTGTGTACTATCCTCAACCACGGCCTGAACAAACAAAAGATATAATGTCTAAGCCTCGAAATCATCAATCATTCGAAAACAAAAGGTAGATACAGTATAGGTTCAGATTATTTATGGATCGCAAAAAAGGCAAAAGTGTCAAAATATGATTTTAGAACAAGATATATTTTTACCTAAACATCAGATTTTAATGAACCAAACTGACATGAGTTCATAATACTTTTTGCTTATTTTACGATAAGCCATATTTCTCAGTCTATTGAGCAATTTTATGCAGGGCCCTGTTGGGGACGACATAGTTTTATGAAATACCTGGCTAATTCTCATCGCCACGATTCTCATCGTCACCTTCGTGGTAAATTCTATTTTTTGCATATATAATCTATTTTTATAAAAAATCTAATAGCGCTTGATAATACGAGTAAATTTATAAGTAAATTAATCAAATCGTGAGTCTCGGTTGGAAGTAATAATGTTTTGAAGTTCTAGATGCCACGAAAGTGACGCGATGATCCACGAAAGTGACTCAGTAACTTTACAGCCATTATTTTCTCAGAATTGACTACTGGTTATGAGACTAAATGTTCATGAAATAACAACTTAATCTTATTTTCATAATTAAACAGGCAAATACATGATATTCAATCAAGCGCAGAGAGAGTTACCAGTTCGGTCCTAGGTTCGGTCATCCTACGAAATAGGTTCCTATTATTACTGATATGCTATGTCATTTAAAACTACATAATTTTTGTGAAAAGTTCTGATTATAGAATATTATTAACGTAGGAAATAAATAAAAACTTTACTGTGGTTTTATTAATCAGGTACTTATATTTCGGTGGATAGTTTTACTCAAAAATATCCTCTTTATACATGTGATAACATAATAACATAATAACATACCTAATGTAACTTATAACAATTGTGCATAATTTGAGTATACTTTAATTGTAATATCACTGGTAATTTGTGACATTCACAAATAATCAGTCTCCGGTGATAAAAAATAATCAAAAACTTAACCTAATTGGTTGTAATATAAACTATTTCCTAATGATGAATCAAATAAGTCTTTTCTTTAGAACTAAGATTATATACTACTTTTAGTCTGAACTTTAGAAAGGCTAAATCTCTCAAAAAATAAAAACGAAACGTTACACGTTGTTAGGCAGCACTTTTCCTTTTCAAAAACAAAAACGTTATTCTATAAAAAAATCTCATTACAAGAAGACGGTAACATCTTCGAACAATAAAAGAAAATATCAGAACGTTAGTTTTTGCGTAAATCAAATATATTGTAACTCGAATCTGGATCATCATCAGACCAGAAGCTACGTTGGTGTTGAGGGTTCATTTTTACCATCTTGGTTCGAAACCCTAAAAACAACGTTAATATACTTACTTACTTACTTTAATTAGTACCTAACCATACTTCATGTTTAATTAGTTATCTATTAATAGTGTAGTTGTTAATTTATCATGTAAATATACTTACTTATGTATTCAAAACACTATTTACCACATCAAACTAGTTGATTTTGTAAATACGTATACACCAGTCGCTATATTTCGAAATAAAACAATGCAAAAAATCACTTTCGTGGCAAAAACTCACCTTCGTGGGTAAAACGCCACGAAGGTGATGCCACAAAGGTGACGAAAATATTCCTTTTTTATAAATTCCTGCAAAGTTTAGGTGTATTGTTTTAAATCAAATACTACATAAATATCTCTTACATTTTGGAGTTTCGATGAGCTAACTTTAATTTCCATTACCAAAATACAATGCACAAATATGTTGTCCACGCAAGTGATCGGTACACCTACGAATAAATATAAACTTACCAATATTTTTTACTCACGGAACGATGAGTCGCTCGTCCCACTTCTGCGAAGCAGGAACACGACTGACGATGACCGAATCGAACTCTGTGATTAGTTGCTGCTGTTGTATTCAACAGCAAGCCTTTATTACTACTCAAATCTTAAGTACCTAAAATCGTGTGACCGACACATATTGTGTTTCCAATTCAAAATAATGACGAAAAGTTTTTTTTACACCAACGTATGTAAAGTGTATTTAATTACGATGACTTTGGTATATATAACATACAAATACATTGAAATTTGGTAAAGCAGTAACCAAATGTTTTACTGCAACGGGAAGTGTGACATGATGAGAATACGAAAAATGGCCCCGTTTTTGATCGTTCGTGTTAATTATTTATATTATTTTTGCTTCAATTACGGCAAGTTTTATTTATTTTGTGACCAAATAGATGTTTTATCCACCAACCCACAAGTTATGTTTTTAACTTATACTGTTTAGGAAATATAACTGTGTGACCATAAAAATTGAGTGACAATGAGAAGTACCCACCTACGTCTCTAATGTTAGTATCTGAGTCTATACCCAAAACAATAATTGTTAAACCTATATATTGTATAAGTCTAGATATTTGTAGACTTGCTACTTTAAAGAAAATATACCGAGGTAAGTTTATCATAACCAGCCGAAATACGTCCAATGGTGAACACAATCCTCCATAAGTTACTTTTACCTAATTAGTATATGTGAAGCACATGCCGATCTCACTTCACTTTACGCTATTTAATTTAATTTACACATACATGGGCTGAGATTTCAGCGCCTCACTTACTCAAACGTGAAATGAAACGATGTGCCGATGCGAGGCGTAAGTAGGGTTGCCAGATCCATTTTTCCTAATATCGGGACTTACTCGTAAATGAAGAAAAGCGGGACTGAATGATGAAAAATATGAATTTTCTTGGTTGTACCATTGATATTGTTTAATCAACATTTATATTTTTGGTATAATGGTTTGATGTTTCCACAAAAAAAATTATTGTCACATTCTTTACACGTTTTCACACGTTTACCATTATTTAGTATCTGTTTTCTGTGTTGGATCTGGAGTTTTATTACAATGAACGAGCGTCTTTAAGTGTAAGTTATTGCTTTTACTTATACATATTTGGCAATGAGTAGTAAATAAGTATTTTATTTTTATTTTACTGATTAGGTAGAAAAAACTGGTGACGATGAGTGGTGCCGAAGATGTCGATGGCGTTACTAATGAAATTCGTGCGTTGGAGTACCTATTCCTTCCGACGTTATTGAAACCTTTATTCGTAAGTATTCAAACCTTCTTCTATTTGTCTAGACAGGTTATTTCTGATAACAAAATGGCAACATTCGACCAACCCAATATGACGGAAATCATATTAAGTAAATTTTTTCTATGTATTATATAATTTCATATATATCTTATGCTTCCACACAGTTGTCGCTTTCAATTGCCGCATTCAATGTTTATATTTGTAATAAAGTACTTATATTACAATGTTTATGCCCACAGCAACCTAATGGTTCAAAGGTCAAATTGATGAAGCTGTTATGGAACAGAAACAATAAGCACTCAAGAAGAAGCAGAATGTGCAACCGTATCTTCTTCTGCATGGATCAACAACTGAAGTTATTTGTCTTGGGCTGAGGTTCCACTGTTAGCGAAGGGATATGTGCAGTGTTTGTTTAATTAACTTTATGTTTGTCTACAAAAGGTTTAAAATTCTATGCACGGCAAAATGGAGTAAAAGTCTTGTTTTGCCGTGCATACAATTTTAAACCTTCTTTAGATGTACGTAAGTTAATTAAACAAACACGGCACATCTCCCTCTGATTTCAGTGGAACCTCGGCCCAAGACAAATAACTTCACCTAAGTTAAGAAAATCATATTGTAAACACAAAAGAATATTGCTTTGAACGAATACACAATTATCAATACAATGCAACCGAATTATTAATTTGAGAATTGTTCATTTAACAATACGCAATTATCGATACAATGAACGGAATTGCTTAATTAAGAATATAGATTTTTCAGTTGAATCAGTTACATATCAGTTCAAGTGTCGCTTGATATCCAATTAAAACAATACATCGTTCTAACAACAATGAGATGTTGTTAATTTAAGAATAAAGTATTTCAAATGAACAAAACTCATATGTTTCAATAAGAATGCGTATTGTTAAACTGACATTATATATTGTCATTCCAAGTAAACTTTATTTTCAAAGCAAGAAAATTAGTGTACTTCTTTTAATAATAAACCATATTCTTATAAGAAATCATTCTCCAATCTACAATTAACAATATATTGTTTCAGCGTAATGCAATCATCTTAAAAATAATATATTCTACACTTAAGAGAATATCATGTCCCTCCCAAGTAGCATTTTACTCCATTTAAGAGTACACATTTAGTTCCAATGTGAACTTAAAGCATTATTACAGTTCACTCGTGATGTATAAGCTGCATTATTGCGATTAACACCACCTATACCTGTCTAAGGGACTTATAGGAGTGTAGAGTTATACTTTTATACGGTTGTTGGTGTTATAATACTCTAACAACTGTCCATTAGTCAGCCGTCTGACTAAGAGCCGTATAGGAGGGTAGAGATACGGCAATCGCTGTTTAACGGTCTACTTGTACGATGTTATACAGCTAGCATATTAATAGAACACACGTGGTCATTTATACAGCCAAAGGCTGTTATGTTTACTTGTTTTAGACTGTTATACAGCTAGTAGCTGTAGTAGGAGTTGTTTGTGGTCGGTCAAGTTGACGTGTATTGTGTTTATTACGTCGCGTGCAAAAATTTGTGAAAATGAATAAAAAATCTTGGAAAATAAGAGCGAGAACCGGTGGAATAAGAAGAAAAATTGCAAAAGAATATTCGCAAATTCGTCCCTCTTTATCTAGTTTGTTTACATTCTTTTAAATACCTCCTTGAACAACGTAGTGTCTTTGTAAGTGTAAATACTCTGACACCAAACTGTGTGGCTCACACGAAAACAAAAAGTGTTTTTTGTTAGTTTGTTACAAAATTTGTACTTTAGGTATTCATACTTGACTTAGTACCTGGGCTAGGCGATTTAACGGACCATAATTATTATTGCGGATCTCTAAAATTTCAGTATGAAATAATAAAAGAATAAAACGATGATCACAATTGACCTGAATTACATCTTAAAGCTGTACATAAGTTCACATTAGAATACATTTATAGACATTGGTTCTGTAGTGGTACAAATGTGGGACTTTATATAGCCAACAGCATTCTAACAGAACACATGTGAACCTATATACGCTCTAGCCGTATTTCATTTCCACCATTTTGTTCACGTAACCTAAAATATTTACCATATAAATCTCCAAAATTATCATGCAGATTTATCACAAAATACGCAGATAGAGCGAACGAGTTTTGGTTTCATGTTTTAATTAATTACCGTAGTATAATTATAATGCCAATATAATATCAAAAACTGAAAATTGTAGATTTCCTCTCAGCCAGTTTTAAATATTTTAAAATAAATATCGCGTTTTTACAGAGGCGCGTGAATATTTTAGCTGTAAATATGTATACATTTCACGATAAAGTTGCATTCCCATGGCATTTAACATTATTAAGTATTTAAAACAGGTATACTTACCGCGTGTTATCATAAATTTTTATCCAATTGATATCCGCCGGAGTTAATGTTTCTGATGGCCGGGCGTACACACAAAACCAAACTAAATGAGGAAAATTAATAAATAAAAGAAATAATTTAGGACACACGTGAACTTTAGGTAGCACTGGAGTACTTTTGTGGGATTTTATAACTGTGAAGGCTGTGTATTTAGCCACTTGTTACTCTTTATTACGCTCATGGACGTTGTATGGTTCACATGTGTCCCATATAGCGCCGTAAGTCAGCCTTTAAGCCCGATGTTACTACTTAAACTGCTAATATAACGCTAATGTACAGCCATAGTGAACTTAAGGCTGTCTAATTTGTGCCCAAACTGGTTCTATAAGAGCTGTATAGCAAGCTATACAGCTCTTATACAGCTGACTTACACAGCTTGTGGAGTACATGTGAACCACTATACATCTTATATAGAACCCCGAATGCCACTTGGGCTTATATGGAAGACAATATTCTCTTGAATAAATACAATTTGCATTGGTGTAAGAATTTTTTTTTCCATGTAGGCGTAACTCTGGTTGATAACTGAGGTCACAAAGGTTACGGCGCACTGGTTGCATATTGTGGCAGCGTTTTTATTGCCACATTTTCACGCACGACATGAAACAGCTTGTTTCAATAAGTTAAGCTTTTTAATTGAAACGCGTGCTACTTAAATAAAGCTAGTTTTTAACCGACTTCAAAAAAGGAGGAAGTTCTCAATTGGACGCTGTTTTTTTTGGATGTTTGTTACGCGATTACTCCGCCAATTCTGAATAGATTTTGATGGTTTTGTATGATAGGTCATACTTCAGAGGTGGTCCCATATAAATTTTATCGAAATTCATTCAGCGCTTTTTGAAAAATCAACACAAATATAGGCTTAGTATATACCTACATAGACGACATGCTAGTTTGAGGTTCCCTTTCAGCAAAACTTGTGACGAGGAATTTCAATCTTTTTTTAACTGTCATTAGCCAAGAACAAAAAAGATTGTATGTATTTGTAAGGAGCCTTCATAATAATTATACATTAATACCTATTCTTAAAAGAAAACTACCTAGTTGTTGAAAAGATTATGCAACCGTGTCATTTCTGTTAAAGCTTTCACATCGTAGGGTCGATTTAAAAGCTTGCCGCATGGCAACTAATCGAGTCGATCTGGATTTAGTTGATAAATGCTCGTGTTGCAAGCCAAAACGACGAAAACGTTGCTCTTCGGTTTCGATTGACAAACGTCGTGAATCAAACTCAGTCGTTGAGTATGACTTTCTGGACTTTCATTAAGCCTTGATAAGTTCGTGTATCTGAGAAAGTCTGTAGGCCCGCTGCTCAAAACTCTCATTTGAAAAATTTATCGCATTTCTTTCCCTACTTTTCTACAATCTTTCTTCTCGTTACTACTCTCTTCCAAACGGCGCTATCTCATTTGAGCAGTGCGTTTAGTAGCCCTACCCATATAAATAAATAAACAAAATGCACTTACTTCCCACTAAAAAGTAAAAAATAAAATATTTTATAGAAAAAAAAAACAAAAACCGACTTCAAGCCTATACCTACCTACATGTACAAACTTAAACTAAAAAGTAGAAAATAATATTTTAATTACTTCAAAGCAAAGAGCATTAAATCATAGAATACCTAATAATACTACGTATAGAATGGACACTCCCTTCCCCCCGCCAATCACAGCTTCCTCACCCCGCGCCGCAGTTTTGGATAGCGTTTAGGGCACTAGCCGTCAGGGCTGTATGTATTGCATGAAAGATAATTAACATAGAAATAGATTAATATAGAATCCTACTTCAAAACATCAGTCATGTCCCACACGCGACTGGGCGGGGCTTATTCGGGTGTTCTCTTTATTATAGAAAAAAAAACAGATGCGTCATTCTCATGACGCTACCATTTTTACCTATCGGGCGCTTTATGATAAAAAATAAAATTGTGTTTGTTAGAAATACTTATAATGTATTAATAAAATTAAATAAGGTATTAATAGCATGTGGACATAATAATTTTATTAACCCTAATTACCCTGGAACAATATGAGTTTCGTCAGTTTTTGTCGGTTTGTGTTGTAACTTATTTCTGGATCACTTTTACCCTCGTGGTGTAACCTTATTTTTGCATATTTTTCTGTACAAGCTCTCATTAAATGTGCTCCATGCTTTAATGTTCCTGGTTGCTGTAAAGAATGCGAATGTAAGGAATTGAATATATCCGAACTTATAAACCTTTTTAATGTATTTAAAACAATTGAATCAATTTTGCTAAATTTCTCGGGCAAACTTCGTCTTTGTTCTTTGTGTTTTATCAAATATCTGATGAGTGTTTCAGTCTTTAAACAAATTTGGAATACTTCTTCTGTGGAATAGCACAGCCCCCCCCCCATATCTTTTAGCGTGATTAATTTGTGATGCCACATTTTATTAGCCGTAACCAAACTGGAAACACATGTTTCACACTTCAACTCCTTATTTAGTTTTCTTGAAACATAGCCTGAAATGTGTCCGACAATTAATTTCGTAGCAGTTGTTAATTGTTGAACGTTTAAGTGTTCTGAGAGGATTATGCAATTTGTTTCTGCATGGCGGTCGGAAGCCATTGTTGGTTCTTTTTCCACTTCTGCTCATAATAGACGTAGTATTAATACATACATACATATACGCATACATGCATGCAACATACATACATACATACATACATACATACATACATACATACATACATACATACATACATACATACATACATACATACATACATACATACATACATACATACATACATACATACATACATATATTGGAAGTAATACCTGGGTACTGTAAAACTTATTTTTACTGTTTCTGTATGTATAAATAACAATAACTAATAAGTTGTTGGGTAAGAATGACTACCAATCTTGTAAAATAATCCTTTAATTTTCATCATAGTTGGTCCAGGTCCGGATGTTATATTTGCTAATGTCCAATCCTTCATTAATTCCCATAGTACATGAGAAAATTCTAGTTTGAGATTAGGCAAGTGTAGTATGTACATATGTAATATTTTATTTATGTTTATACACAGTCGCAAAAACAGGAAACGCAAGAGAAGTAACTAGTTTTTATGCGTGTTGTAGTTTTTAGTACTGAATGAAAATATGATTGCCGAACGACCTAATAAAAAAAAACCACAATAGTTCAAAATGAAATAAAATCAACAACATACCTATAGAAAGTTATACCCGAAGCTTTTCTGGTATTTTTAGATGTATTTTTGCAGTACCGAAGTATTCAATAAGGCATTTTTATATTATAAGAAAAAAAGGTAATAAACCTAAAAGGTAAACAATAAATTAGGTTTCTGCACTTAAAAACATGTAAAGAAACAAATCACAACAGATTTTATCAAGTTAATATGTTATAATCAGTTGTCAGTATTCTACCTACTTGACATTCTGCAACATTCTGCAAAACATTTAATCTATAATGAAAAAAACGTCGTGCTACAGGAGTAGGAAAGTCGTGCTTTCTCTCCTTTTGACGCGTGCGCTTGGCCGCACGTAAAAGCGAGAGGCCGCACGTAAAAGCGAGACAGAGTTCTGTGACAAATGGCAAGAATCGACTTGCAATTACGTCTTAATAATTTAGTTTACGCGTAGTTCTGCAATATAACGTTTAACTGATTATGCATTATTGCTAATACTTATCATAAAAGTATTATAAACGGGTAAAATCACTTATGAATAGCGTAAATATTTAGTAAACAATTAAATATTCGGCGTAGGTTGTGCGTGGTAACTGCACAAGAGCCAAAGTGAATGTGAACGTGTGTGGCTAGCTTAGCCACACGTTTGTGTAACAGAGCGGTTGTATGGAACTTTCCGTCTAGGTACATAGAGGTCGTTGATAATTAAAAGAATAATTGTGAAGTATTGTGCTGTAGGTGGTTGTTTGATTAACAGTAATGACAAAAAGAGACGATTTCATTCTTTTCCTCCAGAAGAATCGAGGTAAGTAACACATTTTGCCTATTTATTCAAACAATTTGTAGGATTGAATTTTGGTATTATAAGTAATACAAATATAATTTTATACGTTTTGGTTTATTTTATTCTGTTTGATAATGTAAATAAAATGTTATTTGGGATAGACATTGATACAATTTTAATCAATTGTATATTTATTTGTTTGTTGTACGACATTTACACATTTGCGTTAAGTCGCGAGACGCTCGCATCGATGTGGGTCTTTTTGAATTAGGTAACTTGCCAAAAATTTGTAGGTAAAGTTGGAAAAATACCTAGTTGCAAATTTTATATTTTGTACACTTTAGACTTTAGCGTGTGGTCCACCGTACATACATTCGCATAATTGCCAAGTGTTCATGCTAGTAAACAATTCGGTTATGTAAGTTTTAATTTATGGCAGTCATGCATACAAAAATAAATGTTTGGACTCACTCTGTTGAAGATATCATGATTATTGACCACGTCGTTGGCTTAGTGGCTTGCTTATTGGATTCAAGTACCATACGTGAGTTCGATTCCTTTTATGTATAGACATCTTTAGAGTTCGTCTTAGTCTGGGTACTATATTAGTGAATTGTTCCTTATCTAATTTCAATGGTACAGGAGAATGAGACGTTCTGATCTGAAGTAAATAAAATCAAGTTTGGGTTTAGACAAATGTAATGTATAATACATAAAATATATATTTAATTAAATTAAAAATAACGGAACCGACGTCACGTTTGAATTTTCACCTTTTTGATGTAATCGAAATTCAATGAGTGATTGTCTACCGACTTGCGCGGATGTGTAATTGCAGCATAATAAAAAGAAAAAAATGACATGTGTCATACAGTGGCGTGTGACGTGAGCTTACAACGTAACATTGTAGGAACGTTTCCGCAGTTCCTTTTGTTTGGGTATAAAATCTTTTTTGTTTTTCAAATGTATATACTAAAAAAAAATTGTTTCTCAGATGTATATACTGGATTCAAGTGATTGGACGATCCGACTTAAACAATAAAAGTTTAAAGAATTACCGCTTTTGCGATCTTCATTTCTGTGCTTCGGATCGTCTTGCAAAGAATTAAAAAGAAACGCAGTACCAACTTTGATGTTGCTAAAGTCAGAAAACTACTGTGCTAATACAAAATTTACCCAAACAAATGTGGAAATTTCGAAAATATCCTTTGTTAAGTATACCCCTTCTCTCCAGTTCCCAAACTACAAGCTATGCAGTTCCCGAACTATATGCAGTTTCCAAGTTTAGCCCGTACAGACATACATACATAGACACGATTTTTTTATCATATTTTTGGACTCCACTGGTCTTAAGGTCTGAATTTTTTTTACTTTAATGTACAGAAACGCCTTTTTACTGTTTTAATATATGTATAGATTAAAAAAAATTATAATGTGCACAATGATGAGTGTCGTATTTTTTCCCTGTATGTCGAAAAATATTTTATTTTAGCACATGCACCATGTTTAGTTATATATTTAAACCATAATGAATGAAAGAAAAAATACACGCGAGTAGGAATTATTCCATAACAATAGTCCACGACGCTGGCCCAATGCGGGTTTGCGGGTTTGTTTGCGGGCTTCACATACGCCTTAGAATTATTACTTCTTTGGCTGGTTTCTTAAGGTCTTCTTCACCAAAAACGTTCTTAGTTCGTTCTTTGGCCTGTGCCCGGATTCGAACCCTCGACCTCATAAACGTGAGTACCAACTAGTCTATCACGAATTCGTACAGTTTTGTATGGTTGCATAGAGATTTTGCACGTAAACATCGAAAGTTGGAAAAAAGATTGTATACCTACGACTTAAATCTCAACCACCTATATAAACTATTTTTATTTTTATGCACACTTTACGCCGCCATCACAACGTTACTGGTGCCCGCGGCCGGTCCGCGCGGTCTGACACCCCTAACGATTGCCTTAGGCATGTGTGCGTGCGCTTCTGTGTGCGGACACGATTATTGTATTTGTGTAAGAATAGGTAGTCGATTTCCCGCCATCTCATACATTTTGGCACAAGTGTCCGCCCTGTATTAAATGACAATCAGCGAAATTATTGATACTTGTATACCTTTAAGTTATTTTTGGAGTCGGTGTCAGCCAAAACAAAAATAAGCTTAATAGATACCTCACTTCACTCAGGCTTCTTGGCTAGCACCGACTCCAAAAATAACTTATTATAAATTGTAAATAGGTATATAAGTATCAATAATTTCGTTGATTGTCCTTTAATGCTCTTTGCTTTGAAGTAATTAAAATATTATTTTCTACATTTTAGTTTGTTTGTACATGTAGGTATAGTCTTGAAGTCGGTTTTTGTTCAAAAAAGAATTGTATAATCAGCTAAAGTTAGAACCAAAATGCAGTTCGTTTGATTACTGTAAATTTCCAACAGTGTAAACTTGTCTATATTCCATTCCAAATTAAATAGCCTTCAAAAAAACAGTGCTCGAGAAGTTACTTGTTACTACATGTCGCTTGTTAGATGACACTTACATTATTGACAATCGAATGTCATACGTACTGAAATACGAATAAAAAGTATATACTTAAATTAGTTTTATACAATTTAACCACTTTAACTTTGCAGTCCATCTCGGAACGCCCAGCTATTTGTTGTTTCCGAGACGCAAATGTGTGGTTTCCCTATTGTATTTGTGTTGGAACAGATGTTATGACGATGTTCACTTATATTTTGCTTTTTACCTCATTTTTTTGCTTTAATTTTTAAAGGGTAAATTTTTAAATTGGTAAATTTTTACCTCATTCCCAAAACCATTTGATTACTTAAAGCAACCACAGCCTACATGACGAGTGTTTATGATGCGCCACTAGATGACGTAACAAAACGAAATACGACGTCCACAGACGTAGTGTCACGGTAAGGGCCACCAATAATGAAGTCTGTCGACGTACTCGTACAAGTTTAATTTTAAGGCTACGTTTGAAAACTGTGGATCCTAAAAGCACACCCCGGCACTTCATGCAATCGACTTACTACTCTATTAGTGAAGTAGTACAGCGATGTTGTTAGCAACGGGCTATCACGGATCGAAAAGCGGGCGAAGGAAAGTCGCTTTGCGACATTGTATTGCGCAAAGTAGCGATACATCGTCTCTGCCTACCCCTCTGGGACCAAGGCGTGAGCATTTTGTATGTATGTATGTATGTATGTATGTATGTATGTATGTATGTATGTATGTATGTATGTATGTATGTATGTATGTATGTATGTATGTATGTATGTATGTATGTATGTATAGTAGTGCGTATTGACAGTCATGCTCTATTTTGCAAGCGACGTTAACTGGGGGGTGAGTCTCCCTTCTTTATATGGTAATATTTAGTATTTTCTGATAGAAAAAGTATCTTACCATAAGATCGGCGACCGCCAAATGCATTAACAGAACATCAAGTCTGCTCGCTCTCTTCGCTCTTCTTCTCCTCACCAGCTGTGTCAGGACTGTCAGGTTCCCAGTAGCTGATACCAGCATCAATACACTGTACACCGTTATAGATATCGCATGTCCATGGTTGAAGCGCATTTCCAACGGCAATTCATTTGTTGCATTCAGATGGGTCCAGTTTTTCTGGGACGCCCCTCCCGGCCCCGAGACCTTTTCGTCTATGTCCATTGCGTTACGGCATTTGTTTTATGGTAATATGGAATGTTTCAGTTCATCTTGACAAGGGTTGACTAGAATTGCGTGTGGGGTTCGCATTGGTGATACATTCTGAAACAAAGAGAGAACTGTTTAAGGATTTTTTCAATTTATATAAAAAAGAACTCGAAATCTGGTAATTTTCTGGCGCAATGAAGTAAAGTCAACTTTGTTACCAGCTAAATGCATTATTAAGCTATAAGCTTCATGCAGTTTTAACTTCGGATATTATTGTTTTTTTAAATCATAAAGCAATGGAAACATTAAATAAATTTATTATTTAAATTGTTGGAAATCTTAATAAAAAAAACACGTATTTAATAGACGCTCAAAAAGTAATCAAAGAAATGGCACAGGAACGGTGGTTTGTGTGGTGATTGTACCGCTTTTGAAAACTTGCATTCGTATTTACACACTACTCTTACTTACTAAACTTATTATAAAACAGTCATTTATATTCCAAAAAGGATATTTTATTTACTTATCTACGTGTGGATGTTGTATTAAACATGCCAATACCTAATAATATGCCAGCATGTGGATTTAAAAGAGCTCGTACAGCATTCTAATCCTTTTTACACACATATATAGGCACTTAATGGCATGCAAAGTAAATAAAGCAAGGAGAATAATTTATTCCTATTGAAAGAGATATTTGAAGATGAATACTGAATATCTAAAAAGTTTTGACAATCTGTCCCAAAATCCAACGATATTACCTACATGGGGGACCGAGGGGAGTGAGGTGCGGTGGGGTAGAAGTAGGGTTGCCATTTCTAAAATCTGCCAACCAGGACAAGAAGCATGAAAACCCCGGATTTTGGAGCTTACGACCCGGGCATGTCAACCTCAGAAAAACGAATATATCCATAGAAACCGCCATAATACTAATCAAGCGTACATAGCCACTTGTCAAAACTGTAGCCCTTGGCTCCACTTTACCCTGCTGATTAAAATGTTCCCTAATATAGTCGCTGTTGTATTCTCTTTGGTCGCTGCTGTCAAGTGACAAATGCATCTTGAATTTAGTTGCATTAATGATTGATGCAACGGTTTGCGTGCTAGTCGAGTTTGAAATACTATTTTAATTTAAAATCCTTTCAGATTTGTGATAAGAGTGCAGGATAATATTTTGTGAAGGTGTAAGCTATGGTATGTGTGATAAGGCGCTGCAAATTTCGCATGGGGAGAAAAGAAAATCAATCCGAAACTATAAACTTTCACAGGTAAACATTCTTTTTGTGTTTACCTATCCATTTTCCATGTTAAAGAGATAAATTTATGCTTAAAAGTAAGGGAAATTAATTTGTTTTTATTATATTTATATTAATTGAGCATGTATAAGTGTACTTTCATATATTTTGTTAGTTTTGTAATTTTACAGAAATGTTTAAATAGAGCTGGACAAAAATGTATCGATAAAAGTATAAAAAGTGTTTTTTGTGTTTTGAATGTGTTGTGCACATGAGTATACACGTATTTTTTACGTGTACACACGTTATTTTTCAATTTAGATTTCCTAATGAAAAAAAAATTATGTGAAAAGTGGATTAATGAGGTGTCCACCGAAGCTGATTGGACGGCAAAAAAACACCATAGAGTGTGCTCCAGACATTTTAAATTATCGTGTTGTATTATTACCGATGATAAATATCGAATACTGAAGGATAATGCTGTGCCTACATTATTTATGTCGCCAGGAAGAGTAAGTAGTTTTTAAAAGTAAACGTTTGTAATAGGGGCTAGCCTATTCGGTTGTCTTCGAATTTGTCAATTCTCCTCAGGCTAGCAGGTTTTATCTTGATTTTCTTCACCGTCGTGAGCGAAAAGTAAATATACAATAATAAAAACTCATTAGTACATAAAATAGTTCTTAGCTGGGATTACTGACACCCAATTTTTTTATATATAATTAATCGTAATTTAAAAATGTTTAATGCCAGATTCATTTTACACTCTTTTTGTTATTCTTGACCAATAAATATTAATTTTCTTTTCAGTGCATTTCTACAACTTCAGCTCCATTAACTTCGGACACGGTAGTGTTCTCCGTCTCAGGTCCTTAAATTTTGGGGCCTCAGACGTTCTCGTACCCAATGTAATCATTAGGCTCTGCAGCTTTGGCATCGGTAAACGGCGCGCTCTATGTCATCATCATCAGGCCCGGCAGCTTTGGATCCGTCAGTAACATCGCGTACCACGTCATTATCAGGCCCTGCAGCTTTTGGAATGCAAACGTTATCATCTTCAGACTTACACATATCCTTGGATATCGATTTCTAATCGACCGATACATATACCATCGACACCAGGCAATTACTAATGATAAAAATATGAAATTTTAATTTTTTATTGTTTTATAATCTTTTATGATTATATTTATTGATTGATTAACACTAAGTAAATTTTAATTTTATTAAAAAAAAAAATTAGTTTTATAAAATAGTTGTAAGTAAATAAACTGATTAATTTTTTACATTGAATACTGTTTCACTTTCCACTGGCAACTGTTAGATATAATAATAACGCAATTAGTTGCCACAGATTTAAATTTGACAGCTCTAAAATGAAATAAAATTATTTCACTATAAGATGACAATTTTAGCTAGTTTAGTGCTGTGAAATTAAATGCGTGCCTTCAGAATTAAATTAAATTTTCATGTTAACATAATTTCAAATTTTTACTAAATAATATAATGATAATTTTTAGACTACGTAATATATTTTTATTGATTATCGACATCCGATAATTATCGATATCCATGTTTTGCACGTCCGCCTCATCTCTAGATTTCTGAAACAGTGTACGGACATGGTATCTGACGTCCTGTTAAAAGTAGCATTCTCTCACTTTAGCAACAGCAAAATTACCATAAGAGTGAAAAGGGTTGGTTTCCTTCACGTTCTTGGACCCTTATAAATCCTTCTATGCTTATTCGTTCTTCTGAGATGTCAACAGTGTATTTTTTTAAGTTACTCAGTAAAATAAAAAATAATTTTAATTGCCAACATTTTATTGATAGAAAACTTTAAAGACTACAAATGGAACTCCGTCCGTACGCTCCCCGGACAGATCCGTAGTAACCCGGACGGGTTAACCCTAACCAGACATCGTAGTTGCGTGATTCTGATATGGCACATTAGACAAAACAATACTCGGTAATGTTTTACTGAAATCTACTACTACCAGGGGTATGTCCAGTGGTATGGCGGGTCCGTCGTGGTCCAGTCGCTCAGAATGAGGTTGAAGCCACTGAAAATAACTTCCAGTTCTAATACAGTCTCCCCAGTCCCATTGAGATGAACTAAATGTATGTAATAAATACGATTAAATTCTAATCCAGACTTCTCACTGATCAGTGATACTGATAAGTGAGAAGGCTGGAATATAATTTAGTTAAGTTACACCCTCGATAAGTTCCCAAAACTGGAACTATGTTACATTTTGAATCTAGCTTTAGCAATTTGTGTTTTTAGAATAGAATAGAACAGAATAGAATATTTATTTGCATAAATAGGGTGCAAATGTCAGATCTTATAACTAGCAACTGGTAGATCATGCCTATTTATAATTCAGAACGAATCGCTAGGTCAAGTTCGAAATTGCGAGGACAATACACTTCAGAAATATGATCTCACTTAGAAGAAAAACAAAATATGATCTCCTTATTAAAATTCCATTGGCAAAAAGCCAATCACGGTTTGACATTTGACACCGTTTACTTAAAATTCGAAGATAACGGATAATGTAAATAAAAAAAATATGTTTTCTCAATTTTTACTGAATATTTAGATATTTTTCGTCCAACTAGCATCAATTAACGACATCAATATATAGTTCGAATGTATAGGTACGCTTCGCCACTACTTCCTTTCGCTTGGGCGGCTTGCGGGCGATTTATGAAATATATCTCAAGGGTCGTCGCGAATACTGAGAGAATAAGTATCATGCAAATGTAGTTTATTAGGGCTAAACACGATTTTCTACGATAATTATGATTGCCTGGTGGACAGACGAACAGACCGAATCCATCTGACCTAGTCGTATCCTGTGAAATGCTACACAGGTCGGATAGGACACAATGACTGCTAGACAGTTTGCAGACTCTTCATATCTGGAAGACCGAGTATCTCGGTGTGTGTTGAGATGGAAACGACGTCACGTCATACCTGCCAGGTCAAATGTATCTGTATAAGGCTAGATTTCAAGTACTGTGTGTGAATGCCTTGATCTAACTTTTAAGACCTAGGTCGGGTTTCAAAGTAATGTCTGAGAATGACGGGGCTGCCAACATAAACCTTTTCTTTGATTACAACTTAGATCTACTTCGCTTTGGTGAATGCGGCCTAAGAGATATTCTGCCAGCAGAAAACGAGGCTTATTAGGCAAAGCACGATGTCGTGTCTGTTTTACATAATCTCTCATTAAAATTATCCTAGTCAACCCGACACGCGACACGATTTTTAATGAGCAATCTCTCTCTTTATATTTCAAAACAACAGCTGCCTATGCCAAACGAAAACCATGGCTATTATATTGATATTGAACTGCAATGTTTATATATAAACTTGCTTTTTTCTGGCACTCACATTAAATAACTGTTTTCGTTTGCCACTTGTATTGGAAAAGATACAGGTAAACAGTTCTCGTTAGGATGTCGTTGGGACAAATTAGTGTTCGAGTTATTTTTCTTACCTTTTGTATTTCTGTTCTGTTTTTGTTAGCAGAAAGATCTTTGGATAAAAATTTAGACGATATAGCCTCAGGCAATGGGGAATCAAACAAAGAGTACAAAGTATAAGAATAAAACTTTTTTAAATTAAAAGCTTTGTGTCGGCAGGACATAGGTAAAACTCGTATGTACTAAGTAGTTACGATCTTTGTTATATCACTAGCTATGCCCGCGGCTCTGCACGCGTGGACTACATAATTAAGGTTTTTTTCTCGCTCCCGCTCCCATTCCCGCTTCGCTTCCCCCTCTTCCTCTCCTAATCCAGTTCCCGCTCTCTCTCCCGATCCTGCTACTGCTACCGCTCCATCTGCCGCCGCCGCCACCTCTTATCCTCGCTCCAAACGTAGTCGTAACTCATCGCAATGTGAATTCCGCCGATCATTACACTTCTTTGTTGTACAGTGCATACTAACGTAATGTTTTGAAAACTATAAATTCCCATAACTTTTGATTAAGTAAGCCGATTGCGGTGAAATAAAAACTAAATGTTATTGCTAATTACGCTCTATTTTTTTCTGAAAACTTCATCAGAATAGGTTCAGTAGTTTTTACGTGAAGTATGCACAAACTAACAGGCAGTCAAAAAAAATTTGTTCCCTTATTCATCTTTAGACCCCCAATTTTTGTTGTTGTTGCAAATATATTTTTATTGCACAGACACGTGGAGTTTACGTTTTTCTTTATTAGATAGATGATAAAAATTAAGGTGCAAAATGAGAGGATACTTGATGTGCGTCACTCAGCTCGAACAAAGTCGAATTTCAGTAATCTGACCCAGGCACGATTAAGTGCCCAATATGTACCTACTACTGTGTACTCAAATTTCTCAATCTGAAGAGATACAAAGGGGTATTGAAGTTCGAGATAGAGTGACGTCAACCCAGCTCGGACGTTTTGAACCAAAGCAGAAAGTTACTTTAATTCTGATCACACCAGGCTAGACCTTGGAATATGTGGTTACTTGTCGATTTGAAGACGTTGAAGAGTAGAAAAGTCGAGAAGGCTTATAAGTCGGTTACACGTGTTAACCTCCCAGCTCCATTGCAGCAGCTACAAAATTATATACCCTATCGTTTATAAAATAGCGTTCCTAATCAATAGCATACAAAAAAAGTTAGGTGGTTGATATATATTTATGGAGAAATACGAGTTACCTACTTACCTAAGTCGAGAAATGTTGATGCTGTTTATGTACGCAAAGTAATATCGTGGGCGGTTCAGGAACAAAACACAATCAGAGAACCCGATACTTGAGATAAAGACTCCGCTAACATTTTTATAAACTGTACTTGACACACACCAAGTTTTATAAATATAGGTATTTATAAAACTAGCTGTACACGCGTGTACTATACAATTATTTACCGACTCCGACCCCACGCCCACTCCCAGTCCCACTGCCAATCTCCCACGCCCACGCCCACTAAAGCTCCAAATGTAGTCCAAACTCATCGCAACCTGAATTACATCGAACATTATAATTATACTTTGTTATATTGCATACCTACTAATAGATTTGAAAACAAAAAATTCCCATAACTTTTGATCACACATATAATTTTATTATACCTATATAATTGTATGTACAATCTAACATATATATACCAGCTTTTAATTAACTTGCCACCTCGAGACCACATGTCTGCTCTAATGTTTAATTTCCTCGGAATCCGCCACAACTCGAGTGGAAATTCAGAAATTGTGACAGTTCATTAAATTCTATCAGTTGTTTATGAGTTGAGTTCTAAATACATGAGCTACATCACTGATCGTGTCGTATTTTTTATGTGAAATATGATTTATGGAATAAATCGTATAGGTGCTATGGTATATTATGGTTTAAATTCATGTGACAAATTTCCTAACATAGTGCGATAACTCCGTAAGAAGTACAGTCAACCAATTTGAAATGTAGGCCACCTTAAAACCTTGTCAAAATATCGGGAACATAAACGAGCGGTCTGGTAGGGGAAATAAGTACGTTTAATAGAAGAAGTCTTATGCTTTTTCTTTGTCATACCTCGCATGACGTCAGTGACGTGTCATATGCTTTATTTTGAATATATAATTTGCTGAAGGCATTTGGGCGTTACTTATTAGTGAACAATCAATTTCATTTATAATTGTCAATTGATGTGACTAATGACATTTATTTTATTTTTATAGCGATATTATTAACATATCTCTCATCAACAATTCTTTGGACCTCTATTGGGATTAATAAATGACTAACTGATTATAAACTCCTTCAATTAAAATTATCTTAACAGGTTTATCGTAAAGGTTATATTATCGGTTAGGTTATATTTGTATGAACACTTATTGAGTAATTCAGCTTCTGCGAAACAAATCATTGTAAAATTTGCTGTGACAAGGTTCTAGGGTGGTCTACATTTCAAATTGGTTAACTGTACATTACTAGTGTCTCGTCCTAACCAGACGTAACAAGTCTAAACCTGTTCTCTTACGTCATAAATGAACACACGATGGATTTTGACATCTTGTAGGACCCTTGTTAAGGGTTCTTGAAATTCCTTCCTTACATTATTACATTCCACGGAGTACATGTTCGTGTAGTTAACTGTTTTAAAGTTGGTAGGTATTCTATACTAATCTACACGTAGGTAGGAAATACAGGTCTACTATAGGTAGTTACGGTCGGTAACAAAATGGAACACTTTTGATTTTCCTTGTACAGTGTGCACTGTACAAGGAAAATTAAAAGTGTTCCATATAATTTTAAAAAGATTAAGCAATTTTGTGAACGGCTGTACATTGCTTATTCACCTTTAATTATTTTTTTCTTTAAAGAGCATTTTTACTTTGTACAGCCTAGAGCTTACATTGTTCTTCATTATGTTATTACGTATTTACATTTTGTAACAACGGTTCTTATCATACTCATCTAATCGGATAAAAATCGTAAACTTCGCGTGTCTGTACATTGAAGATATTTGCAAAAAAAATTTGGAGCGCCTAAGGATAAGAAACAGAACACATTTCTATAATTTTTGAAAATTTTGTCTGTTTGTCTGTAAGTTTGTGCACATATCACTTAAAAACTACTGAACGGATTTTAATGGATTTTTCATAGAAAAATGTAGTGTTTATTTCATTGCAATCGGTTTACTCAATCAAAAATTATGGGAATTTTTTGTTTTCTAATACATAGTAGGTACGAGTATATGCAATCTAAAAAAGACGTAAAATAATTATGTTCGGTATAATTGAGATTGCGATTGGTTTTGACTACATTTGGAGCTGGAGTGGAAATGGGCGTGGGCGTGGGTGTGGGCGTTGGTGTGGGCGTGGGCGTGGGCATGGACGTCGGGGTCGGGGTTTGAGTCTTAGTCGAAGTCGGACCCAGAGTGAGTAGTCCACGCGAGCGGACATACGAATGTATTAGTTGGTATGCAATATAACTAATGTTCGGTGCAATTCAGATTGCAATGAGTTAGGACTACATTTGGAGCTGTAGTGGGCGTGCGTGGGCGTGGAATTGGTTTCAAATTCGAGACCGTATTCGGATTTGGATTCGAATTGGGAGTCTGAGTGGGAATGGAAGTGGGATAGGGAGCGGAAGTGGGAATGGGAGCGGAAGTGGGAACGGGAGCGGAAGTGGAAACGGGAGCGGAAGTTGGAACGGGAGCGGATTCTGTAGTCCACGCGAGCGGAGCCGCGGGCACAACTAGTATAACATAATTAAACTAAGTCAGGCCAAGTTCTGTTCGCTCCAAAATCTTAGTGCTGCAGGAAATCACTAATAATCCTTTGATGAATTAGCCTATACAACTCTTTAAGTTCATTTGGTGTCAACCGGACCAATGGTTTAGCTGTTATGCAAAGCGTGACAGGCGGATGGACCGACGACGGACGGACGTTTTTGTTTTTTGAGATGTACAATAACACATTTTAGTTAAATTATTTTTCTAGCTCGAAAGTAAAAAATCTTTACCAAGAATTTTGCTCTTATAATAATGTACTGTGTTAGATCTAATCATAGATTAATATTATACAACCGGGAAGATCTAATAATAATTACGACGTAGAACTTAGAACCTCTACGCCATTATTTTGGTAAATTACGCACCACACGTGCTACAAGTTTCGCTACGCTACGGCTCTGACAATCTCTATATATACTCTATATATACTCGTCAAAATTAATTGCCATGCGTTAATCTCGCAAAGACTTGGAAATGGCTCGACCGATTTGATAAATGTTTTGTTCGCCTCAAAACTGGGATGGTTTACAAAAAAATAAGAAGTGGCGGTGGCAGTGGCACTTGGAGCGGGAACGGAGAATAATTCTGTAATCCACGCGAGCGGAGCCACGGGGACAGTTAGTATTAAATATTTAAACCAGATTTTTTGTTTTACTAAGCCCACGAAGTCAAAGTCAAAATCTTTATTGCATATGAGTACACTTGGTACATTTATACACGTCATTTTTTTATCGACTACCGCTTCCTAGCTGTTAGCGCTGTGAAGAAGAAACGGCGCAACAAACTTCACGCAGCACATCTTTTAACAATCAAGTTTGCATACAATTAATAAAGACTTTGCGAAGCTGAATCAACATTAATACGAGTACCATTAATCCCACGACCAGACTCATTAGTATTTTCAAAGTATAACACTATTTTGAAATACCTAATACTTCATTTACAGACATGATTTTCGAGACTACGGTTTTGTTAACCTATGTTCTATCATTGTCTAATTCCCATAGTACAGGAGAAAATCTTAGTTGGGGATAAGACAAGTGTATATAATATGTATAAGAAATATATCTAACATTAACAAAACACTTATAACCGAGGCACTCGGAGGCATCGGGTACTTAAACACTGCCTTTAGAAATGTTTTATAAGAATTTGTCACTTACCTAATACCTACCCATTTTTATTAGCATCATATTTCTGATTTCCCAAATGTTTTCCTCTAGAAATCAGTATCCGATACTAATTGAATGCCCCAATGTCCGCCCTTATCACTACACACTTGGTTACACGGTTCAAATTGTTTATTATTATAAATTACCAGATTAATAGATTATTACAGTCACCCTTAAAATTATATAATTAAATGAATTGAGTTCGATGAAAACATCAAAATTAATAGGACAATACATATTGGAGCTGCCACACCTAGACCATGCAGTCTGTACCGGGGAGCCTGAGATTACAGCTTACATTACAAACAGTTGTAATATCTATTCTGTCCTATAGAAAACGATGATAATATTATTAAGAGGGTGAGAGTTAGATGGGAGTGTGATTGTGGGGAGTAGTGTGGAGAATATGAGTGTATTTGTGTGGGAGTGAGGGGTGTGTGTGTGGGGGGAGGGTATGTGTGGGGTATGGATGTGTGTGTGTGGCGTATGTTAGATGAGTTATTTAATTAGGCGTTTTGTTTGTATATCTTAGAAAGTAGAAATTATGTACCATATATGTAAACAAATTAGATGTGTATATAGGTATCAAAGGGTGGCAGGCAACGCACTTCTGGTCTTTGGACTGTTGTCTGTATGTCCAAATGCTGCAGGTATACAGCATAGACACGCATCAGACCAACTCTCTGTACGTTTTCCACGACCGAAAAATAATACTAGGAGTCACTCCTCGTAGCAAATTGAACCTTAACACCGTCACACACTACCTATTGCTATTAGCTACGAGCTACACCTTTAATTAATCCAGAAAGGCCTTCATCCATGACCCGAACAAATAAATCCTTATACCCTTTACTCGCAATTTAACGCGTTTTACATAATGGGTGGTCAGCAAAGTAAATGCAGTAAAAAATAAGGTTTTATAATTTATTAATAGACTAGCTGTGCCCGCGGCTCCGCTCGCGTGAACTACAGAATCCGCTCCCATTACCACTCCCGCTCCCACTTTAGCTCCCGCTTCCGCTTCCTCTTCCGATTCCGCTTCCGCTCCCTCTCCCATTTCCGCTTCCGCTCCCGCACCCGCTCCCGCTCCCGCTCCTCTCCCGCTCCCGCTTCTGCTTGCGCTTCAGCTTCCGTACCCGCTCCCGCTCCCGCTTCCGCTCCCCTCCCGCTCCCGTTTCCGCTTCTGCTCCCGCTCCCATATCCACTCCCCATTTCCCACGCCCACTCCCACTCCCACTCCCACGCCCACGCCCACTCTCCAATTCCCACTCGCAGCTCCAAATGTAATCCAAACGGACGTAAACAAAGTACGGAAATACTATTATTTGCAATATATTGCATACTAACCTTACCTACTAATGTATTTGAAAACTAAAAATGTCTATAACTTTTGATTGACTTAGCCGATTGCGATAAAATAAAGACTAAATGTTAAGTTAAGTTAAGTCCCATGTTTTAGTGAAAAGTCCATCAAAATCCGTTCAGTAGTTTTTAAGTGATGCGTGCACAAACTCACAGACAAACAGTTAAACAGACAAACAGACAAAAATTCCAAAAATGATTGAAATGTGTTCTATTACTTATCCTTAGTCCCCTCAATTTTTTTTTTGCAAATATCTTCAATGTACAGACACGCGATGTTTACGATTTTATTTATTAGATTAAGAAAAAAAATGCAAGCATCATTCAAATACAAATGGATGCGGGAGCGGGAGAACAGTGACTTCAAAATATGAAAAAATAGTAGTAGGTATACGCTAAAGGAGCCGCGGGCACAGCGAGTAAATTATGCAACTTTTTGGAGCAGGATAATAAATGTTATTCATAAGGATGGCAACGTTCCATCCTTATGAATGACATTTATGATTCTGTATCCTTTCTTTATCGTATTTTCGAGTTTTGGACGATATTACACTACGTGCTGCAGACAATCAGAATAATTTATTCGTTAGATGTGCAGTAGTAAACAACATGACTTCCTTATCTTTGTCAGCGAGTCACAGTAATTCAAGTTCAAGAATCATTTCCCAGTTAATTAGTGGATAGTTCAGAGCCAGGGTCGCCTATTTGCGCCTTTCCTCACTCTGGTTGTAAACATCCAAATAGGTACATTCTACCGTTAATTTTCGCAATTCTTTTTTACATTGTGCGAGTACAATCCGTAGCATTTTTTATGTGGAACTATAATAAAGTTTAATACCTTTTTCGTATAATTTATGATACGTGTGTAACATATTCATTTACCGGTTGTTTGTATGCCATATTGTCTTTTAATTAAACATTATAATCTTTGGATATAAGCGTAAATTCCAAAGATCTTTAAAATAATATAAGTTACAAAACATACCCCTCTACTATCACCAAATACTTAAAATTATATTTATTCGAAATTAAACCTAATATTACGAAGCTCAGCATGTCTATTTACTCACTTGTTCCTATGCCTAATATTGGATATATCACGGGGCGTTGACAGTGGAACTATGCGAGGGTCAAATCACCTTAAACAGTATCTACGTATTTGTAGTTAAATAATATTTCTGTTGTATCTGCTGCGAGGCATGAAATATGTTCTTATACAGTCAGTCTCGTTTATTGTTGGAAAGTTTCAACTCAAAGAAGATTCCACTTGAGGAATCTCTAAATTTTAAGTTTATAGGCCCATTTATATGTGTTTCTGTTTCGTAAATTTAAAAATAAACTGTAATGCTGACCATACCCTTTATAAGCTTCCTGCGTATAATATTACGTAGAATTTGTTTGTAACTTACTTTTTTTTTAAAGCGAGGGGTTTGCTTTTTATTTTATTTGTTTTATTTACATTTATTTCTATTTTGTTTTCTCATAAATCTAAACCACTAAGTTACCTACCTATTGTGTACGATTGTATACGAGTATCTTTCTGGAGTATTATTAGTTTTAGTTAGGACATACAATTCATGATTTATAGAAAACTTGATTAAATTTACAATGAACCATGACTGACATTACAGTTGGCATATTTAGAGTTTAGAGTGACATTAAATAATCTAATAATAACGTGTCTTCAACTCAGTGGTCCTTTCTGGAATTAACCAATTATAATCAACGTTATCGTAGTCACAGAATAATTAATACTAGGTATATATAATTTAGAAAAACAATCGGAAACCAAATGTTAGTTACACTTTAGGCTGGATATCTATTTACACTCAGCGAACTAAATATTAAATTTAAAAAAAAAACATTTTAAATGGAGGTTATTCAAATATAAATATATATATTTGAGAATGGATCCAATACATTATAATACGTTTTATTCGTTCATTATTGTACAGTTGAGTTCATTAATTATTTAAGCAACGACAAGGCTCCAAAATATTGTAATTGTTGGAACGATCCACATATACATTCGGTAGGTCAATAAAACCTTAATTCAAGATTTCGAATTATAATTCGCTTTCGTGGTCAAAATTATATATATACCTGTATATGAACTATATGTAAGTAGATTGTATGCAACCTTTAAATCTGTTTAGTCATAGACTTCATTACTGGCTTGATTTTTGTTTAAATTTACTATATTTTCCTTAAAAAATTGCAATACAACAATATTACCATATTAGGTACACTGTTATGGAATATTAAAAAGAGTTGAATTTGTAACACATTCATTTTTCAGATATTGGGCCCGATTCTGAAGCACACATTTAAAATTTGACAGCGCTAAAATTGGTTTAGTTTTTATCTTCATAATACTGAATGACAAGGATAGCAACAGTTTTAGTGCTGTCAAATTATAACGTTGTGCCTTCAGAATCGAGCCCATTGTTTAATTTTTTTCTTTAATTTAGTTATGGTCTTCATGATCTTCATATAAATATGTACCTTATTATTGCTCAGTATGAGCTGTCAGATATTAATGAACCCAAAACTTGATCACAAGTAATCGGTGTGTTTAGCTGTAACAAGTTCATGCACTTATATATTTCTGCACTAGTATTTCTGGATACCCAGGATATGCGAACATATAAATGATCTCGACTGTACCACTTAGTTACTTGGGCATTAGACGCGAGCGCCAGAGGCGGGGTCGAGCCGGAGGATGTAAAGGATTTTTGCTGATTTCTAAAAAAACGGTGTTATAGACATATTTTTATTTTTCCTTCAATACAAATGTAGACGAACCTCTATCAACTCTATGTTTAAAAAATTCGTTGTGCAAACTTCGGAGACAATATATCGGGGAAAGAATGGTATCTTTTAGAAATCTTTCATCATTAGACCAAAACGACGCGGCATAAAAGGAAATAAAACCTATTTCGATCCCTTTTGCAATGTTTTTTTTATTATTATTTTATTTTCAGTTTAGTTCGTCAAACTTTATCGATAACATTAGATAGCATTTGCTGAAATAATCAGCTGTGACAGACGGACGGAGAGACGGATAAAGTCGCACCACAACGACGACGATCTCCGTGGCGGAACGGGTAGCTCTCGGACTGCCACGCCGGAGGTTGCGGGTTCGAATCCCGCTAGGGGCAAATGTTTCGTATGATGAATATGAATGTTTGTACCCAAGTCTTGGATGTATATATATTTATTTAAATATGTCTATCCGTTATCTAATAACCATACCACACGCTCTGTCTAGTTTGGGACTGGATAATTGGTGTAAATGTCTGACATATTTATATATTTATAAGGGTTCCGTTTTTACAGTTTGGTACGGTACCCTAAAAAGGTGATTTAAAAATATAGTATCCTCAAAATATAATTAATGTGTTCTGAAGTTTTTTTAAGCGAGTTTTAAATGTTATAAATCAATTTTTTTATTAAAAACTTCAGACTACAAATGAAACCCCGCCCGGACGCTGTCCGGAAACCTAGTAATTAAGGACAAATCCGGGAAAACCCGGACGGATGGCAACTCTAGTCCCAAAATCTAGATCAAATTCTTTTTTTTAAACTTATCTTTCGGACAAAGATGCAACTAGATGTGCGATAAACGTTCTTAAATTGAAATAAATAGAGTCAATTAGCTTCACATACGTCATCTCCACGCCTACTGCAGTCGTCATAATGACGCAAGTCACGCGCAGGGCCGTGCAAGTCCACGCAACGGGCAACCCATCTGAGATAGTTCTAATTGTCTGACTCAATCCAAACATTGTTGCACATCGTAGACAGAGAATGAAAAGACAAGCGAAAAACGTATAAAACTAGGAGCCAGCCACATTATAAAGTAACCATACTACTTAATAATATGGCCGACTACTGAATGAGTTGTATGTAGGCAACACCATTTATAATGGGGGCCGCTACTTACGTAATAGTGGTATTTTTTTTATCCTTATATAAGTAGGAGTGCTACTTATTTTTTTCTCAGAGTACATAACATTACTGAATTACAAACAAATGATTAACAAAATTTTAGTTAAATCTCAGTAAAATTCCTGGAATTAGTATCCATATTTCCTCGCAATTCAAGTCAGGGCTTCATAAATAATGTATCATTTTGAAATGAATAAAGTTATGTTTAATTATAACCTAGTTCTGATCCCTGATTATATTCCTCTATTTCATTATTCCAATGTGACTTCTAGTGAATATTCACTCTTCGTTGCATAGTATTATGTATTCGATATTATATTCACTTAGTCGCTCACAAAAATTCTCGCATCGCATCACACAACGGAAATTAAGAGAATATGCCTTCTGGCAGCTTGTGTGTGTGATACGAAGGAATAATCGAAATTAATTGTCTGTGATGAATGACGTCACCAAACCGAATGTAACCCTAGGATATTATTGAGTATTCTATGCCCTACACTGGAAAAACCATTGTTAATTATTAACCGTAGTGCATTACATTATAAAACATCAATCAGGCCTCCCCAACCCGTCTGGCCAGCGCGGGTAGTGTAGGCCAAATCGAGGGCCGCAAATGTCATTATTGGTTGCGTCAATCAAGCTGTAGTTACTCAACGGTCCACTAGATTGCGCTACAGGTAACGAATTATCACAATTCGATAAGAATATTGAAAAATTAGACTTTTACGCCATCTATGGTCGAATAGTTGTATGACGTTATATCTTTCATAATGTTATAGCATTTACAAACCCCAATAGATGGCGTTTAGGTAAATAACAAGACATTTATGTAATCAATGATGATAATACCTATATTACTTAGTTCAAAGATAATATTATAAACTACGACGAGCAGTTGATGAACAGTAGCTCTCAATTTCATTATATAACAGCTTTGCTGTCAAACACATTTCGTTTCATATTTGCTGTAATTCATTCGCTTACCCAAATAGCTCATATCTTTGAATGCATTGATGCATAAGAAGTGACATTTCTTTAGCTATTAACGGAATGGAACGTCGTTTGACGTTTGCATCGCGTGTTTGTTGTACGAATATAAGCTACAAATGAAAACTGAAAAATTATATCTCGAAATCTTAAGCTTACGGAACGGAACGTCGTTTGACGTTTGCATCGCGTTTTTGTTGTACAAATCTGAGCTACAAATGAAAACTTTCAAAAATTATATTTCGAATTTGAGTTTGCAACTTTAACTTTAAATTATTATTACTTTATTATCACCTCTACCCATAGTAAAAATATAAATTGACTACTTAAGCAAAGCGAAACTAAAAATGGTATGGATCGACAGTATCCAAAAATCGTCGATTTAATGATGTTAGGGAAAAATTAATATTAAAAGAATTTAAAACACTGGTTTAGTTTTATTTAAAAGGTTCAGATTATTAAGATTTTCAATAAAATAAAACATTAATTAAAATACTGCAATCGGCCATTTTGACTGAAACACCAATCACAGTGCATGACGTCACGCCTAGGTAAACAATACTGTCATTCTCTGTGTTTTGTTGTTGTTAGGGATACGCAAAAAAATAAAAGTAACGATACTGTATTCGATACCAGTATCGCATCAAAAGTATCGATGCCGACGATAGTATCGAATCAAAAGTATCGATACTACTCAATATCGAGTACTTTTTCATCACATTGGAAACCTCAAAACTAATAATAAAAATAGTATAAATAGAGACGGAATATTATTATTGGTATAATAATAATATTCCGTCTCTATTTATTTATTACAATAAACATTGACTTAATGGTAGATGTAAATATGGTTCTTTTTAAACCCCTAGTCTTTATCACTGCAATCAGACAAAAATCAGACATAAAAAGTAATTTGTCTCCATGCAACGACATCATATTTTAATAAGATAGTGGTTTCCTCTAAATCTCGACCGAGAGGGTCGTTATGCATCAGCAAAGCAAGAAAGAAGAGAACGGTAATGAGATGACACTCTATGAGTATACAATGCGGTTTGCCGCATTTACACACGGAGCGTACGGAGCTTGCGCTGGCGTATTCTCATCCCTGGCGCTGGGCGATACGCAAAACAAAGTAGGTCTGGTATCGGTACACCAAAAAGTATCGAGTATGTGACGAAGTATCGATACCTAGTAAAGTATCGTAACAAAAGTATCGAGTACGAAAATACTTGGTATCGTAACGAAAGTATCGATACTACTCAGGTATCGATACTTTTTGTGGATGCCTAGTTGTTGTGAATACTACTGATTACGCATTTGGATTGATTTTTTTTCTTTTACGTGTGATTTATCGACTCCACTGTACTATAACAATGGAACCAAGCTTTGTTAAGGCAAATAGCTCAAATTTGCCCAGGATTGATGTATTAATGTTGGGCGATTTCCTCGCAACAAATAAAGAATTTTGCTCGCTGAGTTACGAGAAATGTGAAAACTTCCTTGTAAGTAAATTTTGTATTTATCTTTACCCTAGATACAACCAACCTAGATATAATCAAACTTTTTGAACTCGTGCGAGTTTATTTTACTTTCATAGGTTATTTGCACAATAAACTTGTCATTGTTTATTTTTGAGGTGAGCTCCCTCACAGCTTGTATGTTGCTATTTTAGAGTTAATACCATGTTAATACCCGATAAAACTAGTACATTTCTGTAACTAAAAAAACACCTACTAGCTTTCTTCATATTAAACTACTATTTAGAAAAAGCTACTATTTTTCCTCATATTAAACACCTAAAATCGGATAAATCACCAAGTCAGTGTGTATGTATTTGTTTTAATTAATTTCAATTATTTTAGGTCTTCAAGACCATCATATGGGGATGATGCAATCAGTTATGTGCAACTAAAACGGGAAGGAAACATTTGTACAGTAAAGTGCAAAATTTACCCAGAGCATAAAGTCCATGCAAAACTATATGCTGTTACATTGATGGTTGATGAAGATGAAGAAAAAGTAATATCAATCGAATGCCATGATTGTGTTGCTCCCCAGGGCGGATGTAAGCATGCCATAGCGCTGCTTATGTGGATCCATAGACGAAGCGAAGAACCTTCATGCACAGAAGTTCAATGTTACTGGCGGAAATCAAAGCTATCAAGAGTTGGCACTACCTTGAAATTTATATCTGCAAAAGATCTATCTAAAGGTAGCCCTATATTGCCTTCTAACTCCACAGTTCTTGAAATTTTTTTAGAAGAAGGACAAAAGAGAAAATATGTCAACTGCGAGCTACTAAAGTATCAACAAGATTAACAAGATTGACAAGGGAAATAAGATACACCAGCAATGAAACGGGAAATAATAAGCAAGAAACTAGGGAAAAAAATCAAGAATACTGGACTGTTCATATCCCAAAAATATCCAATGATAGCAGGTTCCCCTGATGGAATATGTCAAGATAGCATTGTGGAGATAAAATGTCCCATAAGCAACAAAACGTATCTCAATTATATAAAAAATGGGAAACACAGCAAGAAATGCTTTGCCCAGGTTCAAATGCAAATGTACCTAAGTGGTCTAAATAAGTGTTATTTCAGCATCGCAGACCTAAATTTTACTACTAATAAAAATATAGACATTATATGTATAACTTTTGATGAGCAATATATGTCAGGCTTGAAAGTGTTATTAAATTTTGAAAAAACTTATGTGTATCCATTGTTATATAAAAGTATAGAATAGGAAATAAAAATGCAGTAATTTCATTTGTGTTTTATTTAATAAGAGAATCTTGTATATTAATCAAACCACAAGCTATAGTTATCACATCATCAAGAACTTTAACCAAACTTAAGATAGGCATGTTACTATTAACACCTTGATGCTTGATTTTAAATGGTGATGTAGAGACAGAATGTAGAAACGGCTTCAATGGTGATGTCATCTGATTTACTGAACTGACTATTGTTTGGTTAGCTTTACTTCTGAATGTTTTCCATGTGTGTACTTGAATTGATTTATCCAACACTCTTGGTGTTACTTGGGGAACTTCTACATTCTGCTGAACTGTAAAACAAATATTTTATTATTTAAGTGCAATGTTATAATTATGAACACAAATAGGAGATTACTAGGTCACAGAAAAATCGATGTAGTTTTGTGTGTACCAACAATGTACCTATGTAATAACACTGAGAATAAAATTAACTTTTTCAATGCTATATTCTAATAAATAAGTTAATATTAAATACCTGAACTACCGGATGCAATTTCTTCAAAACTTGATTGTTTTGTAACTATACATTTTTCTTCGAATTCCTTTTTACACTCTTCAAGAATCATAATTCTTCGTTTCTTAGCTATATAGGGTCGCTCTGTTGTGTCAGATGTTCGTGTTTTTCTGTCTGGTTGGCATATAAATTTATGGGGCATACATCCTGATTTCATACGTACTTGTGATACTGACCCCATCACATGATACTCCATATAATTTTCCATATCATTTGGCAACTGGAAAAAGAAAAGTAAACGATTAAAATTGTTATTAGGAATGATGGCCAAGACCAAAACAAACATAACCTCAATAAATTAGTTATTCCATAGCCTCAATATTTCAACTATTTCATATCAAACAAACATTTTAAGTATAAGATCTATCAATATATGATAACATACTCACATCAAAGTGGTCTTCACAGAAATAAAGTGGCGAATTCGTGACTACGTTGTTTCGCCGTGCGAGCTTTAACCAAACCATTTATCTCTTGTTCATAACTTGTTTGGAACATGTACAAACACTTTGTTGGGTGTTTTTATTGATGTGTTTTTACACTGCAGTACTGCACACCACTTATAAACTTTGGAATTCATTTTTACCACACGAATTAATTGAATATTTTGTTGACTTTCTTCGTACGCATAGACACAATGACATGTTTACCTAACCGTGACGTCAGAGCCGACGCCATGACAGCTGCGAGCTGTTTGCGCGCAATATTAAAAAATTATTATCAAAATGGCTTTAAACTCCGTTAAACTTAAGTTTTATACCGAAATAATTGGGCCCGATTCTGAAGGCACACATTTAAAATTTGACAGCGCTAAAATTGGTTTCGTCTTTATCTTCATAATACTGTGTGACAAGGATAGCAACAGTTTTAATGCTGTCAAATTTTAACATTGTGCCTTCAGAATCGAGCCCAATGTGTACCTACATTACGGAAGAGGATTTCAAAATCTTTCGTCATGCCTATTTGGTACTTTCGGTTGATACGATAAATAACCATGTTCATTCTAATTTTTACTTTATCGCTATAATAATAAGGTGCTAGGGATGGTCACAATTCGGAATTTGACTGCACTACTAGTAGTAATCGCTACCAAACATAACATATTTCGCAACTGTGAAAAACAAATGGAACGAGAAAGAACAGCTGACCTCAGGTCAGTGACCTGTTTGAATATCTAGATATCTACCTCGGCTTGATTTACCAGAGCACTGTGCAATTGCGATTGTATTCCAATTTTAGTTACCTAGGAGATAAGAAAAACAAGTTTACAGGTCATAGTAAAGCAACGATCTCTATGTAGGTACTACTAGATGGAGCGTTCCAAACAATCGCTCTGTTCCACGCAAGTAGCCACAACTCTTTCACATTCACAATGAAACTTGTGCAGTTACTACGCAGACATTTAATTATTACTAAATATTGACGCTACGGTTAAATTATGTCAATATTTAGTCAATAATTAAATGTTCTGCGTAGCAACTGCACAAGTTTCATTGTGAATGTGAAAAAGTTGTGGCTACTTGCGTGGAACAGAGCGATTGTTTGGAACGCTCCATCTAGTAGTACATAGAGATCGTTGTAGTAAAGATAATATTTATGTACTAGAGTGAGTGAGTCAGGACTCGTGATTCTCACTGGGGACAGGGAACTTTATATAATTTGTACAAGTTGGTTCGAGTCTGGATGTTATATTAAATTGTCCTTTCCTTAGGTACTTTGTTTCCATAACACAGAGATGTATATACCTACATGTAATATTAATGACTCATTAAAGGAATTTATGGATCGAATTTGAAAGAAATAGGATCAGAAAGTACTGAAAAAAATACATTTGGTTATTTGAGATAAAATCCCGCCAGCCCATTTCCTCCATTTCGATAAAATTTATATGGGATCACCTCTGAAGTATAACCTACCAAACAAAAAAAGAAACATCAAAATCCATTCAGAATTGGCGAAGTAATCGCGTAACATACTAAAAAAAAACATACTGTCGAGCTGAGAACCTCCTCCTTTTTTGAAGTCGGTTAAAAAGAAATTCAAAGAACAACACTGCAATAAGAAACATGGCGGGCATGGGGCTACGGGTGTGAATGAGAAGTATCTATGTTAAAGCAAGACAGGTATATCTGCCATTAGTTCGTTTCATATAACTGTTGTTACTATGAAAGTTGCGACAGATTGTAACTAGTTTCGTATTAGCGCCATCTGTTACGTAACACATTCATGAACTCATTAGTTGATTACATGTAATGACATCTAGCGACGGGTAGTGTTACCACTTTTTACCTTCGCCACAACTAGAAACAGAACACTAAAAACACCAGCGCCGTGCGGATTTTAGATAATACTTTTATAATTGGATAGCAAATGCGCCATCTAAGTTTATGCTACCAATTTTAGATTTACACTTTTTGTTCGGGGATTGCTTATCTTACTCTAGTATATATTATCTTTGGCCAAATCCTCCATCTGTCTCCGGCAGATGAGAGAGGGTTGTGCTCCTGCAGTGGAGACAAAAATGACCTAATGATGATGATGATGTACCGTAGTGCTATACTCTAAAATACAAACTCACGGGGAAGCTCACACAAGTGACTTTATTCACTTCGAAACCTAATCCACTGGCATTCTGTAAACATTCTAGAGAGAATTATTAGTGAGCTACGTTAACTCCATAAGATCTTGTTCCCTTGAACTAACTCAACTTGTTAATTTGATCACGATCTTGTTATAAACAATCATAAACGTGATTGCTGTAGCTAAACAGCAACATGCCACCTAGTTGACCCAATTTTTGTTCAGTGCAGGCCTAGTGTTATAATTGCTACACATATAGTATAACCTATACTTCATAAAACAACTAAGCTATTTAAAAGAAAAGAAAGAAAGAAAGAAAAACATTTATTCACTACCACAATTGGCACACACAAAGAAAAAACCAACAAAGCAAGAAAAAGGAAATAAAATAAAATAAAACTTATAAGAACTAGAGAAAACAATTTAAAAATTTTAACATAGTTAAAATAGTATGCGTGTGCCGTGGCAGCAAAAGGGCAAACGACTCAGCATATGCCTAGACCAAGTAAGGTGCTAGGTGCTATTTAAGATATACTTCGCTCCGCTCCGCTCACGTGGACTACTCACTCTCAATCCGACTTCGCTCCCGCACCAGGTCTGTCGCAGGTTGCAAATTTGTAATTTTCCATAGAGTTTCCGCAAGAAGACTATAGGAAATTCCAACACCAAGTCTCTTAACAAGCTACTATTAAATGTAAATAATAGTAGAAGCAGCGGTGTCAGTTTACACCATTTTACCTAAAACGCGATATCCGGCAAGTACAGTACCTTCCTAAATACAAATTGACATTGCAGAGATACCACAGCTATAATACTAGTACAAAGCAGCTTTGCGGTTTCGCGGTAACGAAAAACTTTCGCAGTCGCTGCTGCGAAAGGCGCGGGCGGGAGGCTGTTTGGGCGCTGACTGTATAAAATCGTGCGGCGGCGGGCACACATCAAAAACATTTACCTTTTGACCCTATTATAATCATACCGATATAGCGCTATTGAAATATAACGATACAAAAATATAACGATATCAAACAAGTTCGAAAACTAAAGGTTGCTCAGCGAGCTATGAAAAGAGCTATGCTCGGAGTTTCTCTAAGGGACAGGATCCGGAATGAGGTGATCCACCAGAGAACTAAGGCTTCTACATAGCTCAAAAAGTTAGCTGGCAGTGGGCTGGTCATATCTATCGGAGAATTGGTTACCGCTGGGGTAAACGTGTTCTCGAGTGGAGACCGCGACTAGGCAAGCGTAGAGTGGGACGCCCCCTGGCTAGATGGAGCGACGATCTGCGTATAAGGCTGCTGGCAGTGACTGGATGAGAAGAACCCAGGATCGAGTTTAATGGCGCACCTTGGGAGAGCCCTTGGACTCATTCAGGCAATCTCAATTATCATCATGATGATGATGATAATTTATAACCTTTATTTAAAACGGTATGACGTATAAGGTACCGCTTTATAAAATACATTTACTTTCAGGTCATACAGTCCTTTTAACTCCTATTGTCATTGAACTATTGACCAGTATTTATTCATTCTTAAGTCAATGCAGAAAATACCATACCTACCTTGATTTTGTTAAGTCATTATGTCTTGCATGTTTTTGAATCTTGCAAAACTAGATTTGACCCAATCAGACAGGTTTTGAGTAAAGGACGCTTCTCAAATTCCATAATTTTCCAGGGATGTACGTTCCCTCAATTGAAACTCAAAACTCTTCAAATTGACAAACAAAGTACCAATACAATAGAACTAACGGAAATACTTAGGCTTTGGAACAGTCATTGATGGTGTATCTTTATGAGGCTTGAGAACAGTCATCATCTGTGAAGGAAGCTGCAAGATATCAAAGGGTAGGATGAACAGTAAGATGTACGAAGCAACTATCAAACGGTCAGTGTCTCAATTAGAGCGGGTAACGTCGTAATCGCATTTTATCAAATGTAATAAATCCGATGAAAAACAACTAGCATACCTACCTAAGTGTATTTGTAAAGACTCTGTCACACAAACATATGAATACCTCTATATATTTCATTTCAAACCAATAGTGATACGAAAACCAACTCTATTTGAGTCTAGCTAACATGTACATGAACGGCTCACCAGCAGCAAAAACAGGTTTGTATTACCATATAAACTTTTCGGTACACTTCGGAACACCATCTATTATTTATTTGGTTTTCGATATGCAAATGCGTTCGTTTTCATATGACTATTGATTTGAAATTAAATATACCTACAGTTGACCGTCGTCGGAATAATGTGACAGTAGCTACATATAGCAGCACTCCAATTGGAATTTTGACATTAGGTTAGGGATTCTGTGGGCTCTTGGGTGCTCGTGGGTACCTCATCGCACCTCATTCCCGAAGCCTTCTAACTCGGTCCCCCACTGGACATGTAAACAGTTCCCCTTTCAGTCTTGTGTCGATGTAATCAACAGCATAATAAAAGAAACTGTTGATCAGAGCCGAGCCGAGACCCGAGCAAATCCCTTCAAATATCATCAAAATAAAACAGTATTCTTAGAGTCAGTCAGAGATTCCTCCAACTTTCCACAGTTACAACATACAAGAGCTTTGGAAGTTTTATTCTTTATTTCATGATCGTCCATAATCCATAAGCGGTTAAGCTATGCCAGTAGCATCCTTAAAAGGAATAAATATATATAAAAAATAATGGTTATTGTTCCACATGACTTGCGTACTTCAAGTGTGCAATCTAGAATTATTGAAAATATTTAGCTAAGTGAACCAAAGCTAGTAATTTATTCTACTCTTGGCATGCCGCTCTTCAAATTCAAGTGCCCTAGGCCATCGCCTTGCCTATATGAACGGGCCGGCTTTACTGTTGATGTTTATGTCTGGATCACTTCATTAGGCAGACGAATCGGTGGTCGCTGTGTGTTTAGAGGTGAGAGTTTAATGTGTTGCTGTATATCACCTGGATCCTAGCCACGTTAAACGAGATATCTATAGAAAGAAGACAGTGACGCAACGATCTCTATGTACTACCAGATTCACAATGAAACTTGTTACTACGCAGAACATTTAATTATTACTAAATATTGACGCTACGGTTAAATAATGTCAATATTTAGTAAATAATTAAATGTTCTGCGTAGTAACTGCACAAGCTTCAAAGTGAATGCGAAAGAGTTGTGGCTACTTGCGTGGAACAGAGCGATTGTTTGGAACCCTCCATCTAGTAGTACATAGAGATCGTTGCAGTGACACTATTCTGTTGCTGAATCGACACAGCAGTGGATTGTTGTACTTAATATTTTAATTTTGATTAAATTTCCAAATGCAGATGCTACTTTACAGAACAAAACATTGAGAGGCGTTATCATGTATTCGGAAGGTCGGGGTTTGACTCTCGACCTACGGATAAGGAGACTGGAGCACCGTGTACAAAATAATGAATATTAAACATCTGCTAACGAGACAACTCTGTTTATCTCAAACTGTGTGAAGCGGATTGAAACTTGGATTTTCTTCGATTCTTCTTCTATCTAAAATGCCCATTTTTGTCAATGTCAAGTGTACAGGACGAATACAAACATTGAGGGCACGCTTTACCAGAGTAAAACTGTGGGATGTGCCACTAGAGCACGGAGGAAAGTCGCTCTAATCAAAGAATATCATTATAACCTTTGATCTGCCCACGAGGATTCCCGTAACTGCAGTAGTGCAAAGGAGATTGCAATTTCATGAAGTTATTTGAATTATCGGTAAATTAATTCTATTCACAAACGATAATCAGTAATAAGATGATCATTACACAGTAAATATCGCTAAAACAGAATCGACCCAAAAGCCAAATAACCTAGAACTGCTTCCGTAATGGCAGCTACTACAGGAATACTTTCTCTGGTTAGTATTTATCGGTCTCGTATACCTTTTCAAGGAACAACAGGCTATTAGCAAATGAATAGTTGAATGAAGTAGGTACTTGCACGAATTAGTATCAGCTTCGCCACTGTTATGGTATAAGTACATAGATACATAATGATCACGCCTTGATCCCAGAGGGGTAGGCAGAGGCGATCTATCGTCACTTTGCGCAATCCTATGTCGAGAAACGGCTTTCCTTCGCTCGCTTTTCGCTCCGTGATACCCCTTGACGTGAACAACATCGCCGCCTCCGTGTTGAGGTACCACGATTATCTAGGGAAATAATTGTCCACCTCGTCAGAGCCCCACATGACTCGGTAAGGCTAATAGTGCCTGGAGTTTATTTATGGTATTGTAATAAGTATACATTGTTACACAGGCTCCACCTTTCCCATCCATCCGTTTCCGGTCACAGCGGGAGGCCGAATTAAAGGGCCGTTGGAGGAATATGACAGTTACATATAGCACCACTGCAATTGGAAGTTTGACATGAGGTATTCTATTGTTTGATGTACCCCCCACCTCACCGCACCTAATTCCCCGAAGCCCTTACTTAACTCGGTCCCCCACTGTGCCTTATTGAGGTCATCGGTCCATCTAAAATGCACTTTCCCATCTCCCTCAACAGCCATTGGTTTAAGTAAAACCTTGTTTGCCCGCGATGTCGTTCGCGTTTACAAAGTTTAACTAGATGTCCGACATGACATTTGACGGCTTTTACAAATGGTTGTACATACACAGATTTTGAAAACAATTGTCAAATTCAGCGCACCTAAAAACCTCAACAATGACACCGGGATATAAAGGTCGTCAAATGCTAATCTAGATTCCAAAACAAATGTCAAATTCCAATTAACCGACCATGAAAACCCCTAACATGCCACACTTGAAAACGGTCTGATATCCTGTCTGATGTTCATGGCAGGAGGTAGTTTCACGCTGCACTTACCGGTACACTCTAATCCAACTCGTCTGTTCAACGGGCACATTGGCCTGCCCACTGCAAGCTTACTCGTTTCGGCTGTGTGGATGAGAAGTCTTCCTTCAACAAAAAAATATCTAAATAGCTTGTAAATCACTTGCAACTTGCGGTCTTTGAAAAGTCAATAAAAAGTCACAGTACAGGTAAATATGTTTCTTATTGTCGAGTCAACACCTGTCATTATTAACAATTAATTATTTTTTAATGTTTAGGTATACAGATCGTATCATATGTCATATGTTAATTGCAGTCATCGTCTATTTGTACATGCTTACACGCAAGACAGAAGCGATTTAGCTATAAAAAATGCATTTATTTGAATTATTATACAGGTGTAACAAAATCTAGTAGTGATATACAATTGAAGAAACTACCTTATTCAACGTCTATTATTTAATTTGTTTTCATGTCAATAAATCGTTAAACCTTCTTTAAATTTAAAAGTAAGTAAGTAAATTAACTATGTATTTTTTTCATTTACGCAAAATAAGCAATGACAAATTTGGAAATGTAAACTCGTACCTCAAAAGATTCCATAATAGAAGGAAATGAGCATTTATAAAAAGATATCGTAAATAATTTCTTCCGCGTTCTTTCTTAACGTAAAATATTATTAGGACTGACCGTCCATTTTGTCGTAAAATATTTTCATACTCTTCCTCCAATTATCTACGTTACTTTAATGTTGCATAACATTACCGGCATTCCATTTTCCTTATTGGAGAACAATTTTGCTACGAAACCGTGAAAAGAGCCTTACCACATTCATATTCGTAAAATTAGATTATCTTTTCATATTTTTACTTCCGTACGTACTTTACTAAAAATTTGTTCTCACTAAAGGTCATTAAGTTTTTACCTTCATGATTGACACTAATTAATCATTAAATTAGATGACATTTGAGTCATCTGTTATCTAATTTAATAACCATTTAGTGTCAATCATGAAGGTAAAAACTTGGAGGTGACTTATGAAGTACTAATATTATTTTCCTTCAAAGGATGACCTTCAAAAATATGGATAAATTCATTTTAAGTCATTAATAAATTTTCTATTTGTTTTATTAGTTTTTTTTTTTATTTTTTTTTAGAATAATTAATTTTTTTTTTATAAGTACCTTTATCTCAAAAAACATGTTTCCCAAGAACGTCCGTCACGTCGGTCCGACACGGTTTACCTAGCTGTTTGTTCTGCTGGTCTGGTTGATTCCAAATTTTGAACTTAAATAGGTAGTTGTAGGATAATACATTCGAGGATTCTTAGTGGTTTCCCGCCGGCTCTCAATTTCAGAATAGCTCAACAACGGTAGGTCAACAAAAATAAAAAATGCAATTTTGACAAAACCTGTTCTAACGATTTGGATCAATCTTTGCATGTTCTTGACTCAGCGCGAAACGAGTAAACTTTTTAAAGTTTTTACAATATATTGCACATCGTTGGCACGCGTGTCTCGCCTACTTCACCATTCTATCGTGATAGGATTTCTGTGGTAAAAACCCAACTATAGTGCGTACCTAGTCTTAATTTTTTAATCACTAAGGGGGTCGCACTGAACCGATCAATTCAATAAATTGTCTTCAGGTCTTCGGGTTCCCTCATTAGTATTTTTATTTACCTACATATTTATAATTATTCAGTTCACTTTTTATTCTCACTTATTGTATGTATCTAAGACCTAATAAGGTTTACTACGTTTTAGTTGTTTAGAAATCACCTTGGCGTAAATACAGTTTAAATCCCTCCCAATGTAAATTATTTCATACCCACCTACATATTTATTTTATACGCACCCGCTCTTGTCATTGCCCCACTCCCCCTGACAGAACATACCGACGAGTAGCACGGTGCGCCTGGTGTCCCGGAGTTCCTCCTAAAACTTATAAACTATAAACCCTAAAAGTGCTAGTGTCTAAAAATCTGTGTGTGTATACCTAACTAGTGCAGAGACGGCGACCCCGGACCTGAACCGGCAAGTACCTAGAAATAAGTGCTACTACCTAGACATTTACTCCCCTTGCCCCCTCTTTTAGTTTTACTATTTTACTATTTAGCCCAGCACCCTTCTTAAACATAGTAATGTCTACATGTTTCATTGGATCGCTTCTGTTGGTCGCTCACGGGTACCGTGCTCCTACTTTATGGGCGACGTAAAACAGGCGGAAGGAGGTAAGGGAACGTACCCAAACTACGTGACGCGTTTAGGGTGGGGAGGGGGGTCTTCAAAATACCACGCTTGGTCACAGGGAGGGGTGGGAGGAGAGGTTGGTTTTCGTCACTTAATTAATATCCAAAATCTCGCGCTTTTTCTAGCTACATTCAAATACGGCGCGCAGTTTTTAGCGCTTTGTAAACTCACAGGTGGCAACACGGACATCAGCTGATTGAAAACTGTCAGTTTTTTCTTCTTGATGATAATTTTTTCACTTGTAGTTATAGGAATGCACGCACTCTTGACGTCACGTGGCAAGCACCGTATTAATAAAGACAAATATGAGCAATATTTTTTTCTTAAACTTTCTGCTTACAAAAATTGGTTTCAAACCATATTTATGCATTATTGCATGAAAACTAGAGGGGAAGGGGGGCTTGGCATATACTACGGGTTGACCACTGAGTTGAGGGGGAAGGGGGGGTAAAAAATTGAAAAAAATTGGTCACGTAGTTTGGGTACGTTCCCTAAGAGTTGCTTCTTTACGTAGTAATTGTTAGTATTTTTTGGCACATGTAAGATAGCGCCGTGCGGCATAACTTGTTTCCCAGAAACAGCTCAAGCGCGTGCGAGTATGGCGTCGTAAGTTGTCATTTTCACGCTTTATTATATGAGCTAAAGCAGAGATGTGCCGATACGCGCTAGTGGACAGCGACGAGCACTAATGATGTCTAGCTCTGACATCTCTGACAGCTCTGACCTTCGGTTTTTACCCAGCCGATGGCGTGTACGAGAGTGCGCTGGAAAATTCGTCAAAACAACTATGTAGGTAGTTGCTTTGTGGTAACAAGATGGAATCGGATAATGGTTGACGATTTATTTATGATCACAATCTGTGACCTAGACGAAGGGCGACCGAACGGTGAAGGTCTCAAAACATGTATATTTAAGTATCTTATATCTTCAAAGATATAAGTGTGGTTCTCGGCTTAAAATAAGTCCCGTGGGCACAGAATACTTAGTAGTATGCCGTGGGTGTCGTCATGGCGACTAAAGGTTTGCACCAAAGACAGGCAGCAGCGTTCTCTTGTGTATATTAAGATCATTACTGTGATTAAAAATCCGCCTGCCAATCGTGGTGATTATGGCAAATTCCCCAATGTCAGCCGATGAACAGTGAAATTCTATTGGCGAGGCTTATGTTCAACAGTGGACGTATTTCAGATGATAATACATTTATTATCAGCTGAAATAAATACGTCCACTGTTGAACATAAGCCTCGCCAATAGAATTTCACTGTATATTATATAAAGTATATTATACTGGGTGTTATCAAACAACTGTAGTAAACGGGTACAGCGACATTCGGTATTGGGTACTAAAGCAGTTTTAGTGATCAACTTATGAAAATTTGCAAATAAAAAAAAATATCAAGTTCATTCCCAGTTTCGTATAAAAAAATTTTTTTTACTTTTTTGGTTACCTATGTTGACTACTAAAACTGCTTCAGTACCCGATACCGAATGTCTCTGTAACCGTTTACCGAGCAGTTTGTATAAGAATTATAAGAAAATGAATTTATACTGTATTTATTCCAGAACTGGGCGAGCTCCGGGCACAATTAGCCTTACCAAGTCATGCGGGGCTCTGACGAGGTGGACCATTATTTTATGACCTAGATAATCGTGGTACCTCAACACGGAGGCGGCGATGTTGTTCGCAACACATCATGTCAAGGGGTATCCCGGAGCGAAAAGCGGGAAAAGTCTCTTTACAACATTGGAATGCGCAAAGTTGCGACGATGGGAACAAGGCGTGAGCATTATTTATGTATGTTATTCCCTTTATAACCAGTCATTAACACTTTTTTTAAATTAAAACCAGCACGTATAATAAAGAGGTAAAGGTTATGAATGTGATCAGGGTATCTGCGGGTATACAAGAGTAAAAAACTTAATCGGTTAAAAACACAACACAAACACGCGAGATGAACATTAAACGCACCGGGTTGAAAGGTCGCAATCACGACGCTGAGAGCAGATTGCATGTTTTGCAATGCAAATCGCACCCTATTCTAACCGATTGCAGAACAAACGAGGGTAATGTGTTTATTGCATCCTAGGCTTAGACTAGGTACAGTCTGACACAGCTGAAGTCGTTGCTTGTTTCAGACTAGAATGGGCCTGAAATGCTGTCGAAAGTATCAGTGAAGTGGTTGGTTACAGAGGGAAGCTCTGATGACCAATCACGATGACCAGGATATTTTGATAATTATATAATAAATAAAAACGTAAATAACGCGTGTCAGTACATTGAAAATATTAGCAAAAAATTGGGGTGTCTAAGGATAAGTAAAAGAACACATTTAAACACTTGGAATGTTTGTCTGTTTGTCTGTTAGTTTGTGCACGCATCACGTAAAAATTACTGAACCGATTGTGATGAACTTTTGACAAAAATATACATAGGGCTTAGTTCGGAATAACATTTAATCTTTACTTCATCGTAATCGGCTCACTCACCCAAAAGTTATGGGAATTTTTAGTTTTCAAAATCATTAGTCTATAATTATAATGTTTGGTGCAATTCAGGTTGCGATGAGTTAGGAGTTTAGGACTACATTTGGAGTGTAGCGGGCGGTGGGCTTGGGAGAGTGGGACTGGGACTAGAACTGGATGTGGGAGTGGGTGTGGGAGTGGGGTCGAACTTGGTAAAAGAGTAGGTAAATAATTGTGTAGTCCACGCGACCGGTGCCGCGGGCACGGCTAGTGACAAATATATTTGATTATATCACGCCTACCCCTCTGGACCGAGGCGTGAGCATTATGTGTGTATGTATTTTATACAAACGGCACCTCTAGGAAAATAATTTTTTAAGGGAGGTTGAATACTTTTCTAATTTTCAAAAGTTGTTGGTTGCAAGTAAGTGCCTGGAGTGTTGCAAGTAACCGGTCAATAAAGGTATTCGCTAAATAAAACTTTAATTTACCTGAAAAAGGGATAAAAGGCTATAAACAGAAATGGCGATAGGAAGTTCGAAACTACACCCACATCCTACTTTAACATTAAACAAAAAACTGTCTCTTTCGTTAGAGAAAGGAAAACTTTCACTTATTCCTGTCACGGAATGTAACTCCCAAATATAAACTGCTTATCGAGCATTCAAAGTAAAAAAAAAGTTATCGGAGTTAAGAAAACTACAAACGTGATACAAATGTGTAATTTTTTTTTTATAAGTAACTCTGTGCCTCCAGTGAAATGAACGTAGAAAGGAGACCAAATAAATTATCCCGCTAATATTCTAAATGCGAAATTTTGGATGTTTGGATATATGGATGTTTGTTACTCAATCACGCTTCAACCACTGGACGGATCGGCATGAAGCTTGGCACACGTATAGGTTAGGTCTTGGAATAGGACATAGGATAGTTTTTATCCCGAAAAAGTCATCTCATTCCTAAAATTTGTGATGTTAAGTTGTCCACGCGGACGAAGTCGCGGACAGCTAGTTTTTAATAATGTTCTCTTTTTCTTTTAAACCGTTCAATGTTTCTTCATTATCATGTCAAGTTTCATAAAAACCAATGAAGTTTGGAAAGAAAAAAAATTAAGAACATTACTAAAAATAGGTATTCGGTCTCCTAAAAAATTTTCTAAGTTTCTCTTGGAATTTGCCTTAAAACGGGCAAGTCAATCAATTCATTTGTATGTATTCTTGTCTGGGTTCGTTATTTTGTTAAATATTTACTGAAGATACAAATTAAACAAATCATCTTTCATCCGATTTAAATAAAATAAATTATTCATTTATTTCTTTTGAAGGTAAAATTTGTAATCAGTCAAAATTCGTACATTGATTCTGGAAAAAAATATTCAGTTAAAATTAATAAAATCACTTGCGTTACCTTAAACATCCAGGACGATGCTGTACGTATAGTCAGGCCTTTGTCTCACTTTGCAATTTACCTATGCAGCGCGGCCCCGATTGCCGGGGCACCTAGGCAAATCGCGTACAACTTGACCGCCTTGGCCTAATGACTTGGTCATTGGACTCAAGCGCCAGAGGTCGTGGGTTCGATTCCCACCGGGGACAGACTACTTTGTACAAGTTGGTTCCGGTCTGGATGTTATATTTGTGATTTGTCATCTCCTTGTTAAATTCCTGTAACACAGGAGGAAATCCTAGTAAAGAATAAGACAAAATATTTATTATAACTGTCAAAATGTGCATGATTTAGCTGTTCAGATTCAGTGTAACACTGACTGTATTCCATACGCCTAGGATTCAATTTGGATTGCACTGAATTTTGTAAGTACGATTATGAGAAATTGAACAAGGTTTCTTAGGGAGTGCGAGTTACCTACTTATTCTATAGAAAAGTGTAACAAACCACTTCTTGAGCTTACGTACACTCAGAATCTACGACAGGACCAAGTTCGTTCTAATTTAAACTTTATCTCCATTGGATAAGCTGCTAGGCCTGGTCATAAAGTTGGGAATGTGATTGTACCTACACTAATTTAACTAGTTAATTGTAATCAATGTTGTACAATAAAGTGTCAATTTGTCATAATGACGGCAATAGGATTGCGTGTCGACATTTTATTGTTACGAGTTTATGACGTTATACTGAACAAGGACGAACCGTTTATGGCTACGCACTACCGAAATATGTATAAATTGATGAGGTATATTGTCTATAGCTAGATTGAGACCTGGAAACTATTTTATTAGGTAGTCAAGGCAGGGGCGACCCTATAGCAATTTTTTTAGGTGGTGAGAGATCTCATTCATCAGCCTTTAGACGTCCACTGTTGAACATAGGCTTTTCCTAATGAACGCCTCCACACCCGGTCCTCCGTCCTCAGCATCCAGCCGCTTCCGGCCACCTTCTTCAGGTCGTCGGTCTACCTGGCGGCGGAGCGTACTGATCTGCGGTCTTCACTCCAGACTCGTCTGCCCCACGGCCGTCTGTTCTGCGACAGATGTGGCCCGCCCACCTTATCCTTTCGCTATGTCGGTCACCTTCGTTCATCGTCGCATCTCTTAATTACGAATCATATTCTTCAAATAAACCCTGAGCATAACCATAGCTCGCTGAGCGACTTCATTTCATTATGCATTTCCAAAAGACACCGTGGCCCAAAACAACCTTGACAAAATTAAAAAAATTATATTTCATAAATAAAAAGCTTTGCGGTCTCTATTGTTTTTGTTAATTTTTTTTCATTCGTTGGCGCCATTTTAATATTATTTGTTGGCTAAAAAGTGTTAAAATATATTTATTAAACTATGTCAGAGCAGCGTGGAGCCATAATTTCATTGTATGAGCGTGAAAAACGGCAGTATGAGATAGTTAACATTCATGGTGTTAGTCGTCAGCTAGTTTCTTATATGCTAGGAAGATAGACGATCACATGGCCAAAATTTGGCCAAAATAGTGTTTAATTGCAATACCCAATTCATTTGTTTATTCAATCGTTTTTAATCTTTTATCAGTTCAGTCGGGTACAGAATATGTAAATTAAATTGATGTACTTGTATCATGTCACGTCATTAATTTTGGGAACGTTAGAAATGTTATTCGTATATGTATGTACCTAATTCAGGCACGATTTCGTGTAAGTACTTGGAGATTTTACAGTCGTCCTGAATTTCTTTTGTTTTAAGATGTAATTTTAAGCAAATTGAGCGAAGACAATTGAGCTCGAATATCACACAAAAGAAAACTTACTACAACATTTTAATGTATCTTTCTCCATACCTACGAGTACTTACTTACTCTGGTGATTTAAATTACAATTAATTTGAAAAATAATTCCACGATTACAAAAACGGTTCAACGTAACTCGAATCTGATTTCATATATCGATTCAGCAACTTAAAATTTTTAGAAAAATAAATGATATTATTTTAAGATCTATCTTTTGCACACCTTCGGCAGGTTTTAAGTATTGACAATTCCCAGACTTCTTTTATCTTCATCATCATGACAGCCCCTAGACGTCCACTGCTGGACATAGGCCTTCCCCAATGAACGCCACCACACCCGGTCCTCCGCCCTCTGTATCCAGCAGCTACCGGCCACCTTCTTCAGATCGTCGGTCCACCTGACAGCGGCGGGGCGCCCTAATGATTTCATTGTAACAAAGAGGCATAACAATAATATAGGGCTTTACAAGAAGATTTTGTTTATCAACAACTTGTCGAAGAATAAATTACGTTTACATCGCGTGCAGACCTTGCGGGAAAAAGCTAGTTATTAAATAAACATCACATCCCTCTCGCGACCGGAACTAGTACCCTGTAAGCTGGAGACAAACTACAGTACATAGGATCCGGAACAAATATTTGTACAAATATTTGCCCGGCAGGAACTGGAAGCACGCTGTATTTGTATTGATATTTTGTTACGACAACACAGGATGTTACCAACACAGAGTGTCTTGTCGGTCAAATCCAGAAATGTAAGAAATATCAGAATCAAATTTTATAACAATCATGGTATGTGCCATCTGTTTTCTCTTTGTGTACGAAATACGTCCACTGCTGAACACAAGCCTCCCCAATAGAATGATACTTTTTGTTGGCTGTCCAATGGGGGTTTTGAGATAATCATCACGCTTGGCAGGCGACTTGGTGATCGCAGTAATCATCTTAATATACTTAGGAGAACGCTGCTGCCTATCCCTGGTGCAATCCCTTGGTCGCCTTGACGACTCCCACTGACAGATTTGGGGCGGCTCTATCCACTCTGAGAAAAAAATAAGTAGCCCTCCTACTTACATAAGGATAAGCGACTGATTCAGTAGCCGGCCACTTTATTAAGTAGTGTGGTTACTTAATAATGTGGCCGGCTACTGAATCATTTATGATGGGGGCGGCTACTTACGTAATAGTGGTATATTTTTATCCTTATGTAAGTAGAAGGGCTACTTATTTTTTTCCCAGTGCACAAATATTAAAAATTATAAAAATGTAACATAGAAAGATTTCTTCAAGGGTGAAGTTTTTTTTCTTGGATTGGAAGTAGCGGGTGCAAACTTTTATGAAATAGGTTTGTTCAAGATTATAACAATAACTAGTATATAAACTACATGTGTTTACATTCCTATTTCACACATTGTGTTCTAAATTTCTCCTAGAGTGTAAATAGCCCAGCAGTGACAAAATCGAACACGTAATTTTCATCAAACACCTTTTACTAACCAAATAAACTTCCAAATGTTCAAATCTTATGTACACAAACATCTCATTTGATGAAACAACAAACATAAGCTCTTCGTAAACAAGCTGGTTGTTACTAAACAGAAATATCTGTAGTGCTATTCTCTAAAATACAAACTCACGTGCGAGTCTCACTCAAGTGGCTTCACTCGCTTCAAAACCTAATCCGTTGGCATTCTGTAAACATTGCAGAGCACTGTCGAAGTGAAGTGAGTTCTTTGTTGACTTCACGTCGATAGTCCTCTGAAATGTTTACAGAATTACCAGTGGATTAGGTTTTAAAGTGTATGAAGTCACCTGAGTGAGACTCGCACGTGAGTTTGTATTTCAGAGAATAGCACTACTGCCTACTACTAACGGAGTAGGGTAGGTTCAAATATTTAGTATGAAAGATACGACTGTCTCCTACCAAGGGTACGAGGAGTTTGTCTTGTATTTTTAGGATTTGATGTTATTTTACATGGCCAATGTTCATCAACACCCAGAGAGCTTGTACTTTGGATAGAAGTAAATACTTAGGATATTGCGACTCCCCACGTAAAGCAAAGCGTTACACGAGCGCAAAGTAGTTGTACTGAAATGTAATATAATATATGGCTGCATGTTAACATCAAAAGACTGACAGTAAACAATTAAACGGTACACAGGGGAGGTTATATTTGACGTTGAAGCTGATTGTTCTTGAAGCATATTGCGAAACTCTTAAAGGATCTTCAGGATTATTTCTTTAGTGTAGTCTAAACAGATTACAAAATTACAACTCATAATTGGGTTATATAATTCATAGGTACTGTACCTAATAAATAAATAAATAATAATAACAAATAAAATAATCTTTATTTTCTTTAAACAAAAGAGATACAAGAAAATGTATGGGCTAATGTCTCCTTTTAGACTCTGAAAGCCTATGTAGGAGGCACCGCTCTTCTATTTTAATAGGTATACAGTGGGCCCGATTCTGAAGGCACACATTTAAAATTTGACAGCGCTAAAATTGGTTTCGTCTTTATCTTCATAATACTGTGTGACAAGGATAGCAACAGTTTTAGTGCTGTCAAATTTTAACGTTGTGCCTTCAGAATCGGGCCCAGTGTGTGTTTATATGTGTTATGAAAGTAGATGTATGTGTGCTTGTGTAGGGTGTGTATGTGTTGTGTGTAAGGTTACTTATCTTATAATCATAATCTAAAACTTACTTAAACTGTACATTGATTACGAAAAGATGAAACAGCTAAAACGGCATTTTGGTAATTAGAATATGATATTTGATTTATTAATTTCCATATCCAATCAATCGTCTCTGCCTACCCCTCTGGGAACAAGGCGTGAGCATTATGTATGTGTGTTTCTCTCGGGGACATTGGTAACATTTCTTCCATTGATAATATTACAAGAAATGTATGCGATCAGTGAATGACATGAGAAAGTTATTAAGTGTGCCATTTCATCTGTAAGTATTTATCAAAAGAAAATCACCCACATATAGGTAATATTTTGTAGTAGCTGGGCAAGGGAATATGCTTATAAATAAAATAGATTCGGATATCATTATATGAAAAAGATGGCATGCGTTATTGAATGTGCAGCTTGTTTCAAGGAAATATCACACAGAAAGGAGAATGACCAAAAGTGGGCCTAAGATGCGTCTTTATCATTCATGTACCAAAAATATTGGTCTAAATTATGAATCCCCTCCATTTTTTTTAAAGCTAATGGAATAGGGAGTTTAAAAATAACATAAAATAAAAATATTGATTGATTTCCGCTAGCCGACCGGCATCTTTTCAACTAGAGTAGTGAAAGCAGAATTAAAATCGATATATATTTATAATCGATATTTGTCAACCATAGTTGATACTGCCTTTCAGTTACTGGCGTGATAATCCACTCATTACGTTTTTCATTTACTGACTGGAAATACAGTATTTATACAGATTTAAAGTGATACACACGTTATTAAGAGGTTTATGAAAATATTAGTACGGAACCGAAACGTCGATGTATAAATCGTTTAGTTAAGATATTTTTGCTACACTTATTACAGACTGCCATATTCGGATAACTAGTCACATCCGGAATAGTCAAAATAAATAAGAAAAAGACAAATTGTTGTTTGATCTTTCTCGCTGGGTTTGATCTTTGATGTTTCTTTCGAACTCGAGTACTGCTAATATAACCCCACAAAGTCTTCGGCTGCGACCGCGTCTGCCTGTTAAGGTGGTAAATAACTAAAATATAAGCTTGGTTGAGGTGTACTTAAATAGGAGCAGATATACTTATTTTTGTATTTGTGCTCTTTAGGTATTTAACAATATTTAGCTGATTTCAAGTAATACACATGTTCTTAAAAGATATTTATGAAAATATTGTTACGTAACAGAAATATCGATTATTCAATTGGTTAAATCGATTTAGTAGAACCTCACTATTGATTAGCACTATGGTTTCATACTGTGACGTCATATCCCATATGGTATCAACAGCTGTTTTGTCTCCTTTTGTTTACATTATGTATTTGGGTGAAAAAATCTATTTTAAGTAGTCGAGTCTAATGTAGTGTCGAACGCAATATACCGTCGCACCAAACTATGACATCAAGATTGGGAACGGTTAATCGTGGCCATATACCCACGGTGTTGTGAAAACTGTGCGCCAACGAAGATTTCATTCCAAGTAAGATTATTCAATTTTCCCACTATAAAGTTTAACGATTTTCTTTTTACAATAATCCTTAGTATTTTGCCTGTATTTTGACGACAATTTGATCCAGACGCAAGGTTCAAAGTTTAAGGGCAAACTCCCATACAATTTTGGTCATTCTCCTTTGTTGACATGTTTTAAATGCTCTAATAAATACGATTTAGTATGTGTTAATATACCTGAAAAAATATTTTATAATACGATGACTTCAGAACAAGAACAAACCTGGGTGTGCCCACATTGCAAATTGAATAAACCAAAACAATATAACACCGAGACACCGGTAAGGAGTGAAAGAGATTTAGGATATGAATCCTGTATAAATATCGCCAATAGGCGGAAAAAATATATCTAGATACAGTAGCAATGATTACCTTTTTACCGAAAATACATTACCCGAAGGAGACACCATAGTGACATACACTAACCAGCAGACAGAAACCAATATACTAACGGAATTACACGCGCTCAGACAGCAAATTGATGTACAATCTGAAAAACAAGAAGCTCATGATAAAGATCTCTGTGATACTATAAAAATGATACAAAACATCATAAGCAACCAATACACCGATTTTAAAAAGAAAATCGACATCCTAAGAGCTAACACTGAGGAAAATGCAAAACGCATAAATTACTTAGAGAAAGAAAACAACCAGCTTCGACAAGAACTAGAAAAATCTAAGAAAAACAAAGAACATCCATTAACTCCTACTTATGCAAATGTCACCGCTGATCTAGACAAAAAACAGGGTTCCAATACTAACTATACCACTAACAACTGCGGAAAATCCAGGTAGAATTGAAACAAAAGTAAACACAAGGAACTATGATGAAGATTACAACAAAATAATAGTTTTATATGGCTTTTAACAAATACAAATACGAAGATGAGTACAATTTACATAATAGAGCCCTAAATGCTCTTTATGACATAACAGGGGTAGATCTGTCAGAGTACATTGAGGACATATGTCGTATAGGAAAAAGAGGCTCAAGAAGGCCCCTCAAAGTAGAACTATTGAGCAAAAGAATGGTAAAACATCTACTCTCTTGTACAAAGCTGTTTAGAAGGACTGGATTGTGAATCTCAGCATATTTGGATAACACAGGCCTCGAAGATAGATTAAAACGAAAAGAAAACTACCACCAACAAAAAGTACAAACACAAAATATTCCAAGACAATATTATAGTCCAGTAGTTTTTAAGTTTATTCGTTAGAAATATACAAATCTTACCTCTTTATAATATTTGTGTAGATGTACTCGTAGATTTAGCTACATCTGTTGCAAAGGTGTCAATGGTCGGTAGTTCATTTACTTACAAGTTAATTTACTGTTGGTTTACTTCGAAGTGAACTCAGTCCACCACAAAATCCAATTTGAGACGTCTGGAATACCTTTCCGACCATTTCAAAATAAACACCGATTTTAGTTTAGATAAATTTACTTGCAGGAGTCGGAGATGAAGCTGAAACGAGAGGGGAAAGGGGGAAAAGTAAGGGGGAAGGGAGAAGAGGGAGGGGTAAGGGGGACGGGAATTAACGCTTAATAAGTTTCAACTTTATTTAATTCTGTAGTTTACGCGAGCGGAGCCGCGAGCACAGCTAGTATATATACTAGCTGTGCCCGCGACTCCGCTTGCGTATCTTCTGTTTTACGTATAGAATGTATCACATTAGTAACTAGACCTTGATCCTTTGTTGCCCGCTGTACTACCAATCCACGGTAGAACCACAAGTAACAAATTGAGGACTCAGTATTCTAACTGAGAATATAACACCTAAGCATCCTTACAAAACTTCCCTAAAACATTTTATGAATTGTGATTCAGCACCGCTCTATCCTCACATAAAATTAACAATAAGTCTCCGCTTTCAAATTTGAGTTAAAAGTAAACCTTCTCATAATCAGGAGGTTTGTTGTATATTTAATTAAAGTGGATTGAAGAAAATATTACGTTAAATAAATTGTTTGTACTTATTCGAAGCGAGCGCTACTTGACTTTGAAGACCCATTGCTAACTTTAATTTACTGGGTAAAGGTGAATGAAAACAAACAATGGCCGAACTCAAAGTTTTGGTATTTTAGTAAAATGATCGAAAAGATAATTTTCATGTTTTATTCATTACAGCAATAGTTCGGCTGTCCAATTTAGTATGAAGTAACCTACAGGTAAGTAACCTCCATGAAGGAAAATAATTTTCGCACCTCATAAGTCAACTCAAGTTTTTACCTTCATGATTGACACTAATTTGTTATTAAGTTAGGTAACAGATGTCATCTGACCTTGTATGACCTTTAGTATGAAGTAACTACTCGTAATTTGAAATTGTAAATTTACATATTAAAACAAAATAACAAGAGCCTTTATTTTGATTTTCGTGCAATTATATTACAATGTCATAAATCTTAAAATTAACATACTTGTCATTATCATTAGATATGTAATTTACATTAGAGTCATTGTCATGTATAATATTATTTATTACTAGCTGTGCCCGCGGCTCCGCTCGCGTGGACTACAGAATCCGCTCCCGTTCCCACTTCCACTCCCGACCCCAATCCTACGCCCACGCCCATTCCCACTTCCACTCCAGCTCCAAATGTAGTCCAAACCTATCGCAATCTGAATCATTTTATTGACGACCTCCCTGGCGGAACGGGTAACTCTCGGACTGCCACGCAGGAGGTTGCGGGTTCGAATCCCGCTAGAGGCAAATGTTCGTATGATGAATATGAATGTTTGTACCCAAGTCTTGGATGTTTATATATTTATTTAAGTATGTGGATCCGTTATCTAGTAACCATAGCACATGCTCTGCCTAGTTTGGGACTGGATAATTGGTGTGAATGTCTGATATTTATTTATTACTAACTGTGCCCTCGGCTCCGCTCGTGTGGACTACAGAATCCGCTCTAGTTCCCACTCCCGCTTCTGTTCTCTTTCCCACTTCCACTGCCACTGGACCAGGACCAGGACCAGGACCAGGGCCAGCTCCAGCTCCAGCTCCAGCTCCAGCTCCAGCTCCAGCTCCAGCTCCAGCTCTAGATCCTCAATCAAAAGTTAACCGAATTTATAGTTTTCAAAAAATCACATACAACTTTTGATTGACTGGGCCGATTGCAATGAAATAAAGCCTATATGTTACACCGAATTAAGCACTATGTTTCTGTGAAAAGTCCATCGAAATCGGTTCAGTAGTTTTTAAGTGATGCGTGCACAAACAAACAGATAAACAGACAAAAATTCCAAAAATTATCGAAATGTGTTCTATTACTTATCCTAAGACCCCCCAATTTTGTTTTGCAAATATCTTCAATGTACAGACACGCGAAGTTTACGATTGTATGTATTAGGTTTTGAAGTCATTTACATAATTGTATTTTTTACAAAGTGGTCTGTCCCTGGTGGGAATCGTACCCACGACCAAGCCACTAGACCAACAAGGCGGCAAAAAAATATATCTACTGCCTTGCTGACATCTTCGCTAAAAATTAAATCATCATTCAATATTTTACTGCCGCCATTTGTGTTCAATCAAATCAATCCGTTGTAATCGGAAACTATAAAGATAAATACTAAACAGGAAATTGTATCCCATAATATTTATGTACCTGGTTGTTCGTTGGGATATAAATAATATTATCTCCATCTGCCAGATCGCTGTACGCACATAAATATTTTGCTGTAACACTGTTCGTTCATGTCCCTTCAATAAAATATATTTTAGGCTATAATAATAAATACATTTTTATTTCAGTTAGCGCGTGCTTTGGAACATTTGCTACAGAGAAAAAGAGCGTTTTGAAAAATATACTAACAAATCCTTTAAATTGTTAGGTAAGCTTTGCGACGTTTGTCAGGATCGTGTAGTGGCGATACATCGTCTCTGCCTACCCCACTGGAATTCATTCTTGTATGTATGTATATGTATGTATGTATGTAGCAAAACAAAGGTACAGAACAATGCACAAATATAACACCCAGACCAGGATTAACTAGCACAAATTGTCTGTCCTCAGTGGGAATTGAATACACGACCTCTGGCGCTCGATTCCAATAACCAAGCCACTAGGTTAACGAATCTGTCAAATTATTGTCAAATAAAACATTGTTATAATAAAAACATTGCTTATCAGTGTTATGTTTTGGCCTAACTAAACTAAACCATCAAAACTGTTTTAAGGAAGTTAATGTTTTTAATATTTTAAGATATTCATAAAACTTCAGATTCAAATTGTTAGTTTGCTCGAAGTGGGTTATTCTTCGGGACTACCAACCCGATTTCAGACATTTCTTTACAATTTTAAGCCCAATTTATTCTAAAAAGAATAACTAACCGCGGGATAAATTTCCATAACAATAATAAATAAGATATAATAAATTATGTATATAAACTTTTGATTTGAACTTGTTTACTTATTATCGATTAATTTAATTTGTACTACAATAATTATGTACTGTTTCATCACATCATTATCAGCCTGAAAAAGTCCACCGTTGGACATAGGCTTCTCACAAGGTCCAGTCCCAGTCGTTGACAGCCGTCTTACGCAGATCGTCGCTCCATCTAGCCAGGGGGCGTCCTACTCTACGCTTACCCAGTCGCGGTCTCCACTCGAGAACTCGTTTACCACAGCGGTAATCGGTTCTCCGATTTAATACATACATTACAATATGTGCTGGGTACTAAATGCTAGTTTATAGATTTAGTGAGAAACTTATGCCTAGATTTAAGGTCGGACATGTGTTTCAAGCAAGTCAATAGAACCACAGGGCTCCGGCTCCTTGAAGTTAATATGTTTACTATTACTACTAAGGATGGGCCGAATATTAGTTTCATCTTCGGTATTTGGCACTTTAACCGAATATTCGGTTCGGTAAACATGTTACCGAATATTCGGTCCAATATTCTATTCAGTAAAACCCATATTCGGCATATAACTAATAATTATAATACATATAAATAATATTATAACTAATTCGGCATAAACTAGCCACTTAAGAACGTCTCCCAAATAGAACGGATCCGCATGAATTATTTCATGCAAGTAGCAGGCGCCATAAAATTTAACCTTATACTATCTGCTGAATCTATAAAGCTTGGAATTTAGTATAGAAATTGCCGAAATAACACTTCATAAATACGTCCACTACTGAACATAAGCCTCCGCAATAGAATGCCACTTTTGGTGGGCTGTTCCTTCGGGGAATTGTCATAATCACCACGCTTGGCCGGCGGATTGATGATCGCAGTAATCTCACCCACGAGAAAACCAGGGAGAAGTGGGTGGCCCTATTCTAAGCCGGGAGCTACACGACCGAAATAACGAAGCCCACCAATAAGACTTTATTGCCGGGGCATTCGCCATTGAGAAATAAAAGTAACACAACTCTCCGATAGAAATACGTCAACTCTTTCTCACTCCTTGAAATTTAATCAACTTTCTGAAACTACTCATCAGTTGCTGCGCAAAAAACCCTTCCTTTCCACACGCAAGGACTTTGTTAGACCGGCGAGGGTACTCATTGTACTTTTAAGAGAGACGGGACAAATACTTGTCTCTTCTGGTTTTGCTGAAGCAATGGATATAATGATTACCTATACGAAATTCTTCTGTAGCCGGTGCGGGTGATTTTAACACGCCTACAGTTAGTCCCAATTTTAAAGGCAAACTCTAAAATTTTACAGTATACCAAATTGTCATAGTCTGCAATAAAATATTTATGAAAAAAATATTTTTTTTTCATTCTAAAAATAATCGGTAGTATCAAAAATTGGTGATGCCGAAATATCCGTTAATCTATAACTACTTCAGTGTAAGTAAGCATAAGCCCTTTCCACTAGAACAAGCTGCAAAGTAGTTTTGTAAGTAGCCAACCAAAACTTAGATTAGTAGATATTTTCGTTCGATAGTGTAATGACTTAAACTTCTGGCCACACCTCTAGACTACAACCTATTTCCAGTAAACAACGTGACAGCAAGTGATATTAAAAACGTCATTCAATAATAGCTTTATCGGGATATTGTTTGCCGGATATTTCGGACTCTGTGACATCATTTTCACTACAAACGAGGTATTATTACATAGGTATTATCTTTGCTATTACTGTTTTTTTTTTCGAAACATGTTTGTTCCACTTTTTCAAGCATGTGGTAAATCATGTACCATCACCTTTCAGTAATTACAAGACGATAAGCGAAAAAATTGGCCGTGTGGTTTCCGGTAGAGTAGAATAGGACCACTCCAACTCTTCCCGTGGATGTCGTACAAGGCGACTAAGGGAATACATTATAAAACATCAATCAGGCCTCCCCAGCCCGTCTGGCCAGCGCGGGGAGTGTAGGCCAAATCCTCCGTCTGTCTCCGGCAGATGAGAGAGGGTTGTGCTCCTGCAGTAGAGACAAAAATAACCTGATGATGATGATGATGAAGCGAAAAAAAAACGATAAAAAGCGGAATTAACATATTTTAAAAACTCTTCTCGTTTGAACACAGCCTTTAAAAGGAAATTATTGGATACCTATCTAATATTTTTTTTAAATTCAGTAGTGTGAAAGAATTTTGAGATTATGCCAGTTGAGGATGAAGGATGAAGCATCCTCCCAGGAGATTATACTACACACAATACATAGGTAGATTAACAAAGAAAAGGGAAACGACATGTACAAAACAAAGTTCTCTCTGAAAACTTTCTGCCGTCAACGTCAAAAATGGTTGTAAAGTATTATTTTTTACGACATGATGTTTATTTATTTATTTTGTTGTGTTAAAGGACAGAAAGAGGAGCTGGTTACAATTAAAATACCGCCCAATGATCACTAAGAAAATTGTACAACAATATTTCTTCGCCAGTGATCAAACAATTTGCAAACTCTTTGACATAAGATCAAAGAAGCGTAGCATAACTTTGTAAATAATATAATGTACCGAACAACAGTGAAGGGTATCATAAAACTCAATACACGTGGAAATACACGAGTATATTTCCTAATTACATTTTATTGATGGATGACGACACGATTTGACGAATCGAAAAGATAACGATTTATGGAGTGGGTTGTGAAAATGTTTTCATCTCCTTATTTTTCTTTAAACAAAGTGATTTTTAAGTGCTGTCGATGCAGACAGACAATTTTATTCCAAATTTTTTTTAACGTCGCGTCGTCTTTCTGGCCGCAAGTTAGGTACCTAACTCAAAAACTTATAAAAATATCGTTAAAGCCGTAACATCTAGAAATTGCTCGGCAATGAGAGAAAACAAGGAATATTGAGAAAATCGTATTTCTGATTATTCAAAGTAATAGCTTTTTAATCACGATCACTATCAACTCTCTGTGTATGACGTTCTTTGTTGACTTTTTTATACATGAAAAATTATTTAAACTTTACAACTAAAGTTTGCACAATAATTTTATTTTTATTGACTTTATTTTGTTACTATTATTTATTTATTTTTACATGTGACATGATTAAATAGTTAGTTTTCTGTATGTATAATATCTGAAATAAATTGATTTTATTTAATTACTTATTAAATAATTGTTCGTATTTTATTAAGTATATAAATTGAATATTGATAGTGTTCCATAAAATTAGAGATAGGTATATCTTTATTTGAAATCCATCTTTTATAGTAAAAATTGGATTTTGAGCTCAAAGCTCAATCAGTTCTTCTGTCAGCCTTTTCTGTATATTTTGCGACGTCAACTCAATTTCAGGTGGGCGAGGGCGTGACTTTTCCCAAATCAACCAAGGATCTGTTACCCGAACCCGAAGGCTGTCAATCTTAGATCACTTTACGCGGGCTTAACGACTTATGACGTGGGTCTGTCTACTTTACATTGTACAATAAACACAAGAAGCGGTTCATCACCTTAAATACGTTAGTTGTATGCAGAATGTGACCCGACAACAAAGCTCGGCTATAAAAAAGTCCACAAAGTACATTCCGAATTAAGTAACCAGCCCTATCACCTTAACGTAGTGATAATAAAGTTAAAATCAAAACGAACTTGGTCATTTATCATAGCGCAAAGTGCGCGTTCCGTCAATATTTTATTTTATTACTGGTAAAGTGTTTTACTAGTTTTTTTTTTTCAATTTTCCCATCATAATTTTATTATGTTCTACATTTAAGATCTATCGGAAAGCAATTATCCAGTTATCCGGCAGCCAAATAGACACAAATCTTCGCTCTAACGGATAACGGCGACGCGAGTTGCGAGGCGGCGATTCGCCCGGCAATATGCGCCCGCCGCACCGTTCATCGCGGCTGTGCGTGGCTTGCTAAATACATTCCTATACATTTGTTTTTCCAGGCCGTAAGGGTATCCAGTTTGACGGAACCTTAAAAATACTAGCACTACCAGCGCCCTGGGCGACATTGCCACGGTGCCCCCTATCTTCTATCGAAACCTAAGAAGAAAAACATAAAAAGGCGCCCCTGCATATCTAGCGCCCCCCTAACGCCGCTACTGGCTATTGGGGGACCGAGTTCAAGGGATTTCGGTAAATGAGGTGAGGAGGGAACGTCAAAAAATACGTACCATCGTCATATGACTTCCATTGCTAGACATAGGCCTTCCTCAATGAACTACGAATTTCCTAAAGTTATCTACAGGAAGCAAGTTCGCTGAGTGAGTGATAATGAGTGTCCCCTGTAATGCATCACTACACTGAAAAAAGAAATAGCTGAACTAGTTTAGCTAGTCGAAAAATAGCCAAACCTAGTAGTAAGCAAAATTTTGTTAAAATTGCTAAACTTTGTTTGTAATGAGATACCAAATTTTAATTAGGCTCTGTTATATTGTTAGGCAAATTTTTTTTTTCAGTGTACAGTTTTGTCCCCTAGCCTAGCCTATACATTATATTATAATAGGTAGAGGACCTATTGTAATGTATGTACAGACGGGGTAAGTATGAAGGGCAAGGTCAAAGGGTTTGATTGATTGAACGATTTGGGATGTTGATGTTACGTGGACATTCGTCTCTTGTAGAACGAAGGCTTTTATGGCGGGCCACTTATACGAGCTAATACAACAACATTGAACTGATATGACAGGCGGTCTAGCTTAGTGATTTGGAAGTTTTCCTGGAATGTCTTAGGTTGTGGGTTAGATTCCCAGTAGGAGGTATCTTATCTTATTTATGATAGAGGGCCAGGTATACCCGGCGACACGTCGACCCTGTGGGATGTGTGTGCCAGCTCCTTTGTCTAGACGGTGCTTCCATCCCCAGTACCAACAGTAGATTTATAGAGACCTATTAGTATTGTGAGGCAAGGCTTAAGTCCTAAGAAGAACACGTCTTCCCCACCAATACCTTCTCAGTTATCTATAAAATAACCCTAAATAACAACTTCACAAACTACCTACTTATATGTGGCACGGCGGCGCTTATCACAAAATATTCAGTGAAGGTATCGATTTCTAATTAAAGTGATAACCTGTCTGACATTACATGTAGTTATTATTATATAGAGCTTATTTATATTAATTGTATAACGAGGCGCATTGGTATTATCATGCTACTCGTAACAAGATGTCCGTCAAACCTATATTTATTAAAAGATAAGAAACAGGCTAGATCAAGAAAAATAGAAATGTACTTTTCATAATAATATGTTACAGATTTTAATCAATTCAGTAGTTTTAAGTTATCTGACACATAGACAAAAACCCGTTAACTACAGGCACTGGATTTCATATAAGTCCTTAAGTCACGACAGATTTGGCTATAGAAGAAACCTATTTTTAGTTATAAGAATAGATTAAATTATTTCGCTTCTATACAATATAACTCGATATAAACTAGATTTCTTATCTGCAATTTAAAAAACGGCCAATGCAAATGAGCTCGCGTTACTAGAAGCCAGCTCATTTGCGATCAGCCAGGGGCCTGCGACGTCTTTAAAACGCTAAAGTACCTATTCTTTAAAGACCAAAGAAATTTAAAATTAAACCATTTTTTTTAATGTACATGAATATGATCCTATACGAGTAATATAATACGAGTAAATGCGAAAGTTTGGATGTTTGGATATTTGGATGTTTGTTACTCAACACTGGACAAATCGGGATGAAACATGGCACACGTATAAGTTAGGTCCTGGAATAGGACATAGGATAGTTTTTATCCCGAAAAAACATCTAATTCCTACGGGAAATACAAAATAATTTGTGGTGTTAAGATGTCCACGCCGACGAAGTCGCGGGCAACAGCTAGTTACTTATATTAACACATACCTAACTTTGGACGCTTCTTAAGGAAGATTTTGATCTCAATTCATTGTCTAGTTAAAACAGTCGGTCAATAACTCTTTTTTTATATATAATTTTCGTGTAGAATATTAATGACTGCGAATGAATTATTGCGGGTGACCTTAATATAAATATCACTCCGAAGACAGTCGAACTGTATTTTGAGCAAAAAAACAGATGTGCGTATCTAAACATGCTTTCTTCTCACGGAATACTGGCTGGCCACACAATCCCAACTAGAGAAAGTAACTGTTTGGACCACATAATGTTGAATATAAATAGAAATAAACACAAGGCAACCATTGCTATTTTTCACACCACCACGACAGATCATTTCACTCCATTTTTATCATTGTCAAAAATAAAACAATACTCAGCTGCTAAAAAAACTAAAACAACTATTGACTTAGAACAGGCATTAGAACAACTTAAAAATAAAAACCTAAATGAATTGCTAGTTTATACTGACCCCACTGAGGTTATAAATCATCTGACAAATAAAATAACTGAAACACTGAAGGAAAACACTGTAATTAGGAACATTCCCTCAAAATTGCGTACGATAAAACCGTGGATCACACCAGGTATTCTTCGATGTATAAGACATCGAAATAAACTACAAAGCAAGGTACGCAATGACCCATTTAACGAAATAAATAAAATTACATACACTAGATACAGGAAATTTTGTAACAACTTAATAAAAAAAGTAAAAAGGAAATACGAAAGAGAAACGTTAGCTAAAACTGTCAATAACAACAAAAAATTATGGAAAAGCATTAAAAACATAACATATACAAGCAAGGAAAATAGTATTAATACAGAATTAATAAACCTAAAATCATCACCTATCGCCTCGGCTGACTATATTAACAAATATTTTACTAGTGTTGGCAGAAATCTGGCTCAAAAAATTCAACCAACTGATCAAGATACTTACCTAAGAAATTTACCATCGCAACAAAACTCTTTCGTTCTTCTACCTACTGACCATTATGAGATAAATTCCATATTGACTAATCTTAAATCTGGAAGTGCGCCTGGCTGGGATAACATACCAACTTCCTTTTTGAAATTGGCAAAATCAGAAGTTATTCCGGTCATAACCCATGCTATTAACCTATGTATTGAAAAAGGGATCTTTCCAATACCTCTTAAACAATCAATCATCACGCCTGTGTATAAGGGTGGGGACAGAGGCGACATCAGTAATTACAGACCAATCTCGGTACTGCCGGCGATCTCCAAGATTCTTGAGAAAGTAATTAATAAACAACTTCTAAACTATCTGGACAAATATAATCTGCTTTCGCATTGTCAATTTGGTTTTCGTCAAGGTAAATCGACAGAAGATGCTATATCGGCACTTACCAGTTTAGTCACCAAGAAACTTGACAACGGGAAAAAATGTACAGCTGTATTCCTAGATTTAAAAAAAGCTTTCGATACCGTCTCTCTCCCCATCCTTCTACGAAAGCTAGAGTGTTTTGGCATAAGGGGAACCCCATATCTCCTGCTTAGAGATTATTTATCAGACAGGAGACAAAAATTAAAACTGGAGACCTGCTCCAGTGGATACGAGGAGGTGTCGTACGGCGTGCCTCAAGGTAGCGTCCTTGGACCAACATTATTTTTGATATATATCAACGACTTGTGTGACATGAGGGTCAAGAATGCTGAAATCTTTTCGTATGCCGATGACACAGCTGTTGTGTTCGCTGGGGACTCCTGGGTTTCAGTTAAAAATAGTGCTGAGCAAGGTCTACAACAAATAAATAAGTGGTTATACAATAATATCCTGACGCTTAATACCTCAAAAACTAATTATATATGTTTCAGTATATACGACAACTCACAGCCAGACTCAAATTTTAATCTGCAAATACATAACTGTGGTGAAATGCTTAACTCAGATCCTTGTGTGTGCCCGAATATAGAGAAGGTTACTAAAACAAAGTACCTAGGTGTATTCCTGGATCAGCGGCTGTCTTGGTATCCTCATCTCGAGCATGTAAGTTTAAGAATCAGAAAACTAACATGGATCTTTAAAATGCTACGCTATGTGGTTCCAAGATTAGTTGCTGAGAAGGGAAACAATACTAGGGACCTCCTTAAAGAGATATACATGGCCTTGGTGCAGTCGGTGATAACGTACTGCATTTCGATTTGGGGTGGTGCAGCAAAAACAAAATTTTTAGATATAGAGCGTGCACAACGGGGACTCATCAAGGTCATGTACTTCAAAAAAAGGCGTTTCTCTACGGAGAATCTATACAACCTTACAAAATTGATTTCAGTTAGGAAATTATACGTAATACACACGGTTTTAAGACTCCATAATAACTTACCGCATGATCCAAATATAAAAACTAAACGTAGAAAGGACATTGTGGCTAAGCTCCTGAAAATTAAAACCACTTTTGCCAGCCTGCAATTTGAAACCCGTGCCGCCCGTTTATACAATAAAATAAATAAAGAACTTGAGATATATCGCAAACAACCGAAAGAATGCAGGATGATTATATGTAAATGGCTGGAGGGAAAAACCTATGATGAAGTGGAACTATTACTCACTTAGCAGTGGGTGGAAGTTGCACCTGTTTTACTACACTTTTTACTTTACTACCTCTTATAATATATTCATGACACTAAAACATACACAAGCATCATACAGACTCACCCCACACAACACACACACCCTACACACAAACCCCCCACAAACATTCCACACACATCCCACACACACACCATACACACACACACACACACACACACACACACACACACACACACACACACACACACACACACACATACACCTACTTTCATACACACTGTACAAGGGGGATCTGATCCTATCTTGTACCTATTTACTTTTACTTTTTACTTTTTGTTTTTTGTTTAATTTTCACTACATATAATAAGTAGAAATAAGTATCTTTAGAATTAAAAATAAATGTTAGTATTAGAAACTCTATAATAAAACAGAGTTATTAATTTGTAATGAAGAGCGGTGCCTCCTAACACAGACTTACCAAGTCTAAAAGGAGACATCAGCCCCCAAATGTTTTCTTATTACTCATGTTAACGAAAATAAATATATTTTAATTTTTTTTTTAATTTAATATTTTAATTTAATTAATTTAATTAAAAATGACTGCAGGGTACCTACTAATTTGCTTTCAGGTTCTATAGGATCCCGGAAAGCACCTTCACATGACCTAAGTCAAAAGGACGTGTCCGATCACCAACGGTCTATATCAGGTCAGATCCTTCGCCAGATATATTCATCCAGATATGCTATTTTCTCCACTTTATTTATAGTTCGAAGAGGGTCAGGAATTCAGGACAGATACAGAAAGTGTCAGTTAACCTTGACATGGGAAACTGCGAAATCATTTAGACCCATAATAACATCAGATACCACAATTGAAAGTTACAAACTCAATTATTAAGTTCTAACATAACTTCGTTAGAGCTTATTCGTTAACTGAAGTATCACCTGAGGTAATTCTATTAGCAAGTTTTCGTTTATAGAGCAGAGCCGGATCCTATTCCTTCCTGCTTGTTAATTTAGTAAATTACATTTTAATCTAACCGTTAATCTTTTTGACTGATATTTCAATTATTGTGTATGGTGATATTGGGCCCGATTCTGAAGGCACACATTTAAAATTTTACAGCGCTAAAATTGGTTTCGTCTTTATCTTCATAATACTGTGTGACAAGGATAGCAACAGTTTTAGTGCTGTCAAATTTTAACATTGTGCCTTCAGAATCTAGCCCATTACCTAGTTATATTATCTTTGGTGATAGGTACCTGAGCTGCAGGCTCCATCAGCATCTATTAAATAAAAACGCAAACTTCACGTGTCTGTACATTGAAAATATTTCCAAAAAATAAAATTAGGGGGTATAAGTATAATATTAGAACACATTTCGATGATTGGTGGAATTTTTGTCTGTTTGTCTGTTAGTTTGTGCACGTTTCACGTAAAAACTACTAAACCGATTTTGATGGTCTTTTTACAGAAACATTAGGTTTAACTCGGAGTAACGTTTAGTCGTTATTTCATCTCAATCGGCTTACCCAATCAAAAGTTATGGGACTTTTTAGTTTCTACCTAACACAGGACTACATTTGTAATTATAGCGAGCGTGGGAGTAGCAGTGAGAGTAAGAGGGCCTGGGCCTGGACCTGGAGCGGGTGGGGGACGGGGAGGGGCGCTGGAAGGGGAGAGGGAAAGGAATTAACACTTAATAATCTTCAACTTTTATTCTGTAGTCCACGCGAGCGGAGCCGCGGGCACAGCTAGTCTAATAATAAAAGATTGTATGTAGGTAGACATAAAGGAATACCTAAGGGGTGTGTACGTTTATATGCGTATAAACGGAGATCAAAATATGATAAAGAGATCGAAAACAGGAAGCGTTTCCTTGAAGATGGAAATTTATAGCTACTTCCTATCTTTATCGGGTCCTTTGTTCACCTGTACACTAAATTTAGAACATCAGAAAACATAGATACTATGTACCTATGCCGAGTTTCATAGAAAGAATGAGTGCCAAGTACCCGATCCTGAAACACCTCTTTCGCGTAGATACTTTAATCTCTTCCATAAAAAGTTTATTCTTGTTTTAGAAACTTTAAATATTGGCCTAACGAAAAAGATGTCCTGTTTTATATCAGAAGCTGTGTGCCGACAACCAACTAGATGGACGGCGACATAAGGACCGCAGGCAACAGGACAATATTAAGTATACTTGCTTATGTCCAACAATATACGATTAAAAGCTAAGGAAGAAGATCTTGACTTGACTAGTGATGGTCAAGTCAAGATCTTCCTGAGAACATTCTCGTGGCCGAGAACTTAAAAAGTGAAGCCACTTTTCTCTACGCTTACCTACCAATGCAACTTATAGGTGTTTATTTATATAATCGTAATATGCAGACTTTTGATCCAGTCCACCTGTAAGTTGCATTGGTATCGTGGCGAAAATTGGCTTCACTTTTTAAGTTCTCATAAATTCTCGGCCACGAGAATTATCTCGGAAATTTACCATCACTAGACTATATTTTCCGTTTCTTTAATATCTAACATATAAGGTATATAATAACAGTGACAATATATATCACATACTTAATGACTAGTTACCTACAGAAGAATTTAGTGTTCGCCTCGGGCGCCACGCGTTGTTGATTCGATTCCCACTTAAGATTGATCTCACGTTTGTACATGAGCTCGTGTTATATTTGTGTGTGGAAATGTGTTATCCGTCAAATTCGTCTCCGAGTGAAAATCTTGTGCACAAAAAATTATCAAAAATGAATTTTATTTGTTCTTAGGAAAGCACATTTCAAACGCTAATCTTACTAAAATCCACTTCCGGTACTCCAAGAGCCAAGCTATATCTGAAATAGCTATATATATATGCTCACGGATCAGATGGCCGTGTGTGAAATGTCCCCACATATTTATTTATTGATGAAAACCTTGCAACATATGTGTGGTGGGTGGGTGTCGTCGGTGATTATGGCAAATCCCTCAATGGACAGCCCCCAAAAGTGGCATTCCAATGGGAAGGCTTATGTTCAGCAGTGGTTGTATTTCGGCTGATGACGAAACATAATTTTACAGGAGGAAAAAAACATCGCGAAGATTTTGTTGTGGTCTAGTTCTGGTTTCTTTTGTTTAGATCTATACTTTACACTTTCAGTACATACTAAAGTCTATCTTATTTTCCTTGGGAAAGGTTGCCTGGACCTGAAAGAGATCGCCTTAAGCGATAACGCTGTCTTTGTACACTTTTAATAAATCTCTACCTAACTTGTTATTCTTAATCTGTGTGCAATAAAGAGTTTATCAATCTAAAGTATTACGTAGTATTTTAGTCACGGATGTTTTTGGGATTAGACAAGGGTGCGTGTCCGTTGTTGTAGCGTTATTATATGCGCTTGTAAAGCCCGTTTTGCAAACCTTTGTGGTTGTCCTAAGTTACTCCCTCATTTGAACTTCAAAGGATACTTCAGCGGTAAAGCTTAATCAAAAGAGATTAACTGGAGACGTCAGTCATCCTTCAGATTACAATCAAGATAAATTTCCTGCAGGATAGTATTCGGAGGGCGGCTGCAGTTTTATTAAGCAGTTAGAAAGTATGTTTCACTACACATAAGATAATCTCCATTGTAAGTGTTATATAAATAATACAATAAATAAAAAAAATATAACTTTAACACTTATTGCATATGTAGTGTAAACCTATGAAAAAGTCAACAAAGGATGCGTCGAGCATACTTAATGTTCCGGTTCTGTTAATTAGTTTTATTTTTCGGAATATCACGGAAAATAAGTCTTAAGCTAAAATTCCATAATTTACCAAGCAAGTTCCTTACATTCGAAAACTGTATTAACTGTAAGTTGTTGCTATAAAAATCAAATCAAAAAATAATTATTTATGAGAAAACAATATGTTAGCTCAATCAGTCCGGTAGTTTTTGAGTTCCAACTAACTTAGAATTAACATTTCTAAATATACATTCAATTTTAAAGATGACTGTAATTATTAATCTGAAATTTCTTAATAAACTATTTGTATTTAGCTTTTCTTATATAGGCATATAGGTATTTAAATGAACATCTATCCTAACCTAACCTACATCAAATAATACTGATTTGCACGCCAAAGGCGCACTCAAATGTGCATTTGGTATAAATTCCGTATTTATTTGATGTGCGTTGAAATTTTTCTCTTTTTTTATGGCTTTGCCAAAAAGTTAGCAATAGAGAATTCCAATATGACGGATCCCTATAAATCATTTTAAAATAGTGTTTTAGAATGTAACAACACTTTTATAGAAAATCTAAGTTACGATGACATTCCTCCTTCTTACGGAAAAAATACCGAGTTAAGATATCAATTAAAGTTTACTTTTTGTACAATTAACTTTAATATAAAATGTTAATAACTTTAAAACTTATTTGGATTAAAAACAAAAACACCACAGCATTTTCACTCGAATTTTAAATGCAATTATCCTTAAAGTTACGGTAACTTACCGAAAAACTTTATAGAACATCCCAAACTTTCTCCACTATTAGTACCACTTCAAAACACAACTCCAGAATCACTTTGATAACTTCACACGTGTACAGGTGCAAATGAAAGTGCTAAGTACTGTCGCATCGTCTGGTACAGTCGCGTGGTGATGCGTTTGGCCGGCCCGCGCGCGGTGTGGCTACTGCGGGCCGTGGAAGGCGGGCGGCCCGCCCAGATGCTATCTCGGAGTTACGGACAGGCCGCGGGATGGGTGACGAGATGCGAGCGGGTAAATAGATTTAGGTTCTGTATACATCCAGCGAACGATCCGCAGCGGAATCCAGGCGGCACTGACGGCAATGTTTGTGTTAAAATAATAAAGGATAAATAGCTTGCAAGTCTCCGATGTTCGCCGCCAAAGTAGTAGATATACATCGACGCAAAAAATCGGAATCCACACCGATGACAATCTTTTTTTATCAAACTCTAAATCGGAGAAGGAATACTTCGAATGTCCGGCTCCCGCACGTGTATTTTCTATTAGCCGTGGGTTCACGGAACCCAGGCCATTCAAAATAGATTCCTTCTATAATTCTAAATCCTACTAATATTTTAAAGGTGAAAGTTTGGATATTTAGATGTTTTGATGTTTGTCATCACGCTTCAACCACTGGACGGATCGTGATGAAACTTTGGCACACATATAGGTTAGGTCCTGGAATAGGACATCGGATAGTTTTTATCCCGAGCATTCCTACGGGAAATACATAATAATGTGTGATGTTAAATTGTCTTGTTGATGTGAAGTTTGTAATAAAAGGGGATCGGTGTGGGTTACAGCTTTTCCGCTTTTTTGCGTCGATATACAAGATGTTAGCGGACCGGAGCCGAGCGCTCGCTACCGCTTGTGGCTTGCACCCCGCGCTGACTGCGTGTCCCCGCGGGCACCCCGTGTCGTCAATTGTTTGTTAAACCGTCCCTACCTATTTAACACTTAACTACGAGACAGTGCTGCATTCAACACTCATCTAATTGCGTGCCACTTGTTTCATTTAGCCTGGCTGTTGCCGAGGTCTATACTTTCCTAGATCTCCTCCATTTTGGTGTGAGTTCGATAGCCGTACTTAGTTGGCAAAGTGTGGTTGGTACCCTCGTTTGGAGTTGACGTGGTGCGCTCTCTTCACGTTCATGATGTGTAAGATGTGGTCATGGTGTAAATTTCAGATTTTTCGCTGTGACTTCGGAGATGAAAGGGGGATGGTAATTTTGGAGACATTTTTATAATTCGAAAACTAAGCGGCATAAATTGAAAGGAATCTGTTTTAGACTGTACAAATGATGCCCTTACATACGATAGCCCATTTGACCTTGTAGTAACCACACTTTAAAATGTCTGATTCTTCTTCTTGCAATGAAAATAATTTAATTTCAATAACGCTGGTTTTAAAACCATTGCAATTTTCAAGACGATAGCGTTAGTTGTTCCTGAAATAATCTGCTGTGACAGGTGAACAATCGGACGAAGGGTTTCGTTTTTACTAATTTGGTAAGGAACCCTAAAAACCAGTATCTTCATGCGAAGAACGACAGGTTAGACATCTGTGACACTTGACAATACATAATTATTCTAATTAGTTAGGCACCTCTCAGTGATTCCATTACTTGAGTCAAAGTGACGAAGTAAGGAAGACTAAAGAACAAGGGTCTCGGGAAATTTGAATAATTTAATTACATCTGAGCTCTTCATAAAAATAAAGTAAACCTCACGAGAAGAATAGTAAAAAAACATCAGTGAACTAAAAACTATAATATGTTACATATAACAACACAATCGAGGGGCAAAATGTATGTATGTATATATGTACTACCGCGTTCAATTTTTTTTATAAATTTTGTGTAATCCTAAAACTAGGATTTTCTCATGTGCTATGGGAATTAAACAAGGATAGGACAATTCTCAAATATAACATCCAAAACCGGGACAAACTTGTATAAATAATAGGTACAAAGTTATCTGTCCCCAGTGGAAATCGAACCCACGACCTCTAGCGCTCGACTGCAATGACCAAGGTCGACGAGGCGGTTTAAAATAAAAGTGAGAATGAGTAGTAGACATGTCACAGTCAAATAGCCTCCGTTTGATAGTTCAAGGAACAAACACGTGGGTCATGATGATGATTAGAAAATGAACTATAATGTATTCGTACTTATACATTTGAGGACGATGTAACTTGAGATTGTAACTCCTTTGTATATGTATGTAATCACCAGTGCCGTAGCATAGGTTTTTGACGCCCCCAGCAGATATCTCTGCCCCTTCCAGTCCATGCTAACAAAAAGATATGATTTTAAAGATACCGTTTTCTAGAGCGAAAAAAATCACTTATAATATTAGACAATAGATATACATAATTATAACATTAGATAAAATAATTAAAGGGAACTAGTAGTGAACGTAATTTTTAAATTTATAAAAAAAATTATATCCTCTGCGGTTTTAATAAGGAAAAAATGTAAATGTAGAAACTACTGCCGAACTTACAAGAACATACCTAACTATATCACAGAATAAATAAATACTTAATAACATTGTGTATAGTCTTTCTTTATTAATTACCGCCCCTGGAAAAGTGCCGCCCCGAGCGGGCATCCTGCCTACGATGTGAATCACTAATTTACGAAAAGCAGTTATTATAACACATAGTTATTTTTAATGATTGAGGTGGGTTGGGTAGCATTAGTCATAGAGTTTACTATCACAGGTCTTTTAGGAAAAACACTGATCTTTCTTAATTAATGTTTTCGTATTACGAAATCACGAAATTTAAGTGGCCATATAAGTTATATTGGCAGATAGACAGTTCTTGTTTGTGTGTTTGCGTGCAGCAGCGACGAGATAACCCGCAGCGTTTGACCTAGGTCATTGAGGCAGATAGCGTACGTGTTGTTCGGGAACTAGCCACTTGTCGGATTGACTGAGTCACATGCATTACGACTTACTTCTTTTTTAACATTGAAATTTACGTGATATTTTAACACTTTAATTCCAAATAGATTTATCCAGCACTAGCTGTGCCCGCGACTTCATACGCGCAAACCACTGAGATACGCATATCCCCACCTGCCGCTCGCCCTTCACTCATTCTCCTCTCCCCCGCTTCCACTCCCATCCCTCTTACCCTACACTTCCAAGACCACCCACCTCCGCTTTTACCTATCTTCAAAATGTAGTTCTCACTCATTGCAATACGAATTCCGTCTAGCATTTATACCTACACTTCTTTGTCGTACGCTAATGCTATTATTAAGTATTCTATGCTAATGCAGTGTATGCGAGTTTTCGTAACCTATAAATTCGCATAATTATTGAAGACTTAATGCTACTCCGCCAAAATTAAGCCCTGTTTTTTTCTGAAAACTCCCATCAGAATTGGTTCAGGAATAGGTATTTACGTGATGCGTGCGCAAACAGATAAACAAAAATTTCAAAAATGATCTCAATGTGTAGACCACTATTATTTTTTCCAAATATTTTCAATGAACAAACACGGAAAGTTTACGGCTTTATTTATTAGATAGATGCGACGATGAGAAACGGCCTTGTTTTGCCTAATATAAGCACGATGGGATCGTGTCGCACGTTCGGCTATAACAGACTAGTGATACAGTTGCGAGTGACTGCGACATAAAACATAAACACCTCACGGGTGAGGAGCGTGCTGTTCATGCTCCTTACGTAACAGAACCGACGCTCCCGGAAGTTCATGCTAGCCCCGCCCACTTTAAACTTAAAAAAACTTTAAACTAACAGTCTATGTATACATATAAGTAGTATCTTTCTCATATCATAAATGAACTATTATCTTGTGTAGTATCTGCAACTACCTACAACCTACAACAAATAACATAGTGATACTCTGAACTTAGGTAGTTTCTAGATTAAGTGGATGTTTCTTAGAAAATAAGGTAAATAATAAGTTAATAACACATTTATATGGTACAATTGTGTTTTTCCCAACAGATCGTCTTTTCCGAAAGTTAATCAACTTAAAACTGAACTAGGACTGTCCTATACAATACCAATAGAAAAATCTTAACTTAAAAGATTACCCTATATTAAAACAATTCTTTTATTTAGTTTGAAGTAATTATCCTTTAATTTTAAATCCATTTTCTAAATCAGTGTTCAACCCTATATTGTTTTGTTCAAACATTTTACCAAACAAGGAACTGTACAATTCATTCGTGCTCTCATCCGTCCATGTTGTAGACTTCTCAGGCGCCATATAATTAACTAACTTATTGTGTACTACATATTTAATTTTACGTCCTTTAGTAGCTTTCGTATCAACTTTCCTTTTCATTTTGCTTCGCATTTGTTGCAACGCAATCCATTGACGACTCAGCTGCACTGGATCAGATATATCAGCAGATTTACACTCAATCAATTCTCTAAGCAATTGATGGTAAAAATCACTGTCATCAAATATCTCTGGGATGTATTCATCATCAGCTTTTCTATCTTTAGTTACAGGATTGACATCTGTACCATTCTGGTCTTCTTTATCTTGTAGAGATGGGTTTTGGTAACCAATAATGTCATATTCAGACCGTTTCAACTGTGTTCTTCGAACAAGTTTCTCCTTATCAGATAAAATGTAAGATATTTGTTGTAGAACAGTGTTTGTAGGCGTATTTTTTATGTTTGTAGCAGTTGCTAGTCGAGTTTTGTCATTCCATTTTTGTATAGTTGAGTCTCTGAATGTTTTAAAAGTTTTGTGTGACACAGAAATTTCTTTTTCATAATCATCTAGCTTGCGTTTTTTAGCCACAGTATTATGTTTATCATCTTTCTTGGGAGATTTTGTATCCTTAAAAGAGGTTTCCTCTTCTGCATCAGTATCTGATGGTATTTCTTCATTATCAGTGTCACTTGGTATTTCTTCATCACTGTCTACTTTTGTTGCTTGTTTGGATTCTGATGTTTGTTTCACAGTAGCTAATGACTTGGTTTCTGGATAACTTTTGAGTAGAATATTTTGTAGTGTTATAAACCTGTAACAAAAAATATTTATTTTGGGTGATTTAAAACAATTATTGTCTTCTATTAAGTTGTAGTAAAAAATTTCATCAGACAACTAAAGTTTTGTGAATGTAACATTTAAAATTCAGATTGGTACTATATTATCCTTATTGCTTAATAATGTGGACTTATTAAATATATATATATGTACTTGGGTGTTATACCCATACCCATACAAGATTGCTGAAAGAACCAGATGGAGTGGCACAATTTGGCTCTGTCTATGTCAAAGAGTGAACAACAACTGATGATATGGTGTCTTACCAGTTACATAATACAATAGTTTAATAATTATTAAACCAGCTCAATAAATATAGTTGTAACTTACTTAGCCTCATCTGAGAAGGCCAGGATCTATATAAACTTGCTAATTTTGTATTCGTTACAAGAGTTTGATCGAAGACATGTAACAATAAGGGTGACATGGTCACTAATATGTACCAAACCCTTTTAAAAATAAAAGATTAAAAAAACTTACTTGTCCAACACATTATTTATGTTAGCTTTAGTCACTTGGCATTCTTCAGCAAACTCATTATTCTGATTCAACTCTTCGTAAGTATTAGGCATTGGCATCTGATTTGCAGTACTCATACACCTTTGCAGATGTATTCTCATTTCCAGTAGACCCTCCCAGATCAATAGCTGGTTCCTAACACATGCCCCTTTCTTGGCTTCTTCAGACATGTTTTGCTTTTTTACATGCTCAAATTGTTCTTTTATTGGTTCTTCCAGCTGACTGATATCATAACCATCACCCTCATCATTTTCATCATCATCCTCTTCATCATTCCCATCACTTTGATCATCATCGTCACTGTTTATTTGTTTCTTGAATTTAGTGATACTGTAATCTTCACTCTCACCTTCTGACGTTAAACCCTCAGAATCAATTTTAACTTTTTTTGTTTTTGTCTGCATAGATTCTTTTGATGAGTCATTATCGTCATCTGAAGACGCCAACTCATCATTTACGGACAAGTTTTGTGCCGATAGTTGGTTAGATTCCTCTTCGGATTCACTTTTCTCATAACTCTTATTTGACTCACTTTCATCAATGTCATTTCGGGAAACCACTTGCCCTTCATACTTTTTACTAATTTCACTTAACAAATTAACATTTCTTTTACGAAAATCGCTGATTACAGCCTCGTCTTCAGTATCTGACGAACTGAAATCAGCACGAGTAACAGTGTGCGGTTTAGTATGAAATACCTGATCATCTTCGATGTCTGCTCGCGGTTTTACGGTTAGGGCATCTGCAATTCTTTCCGATAAACTCGTACTTGTAGTTTTCTTTTGCTTGAATTTCATTTTAGAGCTGAAAATGCACTCTTCTACTGTGCAAATGCACGTGTTTCTGACATTTACTATTCAATCAATTCGTGCGTCAAAATTACAGTGACAACTGACAATTAAAGAAACGTTTACGAAGCTAGCTTCAGTTTATTTGTGAGACTTAATGCCACACAAAGTAGACGATCATGGAAAAAAAGGAGAAAGAAAATTGAAAAGCATGCATCTGAGGAAGAATTTAGGCACATTTATCGAAGATGCAAGGCATCGATCGTTGGCATGTCATCAGTCCAATAATCTTGTTATTGAGTCAAGCAATGATGTCAAAACTTAATAAATTGATTGACTTTGATTGATTGATAATTTGACTTGACATTTAGAATTGGCGCTAAATCGAGTTTCTAACCTGAAAACGACTGAAATAGTATTTTTGTTTCTCAAATACCTAAAATGCCTAAAACGCTTAAAAAAACAGTAAATAATAGAGCCGTAACATGGCTGAGTGAAGAATTAACTCCTGAACAAAAAATATGCAACTCTTTTTGTTATTACCAGTAAGTAGCAAATATCATAGATTTCTAACAATAACCTAGCTATAACGATAACGATAGAACAATTTTTTTAAATTCTTGTAGAAAGTTCCTATTCGGGAATATTGTTGGTGAGATCGGCGATTTTGTACTGATATCAAATGCAGATTCTGCCGAGCCCGACACAGAGGGTGGTTGCGATGCGGCGCGGATCCTCTCGCTGTACGAGGACAGATCCAATAGTAAAACCCCATTTAGAGCCAAGGTGCAATGGTACTCGAGACCAAACGACGTTCCATCTTCCTGCTTCAGCAAAACAGAGCCCGTTAAGTTTTTCGAAAGAGAAGTAAGTTTTAAAACAATTTCTAATTTTTTTTTTAAATTAGTTGTAATACCATCACTACAAATGTATCCAGCTCTGCATTTTATTTCATTAGTGAAAGTCCCAAAACTACAACTTCATTATTATAGCACTTATACCCTCAATGTCTATGTATGTATGGAAACGCTTTATTATACACATAGGCAGACTTATCCCACTTAGGGAACTCTTCCGGTCAACCTTATTTCTATAAATATTATTTTCGAAAAATTCTTATATGATAATGCTTAAGTTGTCTCCAACACTTCATGGTTCTTAATCTGACATATTTTTGTTTAACAATCTGAAGTGGCAAATGTACAGACTGCTCGTCTGATGGTAAGTGTCACCTATAAACCTGAGGTTTTGGACAAGAGTCTAGGCCACAAGTATGTTGCCACACTGAGGAATATTTTAGAATGCCTCATATGCCTGTAGCGCAGGCTCCCTTATTTGGTCTGTGAATTAATGAGTTAAATTCTCAAGGTTAAGTTATGAAGGAAGAGCAATAAATTACATGTTATTTTATTTGAATAGGTACTAGAAGATCACCGCCCCTTTGACACTGACGTAGATATAGAGACTTTCTTTAGAATATGTACTATCACAATGACTTTTACAAAAGACATAGACCTGAACAAAAATACACCATACCATTACATATGTCGGTACAGACTTATGCCTGTAACTAAACGAAAAATTCAAATTGAACCTGTCCTTGAACAAGAAAGGAGTGCCTTACAGTTGCTACGTACTCCAGCTAAGAATTCCACACCAAACACTCCAAAAACACCTGGCAGTCTAAGTGTAAGATTGAGCCGGATTTCCATATCAGAAGCAAATAGCTGGAGTGTCAGTAAGAATAATGGTACAAAATTATTGCTCAAAAGAGCAATTTTAGCTGATAAATCTGAAAAAAGCTCCCCAAAGAAGGTCACACCTAGAGCATCCCCTAGAAAGACTGCTGAATCACCTAAAAGTACGAAAGTATTAACTAAGAGCAGCATAGAAGAGTTGTTATCTGCAGAATTATGTGAGCCTTCTGATGAAGATGAACTTCCTACTCTTATTATAAGGCAGCAAGTTCCAAATACACCAAAACGAAAAGCAAAACCAAATGATAGAACACCAAAGAAATTAGCTATGGAATTGCTAGAGAATCCTAATAAAGATGAATTACCTACGCTTATTATAAGAGAACCAGTCACAGTTACCCCTAATCGAAGATCTAAAACTAGAGAAGAAACTCCAAAGATCTCCTTACCAGAAGATTATCAAACAAAATCGTTTTCTACTCGCTCTGGTCGACTAACACGGAATCCAGTTAACTATAATGAGCTATCTCCTATCAAACGAACCCCAAGAAAATCTGTACGTAAACTTTCTGACAGCAGTGAGGATGAATTCATGCCATTGTCAAAGACTTCTAAAACTCCTAAAACACCTCGAACTGTTAGGACGCCTAAGAGTACTAGAACACCTAGGACACCCAGAATGACACCTGGGGCTACCCCAAAGAGCAGTGTTAAGAGACGAATCATCATTAGTGAACTGACACCTACTCTACCATCTAGAGCTCATCCAGTTGATAATATTAATGGTAAGAATACAGTTTATTTATAATACCACAGGCTATTTGGTGGAGGAGAACATCGTAAGGAAATATTGCATAATTCTGAAGAAGAAATTCTAAGATACATGTGAAGTCTACCAAATCGGATTGTTGGGGCATTGCTGGTGGACAGGGGTTTAGCACAAAAAAAATTCGAAGGAACAAAGTATTGCCTGTTCTCCCTGGCTATGAAGATAACTCTATATTCATTTGGTTAACACTTTCTTCCAATGCTTGGGATATCCTGTTCATCTTATAAGCCATTAGGCCCAATAAACTATATTCCAATTGTCCAATTATGATATGTCAGTAGCATTTCCAGTGTCTAAAAAGAAAATCAAACATTTATTTTCAGTTTACTCAGAGAAAAACCAGTCTCTTCCTGGGCGGGAACAACAACTGGATGAAATTATGTCGTTTGTGAGGAGTAAACTTATTGACGGAAGCAGTGGGTGAGTGTTGCAGTTATATTTTAACACACACATGCGCACACGCACCCCCACACACACACTCCTCACGTACACGCACTCAACTCTCATTGCGACGACGACGTAGATTGTAGATAATTTATTTATACCTATTTGATTGTAAATTTCTATCTAATTTTCTTTTTTCTTCTGTACCCTCCTACTTTTGTCTACTTTTTTTATTACCCTATACAATAATGTTTATGTTTATATATTAGAAATCTGTTAATGGCTAATGTTTAATTTATATTATACTGTATTATATATTTTTGTAAATTAGCTGTAGGTTTCAGAATTAATAAATAAAATAAAATAAAAATTGAAGTAAATAAAAAAAAACTAAATTGACTTTGTTAGCTTTAAGGGATAGGCTATTCAACCAACTTCGTTAAATTTTGCATACATATACCTTTTATATTTGCCTTGCTTTGTATATACCTTTTAATTTTTTTTAGCTTTATTGTATGTTTCACTAACGTAGCTTTAGTTTAAGTTTTTAAGGTTTTTATGTATTACTAACAGATGTATAGACATTGTCTAAAATAAAATATTAATACATAAATAAAATAGAGCATGTGTCATGGATAAGACCATTGGCTATTTTACTGTGGGAAACCCTGTTCCTGCAGGAATGGAAAATTAATCACAACCGGCGAAGCCACGAGCCACAGCCATACTACACTATAAATTCGGGAATGTATATTTTAATTGGTTGTTTGTTACTCAAACATGACTGAGACGAAAACATATGAAATCTCATATGCAAGTTGAAACAAGCACGCAAACTTTTACCACGATAAAATGAGATTTACCCATGGTAAATCTATAAATTAAATGTAGATAAATGCTGCCTTAAACACAAGTATTTAAATAAAAATCCACCCTTTCTCTGTCTTATACTGTCTGCCATCAACATCCATAAAACTGCAGCATTTAGACAACCAACAGTCCAAATGCCATGTATTGCCTGAGAACAATGTTAGACTGCCAATACCTAATTACACTGGCTCTCCTAACCTTCAAACTGGAAAATAACATTGCTGTCTGCAGAAATACGTAAGAGGGTGATGACATCCAGACAGACCCTGCAGGAGAATCCTCTCACCAGTATTCATCATCAGGCTGTCTTCCCTAATGCCTATTCATTATGTGGTAATATTACAGGTGCATGTACATTTCTGGGGTCCCAGGAACTGGCAAAACGGCTACTGTATGCCTGGCGCTGAAAATCCTCAAAGATGAGGTGGATCTGCCAAACTTTCAGCTAATGGAGGTCAACGGCATGAGGATAGCGGAGCCGCGGCAGGCTTATGTGCAGATTTATAAGCAGCTCACTGGTGAGTTTCTAGGGTTCAGTGAACTCGGATACCCCCATAGCGAAAATTTTTTGACCGTCCGCCTGTATGTCGGTCCGCCAAATACTACTGGACCGATTGAGCTGAAATTTTAAATGCATTATATGTAAAATTATTAGTAATGTTGGGAAAATTATGGAGACTTCAGAAAAAATCCTTTGCAGAGAAATTGTAAATTTATTGCTCTTTGTTGTTTTTAGTTGATCAATTGCCTGCTTATTGATCAACCAGATCTTTTCTAGCTTTGCATTAAGGTAGTATGTATGTCGTACAGACATTTGTTAAAAAATATGTTTTGCTCCAGGGAAGACAGTTGTATGGGAACAGGCGTGCTCTCTGTTGGAAAAGAGATTCACCAACCCTGGTCCGCGCAGGGCACCCACGGTACTCCTTGTGGACGAGGTAAGAATAATAATATTTTACGTGTGCGTTCACTCAATTTGGCTTCTTTAGTTTCTAAAATAGAATTTTGTAAAACGTTGCAACCGGGTGGTTCCTGGTTTAGAATAAAGACACGCCCTATCTTCCCGTGGGTGTAGTCAAGGCGACGGAAAGGATTGCATTAGGGACTGGCAACTTCTCCTGTGTATATTAGGATCATTACTGCGAACTATATGCCAGGTATTAAGAAGTTTTCCTTAAGATGTACTGAACGTGTTTAACAGCGCCTGGATCGCTATGTCAGAGGCACTCCAAACCCATTAATATGAACTCTGCAGGTTTTCCGAGTGATGCGAGTTCCATGCCCAGTCATACTCTGTACCTTTACACAAGAAGTACGTAGGAAGCGGTAGTCGCAAAAAAAATTACCTATATTTACCAAATAGGTAAATGTACCAAAGTATTCATGTGCTATAAAGGATTTTGACCAATGTTTTTTTTTCTAAACCTAAATGACCAAATTGAAAATGGCTTTCAGCTGGACGCCCTCTGTACGCGTCGCCAAGAGGTACTGTACAGCATCGTGGAGTGGGCGACACACAAGTGCGCACTGCTCACCGTGCTGGCTGTAGCCAACACCATGGACCTGCCCGAGCGCGCGCTGGCGGCCCGCGTGGCCTCGCGCCTCGGCCTCACGCGGCTGGCCTTCGCGCCGTACACTCACGCGCAGCTGCAGTGCATCGTCACGGCGCGCTTGGCCGGCGCGCGCGTCTGCCCTGACGCGCTGCAACTCATCGCCAGGTGAGTTGTCACCCTTTTAGAGCCAATTAAGTTTTTTTTAATACCACTTTTTAATTGAAATATTACTGTTATAAAACTAACAATCTATGTCAGATTTAAATGTACATAGTTCAAAAGTGTAATAACTAAGCTAACGATATTTGTGAATTAAATTTAAAAAAATCGTCTTTATGTAGTTAGCCTATGCCTAAATCCTGTAGTTACCAAATTTCATCAAAATTGGTTCAGCAGGTCATCTACGACAAAGTAACAGACAGAAATACAGACTTTCGCGCTTATAATATTAGTACCTAGTATCTGCTAGTTAACAACAAAGTTTTAAATTCAAAAATATTGAGGTTTGATAACTCGATAAAAAATCAATTACCAATCTATGGATTTTCAATTGTTTTCTTATGAGATTCCGCGCCCGGTAATAAGTTTTCTCGTACAGCTCTAGGGCACAAATTATAGGCGGGAAATGTTACTTTTATTTTGTTACCCTAGGTTACTATTAATGTTTTTTTTATTAAAATGCTATTGTAAATGTAAAATTTAATATGTTAAATTCATATTAAATAAACACTGTCAGATTTTAATGTGTGCCTCCTGTTTCGTCAGATGTACCTATAACAAATAAGATGTAACAATAAATATCCCTCGTTTTGACAGAAAAGTAGCAGCTGTGTCCGGCGACGCCCGTCGCGCGCTGGCCCTGTGCTCGCGTGCGGTCGAGCTGGCGGGGCAAGGGTGTGCCGGCCTGGGGCACGTGCAGCGCGCCCTGGAGGAGGCCTCCTCCAGCATCGCGGTCAGGGCTGTGCAGAGCTGCTCGCCCGCTGAGAAACTCATGCTGAGGGCGGTTGCCGCAGAGGTAAGCATGGAGAAATTAGTTCTGAGGGATGTGGCTGTAGAGGTAAGCATGGAGAAATTCTAGGTCTTAAGGACGCAGGCCTTCAGGTATTGAAAACCAATATTCAAATTATGGAAACATAGAAATATTAAACCTAATGCAAAAATAGGATTTCGCCAGAATTATACAATGAATTAATTCACTAATATAACCACACCGTTCCGAGTTTAAATAGAATTGTTAATTATAAGGTTAACTAACGATACGTCAAACTAGATTCAAAATATAAAATAATAAGCTATAGTTTTATTAATAAATCAGTTCTATTTCCAGGTTGAAAGAACAGGTTCAGATGAGACCACGCTCTCCCGCGCTCTGACCACAGCTGGAGCTATCGTGGTTCTAGACGGACGTCCGTACAGATCTGCGCCTCACATCCGTGCGCCTTCGTCGTCCCAGGCGCTGGCAATATGCGCTCGGCTGTCGGCAATGAGGCTGTTGCTGCTGGAGCCGAAACCAGCAGAGCCCAGGTTGTTGCTGAATGTTAGTGTTGACGATATTCATTATGGGACCAGGCAGATTACTGTGTAAATACTGATGTTTTCATAGATCGGTGCGCCTCGAAGTCTTATGCGTTCACTATACATGCGGTAAGATCTGCCATAAGCCCATATAATGAATTATTCTGATTTGATTCTTTATTTTAGAACTTTAAGACTGATTAATGTTAAATTACTGACTGATATTAAAGTATTGCAAGTTTTGAAACCAAAAGTAAAGCTGCGAACACATTATCAGACGACGGTTGTTCGGTATCCAGCCGGCCAGATTTCACTCGGACGTCCGAACGCTCAAGGTCGCGTCTGCGACTTACGCCTGATAGTGTGCACAGTTTAGTGTTTAATGTACTATATCCAGATACAACTAAGCCGCGACTGTCAGCCACGTCTTACGGACGCGTCCGATAATGTGTTCGCTGCTTTATCCTAAGGTAAAAGTAAACCTGCATATTTAAGACTTGTGTGAAACAATCTCAAACAATATTCATTGAAGTTAACAGTTTTTAAGCCGCTAGTGTATATAAGTGAATAAGGACTAAGTTTGTTATTAATATGTTAAGAGTAGCCGACAATATATCGACATGCTTTTATATCCAAAAAAATAAATCTAAAAACCACGTTTTTATGCGTCTATAATTAGCATTGCATGCTAATAAATGGATTTAGAATGCATTGTCATCGAGTTGTGAGCTACCCTGAAAGTTTCAGCCGGATACTTAATCCGGAAGTGTACGACATTTGAATTGCAAGATTCCACCCGGAACGACAGACAGACAAGTGACTTAATAAAAATGTGGTAAAAAGTAGTTTAATTATAAATAACTCGACAATATTCTAGACTGATTTTAGTGATATTTCTAAATTTTATACGATCTTTACACACATAAAACACCAAGAGTGATTAATAAGCAAAATTAAATAATGTACACAAGAAATTAAATTATTTTATAAATTTTATAATGTTTTATTTACAAGTCTCCCCCAACTTGTAGTATTTTGACAAGTGCTTCGACATTATCCTCTCGCACCGCCTTGCGGCTTGCGGCTATCACTGCCTTGCTGTACTTGCCAACTGGAAAAAATATTCTTTATTAGGCATGCTCCACTCCACACTCTCAAGGCCTCGTTCGCCAGGGCATCAGGCATTTGGCTTGCATTGAATTGTAGGTCGTTTATGAGAAATTTAACAAGTTTGGGATACTATTACTTATTCTTTGACAAAGTGCGGTACGTCTATATATATTTTTTGTAAATATCTCAAGGCAATATTTTTCGGAAAAATAATTCTATAATTGGCTGGCAATTTTTAACATACACCTATGTTCCAAATTTCAGCTCAATCGACTTGGTAGGTTTCGAGTCATCATTATCTGCTGAATATGTGTGCCCGCGTCTTCGTACTCATATACCACTGAATACGTACGAGCGCCGTTTTTTTTTATAAGTTTGCCATGTTCACAAAACAAAGACAATAAACAATGAGAGTCACAGCTGCAAATGTGTAACATTTGCCTGCCCAGTTTTTTTTTTCAAATATTTTCAGTATTTATGTATAGGCCAGGTACGCTAGGTTTAGATTGATTAGATGGTACTTGGGTACCTCTAAGCCTGGCCGCCTGCTGCAGCAGTGTGTGCAGACTCTTGAGCGAAGCGACGGCTTGCTCCTGCGTGGCGCGTCGCACCAGACAGCCCGTCAGCAACTCCTCGTTGAGAATCACCACCTCCTTGTAGCGGTTCAGCATCTCTTGCCTAAATAACATTACAAATTCAAACACTTTTGTTCATCTCATATTCGATACTGAATATTATATAACCGTTAAACTGGTATTTGATTACACTCTGTATATATAATAACCAAATTTAGAACGTAGAAAGCGGTTAGTTTTTTTTTTGTATAGGAAACTTGTAATTGTATTTCATCTGTGCAGTTATGGATATTGAATTATTATTATAATTATATTGCTTACAAGTCATAATTAGCTGCATCTTGTGCTGCCGGTAGCAGTGCAGTAATAAGTTGGGCTCGTTCAGCTGTCTCAGCGGCTAATCGAGATCTCGTCTCGCCAACCTCTGAGGCATTTACCATCTCTTCGCGAAGTTTCTTCTCGGCTTCCGGAAATTGGGCCACTGACTGAAATATAAACAAAGAGATTCTATTATTTTTTTCTGGCTGAAAGTTGCCAAAAGAATTTGAAATATCGCGCTTTGCCATCCGATGAGAAAATTAAGATTGTCTTTGGTAGAACTAGGGTTGTCAATCGTATATAACCGATTTTTCTCGTTATGTCACAAGCAATTCTAAAATATTCTAAAAATAAACAGTCGACTGTAAAAGAGCACGTCTCTATTTAGAAATCAAAATGGCGTCGCGTCATTTGAACACCGGCGTGGAAACTGTCAAACTTAAAAACAGTAATAGTTGTGTATTTTTATTGAAAAATCTCATTTAAATCTCCAAAAAGATGGTTGAGAACAACGAAGTGGAGCTCTCGGAAGCTGAAGCAGAACAATATGATCGTCAAATCCGTCTGTGGGGGCTAGAATCTCAAAAGAGATTGCGCGCTTCCAAAGTATTAATCATCGGACTCTCCGGTCTCGGCGCTGAAACTGCGAAGAACATCATTCTGTCTGGTGTGAAGAGCGTTTGCTTGTTAGACAACGAGAAGCTCAAAGAAATTGACCTATACTCTCAATTTTTGGCACCTCCGGATAAAATTGGCGAGAACAGGGCGGAAGCTTCTTTACAAAGAGCGAGGGCTTTGAACCCTATGGTAGACATTACATCGGACACGAGAGCTGTGGACGGCTTACCCGACAACTTCTTCACTGAATTCGACATCGTTTGCGCGACAGGACTGAAGCAGGAACAACTGGAACGCATTAACAACATTTGCCGCGATAGTAACAAGAAATTCCTTAGCGGCGATGTTTGGGGCATGTTCGGGTACATGTTTGCTGACCTTGTTGATCACGAATACTCTGAAGAGATAGTCCAACATAAAGCAGCTAAACGTGGACCGGACGATACAGAAAAATCTGCTAGAGAAACCGTTACTATTACAGTAAAACGCAGAGCGATCTATGTCCCTCTTCAAAATGCTCTATCAGTTGATTGGAATAAACCTGAAATGCGTTCGCGGCTGCGTCGTGGCGACCCTTCCTACTTCGTAATGAAGGTTCTCCTCCGCTTCAGAGATGAATATAATCGTAACCCTGACCCAGCGAAGAGAAAAGCTGACACTGAGATTCTGTTACGTATGCGCAATGAGCTTTTAAAAGAGTTCTCACTACCATCTAACTACATCAGCGATGCTCTGCTAACAGATGTGTTTGGGATCGTATCAGGGGCTGCGGCAGTCGTCGGAGGAGTCATCGCACAGGAAGTCGTGAAGGCAGTCAGCCAGCGAGAGCCTCCCCATAACAACATGTTCTTTTTCAACCCTGTAAAGTGTGTAGGTTTCGTAGAATTGTACGGTCAGTAAGAAACGATCTGACATTACCTTGTAAGCAAAGTAACTATTATTTAAAGACAAATAAATGTGGAAATGTGTAATTTCAGTGTTTTTATTTTTAGTATAGTAGGTTAAAATGCTTTTTAAGTATATAACTTCAAGAGTGATGTAATCCATAATCATGTTCTATGCTTATATATTTTATGTGTGTGGCAAGCAGGTACACAGCCCACCTCATGATAAATGGCTACTGACGCCCGTATTATTTCTTACCTGTAAATCCGCCAAATTCAAATAAATCGTCAGACTTTGTATCAGTTCCCCAGCCAACCTTATGTCCAGTGTTGATATTTTCACCTGCCCATCTGCTTCGAAATCCATATCCAAGCGAGACTTATCTCTAAGACATAGGAAGCTTAAATGAAGTTCTTTCATATCTTCTGTTTCCAGTACTAGCTCTTCTTCTAAGAGGAAATTTTGGTTGATCCATATGCATATTCTTTGTACACGTTCTTTTATTTTGAAGGTTACAAAACTGTCGTGTTTGTATTTGGAGACAGTAGAATCTAAGGCATACATAGAGAACTTTGGCAGTTGCTTTGTGAGCTCAAAAATATGGAATTGCTCGCTATCTGCATACCCGACTAGAGCCTAAAAGAGAAAATCAAAGACAATATACATATAAGATTTATCTAGCAATGTCACTGTATATTCCTGCCTTTTCTTCCTATACAATGTGTGGGTTCCATTTTAGTTTTCCTGAAATATCTCATACAATACATTTTTCTAATATTTCCATAATTTTCCCATCATTATGGGCAAATTATACTAGTATGTTCCATATTTCAGCTCAATCGGTCCAGTAGTATTCAAGTGATCCACTAGGCAGACGGACAAAAAAGCCGTTTATCTGGTGGTTACCATCCATACAGACCCTGACTGGAGCCCTATTTACTATTGGGTATTTTTTCGATTTTCTTCCTTATCGTAGACATACCCAACAGTAGCTTACTACCTTAATATGCACGTCGACGGCCACATCCCTCGGCGGACGCAGCGGCACCTGCAGCAGTGACCGCAGCTGCGACTTCGGCGGGTGCTGCGCCAGCGTCTCCCCAGTCTCGAACACACCCTCGGCGAGCACCATCACAGCGCGGACTACAGTCTCGTTGTTCGTTGATATAGCTAGGTCTAAAGCTTGCTGGGAAAAAAAGAAAATAATACGATTTTTGGGTACACATTACAGACAAACAAAGACAGAAATTAAACAAAGAATGGATCATTATCATCTGCCAAAATACTTGCACTGCTGAACATAAGCTTCTCTAGTAGAATGCCACTTTTGGTTGGCTGTCCATTTGCCATAATTTGATGCCATGTGGTTTCCGGTAGAGTAGAATAGGACCACTCCAACTCTTCCCGTGGATGTCGTACAAGGCGACTAAGGGAATACATTATAAAACATGAATCAGGCCTCTCCAAGCCGTCTGACCAGCGCGGGGAGTGTACGCCAAATTCTCCGTCTGTCTCCGGCAGATGAGAGAGGGTTGTGCTCCTGCAGTGGAGACAATAACCTGATGATGATGCGATTTTTAATTTTATTTACTATATTTTAATGTAATTTTAAAATCAACTAACATAGTTTTATAAGACTACTACTAACAAAAATATGGACAAATGTCTGAAATTTTTTTTTTGATTTGATTTGATATGATAATTACCACGCTTGGAAGGCGGATTGGTGATAGCAGTAAAGATATACACAGAAGAATGCTGCTGCCCGCCCCTTGTGCAAACCCTTAGTCGCCTTGACGACACCCACGGGAAGGTTGGGGGTGACCCTATTCTAAGCCAGGACCCACACAGCAAAAAATGGATGCGGTAAACAAAAATTAAACAGTATGCAGAGTGGAGATGAGAGTCAAAAAGAGCTTCGGGGAATGAGGTAGGTAAGAACGTCAAACGTACGTATCTCATGGTACTATTAGATAAATACAAACTCATGTGCGAGTCTCACTAAAGTGACTTTACTCACTTTGAAACATAATCCATTGGCATTCTGTAAACATTCCAGAGCACTATCGGAGTGAAGTGAGCTCTATGGTTCACCACACTTCGATAGTGATCTGGATTGTTTACAAAATGCCAATTGATTAGGCTTTCAAAGTGAGTAAGGTCACTTGAGTGAGACTCGCACATGATACTGTATTTTAGAGAATAGCACTACAGCACGGCATCGGATCAGCACCGCCTCGACATATCGGCTCTGCGTGGCCCCAGCAACGGCGCGGCATCAGCACTGCTCGGTAGGTCCGAGCTGTGAACTGAAGAAAGCTCGTTGACTGTAAAAGAATTCTTAGCACTCGAGTTGAGGCAATGCTGATCCGATGCCGTGATGATACGTGTATGATAATAAATAAATAAGAGGATCGATGAGAAATAAAGAAGTCCAAAAGTGAACGTTAAAAGGCTGTTGAAGGACAATGATGACAAAAAGAAAAACGAGAAATGTTTATATATTTCATTTCAACAGATATGTGGCAAACGTAAAACATATATTTGCTTGCAGAAACTAAAGAGGTACATACATATGTAGGTACATGAAAGCGACACCTAGCAGTAAAAACAAGTTTGTATTACCATATCAACTTCCAATCTCTACGATCTCGCTGAACTTTCTCGACATGCTACCGATATATTGTTTCGAGTTATAGGCGTTCTAAATACATGAATTAACACAGTAGGGTACCTATGTCTCTTAGTGCATACCTCATCTGGCGTCGCAGTGACAGCAACCTGTAACCTCGTATTCGTCGGCATGGCAGTGGCCGGCCGCTCCTCAGCGCTCAAGCCCCCGCTGGCCGCGTTTGCTTCGTAATGCTGCAGCTCCACCATCAGCGCCTGCTTCTTGTTAAACAGCTCGGTGATGGCCAGACGGTCCTCCTCCGACGGCAGCTTCTTAGAAGAGTTGAAGCTAGTGTTTTCTTGAAATGGTGAGTAGCCCAACACTGAAAGAAATTAATTATTAACAACTGTATTATGCAGCTCAAGAGATACCTATGAAAAGTTCTGCTTAAGTATAAATAATTTATCTAATTTATCCCACAATCTTCTTTAGTTATGGTATACACCTTAATTATAAACGAGCTGTAAAAAAAACTCTGGAAATAAATTTTAAACAATGTGTTCGTTTAAAATTAAATTGTATACCATTGTTGTATTTTTTTTTCCCAGAGCGCTGACAACTAGGCAGCGGAGGTCGATAGAAAAATTGACATGTAAATGTAACAAGTGTGTGATAAAAGATTTGACTCTTGCCTTCGCCCTTATCAGAAACGCAGACGAGATCAGGCGCGCCGAGCGAGCGGTAGTCCGCTAGCAGCATGCCGGCGGCGGCCGCGCGCGTCTGCACGCGGCCCAGCACGCGGCCCGACGCGCCCTCGCGCCAGTCCACGCGCCCGTGCACCCAGAAACACGCCAGGGTGTCGCCGGACCATTGTAGCGAGAGCGCGTTCTGTTTCGACTGCGGGTAATAATACATTACCTGGGGGCCTTCTCCGTAAGAATTTAGGACTAGCTGAGTCCGCGGCTCCGCTAGCGCTGTCTACGAATCCGATCCCGTTCCCACTCTCGCTCCCTATCCCGTTCCCAATCCAACTTCCATTCTCAACCCCCAATGTTACTCGGAGTTTAAGCCCTATGTTTGTGTGGAAAATTCCATCAAAATCGGTTCAGTGGTTTTTACGTGATGCGTGCACAAACTGAATAGACAAAAATCCAAAAAATGATCGAAATGTGTTCTATTACTTACCCTTAGACCCTCCAATTAATATGCAAATATTTTCAATGTACACTACAGATACACGAATTAGTCGAACATTTACACCCTACATTCTTCGCAGTTTAGCATTGGTTTTTTTATCATATTATGGTTATATACGGTAAGACGGCAGTTGAAAAGCTCAAATATGTCCCACATCTACGTGCTACACGAATTTAAGGCACACTTTCATTACATAACACATGAATAGTTTACCTTAACTCTCCACAGCCGAATGCCCTCCTCATAAATGCCGATAGTTCCGTTGGCCAGGCCGTAAGCGAACCGAACTTCAGTTACCGGAGACAGGCACAGCACCGGACCGGTCTCCGGGAGCTCCACGATGAACTGGTTATTTTTAAGCACGCGGATGTACGAGTCTTCACAGCCGATGATGAGCTGCAAGCAAGCAAGAATCATCAAGGGCAATAACGTAAATATGGATTATTCTCCGAGCCAGTTCCAAGACTATATAATTTCATGTTGCACGCTCAGGAATTGAACTCCGGGCCCCTCGCACAGTACACAGAAAATGAATAAGCGCATTGTACATTTATATTCTATTCCCTGATTGAATAATAATTGATGCCCGAAACAGATAGAAGGCGAATGCGAGGTGAAGGCGTGGCGGTAGTGGTACACTTCATACAAAAAACCGTAGTACGCCTCCGCTACGCATTCGCTTTCTGTGTGTTTCGGCCTTAAAATAGGACCCAAGATTCTTCTGTTGAACATGATCAACCGGATTCTCGTCTTCTTCAATCAGTCAAGATTAAGATATGATCAGGTACTTGTTTGTCAATCCCCCAGAGGAATATAATTAACATGCAAGTTTGTGCCGAGCCTCTATGCACATTCAGCGGATAATTCGCGGCGGAATCCGCTTTACATACTTATTTGAAGCGTCAGCCGCTCAATGCTGTTTTATGTTTATTGATACATGTAAAACCATAGTATTTGAAACAGAGCGGATCGTCTGTTGGAATGATCAGAGACTTAATTCACCTACTAACCTCATTTTCCCCATCCTTGTCGAAATCGAACGCTATCATGGAGCACACTCTCCCCCCGACAACATTCCAGAACACCTCGCCCCCCTCCCAGTTGATTCCCTGCACAGAGCTGTTTCCCCCTACTATAGCGAGTGTTTCGCTGCTCTTCCCGAAACTACCCGCAATTATCACGTTGACGCCATCTGGCGCGTCCTTGAAGAATAAGTCAGAGTTATCGTGGACGTCGTATGCTGAAAAGTGATTGGTATAGGTAAGTATTTCTTTGATCAGTAAGGAATAATTAAAGAATATGACCTTTATATGTTGGTAAGTTTTTGATCCATCATCATGCGTACGCCACTGAACCCGTTTATCTTCTTCTTATCCAGTCACTATTACCAGCCGCATATCGTCGCTCCATCTAGCTATGGGGCGTCCCACACTACGTTTGCCCAGTCGAGGTCTCCACTCGAGAACTCGTTTATCCCAGCGGTAATCGGTTTTGATTGATATTGAGCAGATAGGTCTGTCAAGACTGCGATACTTGGCGCTCCATTCTCCCTGCCTTCCGTGTAAGGGATGTGGTATGAAGAAAGATAAAGAACTTAAGTATTAAAAAATCTAACAAAGAACTACGTCCCAGACATTGTCACAAAGAAGTGAGTTAAAGTGGCAGTGAGCCATTTAAACATAAGGTCGTTTAAACGAATCATCGACTAATGGATGAATTTATTGTAGTTTCTCGGGAAACAGAAGCTATCAGAGAATTTCGATTATCATATCGTCGCTGGAACGGCAAAATTGCTGAAGCGCCAAAGCGCCAAATTGGCGCTTAAGCAATTTTGCCTTTCCAGCGACGATATAATTAGTCTATCGACTTGAACTGCTAGACATAGGTCTTCTCCTCACACCTTCTTTAGGTCCTCGGGGTGTCGCACACTGCGCGTATAGATCCGAGGTCTCCATTCCAGGCCGTTAGTTCTACGACAGCTGTGGCCGGCCGAGTACCACGTTCATTCCTTATACTAAAACATATAGGTACGTACCTAGAATCTGTGTAGGTGAGCCAATGAGAAGCATGTCTCTAGAAGTGTCAGGTCTGAGCGGGCCGGCCGCCAGCGCGATGACCGCCTGACTCAGGTTCAGTTCCGACACCTCACCGTGCGCCTGCGACCGCTGCGCTCGGCCGCTAACCACCCCGCCATGCGGATGGTGAATTATTATCTAAAATTTCAAGATCTTTTTGTTTTGGAACATATAAGGTAGGGACAGACTTAAAGGATTGTCGAGGAATGTATTGTTGGAAGTTCACTCTTACCTCACCGCACTTCATAGATGTAGATGGAGGTCCCTCATCATCGTGTATGGAGGTGGTATTGGGCAAAGCCTGTCTCCGAAATCGTGGTATAGTTCACGTCACGCCACTTAAACTCTAATATGTTTGAGAGTGCCCCGGTACAAATCAGACTCAAGGTATGTGCCCGCCGCGAACTAAAGCCAAGTTGGTAGAGTGAGCGCTCGTGTCACGATCATGAGGTGAAGGGTTCAAATCCAGGCGCATACCAAAGAGTTTTTAATTATCGTTTCATACTACAGGCAGTGAAGTCAAATTTTAAATTGTTTCAGAATCGCAAATAGCGTTGGTTTTCGTGTAACAATTGCTTTGGAATGCAATATATACGTATTAAACTACTTTTTAAATAGGCACCTACTTTATCGTATCCGGCGCATGCCGTCAGGCAGGGATGCGTTCCATCGTACTTGGCTATAGTGACGACACCCGGCGTCACTTTGTGGTTCAACTCCAGCTTAAACACCGGCTGTACACTGGGCACTTGCATCTTCGTTGGTAACAGTGTTTTGTTTTGGGGCTTTTAATTGTTGTGGACTGTTTCCCATGGCAACCAAGTAAAAGCCCGTAAGAATATTTGGCCCATGCTTACACGGGGAGGAGGGTGTCGCCATAATCAGGGATTCCCTCTGCCGAAGGTATACAAGACCACCTGGTTGTGACCTGGTCATGAGGGGTTATTCTGTCCCAGTTCAATCAGGCAGGCACCAGGTAAATCAATTTGAACATCAGCGACGAAAATGAAATGAATGAAAACCGGAAACCTACGTAGGTATTTACAAAGAGTATATAATTAAAAGACGGGAGTGCCACAGTAGCCAAATGGCCATAGGTTTATATAAAATCGGTAAATTATTCGCTTTGGGTCAGCACTATGCCAGCCTGATTGCATTATGTTGAGTAGGCTGTATGATTTCAGATATCTTTGCCTTGTACATGAAGTAATTGAATCGAATAAAAATTGGAATAAAATTCACCAAAGTCACTGTCAATGTCAAGTCTGTCAAACAAGAAAAAATCCCAACTGATTACATTTTGGCCGAATGCATTGAAACTCTCGGCTCAAATTTACCTAAGACTGTAATAGAGTTTCTGAAAAAACCTTGTTTATACAAATCTATTTGTAATTATGTACATTGTACAGTTGGTAAAATTTAATTTTAAGTGTCCTTTTTTATGTATGTAGCCTTATTTTATATTTTAATTTTCAACCGACTTCATTATCTGTTGTTGTTTATTCTTTTCAAGTTTATTTTCATTTGCTTATATAATTTCCTTGTTCATCATTACACCTATATAGAATTTGTAATTCTAGTTGCTTTGTGGACCAATGGTCTTTACCAGTGTCCAAATAAATTAAAAAAAAAAAAAAAAAAAAAAAAAATGATTACATTTTGCTTTACCCCTTGATTCAGTGAACACGGTATCATCGCTCCGGGAAATAATTTAATAAATTAACTTTCATCGTGATATGGTGTTTTCTGAATTATAAGTGTCCAAATGGGTAGTGAATTGAATCTTCATACTACCGAAGCCAGGTATGTTCAATGATTTATTTACATCGTCAGTCATTGTATTTGCTATCAATGTTCATATTGCGCAATTATAACAAAAATAGTATCACGATCACGCATAGATTAGTACTTGCTTAATGTACTTAGATGCTTTTCATTGCCAGAACCAAAGAGAAACACTGTCTAAGCAGAGAATACTAAATATGACTAGTAGTTTAGGTTTATATTTCGCCGCAGCGCTACCCGCCATTTTCAAATGTCTCTCGGAAAAGTATTATAAATGGTATAAACTTTACTCAAGGTTCCGATTTTCCGAACTAGATGTATGCCAAGATTCGTGTAGGACAATTCTCAGCCGTAATCAAGTCACCAATGGAAATTTTTACGTAGACATTTCATCACATCACCTAGCAGTTTGTCTAAAATCCGTAAAATTGTTTTAAAAGGTCTGTATAATAAAAAACATGCATATTTTTTTAGAATCGAATTAGATTTAAATTAATTAATTAATTTTTTAATTTAATTTAATTTAATTTGCATGATTAAAAATTAAGCTTACAATTTTGGTACAATTAAATGTTTGTGAGAGGCTGGTGCCTGAAGATATAATAAACCTGTGAGATCAGGTCACCAGGCTCCCACCCCATTTGATCACCAAACAATCAATTTTGACAACATTTTACTATCAGTAATCAGTAATTTATTGCATTGAAGCTACTATGATACGAGCAGAGCAGACAATCTCTGCAGATTGTCTGCTGGATGGACACACAGAGAATTTAAGCATTTCAAACATAATCATACATCTTAACCATCACAATAATACTGGCGCAATATCGATAATAAGAAAGTTGCGTTCCCCAAAATAATTTTAAGAACAATAACATCCCGTTCTGTATTTTCAATGAATATGACCTACGGAGAGGAGACGTGGACACTGACAGTGTGCCTGATCCACAAGTTTCAAGTTGCTCCGCAGGCTATAGAGGCCTATGCTCTAATTCTTTGAAGGATATGATTCGTAATGAAGAAATCCTACGAAGAACGAAGGTGACTGAAATAGCCGAAAGAATGAGTAAGCTGAAGTGGCAGTGGGCGGGTCACATCTGTCGCAGAACCGATGGCGGTTGGCGCAGGAGTGGAGACCGCGGTTGGACACGCGCAGATTGGAATGCCCCGCCGCCAGGTGGACCGACGACCTGAAGAAGGTGGCCGGAAGAGGCTGGATGCGGAGGGCAGAGGACTGGGTGTGTCCAGCAGTGGATGTCTAAGAGCTGATATGATGATGATGAATCAATATACTATATAGTGATGATAACGGACACTATCTATGGCGTGCACAAACCAATAAATAGCACAGATGACTTAATAGGTACTTGGTCCAATAGTGCGATGTATTTTACATGCAGCGCCATCTGTTAGCAACATATGTTGCTATCACTGGTAGGCCGCGTTTTCCCCAATGCGCTACTGACGCTCTCACAAGACTAGGGTCCTGCCTGCCACCGGTTGACATTCATCTTATGCCGTTTGACACCGGTCTTGTGGCTGTTACGTCTAGGTTACTATCCGCCTTATGCGCACTACTCATGCGTAGAAACTAGGTACGATAAGAGTATTACAGGTTGGCCTCCGCATCCTTGTACGTATCGTACAAATTCGATATGTTTTCCTTCATGATTACAATATTTTATTGATTAGTAGCTGCTGGCTGCGACTTCTTTGCGGTGAAATGTAGTTTAGTTTATTATAATAGATAATATGGATTGTTAGTGCTTTCTGCCTTGATGTTACGCGCACTAAGTACGTTTTATTAATTTTGTCGATAATATAATTTTTTTGTTAGTCCGCTTAATATACTAAGCTGGCTATCTGATCTTGTAAGGCGTAATATAGACGATGAGACGTAGACGTATTGAAAAATTTATCTACCTTCAGTTCTGTGTGAACTTTGAATGAATCACATTCAAGAAACATAAGCGCGATGTACTACACGCGTACCGCCATCTATTGACGATATGCTATTAGAATAGCCTTGCAAGGTAAATAAAGTAACTGATAATAATAAACGAAATAATTTTTATTTTGTAATTTATGTACGCAACGTCTGAAGAAACTTGGCATACGCATACTTTTACATCTAATCGTATATTTTTAGTTCACGAGTAAAATAGTAAGTCTAAGCCTAAACCTTTAAACCAAAGTAAAATACAATAAAGCGAAAAAGACAGGACAGCGCATATGAAAGCCTTCTTGTAGGTAACTGTTTTCTGTGATTCTATTTCCACGGTAAAGGGTTGCACCCCACTATTGCGGGCCACACCACACTACCGAAACTAAATGCGTGTTTTGTATTGGAAAGCGCTCCCATGCATCGCAAGCGCGAGCAGCCGACGACCGGCGGTGCGGCCGCGCGATCTTTTGTATCGGTTTGTTTGTGGCATAGAGGGGGACAGCGCTGTACGGCGCGGGGTGGCGCGTCTATTTCAATTGCCATAATGCAAATGTTTGTTAGTGTATGTAGCTTAACTCTTACTAGGCACGGGAAGGGCGCGTGTAATATTACCGTCGCAAGGAGTAAAGCTAGTCCACGTTTTTTTCGAGTTATAATACCATCAATGAGAAAATCTCTTTGGTTCTGATCACACCGTTTTATGTTCATGATGCTAGAATGAGGAGCTATCGTTTTAACGCTCCACCAGATATCTCTGCCTGTTATTTATTGTTTTACTTTAAAGAAAACAAGTACACCGCAAATTAAAGATCTTCCATATAGTTGACACTTCTGATTGATGTTAAGTTCTGATGGAATTTAATGTTACACTTTTTTTCACTTTAGTGTACATTAACATGTACAATGTGAGTGCGAGACCGGTAGTAGATTTCCAATTATTGTGTTTTTTATTCATAATTGTCAAAACTATGGAAAATATTGGTACTTCCATACATTTTGTACCTCGTGGTAGTAATATATTATCTTAGATCGTAGTTAGCACACTCTGATGGAAAACTAAAGCGTTAGGCCTTCATTCATACGGTTATAGAATCTAGAGCTTCATGTTTATGATTAAAATATTATAATTAATTACATTTTTCACCATAATTATGATCATTTTGTAGGTGACCAGCTCTCGGTTACTTATGCCTGGATTACATGCACTTGTGTTGTCCTATTGTTCCATTTGGATGCAGTATGTTTTGCCGCTGATCTATCATATCATTACTGGCTTCCTGAGGCAAGTAATTACAAAGTTCAACGCTAGTATAGTATTTTTGATCACAGAAAAGAAATGGATATGGCACTTCATACTATCATTGAAATGCGATAGCCGCGACTATGGTGATGAGCGATTTTCTGTCAACCTCTTTCCGCACGCGGTACCACGGTATCGCTTGCCTGTATGCTCCACGCTCACATTTACGTATGACGCGTACAAGCGAGTTTCGTTGTCGGCGTGCTAAGTAGATTATTCAATTCAGATTAAATGTATGAAGTTTTAAATTTAACTCCAGTAAAATATTTTATTTTAAGGGGTATTTCATCATCAAATGTAATACCAAATATCTAATTTCACTTTTAACACGTTTTAATCTCGCAAGTCTGCCTTTATGCAATGTAGTTCTAAAACAGTACAGTACACTGAGCCACGCTTCTTCCACGCTAACAGTCGAACGCAGGCTGGGCGGGCGCTGCGCGGAGTTTTTAAATTGCGCGGAGATTTCTTGGGACTTCTTTATCCATTTTTTTCTGTGTTCGAAATATAGTATACAATACAGGTTAATTGTAAAGCGACGCCTTAATGTAATGCCGGCAATACACTTCGCCTTATTTTTCCAAACATTTATGAAACGCACTGTAAGTGTCGCTGTAGCAATGTACCGCCTGTATAGTGCATAAACAACTGAACAAAAGCATAATTCATAAATAAATATAATATTGTAATCTTATTCTTAATTTTTCTATCACTTACTATATAATAACAATCCAATTTGTTATTACATATTATATAATAACAAATTGGATCGATGTATTTAATTCTATCTGTATGTCGCAGAAAAATGGCAGAGTCCTAAAAAATAATTTTGGATACTTTTTTCAGTATGTCTGTCTGTCCACCAAAAAACTAGAAAACTACTCTCGACTGATTGAACTGAAATTTGGATATACATGCTAAATTGCCCGGCAATTATGGAAACAATTCAGTCATTTTAAAAGTAGTTCCCGGCAGTGCGATCAAATGTAGACTGCCTTTTTTATTTTACGTTGTCTTTACTCCGGGCATTTGGGTAAATCGCGTATTTTGACATTTTACTGCGACACAGTACATGCTTTGCTTGCATACTATGCTTTCTGTGTAATTATTTTAATTCATAAATCATATATAATATACTTAAGGACATTCGACCAATGATAAAATTGCCAAACTTGAATAAAAATATGATGGACTTTAGTTGCCACGTGGTCTTGAGTTTAAGATAGACAACGGTCTGTTTGCGACAGACGAAATTCTTTTGGTAAACTTCTTTAATAAAAAGTAGGTATGTATGTGTGTATTATATATGAAACGCGTTATTGTACCAAAATTATCAACAATGACGTAAAGGTTAGAGATGTTAAAATAAGAAAGTGTCAATTTTAGTTTTCGGTTTTATGGAGGATTATTTTATTTTACCGAAATACACATGAGATATTAATATTAAATATCAATAATAATAAAAAAAACATCAGACAATTTCATTTTCTTATGAAAATACTTTAACAATAATGCAAAGTTCGGAAAAGAAGAAAATGTTAAACATAGTTAAAACAGTTTGTATTTATTTCGCTCATTTGCGACAAGAACGTGATATTGATACCTCACTAACATTATATTGAGTAGATATCACGTTTTTGTCGCAAATGATTTGTTCTTATTTATATATTAAAATGTATATGTTTATATTATTTCAGATACTTAAATTAATCTAACAACTCCAATGGGAGCCGATAAGCAAGTTACATTGTTTTTGTGGCCCTAAAATTGTGTTTTGCATAAGGTTTTTTGGATTTTCAAAGTAGTATTACAAACATAGATTAGTTTTGCGTGGTCTTGTTGTGGCTTTCATCTGTAGACTTTTTGAAAATAGAAATTTACATATTTTCCTACCAAGAAAACTTACCTCCAAACTTGTAAACCATACATCTTAATCTCCATTGGCTAAGTCTTCATTGTCCACGTGACTTAGTATCGTATAGCATATTTGAGGCAATACTGCCAAATTCTTTGCACGTTTAGCGCATGGAATACGACGATTTTGTGACTGGGGTAATTTACTGGGACATTCTACCCCATCTTCTATTGTCATGCCATAAATGTTATTCTGGCTTTTGCAAAATCCATGCTTCCCTAATTCGCATGATTTTACCAAAATTTATAAGTGTGGTGTGTTTTTGCTATTTCAGTGTTGTAAGCAAGACTGGGATCGGAGGTATCCTATCCTCAATATGGAAGTAAGATATTACTTAAAACTTTTAATAAAAAGAGAAATAATATCATATTCATAACTTTATTCACAACGCTGTAATGTTATTTTTGTATTGTTTCTTTTATTTTCGCTTTTTTCGAGAGTCTAAATTGGTCGTAACTTAACAGAAAATCATAGGGCCGACGTATTTACAGGCCGATTTATTTATTTCGATTGTATTAAACTAGTTTATACCCGCGACTTCGTCCGCTTTAAAAAGTATATGTTGTTCGAAGATATAAGCTATCGTTGTACCAAATTGAATCAATAACCGTTCTGCCGTTATGGCGTAATTTAGCAACAAACGAACTCCACACTTTATCATTTATAATATTGGATTATGAGGTCAAAATTCGACCTTGTGTGCACTTTTAATGGTTGCTGTATATAAATTGTTCCTTACGAGCAATCACGCAACCACCGTGCTCGATTATTTGACTTTTCATGTTTAAAAATATCTACATAGATCAAAAAAGTTATGTATTAATTTATCCGACATGTAAAGTCTTTTCTATGCATATTTTATGATAATTCGCCTAATTGACACTATTCTTAAGACAATGCGTGTAAGTCTTGAACTATGCACTTTAATCTACGAACCACTAGAACATTAATTGTACAATCCTGGTGCGCTAACCACAATAAAAAATTAGCATAAACACATAACCTTATTAATGGGGACGAGGGGCGTTCAAATAAAATTTATTTGATAATATAACATTTAATAAAGGTTAACTGTGACCGTCTCAGTAGTAATTCATCACTTTTAATTCTCATTCTCACTTTTAATTGAATGCCGTCGTAGTTAATTCATTGAATGTGGTCAGTCCTTTTGCTCCTAAAGTATTTCCTCCAGGAGCAATACATATGCATTTATTACTACTAGTACAATCCAACATGCTTTATAATGTAGTAGATAAGGGTGATAATGTAGTAGTACTGCATTGGTATGTATTGTTCCTGTGGAAAATACATTAGGAGCAATAGATGGACTAACTGATTGAATGTATAGTACGAAAATATATAAAAACTTTGGCTAACAAAATTTCAATAAACAGCCTATAGTTAGTCCACTTCTGTACAGTCAAGTGCATAAATATGTATCCAAGTGCTCCCACAACGGTCTTGTAAAACGTTTCATTAAGCAACATCCGGTGTGGGAGCAAATGTGTCGAAACGTTTCGATACATTTGCAAAAAAATTAAGGTTATTCTCTAACATGACCATACATAACCGCCTCGTTGGTTTAGTGGCTTGGTCATTTGACTCGAGAGCTACAGGTCGTAGGTTCGAGTCCCACTGGGAACTGAAATTCTTGTACCATTTGTGCAAATTGGTCCCGGTCTGGATGTTATAATATTTGTAAACTGTGCTATCCTTGTTTAATTCCCACAGCACAGGAGAAAATCTTAGCTTATATCATCATCATCAGGTTATTTTTGTCTCCACTGCAGGAGCACAACCCTCTCATCTGCCGGAGACAGATGGAGGATTTGGCCTACACTCCCCGCGCTGGTCAGACGGGTTGGGGAGGCCTGATTGATGTTTTATAATGTATTCCCTTAGTCGCCTTGTGCGACATCCACGGGAAGAGTTGGAGTGGTCCTATTCTACTCTACCGGATCCCACACGGCAGATTAGCTTATATACTCGTATGTAATATTTAATAATTTATTTATAACATACATAAATAAACTAATATAGAAAACATTTTCAACATTTTGCTACAAAACCAAACTGTTTGCAACAGTTTGAAACACCGGTGTGGGAGTACTCAGACTCGTTTCACAAATATTTATTCTTCATCAGCTTCATAAATATGTACCTTAAATCAGTGTGACAAGATACTTAAGTGTGTGATGCTGATAAATGAAGCTAACGAAGAATACACATTTTTGTCCTTGACTGTACACAAATTTTACCTCTGCTGGTAGAAAAAAATTGCTTACTTCACTGTTTTTATTTTTATTTTGCGCTTTTTGTGTTTAGTCATTTTCATAGCATGTCGCGCGGACTTAGGCTAGTTTGACAACTACGTTGGGTGACGTGGCTTCATCGAAGCAATTGGAAGTGTTTCGTTAAAGTTTTGTGTTATAAAACAGTAATTTTGTTCAATTTGTACAAGTTGGTCCTGATCTGGGAGTTATATTGTAAATTGCCTTCTACTGTAGTAGTCTGCAGTAATAATAGTATACGTCGAGAATATTCGTGACCATATTATGAATGAACTGCAAGTCGTATATTGAATTAAGACTTGTTTGCGGGAGTGTCCATTCTGCAAAATAGCTGAAGATTGCCGACGTGTCGTTAATATTGTATTTTGTCTAATTCTCGTAGTACAAATCATCCCAGATTTGGATTAGAAAAGTGTATATGTGTCTAGTGTCTAATAATTAATTATTGTGTAACGCTTAGCGCGTTTATGAAGTATAGTAAAGGGATCTAATAAATCCTGGGATCTAAACTAGTGCAAATTCCAGTGTATTAGTCCTTGCCACTGCAATGTTTTGTCATCGTAGAGACGCTAAAAGAAGGTGGGAATTCCATGTGCTTGGATATAAAGTACAGTGTGTAAAAAACGACAAACCTTGAAACTTACAAATTCATCTCTGATATAATATTATGCCAAATATTTGACAAACGACATACGAGTAATTTTGTCAACTTTTCATATTGATCTTGGAAGGTTTAACCGTAGGAGATCAAAAACATTTCTTATTTTCGCAGTAATATGAAGAGAAGAATTTCAGTTTTCAAGACAGTTATACGTCAAATTCAATATCATTTATTGCATATGAGTACATTTAGTCATGTTTTTTATCGACTACCGCTTCCTATGTGTGTGTATGTTATGTTTAGGGTGTGTATGTTTTTAATATTCCGCCAAAACGGATACCGTTATGTCGTAACTTATTTGTACGTCTGTCTGTCCGCCGGATAACTAGAAAACTACTGAACCGATTGAGCTGAAAGGACCCAAAACGACTGGTTAGGAAAATGTGGTTTCATTTAAACGTGATGAAAAATTAATATGTTATACATTTCGGTCTCCTGATCAAATTTCTATGGGCGTAATCTCCGAGTCTCGATAGATTTGTTGGTAAAGGTTGGATAGGTTGTCAAAGGTTGTATAAAAGAAATGGATTAAATAATACTGCCTAAATTGAACTATTTTTAACTAATGAATAATGGGTATTAGGTAAATATACCTAATACCCTTTATTAGTTAGTTAAAAATAGTTATATTAAATAGAATAAATATTTTAATGGACGGAATCCGCCTATTATGTAATTACGAAGTACACTTTGCTGACTTTAAATAATACGTTTTTTTATATTGTAGTTGGACCGGTGGGTGGTTCAGCTGGACCCGACAGTCTGATGCAATGCTACGTAACGTTGAGAAGAAAATACTGTCATGTGAGTTATATTATATTTTATTCTATTCTGACATCAATAAGGTATGTTATTTGGTCGCAGCTCCAGCAGAAACAACAAAAACGTACTTATATAAATCTCCTGCTGGATCAGGCCTCTCCCAAAATAATGGAAGGCTTCTTCTAATCAAAGATTGCTAATTTTTCTATTTATATTACTAAAATAATGTTGGTTTTTACGTGTTTAATTACTGTATTTGTTTTCTTACAAATAATTACTTATAATTAAATCAGCCGTAAGTATAATATGTTCAACGATCCAAATAATCAACTCGGCGACTACGATTAAGCTGTTGGTGGGCCGATTGAATGATCGGTACATCTCTATTAAGAATGTTTTAATGGAATTTCATTTTTTTTTATTTGTAAACCCTGGATATACATTTTAGACTATGTTATTATAACATTTCCTTTCTACCATCCCAACGAAAAGTTGGAACGCCAAACTGTTAAACGAGTCAAGGTCGGGTAAGAGCCTTGGTAGCCTGGTTGGTTGTGCCTCGCCTCACGTTCATGAGGTCGTGGGTCGAAAACCCCGCCCGTACCAATGAGTTTTTCGAAACTTAAGTACAGTTTATTTATAATACCACAGGCTTTTCGGTGAAGGAAAACATCGTAAGGAAACCTGCATATGCCAAAGAATAATTTCGAAGGCGTATGTGAAGTCCACCAAATCGACTTGGGGCACCGTTGGTGGTCAGGGGTATGGCACAAAAGATCCTGAAGGGTCGAAGTGCCGCCAGGTTTTCCTGGCCCCCTAAGAAGATAAGATAAAGGTCGGGTAAACATCGACGAAATATTTGCAAAAGTGCCACATTGTGCGATTTCTAACTGTATCTCCTCACTAGAAACGTAACCTCAAGACAAAGGGTGCGCAGGAGGGACGCGCTGTGTCCGAAAATCGGCACGCGCGAGATTAAAGTAAACAAATCGCTATAACCGTTGCATCTTGATTCTGTGGTATCACGCCTCTTTCTGGCGCCATCATTAGGTCGTCTGTCCCATCTACCGACGGGGCATCGCGCGTACCTATCCGTCTCTACTCCAGAACGTCTGCACCAACGGCCGTCAGTTTTGTGACGGACGTGGCCCGCCCACTGCAATCTCTTCGGGTATGTTAGTTCCTCGTCGGATCCTTCTCATTGCCGTCATAAATTAACCCCGAACATAACTAAACGTTTGATATCGACCAAAGAGCAAACTTATCGGTTATCACACTGTTTTATCGCAAACAATAACGCACACAGTTTACTACTGCATTATCTACGTCCGATTATGCGTCATTCATTATTGTGTGTGTAGCATTCAACGCATGCAATTCAGGAATATGGTCAAACAAAAAGATATTGTAGTCATTGTTAGGCAATAACTGGCATACAAACACAACAATAGATGATATAATAGAAGTGGACTACGTGGTATGTGGTAATACAAACTTGTTTTTGCTGCTAGTGGCCGTTTGAGTACATGTATATTTTGTTTCCGAGACGCAAATAGCGTTGGTTTTCCACATTTTCGTCAACGTTTACTATTGAACATAGGTCTTTTCTTATGCCTAATGCTCATATGGACTGGGGTATACAACCGTTTACCAGACCACGTCACGAACACCGGAAGCTTAAGGGCATTTAAGACGCAGATAAAACGCTGGCTTATCGAGCACGCGTTTTATAGTTTGGACGAGTTCTACAAACTGAATAAATTCGCGTAATACGAATATATTTTTATTAATTTTTAATTTTTATGATTTATTGACATTAAATATTCTATTTTTGTTGTAATTTAATTTACATGATGACATCTGACATATTTTAATTTAAAAAATTTAAATTGACATGTAATGTAAATTATCAATAAAGTATTTGTATTTGTATGATCATCATGATCATGTCAGCCTTTAGACGTCCATTGCTGAACATAGGCCTTCCCCAATGAACGCCACCACACCCGGTATTGTATGATCGCTACAGGCTATCTCAGTGCTAAGTTCGCACTTACGACGGCTTGAAGTGGTTAAACGTACGCCATTGTTCTGTCGCCAATGCCTAGAGTATTTCTTTATTTATTTATTTAAGTGTATTTCTAGTTGATAAAGAAATCCTGAACCGAATTCTCCATTTCCTACAATATATATTATATAGGCTTGTTGGGTGAGTTATTTAGGGGTAAGTCGTAAGTTCGATTCCTGCTAGAGATACGAGTAGACTATGTTGTATATATTGGTCTAGATTGTTATATTTGTGAATTTGTCGTTGTCTAATTTCCGTAGTACAGATAATAATTAGACAAATGCATGTGTGTTTGTGATATTATTTATTTTTTATTAAGTTGATTATTAAAGCGGCGGTTTATCAAGAAGGCCGTCAATAGTCATCAACTCATCACAGCATATCAATAAATAATATTTTGCGAGATAGCATCAACTACGTGTTACATACAAAATACAAATACACTTTACGATAGCCCATACACAGCGTGTAACAGAATAGAAGTAGGTGAATTATTTAGTAAGTTATTGCGACATTCTTAACATGCTTATTTTATACTAGCTGTGCCCGCGGCTCCGCTCGCGTGGACTACAGAATGAAGTAGAAAAATACTCATTGTTAATTCTCGCTCTCGCTCCAGCTCCCGCTCCCGCATCTACTCCCTTAACCCAGCCCTCAATTCTACTCTTAACCCTGCCCTGAACACTCCCCTCAACCTTTCCCTCAACCCTCCCATCAAACCTCTTTCATTTCCGACTTCTACAGAAATGTTGTTATACACGCTGTAAGAGTTATCAATTGTTATGTTACGCTTCATATCGCGTTTTATCTTGATTTTAGATAACAATGAGGTTATTACAGTGCAGTATTATTTATTTTGCTAATATGCCGAATGTTACATGATGATCATGACCTTGCTTTTTTTTTATTTAACATCCTATTGACTAATATCTGTTTATATTTTGTATTTATTACGTCCTATACATCCAGTATATAATAAAACGGTAATATATGGTTCCACCGTACTGTAATTTTTTTAAATTCATTTATGGAAGTCGCTATAAAATCGCCAGTTACCAGCCTCTTCACCAGTGTGGAATAAGTTTTTGTTAGCAGGCACAGGTTTTCCGGTGGTATTTTTTTACAAAAAGGTATCAGTACAATAGTCAAGCTGTGAAAAGCACTACAAACTCGATTGGGTTTACAATATTAGTTAGGATTATCAGAGGATAGTTTGGATTAGGTTTCGTTTTGCGCCATTTTCTTTAAATATAATGTCGGATGGTCCACGCACCTATTTAAGTGAAAAAAGAAATACCTATGGTAAATACTATATTTCGTAATGACCCGTAATGACCTACAGTGCCGAAACGTGGACACTGACAGTGGGACTAGTCCGAAAACTTAAAGTCGCTCAGCGAGCTATGGAGAGAGCTATGCTCGGAGTTTCTCTAAGGGACAGGATCCGAAACAGGAAGTGGCAGTGGGTAGACGAGTTCTCGATTGGAGACCGCGACTAGGCAAGCGTAGTGTGGGAAGCTCCCTGGCCAGATGGAGCGACGATCAGCGTATGACGGCTGGCAGTGACTGGATGAGAAGAACCGAAGATCGGGTTCAGTGGCGCGCCTTGGGAGAGGCCTATGTCCAGCAGTGGGCTCTTACAGGCTGATGATGAATACTATATTTCGCAACAATAAATTCTATTTCGCCGTAATGACTTTGCCTTATCATCAAACATCTTATTTCACCAACATCCTTGATATAGCAATATTCACGATGACTTGCTTATTTCAACCACGACTATTAGCAGGCTTACTCACGCCGCAGAATAAATGACAACAACATATAGAACATAGCAACGATAAGAATCTACACGGCAAAAACTGGAACTAACAATAAACTATGGGAAAATAAAACCAAACTCACCGTAAGCTATACATAGTAGCGCCGCCGGTGAAGTGCATTATAATCCTTGTTTAGTTACATAGAGTCAGGGCCACGGTCATTATCACGGTCTGTTACATTTAAGAGTGACTCAGCTAAATATGGAAACGAGTTTACCAAATAAATGAAATCTCGGTATGAATAATTAATTTGTTGGTCGATATTTGAAACTGGCTGTGCCCGCGGCTCCGCTCGCGTGGACTACACATTTAATGACTCTTTTACCGACTCCGACCCCACGCCCACACTCCCGCCCACGCCCACGCCCACTATAGCTCCAAATGTAGTCCTAACGCATCGCAATCTGAATTGCACCAACCATTATAATTATACTTCTTTGTTATATTGCACCTACTAATGTATTTGAAAACTAAAAATTCCCATAACTTTTGAATGAGTAAGCCGATTGCGATGAAATAAAGACTAAATGTTACTCCGAGTCAAGCCCTATGTTTCTATGAAAAGTCCATCAAAATCGGTACAGTAGTTTTTACGTGATGCATGTACAAACTAACAGATAGACAAAAATTCCAAAAAAAGTTAACCGAAATGTGTTCTATTACTGATCCTTAGACGCCCAATTTTTTTTTATTAATTTTCAATGTACAGACTCGCGAAATTTACTTCGCTAATACGTATATACTTACTTAGATTTTTTGAACCTTTTAGTGTATAGTAAAATATAGTTATTATTGCAATCATCCACAGCCTATAAACATCATGCTTCAGAGCCTTTGTCTCCGTCGCAGTGTCACCTGCCTTTCGGTTTTTTATAGGATACCCGGGATACATTCTGAAGAGTGTGCACAGGAATTGCATGAAATAATTCTCCTATCACCTTTTAAAATCTGTAAAGTACATTTTTTTTTTAATAAAAGTCTAGTTGTTACACGTCAACCGTTTATCCGTATATATGTCAAATGACTCTTTAGAGAGTACAAAAGGATTTCTAGTTCTACAGATATTAGCCCTTTTAAAACGGGCCATACAAAACTGAGGGCTAGCATCTTACATCTCACCTCCAATGGTCTTCGTTTTTCCATATCCACATCGTCGGACAAGTCTTCTGTTACCCAATATCGATGATTCTTATTCTCAATGCATTTTTCAGACTTGAAAACCGCCTACAAACGTTTCTACGTGGACATCGGGTCTGTCGTCGGCGAGAGCGACAAGATCTGGACGATCTCGCTCAACGATGAGTCCACAAAGCCGCCGCTGGTGCTGCTGCACGGAATGGGCTCAGGGCTAGCGCTCTGGTGCCCAAACCTCGACGCGTTCGCCGCAACGCGCCCGGTGTACGCTATTGACTTGCTAGGTGAGTTTGATGCGCCCCAACTTTTGGGCAGTTTGGTTTTAATACGCAAAGTTTTTTTAAACCCCAAAAGCTCACCTATGTGCACTGACCTACCCTCTAAACGAGATCTTGCGGTGCATGGTCCACCACTACTGAATTGGTGGACTTTACATGCGCCTTGGAATTACTTTCTTAACGTATGCGGGTTTCCGTACTCTTTTCCTACACCGAAAAGCCAGTGGTATGATAATTAACCATATTTATGTTCCTACCTAATATCTGCATAAAAGTACATTGACCTTATTTGTATCAAAAAGTCGAAGTCGAATAAGTCAATTCAGTGATGAGATGACGCGACCGAATTGCTATATAAAATCGTATTATTTAGTCTATGTCTAGTAGGCTTTATATCAATGAGGAGAGAACCGATTGTCGATGTTAGCAAACCTATTTCTCTTTATTTAAACCCGTTCTGTTCAGTCCATGTTTCTTATCTCGATCGCGGTTATATTGATCCTGTACAGCGTAGGCTGTAATTGGACTAGTAAGGTCAATGGGTTAATGTTCTGTATTGGGCCTACGCCAACGTTGCTAGGTCGTGACGCATTTTCTTTAATAATTGATAGTTGCGGAGGTTTTTACTACTCTATACGGTGCGAGATGCGGGATGTGGAACAGGAAGTAATACATAAATAACTAGGCTTTGCTTGTTGGCCTAGTTTCTGGCAGTTTTAATTCTTGTAATGAGTAAAATAAAGTGTTAAAGGTTTTGTTAACGCTACCCGCGTTGTCAGGAAGAAATCGCTTAAAGGGATAAGACCGCTTGTAAACAGAATATTTAAGTAATGTTTAAGTAAATTGTAAATTACGCTCCATACAAAGTTTACGTACTTTGGACTATTGCCTTATTAACGACTGAACAAATATAAAACTTATTGCATAACTACTTTTACTGAAAAGGCTTCCTAGACTCATGACTATTACATACTGAAAGTTTCATCGAAATCAGTTTAGACATTGTAGAACTATGACGGAAGTGGCTGACATTTGTACAGTATTCATATCATCATCATCATATCAGCCCTTAGAAGTCCACTGTTGGACATAGGCCTTCCTCAAGGAACGCCACCATACCCGGTCCTCCGCCCTTCGCATCCAGCCGCAGTATTTATATGCTAAATGTTTAATTTAAATTGGTTCATTGTTTGCGGAGCACAGCGTCTACAATTGACAATCCCTGGTAGTAGGGAATAAAATATGAAGATTAGCTGAGCAATATCAAATACTTAACAGATTTGTCAATACACGTGCCAGCTGTATATGCATAAACGTACATTGACCTCGGACCAACTGGTACCAAGTTGATCGCATGAAATAAACTTTCAGGTTTCGGCCGAAGCTCCCGGCCCAAGTTCTCGTGCGACGCAGAGAAAGCGGAAGCGCAATGGGTGGAGTCGATCGAGGAGTGGCGCCGGGAAGTGAACCTGGGACAGTTCATACTACTGGGGCACAGTCTCGGCGGCTACATAGCAACCGCCTACGCCATGAAGTATCCTGAAAGGTCAGTACTGGTTACTGTTAAGGCGAAATCACTGTAATGTCTTCGTTGAGTTAGGAAAGGCGATGATAATTATTTATTATTATTTTTTAATATAAGATCCAACTACAACGATCTCTATGTAGTACCAGATGGAGCGTTCCAAACAATCGCTCTGTTCCACACAAGTAGCCACAACTTGTTCACATTCACTTTGAAACTTGTGCAGTTACTACTCAGAACATTTAATTATTTACTAAATACTGACCTTATTTAACCGTAGCGTCAATATATAGTAATAATTAAATGTTCTGCATAGTAACTGCACAAGTTTCATTGTGAATGTGAAATATCCTATATATATTTCATTGTATATCGTAATATTATCTATACTAATATTATAAAGAGGTTGTAGGGGGTAATCTCTGGATCTACTGAACCGATTTTGAAAATTCCTTTACCAATAGAAAGGCACGTTAATTGTGAGTGTCATAGACTATATAATTTATAAAGTTACGTGATCCACGCGGACGAAGTCGCGGGCAAACAGCTAGTTATTTATATAAAGAGAAGGAATGAAGTTATTAGACTTTTCTAATATGGCGCTTGCGATGGTAAACAAAGTGTTTTTTACCAGAGTCCGGCACCTGATCCTCGCGGACCCGTGGGGCTTCGCCGACAAGCCGGACAACATCTACGAGAAGTTCAAGGTGCCGTTCTGGGTGCGCGCCGTCGCCACCGCCGTGCAGCCGCTCAACCCGCTGTGGGCCGTGCGCGCCTCGGGGCCGGCCGGCAAGTGGCTGGTCAGCAAGACCCGCCCGGATATACCCAGGTTGGCGCCCACATACTTCACCTCTTCACCACAATTTTTTTATTTATTTAATAGTTATTGTACACACAAACATACAAAGAACAGCACAAAGAAAAGAAAATTATACAAAAGGTTAAGCTTATTTCTAAAGAAATTTCTCCCAGCTAACCTGCGGTGAAGACAAGGGATTATGGAGAGGCAGAGTTTTATAATCCTAATAATATTATAAATGCGAGAGTTTGGATGTTTTTTACTCAATCACGCTACAACAACTGGACGGATCGGCTCAATCACGCTTCAAAAACTTGGCACACATATAGGTTAGGTCCTGGAATAGGACGTAGGATAGTTTTTATCCCAAAAAAACATCTGATTCCTACGGGGTTTATTGGCAACACAGACACGCGCTTCTGCAGCAAAAATAAAAGGAGTTCAAAAACTCCTACTTATCGTAGGAGTTTTTGCCGGCGATTTCGGTGTAAGTCACATCCTGCATAAGATAAGACTGTCAGAGACCGTCAATTGTAGAGCCTGTGAAGAAGACAGCGAGACGATGAAGCACTTGTGTGAATGCAGTGCACTAGCTGCAAAGCGAATGAGTGTCCTGGGCATGGCTTACCCTGAACCCAAGGACTACAGGCTTTTACCCCGTAGCTGCATAATAGTTTTTATGCAGCAGACTGGGGGGGATGGAAGTACAGTATAGACAAAGAGACTGACACAAACGATCCCACAGGGTCGACGTGTCGTCGGGTACACCTGGCCCTCTGATAAATAAAAAGACTTCGAGTGTCTGTACATTGAAAATATTTGCAGGCCAGAGGAGAAGTGAACACATCGCTAGGTAATTTATAAATTTAAAAAGTTACTTTTTTGCATTTCAGGAAATACACGAATTACGTGTCTGATGCAGAGACAATCATACCGGAGTATATTTACCAGTGCAACTCGCAGACGCCCAGGTAAAATACATATTAATAAACTGCCGTACGGTTTCCGCTAAATCGGTCGTGTAGTTTTTGAATTTTTCGGCGGACAGACGGACAAGACCAGAACCCTAAAAATTATGGTCTTATAAATAACTCAGTGGAGTTAAAAAATTCAATGTTAAGTCTGGCTATCCTTCGTGGGCGAAACCATCAATAGTGTATATACTATATTTCATTCCAAGCCAATAGTCATACGAAAACCAACGCTATTTCCGTCTCGGTACCCATCCTTACATGTCTATTTGAACAATACTTCCTTCTATAATCCCATAACCCGCATGTGTCGTGAATATAACGAGTTAAGTGTATTTAACAATCAACTTGATGTATTTAACCCTAAATTAACATCTTACAAAAGATCAGTTCAGGCAATCCTAATAGTTAGAATACCTTCACTTTATCTTACTTTTTTCTCTTATATATATATACTAGTAGTAGTACTGATATATGTACCTGTATAATTTTTATTTTATTTTTGCATTTATGTTTAAATCATCTATTTAAAGTGTTTCTTGTCATGTGTTTAACTTAGCTGTGTACTCATGTAATAAACTCAAATCCTTTAACCTAATGTATCTATGTTGTAATTATTGTGACTTGTTTGAGTACCTAATAAATAAAATAAATATGGTCACCAGTATCCAACCGCCACACCACACCACAGTGGCCAACAGTATTACCATGTAATTACGATGTGGCAGTGGGCGGGCCACATCTGTCGCAGAACGGACGGCCGTTGGGGCAGACGAATTCTGGAGTGGAGACCACGGATCGGCACGCGCAGTTGTTGCATGATTATTATATTTTTTTGGAGTCTTATTTGTCATTTTTTTTTTGAAATTGTCAACGCGACAGATCGTAAAATTTTTATTAATTTTCCAGAATCTTTATATTAAAAAAAAAACAAGACTTAATTAACAATTTATAATAAACATGCCTCCGTCTGTCTCCGGCTGATGAGAGAGTGTTGTGCTCCTGCAGTGGAGACAAAAATAACCTGATGATGATGTGCAAAAAACGGGACAAAACTCTTGGGTGTGTCAGAAATTAAACTTGTCGATGTTACATACATTAGATATCCACTTCATCATCATCAGGTTATTTTTGTCGCCACTACAGAATAACAACCCTCTCTCATCTGCCGGAGACAGACGGAGGATTTGGCCTACACTCCCCGAGCTGGCCAGACAGGTTGGGAAGGCCTGATTGATGTTTTATTTATTCCCTTAGTCGCCTTGTACGACATCCACGGGAAGAGTTGGAGTGATCCTATTCTACTCTACCGGAAACCACACGGCAAACATATCCACTTACAAGTAATTTATTTCAAACTAAACTATATTTTCCCAGTGGTGAAGCCGCATTCCACACACTTATGCACGGATTCGGGTGGGCCAAGAACCCTATGCAAAAACGTTTGCACAAACTGGACAAGAACCTGCCCATAACCGTGCTCTATGGCTCCCGCTCCTGGGTGGACAATACCACCGACCAAGTTCTCAGCGAGTCCCGACAGTCCAACAAGACTTATGTGCAGGTATGTATATTTTTCGGGTTAATTTATGACATTCACAAATAACGTGGCTTTCTATTCGTAAATGTGTTTCTAGCCATTAAGTGTAGGTCCTTATCGCGGTAGTTTTGATCGAGTGACGAAGCCCTGATCGTGGTCTAAATTTAACAGACAAGCATCAGACAATTTAATATATCTAGTGTTATTTGTATTCTCCGGGTCATCTACAGAGATAACCCGGAGAACACGTAGTCAGCAAGAATAACTCGTACGTTTTCCGTGTCATCTACAGATTCATGTATAAATGTCGGTAGTTCTCCGACGTTATGTCATTATTCAACCGTGAGTTAACCCTCAATTTATCTCCTAGTATTAATGTCTGTATAATTAACCTGTCAAACCCCCTGCCAGGTGATCAACGGAGCTGGTCACCACGTGTACCTGGATAAGCCGGATTTATTCAACAAGTTCGTGCTCGACGCGTGCTCGCGCGCAGACGATCACGATCCCTACGCTGGGTCCGTGAATATATCCGCCGATGAGAAGGCTGCCCCCACCACGCCCATCAGTGACAGAAGTGATCCCACCCCGGCTAAAAGTGAGCCTACTCTACCCAACGTGCCTACCAATACGAGTGATACGCCAAAATCTCCTAATGCCTCTTGATATCAACTGAGTTAATTAGATGATTTATTTTGCATGTACATACACATTCAAAGTGTTCTCGATAAATATTGAAAGCGTTTCAATTTCCGTCACCTAAAAAAGTTAAAGAGACAAACCAGTTCATCGTTTTTCTTACCTGTGCTGTTCCCGTGACGTCCAGACCACTCAAATACGTGTCTCCCACGCCTCCCTCTCCTTCCTTCTGAACCCCCCTGCCCTTTGACCTTGACCTCCCCTTCTCCACACACCTCCCTGTCCCAAAAATACTTTGAATGTGTCTGTATTCTAATGCCCAGGGAAAATATGTAGTATAATTGCATAAAGCCATCCCACACTGGTGCGGTGGCGGGCAACACGCGGCTCTATATAAGTTTCTACTGCAGGGCGCGCTATTCCCACATCAGTATTTGACCACCACCGTCTCAGTGTGCGGGTAATTTGTACTCCATGATTAGAACCTGCGACCTGGGGTGTACTAGGCGGACTGGTAATTCCTCTGTGCCTTACATCACAGAAACTTAGATTATGTTACGATACGGTGTCAGAAAGTGGTAAAGGCCGAATGACCAGGTCATAGGTTCAAATCCTGATCGCATGTGTGCTTTGCAGCACAGGTTAGTGTTTGTTTGCTAGTGTTACAAAGGCAATAGGGGGTAAATGTTACAGGGACCCATCAACATTTTTGTTGGTAAGACAATGGGCCAATCAGATCGTAAAAAAATCCAAAGGTGCGCATAATATCTTTACGAAATTTAGGTTTCATTTAGAATTTCCTATGGGATGTTAATGGTTCATATTTTATAAATATACTTTTAAGTATACAGGGTACAACAAAAACCTGTAGTAACTGTTCGGCAAATATATTTTATCTCCAATAGTAAAAGGTACGCTAAAAGTAAGCTACCGTGTTCAGTGTATCCGATACTGAATAAATAATTGTCTAAATAAATGTCTAACTGAGTGCCCAAGTTGTATTTTGTTTCCCCCGTATGTATCTCGAGATTTAAATATCGTACAGTTCACGACGGCACGCCCCACTACTCTAAATCGCTTACATTTCATTGTTGCGTTATAATGTTACTGTGTTAGTTCTATCCTTACGCACTACTCATCAATGTGTGCATACGTACACTACGATACTGACGTTCGGATAAGTTCGGATTATTCGGTTCGGAGGCGTGCCGTCGTGAATAGTATGTATTTGTACTATACATTTTAAATGCAGGGTAGAGTGCTCGTTGGTAGTAAAAAAAACCAATGACAAATGAGGTTATCGGGAAACATTTTAAAGTGAAAATGTATATTGTATGTTGGTGTCCAGATAAGTTGATGGGTCAACCCCACATTGAGTTTAAGCACTGCTGTTTTCCTATAATTTAATCATTTTAGCATAATTAGAATGCCAGCTGACATTGTGTATAAACCTTTTATATCAATCTTACAATTACCGCAGCGGACGAATGTCGCCTACTGTATTTTTTGACAAATGCAGCACCTAGCCATCTCTGATTAATAATATTATAGTTTTATTTTTCTTATGAAAATGTCAACGCTGTTACGGATAACTACTCACTATTTTGCCCCTCATAAATTGTTTTGTTATTAACTTATTGAAAGTTTATGTTGTTAAGAATTTAAATACTTTATATTCGATCACATACTTCTATACCTGTGCCTATATTTTCAATAACAATAATTTATACTAGTAGTTAAACGAACAATTCATGAGTAATTTGTTTTATGAATACACGCTTACTATGGCTCTAAATTTCTTCCATTAACAGCTAGTATAATGTAATATAGTATGATATAAACATGATCTATAAAAACCCCACAAAACAAGAATGTGGACCACCAACTTGCCACCTACCAAAATGACGCCTTTGCTAGGCCTGGCCTGTCCATTCAAAATATATAACGATGTGTGTGATATGTCATCTAGTAGAATAATAAGATTTGAGAGTGGTTTTTTAATTGTATTGTAAATTTTAATTCCAAATTGCAAACAGAACTTACGTGTATAGAAATGTTTAATGTCAAACGCAAATCATAAATAATATATTGTTCTATATACACAAAGGTTGTGCTCCCACACTATAGTCAGACCTCATGCACTGCACTGTCCATTTATAAAGAAGGATGAACATATACATTCCTCTTTTTGTAGGTCTTATAAAAGTATAATAATATAAAATAAAAAAAACGGAAAATGAAAAGAGACGCCATTGTCATTTGTTTCGTTCGCTCATGAAGGTTGAATGCTTTGTTAATGCACTAGGAATATAGAACTTCGCTTTTCGATGACTATTGAAGAAAGTAATTGTTTTTTCACGGGATGAGGATCACTAGACTGCGCCAGTAATAGGAAAAAAAACACTTCGCAAACCTTATTGACTACAACTCAAAGAATGCAATTTGTGACAATATTTATCGTTTATTAACACGTTCGTGGACAGTGCAGTACGTCAACAATTGTTAGACCGGTGGCACAGTACATACGTCTGTGCACGTCGTATTCATATTGATTCGTCGTCTAGCGCCTCATCACGAACTCACGTGGGCTGTGTCCACGAATATGTCAAATGAATTTATGTGCACTCACTTTAAAGCTAAAAATGTAACTGTGAAAGGTTGTAGTCATTGGTAAACAGTGGTTGTCTAGAAGGCCTGCAAAATTAACTTTTATCGAATATTGTGCCTAAATAAAGTAAGGAAAAATTAAAAACTTGTCACTCAACCCGTCTGCGACCAGCTTAAGGTCGCCTTTCGGACGTAATAAGCCTTCTTTCCATGTGGGAGTATTGTGGATAATTGTCGATTTGGACACACGTTTGTTGGTCATCAAAGCACGCGGCGGACCCACCATACCCCTGGCACTACCCCTCGATGCACTGCTGCGCGATAGTAATAGATAGGTATATTAAAACGCACAAGCGTGTACTCCGTCAAGTATTTCTAAATCTAGTAAGGTGAAATAAATTGATTCGTTCTATTGTTCAGCCTCAAGCTTTTTTGATACAAGAAATGAATTATTTATGATGTAAATAAAGGTAATTTATTGAATTTATCGTTTCATTGATTACATTATACCCTTAGCTTAGAAGCAGGAAAACGGCGACACTTCACCCCTGTACACCAAGCCGATTTGGTGGACTTCACATACGCCTTAGAATTTCCTCTTTGGCGTATGCAGGTTTCCTCACGATTCCTTCACCGAAAAGCCTGAGGATATTATAAATAAATAGTACTTAAGTTTGGAAAAACTTACTCTTTCTATTATCACATAAGTTTTAGGGTATTTTGTCTAAATGGATACTATGTTTGGTCCTCCTCTCCGCCGGATAACTCGAAAACTGCTCGATATTGAATCGATTGGAATATGACTTAACCAGCACAGTATACTATTTTACAATGGGAAAATGAAAAACGAGAAGTAAAATAAGTTAAAATAGTTTTACAGTTTAATTGTAAAAATGTAAAAACTAAATACAGTTACAAATGTACAAAGGCGAGCTTATCTCTTATATGTAAAAACAAAAACAGTAATGAATAAGTAACAATTCGATCAGAATTAAAGAAACCACATAATTAAAACTTATCCCTACTTACAGTTAATTAATTCCAAGGAGACAGTTTTCCTATCAGAAATCTATCTGTATTCGCTCACAGAGCTTACTCACATTTTCAGCATCTTGTGTTATCCTAATCTTTTACTGTTAGATATTTGAAGGGCGTTATCGATTCTCATTAGCAGGGGTCGGAATGAGGTAGTGTCATTTAATACTTGCAATGAAAATATGGCACGGAGAATTAAATACGGACATTCCTTTCACGGGATTTTATTAACTGTTTTAATGAAAATCCCGGAACTTTTAGTACTTAGTTATAATTAAAAAGTATGTCATATTCAAAGTAAGGTTACTAGTAATAGGTGGGTACTTAAAGCCCATCAAATCGAAAATATAGCTACCTGAGACTACCACCATAGTAACTATTGCTCTACTTAAGACCTTTTCATTGGCATATCACTTATTTGTTGCTGGGCTCAAAACGCCCAATAAAATTTGTTAAATGTACCTGATGATTGACTTCCAACCAAATGCTATATCTAAGAGGGTGCTCGAATGCTGATCGCGACTCCTGGAGCCGCGAGAGCTGAGCAGGCCAGCCGCAGCGACCGGTCGGCGTATGCAGTAAACGCCGGCGGCCAAGCATAGAGCGTGGAGGCCGCGGCAGGCATGGCAGCTGTATTTATGTATTTGAAACGAAATGGTTATGTTTATATGGACATTCCGGGATTTATTCAAGATATATGTGAGGTTGGCGATGGAGGTTGGGGTGTACAAATGGGTAAGGCAAAAATATATCTTAGAAATGGTTTTTACTTTTAACGCTGGTTGAGGTGGAGTAAAAGGAGCATTGAGGAAATATTTTTTTCACCTCGCCAGCTCGAAAAGGGCGCTTTTGGTACTTAAAAACTCGCAGCAAAATCGCTTTTTGCTGCGAGCCGTGCGAGCGTGAGTAAAAGTGATTCGAATTTCGAACACCACCTTTTGGCGATAAACTGGGCGATGGTTCGTTCAGAAACTCATTTTGGCCTAGCGATTTAACACATAGGCTAATGATTATGTATGTTATTTATTGAAATGTATGTTTATAAATAGTACTATTGCCTTTTTAAAGACGGAATATTTAAAATATTTATAAATTATCAAATAAATATTAATATCGCTTATTTAAAAATAACGTGTTAACCTGGTTTTATAAAAATTTAAAGCGGTGCAGTTTCAGTACGCCACATTGAAATAAAAAATAGACTTTTTTCTTTTCTCGCTGGGAGAGGTGAAAAATTTTAATTTTCACGCGAGAGCAAATTTTTTTTATGTCTCGTGCTTTAAATCACTCACTATACTCAGTAGTCTATAACTACTTCGCTATTTCGTGATTTAGTCAGCACTCGCAGCAAATAATAACTTTGCTCACTTGTTGAACAAATAACAATTTTTACTTCGTATGGTTGAAAAAGCAATCTGGACGTAAAAATGGTTCAGACATATTAGAGTCCCGGGATTTTCATTACAACAATTAATAATATCGCGTGAAAAGGAATGTCCATATTAATCTACCGCGCCATATTTTCGCTGCAAGTACATAAATAACACTCGTAAATAATAACGATTCCTATCCCTGCCATGTCGCAACATCATCCGCAAGCCACGACAATCGCGGAAAACTGGCAAGTCCCACGCTACCGCTCAAATGCAATTTGAATATAAAAACAATTTGAATTGCACGCAAGGGTACTTAGGGACGGGTTACGGGACTTCCCGCCGTCGCAAGTAGCAGCACGCTTACGTAAGAAATAGATATCATATTACAGAGAGACACGAGGCGGCCCCCGCCGTCTGCGTCGGGCTTCAGTCGTTTCCTTCCCTCCTGTTGTGTTATGTTACATTTTATATGTAGGTAAGTGGAAAATAAAGTATTTATTCAGCAACACGTCTTTTCACTACATGGGAACAGCGGTGGGATTCGAACCTACGCCCTTTCCGACTGGTGCCTAAAACTGTATTGTATTATTTATGTATTGTTAATGAATTATACTGATCTATTTATATCAGTATTATAAGTGTATCCTTTAGTAACCACCATCACTAAAGTGGTGATCCCGACGTGATCAAAATGGTTGTGACTAAAGTGAACATCCATAGACTCGGACATAAATTAATATTTTTAAAGTTATTAGCTTAAGTTCGTGTCTCGAACTATACTACTTCTGTGATCGATCAGCACAGTCTGAGGTGGGTGTGGCTGACGACCACGACCTTCCCTTCGTCCTGCAGGTCGCGAAGAGCTTCATCCAGTTGTTCGCGGGATACAGTCTATAACAAACAAGATGATGGTTATTTATTTCTACAATTGGGGAAGGCATAGGCTCTTACTTATTTCTGCCGCTCTAACAGCAATTTTAGCATGGTGTGTTCCGGTTTGAAGGTAGGAGAGCCAGTGTAATTACAGGCACACGAGACATTCCAACATAGTGCTCAGGGTGACAACGCACTTAGACGTCCACTGCTAGATATGGGGCCTTCCTCAATTAACACCACCACATTCGGTCTTCCGTCCTCTGCATCCAGCCGCTTCCGGCCACCTTCTTCAGGTCGTCGGTCCAGCTGGCGGCGGGGCGTCCCACCCTGCGCGTGCCGATCCGCGGTCTCCACTCCAGAACTCGTCTGCCTAACGGCATTTCAGCTTACAAATCCTTTCGGCTATGTCGGTATCTCCAAATTTTGGACAAATGCGGCAGGCGACATTGACCCCATACCATCAGGCGAGCTGACCATCCGTTTACCACACCAGAATTAAAAAAAAGTTAGAAAATAACTTACGATCTGCGAGTTGGCATTGATCTCCTGCAGCAGCTTGGAATGTGTGGTCGTGTGCGGCTTGGCGTAAGGCTGTATGAGTTGTTTGAGAGAGGCGACCAGGTCTGCGCGGCGGCGGCGCGCGGCCGCGCCCAGGCCCGTGGTCAGGATGCCCACGTCGATGCGACCTGACGCAGGGTCGGTGGCCGACTGCTTTAGAGCCTCACGATGCAGTCTGTAATAGTACATGATAGTTCGAACTGTCGTTTGGTTCCCGGCTTAGAATAGGACCATATTCAATTTTCCCCTGGGTGCTGTCAAGGCCACTAATGAATTGCACAAGGGACGGGCAGCAGATCACCAATCCGCCCGCCAAGCATGGTGGTTCTGGGAAATCCCCCAATGAACAGCCGACCAAAAAGTGGCATTCTATTGGGGAGTATTCATGTTCAGCAGAGGACGTCGGCTGATGATGATGGCACAACCATCAGGAACCAAAATTTTAATCCAAATATTTTACTTCATATCTCCATAGGACTGTTGGAAATACAGATATTTGGATGGCTATTTTATAATATTTCCACAACGGCCTTCGGCATAGATGCCACTACTAAGTAAATATATAAAAATTGTAAATTGAGGTGATTGAATGTAAATATGTTTACCATTAAAGCGTAATTTATTGAATTCTTTGTTTCAAAATTGCATCTCATTCGCATTTCAAACATACAATTTGGTAACCATTTGTGGAGATGAATCGGTCATTTCGAAACGATCACTTGTTACGATTTTCATGAAATTAATGTGTTCATATGTAGTAGGTACAATTCTTAAAAAAAAGGAATTTTATGAAAATCGTAATAAGTGACCTTTTTTTATAATAAATGCGATTAAGTTACGCTACCTAGCTGCTTCATCAACGTCGGATACTTCAACGGTGGGCGCGAGGCGCATCCTTGCGTAGGCTTCAGCGAGACGGATCAGCGACTCTAGCTGTCTCGGGTACGCTGAGATCTGACCACGGCCGCTCCCCACTCTCCTGAAATGTGTAAAGGAAGAAATTTGTCAAAACTTAAAGCTTCGGGGATTTAACAGTTTGATTTTATTATGTTGTACAAGTACAAGTAAATATATGAATAAAGCTTCAAATAAATAAATTCTCTGTTTCTCTATAATAAATAAGTCCCAACACGGAGACGACGATGTTGTTCGACCATAACGCCAAGTGGTATGTATGGCGGTACATCATCCCTGCCTACCCCTCTGGGACCAAGGCGTAAATTAATAATAATAATAATAATCATCATCAGGTTATTTTTATCTCCAATGCAGGAGCACAACCCTCTCTCATCTGCCGGAGACAGACGGGAGGATTTGGCCTAAACTCCCCGCACTGGCCAGACGGGTTGGGGAGGCCTGATTGATATTTTATAATAGCCTTTATTTCCGAAATTTACACGTAATACTAAGGATTATTTATATTATATCTCTGGTTTCGGTGTGCCTTCTGGCATAGGCCTCCTCCAATTCCTTCCAGTATGCCCTGCTTTGAGCCACTCTTGACCAGTACAGTCCTAGGGTCTGTTTTATTTCGTCTTCCCATCGTCTTATTGGTCGTGCTCTGTTTCAGGTACCGTAAAGGCGTAAATTCCGGTACCCAAAATAATTACATAATTTTTTTATTTCGGACAAGATCCACAGTATGAAACTTAACTGTGTTGCACATGTTCTCATGCTTATGATCTGTGTGGTCTGCCACTGAAATACCGGAAAACCATGAGAACCTTGGCATTTTCCCAAAATTCCCTTTTCACACTTGGCAGCCTTCTGACGTATCAGGGTATAATAAAATGTAAGACTAAGCCGACCTGACGTCATAATTGCCAAGATGTAAACCTGTAATCTTTCAGCGAGGGGTATTCAATATGTAAGTCATCTTACCTCATATCAACGTACGCGTCGATGAGTCTCTGCTGCGCCGTTTCACTCAGCACCGGGTTGACGTGCTCCTTGGCGAAAGCGATGTAGTCGCGCATTAGACTCATGTCCTAATACAGATAAGATGCACTTTTTATATACATAAATCTCAACTTGATTCTGTCAGAGAAAGTACAACGGAACGACTGATTACGATAGTGTATACTGATTACATAAAAGTTAGCATTGCGTGTAGTTCATTCCCCCGCGTAAGTTGGTTGAACGTGATTTCAGACTTCATAGCGTACAACTAGCGTCAATTGGTTAATTCGTTCAAGTGATTAAGAGAATCGAAGTATTATTTGGACCTGCTCGTACTCACCACTATATCTTGGTCATCTTGAGAGTCGGCCGGATCCTTGTAGTAGAGCGACACGAGATGCGACGCGAGCCGCCGGTCGAACACCTCGTCTTGGGGATCCAGCACCAAGAATATCAGGTCGAATCTGATAACGCAAACAGGTGAAATTAAACGATTTCAAGCATTCCCGCCTCCTCACCTCTGAGCGAGGATCAACGGAGGTACACTAACACATTAACCGGTCTATGATATTTATGGCCTAGTGAATTATTGAATGCTTATACCACCATTGTCGATGGCCAGGGCCTCGTTGAACAATCAGCAGGGTGCACCGCGTGCAGGTGAGGTTGGCATTTGGAGCACCGGATGTCCTTGCGCCCTTACACCCAACTGTCCATCAGTATGTTTTTTTATGGTTTTAATTTAATATTCAATTATTATTATATTATGGACTTGTTAAAAAACATTGACTTGTATTCTTATAATATTAAAAAAAAGACTTGTAATCAAATAAAATATGTCTATGTCTAAGAAGAATTATTTACCAGTGAAGGTAGGGCAAGTACCATTTTCTGAATGTATGCTACCTTTGGCCCCAGGATATTAAATTAAAGAGTCGAAGTAGGAAAAGAGGTTCGACTTCCCTTTCTTTTAGAGTAAGGATTTAGAGCAAATAGAATTCGTACCAGACATGAGTTCTGTTTAAGGATAGTTAAATGATTTCTTCGGTTTTAAAATTAATTCCGTCAACATATGGCGAGTACATGTTCATTCATTCATTCATTTCATTTACGAGTATTCAGCCTTAAATTGTATGTACATCAAGTTCTTAAAATATGTTTTAGTCCCAATACAACTGTACCCAAGGATGTAGCTTAAAATATCTTATAATAAATAAATAAATAAATAAATGTTACCTCTACAAACTATGCCAATCTTTTCAAACAAAACAGACTGTTGCATGGAATATTGTTTAATTGTTTGTTAACAAAGTTTATTAATTAACGTATTAATTTTAATTATAAGCATTTCAATCTTATAAAAAGCGTATCAATATGAAGCTGGATTATTTAGTTTAAAAGCGGAGTTAAAGGTGAAAGATCAAGAAAATCTTATCTTTCCTATCTCTCTCTCTATCTTGAGTGAAGAGAAATGAGATAAACGAGCGAGCTATGAAAATAAGACTGGTTCAATTAATCACCATGGTTTGTTATATATTTTCTACCTGATGCCATACTTAATAATCCGATGGTATACGAATTATGTAATTTTGTTTTATGTTTTACGAGTATATACCCTCACAAACCAATAACTTATTCTTAGGCGGGCAGTGACTGGATGTAAAGAATCGGGGCCAGTTGCGCACCGTGGGAGAGGCCTATGTCCAGCAGTGGACTTGTTCAGGCTGATGATGATGACTAGTGTTATTTTTTTGTCATTAACCTGGACATGAGCGTGTGTGGCAGCTGCACGTTCTCCACTATGGTCTTGTTCTTGTTCCACTGCGACTCGGCGGGGTTGGCGGCCGCCAGGATGGACGTGCGCGCGTTCAGCTGGCAAATGATACCCGCTTTGGCTACTGATAGCGTCTGTTGTTCCATCACCTGATAATTAGAATTTGTACAATGAACATTGACAAGGATTTACTTTGAAGGAAATTTAAATCTAAAGTTCTGGGTATTATTATTAAAATCTCAATTCCATTAGCAATTTTCCATCATTCATTCCATTCCAGATGTTTCGAATTATTGGTAAGTAAATTTTACGTCATTTATTTTATTTATAAAATCCATATCACTAGGTAGAATCAGTAGGAGGGGGGCGGGGGGGACGACGACGACGACGACGTTGGGTACTCCGTAAGCATTTCTCGGCGAATACAGTAAAATACAGTTGTCTAGTAGTTTTCGGAGTTATCTGGCAGATAAACTGCTAAAAATGCTTATAACGAAGCAATTTTACTTCCTACCTCTATAGACGGAATATACGATTTTGACGGAACCTTAAAAAACTTAGAAATGATTAGAAACCTCATGGAGCACACTGCGAGTGGAGTCGTTCATTTTGTCGAACTCGTCGATGCAGCAGATACCGTTGTCCGCGAGCACCAACGCGCCACTGCGGGCATAGAAAACAGTTCATTATTAACCGTAGGATCATTATTTACCTTGTATATCGAGGTCAGGAGACTTGGTTCTGGTGGTTGCCTGTCCGGTGCTATCCAGACAAGTCACGGGTATAATCACACTATTCTTCCGTAATAGCGGAAGCCCATTTCCTGTCTTTGTCGCCCGTCCAATAATCCCAGGTCTGCCGTGCCGATGGATGCATGTTATGGGCTAGCCTGATCGTAAGCGGGCCGACATTCCGGAGCTGGGCGAGCTCCGGACACTATTAGCCTTACCGAGTCATGCGGGGCTCCCTAGCTAATCGTGGTACCTCAACACGGAGACGGCGATGTTGTTCGCAACACGTGTTGTTCTTGATACACGTCAAGGGGTATCACGGAGCGAAAAGCGGGCGAAGGAAAGTCGCTTTGCGATGCTCGGAGTTTCTCTAAGGGGCAGGTATAGCAATTGTATCGTTGGATACAGTTCAAAAAGTTAGTACGTTGAAATGGCAGTGCACTGGTCACATCTGTCGGAGAACCGATTACCGTTGGGTTAAACGAGTTCTCGAGTGGAGACCGCGATTAGGCAAGCGTAGTGTGGGACGCCCCCTGGCTAGATGGAGCGACGATCTGCGTAGAGCGGCTGGCAGTGACTGAATGAGAAGAACCAATCGGGTTGAGTGGAGCGCCTCAGGAGGCCTATGTCCAGCTGTGGGCTCTTACAGGCTGATGCTGCTGATGATGATGATGAACTATTGTTTGTGTATCTAATATTAAAAATACTAATGGTAGGTACTGACGTCTGCAACACAAGCTGTCTCGTGTCGGGGTCCTTAGTGACGTAGGCGGTGAGCCCCACGGCGGAGGAGCCCCGGCCGGAGGTGTACTGCGCGCGCGGCACCAGCCCGTGCACCCAGCGCAGCAGCTGCGACTTGCTGGTGCCGGGGTCGCCGCACAGCAGGATATTGATCTCTGCCCTACAATAAAGATGCATTTCATTTACCCGAAGCACTCCATATATTACCCACTACTGTGCACTTTGCACCACATGCCACCTTCCCGTTGATATCGTCAAGGTGAGTAAGGGATTGCACCAGCAGCGTTCTCCTGAGTGTATTTAAGATCATTACTGCGATCACCAATCCGCCTGCCAAGCGTGGTATTATGCAAATCCCCCAAACAGTGGCATTCTATTGGGGAGGCTTATGTTCAGCAATGGACGTATTTCGGCTGATGATGATTGCAGGCGCGTAAGTTATTGTGTTCTACAGTCCACCCAGTGCGTAAGCATAGTGAATCGAGAGAGACAACGTTATACAACAATATAAGTGCTTCTCTTTCTATCTTATAACGTCGATCTCTAGGCGCCGGATTACAGAAATCCAAAATTTTTATTTTAGAGCACAGAACATATTCGCAATGCAAGCGGTAATTTAAACCTTAAGGACGATTAAAAAAGGGCATACGCGAGCATATACGGGAATCCCACAGCTGTGGGATACCTGTATCAACCCACATTACTCAGGTAACTTTAAGTAAGAATACCTTCAGCGACTAATATGTTGAGCAAGTTGAATTGGATATACCTATTTAGGAGCAGCATTCAGAATAAAAGTCAGAGTTCACGTATATCGCGCCCGAAGTGTGTTCTTACCTAAAGTGTGTTCTCCCAGCAGCATTGAAGTTCTTCTTGGTGCCACCAAGTAGCTGCAGCAGCACACCTTTCTTAATGTCCAGGTTCTCGTAGACCGAGGGTGCGATGGCGCGCGCGAGCCGCTCGTAGCAATCCGGCTGAGCCGCTAGAGCCTTGAATAGTTCTATACGCTCTGGTGGGAAGCGGTGTTCTTTGCTGTTGAAGAAACAGACTATTCAATTAACATTCGTTATTAGGGATTGTTGGGACGCCCTGCCCCAGGTGGATCGACGACCTGAAGAAGGTAGCCGGAAGCGGCTGGAAGTGAAAGGAATTAGGTATAGTGGTGTTCATTAGGGAAGGCTTATGTCCAGCAATGAATGTCAAAGGACTGATATGAATATGAATGATTGACATGATATGACCAATCGTTGATATAAGATAACGAACGATGACCCTATGAAAATAGCAGAAGAAACCTGTTTGTTAGAGAACACACAAAGTGAATAATTATAGGACATTGTCAACAAAAACAAATATGTAGTAAAATAAAAAGGTTTTTTTTGTGGCACGGAATTCAAAGTTATTTTAGTGCGCTGAATTCGAAAATATTAGATTTGAAAGGGTGTGGGTAAAATCAACAGAAACAAAAGGTTGCGGGTAAATCTAGACGTACCCCAAGGCCGCGGGTAAAACCTGAAGGACCAAAAAGAACGAAGGTTTTTATGTTTTAGACTACAGGAATAAACTAGTAGTGCTACGTAGGTGTGGGACACGCCGTCACGCGCTACATACCGTGCAGTGCAGTGCAGTGCAGTGCCCGGCACTCACCCCTCCTCGGTGTCCAGCAGCCGGTCGCTGTGCTCCTTCCCGTAGTGCAGCGCGTCCACGTGCGTGCGGTGCAGCGCGCGGCGCGGGTGCGCGGCGGCGGGCGCGGCGCGGACCACGCCCGTGACGCGCTACATACCGTGCAGTGCAGTGCAGTGCAGTGCCCGGCACTCACCCCTCCTCGGTGTCCAGCAGCCGGTCGCTGTGCTCCTTCCCGTAGTGCAGCGCGTCCACGTGCGTGCGGTGCAGCGCGCGCAGCGTGGCGCGGCGCGGGTGCGCGGCGGCGGGCGCGGCGCGGACCACGCCCGTGACGCGCTACATACCGTGCAGTGCAGTGCAGTGCAGTGCCCGGCACTCACCCCTCCTCGGTGTCCAGCAGCCGGTCGCTGTGCTCCTTCCCGTAGTGCAGCGCGTCCACGTGCGTGCGGTGCAGCGCGCGGCGCGGGTGCGCGGCGGCGGGCGCGGCGCGGACCACGCCCGTGACGCGCTACATACCGTGCAGTGCAGTGCAGTGCAGTGCCCGGCACTCACCCCTCCTCGGTGTCCAGCAGCCGGTCGCTGTGCTCCTTCCCGTAGTGCAGCGCGTCCACGTGCGTGCGGTGCAGCGCGCGCAGCGTGGCGCGGCGCGGGTGCGCGGCGGCGGGCGCGGCGCGGACCACGCCCGTGACGCGCTACATACCGTGCAGTGCAGTGCAGTGCAGTGCCCGGCACTCACCCCTCCTCGGTGTCCAGCAGCCGGTCGCTGTGCTCCTTCCCGTAGTGCAGCGCGTCCACGTGCGTGCGGTGCAGCGCGCGCAGCGTGGCGCGGCGCGGGTGCGCGGCGGCGGGCGCGGCGCGGACCACGCCCGTGACGCGCTACATACCGTGCAGTGCAGTGCAGTGCAGTGCCCGGCACTCACCCCTCCTCGGTGTCCAGCAGCCGGTCGCTGTGCTCCTTCCCGTAGTGCAGCGCGTCCACGTGCGTGCGGTGCAGCGCGCGGCGCGGGTGCGCGGCGGCGGGCGCGGCGCGGACCACGCCCGTGACGCGCTACATACCGTGCAGTGCAGTGCAGTGCAGTGCCCGGCACTCACCCCTCCTCGGTGTCCAGCAGCCGGTCGCTGTGCTCCTTCCCGTAGTGCAGCGCGTCCACGTGCGTGCGGTGCAGCGCGCGGCGCGGGTGCGCGGCGGCGGGCGCGGCGCGGACCACGCCCGTGACGCGCTACATACCGTGCAGTGCAGTGCAGTGCAGTGCCCGGCACTCACCCCTCCTCGGTGTCCAGCAGCCGGTCGCTGTGCTCCTTCCCGTAGTGCAGCGCGTCCACGTGCGTGCGGTGCAGCGCGCGGCGCGGGTGCGCGGCGGCGGGTGCGGCGCGGACCACGCCCGTGACGCGCTACATACCGTGCAGTGCAGTGCAGTGCAGTGCCCGGCACTCACCCCTCCTCGGTGTCCAGCAGCCGGTCGCTGTGCTCCTTCCCGTAGTGCAGCGCGTCCACGTGCGTGCGGTGCAGCGCGCGCAGCGTGGCGCGGCGCGGGTGCGCGGCGGCGGGCGCGGCGCGGACCACGCCCGTGACGCGCTACATACCGTGCAGTGCAGTGCAGTGCAGTGCCCGGCACTCACCCCTCCTCGGTGTCCAGCAGCCGGTCGCTGTGCTCCTTCCCGTAGTGCAGCGCGTCCACGTGCGTGCGGTGCAGCGCGCGCAGCGTGGCGCGGCGCGGGTGCGCGGCGGCGGGCGCGGCGCGGACCACGCCCGTGACGCGCTACATACCGTGCAGTGCAGTGCAGTGCAGTGCCCGGCACTCACCCCTCCTCGGTGTCCAGCAGCCGGTCGCTGTGCTCCTTCCCGTAGTGCAGCGCGTCCACGTGCGTGCGGTGCAGCGCGCGGCGCGGGTGCGCGGCGGCGGGCGCGGCGCGGACCACGCCCGTGACGCGCTACATACCGTGCAGTGCAGTGCAGTGCAGTGCCCGGCACTCACCCCTCCTCGGTGTCCAGCAGCCGGTCGCTGTGCTCCTTCCCGTAGTGCAGCGCGTCCACGTGCGTGCGGTGCAGCGCGCGCAGCGTGGCGCGGCGCGGGTGCGCGGCGGCGGGCGCGGCGCGGACCACGCCCGTGACGCGCTACATACCGTGCAGTGCAGTGCAGTGCAGTGCCCGGCACTCACCCCTCCTCGGTGTCCAGCAGCCGGTCGCTGTGCTCCTTCCCGTAGTGCAGCGCGTCCACGTGCGTGCGGTGCAGCGCGCGGCGCGGGTGCGCGGCGGCGGGCGCGGCGCGGACCACGCCCGTGACGCGCTACATACCGTGCAGTGCAGTGCAGTGCAGTGCCCGGCACTCACCCCTCCTCGGTGTCCAGCAGCCGGTCGCTGTGCTCCTTCCCGTAGTGCAGCGCGTCCACGTGCGTGCGGTGCAGCGCGCGGCGCGGGTGCGCGGCGGCGGGCGCGGCGCGGACCACGCCCGTGACGCGCTACATACCGTGCAGTGCAGTGCAGTGCAGTGCCCGGCACTCACCCCTCCTCGGTGTCCAGCAGCCGGTCGCTGTGCTCCTTCCCGTAGTGCAGCGCGTCCACGTGCGTGCGGTGCAGCGCGCGGCGCGGGTGCGCGGCGGCGGGCGCGGCGCGGACCACGCCCGTGACGCGCTACATACCGTGCAGTGCAGTGCAGTGCAGTGCCCGGCACTCACCCCTCCTCGGTGTCCAGCAGCCGGTCGCTGTGCTCCTTCCCGTAGTGCAGCGCGTCCACGTGCGTGCGGTGCAGCGCGCGCAGCGTGGCGCGGCGCGGGTGCGCGGCGGCGGGCGCGGCGCGGAACACGCCCGTGACGCGCTACATACCGTGCAGTGCAGTGCAGTGCAGTGCCCGGCACTCACCCCTCCTCGGTGTCCAGCAGCCGGTCGCTGTGCTCCTTCCCGTAGTGCAGCGCGTCCACGTGCGTGCGGTGCAGCGCGCGCAGCGTGGCGCGGCGCGGGTGCGCGGCGGCGGGCGCGGCGCGGAACACGCCCGTGACGCGCACGCGCTCGCCCGCGCCCGCCGCCTCCACCAGCGCGCCGTGCGCCATCACGTTCACGGTGGCCGGGGTGCGCCCCGCCGGCATGTCGTCTGGGTACCAAATAAACTACATGTAAGTTCAATGTAATAGAATAGAATATAATGTAAATTCAATGTAATAGAAACTGGCCGATCATGCCTATTTAGCCATCCATATAATAGCGTGCAAATGTTACATATTACAAATTAAACTTAATACTTATATAAATTTAAATTTCAATGTAAATAATATTAATATGTCAATTAAATTTACAAAAAGACATATATTCACACTGTCAGTATTTAACATACCTACTAAAAAAAAAAGCTTCAATTTGGAGTGGTGTGTACATGTTGGAAGCGGTTGGGCTTTACCTACGTCTAGCAGTGGACACCAGGATCATAACCCATCCCATCCAAGTAGACGCAGTGGGCCGTATCATACCCTCCCCGTTTAGCTCGAACGGCATATGTCTAAACGGCGTAAATTCTGAACTGATGTACCCACCGACCTAGCGATTCTTGAATCACTTATTACTGAAGTGGGATCGGTTATATATTATCTGGAAGCAGTGAGCGGTGTTAGTGTATGCGGTGGGCCGGTCATACCCGCGACATCTAGCTCGGAAGGCATATGTCGAGCAGTGTATAAAAGTGATGAAATCACCAACCTGGAGACTCCTGGAGCTTGACCAGCTGCTTATCACTGAAATGCGATCGGTTGTGTATGAGCTGGAAGCAGTGCGCGGTGTTGCAGTGGGCGCAGTGCGCGGGCTCGGGCACGCGGCCGCGCTCCAGCTCGGCGGCGGCCGGCGCGCCGCACACCGCGCACCGGAAGAACGCCTCGCGCATCTCGGGCACGATGCTCGACGTGCGGATCACCATGCCAGAGATGGTCACCAGCTGGTCGATATCTGTGAGACGATTACAAATATACATCTAATAGAGCTAAAAACGGGTGGGTGATAGTGATATTTTACAAAAATCTATAAACTTTGCCAGTTGAAGTACATTGAAAATATCTTTATTTTATTTATATTTTTATTTATTTATAATTTTTAAGTTTTCTGCAAGCATCACGTAAAACTTTCTGACACTATTAGATCGAGTTTTCAGAATAATACAGAGCATTTAGTTGAATAGAAAAGTATTCAAAAATTTACTGCATCACATTAGCGCAACCAAGAAGTTTAGTTCGGATTCGGAGCAGAGTAAGGTTGGCTTGCGATAAGTGATGGAGGAAGGAAGGGGGGTACTACAACAAACCTACCTTCAGGGTTAAGATCCCTCATGTGGCGCTGGGGCGCGTTGTACGGCCGCACCTGGATCTGGTGCTCGAGCACCGCCGCTGGATACTTCTCAAAGAAAAGCTCGTTCACTGCAGCGTCGAAAGCCGGCACTACCTGAAGAATTACAATAGTATTTATAATAAAATTATATAATATATACTAAACATATGGTTGTGTCACCTTGAACTAAGATTTACTTTACTAAGGGAATGAAACAGAATACCTAGTGCAATTTCCAAATGTATATAACATCCAGGCTAACTTGTATAAAGTGTTCAACGTTGTTGGTCCTGAGTGAGCGCAGTAACTTGGTCATTAAACTCGAGGTCCAGAGGCCAAAAACATTTTCCCTGGGACTTTATAAACAGAGCGATAAATTTATAAACAGTAGTGGCCTTACCTCCTGAGGATAGGACACGAGCTGCCGATGGAGTTTAGGGTCGAATATCTTGACATGATCGCAGTCCACGTCCAGGAATGGTTCTTCCAAAGTGTGAATCTAGAAAAATAAACTTATTACTTTTGGAACCAATTGCTGAATTATGTATTCTCAAATTATACTACGACATTTTATGACATTGTATACTTTTGCAATCCCCTTGGGGTAATCTATAGGATAGTCTTACCTATTCTAGCGCCAAATAGAAAGTCGAGAAACAGCATTATATCAGAAGTAGCCCTGGCTCCCAATATGTGTCAGGAGAAAGTTCCTTCCCAATCTCAAGTAGAAGTTTTCTAATGTAATTAAAAAAGTGTATTATTCTATTTTGTGTGAGGGAGTGTTGTGTATGTGTTAGTGGGGGTGTGTATTTGTATGTAGGGGTGTGTTTACTTACAATCATACCTTCTCGTCCTTCATCTCCCGACTGTCTCATTATCATCTTTAGCTCAATGAAAATTTCATAAAGATGGAATGCTGAAATTATTGACTTTCGTAATTAAATTTGCTATTGTATTTATTATAACTTGGTTATGGTTATAGTATTATTCTAACATTTTAAAATTTAATGCGCTGTCAATATATCGAAATATAAAGTTATTTACACATTGTATTGACTAAACCATAAGAAATATATATTTAATCAATATCCTCGAACTATATTAATAACATAGTTGTATATTTTATAATATATTGATGTCTTTAGTATGTGATAAAGCGAGCAATAATATCGATGTCTCGTAAGTCAATAATTTCTACATTTACATCGCTATGATATTTTCATTTGTGAGCCAAAGATCACCCGCTCTGCTCATTTCACCTCGTTACTCTAGACACCGCTACTGGTGGCATACCTCTTCCAACTTCTGCTCGTACAAAGGTTCGTTGGACACGGCGGTGGGCTCGACGAACCTCTGGACGAAGCGGACGAACTTTTCGCGACACTCCGCGATCGCCACGTCTGTCCCCCACACGACCAATTGCGGCTCGTTCGAAGCTGCTTCTGCTGCGCCTTCCTCGACCTGCAAAATAAACTATTTGAAGTGATATTTATTTGTGATATTACTTAACATGTAATAACCATATAGCAGAAAATCTAAATACATACATACATAATGCGCACGCCTTGGTCCCAGAGGGGTACGCACCACTTTGCGCAATCTAATGTCGCAAAGCGGCTTTCCTTCACCCGCTTTTCGCCCAGGTGATACCCCTTGACGTGATGTGTTGCGAACAACATCGCCGCCTTATTGAGGTACCACGATTAGCTAGGGAAATAATTGTCCACCTCATCAGAGCCCCGCATGACTCGGTAAGGCTAATAGTGCTATAGAATCTAAATAAACGTATTATTATTATTATATTGAAATTCATTTTAAATAATTACGATTTTTCATTTACAGTTTTGTATTTGTTCTAAAAAGAGCAACAGCTTAAATTTGTAAAGATCTTGCATATTTTCTCGAATACTGGCTAGTCTGGTTATGCCTAAACTACTTGTCGTATTAGAACAAATGAGGTGTCGTTGGCGTTGGAAGCGTATTAATCTTCAGCAAATTATGGGTAAAAACTTCACGTGAATGTCATACAAGGCAACTTAAAGTATGCACATTGAACCCTAAGATATACTGCGATCACCAACTTGGCTAAGTGTGGTTTATTTATCATTTATCAGTTTAATATTTTCATAAATTTCATATTGGTATGAGTGTACACCTGCAAAGGTAGGGTGAAGCCAAAATAGGCAAATAGAATTGCTATTGTATAACCCAAATTGCACACACAATAAAGATTTCATTTTATCAAAAAAGTTATGTGGCAACGGGCTGGGGGTAACAGAGTTCTCGGGTGGAGACCGCGACTAGGCAAGCGTAGTGTGGGACGCCCCCTGGCTAGATGCAGCGACGATCTGCGTAAGGCGGCTGGCAGTGATTGGATGAGAAAAACCGATCAATGTCAGTGGCGCGCTTTGAAAGAGGCCTACGTCCAACAGTGGACTATTGCAGGGTGATGATGATAGAACCTACCATAACAAAGGCAAGGCCTAGGCTCCATACGAAATTGCCACCACCCGCGTGTGGAGCGTGTGTCAATGAATGTTTATTTTACTTCTGTGGTGCGACATACATTACAATACTTTTTTGGTAATAAAATTTGAGGCACTGTAAACTCTTTTGACGAAACTTTCTTATAAAAACTCACATGTCACAGTTAACTAAAATTATCAGTCGCAAAATTGGATCTGAAAAAATTATGTAGTGAAAAACATATAATACTGTGAACCTATTCAGACATATTGACAGAATTTCCTTTGTCTGTGAAATATGTCTGAATCAAATTATACACTAGCAAGTAGTCTGTCCTTCCCGAAGGCCAAATTTGAAGCGCGAACCAGTCTCACTAAGTCGCTACTAAGCAGCTGCAGGATTTGTCTCTCGTCTATTTTCAACCCGGCTTCTCTCGGCTGCGGTCACAAGTTTTGCGAGAAATGCCTAGATAAGTATTGGCAAGTACGAGAAAAACCTGACTTTATTGTCTGCCCGTTGTGCCGGACGTCGGCTTTTAATGTTGATTTTGCTAAGGTACGTATTTTTGAAGAGTGACGGTTTCTTTGGCCTAGTGGATTCATCGTTAGACTCGAGCGCCAGAGGTGTGGGTCCGATTCCATTAGGTACTTACAACTTTGTGTAATTTGTTCAAGTTGGCCACCATTTTGATTTACTTATATTTGTGACTTTTGTGAGTTGCTCTATGCTCTATCCTTGTCTAATTCCCATCATACAGGAGCCAATCCTAGTTTCGGATATAGTTACAAAATTTAAATTTAAATATTAAACCTAGTTTGGTACTGTAGCTTATAGACCCTAAACCGCCCTAGGTCTTTTTAGGCTGTTACTGCAAGACCATGTCTCATTTCTACACGCATGCCCATTAAGAGTATGTATCAGTATGGTGCAACATGTTTATATAATTGTTGTTTACTAAATAAATACATAGAAGAAATAATAATTTCAATAGAAAAATATTATTTAAAATTGGTTAAAGCCCTCGTGACCCCACGACCTCGGGCGCTCGGTCCAACAACAAAGCCGACAAGTCTTCATATAAATATTTTTTTCTGTTATAGAAAGAAGAGGTCGCATCTACACTAGATTTTCGCAAGATGTTTAACACAGAGATCACCAGCGTCCCCTCAGCGGAAGTCGTAACCGAGCGAGCGCTCATCGACTCACTGTTGTGTCTTAAAATAAGCATAATATTGCCAGCAATTTACTTCCTTGCAAAGTTACTGCGGCCGCCGCTGATCAGTTTAATGTCTTTTTTCTCTAACTTAGTGTATTTGATATAAAGAAATTTGCGAGAATGCTATAATCATTTAATAACTTATATGTAATGTCTACCTCAGTTAATGAAATTCTGTTTGCTGCATTTTTGTGCTCAGATTTTAACTGATAAAACTGTCTTTAAAAATAAAAGAAAATATTTCTTCATAAATAGAAAAAAAGGTAGTTTCATTGACCTCTGCAAGAAGATATTATCTTTCCTTTTGACGACTACATGAGATAATAGCATTGCATGCACATCTCCATCAGGCAATTATAATAACACACACTCGGGGTTAATAGAAAGGACAATGTAGGAATGGACGAATTAGGAAGTGGTCAAGTCAGGAAGTGGACCAAAACATCCAGAAGGATTTTAGACACGAGTGTATACTATTGACTTACCCTTCTAGTAGGTGTGGGAGCTGGCACGTTGGGTCCAATTTGGCGGCCTCTCAGGTCGACACGCTGCCGCGCCGGTGTCATAGCTCCACGCATCAGGGATCGAGGAGTGCTCAGTGAACTTGGAGTGCCATAGTTCAGCGGGGAACTCATGTCAGTGTCTTTGGCCGCAACATGTCAATAATGATAACAGATTAAGTATTTTTCATGGTTAGAAGCAGCAAATATAACATATTATTATTGTAGGTGGCTACATATATTATAACTCAGGCTTGTTATTCTTAGATGGGAATGGTAGTCACTTCAACTACTCTATGAAAGAGGGAGATTTGCAGATTTGTTTTTTCCCAAACTGCATTTATATTCAAATTAATATTATTTTCAAGTTTTATGTTATTATTGGTTTGTATTTAACAAATTAATAAGAAATAGAATGACGTAAAAATTATTTTCACTAATATTATAAAAGTTACAAACATTCAAATTCTTGTTGCTGTAAGTGTTTTGATCATTGATTGAGACAGGGTAATAACATAAACCTATAAATTTTTTGTGATTTTACTTAAGTCATAATATCTCAAAAAGTAGAACCAAAAATAAGATCCCTTTTCCCAGGTGATGTCACAATTATTCTTTGAGTTAGCTGGTCTGTAGATAATTGACAAAGAAGATGATTGATTACCAACAGGACTGGATGCCATGCCACAAACCACTGAAGTTGGAGTGTGAGGTATCCCCTGTGGACTTCCAGGGGTCCTCCTTGGTGTACCAGGAGTGGCATCTGGAAAAAATGATAGTCTATGAAAATTAATTGACTGAAATGTTGTTTTTTTGGTACAGTACTTTGTGCTCTTCAGGAGCAAGTGGTCTACTTTCCTAAAATGTCCACTTTCTTATTACATGAGGACATTTGGTGAAGAGATATTTCACTTTCTATAATGTTCCTGAGAAAGTGGTCATTTTGGGAAAGGCTTTGTACAATCAATTTTTAGGTAAGCAAGTAGAGAATTTAGATTTCTTATAATGGAAGTCTATTCAACACCTAATTACGAGTATTGTATGATAATAATGTATGTATGTATGAGCTGGAGAACTGAAATAGTGGCAATAGATGTCTATTTCACAGTCCGATAGTCTACAAGTGGTTTTGCTTGCACTATATCCAAAATAGAGTCACAAGTCAATCGCAAGTTAAATATATTAACTTTTAATAATGTGGTACTTTCAAGCTACTAATCAAGGTGATTTCGCAGTGATTCAGAATGTGTTCCAGAATTGAACAACTCTGTAGTTTTTTGGTAGTGCACTTGACTCAAGTTCATGACGTTAAAAGTTTAAATCTAGGCCTGTAGCCCTACCAATAAGTTTTATTGGAACTTAAGTACCTATGGTTTATTAAGATATATGACGACCTCCGTGGCGGAACGGGTAACTCTCGGACTGCCACGCCGGAGGTTGCGGGTTCAAATCCCGCTAGGGGCAAATGTTTGTATGATAAATATGAAAATTTGTACTTGTTGTATTTATTTAAGTATGTCTATCCGTTATCTAGTAACCATACCACAGGCTCTGCCTAGTTTGGGACTGGATAATTGGTGTGAATGTCTGAGATATTTATTTTATTTTATTTATATCTCTGAAGAAAAACATCACAAGGAAAGTGCATGTGAAGTTCCCAAACCTGCACTGGGCCAGCAAGGTGGACTATGGCCCGTAGGCCCTCGTTGAGAGGGTAGCCCGATGCTTTAACAGTAGGGATATATTAATAGGCTTTATACTTAATTTGCCTCTGGTGTTTCACTAGACGACGCCAACTTAAAACTTACACACAAAAGCTTTGTAAGCTACATCATGATCAGCCTGTTGAATGTTACTGCTGAACGTAGGCCCCAATAAGACAAAATGTCAAGAATCTGCTTGGTAAATAACACGTATTTATAGAACCCAGCATATTTATCAATATGCTTTACATGTACTATTTAATCCTTGTCCTTTACAAAGAATTGTTAATCATGTGAAAATGAGTAACAAATATAATCGTACCATTCGTAGGAGTGCCGGTAGATCGTTGTGGAGTCTCCGGAACAACAAGCTGCTGGGATGATGGTCTAGTTCTTCGTGAAGGGGTCGCCGCTTCAGATGACGCCGGCGACGTAGGACGCTTCGATGGTGTAGACATCGTTAGACGATATTTCTTTTGCACTTTTTGATCACAAAACAAAACACAAACACGCAACTTTTCTCATAGGTTACTTTTGGCGCGAGAATGCTACTATCTGTCACTGTCACTTTTGTCGTTGAATGACAATATTGGGACCTTTATAGTGGAAGCTACTTCGAAAATCGATCGATTGTGAACGTTTTCGTTTATTTACGATTGTACCTCTCTAGTGATTTTAATTTTTTTTTCATAGACAACGGAGTGTTTTTTTTTAATCATTGATTGATCGTTCATTCACCGCTGTTGTTTTCGTGGTGTAATTTTATAAATAAAGACAAAATACAATACGATTATTGCGAAATAAATATCCAGTTTGTGATGAACTTGCAATATTTCAAATTAGTGCAATAAAATTGTTGAATTCACTGTCCTGTTTAAAGACCTGACGATTGTAATCTTTGTGCGGTCTACCTGCTAGAAGTCGGGTTTAATTTATCATGAATAGTTAATTATTGTGTCGTGTTGTAAATATTTTTAAATGGACTTATAGTATCATAGTACTAATACGTTAAACGTATAAATGCTTCTGATACCTTGCGTCTTAAAATCGAAGATATTTTCGGTGAGTATCTGTAGTTATGTAGATGAATATGATTCACGTTTGCTTGCACTCCATTGTAGATTGTGGAGAAAACACAAACAATGCAGCCAGCTGTATATCCACTCAGCAACGCGTAAAAGATAAGAAGGTAGGTAGGCATGGTTTTTTTAATTTATGTGACCTTTCAGAACAATAGAAATGTAAAATAAATAAAACAAAGGCTTGTATTTCTCTATCACAAAAGTCCTCACTTATTTTATAAATTACGAATTAAGACTGGTGGAGCTACCCTCAAAATCTAAACAAACTACACAATTCTTATAAATAATTTTTTGATAGTTTAATTAAACACATTTACAAAATACCTTTTCTAAGGGTCTGCTTAATTTATAATATAAATGTGTGTGTTCTAATTAATAAGATATGTGGCAGACATTCTTTTCTCCTTCAAACTATTTTTTTGTCATTAATTAGGTCAGATAAATTACTTTCTAATTATACTTTATATTTTTGTACTCATGACCAATTTCAATCTTTTGTCATAACAGGATTGAGTCATCAGGGAATAATTATAAGAGCTCTCAGTCTTTTAAAAACCAATTGGCATCAGGGTTGTTGTTATGGGAAAATAGGTATTAATTCTGAACTCATCATATCAGCCATTAAACATCCACTGCTGGACATAGGTCATGTAGGCCAATACGACTTAATTGTAACCATTTAGTTAAGTATTCAAGTACTTACTGCTCTATAAGAAAAAAAGGATTGGTCATATTTAATAAATTATAATTGCATAGGTTTTAAGGTTTATTCTAACTAAAACTAATTACACAAATTTCTGAACACAAGACATGCATCAAATAGCATAAAATATTGGTTTCACTTTGATTGGAATATACTGGTTCAAATATTTCAAGAACTATATATTTATGTGACTTAAAATTAGAATTTCTGGTCACATCTAATTTATTTATGTGACAGACTACTTCAGGTTTCAAAATCTTTAGGGCTAATAATGATTGAATATTCATTAAAAAAAAAATAGAAGGCCCTACTGAACCCAGCTTTTTTGCAAGTCTGCACCAATGTAAAATTCTGTATTATTTAAAATTTCAGTGTTACACAGTTTCAGCTCAAATTCCTTAATAGTTTGTCCTCAGGGGTTAATACAGATGATAGACATGAAATATTTTTGTCTGTGAATGTAAAGAATGCTTGCGCCTCAAGTGACAGCGTTACATTATAACCCTCATGGTGAAAGTTGACATATAAGGTAACTCATGACCTGTAAAAAGTACAACAAACTGTCTACCATGGACTGCCATCTTACAAAGTCGTTTGTCAGTCTTATCATTATGCTGATGCGGCCGGACCGCTTGTATTTATGGCATAATAAGCATACAATGCACTTGGTATGATCAGTCAAACATTTGCACAACGAATGGTCCATACTTGCACATTTAGCCTTAAGACAAGTATGACTAAGATTGAAGACAGTTTCGTTTTCACAAATGTTCTACATATGTTAGGTAAATATGGCAAAGTGAATTGTGGGGATTTACATACAGGAAATTATTTGATTCAACTTATAGTATGGGAATAACTGGATTCATAATTCCATTAATTTAAATTTTTACTGTAAATTCACGGGCCTCCCCCTACTATAAACACCGCCTGGGTAACTCACCTTCAACAGTTAAAGAGACAATTAGGGATTGCAATCCAGCTGGATTTTTGCTGAGTCAACATCATTCCAGCTGGAACCAGTAATTATCTATGTTTACAGAAATGATTTTTTATCATCTCGAATCCTACCTTATCTACCTATTTCACAAACTCATTTGTTACGTTAGAATATTTATTATGATGTGGCAAACAGGTAGACAGTCCCACCTGTCAGTATGCACCCATCCGATGTCGCCCTTGTCACTTGCAGCCTATGGATTGCCTGAGGACTTTGTTGGATTTCAATTCATAGATAGATAGATACAGTAATAAAGTAACTTACATTTCTATATCTAGACGGTCTTATGGCTAAAAGCGATTTCTTTCAGACAACTTTTTTAATTTTCTGTTTTTTCAATGTTATTCAAAGATATCTACTTATATGTATACTTTGTAGTCGTTGGTTTAATAGAACCTTGTAACGTGTAGATAAAATCACTTTGCCCGCTCTTATTCAAATACCGTGTCTTCAATATCAGCTATTTACTTCTCGATACATATATCTTACTAAATTATGAGGGACAGGCTTGCCATTAGCGGGCGTGCAGGGCATAATTGCGCTCGGACGCATCAACATCAAACATTAATTAATATATATATAGATTACTAGTTGTGTTGCCCGCGACTTCGTCCGCGTGGACAATTTAACATCATAAATTATTATGTGTTTCCCGTAGGAATGAGATGTTTTTTCGGGATAAAAACTATCCTATATCCTATTCCAGGACCTCACCTATATGTGTGCAAAGTTTCAACCCAATCCGTCCAGTGGTTGAAGCGTGATTGAGTAACAAACATCCAAACTTTCGCATTTATAATATTAGTAGGATATTTATCTAGTATATTCTGCAACAATCAACTTTTATACAATGAAAGAAGGTTTTGAATCTACCTCGTTATACCCAACGGTATTATACCAATTCTTCCACGGCAGAGTAAAATTAATTCATTTATACAACAACAAAAACATTAGGTATAAAAATATAACGACGCGACTCGGCCCCGATTACCGGGGCACATAGGCGAATCGCGTACGACTGGTCAATGTTGCATGATTTAGCGGTTCAGCGTAACCACTATCTTCCACGCGCGGAGGATTCAATTTGGTTTGCATTGAATGTCGTAGGTATGTTTATGAGAAACTAGCTGTGCCCGCGACTCCGCTCGCGTGGCTTACAGAATCCGCTCCTGTTCCCACTCTCGCTCCCTATCCCACTCCCACTTAGACTTTCAATCTCGATCCCGATCACTGCCGCTCCCACTCCAACTGTAGTACAATACAAACCAATCGCATTAGGAATTTTAACGAACATATTAATTAATAAACTTCATTGTTATACTACACTACATTATTGAAGTTTTAGTAGGCATCCCTAATTTTTATAGTAATAAATATAGCCTATGTAACCTCGGGATAATGTAGCATTCTAAAAAATTTGAAATCCGTCCAGTAGTTTTTCAGTTTATTCGTTACAAACATACAATCTCCCCTCTTTATAATATTAGTGTAGGTGTTGTAAATTTAACAAGCTTTCTCAGGGAGTGCACCTTCTGTACTTGTTCAAGTTCTTATTCTGTGCCTAAACTACCAGTTCCCATTCCTGTATATATTTCATTCCAGATTAATAGTCCTATGAAAACAAACGCATTTGCGTCTCGAAAACAAAATACACAATAGATGGTGTTCCTAAGTGGACTGCAAAGTTTACATGGTAATACAAACCTGTTTTTGCTGCTGGTGACCCTTTCATGTATATGTTACCGAGACGTAAATAGCGTTGGTTTTCATAGGACTATTAATCTGGAATGAAATATACATTCTAGCGTTATATGTTATAAATATGCGAAAGGTCAAACAATTGCACTGACACATTGATTTCTACTGGGAATGGCCTCTTACTCAAGGGGTTGTCAATAATCGTAATCTCAAGTTATCAGATCCACTGGGGTTGAACCGTTGGGGTGCCAGGGAGGGTACAAGGCCGCATGCGCGAGCTACCTACTGCCCGGACCCCCTAAATAACGCCGAAATTACTTCTCCGTAGGACACACCGCCTATGGCTTTTTTCCCCGTCGTCGTCCCTTGTCGGAATATACAACGGTAAATGTAAGAAAAAAAGTTACTAAATATTGAAATAAATGAAAGAACTGTTTATTTGCTTATAAAATATACTGTGCATGAAGGTTCCTACTTTAACATTACAACTAAGACTTATTATAAACTAGAAGTTCCCGCGGCTTCGGTCGCGTTGACTACATAATTATGTTACTCCCTTTATGTAACTAAATACCTACTCGTATGTATTATACTAAAACCAAAAACATATCTATATGATTTAAAAAGATTTAGTCCACATTCGTCAGATTCCACTTTTGTTAGAAATCCATTTCATCCATATTTGTCAGATATCTGAAATTGTTGACGAATATGTACTGAAAAATAATTCCATATTCGACAGATTCCACATTCTTCAGAAATCTGTTAGTTTTTCGTTTTTTCTGACGACTCGGGAATAAAAGTTATTCCACATTCGACAGTTTCCACATTCGTCACAAATCTGTTTATTACTCGTGTTTTCTGACAAATCGGGAATGGGAGTTATTCCACATTCATTAGTTTCCACATTCGTCAGAAATCTGTTGATATTTTAAAAGGCGTGTGGTTCCTGGTTTAAAATAGGGCCACCCCATCTTCTCGTGGATGTCGTCAAGGCGACTAAGGGATTGCACCAGGGACGGGCAGCAGCGTTCTCCTATGTATATTAATATCATAAATCCATCTGCCAAGCGTGGTGATTATGGCAAACGCACAGCCCACCAAAAGTGAATTTCTATTGGAAAGGCTTATGGTTCAGCAGTGGACGGATTTCGGCTAATGATGAAGATATGTATTTATCTTTGTAATACTTATTTGTATATTATGTATGACACCACGGGAAGATGAAGTGGCCCTATTCCAAGCCGGGAACTACACGGCCCATGTATTTATTTATATTTAAAACTAGCTGTGCCCGCGGCTCCGCTCGCGTGGACTACAGGATCCGCTCCCATTCCCACTTCCGCTTCCTATCCCACTTCCACTCAGACTCTCAATCCCGCTCCTGCTCCCGCTCCCGCTCCAGGTCCAGGGCCAGGTCCAGGTCCAGGTCCAGGTCTAGGTCCAGGTCCAGCTCCAGGTCCAGCTCCAGGTCCAGCTCCAGGTCCAGGTCCAGATCTAGCTAAAGGTCCGGCTCCAGATCCAACTCCAGATCCAGATCCAGCTCCAGATCCAGCTGCAGATTGTTCATCGTAATCGACTAACTCAATCAAAAGTTATGTGAATTTATAGTTTTCATAATCTCACATTACATTGGTACGATAAACGCTCCCGCTACCGCTCACGAATTGAATCGAGCATTTAAACCCTACGCTCCTCGCAGTGTATGCGAGTTTTCGGAAACTATAAATTGGCATAACTTTTGAATGACTGCACCGATCGCAATGAAATAAAGCCTATATGTTACACCAAATTAAGCCCCATGTTTCTGTGAAAAGTCCATCAAATTACGATCAGTAGTTTTCAAGTGATGAAAACTCACAGACAAACAGACAAAAATTTCAAAAATGATCGAAATGTGTTCTGTTGCTTATCCTTAGACACCCCAATTATTATTTTTGCAAATATCTTCAATGTACAGACACGCCATGTTTACGATTTTATTTATTAGATGTAGCGTAAATGTCTGTTTGTCTGTTAGTTTTTGCACGCATCACGTAAAAACTACTGAACCGGTTTTGATGGCCTTTCATAGAAACATAGGTAGAATAACATTTAGTCTTTATCATATTTCGCAATCGGCTTACTCAATCAAAAGTTATGAGAATTTTTAGTTTTCAAATACATTAGTAGGGAGGTACGCAATTTAACAAAGAAGTATACATATATAATGTTCGGTGCAATTCGGATTGCGATGAGTTAGATTAGGACTACATTTGAAGCTGTAGAAGGTGTGGGAGTGGGCGTCGGGGTCGGAGACGAATTAGTGAGATTTAAAAAAAATTATAGACCACGCGTGCGGAGTAGCGGGCACAGCAGTCCTAAATAAAATTAAAAGACTACAATTCCATGTTCGCATTTTTTGTATAAAAGAAAATGATGACGAAAGTGGAAGACTCTGAATTCCACTTTCGTCATATAAAAATTTAACAAAGAAAATAATGACGAAAGTGGAATATTTTTATTCACACTAGCTGGTGCCCGCGACTTCGTCTGCGCAGGATTAGTATTTCGAGTAGCTTATATTAGCGTGGCGTAGAAAAGAACTAACATTATGACATTAAAATTATAATTTTATGGCGCACGCCAGAATAGCTCGCAGATGGTAGATTTTTACCTACTTACTTGATATTTTGGACAATTCACACAATATCTTTATAAATTGTAGCCTATGTGTTATTCTGATGTATAAGCTATATTATTGTAAAGTTTCATTAAAACCATTCAGTAGTTTTTACGTGAAAGAGTAACAAACATCCATCCATACTTACAAACTTTCGCGTTTATAATATTAGTAGGATTCGTCATATACAAAATTTATCAAAGAAAATCATGACGAAAGTGGAAAAATATTTTTGTGCACATTCGTCACTTCTGACCAATGTGGAATAAAAAGTAAGGTTTTGGTGTTTCTGACGAATGTGGACTAAATCTTTAAAAAAGAACCCGTAAATCGCTTAAGTTGTTATAAGCACACTAACGAACAGATAGACAGAGAGACGTTGCGTTTTATAAATACGTAAGTAGGGATTATAAATATAATAAGAAAAATTAATGATTAAACTAAAGAAATAAAAGTTCAGAAACGAAATCGACCAGTTTTTGGTTTTGAGCTCTAGTTCAAATCAAATAAAGGTTGTTTTTACATTACCTTGCGTTTTTACATTTATCGTAATTACCGCGGTAACTTCAAAAAATGGGATAGACAACTTAAACGCGAACGAAGTCGCGGAGCATCAACTAGTATCCATTATAGAATAAGTATAGTAAGTTATAAGTATGTTTCCTTTATTATTTTTATTATGCTCACGTTTCCGTTACACCATTACGCCTATTTCTTTCTTTTATGGCGACATAAACGATGACCAATAAAAAAAATACCGAATGAACGGAAACAAGGCGATACAAATGAAGAAATACAAGCGATTTTGTAAAGCTTTTTCATTTGTAGCGCGGTGGGCCCATTTGGCCCGTCGCACCCTCGCAGGTAGAGAGTTCTCCTTAAACTTGCAGATAGTCAGCGATGTTCAACATTTAAACTCTCAGTACTTTTGTATACCACATCTTAAGTTACACAAATCCATTGCAATGTAGCCACTATTACCGCATGGTACGTACCGCTAAACATGTGGCCCACCGTACTAGATTCTAATGCCTATTTTGGTATCGGTTTCAAATACCTTCACATATGACATATTGTCGAATTTCGTTTTCATGATTTTATTTAAAACTTAGAAATCCCTTAATAAATTAGCATTTATACCTATAACAAAATAATTGATTGACTTGGTTCAATCTAGATACTAGTTCACAATCAAAATTGTGATTTTCCCCAACCGAAACCAACTGGTCTATAACATTGTACAAAATTTACTAGCCCTTGTAGAAATTGTACCCACGATCTCTGTCGTTCAAGGCAAAATTAACACTATACCTAATCTTTTTCAGTTTTTTCCCCGAAATAGGGAATATTTTTTTTTTTAATTTTTCTACCGAATTCTGATTTTTCACGACTGGGAAAATAAAATTGGAAAAATGCCGTATGTTTGACAACCACTGTCTCTTTTAGGGCTGCATACAACTGTCGATACATTCCCGACCTGCGCAAACCTTTTGTTTCTTATCGCAGCACATAAAAACACCGGCCTCCCAACTCTTACACGGCCACAAAGTACGTGTACCTGATCGCAATAATTGAAAACGGCTCAATGTGTATTCACCAAAAAATTTAAAGCTTTTGTGAGTGAAGGTCGTTGTTTTCTTTGTTTTCTTAAGCTTGCTCCAAGCAAAGCTGTCTATTTTAAATAGTATGATAAAGGAATATTGTATTACTACTATTAAAACTGAAAAAGGCCTTTATTTAAAACAAAAATTATACACTTTATTACTTCTTACTAGTACACCATAAAATAAATATTTCATCTATACATCCTAAACGGCTTTTTTTCCTGTACTATGGGGAATTTAACAAAGATAGGACAATTCACAAATTAACATCCTGATCGGGACCAAGTTGTTTAAAATTATCTGTCGCAAGTGGGAAACGAACCCACAACTTCTGGCGTTCTACTCCAGTAACCAAGCAACTGTTAGGTATTTTTGATTTTTTCCCTAATGGTGGAAAATTTTCCTATTTTTCAACTGATTTCGGTGGACAAATTTGAACAATTTTCACAATAGGGAAAGAAATACGGAAATATATCCAACAGTTAGCCAACGAGTTAGAAGAGTATGCGTGTACAATACAAATTAATTGACTTATCAATTTATCATTCATCAAATCAGACACGAAATATATATTCTTTATAATGTATTACTAGTACCCACGATCCGCGCGGAGTTGTGTCTACTTGTCGATTGTGGCTACTTTATGATCCCTGCCTACCCTTCCGTGGCAACGCCCTATTTATTTATTTTATTAAAGCCATACAGTATAGTCAAGGTATCAAAACAGCCAAAAATGTTAATAGTTTAAGTAATATTAATAATTCAACCTAGCAACTGCATATTATTTTATCATCATCATCATGTCAGCCCTTAGTCGTCCACTGCTGGACATAGACTTTCCCCAATGAACGCCACCACACTCGGTCCTCCGCCCTCCGCATCCAGCCGCTTCCGGCCACCTTCTTCAGGTCGTACATCTGTCGGCGAGTTGTCCCACCCAGCGAATTATTTTATCAAAATCATTGCAAATTAACTTCCATTACCGCCTTAACACATTCGTGGACACAGCCCACGTGACGTGAGTTCATGATAATGATGCGGTACTAGATGATGAATCAATACAATAAAAAATAAGACGTTCATAGACGTAAGTTCGCAGTAAAAGCCACCGGTGACGCCTTTTGACGTACTGTCCACGAAAGTGTTAAGATTATCATTTGCACGACAAGGTCTATTTTCGTTTGCAAAGTTTTATTCCTATTTCAAGACTCGGCTTTTTAAACCGATAAACCACTTACATAGTCGACTCTATCTACGTCACAATTTAAAATTGAGTTATTCGCGGTTACTAGGTTTATTAAATTGGACAGCCGGTGTTTCTGATTGTGACAGGATGGCAAAAATCTACCGGTCCGCGTTTTTTAGGGTTCCGTAGCCAAATGGCAAAAACGGAACCCTTATGGATTCGTCATGTCTGTCTGTCTGTCTGTCTGTCTGTCTGTCCGTCCGTATGTCACAGCCACTTTATTCCGAAACTATAAGAGCTATACTGTTGAAACTTGGTAAGTAGATGTATTCTGTGAACCGCATTAAGATTTTCATACAAAAATAGAAAAAAAAACAAAATTTTTGGGGGTCCCCATACTTAAAACTGAAACTCAAAAAATTTTTTTTCATCAAACCCATACGTGTGGGGTATCTATGGATAGGTCTTCAAAAATGATATTAAGGTTTCTAATATCATTTTTTTCTAAACTGAATAGTTTGCGCGAGAGACACTTCCAAAGTTGTAAAATGTGTGTCCCCCCCCCTGTAACTTCTAAAATAAGAGACTGATAAAACTAAAAAAAATATATGATGTACATTGCCACGCAAACTTCCACTTAAAATTGGTTTGAACGAGATCTAGTAAGTAGTTTTTTTTTAATACGTCATAAATCGTAAACCACAATACTATTATTAAAACATCGATCAAAGTTACAACGAACTACTATAACTTTTATATTATGTTACTTGCTGCTACGGAACCCTTCATGGGCGAGTCCGACTCGCACTTGGCCGCTTTTTTTTAAACAAGTTCCACGAACAAGTGTTCTTCATGGGTAATCTATTTTAGATAAGACCTAGAGATTGTCGAAATGTGGGAACAAAAGCATTTTTTTTAAATGACCACGTCTGGTAATTAGCTGGCTTTATGTGACTAATGTTATATTAAGGTGCGTATTCACCGGGATCATTTGTTTTCGAGCTTCAAAAATGACGTTGCCAATTCGAGTTACTTCCAATCTGCTCAAACTCAACCTCGTCGTCACCAAATGCATGGTGAGGACGTAGCTTTAGTTTTAGATAACAAGAATGTAGGCGCAAACAAATAGACCTTTCCATTCTACATTAAATGTAATAAGACTTCCTGTTTTTTAGTTTGCTCGAAACTATCCCCTGAACCGCCGAACTGATTGAAAAGATTATTATACTTCAGAAAAGGTCGTTTTTACCTTATTGAAAAGGGACTTAGAATTAAATAGATATTGAGTTTAAACCTACTGAGTTTAAAGAGTAACCGCTGACAACATAAATTCCATTACAAATCAATTGGCGTACGAAAACAAACTTAGGTGTGCGTCTCGAAAACATAGTAAACAAATGATGGTGTTCTGAAGTGGACTGCAATGTTTACTAATAAGCACAACGCAGAGCTTAAAATTGCAACGCACAATGCAAGTGTTTAATTTAAATATAATATTAGATTTGTCTGTCCGTTTGCCAAATCAGAACGTCAAACCACTCTGCTGTTTTGCTCCATAAGTTTAGTTTTAAGAACATTGTGTTCTATGCAAATTCTTGTAAAGGGCCGTAGCCAGGGTTACGCCAGGGCAGGCTGAGCAAATTTTAGCCTGCCCTAGCCGCTAGCCTGAACTATATAGCCTTTCCTGAATGCTGTATGTAAATAATACTTAACAAATCTATTATTTGCCGTGTGGTTCCCGGCTTAGAATAGGGCCACCTCTATCTTTCCCGTGGGTGTCGTCAAGGCGACTAAGGGATTGCACCAGGGATGGGCAGCAGCGTTTTCCTGTGTGTATGTGAAGATCATTAATGCGATCACCAATCCGCCTGCCAAGCGTGGTGATTGTGGCAAATCCCCCGATGGACAACTTACCAAAAGTGGAGACTGTTGGGGAGGCCTATGTCCAGCTGTGGACGTATTTAGGCTGATGATGATGAAATCTGTTATTATTTTTAATAGGATTTTACACTTGGTGTTCTAATAACTTTCGTCATACATAAGTTACATACAGTCAAATCTTTTCGTTCGTGAAAGTCGTGCTCGTGCGTTCTAGTGCAGCGGTTTTAAGTTTTGACTTTCCGCGTTGGTTTAAAGGTTTACTTGAAATATGCATTTATTACAATGAATTAAATCTTTTAAGTACATTTTTGTAAGTAGGTAGGTACACCATTTTGTTGGTTACGCCCTCCAAACATTTACGATCACCGTTATTGACCCAGCATTTTCTCGAAGGAACACAACATAACTATACCTATAAATGTTGCGTTCAATACCCTGCTAGCGCCCTTCATAGGGCAACAAGGGAAAGCATAGAAAAGCATCGATTTTCTGGCACCCTCCGAGCTAGGACAGCGGGGGCGATCCAAGATGGCGGCGTGATCGTACCCGGACCTGCCTCACGCGCTCTCGCGAACCAAGGTCATGAACGCGACGAGCGCAGCATGTGGCGCCCGAAACTACAAAATATCTCGATATAATGGAAACGGTCCAACTGTCCCTTTCTAGTTACATACAGATTTAGTGCATCTCCGTTGCACATCTGCTCGTGAATGTCGAATTGTGCCACTCGATGGTGATTTTAAGACATTATTTAGGGTTGGCAACCAGTTAAATGGTCAGTCGCTGTGGGTAATGTGTTCCACTGTCAAATTTGCACAATCAAAAATAGACTTTGATGTAACACATTAGGGTAAACTTTAAATTGGCCTGCAGATATACTTGACCTAGACAGCAACTACAATGTAGCATGTTTACCTGCCGATTGTAAAATTAAATATTTTTCTCTATCATTTGGTCGACTTTTAAAAGCACGCCTTAAATTTCACATTGTCACAAAATACCACTAATATTAAAAATGCGAAAGTTTGGATGCTTGTGTTACTTAATCACGCTTCAACCACTGGACGGATCGGGATGAAATTTGGCACACATACAGGTTAGGTCCTGGAATAGAACATAGGATAGTTTTTATCCCGAAAAGCATATCATTCCTACGGGGAACCAAATTAATCGTTAAAAGCAATGATGTGTAAATATCTAAACGCGGACGAAGTCGCGGGCAATAGCTAGTTAGTTATATGTCTATGACTGTCAAATTTAAATGTGTGCCTTTACATTATGGCCTAGTCATAAATAGTTATTTTGAAATAGGTAATTACTATCAAATAGGGCCATAAATAAATGAATCCTGGGAATGATTGCATAAGTCTGAGCTATCTGTAAATCCAACGTCACCACTATCTTGTATTTGCAAAAGTCGTCAATATTGATGATTAGATAAAAGCAAATATTGGAGAAAATATCCAAACATCAATTTCTACTGCCGTTGAACGATAAGGGTTTAGATGAAGAAACGTTTACATTAAATTTATGTTTTATAAACAACAGCAAAAGGCTATTTAGTAATTGTAATAAATTTCCTCATAATGAATAATAATAATATCTCAGACCAGATCCAGTCCCAAACTAGGCAGAGCATGTGCTAGGTTATTAGATGACGGATACTTAAAAAAATATATAAACACCCAAGACTTGGGTACAAACATTCATATTCATCATACAAAAAATTGCCCCTAGCGGGATTCGAACCCAATATTATATCGAAATATTCGTCTATTGTAAAATAAGTCACAAATATCAATTCAGTTCATTGACTCTTTATTATATAAAGAAGAAACAAATACAATAATTTATAAAGTACCATATATAGATCTGATCTGCAATGGTATTGGAATTTATCATTCACTCATAGAGCATTTAGAAGATATACTCAATTGGTCCAGTAAAATCCAGTAGTGTATGTGTGTAATACTGGACCCAATTCTGAAGCACACACAAGTTGACGACTTAAATTAGTTTAGTCTTTACCTTCCTAATATTGTATGACAGGGACAGAAATATCTTATGCAGAGGCGGAGGCGTAAGCGGTGCAAGCGGAAGCGGGAATAGGAGCGGATTCTGTAGTTCAGGCGAGCGTAGCCGCGGGCACAGCTAGTATTCTAATATATGCGAATTCTGTACAATACTCATGAGTTATCCCACAAGCAGACATTTTGTTTTCACATTACCTTAAAATGTGTGATTATTAATTTATATAACATTACAATGTATTATTGCTTAGTCCCTGAACATAAATTATAAAAAAAAATCACTAACATCTACGATAAGAAAGTGTTTGCCAACCCTAATCATAGCAAACCTTCTTTTATCGGAATTATGGAAAATTTTGGAATGCTATGCCTTCTCTTTCACACGTTAATTAAATTGTATAGCGCTGTCTCTCTTTAGGGTAGCTACCTAGAGTATTATAAGGGGTGGTGGCAGGACGCACAATACATTTTGGGAATGGTATTTTTTTTGCAAAGTGCATCATATGAAATGGTTCACTCACTGCGGCCAGTTCGTCCGCTCCGCCAAGCAACATCGGCGTTCTTGTTCTGTTTTAAATTTTAATTGTTTATATTTTTAAACACAAGTTTCTATTTTGTTTTATAAATTTTTAATAATGTGTACTGCATTTCTGGGGCAAAGTATCTGGGACTTATAAGGTGTGCTGTGCAATACATAGCAATTTGTTGTTTCTGGTAAGTAGTAATAATAAGAACTATTTTTTAACTTAAAATTGATACTATAGGTATATATTGCATATTTTTTTCCATAGCGCCCGCTTTTGTACATTCTGACCATTTCTTTTTATAATATTATTTCTTTATGTAATAAACTTACAAAATCGTAATAGGGTCAATTTGACCAAGAAAACAGGGAATAAAATTACCTGTTTTATCTATATATATATAAAATGTAGTTCTAAATTACTTTTTCATTGGAGTATTGTAGTAAATGCATAATAAATAAATACAGAGCATAATTTTTCGTTTGTGATATGTAACGGCAAGTGGCTGGCCTAGTTTGATTGATTAACTAATATATCTTTACAGTAATACAATAAAAACAATTAACGAAAATAATAGATTGGAAATAATTTATAACATAAACGTTAAAGAAAATATAGGAGTATTTCTATTATTCTACACATTTTCATTTCTATTTTTTTAAATAAATAATATCACATATTACATATACTTGTCTAATCCCAAATTAGGATTTTCTCCTGTGCTATGGATGTGCATTTTTATTTAATTTTTTATTATAAATAGATAAAACTATAACACTACAACAGTACCTATATTTATGACATGTTTATTTTAAATGCATATATCCTGTACTTTAATTTACAAAAACAAAACTTTGATCTCAAAGAATGATTTTACTTCATCTTATTAATTATTTCCGGCTCTAAAACATCTCCGAATATACTGTAATAAATAACAGTTTCATAGACTTTCGAAATAGGCACAGTCATAACTAACGTCTGTTTATGTATTTATCTTATGTACCTAATATATTTATTTGCTTCCATTGTTATTATTCGCTCGTGGCGCTTTCAACAACGCCACCATAATTTTACCTGTCCCAAACATGCGCGCGCATACAACAGAGATGCCAAGCTACGTATTTGTGATAATCCTATCAAAACCACTTAAGTGATTCTCGCGTGATTGGCGAGATATCGAACAGAACAGTGCACTTCTCACATGGACGTCCGACAAGGCTTCGCTATCAAACAACCAGCGGCATAACCATTGAAAGTAACTAGGCTATAAATGAAACGTACCGGCGTCGGGCAGCAGCTCTGTATGAAGTACTAGCTGTTGCCCGCGACTTCGTCCGCGTGGACGACTTAACATCACAAATTATTATGTATTTCCCGTAGGAATGAGATGTTTTTTCGGAATAAAAATTATCCTATGTCCTATTCAGGACCTAACCTTATATGTGTGCCAAGTTTCATCCCGATCCGTCCAGTGGTTGTGTAACAAACATCCAAATATCCAAACTTTCGCATTTATAGTATTAGTGAGATAATCTTCGAAGTAATACAAGCCTAAAAGATTATATTTTAATTCAAATTATATTTATACATTACATATCAAATTATAGGTCCTACGTATCAAATTATAGGTCCTATGTATTGCCGATGTACAGCAATAGACGTCAGAATGATGATCATGGTTCATTGTTGGCAAACACAACCCCTGGTGTGCATTTCTCCATTATTAACTATTGCATTCGCTTGTTACAGATCTGATGACGTGACGTGCACGCAACAATGACGTCGTTCGCTAACATGACGCAGTCGATGGCGGCGAGCCTGCCATCGACGTCCCCCGCCGGATCTAACGGCGCCGCCGCCCATAGCTCCAACGACGATGACCCTCTCGTCATGAACCATATCATCTGCAACCTGCTCGACAACATGAACAAGACCAGCCTCCAACCCAGCACCTCATCATCGAGCTCGGTGCCCTACGACATCTGGGCAGTACCCTCCTGTAGCTCCCAGCAAAATCCAATAGGTACCAGTCGTGAGTATAACTCTCAGTCTCATAACAACAACACGAATAAAGAGGATAACTCGAGTGGATCGCCTGGGACATCGTCCTCTGTGTCTATTACTTGCTTCCGCTGTGAGGAACGCACTCCCACGACTCGCTGTCTCGAATGCAACGATCTGTTCTGCTACGAGTGCTGCCATAGAGTCACCTCTGATTGCCAGCTCAGGGAACATACGCTCCTCCCCATACACCAAATATCACCCATCGGAGTCCGTCCTAACTCATACAACAATGATAAGGATGTTATATTTTGTGAACTCCACGCGGACCCAGTAAGATACTATTGCGAAGCGTGTGTAGTATTCATCTGCCAGGAATGCACGCTGTGGGTTCATAAGGATCACCGCTACACTCCCATCAGAGGTGCTCTCGATTTGTGTCGCGTCGGTGTCCTTAGAGCGATAGACGACACTAAAACTGGTACGAAAGCCATTAAAGCCGCGATTGATCGCGCAGTTGCGATATCTAAAGCTTATGAAAAAGAGTCTGCTGAAGCAAATATGAAAATCAGAAAAGCAATGCGTTGCTACGCGCAGGCGGTTGAGGATCGTGAGAGATATTTGTTGGATAAAGTTGAGAAAATGCGCCAGGCGAAGATGACTGAACTGACAGATCATATGAACACTCTGCGGGGGATACTCGCCGGTTTGGCACACACTAACGAGACCCTGGTGCGTAGTATAGATTCGGAAGGAATTGATTTATTTATGGCTAAGGAAAAGGGCAGGGCCCAAGTAGATTATTTTTCCATGATGTTTAAGAGTATGTATATAACAGAGGAAAGGATTATGTTTACACCACCTAACTATGACATAGTGGATCAGTTAAAGAGGCAGTGCGATGTCCAGCCAGCACCGGCGAGCACGGTACAACCTCTACATACGTCAGCGATTCAATCACGTCAAGCTCTGATGTCGCTACAAGCGTTACAACCGACCCCAACTTACTCGTCCCTGTCTTATAACATGTCGGTGTCCGTTTCCAGCAGTTTGCGAGCCTTGCCCGAGTACAACAGTCATACAAGGTCTACGAGTTATTACGATCACAGCATCTCGTCAAGTATGGCTTTGGCGCCCAATCCTTCTCGCGGCATCGGCCAAGCCATACCAGGTTACTGGATACCAGTGACTGTGAAACCAGCTAGAAGTTCCATATCTGGAGTCCCTATGATCACCTTCGGACGAGAGGGTCAGGAGGAAGGTCAAGTGTCCCGACCGTGGGGCCTTTGTGTCGACAAGGACGGTAATATTATTGTTGCAGATCGAAGAAACAATCGCATTCAAATATTTAACTGTCAAGGAGAATTCAAGAATATGTTTGGTTCCAAAGGAACTGAGAATGGCGAGTTTGACCTCCCGGCGGGGATAACCACAGACCACCTGGGACGTATCATCGTCATCGACAAAGACAACCACAGGGTACAGATATTCACTGCATCTGGTAACTTCATCCTCAAGTTCGGGTCTTTTGGAAAGGATTGTGGTCAATTCCAGTACCCGTGGGATGTGGCTGTGAACACGATCGGCAACATTGTGGTTACTGACACTCGCAACCATCGTATACAACTGTTCACCAGTGACGGGACTTTTATCACCAAATTCGTTTTCGAAGGGGCCAATCCGTCTAAGATGCTGAAAGGGCCGACGACTCCGAGAGGCGTCTGCTTCACAACATCCGGCCACATTATAGTCTCGGACTTCGAGAACCACCGCCTGATCATGGTAGACTCGACTCTGTCGAGGGTTTTACATTGTGTAGGTCGCGAAGGGTCCGCAATCGGCGAGCTGAATCGTCCTTCTGGCATCGTGACGGACGATGAAGGAAGAATCATTGTCGCCGATTCGAAGAACCATCGTGTGCTTGTGTTCACTTCTGAGTTGCGTATTCTGTGGGTCGCGGACCTGAGGAGCCCTGGACTGGACGATAAGGATCGCCCGAGCGACGTGGCCCTCACCCCCGAGGGGTATCTGGTGGTTCTGTTTGAGACGCTGCCCGACACCGCGCGCGACATCGCCTCCCATGGCAAGCAATACATCAAGGTATATTAAACTATTAACGTGTTAAGCACTAACCGCGTGGACCTAAGGTCTATCCGTATTTTAGTTTTATTTCATTTAAGTTGTGATTTCTTTGACAATGTGCCAATTTTATTATAACGTTTGGAAAAGTTTTGATCGAGCATAGCTTGTACGGAGAGTTGATATTTGCTCATAATTTTTCTAAAGTCATGTGCAAATGAAATTCTCCTTAAAATTATTTTGATGAGATTTTCGTTACCATAATTTGATTTGCGTTTCCGTATAGACTAGTCTTTTAAGGACCAAACTTTTGTTTGTGGCGTTAATTTACAACATAATAAATAGGAACAATTAATCGGTAGCCGGCGGTTCAATAAGTGATCTAGATTCTTGCTAAGCACTAAATCCATAGTCATAAACTCTAAGCACTAACTACAATTACTCTGTCCGGTCCTATATCTTAAAAACTTAGTAAATCTTGTGAAACTTAAAAATATTAATATTATAAAAGGATCACGTCGTGATGTAAAAGATGTTTTTATGTGAGATAATTTAATAATGACTTCAAAAGTATTTTCCAAAATGTTAGTTTTTGCGTTTTTTTTTAACTTGGTTACTAATTAATTAGTGCAGACGTTGAGAAGTATTCTTACTATAAGTTACTTCGCATATTGGTTTAGGTTATATATTTTTATTCGCGTGTTATAGGCGTAATCCACGCTGTTAATGGCTAGAGTTAGTAAATTAGTTTCTAGTTGCTCGACTATTGTATTTCGGTTACGATTTGCCATGAGGGGTGTTGTAACTGATCAAAATAAATCAATGCAATAAAACTTTGAGACTGACTTTAGAAGACTGTCTTAAAGACGTTGGTCGGATTCTGAATACGTATGTTTAATTCATTTTTTATTACCAAAATTTAGCTATAATACAATTCGGTTAATATTTTATCTTTCGCTGAAGACTTATTTCTCGCATTTGTTTAAAAATACGCGATAGTTTAATTTCGTGGGAAAAAACGACAAGACTTTTTTTTTCAACTTAATCTACTACATAGTAGATACTTTAGATAAATAAATTAAACTACCTGGCTATTAATTTACTGAACTGAATAAATATTCTCATATATATAAAGTAGTGGACTAGGATGTAATCATACGAGTTAATCAACTAATTTGTTAATTTAGTACATTCACATACACCTATTATGAGCTACGTATATATAGGACACAATAACATAAATAGTTAATTGATAGATAATCTTGTATTAATAATCGTTTATTAGTTAATTATTGTGTGTTCGTATAATAATATAAACAATCAAAATTCATGTATTAGTTCAAATATTGTAGTAAAATTCTTTCCTTAAAAATTAAAAAATTGATTGCGTCTATTTTTTAAATGTAGCTATGTCGAGTATATTCGATATATATAATGTGTTCAATCCATATGTGTTCACTTAATATTTACTATATTAATATAAGTTTAGTTGCATGCCTAATTGAAACGCGGTTTAGGAAATTTTCCCCTAGTAAATTCTAGTTAAGTAGCGTGTGTGCTGTTTCGCTGTGGTTCCATTTGTTCGCGAATGTATATCCTTCATATTTATCTCTTTTCTCTATATCTATTTAATATAATGCACAATTTAAAAATCGCAATAAAATCTAGCCATGAGTTACCTAAATTTAAATAAACGTAGGGTTATCACAGCAAGTTAGTTAAAAATAATCATGTAGTTTATAAATACGAGACACTACAGCAGATGTATATATTTATCATCTTTTACCAACATTATTCACATGGGGCTGATTATAAACGCGTACACTTAAAATTTGATGACAAAATTTGCTTGAGAATAGAAGCAAATTTTGGACATGTCAAATTTTAAGTTAGAACTTTAAATTTTATTGTAGTTTATCTTTGGAATAAGCCCCGGTATGGCACGTTACACTCAAGTACTCGGTCCCCGTATCTATCTGGCGTAGTGTGACACCATTTACTAAAAATGTATACATAATCCTACTTCAAAATTTTGCCACTGAGGCTATGTAGCACACTATATTGTCGCTGCTTATAGACAGCAATATTGTATGTGTGTGTAATAGAAATATAACGAATTATATTGTATTAGCAATTTAGATAGCGTAGGTACTGTAAGATTAGTTTACATAAATTTATTTTGAATTGGGTGTAACTGCCATTCAGTTACTTAATTTTAAAACCGTGTTAGTCCCCATCAAAAGTGCAACTATGGTTCCGCAATAATTTGCCACAAGAATTGCACCAGTATTTTGATACTTTCTTTTAATTTCAGAAATTACTTAGAAATTATCTTAATTATGTTGATAGGGGCTACTTTTCATTATTGCTTCCCTAGTAACTAAATAACCTCGTGTCACTTACACTCACCGGGGCTGATTAGCACTAACTTAAAATTTAACATATTCAAAACTAGGTTCCAGAAATGTTATAAAAAGCGACTTACTTTTGAAACTGTTCAATTTTCAATGTGTTTTCATAATAAGCCCCAATGTGCCCGATGCTGAAGGGGCATATACATAAAATTAGCACTGTCTCTTTATTCCTGGTATTGTTTGACAAAGAGAGAGCTAATGTTACAGCCAAGGACCGGAAATATCGATAATTTACTAATATTTCAATAGTTACTATTACTCAAATAACTCTGAAATCGGTAATAATATTAATAATTCAAATTAATGTCTAGAATAAGCATCACCAAATCATATTTATTATAGTATTATCTCTAATATAAGCACTTTGAAAATACTCAATTCGGCCCTTGGTTACAACTGTCAATTTTAATTATGTCTCTTCAGAATGGGCCCATTATGTACTCCAAAATTGCCCAATATTTGAAGCATAATTTTCTATAAGGTTAATTAGGGTTTTTTCACATTTGTACTTAGGCATAGGCTAGAGTAAGTTTGACAGATATATTAATTAGATCCTATTTAGTGTAAACACTAATTATGTGTAAAACTTCAAACAAAAATTTTCTAGCGACGGTATGAAAATGCTAGGTGTAACTTAAAATTAAGGAACTGATTTGTTCTGTATTGACTGGAGAAATAGTCTGAAATTAATTGTAAAACTATTGGCTAAGAAAAGGATGGAGAATTATTGTTTGAAGTATGAACTACAACTAGCGGAACGTAAATGAAAGAAATGTGCACTACATTTCATTAAACTTAAGTTTTAGGGAGATTTTAGTGGATTCTGCGGTTTATTGCTCGTACCCACGGTTCTGTTATCAATCATCAATTTTCATAGTCGTAGTAATTTTTTACAGTCAATGATGAGAACTCCGCTCTGTTGAACTCACCGTATTCAAGCGTTTCAACGGCCGTCATTATCCTGACCCCCAAAAGTTGATGAAAAACAATATATTTAATTAAAATTTGAACAGTGAATCTATGCTAGAATCAGAAACTTACTGTATAATAAAAACGATGAACTGGTGTTGCCTGTTGTACTTCTGAACGTGAGGATAATGACGGCGGTTAAAACGCTCGAATATTCACCCTGTTACCAATATAGCACTGTTGGGAAGTATCTGGTCTATCTTTGCTGTAGTTATCAGGCAATAACCGTACTATCTCCCAATGTCCTTAAGTTGTGCGTGTGTCTTGCGTCTTAACGGTGAATTGTATGACGAAATTCCAACAATGAGTTATTTACTTATATATTTTTTATTTCATATCGGTAACACGTAAATAATTACGTTTATTTCTCGTTCAGTGCCATTTTTAAAGTTTTACGTTATTTTAAAAATAATGAGTTGCATCAAATGCATTTTTTTATTAATCAAAATTACTTGATGTCACATTTAAATTCAATGTTTATCAATGACAACGAATCTCGTATTTTTTTATAATGGAATCAGTGATTTTTATAGTATTTTTCATATAGCTGGGTGTGTGGGACACGTACACGAGACATTTTTCGTTTTACACAAGTTCTGTTTACGTACTTTAAATATTAATTAATGTAAGACATTGAAATAATAATGGAAGCAAATAAAACTACTGGAAGTTTACTAGGTTTTTTTACAGAATGTTGGTTTCAGCTGTATGCGTCCCATGCATCTTTTACCATTATATATGAAAAAAACTTTAACAGTCTAATAAGGATTTTAAAGAGTGGATCTGCAAAGCATTTCCGTGTAATCATGTTGTGATCGTGACTGGTACATTCTTAGAACAGTATCAGTTTAAGGAATATACACAAAAATAGTAATAAATAACCACCCATTGATAAATAAAATGTCTCAGTATTCTATTTTCCAGCCTTATATTAACATTGTAATGGAGTGATAGAATGTAGAAATCTTTCCCCTAGTGTTTTTCTCTAATAGCAATATGTGTATAATGTAATATCTAATAATCTTGAGTAGATTTGTATATTTTACCACTTCCTTAGAAATATGGTTTAATTTTAAACATACAAGAATAGCGAGACTCGAAGTCGTAGGCATTATAGTGAACCCAACTTAGCTGAAAGCAGCATTTACTTAATATTAGAAACAGCATTTAGTTTTGGTATGATTCGGTTAATTTTTGTAATATTTTTGTTGCGTATCTTGAATTTGTGATTAAATCAAAAACGTAAGTCGACTTAAAAAGTGTATGAGGATATAACATCACAACTCTTTGATGTAATCGCAAAGTCAGGAACATTGTAATCGTGTACAAACGGTATGTAGGTGAGACATGCTAGTAGCTAGCAGTAAAATTGTGGTTTTGTGATAAATTACAATAAAATTGAGAACTTAATAGAAAACGACGCAAATTTTTGTAAAAGATTTTTGATGTCTCAAAAAAAAACACCAGCATGTAAACCAATTGAATTAACACCTGAGTTTGTGGTACAAAAAGGTATAGTTAGGTGTGTATTGGAAGACGCGACACAAATTGCATAATATTAAATATGCAATAATGAGATTTTTAGCGAATTGTATTGAGCCATTGTCGTGCTATTTTTGTAATGTTAACTAGGCGCTTGTGTTGTGTTAGTCTTAGTATAATGTAATTTACTATTTATTTGTCTCCTTTTTGCTGTCGTCTTAGGGACTGTAGATATAACTGATTTTATATATAGTTTGTCCATATAGGAAATTCAAGTTTAGGCTTAAACACCAGGGTGCAGGTTTTAGCTGTAGGTATACAATAAAAAATACATGTCCTACAGAAAAAAAGTTGCTGGCCATCTTTTAGGCGTAAATTGCGCGAATTGCTTTAGATTTTATTATATAAGTTCTACAATATAGTCTAAAGGAATTTGTTTTCGTGCAAACCACCCAGTGGGTGGAATAAAACGGGTGATAACTACGTTTTAACCCACCCGTGGGTTTCAACCCATCTCTAGACCGAACCTACCATCCCACCCTATAGCTACCTGATTCGTTCGCACTGTTTCCGTATGTCAATGTTCTAGTGCGACTGTCCTATCCTTACTACCAACTATAGGTAAAACACTTGAAAGAGGCGAGTGTAAACCAACCAGTATTATGCTGATCATATCTGAGGTTAAATGTCAATGCAGTCGTCATCTATTTGTTTAGGAAGGTAACGTCGCTGATGAAAATGCGACAAAGCCGATTACGTCTTTTTTACGTAATAGACGTTAATGTCCAACAATACTCTTTACACACTTATTCAAACGTTTAGCTGAAGCGATTTACCCATACCTGAATAAGGGGGTTATTCATCGACCTGGACCCATCTTTTCCACAAGTTCGCTCTCTCGCCCCACTATTGGGACATGTGGTTATCATCTTGCCCATGTAGAGATAAATTAATCAAAGTTTCTAGGGATAATTGTCATTGATAATTATCTCGACCATTATGCATTAATTATTATTATGATAAAAATGCCTCATAATTGTGTGAAGAAAATCCAAACACGTATATGTTAAAGAACACATCAAGAACGTAACTCTGACAATGTCAGTCAGCTACGAGAGCTTACGAGATCGATATCAAAGCATTTTTGTCATATACCTAGGTATAATTTGCAGGTTGCGCAAGAGGGAGACGTAAGAAGCTGGTGTGATTAAAAATATGACTACATATGTCAAACAAAAATAATTATTTTGTGCATAATGCTTAGAATAGAAAAAAAATTGCATAAATAACGGACAAATATTAGATAGTTGATAATATTGCGAACCTATAATTAACCTCAAAGACCTGCCCACGCTAGCGCGGTGCCACAATATATTCTTCATATGAGTTTGTATGAAACAATACCCACTTGAGCGACGCGATTCCACGCGGCAGTCTCACAATACTCATGTAAATAATATTTTGCCGCGTTGCAAAATGCAGCGCTAGTATGGGCAGACCTTCGAGTGTAGATGCGCTATTTTAGCCCACTCACAAAAGGGAGACAAATGAATTTTTAATAATTATTATGTGTAACGAGATAAGTAGTATTTTTGTACACGATCCTCGATCGAGGCGCGAAGATGCGATTTTGACAGCGTCGCGCTTCCTCGAGGTGGTTTTGTGTTCAACCACATCTACCTCACTCGTAATTTAAGTAAGACTGAACTGTCAGAGATGATGTGGCGGTGGTCTGATCACTGCGTAGAAGTCTGTTGTCTACTAGTTTAACATCTTCTTCTTTAACATTCTAAATTACAGAATTTTATCATTCGAATTACAATAACCAATTCTTGTTAGAACATAAAACTTACAGATTGTTCACATGAAGCTGTTTGACTCGTGCGTTTTCTGTTTGCGAGCTACTAGATGCCCATTTATTTCATCCATGTGCCAAGTTGGCCAATGAAAATGTTAAACACTCTGCAACTATTTATTTGACGAAGTCAGAAATAATGCAGAAAGTTTTATTATGTTAACTAAATTATTACCTTTTTGCTTACGGCATGCAGATGGTTAACATTGTCATTGACCCGCTTTACAACGCGCCACGTCGTACTTTTCAATCGCACATTTGGCTCATAGATAATGCTAATTTTTCGCTAATTTGATGTAAATACGATACGTACCTATCAAATAGCCTTAATTTTATATAATCATACGATTGCATATTAGCTAACTCTCGTAACCTGCAGAAAGCGCGCGATTGTTGCCGCAAGTGGCCAAATGCTTAAGCTTGCTTCAGTTATCCGCGCACTACGCATTGCGGACCATTGTCATTAGTGCGTATGTACAGTAAAATGCGCTGCCTAGTCGCCACGTTTATTTAGTATTCCCGCGTAACACGCGCGTCAATCGCTTCATTCGAACTAGCTCGTAATGATAGATGTAAAATTTAAAAAAATTACTAAATTCCTTACGTGTGGACAACAGTCTTTTTTTTCTTTTTATATCTGTATGTATGTATCTTATGTTAAACTTCTGTAATATTGTTGAAAGAAGACTGAAATTTTATAAATGTTCCTATATTATAATTTAGAATAATTTACTTCCTACCATATTTTCATTTACATTATGTTTACCTGTTCGGTGGTAATCATTACTTTGATCCTTATAATCTTATCAACTGTGTATGACGCTATATATGTCATGAAATTTTTGAAATTTTTAATGGAATTTTGTATGAAAAATTAATCAAGTGATTGAAATATTGGTGGTTTTATTTAAATCCTCCTTGATTTCCTACGTCAAACAACTCTTTATTGTGATATTAACATACTTCTACTAGTATATGTATCAAATATATAGTATATATATAAATATGAAACGGCTGAACCAATTTTAATGTAACTATTTACATTTATTAGACTTATCTCATTATGGGTGATAATCTTGAATAGTTGCCAAGGGAAAACTTAAATTAAAAGTTATAGATTTAACTATTGTTTAAAAATAAAGAAAATCTTTAAAAAAGAATATCATCAGATCCTTTGCTGAAGTGTCCATATGCCTTGACAAGGACATGGCGCGTGGGATATTATTTTTGTAACGAGTTCCGGAGTTATTAGGTGGCCATGCGAGTATAAGCCAGCCTTATGTCGGCATGGCCACCTACAAACCCCTATAAGTGGCAGGCCAATGAAATCTAGTTTTTTGCGACTAAATTCACTGACGTCATTTTGGATATCTACTCGGAATTGAAATTCGACATGATAAGGGATACCTACGTAAAATAATTGCACCGTTCCAACACCAATAGTGATTTTAAAAATAATTTTAGTACATTTTCAAAATATCAGCTATCGTTGTCATTTTATAAGTATCTCATGGAAATCTATGAGAAATATACATTTGTGCCGTCACACCTTAAATACAAACAAACAACAGCAAAGTGAAAGAAATCTGCTTAAGATCCTTGTGAAGTGATCATCATCATCAGGTTATTTTTGTCTCCACTGCAGGAGCACAACCCTCTCTCGTCTGCCGGAGACAGACGGAGGATTTGGCCTACACTCCCCGCGCTGGCCAGACGGGTTGGGGAGGCCTGATTGATGTTTTATAATGTATTCCCTTAGGCGCCTTGTACGACATCCACGGGGAGAGTTGGAGTGGTCCTATTCTACTCTACCGGAAACCACACGGCAAAGTGAGGTGATACCGTCTCCTTATCCTCAGTGGTCATGATCTTGCTGCAGCAGTCTTTTCATAACACCAGTATGACGAAAGCGGAATATATTTCCTGAAAAAAAAAATACAAAAACTCTTTGGTTACAAAAAGAAAAGTTTATAAATGTTATCATGACAGTAAAGAAATGACAGATTCGGTAAACGAAAATAAGAATGGGGCACCATATTAGTACGATTTTCTCAGGTCTCGGGAGATTCTTCGAATATCCCGTGAAGAGGAAACCCATATGCTTTTACAGACAGGAGGATTTTACTGCCACGGGTAACGGATATGTATTTTTGTTCGCTATAGCAATATGTATGTATGTAAACGCTTTATTGTACCAAAAATAACAACAACAACAATAATAAAAAAGGAATTAAACTGTGTACAAAGGCGGACTTATCCCACTTAGAGATCTCTTCCAGTCAACCTTAGAGTAACCTAAAGCAATCATGAGTTTAGGAAGATTGAAATGATGGTAATACCGATAACGGGCAGCAGTGTAAATATTTAAGAAATATACCGACCTGTAACAAAAGTTATCAATAGATTTATGTATGTCAGTGTTGGCGGTGCGAAAGGTAGGTTTCTCTCTGCGATTAAATAGAACTCTGTCAAAATTTCTAAAATAGTTTCAAACATGTTGACACGCTCGTGGACAGTACGTCAAACGATGTCGTTCCGGTCAAAGATGAAGCATTAATAAAGCTTCATCTTTGGTTCCGGTGGCTTCTACCGTGACAGTCGTATATCGTATTGTTTTGTATAGACCGCAGAGGCCGCACCACAAACTCCAGTGTTCACGTCACGTCCATCACCTGTCCACGAACGAGTTAAAAATCTTAGAATTTAAATTTTTGTACTTTACTGGCACGTCTATGCTGGACTTCTTAAATGTATTAAACTTGTAACTGTATTTAGTCTCGATTTGAATTCTGTCCTTTAAGAATACTTAATTCTTTACTGTTTGAAGTGGCAAACGAGCAAATATAGCGCCTACCTGAATATTGTTTCTGCTCTGTGTTGCCGGGTAGATACATATGTGAAGACCCTTACTCTTCAGACCAGATCCCACATGGAAAACAGTTAAATATTTGTAAACCGCCCAATGGCTTGGTCATTAGATTCGAGCGACAGAGTTCGTAGGTTCGATTCCTACCGGGGACTCGCAACTGTGTACAATTTGTACAAATTAGTCCCGGTCTGTATGTTATATTTGTGAATTGTCCTATCCTTGTTAAATTCCCATAGCTCAGGAAAAAAATAGTTTGGGATTAAACAAGTGTAGAATTTGTAGTATTTTTTCTGTATATGTATGTAACAGGGGAACCTATAAAGAAGTCCGCGGAGGCACAGAAGCTGCCAGTGACCGACTATGATAAGCTGGTGGACCTGTTCTACTCCAGGCTGGCCGAGCAACGCCAATATAACCAAGTAAGGAATTTTTTTAAAGCGCCTTTACGTGATAAAGTGCACACTTCAAGGTTTCAAATGCCTAACTTTGCCTGTATGTGGTAGCTAAGAGAAGAGACACCGAAGAGTGAACAATGGCGGTATCCATTTAAATTAGGTGTCACAGACCGGTAGCGAACAGCAGGTTACTCGCAGTTTCGAGATGAGCCACTTTTGCGTGGCACAAAACCAGGCATATAGGCAAACAAGGCGATGGCCTATATGTAGGGCGGCGGTATGCCATAAAATACTTGCTTTTGTTCACTCTGCTAAATATTATTAAATAATTTTAGATTGCCCACCTGAAGTATGCAAGTCATGTGGACCAAATCACCATCATTAATTTATTTATTTATTCATCTTACGGATGCTATTGGCACTGAATAGCTTAACCACTTATGGCTTATGCGTCCATAAGCCATAAGTGGTTAAGCTATTGAGATGAGATGAAGAATAAAATTTACAAAACTCTTGTATGTTATTTATAACTGTGGGAAGTTGGATGAATCTCGGACTGATTCTATAGATACTGTTTTAACTTGTTGCTATTTTTTAAGGGACACCGTTCAATTTGTTCGACTGGGGTGCAGATTTGCTCGGACCGGCACTTTCGGACTTGCACAAAACCATCTTTTATAGAGTTCGCGCTAATGGGCACATCTCAATATCGGTTTCAGTAACGACCCTTCGTGATTTGCCTCAAGAAATATGAGGAAACGACGCGTCCATCATAAAGACATCTAATCCTTTTGTCATCATCATCATGTCAGCCTCTACACCTCCACTGTTGGACTATAGGCCTTCCCCAATGAAAGCCACCACACCCGGTCCTCCGCCCTCCGCATCCAGTCGCTTCCGGCCACCTTCTTCAAGTCGTCGGTCCACCTGGCGGCGCGGCGGGGCGTCCCACCCTGTGAGTGCCGATCCGCGGTCTCCACTCCAGAACTCGTCATCGGGTTCTGCGGCATATGTAGCCCGCCTACTGAAACTTCAGCTTGCTAATCCTTTCGGCTATGTCGGTGACTTTCGTTCGTCGTCGGATCTCCTCATTACGAATCATATCCTTCAAAGAAGCCCCGAGCATAGCCCTATCCATAGCTCGCTGAGCGGATTGAAACTTGTGGATCAGGCCCACCGTCAGTGTCCACGTTTCTGCACCTAACCTACGGTAAGTAATCCTTTTGTCGATTGTCGTGTAGGAGATGAAAGATCAAGACCGCCGTTGGAGTATGCAGAAGGTGGTGCAGCGATTCCCGGGCTGGAACGAGGTCACCATCGCGAACCTGCACAGCCTGTTCTTGCTATTCGACAACCAGACCAACGGGATGCTAGGATTTGATGACTTGTTAGTTTATGATTTTAGTATGTGTTCCATTTACCGGTCCACGTTCTTTCACCCCAGAAGTCACCTTCCGCAACAGCCGTTAGAGCACCATATGACAGTAGGTAATTAGCCTTTGCGCCCGGTGCGAGCTTCTATAACTGCGCCCTTGAAAAATGCCCATCCAGCTCATTTTTGTACCCATGCAAGGTCTGAGCCCTGTACCTGAACACTACTGGCACCGCCCTAGCCTAGTTACGGCGACACTGCCGGCAGGGTGCACTGTTTATTGCCGGAATAATAAGCTTATATTTATTTTGGTGCGCAGCGGTGCAGTGTTAGAGAGCTTGGGTGACGAGAGCTCTATGGAGGTCCGCAAAGAGAAGTTCACAGCCGCGGACTTAGACAACGATGGCTGGATTACGTACGACGAGTTCTTGTCGGTACTTTACGAACTCATTTATTTACGCAGTGTGACTATGTAGATTTTTAGTCGGTACTTTACATCTTGTTTACATATCCCAAGTAAAATAAGAAGGACAATCATTATCAGCCTGTTAACGTTCACTGCTGAACGATAAAAGAAGAAAACTGCTTATGCAAACTTATGCATTTGTGGGGAAATACATACATAATGCTTACGCCCTAGTCCTAGAGGGGTAGACAGAGACGATGTATCGCCACTTTGCGCTTCGTCCGCTATTCGCCCCGTGATTTACCACTTGGCGTGATGTATGGCGAATTTCTCGATTCCATCACATTTAGGCACTTGCGATCACACATACATATACCCAGGTTTATACCGGTGACGTGCAGTAGTGTGATATACAACCCGCCTGCCCAGCGTGGTGGTTAAAGCATAAACCTCCTATTATTTTGTAAGAGGCCTGGTCCAGTAGTGGCCTAACCAGAGAACCACGAACCGTAAGGTGCCACTCAACAATTTTGATGTAACTGAGTACAGATGTAGAATTGATTATTTTAACATTCATTGTGTGAAATTTACTTGGATCAACATCAATTGATTGTCTTTGGACGCTGGCAAGAGGGGATTAACCAAATTACCAAAGCTGTACATCGTTTCATCACAGTTCGGTGAGTCACAACTCGCGAGGTTCCTTTACGTAGGTATTATAGGCGGTTGTTATATGTGTAGTTGGTGTACAACTTCACTCCACAAGAAGAGGGAAAAGGGCTGCAAGGGCTGGCCCTGCTCTGCAACGATGTGGCGGAAAACATTCAGTTCGTCAGCAACCTCACCGTCGGAGAGCAGTTGGAGTATGGGCTATTTTAAATACAAAAAATAGTTACTGTCTTAATGATTTATTTACGTTTATGTTAAGTGTTTAATTGAAATAGTTCATACAATTGGTTAGAGTTGTTTTAATTTACGACACATTATACAAAAGCAAGCCGTGTGATTCTCGGCGTCGTCAATGCGAATAAGGGATTGCACCTAGGATGGGCAGCAGCGTTCTTTGTATATCCGCCTGCTAAGTATGGTGATTATGGCACATCCACTATATTATCAGTTGCGACTCGCAGTTCACTGCAAAAACGTAATTCGCGTACGTAGATAAAAAAAAAATCTGTTAGTATCTCGGAAGTTGATCTTCGCTCAGCGAGTCCACGTCACTAAGCTCGGCTAGACTAGGGTCGCACGCCAGGCACCGCCCGTCGACCTCCCGCCAGCATTCCGAACAGAACACGAAGGGGCATTTCTTCTTGCGACACGAGTGCCACGCCTCTTCAGGGGAGGTTGCTGAAAGGTTGAAAACTTATGAGGTGTATCATCAATATCATATCAGCCCTTAAACGTCCACTGTTGGACATAGGCCTTCCCCAATGAACACCACCACACCCGGGCCTCCGCATCCAGTCGTTTCCGGTCACCTTCTTTAGGTCGTCGGTCCACCTAGCGGCGGGGTGTCCCACCCTGCGCGTGCCAATCAGAGGTCTCCACTCCAGAACTCGTCTGCCCCAACAGCCGTCGGTTCACCTAATCCTTTCGGCTATGTCAGTCACCTTCCTTTTTCGTCGGATCTTTTCATTATGAATCATATCCTTGCAGTGTGTGCTAATTGCGAGCCCTACGCAAGATATTTCCGCGCTGCCGTGCTATGTAAAGAGCACGTGGCTTCATATCCTTCCGCAGGATACATGGAAGTGTGAGGTGTCCGAAAATAAACTTTATATATTTTGAGTGTCTGTTGTTATACTTTGAACACTACTGGTAGTGAAACTCTCGGAAGCTATCCAGACATCGGCGATCCTGTCATCCATCATCATCCAGGAAGTATCCAGAAGTTTTCGCGCCCATTTCCACTCCCACTACAGCTTCAAATGTAGTCCAAACTCATAGCAATCTGAATAGTACCGAACATTAAAATTATACTTCCTTTTTATATTGCATACTAACCTTACTTAGGTAAGTATTTGTTATGTATTTGAAAATTAAAAATGTCCATAACTTTTGATTGAGTAAACCCATTGCGATGAAATAAAGTCTATACGTTACTTCGAATTAATCCCTATGTTTCTGTGAAAAGTCCATCAAAATCGGTGCAGTAGTTTTTAAGTAATGCGTGCACAAAGTAACAGACAAAAATTTCAAAAATAATTGAACTGTGTTCTATCACTTATCCTTAGACCCCTAATTTTTTTTGTAACTATCTTCAATGTACAGACACGCTAAGTTAACGTTTTTTAATTATTAGATACTAACGACTATCTCTAGGCTCCGTCTCCCCACAAATGAGACACGTCATCCTGGCCTCTGGGAACACTCGCAGCCACCCCAGGAGCTGAGGGAACTTGATCCTTATGCTCAGCATATTTTCCCCTGAGAGGTAGTGGGCCCGCACTGCCTGCACAGCCTTCCTGCGTAATGTCTTCTGCATCTTTAAGCGTTTCTTGAGGATATCGTTGTAGAGGTGGAGGATGCGTTGTTTCTCGCGAAGTGGGTAGAAGTAGGTGCAGATTAGCCTGCAAAAATGTAAAAACTCAAGAGATATAAAATTCAATGCGGCAGTCTATTATTATTTGACGTTGATGTTGAGAAGAAGACGTCTAGAAGGTCAGTGTTGTTGCCATCATTATCAGGCGAAATACCACTGCTAAACATAAGCCTCCCCAATAGAATGCCACTTTTGGTGGTCTGTCCATTGGGGGATTTGCCATAATCACCACGCTTGGTACGCGGATAGGTTATCGCAGTAACGATCTTATTATATACACAGGAGAACGCTACTGCCCGTCCCTGGTGTCCCTTAGTCGCGTGGTTGCCAAGTTACACTTATTACCAGCCGGTTCCACGTGCCAGCGTCTCAGATGTTCGGGTTTTACTTGATGTTTTCCTTGCTAAATGGCAGGATTGGAGATCGAACTCGGACCGCTCTGAAGACTGTGACACTGGTTGTAATCAAGCCCACGCGCAGGGTGGGACGCCCCGCCGCCAGATAACCCGATGATCAGAAAAAGGTGGCCGGAAGTGGCATGATGTGGAGGGCGGATGATCAGGGGCATGACGTTCATTGGGGAAGGCCCATGCCAGTTTGGATGTCAAAGTACTGATATGATGCTGAAGAAGTCCACGAAGACTTCGCGACGCATGGTTTTACCAACCCTTTAGTTTTTTTTTGTACTCCTAGATCCTCAAGCTGTAGTTATAGATAGTATTGGTTAGTTAAGTTAGGACAGTAACGTACTAATACAAACCTCCTCAACCTCAAAGTATACGGATTCAAATACAGTAGCAGCAGTATCCACAAGTATCCGCCGTAGATCTCTAAGAAGTAGACTGGGGGCATGAGGCGCGGGCGCGGCACGCACGGCGCGCCGGGGGCGGCCCGAGGCGCGCGCGCGGGCGGCCGCGGCCCGGGCAGGAGCTTGCGCACTATGGCGGCGAACACTCCTGTGCCTTCCACCTGCGTGCATTAACGAATTAACCTAATTAATAACTCAATTCGTTTAAGATTACGTGACCCATTTGTGGCAACTTTTGCACCTCTCCTTCCTGTTACCACCTGTTATATGTCAAGACCTCCTCTCCTCCTGTTTTCACGTGGTATTTTACATAGTATTTTACGCTTGAAAAAGCGCGAGATTCCTCTAGAAGTCTAGACGGTACAATCCCATTCCACTTTACTTTTGGTCACGTAGTATGGGTATGTTATCTTATTCACCAGTGAGAGGGTGACAGTTGGATCACAGAAAACCTGTCAAGATTGAACGGTTATAGCCATTTGTTTACTTCAGTTCCTCGCGAGTTGATTTTCGGACACAGCGCGCCCGCCCGCGGTCACGTTTCTAGTGAGGAGATACAGTTATGCAGTTAAAACCGCGCAATATGGCACTTTTCCAGATTTATTTGTCGATGTTTACCCGACCTCGACTCGGCTCGAAACGAGTAAGCGTTTGACAGTCTTTGCAATATATTGCATATTGATGGCACGCGTGTCGCGCATTTTTCACCATTCTATCATGATATGATTTCTGTAGTCTGGATGGTTACCTGCTAGAATTGTTGTGCACTAGCTTGCAGTTATATTCACCTCGGTGTCTAATTGATTTTTCGCTGTCACTATCTTTCTAACACATACTTCGACATAGCAGAAAGGATTTGCAAGCTAAAGTGACGGTTCGCCCGCCCACCTGCTACAGCCGTGGGGCAGACAAGTTTTAAAGTGGAGACTGCGGACAGGTACGCGTAGCGTGGGACGCTCCAGAAGAACCAACAAGAATCAAAGAACGTCGCTATCGCAGAGGATCGAATGTGGTGGCGTTCATTGGAGAAGGCATAATATGTCCATGTGGACGTCAGAAGACTGATATGATTGATGACTATTCTCTCTAGCCCTCACCTCTAGGGTTGCCATCCGTCCGGTTTCCCCGGATTTGTCCTAGTTTACGGGGGTCCGGGGATCGTCCGAGCGGGGTTTCATTTGTAGTCCGGGTTTTAAAGTTTTCAATAAAAAAATAGTTTTTAACAATTAAATAAATGTTTGGTTTCCGGTAGTTGCCGTGTGGCTTCCGGTAGAGTAGAATAGGACCACTCCAATTCTTCCCGTGGATGTCGTACAAGGCGACTAAAGGAATACATTCTAAAACATCAATCAGGTCTCCCCAACCCGTCTGGCCAGCGCGGGGAGTGTAGGCCAAATCCTGCGTCTGTCTCCGGCAGATGAGAGAGGGTTGTGCTCCTGCAGTGGAGACAAAAATAACCTGATGATGATGAATTAAATAAAACTATTTTTTATTTTACCGAGTAACTTAAAAAAAACTGTAGACATATCCGGGTTGTAAGCTTCAAAATCCGGGGTTTTCACGCTTTTTGTCCTGGTTGGCAGATTTTAGAGATGGCAAAGGAAACATTCATACATGTTTAAACGTAAGTAAAACTGCATTCAAAACTCTTGTACTTCTGGCTTGGTCACTGGACTGGTGCGTCTAAGGTCGTGGGTAAAATTTTTTTTTCAGGGGTGTCCGAGTAAAAAATGTGTGTTATGTCCGGGGTTTTTTAAGTTCTAGTCCGATGTCGGAAACTTTGGTGATGGCAACCCTACTCACCTCAATCTCCAAGTCCCGCATTTCCTGCTGCGTAGTCTCCGTCTCCGCGTGCTTACGGACCACTTCCAGCGCCTCGTAGAACAGCCGGTCCAGCATCACGAATGTTGTAGCCGTCACTACCTCGAGCATCACCTTTAGTGCTTGAGTGAACAGCTTGTTCTGCTCGGCTGCCAGCCACGAGAATGAATGTATGTCGATGTATTTGCTTCTTTCCATCTAGAAGATAGTAAAGGAAATGTTAAGAGATGTAAGTAATATGAGATGGTTCAAAACATGTTTTGGTTCAGGATACCTCTATAGAAATATCTAATAAATAAAATCGTAAACTTCGCGTAGTCTGTACATTGAAAATATTTGCTATGTCTAAGGATAAGTAATACAACACATTTCAATCATTTCTGGATTTTTTGTCTGTTTGTCTGTTAGTTTGTGCACGCAGCACGTAAAAACTACTGAACCGATTGTGATGGACTTTTCACAGAAACATAAGGCGTAATTAATAGGAAACTAAACAGAATCTACGTAACGGCGGTGCCCCGGCGGAGAGCGGTGACTTGAAATCTTTAAAACTCTGACTACAAATGAAACCCCACCCAGACGCTCCCCAGACGCCTCGTAATCTAGGACATATCCGGATAAACCCGGATGGATGACATCCCCACAAATGTCCATACCTTTTTCATTGGCAGCAACGTAGGCTTATGCCTCTTCTGCCTCCTCCCGTCTATCCTCTTGAAGTACCCGGTTATATACACGTTGTCGTACTCGACACTGGTCAGATAAAGATCGTGATACGTCCCGGCGGCGAGGATGATGCGCAGGAACAGCAGAGCAACGCAAATATTGACCACTGTGATGGCTGCATGCATGACCACGATCTTCTCTTCGAAGTCGTGTAACACACGCTCGCCGGTCTCTTTTGCATCCTGATATAAGCAAAGGATTAGTTAGCTCATTACAGTGGTCAAGCGCACATACATGGCGCATAAACTTATTTGGTTGTGGTGATGTCACATACTTGTTACATCATAACCGATAGATTACAAGCAAAACCCACCCAGCTGATAGAATGGTTTGCAGCAAACACAGAAATTTCAAATCAATGTCTGTGATATTAAATCTACAAATAATTTTATTTGACGGAACCCGCACTTTGTATGAGACTTTTCTTAATCATTAATTCATTACAGGACAGGACAGTCGGTATCTAGGATTTTTTGAAAATAAATAAAAATAGCCTGAAACTGGTACCAGTACTTTTTAAATTAAATGTTTTTAAACTCTACAATTATTTATTAGTATTTCGCAACTCCCCTCCCAAAAATTCCCATTCTTTCCTATTTTCAGGAGCTCCATTATACTCCTGCTTTTTTTTATTACAAAGGTATATTTATAAAGACTACCTGCATATCAGTCAGCTCTCTTTCATATACAACGAAGTATTGCAGTCTCACATCTTCGAAACTATTAGTTGTGACCGATAGCTCAGTCTTGATTCTCTTCAGAGAGACATATCCTTCTCCAAGGCCGGGATCAACCTGTCAGAAAAAATACCGTTTAAATACCAAAATTTTGAATACCGTTTAAAAACCTACTTCAATAGCACGATTTCATCAATATTTTATACTAGGTAAAAGTAGGTAAACCCATTTATTTTGTACCGAAGCCTCTATGTAATAAATAAAATCGTAAACTTGGGGTGTCTGTACATTAAAGATATTTGCAAAAAAAAATTGGGGGATCTAAGGATAAGTAATATCATTTTTGAAATGTTTGTCTGTTTGTTTGTGCGCGCATCACTTAAAAACGACTGAACAGATGTTGATGGACTTTTCACAGAAACATAGGGCTTCTTTATGTCATCGCAATCGGCTTACTCAATCGAAAATTTTAGAATTATTTTGTTTTTAATAACATTAGTAGGTATGCAATATAACAAAGAAGTACAATAATGTTCGGTACTATTCAGATTGCGATTAGTTTGGACTACATTTGGAGCGGTAGCTGAGAGTAAGTAGTCCACGCGAGTGGAGCCGCGGACACAGCTAGTTTAACATTAAATAGGACAGTTCAATGGGGAACTGTGGAACTACTCAAAAAATACTGTTCTGAGATAATGAACATTTAAATTTTGACTCTCATTTAGTTAGTAGTTTTTTTCTGTTTTAGTATGTATGTAATATATAGTACGGTAATGGACTCGATTCTGAAGGCACAATGTTAAAATTTGACAGCACTAAAACTGTTGCTATCCTTGTCACTCAGTATTATGAAGATAAAGACGAAACCAATTTTAGCGCTGCAAATTTTAAATGTGTGTCTTCAGAATCGGGCCCAATACGTACTTACGTTTAGGTTAGGTTTAAAAATATGTTACCTGCTTACTGCTATCACAGTCGTCAGTTCCAACACCACCCATAACGTTGCATATATAAGTTATCTTCATAGGCCAGCAGAGTATCCATGCGGCGTACCATGGCAGGCCTTCCGAACAGCTCACGAAGGCGCTGTCAAAGGTGTCTGTACACTTGGTGACGAGGCGAGACAGCAGGTCCTGGCAGCGGTACTCTAGTTTCTTTAAATACATGGTTTGGTATATGTCTTTTGGTTGGTCGTTTGAGTTTGGTCTACAAATGTTAGTAAAATTTAACAAATATTAAATTTTTAGACTAGACGCGGCCATCTTCAGACTCCCGTAGCCACGGCAAAGTTAGGAAAAGTAAAGTGTACGTACGGTCAATAAATGTTTGAAGTTTTCCTGGAATATTACAGAAAGGAATATGTTCCCATAATTACCAGGTAGTTTTACATATGTACATCTAATTTAAAAATTTCAGCTTAATCGGTCCAGTAGTTTGCGAGTTATCCGGCTGACCGACAGACGGACGGACACTTCTTAACAACCCCTCCAGGACGTCCTTCAAACTAGGACAAATCTGGGGAATCCGGGACTGTAGACATGGGTCAATTTCGGCCTCATCTTTACTTTCCACCAGGAGAGGTTAAGATCAAGCGTGAGCCCGTCTTATATACATATATAAAAAGTACCCACATATATTTATTTTCAATTGCATCGGACCGATGCATATTCTTAAATATGTCGTCAACATAATCATTCTGTTTGCGAATTATTTCCAGCTCTGTCATGTCTTCTATCTCGCTCTCTATGGGCGCTACCACGCTTCGGATTGATCTGACAAGGAAGGTTGTTTGAAGGAAAACACAGAAGACATAAGTTGATATAGAAAATTAGAAATGTTCATTAGAGTAATCTAAGTACATTTGACAGTAAAGTACTATTTGATCTCCACACTGTTACAGCAACTGTGGGTCACTCCACACTATAGTCTAGCAAAATAAGTCTATACAAATAACTCCAAATTATTTTAAGTTGGCTTAAATTACAAATGGTTCCGATTCTAATGTACTGACACACACTTATAAATTTTACAGAATTTTTATTTATATATATATTCCCGTCAAACAATATTAAGAAGATAAAAGACAAAGTTACTTTTGTGATGTAAAATAGCATAGAATCTGGCCCTGAGTCTATTTAAAACTAGGAATCAGAAGTAAATTAAGTTTATAATAGGGCCATTTCCCAATCTTCTCGTCCTCAAGGAGACTAAGGGTTGCAGCGGAAACTGGGATCCGCCTGCCAAGCGTGGTGATTATGGCAAATCTCCTAATGGATAGCCCACCATGATTGGCATTCTATTGGGGAGGCAGTGGACGTATTTCGGCTGAATGTCAAAAACTAAAAATTCATAGTCTGACTAGTTAACACAGAATGCAATCACCTCAGTGTATGCTTAATTTCTCCAATCTCTTTCCTCAAGCCCAAGACAGCCTTTTTGAAGTGACTCGTCATGAGGGAACACCTCGCCTTAGACAGGTTGCAGGACAGCTGGTTGCTGCATGCGAATACTCGAACTACTTCCTTAGCATTTAAAGCCATGTTTGTGATTGGACCTTCGGATAAACTGTTAGGTCAATAAATTGTATAAAGATACCTCCTATACAATTTATAAAAAGCATACAAATAATGCTGATGTAGTAATTATAATTATTAATACAAAGAATATATGATTTGATTATGCGTCGAAGAAATGACAAATTATCAGTAAACACAATAATTTATCGGTTCTACAAAATATATAAGTATCAATTTACAAAAAACTGCTACAATTTAAGTAAATATAATAATCAAACTTAACCATTAACAATCAAAATTTACGAAAATTGTTAATCAAATTTTACCAAATTGTTTACAAATTTTAGTCGATCTAAAACTAATATTAGTACATTTGTCATCTAAATTTAAAATTGTTAACTAATTTTACATAATGGTAAGCTTTCTTTAAAAATTGTGTAAGTACAGAAATGACATCCTGACCATGCTAGCAGGAACATGGGAATGTTCGAAAGATATACTTATTAATTGCACACACACTGCATTACATTAGTTAACGATTCATAAATACTAAATAGTTACACTCAAGTTGTACCCCAGTTAACTAATTTCACGACCTACATTCAAAACTAATATTACTACAATTGTTACTAATTTTACCACAATGTTAACTAATTTTACCACAATAATGGGCCCGATTCCGAAGCCACACATTTAAAATTTAACAGCGCTAAAATTGGTTTCGTCTTTATTTTCATAATACTGTGTGACAAGGATAGCAACAGTTTTAGTGCTGTCAAACTTGAACGTTGTGCCTTCAGAATCGAGCCCATTAACTAATTTTACCACAATGTTAACTAATTTTACTACAATATTAACTAATTTTACTACAATAACTGCTCTTACTAACACTAATATACCAACAAAACCAACCAGCAACAACACAAGTGAGCACCACAGCTTTTAGCACTCCTCGGCCAGGCTTACCGCAGTACATGGGTATTGTTAGAAGCGATATACACCTTAACTGTACACACACTGCATTACCTAAACCTGAAACTTCTGTATAACTTCACGATTCGTTTGTATTTCTACGTTTGACAGTTCGCGGGTTTAAACCGGGCCCGTACCAATAAGTTTTTCTATGTAATGTAATTGACCGCCTCGTTAGCTTAGTGGCTTGGGCATTGGACTCGAGCGCCAGAGGTCGTGGGTTCGATTCCCACTGGAGACACACAAATTTGTACATTTCTACAAGTTGGTCCGACGAGGTGGTCAGACCCGGTGAGGAGGGTGGCGGATCCTTATATAGCAGTGCGGCTGGCCAATGACCGCTATGCGTGGAGGCGCATTTTATACGGTCGCGATCCTCAGTAGTGAGGGAACGACAGAGAAGAAAACAAGTGGTCTGGATGTTATATTTGTGAATTGTCCTATCCTTGTTTAATTCCCATAGCACAGGAGAAAGCCTAGTTTGGGATCAGACAAGTGTATGTATATATGTAATATTTATTTATAAAAAAAAATCTAATCTAATAAAATTTAATTTTCATGATTGCCATTTCCATTTGGGTTTCATGCAGTACTCATACTGGTCCAAAAATTGTAGTACTCGTATATTTTTAAAATAACTTCATGAACTGCAAATACTTTAACTTTGTGGTTTAAGACACCTTCAAACCTGCGGCCTGCACCCACGGCCTGTGGGCAGTATGCCTACTAGGTAACCATTTCGGAAAATATTCATCGAACTAAAAAGTCATTAAGTACTCTCTGATGGGTCATTAAATGACATATTCGGATGTGTTTGGCGTCAAACTGTCGCATCTACTTACACGCTTAACGCTAATCAGAGTATGTCAAATGACCCGGCAGAGAATGGACTGTCACCAATTATTGAGGTCAGTGACTTCAGCTAACACACGACGTTCTGACGGACTAACAAAAGCGATATAACCATGACAGGCAAACATAACAGACCGATGACGAGCAGCAACATAGCCTCTGCCCAGAGCGGCCATTAGAACGTCCTCAACACGTTGTGCTAATTGCCCATCTAAATTGATGATTATATTCATATATACTTACCTAATATCAAACTTATACTTAACGCCAATATAACCCCAGTGTCATCGGGAAAAGGTATTTTTAATAACAGAAAATAATAATATATCATTCCTAAAGTGAACCCCCCTACAAACCCAACGAGCCTCCAACATCCGAAAATGCAGTCTAACAGTATGGGAATAGGTTTTAATAATACAAACAGGCATTTTATAGCAATTTTGGTGCAGGACCAATAAAGATGTAAAGTTATTTTGCATATATTTACACAACACCATCTAAATATACTGAATAAACATAAAGTCATGCTTAAAACAATAACACCATGTTTGGCATGTGACTGATCTTGAAAAGTCGGACCAAAGGTATACAAACTCTTTGGTACATTCAATTCATGAAACAAACATAATAGGCTGTACGGTCAATGACCTTTGGCTTCAGGTGCAAAAAGAATGTATATCATAAATATATACATAGTATTTTGGCATATATTAAGGTCACGACACATTGATAGACTGCGTTCGACGGTTTGTCCATTCAAAACGATCATAAGTATGGGACAGCGTCCGCATCGGTCATCGACGGGGATCTACGTACGCGTCCTTACACCTGCGTACGGATGCGTACGTCTCCGTAAGCGGTGGTTCGGCATAACTTCGTACAAGTGTATACATTTTTAAATCGGCAAACTGCGAAAGGCCATCGATAAGTGTGTCGCGACCCTTATACGCTAAATGCTATGTAAATGTTTATCAAATATTGTTATTTCATGTACGTGATCGCCCTCCATCATGGCTCCGTCTGTAGTGTTTTTGCATCGATTACGTATAACTAGATGAGTTCCGAACGAAATCCGCCCTGAGCATCGACTTCGCCGCAGCAGACGATCCGCTGCTCGGAGCGACGCGTCCGCTTATGCCTTATCCAGAAAGGCGAATCGCCGCGAAACACGTTCGAGTCGAGAGTCTCGATCATTCCCGTTGTCCCCCACCTGCTTGTCCACCAGTGATGGACAGCGACACATTTTTTGAAAAGTTGTGCTACTGTCCTCCAGTGGGGGACGACACAACTTTTATATCAGTCCCGTTGTCCACCACGGGTGGACACTGACAGGCATTTTTATAATGTTGGACGATCATTCCCGTTGTCCCCCACCTGCTTGTCACCCAGTGGTGGACAGTGACATGGCGTAGTTATTGCGATTTTCGCGCGAATTGTGAACTCGCGTGATGCTTGTGGACTGCATGTATAGGCAAAGATAATATATACTAGAGGTATAGGCACCTAGTATCTCGTCAACGCAGCGTATGAATGCGCGCGATCCAGTTCTGGACAAGGCCTCAGATGACGATGCCTCTAATGGATTGATGTGCATAGAACCTAAAAAGCAAAGAAGTCAGTCTCGCCGCGAACAAAAAAACAACTTCAGAATTTATAATCAAATTTATTTATCGATCATTTAAGTATAATTAGTCTTATAAAATTCAACATATTATTTGTATAGAGAACTTAATATGACATTTTATGTTATTGAGTGGTTAAAAGAAACGCTTTGCATTCGACAGCAGCATTTTAAATGCCAATGTACAAACTATAAATAAAACAGCCCCGCTCTAGACTGTCACACGAAATAATATATTTAATCGAGAATGCTTCCTCATTTCATTAGAAAATTATATTTATTTTACATATACACATTAAAATGCATGTGTATTGTATAAATATATATCAAAATTCGTAATTAGAAAGCCCTATACAAATATTCCATCTAATTTTAAAATTTACTACCTTTGCGCTCCCCTGCGTTATTCAAGATTTCTCATATGATTCAAAATAGTCTGTTATTATTTGGCTCATAAGGTCCGAACCGATCCAAACTATCCTAGATAATGCCGATTCAGTCGATAAGGGACTGCATCTCGGTTTTAATGAATAAATATGACTGCACTACCTGCTATTTTAAATTATGTTTTGTTTTGTAAATATACCTCACTGGTATTGTTACACCTCACTGTTTATGGATTCATAGATAATTGTGATGACCATAGAAATTCTATCAAGATATAACGGTGAAGTAGACGCGACACGCGTACCAATAATAATTGCAATATATTGCAAAAACTATCAAACGCTCTTTCGTTTCGCGCCGAGTCAAGGTCGGGTAAACATTGATAAAAAGTCAGCTAAAATTCCATATTGCGCGGTTTCTAACTGCACAACTACGTCTCCTCACTAGAAACCTGACCGCGAGGCATAAAGGGTGCGCGGGAGAGGCCTGTTTGTGTCCGAAAATCGCGGAAGACTGAAGCAAACAAATGCCTATAACTACCTTGTTCTACCTGGATAGGATTTCTGTGGTGATAAGTATTTATGAACTCATACAGTTTAGTCATTGAATGAACTTAAGAAATCGCTTTTAGCGATAGACCGCCTAGATGTACATGTGTAAACTACTTTATTATTGCATCTTTGTATTTTCATCGTGCAATAAAGAGTAATTGCATCATCAAATTAGTCCATGTGACTTTAACACTTCTCAGACGCGGCGCGACGCGGCGCGACGCCGCGCCACGCAACTCGTGTGGTGTCCCAGCGGTTTGAGCCGTGCGTTGATATATCAGTCAGCCAGTGTACCCTTTTTAAGCATCCGTAAAAAAAGATACCCTTATAACGAAGCTTGTCCGTCCGTCTGTCAGACGTATAAGGCTCAAATACTACTAGACCGATTGAGCTAAAATTTGAAACAGACGTGTCAAATTGGTCGGCAATGTTTCCCAAATTATGGAAAATCTAAAAACAATTATTTACCGAGATATTTCCAGAGAACTAAACAAACTCGATCTAGTGGCACTCAAGTAGTAACTAGTACCCGCAACTAACTGAGTGCGCTTTGCTGACTTTTATATAGACGAGCAAGTCCGAGCGGGGCTTAGAACATGACTATGTGAAGCGTGACTCAGCCTTATTTCGAACGGGTTCCGTAGCGCTATGCGAGCGCCGTGGGCGGCACGTCGGTGGTGTCTGCGTCCTGCGTCACCATCGGCTCGTCGTCCGGCACGGGCACCTCCAGCACCCGGGGCCCGTACAGCAGGAGGTATGCGCAGTGCCAGTCACCTGTAATATAAAACAATAAATGAACTGCACCTGGCTTGGCACAAGCTGTTACCAACTGCTGGGCAACGTCTGCGTCAGGTTGAGGATCGGTGTATGAGCTCCATCTGCCTTCCCGGCAGCCAAGGAAACCATGGGCAGTGTACCCGTTCCCAAACCAAGCACCTGGAATATACGAGCGTTTCAACCGCCGTCAATTCAATTAATCTTTATTGCATGTAAAAATATAAAAAAGATACAATAATAAACTTACATATGTACATCTAGGCGGTCATTATCCTTACACCCAAAAGTTGACGAAAAAGAATATATTAAATTAAATCTTTCACCTGTGCAGAATTTGTGCACGGACCAGAAACTTATTTTATAATATAAAAACAATCGACTGGTGTTGTCTTTTCTACTTTTGAAGGCGAGGATAATGACGGCGGTTAAAACGCTCGAATATTCACCCACCTACGGAAGAACTTCCGGGAAGTGCCAATTTAGTAGGCAAAATCAACGATCTCTATGTACAACTAGATGGAGCGTTCCAAACAAGGCAAGGAGTCGCAAGGAGCCGTAACTCGTTCACATTCACTTTGAAACTTGTGCAGTTACTGCGCAGAACATTTAATTATTTACTAAATATTGACAAACAGAGCGATTGTTTGGAACGCTCCATCTAGTAGTACATAGAGATCGTTGGGCAAAATATAACTACTAAATTTATATAGTTATATATCTTTTAAACCCGCTAACCGTTACATAATAGACAGATGTCGTGCACACAGTGATGTATTCTCACTTTAAAGTTTCACTAGTGCACCTACGATAGGAAAAGGCCAAATAAAATATACACTCGTAGATACCATCTGAGTTCAATATTCCAGTGCACTATTTCATAATTTGTCCTTTCATCTACGTGTGGCGTGTTTAGTGGACTCAAGTGCTAGAAGGTTATCGGTTCGATTCGTTAGGGACAAATAACTTTGTACAAGTTGGTACTAGTTATATTTGTGAATTCGTCTCGTCTTTGTCTACTTCCCATAGTACACGAGAAAATCCTAGTTTGGGGTAAGACAAGTGTATAATCTAAAAATATATAGTATTCTAACTTTGGCCGCGACTTCGTCGTAGGTTTCGATATTTACACATCGATTCATATCGATTAATTTGGTTTCCCGTAGGAATTAGATGTTTTTTCGGGATTAAAAACTATCCTAAGTCCTATTCCAGGACCTAACTCGTATGTGTGCCAAGTTTCATCCCGCTTGAAGCGTAATTGAGTAAAAAACATCAAAATTTTCGAATTTATAATATTAGTGGAATAAGAAAGTCTGTAGGCCTTGGCACAAACTACAGGTGTATTTCCCGCCCACGCCACGTGGTGGCCCGACGGCAACGTTGCCACAACAAGCAGCATGTCGCTACGTACCGCCGCCGCTCAGCTTGAGCACCTCCTCCTCGGTGACGGGAGTGACCGCGTCGTCGTCGCAACGCAGCCACGCGTCCCCGCGGCTCACCCACGCCACGTAGTGCCCCGACGACGAGGACCGCCCGCGGTGCGTCAGCACGGCCTGCAGCCGGTAGAAGCCGCTGTTGTTGCTGCCTACGTCTGCAAGTATACATACAAACGACTCACCCAGTGCTCAATTTTTGATCAGCCCCAGGTCTTTTGTACATTATAAGACACGATACACTAGACAAGAAAAATTTCTATGCGCGTGTCTGATCCGACATGAGAAAAAATTTCTTGTAATATGTATGGTCTCGTATAACAACCAATGCGACTGGATTTCTTATAAGACATTTCTCATAAGACAAGAAATTTTCTTATAATGTGCAACAGGCCTAAATACGTCCACTACTAAATACCAGGCTCCCCATAAGAATGCCACTTTTGGTTAGCTGTCCATTGGGGGATTAGCCATAATCACCACGCTTTGCAGGCGGTTTTGTGATCGCAGTAATGATCTTTTATACACAGGATAACGCTGCCGAACATGCCTGGTGCAATCCCTTAAACGAAGAAAGGGAAGATTGGGGGGTGGCCCTAATAAAAAAATACAAGGACGTACCATTATCAAACCAGTACGGCACGACTGTTTTCTTTTTATTCTCCTTTTTACTGTCGCCACGGTTTTTAGTTCGCCCACCCGACACTGTGTCTGCCAGGGCGTCGTCTAGTTCCTATAACAAATACACAATGTTTCTAAACACTTATATCAGTTCTATTATTAAAGTAGGACGTGAAAATAGGTTAATTACATAATCTCTACGTTATACAGCACGTTTCTCAATATGTTCCATATCAGTTCTTATACGTCCACGCAGAGACCTTCATGGACCTTCACCAATGAACGCCACCACCCTGTAGAGATGGATAGAGTAACTCTTTATTGCACACAGATTAACAATAACAATTTAGGTACAGATTTATGAAAAGTGTAAAAAGGCGGCCTTATCGCTTAAAGAGATCTCTTCCAGGCAACCTTTCATAAGGAAAACCCGGTCCTCCGCATAAAGCCGGCTGGCTTCTTAAGGTTATCTGTCCATCTGGCGGCGGGGAGTCTCACCCTGCGCGTGCCGTTTAAATATGCAGTACGAGTCATTCAAACAATCTTCACCAAAAACAGAGAATATTAAATATTACTACGTAAAGAAGCGTCACGAACTTCCCCCGACAATTTAACGTGCCTGCAAAATAAAGCACATGTAGTACGAAAGAGAAGCACGTATATGTTGACGTATAACGTTGTCCCCCTCTCGGTAGTTTACGCGCATGGAGTGTCGGGGGTGTGCCAAAAGAGTGTCCTGGTTTTCTACTAAACGCAAAGCGCTTAACTGAGTAGGTTCCTGCGGTAGTGGAGCGGCGCGGGAGGGGTGGCATGTGACGTAACAGAACTGTCTCGCTATACACGACGCCAGCGACGACGCCGGACTGAATTCTCGCTTTATTTGACGTAAACACCCTCCAGCACCGCCCCACTACCGCAGGAACCTACTCAGTTATGCGCTTTGCGTGTAATTATACTATAGTTTTGTAATAGGTTCATCTGTACTATAAAATACTCACTTTAAATTTGGACCTCATAGGCGCCAATCGTTCCTGTAGCTCGGGCGAGCAAAGCTCGTACACGTCGAGGTCGAGAGGGAACTTGACATCCTTCAATATCTTCGCGTTAATCGACTCCTTCTCTTTGAAGTAGAACCGAACGAACTGGACAGTCAGGTACGCGGGTAGGCGGCTGATTTTGCTCTGAAATCATTCAAAGTCTTATACTAGGATACAAGGTATTACTAACTGAATGTCATAAAACTATTAGAAATACTTTTGTTCAGTCTTTGGTCTCATAGCGTCTAAACGAGCGAGATTCAAGTTAGATTCCTTGTCATGCCTTGTACTGAGGAGTGTTTTTGGAAGACTTAAGCTTATTTATTTACTGCTCTCAAACGGAAAGTACCGGGCACCTCCCGCAAAAAAAAAAAGGCAATATGAACTGAGACGTCGGCCTATATGACCTAAATAGACGGATAAGGGAGGAGGGAGGAGAGAGTCTGTGCCTGCTCTCAAACGACTTGATCCCCCTACAAATAATCTTTTTTCCGTTCTTTTTTTTATCCGTTCTGGTACAAGAAACCAGCCATCTCTTTTCTGGTGTTATCCTGTACAAGTACTGGGTACCAGTATTTTATCGTAGTATGCTAATTTCAGAAATGCTAGTTCAAGTATGTAAAAAAGGAGCAATGGGTAAATGGAGATCGATATTTGAAACATAAAAGGATCCCCTCAATATTAATTCATATTTAAAATTACAATTAGCGACGCAGATTCTTTCCAGCGGTCGAAAACAAGAACTATTTCAAATCAAAATCTTTACATCGCCAATAGTTCAACAATATCTAACAACTTACGGTTTTCGTGTAGATCGCGTCTCTTCCCAACGTTTGTGACATTTTTGTGATTTGCTCTGCCATTTTCTGTAACAAGGAAACGTTAAATTATAACTCCTTAAAGTAAATTAAGTAAAATTATCCTCACAAACGCTCTTCAATCTGTACATGGATGGTCTGATCGCCGAGCTCAGCAACATGCATGTGGGCTGCTATATCGATGGGGTTAGCATCAATAATATTAGTTATGCGGATGATATGGTGTTGGTGAGCCCGTCGATTAGTGCCCTCAGAAAACTACTTGAAGCCACAGAACTATGAGCTCATACTCATTGGCTTAAAGTACAACTCCAAAAAGAGTGAACTTATGATATTTAAGTCAGGTAGCAAAAGTCCCGAACATGTCCCCTCCATCTGTTTGTGAATGGTAGTTCTCTGAATAGGGTTAATCAATTTAAATACCTAGGTCATATTTTAAATGATGACCTAAAAGACGATGTTGACACTGTGAAAGAACGCAGGACGTTGGCGGTCCGGAGTAATATGCTGGCCCGCAGGTTTACTCGTTGCTCCACAGATGTTAAAATAACATTGTTCAAGGCGTACTGCCAATGCTTTTACACGAGTAGCCTGTGGGTTAACTACACACAGAGAGCCCACAACGCCCTGCGTGTGCAGTACAACAATGCCTTTAGAGTTACGTTGCGACTACCCCGCTTTTGTAGTGCGTCGGGGATGTTTGCCGAAGCGCGGACTGACGACTTCTATGCCATCAGACGCAAAAGGGTGGCATCCCTGATGCGCAGGACGCGGGACAGTGGCAACGGCATTCTAAAGGTTATTTATTGCTGGTAAATTTGACTGCCCCATTCTAAACAGATAGATGGGCATAGTCATTGGTGTAGTAAGGTGATGATTGTAAATATATTGTAAAAACTAATATAGTTATAAGTTTGTCTACTAACAAATATGGATCTTGTAATCTGAATAAAGAGTTTTATAATTTTTATGACAAAATCGTACCACCCTGCAGGGCTGGAATGCTATTTTAATTAGCTGAAAGTGAGACCACCTGTATGTCAAAGCATTCCAGATGTTCAGAGTTTGGGGAAGGTATATGAAATGATACGTGTATGACGTGTGAGCAAAGACAAGTATTATGACATGTCGGTAACTGCGTATATACAACAGTTTAGAGGTACATTTTATTTTTTACAATCGATCAAGGATTTGGAGGGATCAGCCGTTTGAACCCCCAAATCCCCTTCTTACGGACCTGCAGATACTTACGACCAGGATCTGTGCAGTTAGTTCATAATATTAATTTGCACAAAGCATTTTGTTTTTCGTGGTAAAATTGATGAATTTATATTACTCACGGATCTGAGGCCGGACTGCATGTACTTGACGTCCTGCGAGATGAAGCAGGACAGCTGCAGGAAGGTCTCCTGGCTGCGCGCGGGCGGCTCCTCCGCCTCTGAGCACACCAGCTCCACGTCCAGGGTGCCGCCAAAGTACTTCTCGATCACTGACGTGCTGCGGGAAGACGCACCAGTTAGGCATTGATGTATCATGTACTTGCTATGTCCCTACACCAATTAATAATCAAATCATTATCATCCTCAGTCTGTAGGAATCCTCTGCTGGACATAGGCCTAGCCCAAGGCGCGCCATTTAAACCTCTCCCCGGTTCTTCTCATCCAGTCACTGCCAGCCGCCTTACGCAGATCGTCGCTCCACCCAGCCAAGGGGCGTCCCACAATACGCCTGCTCAGCGCGGTCTCCACTCAAGAACTCGTTTACCCCAACGGTAATCAGTACTCAGACAGATGTGACCAGCCCACTGCCACTTCAACGTATATAAAAACACAAATTACTAACTTATCGCTTCCTGTAAGGGATAGTGTGAACAGTGTATTGACATACCTCGTCCTCTTCCCTCATGCACGTGAGACTCGTTTATTTAGATACAAAACAATTACTATTAGTAGACAGAAAGATGATTATTTGGGATGACCAAGTGGTTGAAAATCAGTTGGGCGACATACGTATCGCTGGATTGATGCTATTGCCTTAAGTACCTTTGTGAGGTACAATACAAACCACTGACTACAGCATAGGAAAAGTTTGCGTCTTTTAAGCATTAATTATTAAAAATTTTATTCTGCTATCGGTAAACTACTTTGTCTTAATACCAAATCTCGTGCTGACCATCATACAAAACGCGAACCGCGACAGAGGCAGGACTTTAGACCACAATCTGACGGTTTCTGCCAAACAGCATGCCAAAATGAATGTAGTGGCAGTCAAACGAGACATTACAATCCATGTTCTCAGCTAGGTGTTAACGGGCAGTGTCCGCTTACCATCAAGTGGGTAGTCTCAATAACTAGTTTCAACGACTGTCACTATTGCTCACCTATCCGCAGCGCTGCTGGCGGGCGCAATCGGCAACCTCTGCTGCAACGCTCGAACAATCTCAGTCCAGCACTCGGAAGCGTCTTGCTGCGCGAGCCCGCCGCCCGCGCCGCGCTCCGCGAACCGCGGCACGGTGGCGTGCAGCGCGCGCAGCAGCTTCGCGGCCGCCCCGGCGCACGCGCCCGCGCCGCCGCTCTCCAGGGCGGACATCGTCTCGCTTAGAGCCGATGTGAGTTCGCCAGCGTTGCCGCCGCCTGATGCTGTTCAAAAAAATCAAAATCATTTGTTCAAAACTAGCCTATTCTGAGGTCATTTCAGTTCATTTCTCCGTAACTGACAGACTGACAGCAAGGACTGTCCCGAAGTAACTCGAACAGATTTATGAGTATATTACTTTCTAAAATCTGGGCCTCCTATGGACGAGACTGGCCAAGCAAAGGTAATGATGGAGCAAATGGAGGAGGCCTATGTGTGAAACACTGACCTATGAGATCAATGTGCATGATTAAATTTGTTTTATTTAATTTTTGCAACAAATAAAAACTTCGTAATTTAAAATCTTTCAATAAGCGATACTCTGTCCTACTAATACTTGATAAATAATACACGAGTTAATTATATGTAGTATATATAAACTACGAGTATATTATAAGCTATCACTGTACCTAAGTTTTATCAAAATTGTTAGTTATGTCGTTATGGCGTGATTTAGTAACGAACATACTTCTACATATCTTATCTTATCTTTTAATAGGGGGCCAGGCACGCCCGGCGACACGTCGACCCTGTGGGATCTTTTGTGTCAGCCCCTTTGTCTATGCTGTGCTTCCGTCCCCCACAGTTCGTTGCATAAAATCTATTATGCAGCTGAGGGGCAGAAGCCTGTAGTCCTTGGGTTCTGGATAAGCCACACCCAGGACACTCATTCGCCTTGCAGCTAGTGCATTGCATTCACACAGCAGGTGTTTCATCGTTTCGCTGTCCTCCCCACAGGCTCTACAACTGACAGTCTCTGACAGTCCCATCTTATGTAGGAGGTGCCTTACATCAAGATGGCCGGCAAAAACTCCCACGATAAGACGGACCGCTGTCCTCCCGTATTTTAGGATCTTGTTAGTAAAACCTGCGTATGTATTACCGATAAACTCTTTAGCGTGTTTCAGCTCCCGAAGTGCTCTCCACTCCGCCAGGTGTTGTTCTTTGGCATGTGCTTTTAGAGCTGTTTTTATGGTACTCATCGAGAGTCCCACAAATGGCTCTGGTCCTGTCAGAGTTTGTTCTGACCCTTTTCTAGCCAGTGCATCAGCATTCTCATTTCCCTGTATGCCTTCATGTCCCGGGACCCAGACCAGTCTCACTCTATTTACTTCTACATAAGAAATACTATCAAACTATTGTAATGCTGCATGGATTCAAACAACATAAAATACCTACTCTTGTCATAGCTAAGAAGGGCATTCTTAAGTTCCGGCACGGTCTTGAGGCACTGTACTGTGGCATTCATGTAGCATGTGTTACCCAGGTTGATCAGACCTTCTGGGAGATCCAGCTGTAAAACAAATTCATGGTCAATTAAACACTTAAAGTAACCAAAAGTTAAAGATTTTTCGGTCTGTAATAGCTATACTCATATAAACTCTAAAGGTTGGGGCTGAGGTTGGCACTCTTGTTCTACATATATTTATGGTGTTGGATATCAACATTTTAATATAATGGTGTGTTCAACCCGCATCGATAAACAAAGCGCGTTGCAGACTGTGTACTGTTCTTGACGCCATATGTATAACCGTGAAAAAAGAAACAGTTGTTACATTAAAAAAAAACACAGACAAATAAGCTTATCATACTGTTAATCTAACTACACGCAATTAAAGCCTTAATCCTTTAATTTCACCAGGCTAGTCACTTTGTTAGACCTCAGTAAATACACAATTTTAATTTATTTTTTATTTTTATTAATAACCTTGCGATTCACAATATCACCTACGATTTGTCGTCACATAGTCGTAAATGCACTCAGTGTCTGGCGTTAGTGACAGACTAAAACGAAGTAATTTACGAAGTCTGGTAAAAGATTACCACCAAATTGAAAGTAAAGAAAGACTACATGATAAGTTGACTGGTAAACATTGCTTTACATATCAGTGTTGTCGAGTAAACAATTGAGGTTAATAGATGCTGAACTGTTGAAATTAGAACCTTGGCATCTTAATTTATAAATACATTTATTCCTAAGAAAATGTTTTAATTATGCATATTTTAGACTTGAAGAGATGCATAATTAACAACGATCTCTATGTACTTACTAGATGGAGTGAACCAAACAATAGCTGCGAAACGACGCAACTGCGGCCCGAGACCCATTCAAATTCACTTTAGACACTTATACAGTTACTATGCAGAACATATTTATTACTAAATATTAACGCTACGGGTTAATAGCATCATTATTTAGTAAATAATTAATTCGTTGTTGCTGCTCCTGGAGCCGCAGTTGCGTGGAACAGAGCGATTGTTTGGTTTGTTCCATCTAGTAAGTACATAGAGATCATTGATAATTAATAGAATTTTTAAGGAACACGTTACTAAGTATATCAAAGAGTTTAACAGAGAAAACTCACAGCACTAGCAAGCTCAGACTCATTCATGTCCTCTACAAACCGAGTCTGCTCCACTGGGGCCGTTGGAACATCTTCCTCTTTGCTGCCCATCACTAGCACTAGGGCATTCTGGAACAATGTCAGAACAAGATCTAAAACTTGTTTATAAATAATTATATAATAATAATTTTGAAGTCCTCTGGCCCAGATATTTTTGTCTAAAAGATCTGTAAATGTAATGTAAATAAAAAGCTACTTTATTATTGTATCTGAGTATTTTTTTATCATGCAATAAAGAGAATTGAATTGAATCTGATGTAATCTCTATCAGGTTTGAAATACAATAGGTTGTAATTCAATTAGCAGAAAATTGGCAATGAATAAGGATCACTATTGTATTTTAAGAAGAATGTTTCTACACATGCTATTAAACCTGTAGCATACATAGGATCTGAAATACATGCTCAGGTTTGAACCTAAACCTTACCAACATGACGGTAAGACAATCCTAAGATTAAGAGTCCCCGCAAACTGCAAACTTTATATCGGCCGATAATTTAGTCAGGCTCTTAAACATTATAAAAATGTATGCAAGTGTGCACACTATGACGATTTGTTGGCCCAGTGTGCGCACTAGCAGCTCAATCTGACTAAATTATCAGCCGATATAAAGTTTGCAGCCTGCGGGGACTCTAAGACAACAGTTTTCCATTATACAAGTAACTAAGTTAGCATTTTTTTTAAATCCTAAAACCAACTAACACAGACTTACATTGGTCAACTTAAAGTTGCCCCAAGCATCATCCTTTAGCGTAATCCCCTTGCAGACCACCTTCTGTCTCTCAGGTGTGACCCCAGTCAGTGCATAGATTTGAGCCTTGAACACGTCTGGCTCGTCATCTGTGTTCACCTCCACACCTGCATATGTCTCCTTGCCCCATTTTACTTTTACTAAGAAACAAATAAATACAATACAATACACTTTATTGCACAAACAAATACAGTATTATATTAAATATTATATTTATAATGATATCTACTCCCAAACTGGGATTTTCTCTTGTATTAATTTGTTATGTTAATGGGAATTCCCTGGTTGTAAGGGAGTGTGGTCACTCATGTGCTCTACTGTGCAGACAACCCCAGAGTAGTGGACTGTGTGTGATCACCCAAGTTGTGCTTGTATATGTTCAGGTTTCAGTATCCTGTTATAATGTCAACCAGGTTTAAGGTTGTCTCGATAGTTTCATTAGAAAGTTTGTATGTGTGAGGGATCATAGAATGTCATTGCTATCAATCCTCTTGCACTTTCCAGTATTTAATGCTCCTCCTTTGAAGCCACTTAGGGTTTCTTAGATCTACTGATGAGGAATCAGTTTAAGTCAATCAATATGAAACGAAAACAAGTCAGCTGATGACGCATATGGTCAGCCTAGGCGAGCAAGCTGTACAACTTTGTTAGAGTGTAGGAAAGGGAGCACTTTGATAAGCCACCAGGCCAAATTGTCTTGTTAGGTTTCTGCACCAAGTCAAATTGTGCTGTAAACCTTATAACATAGTACCCGCTTTTGTACACACTGGCTGATTCTGTGTCGGTAGATGTGTAGACATCCTTATTGCTTACATAAAGCCAATCCTATGAAATGCAGATTTCTCAATTAATGACTACGCCGGCAGCAGTAAAACTCTTTTACTAAAAAACAATGACTAAGCAATAGTTAATAGTTATACTATATTCCTATATAACATAACAAGTTATTATGGAGCAATACCACCTGATCACACAAAATTTGCAAACAATAAATATATTTCTTAAATTACCGACTTTCTGAAAGGTTCTATTCTAACCTCGAAAAACTCTAGAATGAGCTAGCACTTTCTCCAACTCACGAAACTAATGAAAACTTACCAGAAAACTTAGGCATCGTTGAATATATTGTAAAGTACGACTTCTTTTACTAAAACAAATGTAATTTTAAATATTGAGAGAGAAATGAAAGTCACGAAATCACGATCCAATTTCACTTCAACGTCCGTTCTGTGCTGAATGCATGACAGACAGTGTTGCACTGAGGTACTCAGAGACGGATAGTACACAGTAAATAAAAAGATAGTATTTGTCGAAAATTCTAGTACACTTTTGAATTGAAATAAAAAAAAACAATTAAAAATTCCGAAATCTCTTAAGCGTAATGCTTATCTCTTTAAGAGATTTCGGAATATCTTCTAGATATTTTAATTATTACATGTTATTTTTTTTTCCTTTCTTTTATTGTTTTGTATGTTTGTCCTTTTGTGTGTGCAATAAATTGTTAAATAAATAAATAATACTTTTATAAGAAAAAAAGCTTATAATCGCGTTTAATTGAATGTAGTGGTCAACTGATTATTTAGCGTATTATCCTAAGCTTCGGATAGTAAATGTATAGTACAAAGCAGGTTGGTACAAATGATAAAATTATAGCATACAACTATAGTACAGAACAACATACATGACAGCTGACCGGCATCACCATCTGTGAAATAAAACGTCAATTCTCCCCCATAGATAAGACCTCTTAGGGAGGTTGTTCCCGTTCCCGTTCCAGTGTTTTTTGTGTATTTGTTTTTTCCAAATAATGTTTACTACGAGCTTTGGTGTTTAGTAGTGATAGCTTCTTAAAACAGTGAACTTCATAACCTCAAACCTTACTAAAGCTCACTATCAACGTTAGTAAGGGAAGTCTGTGACTATATCAGATATCAGGACCAGCGTTGGTCTGAGGCACTCTGATTCTGATAGTAAACAGAAAATAAAAAGATATCGTGATTAGACTGATGGCATTGTTGCAAATGTCTTAAAACAAAAAAAATAAGACCTCTTAGCACCTCTTAGTCTGAGAATAAAGGATGGAAGATGAAAATTGTATACGACTATCTCTTTTGCACTCATTTAAAGGGTTTCATTTGGTAAAAAAAAAGTAACAAACAATTTAGATACACGGTGACTGTATGCGGATAAGTTTTATTTCACATATACAACACATTTAATGAAATAGAATACCTACCTAATGGGTTTCTGCATGTATATACGTATCTTAGGTCTCCGAGGTACTTACCTTTGATTAAAATAGAGTAGAAACGACAATAAGTTCATGGCATATATGTCCTTCAGTGGACATTGACAGGCTGATGGTGTTGAGATAACTGAAGAATTCGCTAATATAGGTAATGTACCTAGACAATTATACTTGAATAAGTAGGTTATGTTAAGTGTATGTTTGTACTTAATCTCTTCTACTACACAATTCATAAATAAAGAGGTACCTACAACATTCTTCACATTTGCGACGAGGCCTTGTAAACAGCAAATACACGGTAGTCAAAAGACCGTTAAACAAATAAATTTAACTCATTTCCCAAAGGCTTCGACAGTGTTTTTCCCACATGCCCCCAGCGCGTCACAACTCGCGCCGCGCCGGCGCAAACACTCGTTCGATGAACTTTCCACTCGCGAAGGCTGCGCAGACGCCGGACACCCGCCACCGGCCCACCGCCAGTCTCTACTCAGACCCTACCGCATATGCTCGTCAATCGCGGAACATTACTGTTATTGTTCTCACGACGAAAAGAAGCTCTCTCCAAAGTGAGTGCAGAATCGCATTGTGTTGAGTGAAAACCTGGATTCAAGTGCAGGAAACTATTTGTGTGCGATTTGAAAACGTTTTATGAAATGTGAAGAACACCAGGCCGAGCTTTCTGTAAGTTTGCGAGCTTTTGTGGTAAATTGTTGAGTTTATAGCCGTTTATTGCGGTCCGTGCAACAATATTACTGTTCCTTTTTGTTATACTTAAGTTTAGTGCAAAAAGTTTACGAAGTTAGTTGTTTCATGAAGTTATAACTTTATATTACACCTGAACATAAATTACTAGACATACCAATTAATATTCTGCGTGAAAAACCTATAGGGACCACTGCTTTCGACTAAATAGTAATTAGTGTTTTTTTTAAAAGGTAGTTATTAAACTCTATTTCTAGAATTTTTGTAATAATTTCGACCAAGTACCTATTTTACGTATTTACGTATTGTAATGTAGGTTTACTTTTTTTGTGTTTACTTTGTTTTTATGTTTTGTAAAGTAACAGAGACAAATAGTCTCTTATGACCTGATGAAAGTCATTATTAAGTAATTGAAAATAACCGACCAACAACACTTTACAAATAAATAACACTTGCTTATTCAACTTTGTTACTGGCATTAGGTTTGTACTCGTAGTTATTATTCCATTCAAAATGAAATCCTGGACACGCCGATGTTAACGGTAGCGTGAAGATGAATGACTACACATTACAAGTCAAGCGTAAACGTTTTTCACACGCCCGAGGATTCCGTACATATAGTCTAACTACATTATTTTATCTCGAACTTTCACATGAATTGTAAAATTAATACAGATAGATTTGTTTAATAAAAGTAACAAGGTTCTAACTTCTATAATACTTATAATAACATATTTCCTCGTACTACCGATCGATCAAATTCCGTATGCAATCAAAACATAACATTAGAAAGTTAAATTTATTCAAATTCAAATCGAGATGTCAAAATAAAATCTTTTTTTGCCAATCTTTTTTCACAATGAACTGGACATAACACAGTTTTTATTTTAAGATATATAGGTATGTTTATTATAGTTATGTTATTACTATTTATTTTATTTATAAGTAGTTTAGGTATTTTAGTTAAAATGTAATTTATTATGCATTTATTTTGGCCCGCTCGGTCTTACTGACTTGTACTTGCACACCCGGTAAGTTTCTCTGGAAGAGATCTCTTTACAGGTAAGCTGACCATATGTGCACAAAATATCATAAATGTATTTAGTTTTAAATTGTGCAAAAAGAATATATCATATTTATGCAATTAACAAATCATTACGTTGTAATGTTAAATGAAAAACTATTATACTTTAATGACAAATCATACAATTAAACTGAAATCATGTCCGCTCTTACAAGCTTAAATCTAACATACCAAAAAAAATCTTTAATAATAATACCTAAGTCCAAAAAGTAGTTACGTAATAAGTGTTTATTGAACACTGGGGACGTTTATGTCCAGTAGTGGACGCCATCATCATCATCATCATATCAGCCCTTAGACATCCACTGTGGGACATAGGCCTTCCCCAATGAACGCCACCACACCCGGTCTTCTGTCCTCCCCACCCAGCCGCTTCCGGCCACCTTCTGGTCGTCGGTCCATCTAGCGCGGGGCGTCGCACCACGCGCGTGCCGATCCGCCAGTGGACGCCCACAGGCTAATAACTAGTAAGCTAAGATAAGCTTTTCTGTATCAAAATTAGGATCCGTCTAAAGTTATCTCTAATCGTACAACTTCACAGCCTAAGTGCATAATATATTGATCAATGAATGGAACTACAAATCCTACTATATTTAAATCACTTGTCTTAGAGCTTGAAGCGTGTTTAGAATACAAAAAGGTTAGGTCAGTGTTTGCGAAGCGAAGGCCGCATACTTGGTTAGGGTTACTTACTATATTTCATTCCAGATTAATAGTCCTATGAAAACAAACGCATTTGCGTCTCGAAAACAAAATACACAATAGATGGTGTTCCTAAGTGGACCGCAAAGTTTACTTGGTAATACAAACCTATTTTTGCTGCTGGTGACCCTTTCATGTATATGTTACCGAGACGTAAATAGCGTTGGTTTTCATAGGACTATTAATCTGGAATGAAATATACCTATCTACTGGAATCTGAATTATCCTATTGATTAAATATTGAAAAGCCATGTGGATTTTCAGCCGTTTCTTTTTTTACTAATATGTGTCCTCCGCAGGTACCTAGAACAGTTTAGTGAATTGTAAGGATTAGGAACATGATACATAATGCTCTCGCTTTGTTCCCAGAGGGGTAGGCAGTGACGATGTATCGTAAGATCATCAGGAATATTATTAAGTAGTTTGGACTAGTTGATTTAGAGAGCTTGCCTGTTCACTATATTTATTTGTTGGAAGGAAGTATCTTGTCCCAGATGTCCTAGATCTTTAGTTGGCAAAATTTAGATTGACAAGAAATAACTATTTACTCGTAAACAAAACCAGGTATTAATGCATTAAGCCGAGTTTGATTTAATTTCAAGGTTGTGTATTTGTGTGTGCACACATCACGTAAAAACGATTAAAAGCTAATGGAGCTTACCGAAAAACTTTAGGCGTAAACGAACTTTTCCGGCAAGACATTAGAGAAATATGGGACATGCTGAGATTTTTTTTTTCTATTGACGAACATCATCATCAGCCTAAATACTGGACATAGGCCTCCCCAATAGAATACCAGTTTTGGTTAGATGTCCATTGGAGGATTTGCCACAATCACCACGCTTGGCATGCGGATTGGTGATCGCGGTAATGATCTTAACATACACACACAGGGGAACGCTGCTGACCGTCCCTGGTGCAATCCCTTAGTCGCCTTGACGACACCCACGGGAAAGATAGGGGTGGCCCTATTCTAAACCGGGAAACACACAGTAAAATTACAGTAAAATTAGTTGCATTTCATGCATTTCAGCGTTTTATGATGTTGAAGGGGCATGAAAACTTTTAAACAACAACTGTACAACCCTAGTGGCAACCCTGTTTCCATGCCTTTTTTGCCGTAGTGTGAGGAATTTATAATGAAGGAGCGAGGATACCTGCGCTGCGCCTGCGCCGCTAATCGCGCCGCTCGCTGGAAGACACTTTAATGATACCATTTGCCCAGCTACTTGCTCTTATGTCACGGAAATATACTGTGCACGTTAACACTGAATGGGTAATGAATTTTCAATCTGAAACAGATTTGTGGAGGCTCTAAGGAATTCAAAGTGAAATGCAGCCCTTGCAGATAAGCATTTACGCCTTGGAGGAGACGATATTTTTCTTTAGTACTGTATCGATATGAAATAAAGTATTACGTCAGTATCTATACATACAAGCATATTATTTTCTTTCGGTAAATACATACATATCACTCTAACCTGGTAACTCGCATTTTATGCGCCCGGTGCGAACTTCTATAACTGCGCTCTTGAAAAATGCCCATCCAAATCATTTTTGCGCCTCTCCAAGGTCTGCGCCCTGTGCCTGGGCACCGCTAGTACCACTCTGGTCACGGTACTGCTCCGGCCGGTATATAAAAATCCCTTACGAGATATGACAAACATCCTAACATTCAAACCTCCAGACTTTCACACTTGCCTCGCGACCATAGTACTAGGTTTCCCGGGGTGACAATAGCCTGTACAGATCAAAGATGAAAGAATTTTAGAAACCGGTTTTTACAGAGATAACTCTAAAACTGTTTCTCTTTCCTATTCTAGTATACGAGGTAGGTAAATCGAGATATAAGGCACAGGTACAGTCACGTACGAATTAGACCAGTCCTAGCACCTTATGCAAGGATGACATGGTTCAATTTTTTTATGATGAATATATATATATATATATTTATATACTTACACATTAGCACTTGTCTATTCCCAAACTAGGATGTTCTCCTGTATGATGGGATTTAGACAAGGACAAATTCAAAAATACATCATCCAGACGGGGCCCACCTTGTAAGAAGTTATCTATCTCTGGTGGGAATCGAACCCACGACATTGGCATTCGAATCTAAGCACCAAGCCACTAGGCCACATATTAGTTAATAGTTACTACTTAACAGGTTCATCGCTCCCTAGTAAAACGAAAATACCTACTATTTCCCACTGTCAGACAATACACGCAAAAATGTGTCTAAGGCCCTCGACTTAGCGTTGTTATTAATTAATAAATTAATAAATAATAAATAATTATTAATTAATAATAATAATAATAAATATGTGGGGACATTTTACACACGGCCACCTGATCCCAAACTAGGCAAAGCCTGTAATATGGATATCAGACAGCTGATATACATACATAATATATATAAATAACATCCAGTCACAAGGCAAACACAAGTGCTCAGCACACGAATGTTTGCCCTGGGCGGGATTCGAACCCACGACCCCGAGCTTCGCAGGCAGGTGTACTGCCGACTAGGCTACGGAGCCGACGTCGTACTACTTCGACGTATTACTTCGTATGATCGGGGCGAGAACCACGGGGCGGCCCGAAAGTGTAGATACTTATCGCGGTAGGTTCGTTCGAGTGACGGAGACCTGACAAGGTCAACGAGGCGATAAAATTAAATAAATAAATATTACATAGGGTCCGATTCTGAAGGTACACATTTAAAATTGGACAGCGATAAAATTGGTTTCGTCTTTATCTTCATAATACTGTGTGACAAGGATAGCAACAGTTTTAGTGCTGTCAAATTTTAACGTTGTGCCTTCAGAATCGAGCCCATAATATACATAAACATACACTTGTTACAATTAAACAAGGACTGGACAATTCACAAATAAACATCCAGACCGGTACTATCTTGTACAAAGTTGTCTGTCCCCAGTGGGAATCGGACCCACGAACTCTGACGCTCGAGTCTAATAACCAATCCACTAGGGCAACGAGACGGTCGCATTAATTTAGAATGAACTTGGTCAATTATTGGCTGTACTATACAAATATGGTACCTACAAAATTGCCGAAGGACGTCCATTGCCAGCTGCTCACATCGGCACCGCTTCCTCCCCAACCAGTTCCGCAATAAACAGGTTTTTAGCTCCCACAAAACGGTAATAACTAGAGATCGGAATTAGGTATTAAGTAGTATCATCTACGTACTTACGCCGAAAATATGGCACGATTAATATAGACTTTCTTTTCCAGGGGATTTTATTAACTGTTTTAATAATCTCGGAACTCTTAATACCTAGTAATAATTAAAAAGTATATAATATTCAATGACGAAAAGGCAATTTCATATTATTTGTATTTATTTTACTGGTAAACGGGAGGCGCTTCCCACTCCCGCTCCCGGTCCTATAAACGCTAACGCCCACGCCCACTACAGCTCCAAATGTCCTAACACATCGCAATCTGAATTGCACCGAACATTATAATTATACTTGTTATATTGCATTGCATACATACTAATGTATTTGAAAACTAAAATTCCCATAACTTTTAATTGAGTAAGCTGATTCAGATCAAATAAAAACTAAATATTACTCCGAGTTAAGCTCTATGATTTTATGAAAAGTATATCAAAATCGGTTCAGTAGTTTTTACGTGATGCGTGCACAAACTAACGGACAAATAAAATTTTCAAAAATGATCGTAATGTTTTCTATTACTTATCCTTCATACCCCAAATATACTTTATTGCAAATATTTTCAATGTTTACGTTTTTATTTATTAGATGAACAAATTTTTAAATAAATCTCCGACTAAATCCTGGAATATCAACATTTACATAAACATTTCGTCGCAAGTACATACGAGTACATGACGCTATCTAATTCCAACCCCTGGTAATAACAATTGCAGAACAAGGCTTTCTCACTTATTAACTCTACTCGGTTACAGGCACGTCATGTCGCCGTTTTTACGACGGAGTTAACTCGAAGACGTTTAACCGAACGAGGTGAGCCAAACGGCATTTATGATCTGTTTATGATAATTGAAAATATGAAAGCTGACTGCTGTATTGCGGCTTCATTAAGGCCTCACTATATCCATTTTCAATGTAATGTAGAGCTGTAACATTAACGAATGAAGATGACAAAGTTACTGGGCGATTTTCAATTAACTGTATAGTTCTCAATACCTTATTATTACCTGTTAGTATCACGGGGCGAAAAGTGGGCGAAGGAAAGCTACTTTGCGACATTAGATTGCGCAAAGTGGCGATACATCGTCTCTGCCTACCCCTCTGGGTACATGGTGTGAGCATTATGTATGTATAACTTTATTTGATTTAAAGTCATACATTATTTATGAAGCCTTGACTCCCAAACTAGGTACAGTTTACTTCAGGAGTCTCTATTTCAGGAGTCAGCGGTTTCCCCATTAAGACTAAGTTGAAATAATATTGACATAAAGTAGAGCACAGAATTACAATTTAAAACAAATTTCATATTATAATTAGTTCATTTTGATAAACTTTTTGACTTCTAAATATTTTTACCTTCTTACCGTCTTATCAAATGTCAAAATATGTAATATTGCTAAAAGTAAATCCCAGAATCTTGCTTCAACCACTGGACGGATCCTGATGAAACTTGACACACATATAGGTTAGGGCCTGGAATAGGACACAGGATAGTTTTAGAAAACCATCTCATTCCTACGGGAAAATAAATAGTAATTTGTGATGTTAAGTTGCCCACGCGGACGAAGTCGCGGGCAACAGCTAGTATTTCATATACTGGCTGAAAATAAAATGTGTCACCAGCCAATTATTTCTTAATTAATACAAATACCCGCAAAAATCTAACATACATAGCTACTATATTCTATAATACCACGAACGAAAATAATAATTACTAACAAACCATTTGACAGGAGCTTTAGGGTTATATTTCCAAGATCGATTACAAAACTAACGCATTTACTTCACCAATAACCACACACACCATTACACCATTGTAACAACGTTATACCGTAGTATTATTAAGTATTCTATGGTTATACACTGATTATTGTAGTATTCGTAATGCCATTTGTTGGTAAAAAATATTTTCGTTCCTGAAACGGAATATAGGTGGCCTGATGCTGAAAAGTATGTAAGTAAAAATAGAAAAAAAGACACAAAAAGTAACGAAACAAAAGAGATTTTTTGTCCATAAGGGGTATTTTTTAAAGTCATCTATCATCTACATAAAAGGCTATGTACTTAAATTTTGAATTTCCAGTTGTTATCGAAATAATAAAATAATAACTCGTAGTGTTTTCGTATTATTATCCGCAACAAGTTTTTTAAAAAAACTAATAAAACAAAAACAAATTGAATTAAAAATAACCAGCCAGGACGATAAATTAATTAAAAAAACGACCTAAAAACGTCGGATTTCTGTTCCAGGATACAATATACAAATAGATTTTAAAATGTATGAAGTTAGGAAAAAATTCAATTATAGATTTTATACTGCAGTTTTTACTTTCGACCGAGTGTAGTGATTTGAACGAGGTCAATGTGTCGGTCTGAGCGTTTTACGACCAGTTGACTTGCGAATTATTTCCATTGATTCGATTTATGGTCTGCACTACGAGGCAGGCCATTAATCACGAACAAAGGTGATAAATAAAAGGAGAAAACAGGAATTTATCTAATTCAGTTTAGACCGGGTGTCGTTTGATTGTATATGTGGCAAATGTAACGTCTTGGGCAATGGCAGTATTTCAAATCAAACCATTTATTTCGAAAAATAAGATTCATACTAGCTAGAATACTCGGTACATACACATTTTAATATATTACATTGTTACAACATCTAAAATAAATAAAACCTAAACTACGCGTGTGGGGTAGATCTAAGAATAAGTAATAGAACACATGTTTTTCATTTTTGAAATTTTTGTCTGTTTATCTGTTAGTTCGGTTTCAGTTGTAAAATCGGTTCAGTAGTTTTTACGTGATGCGTGCACAACGCGTCACGTATAAACTACTGAACCGATTTTGATGGACTTTTCACATAAACATTACTCGGAGTAACATTTAATCTTCATTTCATTGCAATCGGCTTACTGAATCAAAAGTTACGGGAATTTAAATTTTCAAATACATTAGTAGGTAGGTATGCCATATAACAAAGAAGTATAGTTATAATGTTCGGTGGAATTCAGATTGCGATCAGTTAGTACTTGGAGTAGTAGTGGGCATGGGCGTCGAAGTCGTAGTCAAAGTCGGAGTTGAATTGAGAGTGAGCGGGCATTAGCTAGTTAGTTGTACATATAAATATGTATATATATTTAGTCTGTGCCCATGTCAAATATTAAATTAAAAAAATAACTTATTGTGAAAATATAGGCAATAAAAATTGTTAGTGGTTCAGTTACACATGTGTCAAAGAACGACCGCAAAAAAGAGTACTTTTCACCGCCGACGTGATGGTAAGTGGCAACTGTCGCTTATTAACCTGAAGTCTAAAGGCCACTATGAGGACTTGGTTGGAATGTCACAATCAATCACCTCCCCCGCATCCCCGGGGGTAACAGCACGGGACCACCCCGTGCTGCCGCCATCCCCGGGGATGCATAGATGATACCTGCATCCCTGATTTTAGTCATATGACCGCCAGGAGATACAGTGGCTGTATTCCTCGCCTCAGCCCACAGAATCCAGATGGACCCTACGTTAGATTCCTCCGAGAAAAGTTAAGTTAGTTAACCCACACGATTGAAAAATCCATTTGGAACAGCTGTTAGAGTAAGGTTAGTAGCATTACCACTTCCTGCCATTATATTTTAACCATACCGTTACCAAATAAAATCAATGGGTTCTAATTCTAATCTTTAAGAGAAGTAATAATATGAGTAAGGCTTCTTTGGTAGCCAATTTAAAAACATCTTCCAAAAAACACATACATATTCCTAGTTAAAATTGTACACAAATTCGTCAGTCTGGTCCGTTGTCCAGCCAAGCGTTACGGTTCACGCTCGGCGCCCGCGCAGCTATCTCCTTCCGAATCCAAACTCGAGCACTCTCCATAATGTAGTACGAACATTGGTACCTGCAGAGCTATAAATACTATAAGTAATAACTTATAAAATTTACAAGTAGGTAAAGTTAGTATGTATATTTCATTCCAGATTCATAGTCCTATGAAAACCAACGCTATTTACGTCTCGGTAACATATACATGAAAGGGTCACCAGCAGCAAAAACAGGTTTGTATTACCATGTAAACTTTGCAGTCCACTTAGGAACACCATCTATTGTGTATTTTGTTTTCGAGACGCAAATGTGTTTGTTTTCATAGGACTATTAATCTGAAATGAAATATAGATCTGAGTAACATTAAATAAATTTTATAGAATGACGCAATTACTATTTTTATAACATATAAAACTGCAATACAAAAGACATCAACGAGATCATGTTTTTCTTTGCCTGTTTTTTGTTTGAAATTATTTTGCTGGATCTGTAATAGCGCAGTAAAAGAATCTCAGTAGATGTAGACAATTAATGACAAAACCAGGTTATGGAACAAAAAGTCTGGGTCGAGCATCCGAATAATGTAATTGAAATAAAAAACATACCTACTCTACAACTTTAGAAATTAGCAATTAAAAGTAGTTAATCTGTTAACTTAGTTAAAATACTGTACTGTAAGCTAATAAAAAAAACTGATCTGATCAATAAATGTGTAATTAAAATGATTGATAATCATGTAACGATCACTTTTCTGGTGCTTCATTTACCTACCTAAAAACAACAGAGTTGACCCCATCAGAAGGAAACAGTCCATAGACAATGTTTCTATTTCGCAGAAATAGAGAGTAGAGTAGCACTAACACAGATAAATGATGCTCTGTCCCCACTTTCTTTACTAACTATACAAGTAAATAACACACAAGAATCAAAAATAATATGATTATGCTCCGTTGACGTTTTGACGACTTGTCGATGATTTTATAGAGATTTCTCTTCACTACTTCTACTTATTTGAAATGTTAAAGAATGGAAATGGTCCCTGTGTTACCACGAACTGAGATCGCTACATAGAAAAAGTTAATTTTAAGAAAGAGCAAAGAGCAATTATTTTAAGAAAGAGCAAAGAGCAAGAAATTATTGATACTGATATACCTATTTACAATTTATAATCAGTTATTTTTGGAGTTCGTAATTGGCGGAGTAATCGCATAATAATCAAACAAAAATACGGTCGAATTGAGAACCTTCTCCTTTTTTGAAGTCGGTTAAAAAGTGAAGCATCTTGTTCAACCCATATTGTACGACTATACTCTGTTCTTAGTATACGCACTGTGCTGGTTCAGTTAATTAAATATTTTTTGGAACATCCTAGAAAATTTCAGAAAATATAAATTTTCCACAAATTCCTCTTTTTCTAAATCTATTTTTTTTTTCTAAATGAGTAGTCCGGGTACAAATTTTTACTCTATAACCTAAAGCGAGCACACAATTAAGTAGCCTACCAAGACGTTTCATATTGTAAAACCGGCTTGTAAATAACTCCATAAATTTAGATTTACCATACAAAATGCAGAACTAGTGTATATTTCTCCATTATATTATATCTGTCTCATTAATTATAGAGGAATATATGAATTTGATTATAAATTTATCGATTCATACATAATACTGATAAAGTATTATATAATTTTCCGCAGATTGACGCTGTTATTCGTAGGCGATTTATTATAAAATATTATATAATGTCCACGGAAACTGGCTAGAAACACGGAAAGAGTGCGGAAGTAACTTCGTCAGTTATAAGATTTATTGGAGGTCGGTCGGTTGTTAAAGGAAAAGTGGAACATGGTGTGGGATCTACGAGTATATGAACTTTGTCATATGCTTTTCCGCAATGAGACGCATCTATGTGTTTTTCCAAAACCATAAGAGTAAGTAATAAACAGTCGTGGAAACATACAGTGGGGGACCGAGTGGAAACATAGAGTCAGATATAGGAGGGAACGTCAAACGTACTTAACTCATAGCAATATATGTATAACAGTCATAAACAAGGTGGTAGTGCGCTCGCATCAAGTTCATGTGAGGCTATGGTTCAAATCTAGGCCTGTGACCAGTTTTTTGGAGCATTACGATTAATTATCAAAAACATCGCGAGGAAACGTGCATAAAAAATAATTCTAAAGCGCTGGGACATGCACCAACCCACATTAAACTCGGGTGGTACACTGTGGCCCGTACGCCTTCGTTGAGAGGGTATTGGTCTGTGCATTGACACTCGGTTTGATCTAATCTTATTAAGGTTAGCTGATGATATCGCTACGACGTTGAGTAACCATTACATTACAGTTTAAGAAAAGGAAAAGGACATACGAGGCTTGTCTAAAATGATCGATGAATCAACTTGACAGACGAGGAAAGCAAGCAGAATGGTGTCAGCGAGCTTTATAATCGATACGTTTCGCCTGCAATTAAATACTCGATTGCAGCCTGTGCCACTTTTAAGCTGTTAAAAAGTTGTTTGCATTGTCAATAACATTTATGTCAAAATATGTATTCATTTCTAAATAAATTGTTTAAAAATACTGACGCAATGACCGATTGACAGGTACTTGGTTCTACTCTGATAAAGAGTCTTTGAATATTTGAAGATTTATTTGTTTACTTTCTGAACAAAAAGTTGTAATTATCGTTTGGTTGTCTAAATTAGCTCAAAATTATAATATTGTGTAAGCATTTATACGAGTACATGTAAGACATACTGTGAACTGGATCGGTCTGTATTCCTTTTACCACCACAAGATATTTTTTAACAAATAAAGTATCTAAAGCTGTATATTTCATTACAATTTGATCTCAAAAGATTTCAACTTAGAGACTACATTCTTGAGAGACTTGTATTATAACAATTCTAAGTAAATGGCCTAGCAGGTAGAAAATGTTTTAAAAACAAGTTCTCAAATCAACTTTGATGCAAAGGTAAAGGGAAAGACGCGATATAAATATACTTAAAACAAAAAACGCGACGCGAACCCACGCGCAGATGGTCCCGCGCACCTGACGTTATACACGATTACACAAAGGGATACGCAAAATACGTATCAATCCCAACCAACTCTGGCGTTTAAAGCATAATAGGTATACACTAATTAATTTGATTTGTTCTATTTTTTTCAATTATTGCATAAATTATATTAACCTGTAACAAAAGTTATCACAAGGCCAGTCAAAGAAAGAACTGCCAAATGAACCGAGCTTACATAACTTTTTTACCAGTTTTAGGCTACCCAACTATAGGGGTTTAATATGCAGTTTATTTTATAACTTATACGTCCTTAGTAAGAGGATAAGGTAGGAGTATAGGGTAATGAATTATCTATCAGTTATGCCACGTAGCTACTTAACAGGTAGCATGAGGATACCAAATAGAGCCTGAAGAATTGTTTGACAGTCTTATAAAGTCCATAAGCAGCCTTTAGTTTAGGGAGAAGGGAAGGAGGAGCGGAGGGGAGGAGGGGAAGACGGGAGAAGGAGGAGTGGAGCTTAATAAAGGATATTTTCGAAATTTCCATATTCTTTTCCAAACTTAGTGTCTGATGTTATAGGAAAATATCTACTATTATAGGAAAAAGCGGTTTCTTTACAAAAAGATAACTAATTTTATTTAGATTCTAGCTAGATGATCTTGATCTTATAAATAAAATCGTAAACTTCGCGTGTCTGTACATTGAAGATATTTCAAAAAAAAAAGAATTGGGGGGTCTAAGGATAAGCAACAGAACACATTTCGATCATTTTTGAAATTTTTGTCTGTTTGTCTGTGAGTTTGTGCACGCATCACTTAAAAACTACTGAACGGATTTTGATGGACTTTTCACAAAAACATGGTGCTTAACTTAACTTAACATTTAGTCTTTATTTCATCGCAATCGGCTAACTCAATTAAAAGTTATAGACATTTTTAGTTTTCAAATACATTAGTTAGGTAAGGTTATTATGCAATATATTGCTTAAAGTAGTATTTCCGTACCTACTATTCAGATTGCGATGAGTTTGGTTTACATTTGGAGCTGCGAGTAGGAATTGGAGTGGGAGTGGGCGTGGGCGTGGGGGGTGGGATTGAGAGCGGAAGCGGAAGCGGTAGCGGAAGCGGGAGGGGAGCGGGAGCATAACCGGAGCTGGACTGGAGCGGGAGCGGGAGCCCGTACCAGTGTAATTTGAGGGTTTGAAAATTCGCATAATTTTTGACTGAGTTACCCGATTACGATGAATTTGTGGTATAGATATGCAACAAAGTAATGTTGGTCGGAATTTGGACTGCGATGGATTAGTTACGAGGACTACATTTGGAGAGACGAGGGAAAGAAGTTTGAGGGGAGGGTTGAGGGGAGAGCTGAGGGGAGGTTTGAGAGGAGTGTAGAGGGGAGGGTTGAGGGGAGGGTTGAGGGGAGAGTTGAGGAACTGGCCTGGACCTGGACCTGGACCTGGACCTGGACCTGGACCTGGACCTGGACCTGGACCTGGACCTGGACCTGGACCTGGACCTGGACCTGGACCTGAACCTGAACCTGAACCTGGACCTGGACCTGGATTTGGACCTGGACCTGGACCTGGACTTGGACCTAGACCTGGACCTGGATTTGAAGTCTGAGTGGAAGTGGGATAGGGAGCGGAAGTGGGAATGGGAGCGGATCGTGTGGTCCACGCGAGCGGAGCCGCGAGCACAGCTAGTACCAAATAAAAATGCGTAAAGTTGCACTACCACTACGAAAAATGTTTATAACACACCTGCATTGTTAATATTACAGCGCGGACGAAGTCGCAAGCAACAGATAGTAATAAAATAATATTACAGCTTTGTGTAATAAAAATTTGAAGGTTATAGAAGCAGAAGCAGTGAGTTAGTACACGATTGTCATTCCCATTATCTTGTCTGTATTTATAAAACAAACATTTCTTATTAATTTCTAGATCGTAACAATAGCAATAGCCTTATGGCAGGACATGTACTGCTGGTTGACCTGTGCTGTGACCCATTGTACCTTGATTCCGTGTGAACAGACAATGATTGCGCATCACAAAATTATGCGCGCGCGCCGCCGCGCCGCCACCGCTCGGCACATTTAGCGCAACTCGCGAGACGAACCCGTCTGGTGTCCACTCAGTTTTCTTATTTGTTCTGCAACGGTGCCAGTAACTGTATGGTAATTGGCAATCTGGGTTTGCGCAGGTACGAGTATTGCTGAATATTGATTGTCGACTATACTGTGGTGAGCTCTAACTAGCCTACTTTATTGAATGGATTGACATTTGAATATTATGTTAGAACATGCAAGATAAAAACAAGTATACCTTCGAATAACCAACCAAAATGGCCACATCGCTCTTAGTCCATATCACGTTGGTGGACACAGCCCACGTGACGTGAGTTTGTGATGCGGCACTAGACGACGAAGCAATGCTAAATGCGACGTCCATAGACGTACTGACACGGTAGGAGCCACCGTGGTGTGACGGACTGTCCACGAACTTACTTAGTCCAAATCTCAATATATCCACGTCGCCAAAATACTGGTCTGGTTTAATAATTAAACCAAAAACTTTTTTTTAAAAGTATAATACAAAATATCCTTACTGAGCGATGTAAGTACATAATAACTATTACAATAACTCCTATCATTTACAGAACAACCAAAGGAAGACACAAAGTTTAGAGCCACAGCTGGGCTCTCCGAACATATGTTTTTTATAAATCATAATATACATACAAATATTACATGTGAGTCTTGTAAAGGCATAATTACACCATTAGTTGACCATCACAGTTTCTGACTCAGGTCAACCCATGTTCACAGCGTCTATCTGTTTGTCGAAAAGTAGCATCCTCGTTCGATTTTTCAAATGCTTTATAGAACGACTGTACTGAGTAATTAGGTATTCTTTGACTGTAGTTATAGTTGCTACGGTGGGCCAACGCTCGGGTTAAACAAAACCATTGCAATGTAGCCACTATTAATGCTACGCAAGGTGCCGTGGCGTGGTGTATATAGTGTATGTGGGTGGCCTACTGTACCTTGTCTTCACGATGAACATTAATTTGACATAACTTGACAGAGCGGTCGGATTCAATTTGACGTTCGGGCTCATATAGATATAGGGTTGTCAAACAGACAAAAATCAGCGAATTTTAGTACAATATTATAAAGTCTTGATTGCAAATTAAATTGCCCCGCCACAAGCATATTTAAATGGAAACTAAGTTGAATAAGTTTAACATGAATTTGGCGTTCAGTACTCACTCAAGCATGCCGTTTTTACCGGTATATAAATACCTACCTAAAGTACTTGATGTACATGATATTTTAAGAAATTTAATGTAAGTATAATAGCTCTAAGTACATCAAAAGGAAGCTGAGCAGTACGATTTAACTGAGAAGTCGATGTTCACTTCTAAAATTATTGACACAAGAAAGGTTTGCTTTGTTTTCAGGTAAGTGATAACCCTAACCGCAGGGCTAACCCGTTTATGAATGGCGCGCGTCCTTGTGGGCTCGCGGGCTAGTGCCCTTCTCCTGGGTACTTATATGTTACCTACTTGTAAACAATGTGCGCCGAACAAGATAGAACATACTGTACCAAGCACATATACTAGATCAGCGCAACCTTCCTTCTTCTTTGGCATAATATTTTCTACCCAAAGCTTGTCTGGACGAAATCGCGATAAGGCCGCCTAAATGTAACTGTATTTGTGCAATAAAGTGTAAGTAATGAAATTACTGTACCATAAATGTACTTGGTGTAAAAATGGGCATTAGGTATAGTAAGCGACATGTAACTTGATCTCTGGGTCGGTGCCCATACAAATCATAACACAAGTTACGTGCCGCTAACTGTACTGTCTATATTCACCTTTAGACGTTGACAATATCTTAAGAAGTACCCTTACTTAACAAAATTGTACTAAATAGTATATTTCTTACGCTTCAGGATATTTTTTCAAACAAGAATAATCTTAATTAGGGTGCTATTATTCAGTGTTTCGTTTTTAATCGTATTTCTTTAAGATGACTGCCTGAGTGGAGCAAGATTTACGAGTAGGTACTTATTTTAATTAAGTGCACTTAACTCCATAATAGTACAAACGGTCAATTAGACTGATTGATAACTATTAATTCTGAATTGGTATGATCAGTATAAATCTGATTGATAGATATCAATTGGTCAATTTAACAACTATTTATCAAATTGTCATTATTCATTAATCTAAACTTAACTAACCTAAGAATCTAAAGCATTTTATTTTACGGATGAACGCCAGTGTGCAATACGATACCTATTTATTAAAAGGTAAGGTGGACTACTACTTTCGTATTGAACCATGAACAAAAGAGTGGGTACTTTAATTCGTCCTCTGACGGCTCTTACTCGGTAATCGAGTCAAAGAACTACCGACATGATGGCTATCAGTGGAACCATAGAACACAAATCTCTTTACTATGAGCGAAACGTACTCATGAACGTATTAACCCACGTTCATGCATTCAACTACGTCCATGTATAACCTTTTCCTTTTATATGCAGTACTCTGTGCTCTTCTTCTTTTCCTTGGCAAAGTTTATTTTAATTAAGCGATAAGCCTTACATTCCTCCGTACACATTCCTTAAATCTATAATATATTTCGCTTTTTTCTCATCTCAGATCGGTTCCGACATTTTTGTTACCCTGTAAAACAGCGTTATAGAATACGTAAGTGCCCGCCATTCAGCTCATTAGTGGCCGTTCGGAACCGAACCGCAATCTCGCTCGAGTCGAGGTACGATAAAATACCTCTCACATGTATATTGCTCGGTTTACGATACCCATTGCTTACAAAAACCCGGTTCATGAAATGACGAGGTTATTAGAGTTGGTAAAAATTCTTTATTTCGTACGATTTCCCTCGACGTGATGCCTTAGTATGATTTTGTTAAATTATCAAAAATCAATGGTCAAAAAAATTTAATATTTAATGCATGCAACCTGTTGCATTTAGCATGTCAGATTTACAAAGATAATCTTAATATATACAGTAAATAATAATATAGTGTTGTTTCAATGATATCTTGAATTAAGTAAGGAGAATTAACAAAACCATCGATAGTTTAGAGTCTTTGTTATATTAATTTCAAAAACATGTTATCAACACAACATATTGTGTTGTTGTAAAGTGTATTTAGTTGAATTCGTGATTAACACGTTGAACTGGAATGGACGGTGGACGCCGCAGTACGGCGTCACTGTGACATACCGTCATTCTTTCAACGTGTGCGTTGCAAAAAATTCGCGATATAGTTGCGATAAAAAGTAAGTTCTTGCGATTTCATCGCGGGCCGTGTGTCTTAGGTTTAGTTGGCTAATATACCATACACGCGAAGTACGGTTTTGTCTGTATCTCGCGTGAAATTGGGCTAACCAATGATAGATATCTCGTGTTGCTATAACCGCCGTCATAGCATTGATCCTGTACAAGGTAAGCTGATATTATAAGTGCAAATAACCATTGCGATCACGATAGCACGTAATAGCGACAACTGTGCTCGAGCGATCGTCTCCCTGGAGTCTCGTGGCTTGCCACAATCGCTTCGTATCGTATTCCGTTGATTCAAAGTTGAATGACCACGGGCTCTAATGACATCCTGACTGCATACTATGTACTCGGTATTACTGCCTCTTGGAAATCGATATCGCAAACATACTATATATGCACTTAACATCTAAGGCTCTGTCTCTATGGCTGGGAGGGCCTTGGCCTGGTCGAGTCTTTTCGTATTTTTCTATCCTTTTTTTAATCCGACTGCGAAGTCAATGGTAGAGTAATACTGTCTAAAGCTGCAAATGGGCAGTCCCTGATGGTGAGCGGCTACTATCGCCCATAAATACTGCAAGCTTCTGATTTCTGCGTAAAATAGTTCTATTTATCGTGTGTTCCACCTTCATCCCTGTTATAAGGTACACTGGCTCTCTTACCCTTCAAATCTGAACACAATAAGGCATTGCTGTTTGGCGTTGGAAAATGTAAGGGGTACTCACCCAGACAGACGTATCCTGCTTAAAGACTCACCACTGGTGTGTAGACTGCTGTATTCTTGACCTTTTCTCTCCAGCTCCTCATACTAATCGTTACTAGGTCTTCGTTGACGCTATTCAGACATATGTGTTTGGGTCTACCACGGTTCCTGCTACGTAGTATTATTAAGTATTCTATGCTGCTACAGTCAGTTTTGCAAATTGCTCTGGCGTTCGGGATTCCTCTCATTTGTTCGTAAAAAATGAGTTACCCATCGTAATCATTACAAATTGACAAATACGTTCGTTGAGGTCTCTGCTTATAAATGAGCTGTTTATTTAGTTTAATTATTAATTGGCTGATAGAACCGTCTAACCCAGCAGCTTAAATTTCTTCTATAAATAAAAAAGGAACCAAGGAAATACGCGTACAAACAAAACATTAACTGATAAAATATTACCTACAATACTCTAATATAATATTTGCTTGTATAAATACTAAAACAAAGGCTAATAAAAAGTTAAACGATTAAAAATAAAGATCCTTAGCAAGGCCAATCAAAAATTTTACGCTCATCAATTTAGATTAGAATACAATCACGCGAAAACAAACAAAGGTATAATAAAATAATGCGCGCGCGCGGAAGTGATCGAGGTCATCGATGTATTGTCTTGGATGTCGTGCCTTGAGGTAATAAGCATAAAGCTGTCTCTAAAGTCATATTACCATGTAGGTACGAGGAGCTGCCAGTCGGCACGGAAAGTTCGTCAAAAATAAATGCGATATATTGAAGACAGGCGTTTGCCTTTAACTTAAATTAATTGGTAAAAACTTAAGAAACATGTCATTAAATAATTGTAATTAGTGATAAGTGTGATCTCTCGAAACTGTGCAACCAGAGTTTCTGCATATTCCTCTCCTCCGTAAGGTACATTCCCTCCTCTTCACCAATCTAAGTGAGGATCAACAGATAACGCCTACCAGTGAAGGTAGGCGAGTCCCTGAGAGTGATTCTATGCTACCTTGGGTCGCAGGTAAATTTATTAAAGAAGTTAAAGTGTAGAAGTAGGAAGAGAGGTTCTACTTCCCCTCTTGCAAATGGTAGTGTAGTAATGAAATGAAGAATTCAATCGTGGTGTTGGGAGTTTGGCGTGGCCAAGAGAACCCCGGCCACATAGCTGAACACCACGGACGTTAGCGCCTGCATGACGCAGTGAGCTGTGACGGAGTAACTAGTAGCTAAATCAATAAAATAAGAAACTGACTGACTGACTGACTGACTGACTGACTGACATATCAACGCAAAGCCCAAACCACTGAGTCTAGAGACTTGACATTTTACACAATGTTGGCTTATATAGCATAGGCAAGTACTAAGGAAGGGTTTTTCAAAATTCGTCCCCTAAGGGGCTAAAATTGGGGTTCATAATTTGTATGGAGAACCTCTATTCGATGTTCCTATCATTTTGAAACTTTGTAGGGGTACTCTAAAAACTTAATGATTCAACACGTGTTTTACAGTTTTTGAAAAACCATCCCCTAAGGGGAAGAAATGGAGTTCGAAAGTAGTAGTCTCAAAACCAATTGCTCTAGAAACTTGAAGCACAAAAGTTCCTCATGTATCTCCGGTATGCACTATTGAAGAGTTTTTCAAAGTTTAACCCTATAAAAGGCTATAAGATTAAGCATAAGATGTTCCTATCTATTCAAAACATTGTACGAGTACTTTAAACACTTAATGATTTAACACGTGTTTTACAGTTCGTGAAAAAACATCCCCTAAGGTAGGCTCAGGTAGTAATAGTATGCATCCGATGGTTCAGAAACTTAAAATTTCGCACCAAGGTTCCTTACATAGCTCAGGTACCCACTAATGAAAGTTTTTTTCAAAATCCTTCCTTTAAAGGGGTAAAATGGAAGTTCGAAGTTTGTATAGAGTAAAACTATTAAATGTTTCTATTAACTGAACTTTGTAGTAGTAATTGTAAATTTAATGAATCCACACGGGTTTTACAGTTTCAGAAAACCATTCCCTAAGGGGGTGAAATGGAGTTCAAAAGTAGTATTCTCGAAACCTATAGATACATTTAAAGTATAAATGATTAATAAGCTGAGGTGGCAGTGGGTGGGCCACATCTTCCGCAGAACCGACGGCCGCTGAGGTAGACGAGAGGTAGGTAAAGGTTCTGGAGTGGTGACCTCGGATAGGCACGCGGGCAAGGGGAGGCGCCCAGCCAATGGACAATGGACAAACGCCCTGAGGAAGGCGGCCGGAAGCAGCAGGATGCGGAGGCGGTGGACCGGGTGTGGTGACGTTTATTGGGGAAGACCTATGTCCAGCTGTATATTTCACAGGGCTACTATGATGATGAACTATATTATATGTATAAACGATGAAAACATTAATTAGTAAACCCATCGATTAAATAATTTATGATAATGATAAATCATAAATGTCATCAGCTTTTTCTCCAAAACCACTAGATGGTTTCGAATGTGGTTTTCACGGATAGCTTGGTTTACCGTGGGTTTTTTTTCAGGCAAGAAACAAACACTTTTCTAAGCAGGCGAATCCGCGGGCAACAGTTTTAATGTAATTAAGTCGAAAGAGTGTTTGTGTGTTTATTTCTCTGTTTCTTGCACGGCTTGGCTATTCAATTTATTATCATAGATTTTTGATTAGTACATATAACATCATGTATATGAACATAGGCTCATATTTGCCTTTGGGACAATGGTTCCCTCGGGAAATAAAAACTTGCTCCACGCGGGCGAAGCTTCATATAATAATGCTAGTAATAGGTAGGAAAAAACGCTCAAAAGCTCTGAAGTTCTGCGGTTTGCATGGCTACAGTCGAAAAAGAAAGAATTGAAGGCTTGGAGCCAATAAAATACGATTTTTAAGATGATTAGGATTTTTAGGGGAATCTCGTCGTTATGTTACATTTAAAGCGAAAACTTTTTTTATCCTTATCATCTGTACTCCAAACCGCAGACTCTAAACAAACTCCTAGAATAGATGTAACTAAAGTAACGACTTTAAACGACTGTTAGTGTCCATCTCCGGTACTAAAAATTCCCTTTAATATGCTTAAGCTGTTGTTAACAAACGTTTCTTACTTACCCATGCATTTTGTTGTATTTTTAAACGACCGTATTTCAATTGTTGTGCTATAAACGGGTCATGGTTGTTCTTATATAATGTTTCATTGTCCGTGTTCATTTAATGACAATTTTGACAATAAATAAGTACTCGTTTTAATGCACTTACTATTGTACTCTAAAGTTACATAATTGTACACATGCCTAACAAGTGGAATGTTAATGTGTTACAAGACAAAAGACTGTTTCGCGTGGGATTACAGTTAATTATAAAATTAATTGTCAACGTACACCGAACTACTCACGGTAACATTTGAGAGGTTAGTCCAAAAATTACGAGTTTGGTATTTTGTTGAGATAATATACTACTACAGCTTCCCCGAGGTACTGTCTGCTTAATTTATTATTATTATTTGTGTTCCGAGTGTAATATAACAAAATGTACCTACTCACACAACAAACATTAAAAAAAAAACGTCGGGAGTACTTAAATGAGCCTACCTAATTCCTATCTCTGCTTATACCTACTATGTAATATCATTTGGCGCTCTAGTTACAACTTTTCATCCTAGGCATCATCCTCGTTGCCTTAGTGTCTTAGTACAATCTGTACAACTCTATAGAACATGACTCGGTCTGGCGAGAGACGTATGGTTTCATTCCAGCCAAATTCCAGTACAATTACAAGTTTGTTATGCAATTAAATAGAATTAACATCCCAAGTTGGCGAGCAACATTTTCGATCACGATCACGTCCCAGATAACGAGATCTCAAGGAAGTTGTTATTTTAACGTTATCCATTTTAATTAATCTCGAACTAGTTACGTGCCGCTTTGAATAGAATATCAATAGGTGTGCAACTAGAGTCTTCATTCTTATATGACTAGCTGTTGCCCGTGACTGGGTCCGCGTGGAATGTAAATGTCATTAAAATTTAAAAATTATTCTAGCATCTACCTATGTTCTCTGCCCACCCACGTAAGACTGCCTAGATTATACCGTGGAAAATTGAAAATTGTAACTCTACTGTAAATAATTTTATGTAATAAAGTATTGTATTGTACTGTGAGGGATTCAGGGATAATATTTCAAAAAATTCAATCCTTTCTTACTGAATGCGAAATTTCGAAAAACCTATTAATTTCTATGCAGGCAGAATTTCAAGTTTATAGACCCAGCGGGTTTGATTGTACGTTGATAAATCGGTAGTATTTTTTTTTCATTGTCATGCAAAATCATCCTCATGTCAGCCCTTAGACGTCCACCGTTGGACACAGGCCTTCCCCAATGAACACCACCACACCCGGTCCTCTGCCCTCCGCATCCAGCCGCTCCCGGCCACCTTCTTCACTTCTTCTAGCCCACAGTTCAAATCAATGAACATCATAGAAATGAACTGAAAATGAAATGAAAATGAAATGAAAATGAAACAGAAATAAAAGAAATGAACTCTTATAAAAAAGATCTTTGTAAGGCAGTCTAACGCAAAGAGCAAAGCTTTCCAGACAAGCTTGAAAATTAAACCTTAGTTATGAAATTAATGTATAGTAGTTGCTGTTGTTTAACAAATCTTCTTTTGTCTATAATGGCCTACCTTAGGATTTTTCCAAGTCAAGTGTATAGGACGAATACAAACATAGAGACCACGCTTTAACAGAGTAAAGCTGTGGGTTCTGCCACTAGATGACCGAGAAGGTATCGTTCAGATAAAATGATATCACTATCACCTTTGATCTGCCCACATGGATTCCCGTAGATAAGTCCAAAGCCGCAGAAGAGCAAAAAACTAATCGCTAAACCTGAATAAACCCAAAAGGAAAATAACCTAGAACAGCTTCCGTAATGGTTGCTACGTGGTTGCTACAACTTCTTTAAACAATATCAAATTCTTCTTGTCATTGTAACTGACATTTATTTGCTATTAACTATTAGTTAACGATTACTTGACAGACTCCCGCAAATCTTACACTTCAATTAAGTTTAAGATAATTAATGTAAGATGCAGTTCCGCCCGCTTTCGTAGACGATACGTCGACTATGGTGATTTATATACATATAATTTCATTTCACGGCAGATCTGCCGGCTGGCATGGCACGCGGCCTAGGTTGCCAGAGACGCATTGTGAACGGGCCATCATTGGGCACAAAGCCTTAATTAAGAAGTCACAGAAATAGACGACTAACGCGTGGCTAGGCATCAATACATAAAATAAGTTTAAAAAAAAAAACTCAATAGGCCGCACTTAGTACTGTAAGTTCAGGCTAATTCCTTTTCCGAGAAATCACTTGTAGTTTTTTTTATTTGAACTAGGCCACATATTCGGCACTGGGGCTAGTTACGGCCCTGGCGTCTTAGTAGACAGCAATTATCTAGATTGATGGGGATAGAACTCTTTGATGGGACAGGTTTTGGACCCACAAGTTAGCAATTACTGCTGAATTGCTGATGAACAAAAGACGCAGCCAATCTTGAGCAGGTTAACATGGTTAATGGCCGTTTTGGATTCGATTCCGTGTTTGATAAATTCAGAAATTTATTTATACTTAATTTGTTCCCGAATTTTTGTACTGTTTATTTATTTAACTATTAATTATTTACTATTTGTTAACTATTATTTGATTGTTATGATTTTTTGTGTGTTGTACACTCACAAAAAATATTAAACATGGAAATTGATTTCACTTAAAACGATTTTTCGGGATTAATTTTATTCCACATCTTAAACTAGATTGATCATGATCAGTCACCAAACTCAGAATAATGACGTGATACTGTGCTTTGAACTTTATTGATGCGATCACCAACCCATAGCAGTTAATGATTTTGACTCTAGCATGCGGTCGTCATTTTATAACTTGTCTGCAACAACGAACTCGTCGGCGACAACGAACTTGCGAGGGATCTTCATAAGACAAAGAGCACAGACAATTTGTCAGTCTGGGACGGCAGGCTGTGTTGGATTAATCACGGCTAAGGATTAAAGACTAATGAATAAATATTTAGTCGCAATCAACGATTGATATTGTCAACCATTTTCAGTGATTGTATGTTTTAATTGATACAAGAATTGAAAATATCAAACGTCAGTTGTATGCAGATATGGATGGAGCATAGGTCCAGAGTGCTAAATAAATATTTCATATCCTGCAATCACTTTCATACACTTGCCTAATTCCAAACTAGTTTTTTTCCTGCACAATGCAAATTATAAGGATAGGACTATTCACAAATATAACATTTTATATAAACTGTACAAAGTTGCCTTTCCCTATAAGAATCGAACCCACGAACTGTGGCGGTCGTACCCAACGGGCCAAAGCCACGTTCAAAGACCAACTTTTATTTTGAGAACTCACCATCTCAAACCACGTCAGTGCTCTGGTATTATTCAGGCAACATACATTAAAACATAACTGTAACAGTTATTTGGATCAAATTTTGAATCGACCGCAATCACTTTACAATACGAGCTCGCAACGCAATCTTTATATTAAACTTGAGCACAAAATAATTATATGTTACACTCAAAAATGATTGATTTAATGTCATTGTTTTTTTTTAGTTAAAATACCTAAATGTATGCGATGGATAATGATGATGCACATCATCATATCAGCCCTTAGACGTCCATTGCTGGACATAGGCCTTACCCAATGAACCTTCCTCAGGTCGTCGGTCCACCTGGCAGCGGGGTGTCCCACCCTGCACGTGCCTATCCGCGGTCTCCACTCCAGAACTCGTCTGCCCCAACGGCCGACGGTTCTGCGACAGATGTGGACCACCCACTGCCAATCCAGCTTGCTAATCCTTTCATATGCATATAAATCGTTTCGTTTGTAGGAAGAGCAGCCGACTTTAGTTTTCCGTACCATTAAATAGGTTGTTCAACACGTTGCTGAGCTGTTTTACCCTACATTTCAACGTTATGATCAAACAAGCAACAGTCTGCTTTGTGACATAGTTTGAAGAGGTGACATATTGTGATCGCGACATGTTGAAAGAATGAATTGAAAAATTGAAGACGTTTCTCCGCCACTGTACAGCCCTTTTCCAGATTATGGCAAAGTATTATTACTACGTAAAGAAGCGACACTCACCTCTCCCGGCAGTTTTACTTCGCCCGCAAAATACAAGGTAGGTACGGCTGCTGGGAGTATTGCGCACTACTCGGCCACCGTTGGCTGCGTGCCCGTGAGATTTGTATTTTTGTTTCGATTTGACGATATTTTTAATATGGATATGATATAATGACACTGAAGAATATGAATGATAGAATTATGGATCGTTAGTGTGCTGTTACAGATGTTTTAAAATCAAAACCAATAAGTTTTGGAGATTTTTCGTTTGGTTGCACGCTATCGGACTCGTACCGGCGCCGAGTCGACGCCATAAGATAGAAAGAGAAGCACTTATATTGTTGATTATAATTGTACCTCTCAATCGACTACGCTTGCACACTCGCTGCTGACATCCCTAATAATTTACCCACACACACAAGCATGTACGGACGGACAGGCACGTGTTTCTTTAGTAGTAGGTAATTAAGTCAATTCCCTTGTATTGAGTGCGGGTGTTGCTTATTATGGTGGCACTGTGCCAACGGTACGCGGCCTTAACTCCAGAACTACATTAAAAACTCTACAATTTAAACGTTGCGGTATTGGCGACCGGTGGCTGCTTGTGCGGCGGTAATATGGTACAATTCAATGGCTTATAAACAAAATTAGCGAACTGTCCCACCGTACTAGCTTATAAGCGTTTTCCAAGGCGGCTTTGGGAAACAAGTTTCTTTCGCAGTTTAGCTTACATTTCAGTTAGAATTTATATATAACATAGGGAAGCAATTCCCTGGGGTAGACCTCTTCCATCTTAGTAGACCCTAGTTTATCAAACAGATAACTGACACACTGGAGGCTTCGCTATAAACTTACACACATAGATACAAATATATACATACTCTCCCACTTACACTATTTTTTACACAAACACTAGACCAATAATTACTAATTTCTGACTTCATTTAGATTCTTTCCTCCGTAATTTAAAATTGTACAAACTTAATTCTGTCTGCTTAATATTTGTTATTAGCTTTCTTCCCTCTATGTTAAAATTTGCCGTGTGGTTTCCGGTAGAGTAGAATAGGACCACTCCAACTCTTCCCGTGGTGTCGTACAAGGCGACTAAGGGAATACATTATAAAACATCAATCAGGCCTCCCCAACCTGTCTGGCCAGCGCGGGGAGTTAGGCCCAATCCTCCGTCTGTCTCCGGCAGATGAGAGAGGGTTGTGCTCCTGCAGTGGAGACAAAAATAACCTGATGATGATGTTAAAATTTCGTAGCATGTAAAATGACAAACTTTATAATTGACTTAGGTATTATGTATTTTTTTAATCTGAAATACTGTAAAGTTGCATAAAATAAAAACAATTCTAACAATTATTTAAATTTTTAATCCATTCGGTAGTTACTTTGAGCAAACTCATACACTATACTTACGTGTTTATAATGTTAGTGTAGGTTACTGGAAAATTTATAATACCTCAGTCAAAACATACTCGACCTACTTTCCTAGCGATGAGAGCCTGATGGAAAGCATTGCTCGGCCATTACACATCGCCATGGGCTATTGTAGATGTTCGTGGTCAAAGAAAGTTCGCTTAGGGCTATGCAGTTAGCTAATGAGACGTATTTCATCAAATTATCCGGTATTATGTTGAATTTACTGATTTATTGCCACATGACCGTACAAGGTTCCCGTTTTTAACCGACTTCAGAAAGGAGGTTTTAATTTTTTTTATTCTTGATGGGTTTACGCTTGACCTCAATCACGCCTGATGATAAGTAACGATAAGGCCTAAGGTGGAACGAGCTTACCCATAGATGCCTATTCACTTTTCCTTTAAAAAGATCAAAGATGTACTTGTCCGGAAATACCGAAGCTGCTCCATTCCTTAGCAGTTCGCATTATGAAAGAGGACGCAAAACGCTTTGCGAGAACGTGGTATGTCTACTACATAACTTCATTTGTACAATGAAATAAACATTTCATATAGACATATACATATACACTTGTCTATTCCCAAACTAGGATTTTCTTCTATACGATGAAAATTTTACAAGAATAGGTAGGACAATTCACAAATATAACATCCAGCCCAACTTGTACAATTGTACAATGTTGTCTGTTCCCCAGTGGGAATCGAACCCACAACTTTTGGCGCTCCAGTCTAACAACCAAGCTACTAGGATACTGATGCGGTATGTAGTTTATGTTTAGGAATTGGGGGTTTGTCCAAAGAGACTTCAAAGTTGACTACTAGAAAGATTAACACAAAGTTCTAAAGTTGCATTAAAGTAATAGATGACTTAATCTACAAGCAATTAAACATTTATTGGGCAAATTGGCCATTAAAAACAGCTACAGAAAGCGACAACCAATAAATAAAGTCGCTCAGAGGTGCCATTTTCTATGAATCGATATCAATTAATTAGTGGACGTGTAAAAGTCTCATTTTACGAATAAATTATTTGATTTCGCATCTGCTGCGTCTTAAAACATTTTAATGTAAATATTTTCGTACATAAAGATGTCATTATTTCCATATTTTATTTGACGCGCATAAACGTAAACGTCAGGAAAGGATTCTAAACTTCTGAGTAAACGACTGCATAACTTGTTTTTTTAGGGTTCCTTCAAATACGAATACCCGATGGCCCGGAGTACACAAGCACGAACTCGGTTCGGCCTAGGCTCCGTGTCGATTTGCATAATAAATATTACATCTATACATACGCTTGTCTAATCCAAAATAGGATTTCACCTGTTCTATGGAAATTAAACATGAAGTTACAAGTATAACATCCAGTCCGCAACCAGCAATTGCACAAAGTTGTCTGTCCCCAGTGGGAATCGAAAAATCAAAATCGGTCTACTCTAATGACCAAGCTACTCTTGCATACATTTGGAACCGGGATAGAGCAGAACTCAAAACGTACTGAGCTGAAATTTGGAATGTAACATTACCGGCGATGACACGAAAATTACTGAAATTTCGGGAAAATCGTTATTTTCCAAGATTAGAAGTTATATGGATGGATAGAAAATGGAGCCACCATAAAATCATATATAGAACCCGCACAATGTGTACTGTGGGTACACTCTGCAAACCTTTTTTATCAGTAAATTCTATCAATGGCCTGATCTTTTAGCGAGAAAAATGTCTCATACCTGCTCTGTAGGTACAGACAAGTTTATGATCAAAAGCAGGTCATACTTTCGCAACTACTCCCCGCATGACTTACCACACTATTGCAATTACACCCATATTGTTTTCCATTGCTGTTTCAACAGCAGGATCATACAATCGTGCTGATTTATATAAACTGCAATGGATGCTGTTGGTGGGCAAATTGAAGAATCGATTGAGATATTGGAGCGTGATAATCCCATCTTCCGTCAAGTTGATGCAATCTTGCGCACGCGATGTAAAGATTCATACCTAAAGGTAGATTTACATTGCAACGTTAAATTTCTGCGATTTGCGTTGGCAGACAATTCATTTATTTAAAAAGTTATTTATTTTAGCCCGATAGTTGCATTGTAGATATTACGTTTAAGTTTTCCCAAAAACAGTTTTACTTGTTTTTTTTTAGTTTTTCAAAATTCTGCAGTATCATCGTCAGCCGAAATACGTCCACTGCTGAACATAAGCCTCCCCAATAGAATGCCACTTTTGGTGGGCTGTCCACTGGGGGATTTACAATAATGATCACGCTTGGCAGGCGGATTGGTGATCGCAGTAATGATCTTAATGTACACAGGAGAACGCTGCTGCCTGTCCCTGGTGCAATCCCTTAGTCGCTTTGACGACACGCACGGGAGTAATGGAGGTGGCCCTATTCTAAGCCGGGAACCACACGACTAATTAAAAATTCAGCATGTTCCAGGATAAATTAAAATACATAATAGCAATTCGTAGCACAACGAATCCGTTTCTGATTGGTCAATAATAATAGAGTCTCGTAGACTGCTATAAACGCAAATTCGTTACAATAGTCGCCGCTAGTCTTGATATCAGCTTGGATCTACATCTCTACAATACTGAATCGTGATACAGTAGCGTTTCTGCTTTGGGAAAGCACAAATGGAATCCGTTCACACTTTCGCAATCAGTAATCGGTCTTCTACATTTGTAAGGGGACGCAACAACACCTAGTCCTTCAAATGCCAACCTCACCTAATAGAAGAAGATTTGGCGGCTTTTTAGTGGTATTATTAAAACATAGAAAATGCCCGGTGACGGGCCGCGCTACCGAGGACTATAATGAATTTGTAAGTATTATTTTAAACTTTTCATTCATTGTATTTTAATTTCCATTCGCATTTTATCTAACCTTTTTTTTCCACAAACGCATTTTTATTTTACCATTCACAAATTATTTTAATCGCAATATTTTGCAACCGTGATTTTGTCATTATTTCTTATGATTTTTTCCGTTAAATGGATAAGCATTTATAATGGATTTATAATAATTAAAAACTAGGTATAAAAAGCGTATATACAATCTTATTTCGATACACAAAACATTCATAATCACAAATATTCACATTTCTGTTATGAAAATGATGTCCTCATCTATTGTAAAAAATATGATTGGGGAAAAGGGCGACTTGAGTATTTTTCGAATGTTTAAATAATCAATCGATAAATTTGTCGTTTGTATAGAAAAATAGATTGAGGAAAGACGCGTATGCAAACTAAAATATGTATAAAATCCCGTAATCGTGTTCATTTGCGATATAATTACAAAATAGCATAGCGTGTGTAAAGACCTTTAATAAAGATAGTTCGCACGTGTGAATTGAGCTCAGAATCAATGTATACCTCACGACCTGCTTCGCGTTGGATTTATCTCGACATAAGTGTGATTGATTGTCTGAAGAATTCAAACCTGAATGCGTTATAATTAATGCAGACATGTAAAGTCGATCCACATTCTCAAAATCGATTTAAGTATTACACTCTGATTGTTACTGTTATTAAACAACTTTCAAGTTAATGATTTTAAAAATGTTAATATATAGGTAGAGACTTCGGGTGCGTGGGGAGCCAAAGCCAAATCATTTGTGCGTGAGGTGGGGAGGCGCTTAAGAGATGTTGGGTGTGATCCCAGGTCCGAGTCGTACCTGGTTCAAAGGTTATCCCTGGCCATTCAACGTGGCAACGCTGCCAGCGTCGTGGGCACCTTTGAGCCAGGTACGATTCACGGGGGCATCTTCGATTAGTGAAGTTTTGAGATATACATTTCTATATTATTTTAATAAATCAATTATTTCATATATAGGTATGATCGGCTAATTTAATATCTGACCCATCAAAGCGTCTTGTCATGTTTTTGCACCACAGTATGAAGATATCCGTCGCGTTATAATTTTTTGCGTCTTATTTGTTCTGATAATCATCAATGTGACAGTTGGTCAATATGATAGATCTCTTATTTTAAACAACTCATCTAATATACACCAGACACACACACATGCCCACGCCCCCCTCTCCACACACACACACACATACACACACACACATCACACATCACACATACAATTAAACTAATATTCTCCACACTACCACGCACAATCACACTGCCATCTAACTCTCACCCTTCTAATAATATTATCATATTTTTCTATTCATATCTATTCTGTCCAACAGTTGTATGTAACCTGTAATCTCAGGCTCCCCGGTACATACTGCGTGGTCTAGTGTGGGAGCTCCAATATGTATTGTCCTGTTCATTTTAATGTCTTAATCGTACTCAATTGATGTAATCGTACAATTTTAAGGATGACTATAATAATCTATCAATCTGGTAATTTATAATAATAAACTATTTGTGAACTTTGTTAATTAATTAATTTTCCAATATCCTAATACACTGGTGAATTTTAAGGTTGTGTGAGAGTGCAAAAGGGGTTACGTCATTATATTGGTAAGAAAATAAATTAGCCAAGTATACAGCTGTACAAAATTAGTGCAGTACCCGGTATATACCAGGGACTCTTTTGGAGGTAACCGAAGTGTCATGTTTGTCCTCAAATGGAAGCAAAGGTACAATTTAAATAAATCGCACCTAAGAGTCGTGTTTTATTGTAAAAGAAATTACCAAAGAACCAACCTTTAGTTGAACTCTACAAACAAACAATTCTTATTTTTTAAACCGGCTCTATTCTTCGTTAAGATATAACTTTCCCTGTCCCTTACAACAAACACTATATTTAAATACACACGTATATATTTATAAGTATCTTATAAACTAAACGTTTGACATAATCAGAATGGCTCGTCTGGTCGCATGACGATGCGGAATTCTGCGCGCGCGCACCCGGGAGAGAAACGCGGCGTCGAAAGTAAAATTATGATGATAAGTCAGAACGAGGCATCCGCTAATGTGCTGGGTGCAGTGATCTGAAACTCATTTGTAGGTGTAAGTAATAATTCGATGTGACTAACGATGCTATCGCTCCATTTTAATGGAGTAATTTATCTGCTTTAAACATTTATTCATAAGCCTGTCAACGTTCACTATTGGACATCAATCAGCAGCCCCATAATAAATCCACTGTTGGGTCAGACCTTTATATTACCTAGCATTTCGGTAAATAGGTATTCGGCAAACTATAGAGCCATCAAGCCAAGCCCTGTAAAGGGACTTGTTACAAATCTGATAAGCGTTTGACGTATAACTATTAATTAAACGCTTATAAGAATATGTCCAATTACCTGTTAGAAAGTACAAAATGGCTTTTAGTTCGTCGAATATTATCCAAAATGCTTATAGAGTAGACCCCCTGATCGCAGTACATAAACTCCGCTAGCTGTTCCCGCGGCTCCGCTCGCGCGGCCATTCACGCTCCACTTTACTCACTATTTACCCCTACACTTCCATGACCACCACCTATCCCCAAAATATAGTTCTCACTCATTGCAATACACATTCTGTCGAGCATGCACCCTACACCTCTTTGTTGTATGTATACTAATTCAGTGTATGCGAATTTCGAAAACTATAAATTCGCATAACTTTTGATTGACTGCACCAATTGCAATGAAATAAAGCCTATATGTTACACTGAATTGAGGACTATATTTCTGTGAATTGTCCAACGAAATCGGTTCAGTAGTTTTTAAGTGATTCGTGCACAAACAAACAGACAAATAGACAAAATGAATTTTTTTTTTTAAATGTGTTCTATTAGACCCCCCAATTTTTTTTTTTTGCAAATATCTTCAATTTACAGACACGCCAACTTCCCGAAAAAACATACCATTCCTAGGAAAAACCAAATTAATATGAATTTAAATAATTTGTGAAGTTTTTAGGGACGTTGATAAAGGAAATGATATCAAGATGTGTAGATATCGAAACCTACGCGGACGAAGTCGCGGGCAAAAGCTAGTAGACCATATTAGTCTATGAGGCGGAGCGGAGGGTAACACAATTTAATTATAAAAATAAATGTGCAACGGCTAACTTAAATGAACGCATGAATCAATATTAAAATATATGAGGTTTTCTTTTTAATAAACTGACTGAGTATACTTTGCAGTGACTTGCACGAATGGACTTTTTTGTATAAGTATTACTTACCTAATATTAAGATAAATGGTAAGTCAACAGTTTTGTACCGTCACTGTCATAGAAAGTGAAAATATACTAATAGTTTAGAGAACAATACTTGTACTTTGTATAGATATTTAAAATAACATCGATGTGAAAAATAACATGCCTTTGAGAAATAACAAAACTTTCATATTTATAATGCAAATTTTTACATTTAAAAGTGTCTGTCTCAATTAAAGCTGTCACCATGTTTTAAGACGTGTAAACAAACATAATAAATTTTCACTAATAAATGTGACACAGACAAAATAAAATGTTCACAAATATTTAACTAGCATATTCTCACGACTTCATCATCAGCCGAAATAAGCCTCCCAATAGAATTCCACTTTTGGTGGGCTGTCCTTTAGGTGATCTGGTATAATCATCACGCCTGGCTGGCGGTTTGGTGATCGCAGTAATGATCTTAATATACACAAGAGAACGCTGCTGCCTGGCCCTGGTGCAATCCCTTAGTCGCCTTGACGACACCCACGGGAAGATGGCGGGTGCCCCTATTCTAAGCCACACGGGATATATATCAGTCAGGTTTTCGTATAAAAAGTATCATATATGTTATTCCAGGATATAAGCTGTCCCTGTACCAAGTTTAATCAAAATCCGTTCAGCCGTTATTTCGTGGTGGAGAAACAGACAAACATCCACACTTTAGCATTTATAATATTAATGTTGTTTATGACGATATGCGACTATTAAGAATATGACGTGAAAAATACGACGTCTAATCTCTCAGAGAAATAAATTTCATCTTTTGTAAACATATATTTTTGCATTTATACATATATATTTCATTCCAGATTAATAGTCCTATGAAAACAAACGCATTTGCGTCTCGAAAACAAAATACACAATAGATGGTGTTCCTAAGTGGACCGCAAAGTTTACTTGGTAATACAAACCTATTTTTGCTGCTGGTGACCCTTTCATGTATATGTTACCGAGACGTAAATAGCGTTGGTTTTCATAGGACTATTAATCTGGAATGAAATATACGTACCCGTTTCTAATCTCAAACTAGGATTTTCTCCTGTACTATAGGAATTAAACAAGGATAGGACAATTCACAAATAGTACATCCATTATTACAACCGTTTTTTTATTGTTGATGGATTTGCGCTTGACCTCAATCTCACCTGATGGTAAATGATGATGAGGCCTAAGTGGACCGCGCTTACCCAGATGATGCCTGTTCACTCTTCCTTTAAAAAGATCCAAATTGGTTACTCATTCAAAAGTTATGCGAATTAATGGTTTTCAAAAACTCACTTAAGCAGTGCCATAACTAGTGCTGTGCCTGCGGTGTCCAGGCACAGGGCGCAGGCCTTGGAGGGGCGCAAGAATTATATGGGTGGGCATTTTTCAAGGGCGCCATTATAGACGCCCGCACCGGGCGCACAAAAGGCTAGTTACGACACTGAAATAAGTATAATGCTCGACGGAATTCAGATTGCGATGAGTTAGGACCATGGTCACAGATGACTTAATAATTTTATGGTAGCGGTGGCAGTAGCGGAGTGGAAAAACCATGACAATTCCCCAATGGGAATCGAACCCACGACCTCTAGCGCTCGTGTCCCATGACCAAGTCTGTAAAGCCAACGAGGCGGTCAAATTGATTGATTGGACAATATAAGTAATTATAAACCTTAATGTATCTACTTATAACTCTATGCTTAATTTTAATTTGAATGTAAATATGCAATTTCTATTCGCTCAGCGTCAATAAATTCCTGAGAGTTGACTATTACACAACATCACATAAGTTATCACATATTAGACCAACTCATAATTTTGTGGTTTTTGCATATGTTTAAGTAAAAAATAAATAATAAATAAATATCTCAGACATTCACACCAATTATCCAGTCCCAAACTAGGCAGAGCCTGTGGTGTGGTTACTAGATAACGGATACACATTCTTAAATAAATATATTTACACCCAAGACTTGGGTACAAACATTCATATTCATCATACGAACTTTTGCCCCTAGCGGGATTCGAACCCTCAACCTCCGGCGTCGCAGTCGGAGAGCTACCCGATCCGCCACGGAAGTCGTCATATATATCATAGGCACTAACTTGTTGAATATTTGTCGATTATCCTAAAACGACACGCGTGGCGGCACGCGCAGGGTGAGACGCCCCGCCGCCAGATGAACCCAGGTCCAGGTCCAGGTCCATGTCGAGGTCCATGTCGAGGTCGAGGTCGAGGTCCAGGTTCAGGTCCAGGTCCAGCTCCGGGTCCAGGTCCAGTCCAGGTCCAGTCCAGGTCCAGGTGTCCATGTCTCCAGGTCTCCAGGTCCAGGTCCAGGTCCAGGTCCAGGTCCAGGTCCAGGTCCAGGTCCAGGTCCAGGTCCAGGCCCAGGTCCAGGTCCAGGTCTTATGCGGATTTTCAAACACTCACATTATTCTGTCTGGTACCATACCCGCTCCTGCTACCGCTCACGAATTCAGTCGAACATTTACACCCTACATTCTTCGCAGTGTATGCGAGTTTTCGGAAACTATAAATTCTCATAACTTTTGATTGACTGCACTCCCACTCCCACTCCCATTCCAACTCCTACTCGCAGCTCCAAATGTAATCCAAATTGATCGCAATCTGAATAGTACGGAAATACTATTATGTGCAATATATTGCATACTAACCTTACGTAACTAATGTATTTGAAAACTAAAAATGTCTATAACTTTTGATTGAGTCAGCCGATTGCTATAAAATAAAGCCTATATGTTACACCAAATTAAGCCCCATGTTTCTGTGAAAAGTCCATTAAAATCCGATCAGTAGTTTTTAAGTGATGCGTGCACAAACTCACAGACAAACAGACAAACAGATAAACAGACAAACAGACAAAAATTTCAAAAATGATTGAAATGTGTTCTGTAGCTTATCCTTAGACCCCCCAATTTTTTTTTGCAAATATCTTCAATGTACAGACACGCGAAGTTTACGATTTTATTTATTAGATTTGTCATAGAGCGACACGTGCTTGTAGCTTGTAAAATATCCATTAATACGAGGATTTTAATTCACAACTATTATTTAATTTATGAAGTAACCGACTCAAATTTAATTAAATTTACGCCCCCTAAAGTCTCTAGATTCGTTCGCACCGTCCTCATTACACAACTGCGTAAATAACTTACCTATATACTTGAGCAATGGAATTTTCGAACACAACCAGATCAGGTGCTTCCTTCCAAACTGGTTTATTATTTGCCGTCTTCATGAGTCAACGAGCTTGGCTAAACAAACGATAAGTGCTCTTTGGCTCGTTAAAATTTGGGCCGAACCAATCGGTGAGAGATTGTTTGAACCACTGTTAAATTAATGATTAAATTATATAGTTTATTTAGTCGAAAAGCTTACTTTTTTAATGAGATTATCTGCTTCGAAATTTAGTGAGGAGGCAGTTCTGCTTCGTAGTTTAAAAAATAGAATTATTACTACTATAAACGCGAAAATTGAGGTTCTAATTAGTAATTCATTTGAAGCCAGACTGTTTGCACAAAAATCGAAAACTATAAGGAAATATATATCTAGTTCTAAATATATAATTCTTTAAAATCACAAAGCCGTTGGTGCTATAAGAAAACTAAACTCGGTGATTTCAAATTTTAACTAGGTTTACCTATACATATTGGGACAAAATCAGAAACTTAAATCTACTCCGTCTTTGCAGGACCATAACAGTCACCACTAATGTTCGCTGATCTAACGCTGATGCGGCGAGGATGCGCGAGGAGGAGCTGGAGGTGGCGCTCAAGGTGGTGATAGTGGGCGACGGTGGCGTCGGCAAGTCCAGCATGATCCAGCGCTACTGCCGCGGGACCTTCACCAGGGACTACAAGAAGACCATAGGAGTAGACTTTCTGGAGCGACAGATCGAGTAAGGACCTAGTCATTATATTTTGGTAAGAGAGAAGGGCGGGATTGCGTCGGCAAGTCCAGCATGAGCTAGCGCTACTGTCGCGGGGCCTCCCAACTACGAAAACTTTCATATAATGCCGGATCCACACGTCTGTCACTTGCCGCAAACTTCAAGCCTCTACAAACGCTTTGACAAATGAAGTAAGCCAAATATTGGTATCTATTTGGCTCACTTAATTTGTCCAAGCGTTTGTAAAAGCTTGAAGTTTGCGGCGTAAGCTTCTCGCTGTATAACTGAACAGTCCATTCACCCTTCCATTTCAGAGAGTTCAAGTTCGGTAGTTCCCGATGTGATTTATCCGAGACATACAAACATTTGGCAGATATAAATTATGTTCTACCTAGTTGTATTCATAATAACCTGCTCTACATGTCGATAACATTTCATTCATTTTGGTGAGTTAGGGTGGAGAAACTTCCCTTGGCATTAACGTATAAAGTTTCCCGATAATACTTTTATTGAACCAAAACTCGTGTAGTGACTTTGAAATACTCGTAGTAGTAGCAGCCAATCTGGTGTAAGTTGTTATTCAATTGTTGGATATAGCTTAAAAATCGGCGCAACCAAATAGTTACTACACGACAAAGAACCGTTTCCATCACGAGGTTACAATATCTCTCTTATCATACAAATAACTCCGTTTCCAGGATCGACGGCGAGGAAGTGAGACTGATGCTGTGGGACACGGCGGGGCAGGAGGAGTTCGACGCCATCACCAAGGCGTACTACCGCGGCGCGCACGCGTGCGTGCTAGCCTTCTCCACTACGGACCGGGATTCCTTCCTCGCGCTGCATTCGTGGAAACTAAAGGTATATTATACATCATCAATTATCACCCTGTTTGACCTTCACTGCTGGGCATAGAACGTCCTACATAAGGCTTTTTAGGTCGTCAGTACATCTGGCGTAAAGACGCTGCGCTTACCGGTCTCCACACTCTAGAACTCGCCTGCCCTAAAGCACCTAATCGGTTCTGTAACGAATGTGGTCACTTCAGCTACGTGATATCATGTAAATATCTTAGTTTAATGTATTCGGCCTCGTTGGTTCAATGGCTTGGTCGTTAGAGTCGACCGCCCGAGGTCGTGACTTCCATTCTCGCCAGGAACAGACAACTCTGTACAATTGTACAAGCTGGCCCGGGTCTGGATGTTATATTTTTATAAATTGTTGTTAAAATTTTATCGTACATGATAAAAATCTAAGTTTGAGAATAGACTTAGTGATACATACCTACACTATATGAAATATTTAATATTATTCCTTGACCGAGAAATCTGTAGTTCTGGTGAAGTTGAGAAAAACTCATATCTACACACTGTATCCTTTACGGGGTAGGCGAGCGGAACGGAGCGACAAGTATCGCGATCCCGACACACCTTCGCTTCCCTCAATCTCATCCATCACACCCCATAACAAACGATCAGTAGTGCTATTCTGTAAAATACAAACTCGCGTGCGAGTCTCACTCGAGTGACTTCACTCACTTTGAAACCTAATTTACTAGTGATTCTGTAAACATTCTAAAGCAGTCTCGACGTGAAGTGAACAAAGAACTCATTTCACGTCGATAGTGCTCTAAAATATTTACAGAATGCCAATGGATTAGGTTTTGGAATGAGTAAAATCACTTGAGTGAGACTCGCACTTGAGTTTGTATTTTACAAAATAGCACTACAGAGATCAAAGAACAAACACAAATAAGCAACATTAATTTGAATAGAAACCCATAAAAAAGGGTAAAAGAAAGTTTAAAACAAAATCGCCTCTGAATCGTAAAGATAAAAGGTCGCGACTGGTCGAGACCCACTCAACAAACATTCTCATTGTGCAATTAAAACATTATTATCTAATGCACTGTTTATTAAATAAACTATCAGTCCAATTGGTTACAACACCAGCTGTTTACATTATCTCGAGCTAAGTATATTTGGATACATTTAGCTCCGCACTTTGACTCGTATCATTTCGCAAAGATGCAAAGAGAAGTGAACACGTTTCTGAAGGCCTTAGCCACTTTAACTGTTGTGTTAAGTGAATTTAACTGCAACAAACATTCAAATAGTGAAGATCAGTGTATAGCGTATTATGTAACAGGGAATGACTTTGATTTGAACTTACTTATCGGAAAAGCGTGGTATCCTGTTTACTTATGGCCACCGACGACGAGAGGAAAAAGTACTCCGTGCGAAAGCATTACATTTAAAAAATTAATGAAATCGGAAATTAAGGAAACATTCAGTGGATGCAATGCCACATATATATCGGAAGATGATACTGTAGTACAATCTACGTATAAAAATGCAGCTGGGGTATTAACGAGCATCACTTATTATGGAGATGATGAAGTTAAATACTTATATAGGTCGTGTGATCGAATCTCCAAGTATATATTTCTGCAGATAGACGACGAATATGTGTTGGGCATTAATTGTTCGGTGGGAGGGCGAGGTCTTCTGCTATCGAATATATTGCCGACTAAGTCGCAGGTGGAAAAGGTTGTGGACGAAATAGAAATTATGATAGGTCGCGAAGGGAGCGCTTATTGCAAGCTTTCCTGATTTTAAATTGTAAATTATTTGATTTATTTATTAGTACTTAATTAAAGTTATAATTTTTAACAAACGTTTATTTTTGCTTATCCACTTTATATAGGTTCTTTGTTTAAGGTAATACGATTTTAGCAATGTTTGGTTCTTTTGATTAGTTAAATAATAAAATTAAATGGTTTGTGTTTTTGTGATTTTCAGGTAGAGAACGAGTGTGGGGAGATCCCTACAATAATAGTTCAAAACAAAATAGACTTGATGGACCAGTGCGTCGTTGGACCGTTAGTATATTGTTTTTACTTTGCAACTTACTAAGATAAAACTATCTTATTTACGTACACGTTTAGTTACTGGACACTGCATAACTATATATTTTACCACGTTTTTTCTTGTTTGTCTGTCTGTCTTTCCGGGTCGAATCTTGCAACTCAAATTTCGAGCACTTCCTGATTAGGTATCCGGCTGAAACTTTAAGGGTAGCTCACAACTCGATGACAATGCATTCTAAATCCATTTATTAACATGCAATGCCGACCTAACCTAAATTAAAACGAAAATCAACTAAATGTTTATTGTAAATTAAAAAAAAACGTGGTAAAATTTATCTAAAAACTATTTTTTATGCGCCTTAAAAAGGATAAAATTACCCTCAGGAGGTCTTAATGACCCAAGAGGACACACAGACAAAAACACACACACCATCACCACCACATACATGCTTACAAGTAAAAAACGTTGGGAGTATCTTTACTACTTAACACGATCCAAAAGATAACAACATAACAGTTGAGTTATATTGTTAGTTATTTTATTTCTGTTCTCCAGAGATGAAGCAGAACTGGTCGCGCGAGCGCTAGGCTGTCGACTGATGCGAGCATCAGTGAAGGAAGATGTAAACGTCGGGGCAGTATTCCGAGCGTTAGCAGCCCGTTGCCTGGCGGACATGAGGCGTGATGACGCCGCTGCCGAGAACGGGCTGGCGCTTAATGTTGCGCCTGTTATAGGTAAGTCAGCTTCCAGTATTACTGATAGGACGACGCTGCAGCAACTGAGGGATATCTATGGGTTTTGGAACAGTGAGTAGGCAGGTTTAAAGACTTTAATTTAATTAATGTATCATGTCTGTCGTTAATTAAAATCCTTACAGCACAGAAACATTGACACTGAAAGACGGTGAGCCTGAGCCGAAAGGATTAAGTAGGTAGCAAAACAATATATTGTACTACTGAAACTTCAAATAGAAGTAACTTCTAAAAATGGTAACTACGTTGTATTGAATATTTATTTAGTTAAGTCGCAGTGTGCAGACACATTATTCGCAGAACCTCTCGGTCGGCAAACGAGTTATGTGGTGAAGACCACGTTATAGTACCTACGAGCAGCGACAACATGAAACTATGTGATCCGATATCGAGACGAGATAAGCAGAGAGTGTGCATGTTACCTATGCATCTCTGGTAGAAGAAATCCGGACTGAACAAGGCGTTTTTATTTTAGAAAATATCGTAACCTACAATCGGATCACTGGGTCTCTTAAGTTATGTACATTATCTGTATACTCAATCTTTCCGGGAAATCATGTTGAAAAATTGCATGCTTTATTCTAAAAGGACTCAAACGTCACAATCATCTAAGTGGAATATGTGCATATCGCTTTCATTCGCACTTATAAGATCTAGTTAACTTTATTAAGTGACGATTGGACATCGTCTGTGACGGACAGCTCTGGAATGTTTACAGAATGCCAATGTATTAGGTTTCGAAGTGAGTGAAGTCACTTGAGTGAGACTCGCACGTGAGCTTGTATTTTAGAGAATAGCACTGCAGATCACGTTGTGATCATGTCACCGCTCACACTATTACCTATACCAGAAAGCGTAGCATGAAACATATCGAAGCCTCATCAACATATCGACTCGAACAACTTTTATCATATATTTTTTTATAGCCAGAACCGGGTTGGTCCACCTATATTATACGATAATACAGAATGAGGAATGATTACAACCGGGTGGTGGCCTCGGTCCAACAGTGGACGTCAACAGACTTAAGCAACTTTGTACGCAATACGTTACAATATATTGGGCCCATAACCTGTAAAGTTTATTGTTGCAGGCAACTTCACGAACCACACTAACGGCACGATCCTGCTGAGGCCCACAAAGCACCGGCCCGGCGGTAAAAAGAAAAACGTCCTCAGAAACGCCTGTCGGATACTATAAGCATCACTGAAACATCGGTGTACAAATTATTCATCCAGGCGCGGATCCAGCCCTCAAAAAAGGTTGCGGTTCCGAACACACGAAAATCGGCCCAGTGCGAATCGGACTACGGACTCATTCACGGCCTATACATTACATTCCTATAAGGGGACGTTTGCAATATGTATGATGCCCCGGCCACGACCATGTACAGTTTTTTTAATTTTATTAAGGCATTGGATATAACATCAGCCTATCGACCTCAATTAGTGTTGTGGGCATGCCCGGTGGATCGGCGGTTATAATCATTGCACCGGTTACTTTAGTTTCAGTGAAAATACTTCGAATTTGAACCACAATAGGCTCATCATAAGAATGATTTTGGGCCGGGAGTCTTCTTTGGCTGCAGTCTGTTATGACTTCGGGTAGGTCGACTGGATATTTCGTAAGATGTAATGTCCCTTTGGCTTGTATCTCCGCGGCCTATGATTACGATTTTTATTTCGTCTTGTACATAGATGTAGTTATGTAAAAACATTTTGCAATGTGCAATGTAAAGTAGGATAAGTTATCTAACTTTTATCTCATACATAAATATCCTGGGGCATAGTGCAATATCACTTCGTGGTGGTGTTTACTTATTGTGTGGGATGGTTCCACGTTCTAGGAGTAGGTGCAGGGACTGTCACCTGCGCCAGAGAATACTACATATTACTTACTACATAAGCCATATTCACCCCCCCCCCCCCCCTAATTATTCAACGTCGCCCGCAAAATAAAACACGGATGGTACTCACTACTACTACTACTACTAATAGTAGTAGTAGTTATAGGCTATCGCCATACAGCGCTATCGAACGACGCTGAGAGATCGACGCTATAAGTTAGAAAGAAAAACACTTATGTTGTTGTCGTATAACGTTGTCCCTCTCTCCATCGACTATGTTCGCGGCTGTGTGCAGTAGCCCAATATACGCACACACACATACGTGTACTGACAGGCTGGAGCGTTTGTAGCAGTAGATTTGTAGTAGCGATCGCTTGTATGGAGTGCCGGGGTGAAGAAAAAAGGATTAGAATAACTTTGCACTTTGCACTGATTTTTTTTCTAAATCAAAGCTTTGCCTTTTTTCAAGTTAGTATTATGAACGAATTGACACCAAATTTTAATTACAGGCGATGTGGCCGCAATTCTAAGGACATTCAAAATTTGCGTTCTAAAATGAGCTCTATTGACAGAAACAAAGATGATTTTAGAACTGCGTGATTGTAAAGGGCCCATATTGCACTATTCCCAGCAATATGTTTCTTACGAAACTGTTATCAACTAATTAAAATTAAGCTAATTCATACAAAATTAACTTAGTCATTTTTCGTAAGTTCAAAAATCACATTTTGTAAATATTTTGTATAATTAGTTTTACTTACTCATTTATGGAAAATCAATAAATTATTTTTTCATATCAGATTGTTTTCTGTTTTTTTATGAATACATACAACAGGTTTAGACGTATTCTGGGCGCAAAATGACTGGTTTTACGAATTGTACACGAAAATCAAATACAAAAACAGTCTAATTAGTAGTTAGGTATTTTTGTTAAATCCCTAACTGAATAAATTCTACTAATCTATTTCTTTACTATACACAAAAAATATATAGGTTTTTGAGGATTCGTTAAAAGTGAAGTTTTTTGTCCGTCTGCCTGTCTAGCGGGTACCTCGAATACTACTGGACTGATTAAACTGAAATTTAGAACATGTTAAATGGGCGAAAGCATGGAAGTACCAGTTATGAATTTTTTCGAGATATTTCAAGAAAACTGATAAAAACAAACGGATTAGCACATAGTGCACGGTGTTTACATACATACAAAACGCTCACGCTTTAATCTCAGAGGGGTAGGCAGAGACGATGTTTTATTTTTCATAATTCAAAGCTTTATGTAAAGTAAAAAAACTTCTACAACAAGGGGGCACTCAAATCAAAGACAATAATATTGATTAGCTGTTGTTATATTTTAAACGACGCCAATTTCACAAATTTAAAATAAGCATTCAGATTACTCAAGGATGCTTTCCTCACAGCGACATGTAAACTATTCCATTTCGTTACGTCTAATTAAAATAATAATGTCTAGCTTATAATTCAAACTCAAAAAAGACTATCTCTTTTTACATGCCTTCCACGATAGTAAACTGTATTTTATAAAAACTACAATAAATAATTCTTCTTATTTTTACTGATGGAATAAGACCTCAAGAATACAAAGTAACAACTGTAACGGCAATTCGCGTAAAAACAAATGGACTTTAACACTGTATTTAATTTGTAAATTATGTCGTAAATTGGGTACTTTTACTTAAAAAAAAACGATCGACAAAATCGATTTGAAAAAATCATTTTCGCATCGCATACGATACGATTCGCACTTAAATCTATTAATTTGGTTACAAATGTCGCTTAACATGCCAAACTATGATATTCCTCGTAAGAACAATAGTTTTATTCATTTAAAATGCAATAGATTTTACTAATTATATATTCTACCTATAAATTTGCATATCGATAGGCATGGAAGTTGAATCTCTCATACACTTTCGCCGTCAACAGTAATCTGGATATACAGAGCCAAATATTGGTCAAACAAGGTCAGTCTTCTTACTAAAATATATAAAATAATATTTTATAAATAAAGACCACGCAGACAGATCACTCATATAAGTGTAACTTTTTTGTAGAAATTGACATTAAAATGTAATTTCATTGCTAATTATGGGAATAAAAATAAATAAAATAAATTATCTTTTGCCAAAATAAGCAGCCCAAAATATAAATTACAAATATACAAGCGATAACAAAATTTTAAACGACGGAAGTGTATATGAATTATTGGTATTATCTCAAAATGTGAATAGAGTTTAACCGACATCGAAATGCAAAACTACGTATTAGATTTTTACCTATGTTGAAATGTGAGAAGTTTCACGAAAATCCTCTACTTATGAGTACAAATTAACGGACAAACATGCGCATCTTAGTTTATACGTTTTGGTAACTTAATATATTTTTCAGCGGACTTTACACTCAACTTAGGATCAGTGTAGACGTGGCTGCTCGAGCAATTTAATGCTGCTAATGCAAAAACAAATAAATTTGATCTTTAATAAAAATAGTAATAAAGTTGCGTTTGGTAGTGCAAAATTTATTAATTTAATATTAGTATATTATACAAACTGATATGATAGTACAAAAATATTATATTTTTTTCAAAAATGAGGTTCGTACAGGGGGGTCGAACAGCTACGTCAGCCAAAGAACGGGCGAGCAGACGATATTTAAAGTAAAGGAAAGATATGGTATACAAAGGGAAAAAATTACAGCTCCAAAATTAGTACTATCTCGCTCTTCATAAACTGCGGAAGAGATAATTTTCAAGCTCAACATTTCAAAGTGAGCTCTCTGCTGCTATTCGCTGTTCTTAAGAGTTGATTTCTGACGAATTATTGCTAAGCGACTATAGGTAATTAATTTCACAAGAGCTGGCACGAATGGAATTAACGAAAGTAATGTCACCTATTATTGTGTGAGTGCCGTCCTTATTACAACATACATTCATACATATTGGCACTATTATACGTAGCCTTCTGCTACTCCCGTCACAGCTCACTGCGTCATATAGGCACTATATGTCCGTGGTGTTCAACTAGGTGGCCAGGCTTCTCTTGGCCACACCTACCCCCAACCCCCCGACTGACCACGTTGTTCATCATTTCTTGGCTGTACTCCAATTTGTTAGAGGGGAAGTGGGACCTCTTTTCCTGCATCGACTCTTTACTTTTTTAACTTAATTTAGCTGGGGCCCAAGTAGCGTAGAGTCAGTACCAGGGACTCGCCTACCTTCACTGGTAGGCGTTACGTGTTAGTGTACCTCTGTTAATCCTCGCTTAGAGGAGTGGCGGAGGGTGATTGGTGAGAAGGCGGGAATGTACAAATATATACTTTCGTTCACTCATTCAATCCGAATCGTGCTACTCTTGTGAAATTTATATTGTAATTATCTTCTAAAGTACCCTTAAAGGGGCTTGTATTGTTTTTTTTTTTCTGATTTAAAGTGTAAGTTTTAGATTCCAACCTAATAATGGCTAGCTATCCTAAAAGTTTATAAAAAAACACAACAAAATTAAACGAAGACATGGAATTACAAGAATTTACTAAGTTATTACACATATCACATTTGCCAAAGCTTTTGTCGCTGGGATATGTTGAAATCAGCTTTTTTACTAAATCCCTAAGGATATGATGTAGTATGGAATAAAAAGAGGGATGGGAGCAAAACACTTCGCTGAGTGTACAAACATGGCCTGGATGTTGTATAGGGAATTCTAGTCTGGGATTAGACAAGTATAGTAATATAATTATTAAATATAATGCTTTTTTAGTAATATTCACCTTTGCCCGCCTATTGCGTTTCGTCCACATATAGATAGATAAATTAATGGCATATGTATGAAACGCGCAAAATCTAAAATGAGAAGTATAATGTAACAGATGTTGTGATTTTTCATATTTAAACCATTCCTTAGCGATTTCGCAAAATAACTAATATCCACAATTTTCTTCGACGTAACCACTGTGGTATTAGAAATGAGCCTTAGAACCAAGCATTTTACAGAATGGTTGTTTCCTGCAACCGCCTCATTACTGATTCTATTTTTAAAAAAAAACATGCCCACATCGCGTATCTTACCGTATATACGCAGTGCGGTCATATAGCAAAACACTGTACAAATCCTTAAACTGTTTTCACTACACATAAGACACTGTGATGCTATCCGTTGACTACTTTAGATACCAAAGTATCCTACTAAAGTTTAGTACCGAAAAAGTTAACAACGTTGTATCGGTGGTACTGTAAGATCAGCTAACAAAAAAAATCGCGCATACAATCATGTGCTCATTAGACAAGAGTTCCTCCTACAGGTCACAAACAAATCCCCCCCCCCCCCCCGCCCCTCACACACCCATTTCTAATCCACTGTCTGAACAAATAAAAAGGCAGCGCAAAGCATCGCTCAGGCAATAATTAGCTTGCTGAAGTCATCTCCCACTCAAGAGCAAGTCGTCACGTTGAGTTTGGCGAAGTACTCCAGGAGGCCCTGCAGACGTTTCTTAACCCGTTTCTGGTCGTCGAGGGTGCAGCCCAGTATGGCGGACTCGAAGTTCTTGTCGGTGCCCGAGCTGGGGTCCGGCTGGGACGTGCACGCGTTCATGTAGGTCTGGCAGCGCGTGTGCGCGATGACGGAGTCGTCGTGCACGGACATTACTAGCTGGTCGATGTACATGTTTACCTGGAATTAAAGAAAGCATCGTTGAAATAGTTCCGACCTTGGGTTAGGTTAACATAAACGAGATAGGAGTCTTCCACACTTCGGTGTATCGGTGCAAATACAGTGACAGCCGTGGTAACATAGTAGGTTGTGCACTCGCCTCACGTTCATGAGGTCGTGAGTTCAAACCCCGCCCGTACCAATGAGTTTTCGAAACTTAAGTACGGTTAATTTATAATATCACAGGCTTTTCGGTGAAGGAAAACATCGTGAGGAAACCTGCATACGCCAAAGAAGAAATTCTAAGGCGTATGTATGTGAAGTTAAGTACGTCAAATCGGCTGGGCACTGTTGGTGGACAGGGGTTAGGCACAAAAAATCCCGAAGAGTCGAAGTGTCGCCAGGTCTTCCTGGCCCCCTAAAATAAAACAAGTCAGATATCCCTGGGACCACTTGGTAAAAAGGACCAATATACGCTAGACATTTTTCATCACACAACCCTAACATATTGCGTCGTTTCATACTCATAATATATCACATTTTATTATATTAAAAACTATGTACATATATTTAGTTTTAACTTACCTACTCACTATTTTAATAGTCAAAAAATTCTTGTAAATTATAAAAAAAGCGGCCAAGTGCGAGTCGGACTCGCCCATGAAGGGTTCCGTACCAGCAAGTAACATAATATAAAAGTTATAGTAGTTCGTTGTAACTTTGATCGATGTTTTAATAATATTATTGTGGTTTACGATTTATGACGTATTAAAAAAAAACTACTTACTAGATCTTGTTCAAACCAATTTTAAGTGGAAGTTTACATGGCAATGTACATCATATATTTTTTTTAGTTTTATCATTCCCTTATTTTAGAAGTTACAGGGGGGGGGACACACATTTTACAACTTTGGAAGATTCTCTCGCGCAAACTATTCAGTTTAGAAAAAAATGATATTAGAAACCTTAATATCATTTTTGAAGACCTATCCATAGATACCCCACACGTATGGGTTTGATGAAAAAAAAATTTTTGAGTTTCAGTTCTAAGTATGGGGACCCCCAAAATTTTTGATTTTTTTTCTATTTTTGTATGAAAATCTTAATGCGGTTCACAGAATACATCTACTTACCAAGTTTCAACAATATAGTTCTTATAGTTTCGGAATAAAGTGGCTGTGACATACGGACGGACAGACAGACAGACAGACAGACAGACAGACAGACAGACAGACAGACATGACGAATCCATAAGGGTTCCGTTTTTGCCATTTGGCTACGGAACCCTAAAAACAGTGTTACTAAAATAACTTTAAAAGATTGCACAAAACTCTGAATAAGAATGCATCGTTGTCATAAGTCATAACGTTTACTACAGTTCATTAGAATTCTAAACGCGCTGCACATGTTCGATCAGAATATAAATCAAAAAAAATTACGTCAGTGCCTCAGTCTGACGCATTATTCATATAAAGTCTATCCTTTGATACCATGGCCCATATATTCAATTCGGATCAAGACTTTCTTTTAAACACCATTACCAACAGCAGCATATACTGTATAATGAGTTGAAGACAACACATATGGAACACTTAAATCTAAAACTAATTAACCTGGGAGGGACTCCAGTACAGTAGGCAGGTGTTATACCAAATGAACTGTACAGGCCTTATGTGAACCTGGATTTTTTTCTAGAAAAGCTTAGCTATTCCTGAGGTACGGACAAATGTTATTATCGGAAGCTTTACAAAGGATAGAAGCATTTAGTAAACAAATAAAATGTATCTAATATTCTTCGCGTGTGTCATTGAAAATATTGCCAAAAAAAACTGGCTGGTCTAAGGGCAAGTAATAGAACAATTTGGATCATTTTTGGAATTTTTGTCTGTTTGTCTGTTAGTTTGTGCACGCAAAACTGCTGAACCGATTCTGATTGACTTTTCACAGAAATATGAGGCTAACTCGGAGTAACATTTAGCCTCTATTGCAATCGGCTTATTCAATGAAAAGTTTTGAGAATTATTTGTTTTCAAATACATTAGTAGGTACGCAATATATCAATGAAGCATAATTATAATGTTCGGTGCAGTTGTATGTTTAAGTATGAGTAAGGAGTACATTTGGAGCTGTAGTGAGAGTGGGGGTTGGCGTGGGTGTGGTAGCCAAAGTCGGATGAGAGCGGGTAGTCTACGCGAGCGGAGCCGCGGGCACAGCTAGTTTTTAATAATTACCTGATGCAAAGCCTCCTCCTGCTGTGGATCTCGGTCGGTGCGCACTGCCACATCCACGGTCATGGCGCGCGCCAGTATGCGGTCCGCGTATCGAGAGATGTCATCCTTGTCACCTGCGATGGTTATAGGCAAGGTAAGACTAAAGGTAAAACTATCTTAGTTATTATATTTGATTGTGTATTCTAAGAGAAGCAACATTAGTATTAAATATAGAATGTTTACTTATGCATTAGTATGTTTAATAAATGATAATGATAATGAAACCACAGGAACTGAAGTACCTATGACAAACAATTTATTTAAAGGATGATGGACGTGAAAATGAAAAGGTCTTATTAAGTAGAAGAATAGTTCTACTTAGCCCACCATCCTTATACTGAATGTGGTTTGGTTTGATGGGTTATGTGGTTTTTAGTGATATTTTTAAGTAATACAAGAAAAATACATGAGAGGACATTTTTTATCTACATTCCTAATATAGTTTTCAAACAGAATTTTAGATAAGATTATAATTAGTGAAGAACTATATATAATCCATAAAAAACAATATAAGGTTTTCTACTGGCAAGGAAGCATTCCCCAATAATAAAATTTTAGTTAATAAAAAGATAATCTTACACTCAGATATATCATTCAACAGCTCGGAATGCTTAACACTGTCAAGGGTTGACAGCAAGGAGTCTTTTTCCTCTTCAATTCGGACGGTGTCGCGCCGGAGCCTCTCCACACGCATCTCAACCTGGTCCAGTACTGATATCAATCTGGATCATACAAATTCTTATTCTAGGTGGCTAGTACAAACTCCCATTAGGATACATTTTCCCATGGTACAATGTAACATCAAGCTCATGATGACTCACAAATAAAAATAAAATGTGCGTTAAGTTTCAGATGTATGTAAGAAATTTACCAGTTGGGGTTTCTGGACAAGGGGTAGCTCACAAATAAAAAGACTTGTGCAATTACCCCCTAAGCCTTAGTGCCTAAGGCATCAAAAGGTTTATACTGCTGCCCATACACACAGGAAATGAAATCATCCTTGACTATTTAAAAAAAAAATTAAAATACATGCTAGCTATGTTAGCTAACGACTTGAGCAACCTATTTAATTATCTATCCCCAGGGTATGTTAAATAAATGAGTATCTCAGACATTCACACCAATTATCCAGTCCCAAACTAAGCAGGACATGTGTTATGGTTACCAGATAACGGATAGACATACTTAAATAAATATATAAACATCCAAGACTTGGGTACAAAACATTCATATTTATTATATGAACATTTGCCCCTAGCGGGATTCGAAACAGCAACCTCCGGCATCGTAGTCTGAGAGCTACCTGTTCCGCCACGGAGGTCGTCAAAAACCCATTTGCTATGTACTATGAGAATTAGACTGTGGTACTAAGACAGTTGTCTCTTCCCAGTAGGAATCAAACAGACCCTCTGGTGCTTGATTTTAATACCCAAGCTACTAAGACAATGAGGGCGCCAGTTAATAAGTTACATGTTTATTATTAGTAAATGTTTTTAAACAATAAATAAGAAGTACTGTCAAAAACATGCAGATAATAATGTCAGATTTAATTCAAAATGTTTGGTATGAATCAAGATTCCTTAAAAAAAATTATGTGCCTGTAATTACACTGGTGTTACTGTTCATTTCACTCCTGGTCATACACTATAACGAAATGTATTGATGTGTGTGTACGAGAGATTATAAATGTGTTGTTCGATTTAATGCATGCAATGTCTCTAACTCAGTCAAAAAAACAGCATTCCTAGGTAAAAATAAGGTAGTTCTATGGAAGGATTAATAAAAAAACATTGTAAAATTTATGACAAATTTAATAATGAAAAACTCTTCTTAGGTCAGACTTTATATTGTGAACTTGATATAAACACTCCTTCACAGTTATATTGTATTGAGGCATACACAATATATTCATCATAAACTGAGACAAGCTTCAAAATTATTTGATTTTATCTTTGTTCCTGCATCTGATGACCTCCCTGGTCACATAGTAACCTGATTCCATAGTAACAATCAGTTGGATTCCCCACCTACAAGCATTATACGAGGGGCGTTCAAAATATTCTCGGTATTCGAATGAAGACAAACAAGTATGAAAAGTTTGATATTTTTATTTTTCAATATACTCCCCCCTATGTTAATACACTTAAAAGATCGATCAATTATTTTTTTTAATCCCTCATAATAATATTTTATATCCTTGGTGTAAAAATGCTCGTCCACTGCCGCCTTCAACGCTTCATCGTCAGAAAATCGATTTCCACACAGATCCTTTTTGAGATTGGGGAACAAAAAGAAGTCGCTGGGGGCTAAGTCCGGACTATACGGTGGATGAGTTATAGTTCCAAACCCACATTCAGCAATAGCTGCCTTGGCAATATGAGCAGTATGGACAGGGGCGTTGTCATGCAGAAGCAGAACACCTTTGGTTAACTTTCCTCGCCTATTTTCTTTGATTGCATCCCTTAATTGACGTAGAATGTTTGCGTAGTACTGTCCTGTGATATTTACACCTTTTTCTTTATAATCGATTAACAATACTCCTTCACAATCCCAAAATATTGTTGCCATAACCTTGCCAGCGGAAGGGACGACCTTGAACTTCTTGGGATGAGCTGAACCCTTAATGTGCCACTGCATGGACTCCTGTTTACTCCCTGGGTCATAATGATGAACCCAGGTTTCATCTCCAGTAACTATCTTTTGCAGCACCTCATCAGGATTTTCGCCACACAGGTCAATAAAATCGGAACAACAAGCTGCACACATATCTTCCGAGTCAGCATTCGCGGAACCCATCTTGCACTCACTTTTGACATATTAAGATGGTCATGGATAATATCATGTACAGTACCAATAGAAAGATTGGTTACTTGAGCTATTGATTTTATCTTCACTCGACCATCTTCCAATATAAGGTTTTCCACCTGATCAATATTTTCTTGTGAAGTAGCTACTACAGGCCGGCCAGGTCTAGGGTCATCTTTAATACTCTCCCTGCCACGTTTGAATTCGCTTGACCACTTTTGAATGGTAGATAAAGAAGGAGCAGACTCACGGTAAACACAATCCATTTCCTCTTTTATGGTTTTTTGATTTTTACCCTGTTTTGTCATGAATTTTATGACGGAACGATGTTCTAATTTCGTTAACATTGTTAATTCACTCATAGTGTTCATGTTTGTTCAGAAATTGCAGAAAAACAAAAGAATATCTCGGTTTGAATTATACTTTTTTTTTAGTCAACGAATGAACCTTAGCAACCAGTAACAAAACAAATTCAAAAAGAGGTTGTAAGATATCAATACCGAGAATATTTTGAACGCCCTTCGTACCATAGGTGCTACATCAAAATTACACTAGCACTGCCATTAAGTGTGCATGAATCGCCTGCGCAATATGTGCGCAGGCGATTCATGCACACTTGTGCAACACTCCGTGTTGTACATCGGAAGAAAACGCTATCTCCATTTCAGGTTGAGCCAGCGGCTCAGTGTTTTTCTACGCTAAAGTCCTTAAAAACCAGAACACAACTCACTACTTCTGATATTTCTGCCGCCACAGACCTCATACTACTACCGCTTATACTTAGCCTACGATTTTATTTTAGTTAAGATAAGAAGATATGAATGCTAAAATCTATCACTATCAAACTTTACAAACTAATCATGTAACAGGAAAAAATTGGGTTAGAAGTACATTCCAACTTTTATATAACGTTTTTATCTTGTTCACTAATCGAAACGATGTAGCAAAGCAATTCATTTTAATAAATAGGCATAGTAACAAATGTATTAATGTGGGCGGTGGGAGTCATTAACTTTTTATAACTGGACCATAACTATGTCTTCTTTAGGAAATCGAACTGCGTGTTAGTAAATGAAGAATTCTGGTTAATAAACCATTGGAACCTTGTTCAGATCGAGGTTACGGATGGAAAGTAAACAATGATAACCTGTCTTTCGGCGCCTGCGTCCCTAAAACGGACGTCTCGTCGATAAGCGGTAGTCTCGAACTTTCTCCGTAGGCCCACTCTGCTCCGTACTGGTCCACCTCCATGTTTAAAGAATCGGTCGGCTTTGGTAGAGCCAGGGTTGTTAGGCGACGAGGATTTTATTTTGAAAATAAAGTAAAAATGCACACAATTTCCCTAGAATGTCAAAGTCAAACAACTAATGAATGAACATGAAGACAAGAACCATTAACTTGAGATGACAAGAACAGCAGACGAAATTGAATGAATGATGAATTGGAATGAAATTGGCAGCCACCAAAGACAATGAACGAATGAACTAGTATGGAATTATTATTTTTATACAACTAGAGCTGCAGCTAACCTAGAACGATTGTCGATTAGTCAGTCCTCTGGTCCGATTTGGTGATGCCTTATTTCCTTCCACACAGGAAACAGCGCACGGTGTGGCGCGAAAAGTTTTTTCCTTCACAGTGGTATTAATATTACGGTTGGTAAAGTAAAAGAAAAAAGTTTATCATTGTTGGCTTGATATTTATTTGCATTGATTGGGTTAGGCAAGCGACTTTTCAATATATTTTGAATGTTTTAATTTTAAAAATGAAGATATGTTTCCTTCGAGTAAAATTTGCTATCTTTAACATTTAACTTGCGTCATTTTGGAAGAGCCACGGCCTCTGATTTGAAATCTGACTCTGCAGAATTTTTTAATAAAACAAACTAATATTGTACTCTTTTGTACTCGAAAATTAAAATTTTTACTTCAGCCGTTTATATTAACATAAGGTACTTTCCCTCCAGATGCCGTTCATTCTTTCCATTCTTTATACTACTCCGTAATCACAGGGCGGACACTTGTGCCAAAATGTATGCGATGGCGGGAAATCGACTACCTATTCTTACACAAATACAATAATCGTGTCCGCACACGGCAGCGCACGCACACATGCCTGAGGCAATCGTTAGGGGTGTCAGACCGTGCGGACCGGCCGTGGGCACCAGTAACTTTGTGATGGCGGCGTAAAGTGTGCATAAAAATAAAAATAGTTTATATGGGTGGTTGATTAATTGAGATTTAAGTCGTAGGTATACAATCTTTTTTCCAACTTTCGATGTTTACGTGCAAAATCTCTATGCAACCATACAAAACTGTACGAATTCGTGATAGACTAGTTGGTACTGCGTTCGCCTCTCGTTTATGAGGTCGAGGGTTCGAATCCGGACACAGGCCAAAGAACGAACTAAGAACGATTTTAGTGAAGGAAAATACCTTAAGAAACTAGCCAAAGAAGTAATAATTCTAAGGCGTATGTGAAGTCCACAAACCCGCATTGGGCCAGCGTCGTGGACTATTGTTATGGAATAATTCCTACTCGCGTGTAATTTTTTCTTTCTTTCATTATGGTTTAAATATATCACTAAACATGGCGCGGCGCATGTGCTAAAATAAAATATTTTTCGACATACAGGGAAAAAATACGACACTCATCATTGTGCACATTATAATTTTTTTTAATTTATACATATATTTGGGCTCGATTCTGAAGACACAACGTTAAAATTTGACAGCACTAAAGCTGTCGCTATCCTTGTCACACAGTATTATGAAGATAAAGACGATACCAATTTTAAATGTGTTCTTCAGAATTGGGCCCATTAAAACAGTAAAAAGGCGTTTCTGTACATTAAAGTAAAAAAAAATTCAGACCTTAAGACCAGTGGAGTCCAAAAATATAATAAAAAAATCGTGTCTATGTATGTATGTCTGTACAGGCTAATCTTGGAAACTGCTGAACAGAATTTGACGGCGTACTGCATTTTGGTACTGCGTTTCTTTTTAATTTCTTTGTAAGACGATCCGAAGCACAAAAATGAAGATCGCAAACGCGGTAATTCTTTAAGCTTTTATTGTTTAAGTCGGGTCGCCCAATCACTTGAATCCAGTATATACATCTGAAAAACAATTTTTTTTTAGTACATACATCTGAAAAACAAAAAAGATTTTATACCCAAACAAAAGGAACTGCGGAAACGTTCCTACAATGTTACGTTGTAAGCTCACGTCTCACGCCACTGTATGACACATGTCATTTTTTTCTTTTTATTATGCTGCAATTACACATCCGCGCAAGTCGGTAGACAATCGCTCATTGAATTTTGATTACATCAAAAAGGTGAAAATTCAAACGTGACGTCGGTTCCGTTATTTTTAATTTAATTAAATATATATTTTATGTAGACATTACATTTGTCTAATCCCAAACTTGATTTTATTCACTTCAGATCAGAACGTCTCATTCTCCTGTACCATTGAAATTATAGATAAGGACCAATTCACTAATATAGTACCCAGACTAAGACGAACTCTAAAGATGTCTATACATAAAAGGAATCGAACTCACGACTTCTGGTACTTGAATCCAATAAGCAAGCCACTAAGCCAACGACGTGGTCAATAATCATGATATCTTCAACAGAGGGAGTCCAAACATTTATTTTTATCTTCGTGTATGCCTGACTGCCATAAATTAAAACTTACACAACCGAATTTTTTACTAGCATAAACACTTGGCAATTATGCGAATGTATGAACGGTGAACCACACGCTAAAGTCTAAAGTGTACAAAATATAAAATTTGCAGAGTATAAAAATTACCTTGATATATTAAGTCACACGAAACTAGGTGTTTTTCCAACTTTACCTAAATTTTTTTAGAATTCAGGTATTTTCTTACACGCTACAATTAAACCCCACGTTGGGCGCTAGAATGTAATAAGTTCCTGATGATCTGCAGGTTCCTGAATTCATGGATATGATGAACGTGGCGTTTAATTGAAGGCGTGACTAATACTACTTAATTTCTTTAAGATTTAATATGTTTTGTCACAAAACATATCTAATTTTGCGTGACAAGTTACCTAATTCAAAAAGACCTACTTCGATGCGAGCGTCTCGCGACTTAACGCAAATGTGTAAATGTCGTACAACAAACAAATAAATATACAATTGATTAAAATTGTATCAATGTCTATCTCAAATAACATTTTATTTACATTATCAAACAGAATAAAATAAACCAAAACGTATAAAATTATATTTGTATTACTTATAATACCAAAATTCAATCTTGAAATAATAGCAAAATTGTTTGAATAAATAGGCAAAATATGTTACTTACCTCGATTCTTCTGGAGGAAAAGAATGAAATCGTCTCTTTTTGTCATTACTGTTAATCAAACAACCACATACAGCACAATGCTTCACCATTATTCTTTTAATTATCTTTCAAGCAATACATACAGCCCTGACGGCTAGTGCCCTAAACGCTACCCAAAACTGCGGCGCGGGGTGAGGAAGCTGTGATTGGCGGGGGGAAGGGAGTGTCCATTCTATACGTAGTATTATTAAGTATTCTATGCCGTAATCTAGAATCCGGCGAGACAGAATATTGAACAAACTGTGCTATTATCTATTAATGAAATAAAAACGAAATAAAAATACTGACATAATTTATTTACACATATTTTTAAAATTTCAATTTTCATATTACAAACAAAGCAGTTTGTATAACATAAAATTATTAAATTTGTGAATTAATCCTAAATACGCAGTGGAATTGAACTTAGATATTAATGTAGGACGGAGCACTAACAATAAAATGTTCCTTTCAATACTAATCTCACTTACACATGGTTACTAGTTTTTCAAAATGTGAAAAGAAAGTGAGAAATTAACCAAATACCCAAGTACATCAAGCAATATTGCGAGGTACAAGCAGTTATTTAAATTTCCGATTGAATTTTGTTTCCCGAAGTAAAAAAATAACGCGCGCTACTTTTCACTATATAAAATGAAAGTACTGAGGAAAACTTGAATTATTTTGTATTGGTGCAGGTGAGATTTTGATTTTAATACAGAAACAATAGCTATCATAAATTTTATGGCGTGGCTGCTTGTAAGCAATAATAATGCAATTAATGTCTAGCTAGATCAACAACAAATAATTAATGTAAATCGTTATATTATTATAATCGTCAGTATTTAAAATATCTATCTCAATTCTTCATAATTCTAAGTTTGTATTCACAGCCAGCGTCAGCAGGAGTGAAATTAGCGAATGCAACTTCAAAACATTTCGCAAATTTGTTTCTACAAAACACTGTTCTGACAAATTCTACTGTCACTAGAAGGTAAGAGATACTAAATATGGCTTTATATAAAACTATGTTCGTTCTCTGAACACCACATAAAGACATATAATTTTGACGCTGAGCGGTGTCGCCGCAGCGCCACGTCCGCTGGTTATGAATGCACCCTAAGGCTAGCCGTATACAAACTTGTTTTGGGTCTAAAACAAGTGATAATAGAAAGGAAGATGGGCATTTCTTATCTCAGGCCTTTAGTACCCCACCGCTGCGGTCTGCGGTAAACATGCGGGAAGCACAACACCTATATTATATCTCGCTCTGCTTCCTGCGACTTTCCCATAATTGCACCATTATTTCTCACATACCGCATGTTTACCGCAATTCGATGTCCGAAGATAACTTACGTAACTACTACAGTAACATTACCTTTAGCTTCTATATTTGTTTCCTACGTGATTAATTATATTACTCACATGTATGTTGGACGCCTTTGTAGCGATACAGACGCCAGCTTCACTACTATACTAATCTTATTTGTATGGCTGGGAAGCCCATGTCAGCCTAGGCCTTCCTGCCGATCTCGTATGGAGATTAGTGGGACAATCTCCATACGAGATCGGCAGGAACAACATTATGACCGACTGTATACGGATAGCCTAACATATAATATTACAATCAAATTTTCTTCGTAAAAAATACATAACATGAAATAAATTTAATTATTTTATAGTAACAAATTTAACATATAATTAAAAATACTGTAGTTCTGAAATAAAACTATGCCGAAACAGCAATTTCTGGCGTCTTATTTGTATTTTCTAGTTTATAGTTTTACACACTAGGCACTAGGGACGGCCGTGTGAGTTAAAAGGAAAGGTGTCGGTGTCCAGTTTCGATTTGATTCGTTTATGTTATATAGAGCACTAAAAAATAACGGGTACGTACATTTTACAGCTGCCCCAATTTATATTTACTTGAAGAAATCTCTCTCCGAAGTCGATGAAACCGACTAATTTTTCCGATTAGTTTGTGAGATTTTTTCCAGCGAGTTTTAAGTTACTGATTTTTTATTTTAATATATTATGTTACAGAGCACTAAAAATAGCATACATATATTTTAGAGGCTGCCGAAATTCATATTTACTAAAATTAATTTCATAGGGCTTACCTATGTTTCTGTGCAAAGTCCATCAACAACATTCAGTTGTTTTTAAGTAATGCGTGCACAAACTAACAGACAAAAATTCCAAAATGTGTTCTATTACTTATCCTTAGACCCCCCAATTTTTGTTACAAATATCTACAATGTACAGATACGAGAAGTTTACGTTTTTATTTATTAGATAAGTTTGTAGCACAGATTCTGTATTGCTGAAATATTTAATTGAATATATTCTTTTTCATCAACTTTTGGGGGTGAGGATAATAAAGACGGAGGAAACACTCAATATTCACCCAAATATAAATTAGAGCAGATATAAAAAAACGTATCGGTTATATTTGAGTGCTCTACAACATAATATTTTAAACCGGGTCCTCCGAAATTTGTCCGTTTAATGAGGCGACTAAGGATAAATCAAGATGATGGGCAGCGCTATATAATCGGCAAGTACAGCGTGGTGATTAATGCATGAGCCAACAGTGGACTTATTAAAGGCTGTTGACAGAGCCCAGGCTGTTCCGTCCCAACAGAGCAGAATTACACTGAATATAATGCATTCTCAAACATAAGTAGAAGTCTGACGCCACAAAATTATATACAGAGTATTTCTCAAGAGAACAAATCCTTGCAAACAATCTTATTTCATACAGTTTGGTGCATGTGTCATTCGGCAAACGCAAGTTTTATTTGCGAATACGGAACAAAATAATATAAAGCAGATTTAAAAAAAACTAATGACGTAAAATTTATGTCAATTATGGGGACAAACGTTTGTGCTGGCTTCCCTTTCTTCGAAACGTATTTTTTTTTTTATTATTTTGATATCCTTTTGATTTTTTTTTCACCTGTATGTATAAATAAAGTATATCACACTGCGCACTTTACTACATGAAAAAGACCCCTGCTGATATTATTCATAAACATATCACCGTCCCTTTCTTAGCACGCGTCGATGGGTAGATTGGGCGGGTGCGAGCGGGAAGTTTGCTGCCCCATTATCATTTGCCGCCCCACTCGGTGATGCGGCCGTTCTCGAAGGCGAGGTTCTTTCTCGGCAGAGGCACAAGGGTGCCTCGCTTCACAATGCCCATGTCTTCGCCGGGATAGTACTGGAAACAGAAAGTCTTATTAAAGTTCAGCCAGAAAAAAGTATAATGCGCGACCTACCTTGTTGGCCTAGCGGCTTGGTCATTAGGATGGACAGGAATCAAGCGCCAGAGGTCGTGGGTTCGATTCCCACTGGGGGCAGATAACTTGTACAATTTGTAAAGTTTGTCCAGGTCTGGATGTTATATTTGTGAATTGTCCAATCCTTATTTTCCACAGCACAGGAGAAAATCCTCGATTAAGATTAGACAAGTGTATGTATATGTAATACTAGCTGTGCCCGCGGCTCCGCTCGCGTGGACTACAGAATCCGCTCCCGTCCCCACTTCCGCTCTCATTCCTTTTTCCACTTCCACTTTCTGAGTGGGAACTTGGACTCTCAATCTCCCAATCCCAATCCCAAAACAGACAGACAAAATTTTCAAAAATGACCGAAATTTGTTCTATTACTTACCCTCAACCCACCCCTTAACCCACCCATCAACCCTTAATATATTATTATATTCTTTATTGCACATAAATTTTACAAAAAAAGGCATAACATAAAAGTGTACAAAGGTGGACTTATCTCTATAAGAGATCGCTTCCAGCCAACCTCCACTGTGGGAAAAGCTAAAACAAGCGGTAGGTCAAAAAAATAAAAAAATAAAATGTGCATGGAAATTGAAATTTTATAATAAAATATTATATAATGTATATAATATAATAAAATGTATGTGTATGTGAGTTTCAGGTCCAGGTCAAGGTCCAGGGCCGGGTCCGGATCCAGATCCAGCTCCAGATCCCGCTCCAGGTCCCGCGCCGACTCCCGCATCTACACCTCTTAACTCTGCTCCCAACCCTCCCCTCAACCCACCACTAAACCCTCCCATCAAACCTTAATGTATGTGTATGTGAGTTTTCGATACTATAAATTCACATAACTTTTATTTAACTGCACCGATTGCAATGAAATAAAGCCTATATGTTACACCGAATTAACCACTATGTTTCTGTGAAAAGCCCAATAAACATCGGTTCAGTCGTTTTTAAATGATGCGTGCACAAACAAACAGATAAACAGACAGACAAATTTTTTAAAAATGATTATGATATTACTTATCCTAGACCACCCAATGTCTTATTTTGCAAATATCTTCAATGTACAGACACGCGAAGTGTACGATTTTATTTATTAGATTTATTTATATAAAATTTATTTATCAGATGTATGTACGAGTGTATCAGGTGTCCGGAACCCATAACACAGGCTCTGACTAGTTTGGTATCAGATGGCCATGTGTTCTCATTACATTAGTGTAAAAGGATTAAAAGGGCTAAACTCACCTGACATTGTGAAACAAACTTCAATACATCGGAACGTATAAAATCGTTGTCTTCCTTCACCTTATCCAACAGTTCAGGTTTAGCTAACCGATCTACTATACAATTACAAATCTTCTCGCACAGAGTCTCGTCGAAAAGGGGGATTCCGAACTGGAGGTCTAGTATTGTCCATTTCTGTAAAACAAAGATGTCATACGTTTTTAATTCTAACACACAATAAAAATAACTTTTTAAAAACAATGTTTAGTCAAGCACAATAAAATTTATTTTATTCGTTTTACTAGGTACATGGCTTAAATAAAGTTTATTTAAATTTATTTTGCGAGTTTTAGATAGTACCAAAGATAATATATTAGTACGTAGTCGTAATAATTACAATATTAAGTATACTAACTATATTGTATTGTTCAAGCAGTTAACACATTCAAGTAAGTTAACACTAAGTAACTATAAACTTTATTAAAAAAAACTTAGTCCTTCCACGCGTAGCCGCGGGCACTGCTAGTCTTTAAATAAAAGTGTCAATAAAGATTATGTGCTCTTCAGGCACGTAAAATATTAAGGCAAGAAACCAAAATTAGGTGATTCATACTAGAAGAGCTCAGCGACAGTAGAACACCCGATGAGTAAGAGGAAGAACACACATTTTTTACTCGTATGTCGAAGAAGTACCAAATAGACTACCAAGAATTTACTTCGGAAAGCACTTCGTTATTATTTCAAATACAGAATTGCGTCTTCAATAATGTAATAAAAGTCTAGATTTATACGACAGGCAGTATGCAGGTTTCCTCACGGTATTTTCGGTGAAGAAAGAGATCGTGAGGAAACCTGCATACGTCAAAGAAGGAATTCTAAGGCGCACGTGAAGTCCACTAATCCGCACTAGGTCCGCGTGGAGGATTGTATGCTGTTTATTGTTTTACTTTCCGAACAGGGGAAGTTAACCTTTTTTTATCATTGCTAAGGCTCAAGAAGCCTAGTAAAATATCTACTTACCTCTGGCTTACATGTTTCTTCGTCTGAGAAATTATGCGCAGTATCCACCCCACTATCGCCTTCCGTCATCTCCGTCAACTTATCCGATAACTGCGTGAACATCGATATCGATTCCTCCGCCGGACTGAGCAGATCATTCAATTGATTCATCGATGTTTCCTTTTTATCGAAATTTAAGCTCTCTATGTGAACCAAGTCGTCTGAGAGTGCAATTGATTCTTTACTGATAGAGTTTTCTTTGGAATGTTTGACTTTCAAGTCCTCGATGCTGGTTGAGGTGGAATGTATTGGGACCAGGTCGTCGCTGTACGCGTCTGTGCTCTGATTGGTCGAGTTTGACTGTTCGTTTATTGCTAGGTTGTCTAATTCCTCGCATAATAATTGGCCACCTGTAAAGGAAAAAAAAATAAACGCTTCCTGAAGAGAAAGTATATTAAATATAGCAAGTTTTACTCCAAGGAGACTTTATTTTATTTAAAAAATATATGAAATATTGCATTCAAAGACTTCAAGAAAATCACTTGCTTGGGCTGTGAATCAAACCGATACGATATTTATACCAATTAAAATAAAAAAAAACTACAATATTTAATCCAAATATTATTTCCAATTAGCGATAGTTTACAGTCAGAGCCTATATAGCCAAATAGCACCATAGAGTAGAGGAGAGTATTAGAAAGGGTGTTTCAAAGAGTGTGTGTGTGAGAGAGAGAGAGAGACGAAGATAAAGGACTGAGGAGAGTACCTTCAATAGTGGTGAACCCATTGGCCGGGGAGCTAGTCTTGCTGTCGGTCGTGGGTGTGACCGCGAAATGCGACTCTATGGGAGACTGCAACCTGCCCGCAGACTTGCAGTACTCCTCGCTTCTATCCATAGACTCGTTGGACGATAGCGATATCTCGCTAACTGGTTTCGCTATGCCACAAATTTCTTTCTTCTTTCTTTGGGGTACTGTAACCACAGAAAAGTGTTAAAAAGCAAATATTAATAACTAATACATATTTTAAATTCTACATACTCTTTACTCTATTTTTATTTTTCTCTAAATTTATCTCCGGATATATAGAACCGGTTTTAAAACTATTTTACTATTGGAATGTTAAATCCTTCTAGTTTACAAATGCTGTTTTAATCCAATGAAAAGACTACAATATAAAAAGGTGCCTATCTGGTTTTCTAGAAATCTATGAAAATAACTACAGTTTCTTGAGAGTGGTAGCTTTTCTTCAAGTGTAATAAATTTTTTTTGGATCGAAACTTATATAGTATTTTTTTTTATTGCACCTTCGTCAGTACTCAATTACTTATGAATATGTAATAGTTTAGGAGAAAAAGAGAAAAGTAAGGTTTTATTTTATTCTACGCAACCAATCGGATTTGGTACACTAACACTGGTGACTGTAATTATAGAAAAAACCAACTCAAAATCTTCAAAGGCACACTGGCTCCCCTCGTTCACCTACGGCCTTCAGACTTAAGGCCGATCCAGTTCAGCTAAATGTGGTCAGTACGTACGTACCTAGCTGTACTTGCGTGGGCGGGCGCGCGCAGCCGAGGTCGGGCACGCCGATGTCGCACAGCGTAACGTAGCCGGCCGTGCGGGCCAGCCGCAGTCGCTGCGACAGCCGCCGCAGGCCCGCGTGCCGCGACCACAGCGCCTGGCTCTCTGCAACACACCGCTCAATATGTTACGAGGATCTAAGGGCTGTATGAAGAATGCGTAGAATGAAGAATGTGAAGGGCGGAAAAATGAGTGCCCGTATCGGCAAATTTCGAAGTGTCCTAAAACAGAATTGACAATATCACGTTCTTTCAGTAACTTCACTTCTAAACTCTCCTCACCGACCGAAATTAGTACTGAAATAGTTCCGATTTAGGCCTATGCCACTGATATATATGAAACTAGCTGTTGCCACAAATTATTATGTATTTCCCGTAGGAATTAGGTATTTTCGGGATAAAAACTATCCTATGTCCTATTCTAGGACCTAACCTATATGTGTGCCAAGTTTCATCCCGATCCATCCAGTGGTTGAAGTGTGATTGAGTAACAAACATCCAAGCTTTCGCATTTATAATATTAGTGGGATAATTTATAAATAAATATTTTTAGCATAATAACAAGGTATATATTTCATTACTCGTATATCACGAATTAAGTTAGATAAAGGAGCCTAGATGAGGAAGTGGGAGGACTGGGTATATGTATCATCATAATCTTATCAGTCCTTAGTCGTCCACTGCTGGACATAGGCCTTCCCCAATCACGCCATCACACTCGGCCCCCTGCATCCAGCTGCTGCCGGCCACCTTCTTCAGGTCGACCGGCGGTCTCCACTCCAGAACTCGTCTGCCCCAACGGCCGTCGGTTCTGCGACAAATGTCGCCAGTCCACTGTCATTTCAGCTTGCTAATCCTCGCGGCTATATCGGTTACCTCCTTTCGTCGGATCATATCCTTAAAAAAACCCGAGCATAGCCCTCTCCATAGCTCGCTGAGCCACTTGAAATTTGTGGATCAGGCCCACCCTCAGCGTCCACGTCTCCACGCCGCACGTCATGACAGGCAGGACGCACTGATTAAAGACTTTTGTCTTTAAACATTGTGGAATAGGCTACGCTAAAGCTAAAGGTTTTTCGACTGCTGCCCATTCCAACTGGATTCTTCTGTCAGCTTCCCTATCGAAATTGTTCCTACCATTTCAGAACCACTTCGATATTGACATTGTCGACGATGATCGGTCGTTGATCGACGTGTGAGTTGCGACATGGGTACAGGTGTAACAGTGATGATTACCCGTGTCTCCTCCCGGCGGGAACATGATATGCCTGAGCGCGGCGGGGTGCCGCACCCCGACGGCCTGCAGCATCACCGGCCCCCTCCTCAGCGCCGAGTTGGCGGCGGCGAGCGCGGCGGCCGCGGGCAGCGCCCCCGCGACCGTGGCGGCGCCCTCTAACGCCGCCTCTGCGCCCCACCACACCACGACCAGGCGGGAGAAGCCGAGGAGTAGACGTGGTACCGCGCGCAGGTGTGTTCCTGTACGTGTAAAACCGTTGGTAAAGAATTACGACCTTGTATCGTTTGTTTTCCGATGGAGTAGAATAGGACCACTCCAACTCTTCCCATGGATGTCGTAAAAGGCGAGTAAGGGAATACATTATAAAACATCAATTAGGCCTCCCCAACCTGTCTGGCCAGCGCGGGGAGTGTAGGCCAAATCCTCCGTCTGTCTCCGGCAGATGACAGAGGGTTGTGCGCCTGCAGTGGAGACAAAAATAACCTGATGATTATCGTATATACTATACACCGATTGATATCATTGGTATTTGATTTCGAATTGTTATTTTAATAATTAAATTTTATTGAAAATCGATTTGGAATTAATGTAATACTCAAGATAGGAATTTCAGCATTCTCATGATACTGTCATTTAGTTAATTTTGTTTAACATAAGAGCGGCAAAACCTAATTTGTCATCCCGGAAAACGAAATTCTCACTGGTCGATAATAAATGTTACCCTACTGCCTACACGGGAGCTAACACAAAGCTATTTTGTAGTTGGAAGATTTCGCTCATAGCCGCTGCTACAGAACTAGACGTTGCGAGTTTCTCTCATGGCCCCAACATAAGACTTCAGTATCAAATTTTACCCTAAAACGTGCGCCAGCAACTTATATCTACGTTGTTTTATACAGTCTCCACGTGTCACGATTTTGAACATTATTGGCACCTATACTCGATATGAATGAATATCATAGGTGGTCATCATCTAGTCTTATGTCATATTACAAAAACACTCTATAGTCAATTATTAACCAACGAATTTTTTACATGCGTATCTTTTTTAATTGAAAGTGGTTTTAACTTTAAGAATCCATCAGCTGGAAAAGGCTTGTTTGTATATGTTACCTTTGGTGAGCAGCAAGGTGGGTGGCCCATACCCCGCCACGTGGTAAAGGTAGAGCCGCATCCAGGGGGTGGAGGCTTCGGGCGGCGCGGGGCCCACGTGCGGCAGCGACCCGGCCGCAGCGCCCGCGCGGGCCTCGCGGCACAGAGGGGCCGTCGATATCGCCAGCCTAGGTGAACAGTTTAGCACTGAATAAGGGCCTTCACAGACTTGAGCTATAATGTAAAGATGTCTATTATATAAATTATATTACTTATAGCAAGACATATTTCAATACATCTTGCCTTGATTTAAAATGATTATTTTTATAATAAATTGATTTGACAAAAAAATATTTTAAATATGATATCATTGTTGGTATAGGTATCATGTGTTTGTTTTTTATTTTATTCTATGATTGACATTTGTACATTGTACTGTAAATAATTTACTTATTAATTTTGTTTAATTTGTGAAATACGATACAAAATGTCGTATGCCAATGGGCAAAATGTAAAATACCTAATTGTTACCGACCATCTTAAAATACCTGTGATTAAATTATTTGAATTTGTAAGACCCTTCAGAAGCTCACATACTACATAATGTATTTGTTATATGTAGATGTAATCGTTGCTAAATAACAAGAAGGGTGCAAACTCATAAAATAAAATTCCAAGTAATGTATTTGAAAAAAAAACCTAAACATTAAAAAGGTAGCAATTCTATATAAAACTATCTTCCTCAATTATATGTTTTTAAAGTTTACTAGGCTTTGGGAGAGGCCTAAGTCCAATAGTGGACCCTTTCGGGCTGATGATGATGAAAGTTTACTAGTATCGATTATTTGTTACAGTTTATTTCATGTGACTTTTACTAGCTAAGTAGAAACACCGTGTGGACAACAATATTATTTATTTTGCTTCGTGTATTTGGAGTATAATAAATTAATAAGCCTTTCCTGTATATGGATCTGTCTGTATCTTTGTCTGTAATATAAAATACTACTACCGACCATGAAGGTTGCCAGGAGATTATTTTTTTATTATTATTTGTCTCTCAAGAAATAAGTGTGATCAGAATTTTACGCCTATATAAGTTCTCGATTCAATATTTTTAATATTTGATTCTTGTTCATAAATTCTAAAGATATTTTAGATGCCACTGTTTGTGGCGAAGTAAAGAAACACTATAGAGCACGTAAAAACTGACCTGTATTTCGTAGTAAGCAGCCTAGTCCGCGCCGCTGCTCCTAGCGCATGCAGAGCTTCGCAGCGAAGTAAGTCTAGTGGGCGCAGCCGCGGCCGCAGCGTCCGCAGCGCAGCGCGAAGGCATGCGGCCGCAGCCAGGTAACGTCGCGCTTCGCCCTCTATCTCTGGATCGCCTACCACCTGATATGCAAGAAAGTATTACTTAATATTCAGGGAACATTTAAGGATTAAACCTAAAAATTAACCAAACATTAAATCACTGCCAAAACATATCAATACGTAACAATAAACGGTACGGGCACACCACACAACTATAAACATTATTGTGTAAAAAGCTCTGATGTTCTATAAACAGGAGTCGGATTTTTCATGGCAATAAAGAAATGTCATAATGATTTCAGGTTTATAGAGTTTTAATTAAAGATATCGACAATAACACTGAATGTCAGTAATTCTGGCCAACATTGTAATTCTGGCCAACATTATAATTATAACCAATTCTTCGTTTCAGTGTACTCATTTTACATTTTGTAATAAAAAATATTCAAACACATTGAAACAAATCGGATATATCTTTCCAATAGTGGTTTGCTTATTATATATAACTAGATATCTAATCTGCAGAGAAAAAACGTCAACGCAAATGAGCTTGCAAAACTAGAGACAAATGCCTTCAAAATGCCCAAGTATTTTTCCAGCTATTTTCAGCAACTATTATTTCAAAGCTATTTACCGCTAATTTAAAGCTGGAAAAAAACTGGTCGACGTTTATCCTAGCTCCTTACTCTCCTCCTTACCTTATCCAATTCCATAAGCAAACTGTCGAGGCTTTCGTCACAGAGCTTCCCGACCTCGAACAGCGTGACCGCGTGGCTCTTGAGGTCTGGAGACAGGTTCCCCATCATGAGGTAAGCTGCCAGCGTAGAGTCGAACAATACCGCCACTCTTCGCACGCCACTGTTATGAGAGTTGTTTGACAAGTCTAGTTGTTCTTGGTAGCTCTGTGGGAAGTAATTTTAAACAAAACTGAAGGAGGTGGACTACTAAAATTGGGTTCTTTAACTACCTATTGGTAGGACATGCGTTAGTTTCACAAATGTTAGATGTACTGATTTAAACGTGCTCAATATTTAAAAGCACCAAACGTGTCACTCTGACGAACTCCGCCCATATAGAAACAGAATTGTTTATTTGTAGAAATAGAAATGGGTATACAAAGTCTTAAGAAGTAGAGAAGTCTCTCTCAACTTTGCGGAATTTAGAACCGTCATGATTTCATAACATCTCCAAATAATTTGTTCCAATAGGACCAAATACGTACCTGCCTGGATGTGCTAGGCTCCTGTTTTATAAGTACAGGCTCCATTTGCAGCGCATCTTCGTCGTTGGGGTCGAATGTGAGGGGTGTTATTTGTCTATATCTGTGGAAAAACAAGACATTTATAGCATTTTTGTTTCGTCTGAAAATCGGCTTGGGGCACCGGTGGCGCGGATAAGGGTTGCACAAATTATCCAGGTGGGTCGAAGTTGCGCCAGGTTTTCCTCCCCCCCCCCCCCCCCCCTTAAAAATAAGATAAGGTAATATCAATTAATACATTAATATCAAGTTTCTTGCCAAATTATGAAGTGAATGACGGAGAGTAAGGTATTGTAAAACTACAGAACAAATCTAGTCATCTCCAGTTATCGTTTCCACTCTGCACGGTACAATACTAACGGCGGATGGTTGTGCACCGTGAGCGCGTCCCGCCACGAGGGGTGGTGCGGGGCGACGGGCGGGGGGAGCAGGCTGCGCGCGAACCCCAGCCGGCAGTACAGCGACACGGCCTGCTTCACCAGCTCGCACTCCACCTGGGAACATCACGCATTTTAATATTTTTATCTACACTAATGTCGTACATTCCTTTTATGAAATCATAAACCCGGGTATATGACACACATTAACCTTAACCCGTAGATAATAATGTACGAAAACTTGCCAATATTTCATAAGTTTTAAATTGCACTTTCAATAAACTGTCATCGTGGTATTTTGGTAAGCCACCTCCTCGCCTAACATAGAGATACAAGATATGCTGAACAGACAGGCAGATGAAGTAACCTACCTGTAACACAGTGGCCAACTCCGCCACGCTGGTGTGCTCGTCTATTGACACAAACACTTTGTAGAGCAGAGTCTCGAAGTAGTCTCCGGCGATGCGGTTCATCACGAAACCTGTCCAAGATTATAATTTTAATAAACACCAGGTCTTAATTCCATTTTACTACACTGACAATTTCATCCACCATCACACTGGTACGATAGCTGTCTGGTAGTGGCCAGTGTAATATATGGGATCGTACAAAAGATCCCACGCTTAAGGCAGAATTTATTCAGGCAAGCAATGTTTCTGGTCATAGGATTTAGTACGTTTTATTGAAAACACGCGCTTTGCGTCGCGTCGCGTCGCGTGTGGATAATGTGTTTCTGCCGTAACTTTACTTATTTAACCTGGAATCATGAGGGTTTATAAGTTAAACAAGTCATAACCCGTGCCATGTGGTTTCCGGTTGAGTAGAATAGGATCACTCCAACTCTTCCCGTGGATGTCGTACAAGGCGACTAAGGGAATACATTATAAACCATCAATCAGGCCTCCCCAACCCGTTTGGCCAGCGCGGGGAGTGTAGGCCAAATCCTCCGTCTGTCTCCGGCAGATGAGAGGGTTGTGCTCCTGCAGTGGAGACAAAAATAACCTGATGATGATGATGAAGTCGTAACCCCTCATGGTTCCAGATTAATTAAGTACAAACCGTTCCTAAAATTTAATAAACACTTCATATACCATAAGTGCGAATACACGTATTATATTTAAGCCGCCCCCAAAGTGGCGCGTAAGGCGATCTGCGGGCAAGTCGCTCCTACAACTCCTAGGCTCCGTACAAAATTGTACCGAGACAGCGCCTTGCCCACGTCGGTGTGGGGTCTTTCATACACCTACACATATATAGTTACTGGCTGGCCGCTTTACATAGTCCGACATCCGACCTTGACGATTAAAGGTTACCCTATTCTAAGCCGGGAACTATATGGAACCTGCTACAGGTTAGTGTTCATATACTTATGTAAATATATACACTTCTACGACAAATTACCAGAGGAAATCTTAAATATATTGGACAGAAAGTTTAAGTATTACATAAATGCATTGTAAAAAATCCTATAGACGATTATTTGAAAGACAAAGATGCCTCGCACAATCTTTATGATATTGTATACAAAACTGATTTCGGATAAAGGTGTTGCTGGAGGTTTGTTGCGTAGTTTCTTTTTCACAGCGCTAACACCTAGGAAGCAGTAGTTGATGAAAAATTTATGTGAATAAATGTACCAAGTGTACTCATATGAAGGATATTGACTCTGACTTAATATTGTGATAAAAAATCATGAATACCTTTTAGGGGCGGCACTGACACCTTATCCGCGGTTGTTATTGGCACGTCTAGGTATATTAGTCCGCGTCTGTGAACAACATTCAAGATGATAAGTATACTGACACTTAGAACATCTCGTTGGCCTCGTATATTTATAGGCTTGGTCATTTGAGTCAATCGCTAGAGGTCATGGTTTCGTTTCCCCCTGGAATAGAATTTGTACAAGATGTTCCCCGTTTGGATGGTATTCAGGGACGGCTCTAGGTCGCCCGTCATATAGGGCACCGACTATGCAACGATAGAGCCTGCACAAAAAAATAAAACCCAAGCACATTAATACGTATAATAACGTATATATATATATATATATATATATATTATTGTATTCCTGCTTATACTTTTTATTTAATAACCTGGTTGGCTTGCTTTTCATAAGTCCTCTTAAACCCCGCAACACTTTGAATCTACAATATCTTTTGTGGTATAATAAAGCCAAACATATTAGCAGTAAAGAGCAAAGTCGCAGGCAACGTTAGTAGAAAATGTAATGATGATGATATGTATAACAATCGACACAACAAGGTCATCCAGATAAAGAAATACCTGTATAAGATTTTAACGCCATTGTATGAAACCAAGCGTGCCTGATCTGTGAGCGGGTGGCGCAGTGGATATACGCGCCTTAATATGACATCATCATATCAGCCTATCCCCGTTCAGGGAGAGAGGGAATGAAGTATTCACGAACACACCTACGGTGATAGCTCTGACTTCTACCTACCCCATTTTTATTGGTTTAGTTTTTTTATATCTTTTAGCCGGTTAGTCCATCTTTTTAAAGGAAGAGTGAATGGGCATCTTCTGGGTAAGCACGCTCCACCTTAGGTCTCATCATTACTTACCGTCAGGTGAGATTAAAATCAAGCGCAAACCCATCAAGAATAAAAAATAACGTTTGCTCTTAAAGTATTTCCCCCAGGAGCAATTAATATCCATTTATTACTACTAGTAGAATACAACATGCTTTATAATGTAGTAGATAAGGGTGTTTGGATAATGTAGTGGAACTGCATTGGTATGTATTGCTACTGGGGGAAATACTTTAGGAGCAATAGATGGACTAACTGCATATCTAATGCTAAAGAGTATACAAAGGTCAGGGTACACTAAGCCTTACAAGTCCACGTGTGGTCTCCGCCTATACGTGGTCATGGGCACAGCTAGTAAATAAATCGTACGATAAACAAATACCTGTATAATGTCTTTACGACACTGTAGTCGAGCGTGCCGGCGGTCTGCGAACCGCGGTCTATTAGCGTGTCAATTAGCGTCCTCTCACTCTCGCTCAGAGGCTGGCGCGAAACAAACAAACGCAAAATTACATGCAAATTAGACACACGTTTGAAAAATATTTACATACTAGGCCCGATGCTGGGACACACATTTAACTGCACTGAGATACGTTTTCGTCTTTAACTTCTCACTATTGTATTAAAAGGATAGCTATTGTTCTAGTGCTGTCAAATTGTGTGTTTCTTCAGAATCTGGCCTACTACGTAACTAAATGATTAATGTTATAGTTATAAATCTGTTTATATCGGCGAGCTGTGCAAGCTGGTTCGGCGATACCTCGACAAGTTCCCGTCCGCGCCCTCCTTTCAAAGTAGTAGGTTAAACGCGACACATGAGCCCCATATGAAACTGCATCTCCCTACCTCAAATACTGCATTCTTTGAACGCATCGCGATGTTTAGTTTAGAAGTTGAGGGAACTTCCAGACAAGACATTTAAAATAATGGTCAAGAGATTTCTCATTGCAATGTGTCCCTATAGTTTACGGGAGTTCCTAGAAAATAAGTGTTGACCATCCAGATAAAAAAAATTGGACATAATTAGTTTAAAATTCTTTTTGACATTTTTTATATATATTTGATATGTACATTTGTTATTGTATTCTAATTTATGCCTAATGTAATTCTACACAACTATTGTTGTAATGAATAATATATAAAAAAAAATTAAAGGTTTTTAGAATAGAACATACGTGTTAAGTTTCGTCTCAGGATACTCCATACGCAAAACGTTCATTATCGGTCAAGCCCAATGACTAATAATCCCAATATCTCCTAATGCCCCTAATTCTACAAATAAACAACATATACATCTGTGAACTGCACGCTGATTAGCGCGGTCAAGGTCACACAATATTGTGATTAGGCAAAATTAAGATGAATTTGCGCGCGGTTGGTGCGCGGCGTCTTGTACAAGACATAACAGTCCGAAGTGTTGCCAGAAAGTGTTCACCTTGCATAATGCGTTTATGAGCTTATTAGGCAATCGTTTAGTCACACTTTCATCATTATATATATTAATTTAATATAGTAACTCGGCAACATAAATATGTATCCTGTGAAATTGAGATTTAAAGATGGGAAATTCACACATCATTGTAGGAATTATAATTATTTACATTTTTAAAATAGAGGCATCGTTGTTTTAGGTAAATGGACCAAAAAGTGCAAACACACGCTATTAATTTGAGTTTCAAAACTAGCTATAGCCAAGAGCAAGTGAACTAATGATTGAGCGGTAAAAGAACTCTCCTTCAGAATTAGTAATAATTTGTGTATAGTAACAAAGTTTACCTTAACATCGTCCTCAAGCACATAGCCCAGCTCTACCCTCCACCAAGGCTGCATGGGCACGTTCAGAGGCACCCGAGGCAGTAGAGCCCTGATGGCCTTGGAGCGCCCGCGCCTTCCTAGAGACCGGGCCTTCGCGACCAGTTCTAAATACTCATTGCGTCCAATGCCTAGCAAGCGGAGGCCTGAGGAATGACCATTGTTTAATAAGACAAATACGGAACAATTACCCCATAGAAGTGATAAACTAGTGGGAAAAGTGTATCAAATTTATTTTACAAAGTTTCATCAAAATCGGCATCCAAAATATTATATATTTATTAGTTACGCTTTTGAGCGTAAAAATGGTTATTCATATTCATATCATTTATTGTTTCATGTAGTTAATAGGGTCTTACATATAATGTAAGATGATGTAATACAATTATGTTTGCACAAGCATTTTTTAATATTTTTTAAATTTATGGCATACCTAATACCTTAATAATCACCACCATCTCATCATCATCAGATTAAATACGCCCACTGCTGAACATACTGTCCATTGGGGGATTTCCCATAGTCAACATGCTTGGCAGGTGGACTGCTACCCGTAATCTTAAAAAATGTCGCTGTAAGGCTATCCATTCTAGTGGAACTCTAAAACAGGTTATGTACGGTACTCACAATCAGCGGCAGTGAAGTTCGGCATAGTGTCGTAACTCTTCTCTAACTCTATCAGCATGGCGACCACCTCCACATAGTAAATAAACGGGGTTATCCTTAAACCTAGAAACATACATACACAATATTGATAAGCTAATGGCCTTCGACTTAAATGAAAGTGCAGTTCAACAATACTAAAAACTGGGCAGAATATGTCAGAGCTTTATGTTTTATCTCATTTATAGTAAAGGCGGGTAGGAGGATAGGAGGGGGCCCATAACGCCGCAACTACAGTTAACTGAGCCATCACAGTAACTGCTTAACAACACCATATTATTGATGTATCAATTATACCAAAATGCCCCAAATATGAAAAAAAATAACAAAAGGTAATAAAACAGTAGAATATAAACATGGAATCAAAAAGATTATAAGAGCTTCATTATCGTCTCATTAAAAATTAACAAGTTAATTATAGTTATTTCCAATGGTTAAAAGTATCTAATGTGTAAATTAACTAATTCATTGGGCTCGATTCTAAAGGCACAACGTTAAAATTTGACAGCACTAAAACTGTTGCTATCCTTGTCACACAGTATTATGAAGATAAAGACGAAACAAATTTTAACACTGTCAAATTTTAACATTGTACCTTCAGAATCGGGCCCATTGTAGGTATCAAGTTTTATATAATTGGTTCACCTATTAAACCATAATTGTACCACCAATTTTTTTAAGCAACAGTGTTGTATCCAGATGGAACAATTTGCCAGAATCTGTTGTATCTGCTACATCAATAAACCTGTTTAAGCACCAAGAAAATAACTAATAAAAGAAAATAACCAAGTCAACCACTGATATGGAAGCATCACCTATAAGCTGCCTTCCGATTTAAAATAAAATAACTAATCATAACAATGAATAATAAAATTAGTTTACCTTTAACTATCATATCAGCTAGGTGATAGGGATAGAGCATGAGCCTCTGAATGCTGCTGTGTACAAGTATCTCATAGTATTTCCTCTCATCTTTACGGATGGTCCTCACTTAAACCAAAGATTTCAATAGTTATCATTTGACATACTTCAGTTCTTCTGTAGGTATGACAAAATTACATATGTGTATATATACAATAAATTTGTCTGATCACAAACTAGGACTTTGTCCTGTACGACTGGGATTAAACAAGGATGGGATCATAAATATAACATTCGGATAAAGACCAACTTATAAAAAGTTGTCTGTGCCTAGTGGGAATCAAACCCACTACCTCTGGTGCTTAAGTCTCAACTACCAAACCACTAAACAAATTAGGTAGTCGAAATCATTAGCTAACTAGGTATACAGTACAATCATACAAAACTACAAACACTAGAGAATGGTAAAGGGTAGCAGTTCCACAAACACTTCTGGCCAACATGGCCATTGCATTATTTATAATCCCATTAAAGGCTGTGTCCAATGGTAGCCATTAACAGGCTGGTAGACAGCTGGATCAGATATAATATACTAAACTACCCAATTTTCTTAATACTTTCTTCAGCAGCAAGTAGCAAATGCCACACCTACACAAATATAGGCATCAAATAGTGCCAGATTTAAGGTCACTTGACTTTGTGCCGCACCTCTGTTCTACCTATCTTATTCACTCTGAAATCTGCCACACCTAGGTCGCGGCATATGTGGCCTATTGGCAAATCCAGGACCGGCAGTGCCAGATTTATACTTTTCTTAAATATAGACCACTTCACTTTGTGCCGCCTCTCTAGTCTACCTATTTTAATCACTCTGCTGCCCCCTAAAGTCTTCTTCTCCCCCAGGCCACGGCCTATATGGCCTATTGGCAAGATCAGGACTGTATCACACTTATAATATCCATAATTTTTCTGCATTGGGGTTTAAAAACAAGATAATAACAGCAATATGAATAAAATATTCTTACCAAGACTACCTCTGTATCTCAGCTGATTTTTTATACTGAATTCAAATATGTATCTTTCATATTCTTTAGATGAATCGCCCAGTAACTGCAAAAGATATTGTTACATTTTTGTAAGCACAATAACAGACCCAACTCATGCAAAAGAGTATATCGATATAAACATACAGATGTGGAAAAGTGTAGGATGTTTCGCTATTTTCCTTGGCACTTTTAGCAATGGGCCTGTCTCATTCGATATTTAAGTTGTAAGGACAGAGTATGTACAAAACCAGGAGCTGATAACGATAAAAAGCGCGTTGGTACATTTAATTATGAAAATTTATAAATACATATAGGTAACTTTTGGGATAGCTGAACTTCTAACATATACATTATTTACTGTAAGAAATTGCAAGAAGTAACAAACTATGTTTAGGAGACGAATATTGCTCACGATTATAGATTATAGAAAGAATAAACTTTGGAAATTCTAATACCTTTTTAACTGTAGCAGGTAGTTGGGGCCATTGTATCTTTTTCCTAATACATTCCTCAATTTCGTCCTCCATGTTAACGAGGAATTTATCGTACAATCGCAACTACATCAAACACAAATATTATTTTCGTCCTTCAATTTGGATAAATTGCTACAAATATTTTGATAAGATTTGTTTTTATTTTATTATTAATAAGACTTTGGCAACAAGGCCATTGATAAAATTGGTTGTGCGTTCAAATTGATGATGATTCGCATTTGAAGGTCTTAAATTGTAAATGTTATTTAATTAAACTGTGAACGTAATTGATAATAATTTTATAATATTTTAATGACAAATTAAGTTGTAATATACCTTAAAAATATATAATGTAATATTGAAAACGGATATTTCATAAAAATCCTACATACTACTACTTAGATTTCGAACGCACGCAACTAAAAACCAAGTGACGTTTAAAATGTTGCCATAAAATCAATAAAACCAATATTAGTCGATTTAATTACTCGATTTTATATTCATTATTAAATTTATCAAATTAATTTATAAAATGTAGTTTTTAAATACATTTTAATTATTACCACTGTATAATTGAAACCGATGTATCTTATAATATAACAATAGATATCGACCAGTTACATGTATACGAGTATGAGGTATATAATTATTATAAAAACATAGAGAATACCTTTTAATGCTGACGACGTCAAGTATGAATTCCCATTTGCTACCTTTGCCGCAATTTGTGGCAAACTGGGTTTCTTTTCTATCTGCCAACAGTGTCAAATGGGAATGGGCAAATGGGTATTATATTTCCTAATTGCCTAAAATAAATTCATATAATATGAGACGGGTGTACTTTTATTTATATTACCTAACTAGCTGTTGCCCGCGACTTCGTTCGCGTGTACAACTGAACATCGCAAATTATTATGTATTTCCCGTAGGAATTAGATGTTTTTTTGGGATAGAAACTATTGGGATAGTGTCCTATTCCAGAACCTAACCTATATTTGTGCCAAGTTTCATCCCGATCCGTCCAGTGGTTGAAGCGTGATTGAGTAAAAAACATCCAAACACCTAAATATCCAAACTTTCACATTTATAATATTAGTAGGAAAATATGTTCCATTTAATATGGGACGGGTGTACTTTTATTTATATTACCTAACTAGCTGTTGCCCGCGACTTCGTTCGCGTGGACAACTGAACATGTATTTTCCGTAGGGATTAGATGTTTTTTCGGGATAAAAACTATCCTATGTCCTATTCCAGGACCTAACCTATAAGTGTGCCAAGTTTCATCCTGATCCGTGCAGAGGTTGAAGCGTGATTGGGTAACAAACATCCAAAAATTTAAATATCCAAACATCCAAATTTTCACATTTATAATATTAGTAGGATATGAAGTAGGATATACAAATAGTTATCTATCAGTATCATAGTAATATTATAAACGCGAAGGTGTGAATGATTGTCTTATTATAATGGCTGAACAGATTTGAATGAAGCTTGATATGTTAGGTAGATACATTGATAGCTTATGTCCTGAAGTATTGTACACTTAGGCTGTAATTTTTATTGTTTGATAAACTTACTTATATCACAAAATTTATTTTCTCATACGGAAACGAAATAGCTTCAAAAATATTGCATTTAATCAAGTAGTGCAGTGGTTTCAATAGGATGGCTTAATAATAAAATATATGTTAGGTAATATAATTTAAATAAAAAAAAATATAAAAATATTAACATGATAATCTGTGCATTGCTTCTTTGTTTCCTTTTTCAAACAGTTCGTCAAATACGGGATGAATTTGAAGTAGCATATCCGAGGCTAGCATGCTACGGCCGTGATAAGCAAATGCTTTAAAATTACATGCTCTGGTAAACTTTGCAGCTGCGTACACTGCTACACTTTTTGCTAGTTGCACGGGGCTTTTACATGTATTGAGACAGTCACAGAAATTGATCTTAAGAGCCCAGTTGTAAAATGTGCCCAAAGAGCCGGCTAAAATATCACCTTGTCCAGCGGCACGCCGATCAGATCCAATGTCTGTTAAACTCCATGCATAACACATGTAATTCGGTGCATAATATCGGTCCTCTTTTCCTTTAACCAAAACTGATACATATTCTCCCCAATAATCATACCATGTCTCATTAGTATTTAAAACTTTTTTCAGCAATTCAGCCTCGCGAATGTTAGGCGTGAGTATGACTCCTGGTTCAGGGTATGAACTCAAAATAGATGGGTTCTTGGAAATAACATAAATACCATCAGCATCGATTACCAACGGCTTTGAAATTAATTTGCAATGTTGAATTATACCATAAACCAATGATAAAGTTTCATCTTCTCTTCCTAAACCTGGACCTACGACGACCACATCCATTTTCATTAGTAACGATTTTATTTTGTTCAAATGTTGTGCATCTAAAAATGGATAAACAATAAGATCTGGACTATAAGCTTTAATGACTGGTGCTGCGCTTTCCGTAGTGATAACAAAAACCATATCTGCTCCAACCTGAAAAAAGAAAAATCTACTATACATTCCGCCATTGCATATTGTGTCGTATGTACAAACGAAAAATTTAATTTCTGACACATCCAAGTGTTTTGTCCCGTTATTGCACTAAGTATATGAATATATGTGCTGCATTATAATTTTTTATTAAGTCTAAAACCAAAGAACAAAAGAGATAAATATAAATATATTTTAAATACAGATTTAATTATTTTTAAATTTTCCAGAATCCAACTATAGTGGTAAACAATGATGATATGATAACAAAAACGACTTGTAAGTTGTGTGAGAATGAAATATCGCTACTAGCACGATCTTATTTGTCAGAAATTAAATTTAAAAATCAAGAAGACATGATTCACAAGTTGATTAATAATTTTCTATCTAGACCTATTCTTTACGTAAAATATTGAATAAAAATTGTTTTTTGTCAATCAAATAAAAGAAAATTAGTTCAATATACTTTGAATAACGTGTAAGTACACTAATGTAATCAAATTACTTAATCATTAATTAAGCTAACACAGAGTTCAACAAATACCTATTAACATTCATTTTTAATTATTATTACTGATCAATAATGTAAGTAACACCAGTAACGATATTAACATAATTTATCTATTACTCACCTTTAGCGATGTTATTGCTGAAAAATATGGAGCCCCAGTATATTCAGTAGAACCACCTATAACTCCTATTTTTCCAATATCTCCTTTCACTTTTCCTTTTAAAGATGGAATCATAAGTTTACTAAGATCGTTTAACATTGATGTATTTAATGTGTCGGAATCTACATCGGATTTATCTAAATTAACTTCACAATGTACTAAAACAAAACATATGAAAACTTGGAGTATACAAATTTTAGGTAAACACAAGCTCCCCATGGTTATAAAACAAGTTAAAACTAACTAGTGACTAGCAGTTATCAAACTGTTGAACGATTAATAAAATCACGAAACTGATTCACAATCTCTCTCACAAAACGTGACTATTTTGCTGTTCCCATTTATTCAACCCATGAGTTTTATAACTTGTTTTTCGTAAAGTTATATCTATTGAATTGAACAATGATCGAATCGTAGGTATTACAAGGAGTGACATTGACACTTCGTTTATAAATAGATAGAATATTGATAGAACTTCGGTCACATACGCTAAGTTAAACTAAATAGGTAGGTATTGTGTAAAAACCGTTCATGTATTTTGCTCTTTGTCATGTTTATCAACAAACAATTTAATGCCAGGCCATCCTTCCTACTAATATTATAAATGCAAAAGTTTGGATTATTTAGATGTTTGGATATTTGGATGTTTGTTACTCAATTCATAAGTTATTGTATTGCAAGTGAATTTATTTCAAGTAAATTAATTATACATTGTTGCCTGTAATCGTGAAAAGCATTATGTATGCCTAGACTGTAAGTGCATTATTAAACAGATGTCTTTTAAAAACCAGTCCACCTACAATTACCCACTTACCCATAGGATTGTATCCTCTTAGCTTTTAAAAATACATAAAATATCCTATATATCCTTTTTATACATATTTTTTAATTTCTATTATATGCTAGGTAATATTGATTATTTTGAATTGAATATTCATTTATTATTTTATAAGAGTAACAAATTATAAAAAATATATATATATTCAAACTTTTATATTAAAAATATAAAATATCTCCTCCAGCTTTGCAAAGATTTGATGGTGCCGAGGATGACCGTGGCGGCGTTACCCCTTTGAATCTTCAGGCTGATGCGGCTGCGTTTATCATATGTTAAAATTGTACATAAATTACAAGGCGACTAAGGGAATACATTATAAAACATCAATCAGGCCTCCCCAACATGTCTGGCCAGCGCGGGGAGTGTAGGCTAAATCCTTCGTCTGTCTCCGGCAGATGAGAGAGTGCTGTGCTTCTGCAGTGGAGAGCAAAATAACTTGATGATCATGATGTACATAAATTCTATTCAGAATCCATTAATTTGAAGTAATAACATCAAGACGGACCAACTTATAATTGTTTGTCCCTCCCCCTAGCCGAATCAAATCCAAGATATGTTGAGCTCGAGTTTAACGACCAAGTCGTTAAGCTACATCATAATCTATACAGTAAGCTAGTATGCAGTATCCTGCAGTGGAGACCAAAATAACCTGATGATGATGATGTACATATTTTCTATTCAGAATCCATTAATTTGAAGTAATAACATCAAGACGGACCAACTTATAATTGTTTGTCCCTCCCCCTAGCCGAATCAAATCCAAGACATGTTGCGCTCGAGTTTAACGACCAAGTCGCTAAGCTAAATCACAACTGTACAGTATGCTAACGCATATAATATCAAGAACTTTTAACTACTTAAGATAATTTACAACTAGTGAAATCGATAAATATATCGATTACAACTTTTTCTCTTATGGCAACACGGAGGGTTATATTTTCATTGCATGCACCAAACCGCGGTAGATGGCGTAGACAAGAAATATACTAATCTATGGCGTAGACGTAGATAGGTCGTCTCTATAGTCAAATGTCAAAGTTATATACTTTTATATACCCTTTGTGTCAAAGTATGCAAGGCGATTACAAAATGCCATAAAGTAATGTCAAAGAGAATATAACTAGTAGAGCAATGCCACAAAATTGTTTTAAAAAAAATCTGCTGATAGAATTTGTTTGTTCTTCCTTAAGATTTTTACTAGCTTTAATATAAAGAATTGGAATTATGGAACATTAACATCGATTTCTGCAACTAGTTCAATAAACTGCATTCCGTCATTATTTGTGTCATTGGCTCTTCTTATAATATCTTCAGTGGGTTTAAAATCGGTGCAGATGCCACTTTTGCTACCTACATTTTATTGCATCGCATGACAGTAAGATAGCATCTATAGCACAAAGTACGTAAAGCGTTTTTATTTTGTGTCTATAGTTAGTGTTACAAGTCTGTTCCGAGTTTTTGACTTGGTGAGGTTGATCTTGCTAAATATCCTTTCGCAATCAGCGTTTGCATGCGGATCCAATGCGAACTGGGCAATATCTTTGAACAGCTTGTGTAAGGCAATTGGGGTAATTGTTGAAAATAGCTTGCCTACATAAAATTATCGTATTTTTGTGTACGATCCTTGAATTAGGATAGTATATCGTACTAGATGCCTAATAATCGTATAAATACGATAATTATCGTACGAATTCCAACACTGGTTACGAGGTTGATCATCAATTCAACGCCATCTAGTAGCACTACTGGAATCAAAATCGTCTATATGTAGGGATACGCAAAAAAAACAAAAGTATCGATACTATACTCGATGCCAGTATTGTATCATAAGTATCGATACCATCGATAGTATCGAATCAAAAGTATCGACAATACTCAGTATCGACTACATTTCATGACCTTAGAAACCGTGTCTCAAAATTAATGATAAAGAAAGTATAATACCAATAATAAATGGTACATGTAAATTTGATTCTTTTTAAACCCCTAATCTTAATCACTGCAATCAGACCATAATCAGGCATAAAAAGTCATTTGTCTCCATGCAACGTCGACATATTTTAATAAGATAGGGTTTCCCCTAAATATATCTATCCCGATCGAGAGCGTCGATATGCATCAGCAAAGCAGGAGAAAAGAGAAGGGTAATAAGATTACACTCTATGAGTATGCGATGTGGTTTATACGTACGGAGCTAGCGCGGGCGTATTCTCATCCCTGGCGAGAGGCTATTCGCAAAACAAATTAGGTCTGGTATCGCTCCACCAAAAAGTATTGAGTATGTAAAGAAGTATCAATACCTAGTAAAGTATCGTAACAAAAGTATCGAGTATGAAAATTCTTGGTATCGATACTACTCAGGAATCGATGCATTTTCCGGATCCCTATTCATATGTCAATCGGCCAAATGTCAATATCGCTCAGCTGAATAAAATAAAAACACGCTAATAGATGGGAAGATTTTAGATTTTTCATTAAAAATCTCGCTAAAATGGATGATAAATACCAAACTGTTGAACTGTGCTACACCATACACAAATACTCAAGCTATTCTGCAAATTATATTCCAGAGTAAGTACCTAAATACTTATGTGTATGTAAGATAATTTTGTAGTTCGCCGAAAAATTCCGGTTTTGCAACTGTTTAAGTGGTACCATGGAAATCGGGCTCTGTTTTAAAATTAGACTTCAGTACTACATTACTTTTTAGTGTTAAATATAGCGCATTATATTTACAATAATCACCAGGCGCGTATGCCTTTACTATTGCGCGCCTTTGCTCCCGGGGTCAGAGTGTAGAAAGGGGGCACTATAAAAAAAAACTTAGGAAAATTGTAATGATTTCGTACGTCGTATTCTATATTTTAGGGTTCCGCCAAAACGGTTCCTGTAGCGTGCCATTTTTGCATGTCTATGTCCGTCGCATAACTCGAAACCTACTGGATCTATTGAGCTGAAATTTGGAATGTACTATGTAACTGACTTCCATTGCTGTGACTACTGGTATACGGTCTCCACTTCAAAACTTCTCAGAAGTGACTGTCCACTGCCACTTCCAATTTTGGCTACATTATGGGCCCATGTTGGGTACATTATATTTATTTCTTCACATGGTCTTATTCTTTAGATGGCTGAAAAACATAGCCAGTATTCTAATGATTCTGGGCCATAACTCATCCCAGTCTGGATTGTCAGGTTGAAAAGTTTTGTCTTTGTTTTAATGTACTTTTTGTGTATGATAACTGAAGAATATCCTAAAAATAAATAAGCTGATTACTTAGTAGGGAGGTTGATTAGTCAATATTATCAATTAATAGTCAATAAATTGGCACATCTCTGTCATATAATTTATTTTCAGACATATTATGGTGAACAATCCTTCCGATCAACTATCAAGATGGTTCACAGACAGCACAACTCCTTCTCAGTATATAATGTTAAAGCTACAGTCACCTGCCATTGTGGAAACTATAAAATTTGGAAAATACATTAAAGCTCATGTCAGTGATCTGAAGAAATTCCAGATACTCGGGGGAACTGAGGAAAATAACTTGTCTTTGTTATTATCAGCGTGAGTTTTAACTTTTTTATATGGGATACCATGGGATACAACCCTGTTTTGCGGGCTACAGCTAGCCTTTTATATACATATAAGGACAGCCTGAGGGAGCTATTGTATAGTGTACATTAAACTTAATTAGTAAGTATATGTAGATTGTTAGAAAAAAAATGTATACACATCTGGGTAGGTCTTAGGATTAAGATGAAGCAGTGGATATGTAAAACAAGCTGTCGGATAGACTTATTCCATAATATGATACAGTTTTAACAAATAGTTTTTACCATTTCTTTCCCCAGTGGATTGAAAAAGGATAACTCTCCAGAAACATTTAGGCTCCGCCACAGAACGTTAGAAGGCCTCTACCTGCCAGTGACATACCTCAAGATTGTTCCACTCCAGTCATGGGGCCCAGCATACAATTACACTATATGGTATGTGGAGCTTCAAGGGAAGAACCAGGAGGAACTTATCTGTACTGCTTTGGATACTATTAACTTGGTGAGATTCTCAGATATATGCCTTTCTATGATTAGACTAACGATATCCTTTAGACGTAGGCGTTCCCTGATGTTATGATTGGTGCTACCACTATTTCTGTGCCTCCAGTGCAAACTGGTAAAAAAAATAATTCATTTGACATATGAAAGAATATGAAACTGTTTTCAAGTTAAAAAAAAAACCGAAAATTAAAAAAACATTTTATTAGTCTCCTGAAAGTAGAATTTTTTACATTAAAAACTGGAGTCATAGAAATAAGAAGTGAAACTAGCATAAACTTGACGCATGAAACTCACTCAAAACATTACATGCCACATTAATAAAAATCAAAGCAAAAGGAAGGGAACTAACTAAGGGAACATACCCAATATGTGACCCATTTTTTTTTAAAAATTTTTACCACGCTCCCCGTCTAGTTTTCATGTAGTAGTAGTATGTAAATATGGTTTCAAACCAATTTTTGACAACAGAAAGTTAAAAGAATAAAAAATTGCTCATATTTGTTTTTATTAATACGGCGCTTGCCTCGTGACGCCAAGAGTGTGTGCATTTCTATAATTACAAGTGAAAACAATATTATTAAGAAGAAAAAACTGTCAGTTTTCAATCAGCTGACGTCCGTGTGCCACCTGTGAGTTTAAAAAGCGCTAAAAACTGCGCGCCATATTTGAATATAGCTCGATAAAGCTTCAGAATTCCCTAGAGGATATTGACTATGTGACGAAATCCCCCCCACCCCTGTGACCAAGTGTGGTATTTTGAATTATATTATTAATTTCCCCTCCTGAACGGGTCACGTAGTTTGGGTACGTTCCCTAAAGTAAGAACTTTGCCCCAGCACGCAAAATTTAATGACCAAAACTCTACACTATGACCAAAATCTTGACTGTTTTCGCTGGTAGCGTCAGCAGAGAATACTAAATATTACTACGTTAAGAAGCGCCACTCACCTCCCCCAGTTTGTCGTCGCCTACAAAATAGAGCACGGCTGGCAGTACGCACTACTGGGTTGCCGCTGCCCGCCAGCTTCTAGCGATCGACGCTTTTAGTTAGAAAGAGAAGCACTTATGGTGCTGATGTATATAACGTTGTCCCTCTTGCACTGGGTACAGCAACCTGCCCTACTATTATACACACAAACGTGTACGGTCGGGATGGTGCGCCAGTAGTTAGTAGGTGATCAAATTTGTATGCAGTGTCAGGGGTGTGGCCGTCAGTTTCACTTCTATACTTGAATAGTTTGATGCCCCATTGTATTCAGCGCAAAGAAGAAGAAGCCGTACGCATGCTGCTGAAGCATCTTCGTCGGCGACGCTACAAGGACGCTTTCGAGGCCCTGTCGAGAGAGAGTGGAGTGCAGCTTGAAGGTCCAATACAGGCGCGGCTGTGGAACGCGCTTGTAGAGAACGGGGACTACACGCTCGCTGAAAGAATTCTGGAGGAAGCCATGAGAGGTGAGTTATATTGTAAGGGGTTCATCATCAGACGAAATACGTCCACTGTTGAACATAAGCCTTTCCGATAGAATACCAGTTATGGTGGGCTGTCCATTTCCCATGTCCAGTTTCCCATTATCTCCACGCTTGGCAGCCGGATTGGTGATCTCAGTGATGCTGTGAATATAGGATAACGCTGCTGCCCGTCCCTGGTGCAGTCTCTTAGGCGCCTTGACCACACCTATGGAAAGGATTGGGCGTGGCTCTTTTCTAAGCCGGGAATCACACGGCAATTGTAAGGGGTTGATGAGGTCATAAAAATAGTTGAGCTCATAAAAATCTTAAGTAGTTTACTGAGCGTAGTTATCCCATTCTGAAATCCGAACTGAATGCTGAAGGTCTTAATGAACTAATTGGAAGGTACAGGGGCCGGAGTTTGGACGCTCGACTTCATAAACCCTCCTTAAAAACCTTCATAAAAGCTAGACTCTACGATTTCATGCCACTAATTTAAAAAATGCGAAAGTTTGGATGTCAGTTACTCAATCTCCTCTCAACCTCTGAAGGAGAACATAAAGAATAAGAATACATAAACTTGGCACACATATAGATTTAGGTTCTGGAATAGGACATAGGATAATTTTTATCCCGAAAAACGCCTCATACCTACGGGAAAAACGTAAAGAGTTTATATTGTAAATTATTATTAACAGAAGGTGAATTCGACTGGTACATGTCGTGGCAGCCGTACAAGCCGGTGTGGAGACAGATGTCCGCGTGCTCGAGCATGGTGGAGGCGGCGCTGTGCTGCGGCGACGGGGCGCCGGCCGCCGCGCCCGCGCCAGCCCCCGCGCCCGCGCCCGCCCAGGCCGCGCCGCCGCGGCAGCTGGACCTGTGCTGCGCAGACACCGACCCCAGGCCAGAGGTAAGTCCGCCTAAGGTATAATAATATAATTACGCGGAGTGGCCCCGATTGCCGGGGCCCCTAGGTAAATCGCGTCCGATCAATATTGCGTAATTTAGCGGTTCAGCTACTATAAATATCTCACACCACCTAAAAAGCTAATTTATTTTTGTGCAATAAACAGTGATTAAATTAATAAACTATACAGGTAAGGCAGAAGGTAGTGGTACTGCGCCAGCTCGGGAAGAACACCATAATCATTGAAGTCCACCATCACCACTGATTTGGTGGACTTCACATACGCCTTAGAACTTCTTCTTTATCATATGCAGGTTTCCTTACAAAAAGCCTGTGGTATTAATTATAAATAAACCGTACTTGAATTTCGGAAAACTCATTGGTACTGGGTTTGGTACGTCTGGGTTTGAACCCACGACCTCATGAACGTGCACAACCAGCTAGTCTACTACAGCTTCAAATTTTACATCATCATAAGTATTTATCAAGAACAGAACCAAGATTCGATTGGTACGGGCCCTTGTCTTCTCAATATTTTTTAATCCTCTTTATAAGTGCGCCGCAATTATCTTTGCCGCGCACTTTTTGAATTTGGAACATCTTAGTGTTCAGCGCCAAAGAAATCGAACGCAAATATTGTTTGAATAAAGACTGGCTGGTACGACGGCCCAAAGTCGCGCCGCCAGCTGAATAAATAAAAAAAACGCGCGAACTACAGCTCATTCTCGTCAATTTTCACGGATTGTTAGAAATTCATGGTTTTGTTTTGAAAAATGAGTTCTTCAAGTTACAGTGAAAGTATAGAATTAACTCCTGAAAGTATTAGAACTGAATAACAACAGAACAATAAATTTTCATAATTGCGAAAATGTCTCAAATGTAAATATAAGTTTTTAGTTGTTTTATTATTAGATACTATTTAATTTCAATTTAGTTGTTACTCTATGTTTTATTAAATAATAATATTACAATAAAATATGAGGCACCTTTTATTTTCTCATAGAGGGTGATGAAAAGTAGAGTGTATCACTCGGGCGCAAAATATATTTTTGGCTCGGGCGACGTACTTTGAATCCCTCGCTACGTTCAGGATTCTACTAAAGAATATATCACTTTGCTCTGGATTCAAAAAAGCGCCCTCGCCGTAAAAATATTATTTTGCTATCTAATGATACAATCTACTATTGTATGGCTCCTGGTTCGTTAAAAGGCGTGATCGCTCCAAAATTGATTCTTTTGAGGCATGGTGTTACTTTCTATTTATCTATAGGTTACTTTCTATAATATGGATAGTAAAAAAAAAGGGCTCCGGATGCCGTGTGGTTTCCGGTAGAGTAGAATAGGACCACTCCAACTCTTCCTGGAACAAGTGGAGGACCACTCCAACTCTTCCTGGAACAAGTGGAGGGCAGGCGTGCCAGAGGACGAGCTCCGACGAGGTCAGACCCGGCCTGGCGGATCTTTGTATGAAGTGGTGCGGCTGGTAAACGATTAATGCGTGAAGGTGGTTTTTGTACGGTCGCAATCCTCAGCAGTGAGGGGACGAGAAGAAGTATTTATCAGCCAGTATCAGTCTGCCGTGTTGAATACTTGTCACATAGTATGTTTTCTTGATGCAGGATATGCCGTCGAATGGGTCGGATTTTTTCGAGCTCTGTTACATGACGGGCGGGCCGGGCGCGTGCTGCAGCAAGCCGGGCCCGCGCGGCGGACACCAGCTAGTCGTCGACTCTACCACCGGTGAGATATATTCTGACATCTTCACCTGTTGCCCGCGACTTCATCCGCGTGGAAAAATTAACATCACAAATTATAGTATTTCACATCACAGTCTTTAAATTGTATCTTTGCACCCGCATCTTCATCTTATTTTTTTCTATTCTCACTAGCATAAGGTTGCCTAGAATAAATCGCTTAAAGCGATAAGGCCGCACCTTGTACATTTATTGTACATTTCTCCTATATATTTCTATAATTTGTGTGCAATAATTCATTCATTCATTGATTCATTCATTATTATGATTAAAGTATAATATAATAGTATTTGACCATTTCGTTGCTTGGTCATTGGACTCCAGTCTCTATGGCCGCAATACCATACTAACTTTTGATTCCTGGTCTCTGTGACCCGGTACCAATAAGCTAGCCCACCAATTCTTTGATGACACTGAACCTACATCATTTTTTTAACACCACAGGAACACTATACCTTTTCGGTGGTTGGAATGGCACGGAAGACCTAGATGATTTGTGGTCCTTCAGCACGATCACAGAGCGGTGGACGCTGCTCTGTCGGCACAGCGGCATGGTCTCCGGGCCCTCGCCTCGCTCCTGCCACAAGATGGTCTTCGACCCGGTGCATAGGAGGCTGTACACGCTAGGAAGATATTTGGACAACGCGCAGCGAGTGCCCAGCAATATGCATGTAAGCAAATCTGTATCAATTCGCGACGGTAAAATGTAATGCGCGCGCCTCTAGCGACAGAATTTGGAAGCTGCCTATAAAGCGAACACTTATTAATAAATAGCCTTCTTATTTCCATTACATTTTTTTTCAATTACATTCTACTAATGGTGTTAGTATTATTAGTTTTGCTTATTCACTAGTTGTTAGTATGGTTAGTTTTTATCTATTTGTAGATGGACCCCTCTTTGGGTGAAGGACTCCTCCATTTCTTTCCATGACTCCCTGTCTTTGCCCACAGCGAACACTTAATAGTACACAAAAAGTATCGATTTTCGTCTCTATGGGCGCTGTGGTACTAAGAATCCTGTGGTACCAAAATCGGTACAGTAGTTTGTAAGTGATGCGTGCACAAACTAACAGACAAAAATTTCAAAAATGATTGAAATGTTTTCTGGTACTTATCCTCGGACCCCCAATTTTTTTAAACAAACATCTTTAATGTACAGACACGCGATGTGTACGTTTTTATTTATTAGATAAGCTTCTAGCACAGATTCTGTATTAGTGAAATATTTAATTAAATATATTCTTTTTCATCAACTTTCGGGGGCGAGGATAATAAAGACGGAGGAAACACTCAATATTCACCCAAATATAAATTAGAGCAGATATAAAAAAAAAACGTATCGGTTATATTCGAGTGCTCTACAACATAATATTTTAAACCGGATCCTCCGAAATGTGTCCGTTTAATGAGGCGACTAGGGATGTTTACGTTTTTATTTATTAGATTTGTTTTGTGTTCCAGAGCGACCTGTACGTGTACGAAGTGTGCGCGGGCGCGTGGTCGCTGGCGTGCGCGGACACGGCGGCGGCGGGCGGGCCGCGCCTCGTGTTCGACCACCAGATGTGCATCGACCCCGACACGCAGACCATCTACGTGTTCGGCGGGCGCGTGCTGCCGGTCACCACGTGAGTCACGTCCGCTGTTGGACATCTAACACGCGCCGTTATTGGCCAGCCGCTTCCAGCCACCCTTTTTTTGTATATAATCAATCTATATCAATCATGCGTCTGCTGCGGTACAAGATTGAACTCGTGCATTGTATTTTATTTATTTTCACAAAGTCCACAGCTCTTAAAAAAACAATATTAATCTAATGTATAGTTCTTACTACCAATAACGGATTTACAATATATTATCTATCGATTTTACTATCTAGTGATTGTGTGCGTGCGTGCGTGTTTGCGTCTCACACATATATAATTGAATGTGATTAGATTATACATATACAATATTGATATCAATAGTGTACATGTGTGTTATAATAATGTATATAAAATAATAATTGAGAATACCATCGGGTGCTATTGTTTTATTTAATCGAATTTTGTACAAATAGGAGCAATAAGCAAGAGTACGTGCTGGATGAAGTATTAGTGAACACCGACTTTATTTCACACTCTTGCTCCTATTTATACAAAATTCGATTAAATAAAATGATAGCACCCGATGGTATTCTCAATTAATATTTTATATATGCATATAAAGCAAGAGTGTGTGTGAAATAAAGTGAGTGTTCACTAATACTGCATCCAGTACCTAACTATTTCATTTCCAAACTCCCCAGAGTTGATTAATATTTTGTACTGTCGTATATATACTTCGAAGATTCATTGAAGTTAGTATGATTTCGGGCCTATCGCAGGCGTTAGGATAGATGGCGCTAGTGGCTCAAAGCATCACTTTTCATTCTCCGACATATATTTACCAAAGCCACACTCCAACCGGCTATATGACCTTAGTTATCCGTCAGATCTTCCACTGTCTCCTGTTTGTATTAGCGCAACGTTAATAATATCCTTTTTGACGACGTTACTAATTTGATCCTTTTATGTCCTCATAGGACGACCTCTAGCTGTAGTTCATTCCACATTAGCACTGTACATTACTTTTGTCACTATTCTTTCACTCATACGCTCTAAATGTCCAAACCAACGCAATATACCCTTCTCTACATTCGTCTTTTAAACGTCCTCAAAAAGGCTGGGGTCCGCAGTGAGAAGAATAGAAAAAGAGGTGCATGAAAAGGTTGATGAAAGTGAGTGAGGCTAGTGAGGTGTGTCAAGATAGCGCAAGGTGGCGATCCATCGTCTCTGCCTACGCCTCTGGGACCAAGGCGGGAGCATTATGTATGTATGTAATAATATCCTGATGGTGTTGTCGGCAACAGTGAGGAGGCGGCGAGCCCGCAGTACTCCGGCCTGTACGCGTACTACATCGCCACCCGCTCGTGGCACCAGCTTCTGGCCGACAAACACGAGCTGAACGCGCCGCAGCCGCGCGTCAGTCACTCCATGCTGTTCCATCCGGTGAGTCAACTCTTAGGACGCTCCTCACTTAGCCGTGTGGTTCCCGGGCTAGAATAAAGCCACCCCCAATCTTCCGGTTGGGTGTCTTCAAGGCGACTGAGGGATTGCACCGGGGGTGGGCAGCAGCGTTCTCCTGTGTATATTTAATAAAATAAATATCTCAGACGTTCACACCAATTATCCAGTCCCAAAGTAGGCAGAGCCTGTGCTGTGCTTACTAGATAACGGATACACATACTTAAATAAATATATAAACACCCAACACAACACCCAATTTAAATGATTTCTATTTACAGTGTTTGAAGATTTAGAAGGGCTAGCTCGTTAAGTGGAATTAAAACATTGCCAGCCAAATAGCTAGACCGAAGTGGACCCATTCTTCCTGATTGTTGTCTGTATTATAATAATAGCATTAACACGGATATAACAGTCTCTGGTAGTAGAAATTAAGTGTTATATCCGTGTTGGCGGTAAGTGTAATGGCGCCTGTATATATTCGCCGGGCAGCGCAACAAGGAGCGTCTGTTGTTGCTTTGTCGGTGGACGTTAGATAAAGAGAAACCAACATTGATTTCCTGATGGTACTTCAGTATTATAATCGCATTTAACAATTCTGTGGTAGTAGAAATAAACTGTTATATCCGTGTTGGTGGTATATACAACGGCGCCTGTATATATTCGCCGGGCAGCGCAACAAGGCTGTTGGACCGTTGGCGGTGGACGGTAGCTAAAGTGAAACCAATAATGTTTTCCTGATGGTATTTCAGTAGTACATGTTTCATACAGGCCGAATCACGGGGGAGGTGCCCGGCACTTGCTCGGGTGCTCTGGTGCTCTGGTTGGAGCACCCGGCTTGACCCCCCCCCCCTCCCCCCCCCAATATCCAATATTAACGGCTTTGTTTGTCGTCGGGCTGCTCAGTCAGTATGTCGATTCAAATTCAGTCAATACAGTCGGATAGATACGTAAATAGATATCGCTCTTATCTTTTTTTTTTCAATTTCTTTATTTCCCTTTTTCTTTTTTATATAAATAGAGGTATAATATATAAATTATGGCGGTAGGTACAACGGCGCCTGTACATATTCGCCGGGCAGCGCAACAAGGAGCATCTGCTGGACCTGTGGTGGTGGGACGTGGGCACTGGCGAGTGCGCGGCGCTGTGCGCGGGGGCGGGGGCGGGGGCGGGGGGGCCCGCGTGCGCGCCGCCCGCCGCCGGCTTCACGCAGCGCGCCACGCTCGACCCGGACTCCGACGAGATGTTCGTGCTCTCGGTCAGTCCACACTTTACACGGCCCTCGCTTATTATTAACTATTATTGATTAATGCGTTTTTTTATTTGCTGTTCCTGCTCCAACTGCCACCGCTCCTTACCTTCGCTCCAAACGTAGTCCTAACTCATGGCAATCTGAATTACGCTGTGCATTTTACTTCTTTGTTGTACAGTGTATACTAATGTAATGCATGTAAGTTTTTGAAAATTATAAATTGACCTAACTTTTGATAGAGTATGCCGATTGCGATCAAATAAAGACAAAATTTTACTCCAAATTAAGTACTGTGGTTTTTCTGAAAACTCCATCAGAATCCGTTAAGTAGTTATTATGTGATGCGTGTACAAACTAACCCCCAATTTCTTTTTAACATCCGGCGGCATTATGGGGCTTCTATTATCCTTGGCGTGTTAGTTATTGTAACTGACTGCTATTGCTAACAGTGGGTGGGTTACTATAAGGTCCATAACGCGGAAAATACAGCTTGTCTCCGCGAGGAAGACACAAATTAAAAATCTTGTAATACAAATCTTGGACATGACACTATGCGTTCGGTGTATATCTTTTTTATTACCACAGATAACAAAGTAAAGTACTTTGCTGGCACGTGTCTTTAAAATGAGTGGATGGGTGTTGCCAGGCGCCGACACAGCGAACTGAGATTAGCCGCCATAGTAAATACTGTTTTACTTAATAAGGCCTTTTCATTGGCGTATCGCTTATTGTTATTGATTGCTATTAGTAGGTGTCTACGAGGTTCCATACAAAAATCCTAGTCCCACCATCCTTTCATCATCATCAGGTTATTTTTGTCTCCACTGCAGGAGCACAACCCTCTCTCATCTGCCGGAAACAGACGGAGGATTTGGCCTACACTCCCCGCGCTAGCCAGACGGGTTGGGGAGGCCTGATTGATGTTTTATAATGCATTCCCTCAGTCGCCTCGTACGACATCCACGGGAAGAGTCGGAGTGGTCCTATTCTACTCCACCGGAAACCACAGGCAAACCATAAAGGATACCATCCTTTAACCTAAGTCAGTAGTGATTTTTTAAAAGCTGTTCACAACCTTGACTGCGGACTTGTATGGCCATTGATTCGGTAACAATGTAGACGTGACGTGGCAGGGCATGAGCAAGCAGAAGGACCGGCGCGTGTACAACACGCTGTGGGTGTTCTCGTTCCGGCGCGCCACGTGGGCGTGCGTGTACCGCAACGACGCCGTGTCGCCCGGCGAGCCCCGGCCGCGGTTCGCGCACCAGCTCGTCTACGATCCAGTCAGGAAGGTCAGATCACATCCACATACTCATACACTGTTAAGTATGTATGGAGACGGTATAAATAACAAACACATCCGATGCGTAGGAGCAGGTTTATTCGACTGCACGTCGTTACCGGTAGCCGCGCGCAGCTATCTATCTACACCTCGTACCATGAAGCAAAATAATTTTTCGTAGCTCGTAGTTTCACCTCAAAGTGTTTTCTTTCATGATTGACACTGGGCTTGATTCTGAAGGCACAATGTTAAAATTTGACAGCACTAAAACTGTTGCTATCCTTGTCACACAGTATTATGCAGATAAAGACGAAACCAATTTTAGCGCTGTCAAATTTTAAATGTGTGCCTTCAGAATCGGGCCCACTAAGTGGTTATTAAATTAGATAACAGATGCACATTTTAAAAAGTGAAACTATGAGCTACGAAAAAATATTTTGCTTCATGGTATGAGCTATATACCTATACAACATACACATCTTTTTATTTATAACTTTTGTTACAGGTCAGATCATAATTATTTTTTTGTTTATGGGTTCGCGCTTGACCCCAATCTCACTCGATGGCAAGTGACGACGAGGCCTAAGGTGGAGCGCGCTTACCCAGAAGATGCTTTATTACAAAATAAATCAAAAACACAATTAATTCATACATACATGCGTGCACACATATACACAAAATAATAATTACTAACAAACCATTTGACAGAAGCTCTAGGGCTAGCAATATTTCCAAGATCGATTACAAAACTAACGTCTTTACTTCACTAATAATCCACATTACACCATTACAACAACGTATACACTGATTATTGTAGTATTCGTAATGCTATTTGTTGGTAAATATTATTTTCATTCCTGAAACGGAATATAGTTCAGTTTTAATTTAATAAGCTGCCAGCAACTTGAAACCAAGAAGCTGTTCGTTTCATTTTCCTTAAAATAACAAAAAAATGAGTTTTTTTTCTTTTATAATTTCGCATAATAATCTCTTTAGTTTATTGGAATTTGTTAAGTTAAGAAGTTAATTATTCAAAAGAGCCGTGGTAGCCGGTTGGTTGTGCACTCGCCTCACGTTCATGAGATCGTGGGTTCAAACCTCGCCCGTACCAATGCCTTTTACGAAACTTAAGTACGGTTTATTTATAATACCACAGGCTTTTCGGTGAAGGAAAACATCGTTGCATATGCCGAAGAAGAAATTCTGAGGCGTATGTGAAGTCCACCAAATCGGTTTGGGGCACCGTCGATGGTCAGGGGTTTGGCACAAAAGATCCTTAAGGGTCGAAGTGTCGCCAGATCTTCCTGGCCCCTAAGAATATAAGATAATTATTCAAATCTCGGCTTTATCTATTAAATTACTCGCCTACGGCTCGGTTCTAAAAGTCTTGTAAACTCTTGCTTACGGCTCAAGCTTAACGTAGCTTTGTCTGCCGCAAGACAGTTACACTCCACTGTATCATTTTGTATGCAGTAATGTGCAAGCTTAGTACGACTCTCTTCTGCCGCAGTAACCGCGCGGTCGCAAGACTTTAATATAAATAAGTTATTTACATAGAAAACATTCGTATGAGACGTAGCGGTAATATGAGTTCAATTCGTACCTTATAATAACGATTAACGCACTTTTCACTCTATTATTTAGGTAGGGCGGAGAACCGGGCGTGTATTGGGAAAGGCAGCAGACAGCGAAAGAGTTACGATTACGGTGATACTCTTAACGTATTAGGGCAAGAATGTAAATCGCATGCGAATAAAATTTATTGACTCTTGCAGATCCACTACTTATTCGGCGGCAACCCCGGTAACCAGAGCAGTCCTCGACTCCGATTGGACGACCTGTGGGCTCTGCAGCTGGTGCGGCCCACGGTGGAGAAAGTGCTGAGCTGCGCGCGCGCCGCACTGCGCGAAGCGTGCTACAGGGAGCTGTGCGCCGCCGGCCAAGAACTCGCCGCAGTCCAGTACCTGAGGAACGATCTCAGCGAAGCGCTGGACCATTCGGATCCACAGCAGGTGAGTTACATGTGAGCCTGTGGGGCCAGCAGTTGACGCGGCGCACTCTGGAGCAAGTGTTAGCGTCGCACTGCACGAGACCTGCTGCAGGGAGCTGTGCGCCGCCGGTGAAGAACTCGCCGCAGTCCAGTACCTGAGGAACGACGTTAGAAAGTGCTGGAACATTTATGAGTAGATCCACATCATTTGAAAAATAAGTAAGTCTTTAGGTTTTGCAGCTAATCCATTATGGAGATCTTTAGCAGCGCATGCTAATAATGCCGGTAAGATTGAGGCGACAGATAGCTGTGCGTCGTGAGTTTCAAGCGAAATGGGCATTCTAGATTAGTCGGCTCCAAAGTAAGAAATCGATAGGGGCATTTTTCGTTTATGTCAAAGTGTTCGCCTCATTAAGGCTTATTCGGCTCTACGGGAAAAGCGTCAGCAAAATTACAGTTATGTTTATATTTTAAATACAGGTGTCCCGGTTCCAGAAGTTAGCAACAGTGCTGTTCTCCGGCGGCGGGGAGGCGGGCGAGCACACGGCGTGCGCGCTGGACCCGCGGCGCGCGCGCGCGCTGGCCCGCCGCCGCGCCGCGCGCCCCAAGCCCGCGCCCGCGCACCTCGCGCACGCGCTCGCCGCGGTATGTCTGCCTGTCTGCCTGTCTGCCTGCCTGTCACACCATACTCTCAACCCCGCTGAAACCACTTAGAACATAATTTCTTTGCTACACTCATTTTCTAGAGGGGAAGTGGGACCCTCCTCTAAGCGAGGATCGACAGAGGTACACTCACATACAACACCTCCCAGTGAAGGTGGGCGAGCCCCGGGACTGACTTTACGCTGTCTTGGGCCCCAGCTAAATTAAAGAAGGAAAGAGTCGAAGTAAGAAAAGAGGTCTCACTTCCTGCTACTGCTTGTGAGCAGTCGACAAATTCACTTGCGATTCGAAAAACAAAGGCTATATCTTCCACATTGCGCCTCGACGCTTTTATCAAGTACAACACATTCGGCAGCAAGGCTTGTCATGCAACCATCGCTATAATGTTTAGTTGAATTGATCCCCAGGTGCTGGGCGCCGACGAGAGCCTGCCGGAGCCGGCGCAGCCGTTCGAGGAGGTGCCGGCGCCGGCGCCGGACACGTGGGACGTGGGCGAGGACGCGGACGACGACCCCCCGGGGGGCGCGGGGGGCGCGGCGTGGCGCGCGCGCGCCGCCCGCCTGCGGCTGTACGACGCGCTCGCGCACTACTTCCGGCCCAGCGCCGTGCCCCCGCGCGGGGACATCACAGACCTCGTCGTCCTGTGAGTTGCACCTCTGTATGTTTCAGAACGAAGTCTCGTGTTGTAATTAGATACATGGCCTTGTTTCCAGAGTCTTATTAAAAAAATACTTGTGCACGTACAAATTTAAATTGGCGTTTCCCAAACTCATTCTCAATTCTCTATCGAATTGTATTTGTGTCTCCTGAAAGTACTGACAGGCTAACGAGGCGGTCGACATCAATGAAGGAATGATTATTTGAACTAATCGAAAAGTAATTTCGAATTATTTTATTTCAGGTAAACTATCGCATGAAGTGCTCGGACGAAGCACCATTTCTTCTAGAATTGAATCGCGTAGACTATGACGTGACTGCAGTGTAAACTTGACTGCGGTGGCGGAAAAAGTCGTGTTTGTTGATACTTTCGCAGTTAGGCATGTTTTCATATAGTACGTACACTGCATACGTAAATTAACTTGTACGTTACGTACGTACAGTGTTCGAGAATTACTTGGGTATTAGAAGACACTTCGGTCAGCGAATGTTAATACTACTACGTAAAGAAGCGACCCTCGCCTCCTCCAGACAGTTTATCGTCGCCCTCAAAACAGAGCAGGGTTGGCAGTATTCACTATTGGCCGAGCGATCGACGTTTTCTGTTGGAAAGAGAAGCACATTGTCCCTCTCTGGGGTGAAGCAGCTAGCCCATCAACAAATTTACGCACACACACCCACGTGTACCTATAGGGCCGATACGCCTGTAATAGTAGTAGGTGATTAAATGGCAATGGGCTGACATCTGTCGGAGAACCGATTACCGCTGCGGTAAACGAGTTGTCGAGTGGAGATCACGACTGGGCAGGAGTAGTGTGGGACGCCGCCTGGCTAGATGCTAGACGCTCTGCGTAAGGCGGCTGGCAGTGCCTGGGTTAGATAACCGAAGATCGGGTTCAGTGGCGCGCCTTGGGAGAGGCCTATGTCCAACAGTGGACTCTTTCAGGCTGATGATGATGATGAAATATGTTCGCTCGTATGGACTGTCAGGAGTGTGCTTCGGTTATTGCAACGACACGCGAAAGTCGGATACTGTGCTGAAATACTGAAAGATTTTTGTTTCACTTTTACGAATATAAACGTTTTTTCCCGACACGCCAAGTAACTTTTCCAGCACTGTATGTACCTATAGGTTGTTTGGCAAGACTGGCACGAATGGATTGAATGTGTGAACGAAAGTATGTATGTGTACAGTGTAAAAAGTACAGTTGAATAAGGACGGAGCGCACACAGGTGACATTAGTTTCATTCATTTAGGGTTGCCATCTCTAACATCTGCCAACCAGGACAAGAAGCATGAAAACTCCGGATTTTGGAGACTACATGTCCCGGACATGTCAAAATTATTTTTTAAGTTCCTCAGTAACATTCAAAATAGTGTTAATTGTTATAAATCAACTTTTTATCTATTTTCATACAATTGTTGACTAAATATGTATTGTAAAGAAACAAAACAGAATCTTCGTCCCGGCGGTGCTCTGGTTGCGAGCAGTGACTAGAAAACTTTAAAACTCGGACTACAGATGAGACCCCGCCCGAACGCTCCCCGGACGCCCCGTAAACTAGGACAAATCCGGGGAAACCCTTACGGATGGCAACCCTACGTTCATTCCATACGTGCCAGCTCTTGTGAAGCACCTGTACTTATTTTTTTAATTTATTGTGGTTTAGCTTTCATACTCGCATTTTACCAAGGTTCCCATGGGAAATTTTAATCTAAGTGTGTTAGTAGATATGTTTCGCATAAGTTTCATCTAAATCAGTAAAGCCGTTAGACGTATATACACAAATAAAATATTATCGTCGCATTTATATCATTACAATGCATATTTACATTTATTCATCACAATACCATTAATTATATTTGGCGTTTTGTAGTTTGACTGTTAATTATAGTGTAGTACGTAGCTAATTTAAATAATGTTCTTAGAAATCATATAATTGGATTATGATAATTTTGAAGGCATACTTGTTGCCAATTTTTAATGAGTCTTCATATATATATAATATATTATGTGGGTTAATGTAAATATAGCACTAAACACTGCCAAATTTACTGTTGTACGTAAATTATATAAATAAATGAAATTAATAACTCAATCTTTCAAACGGCACAATCTATTTCTACATTTTACTCGTGGGGATGTAAGCAACTTATAAACACAGGGGTAACAAAAGATCCCACAGGGCCGACTTGTCGCCGGTAAGTACCTCCTATAACCACTCAAGCGTCCCACACTCATAAATATAGATGTAAAAATCACAAAACGTCAAACTGTTATTTATTATAAATTTCAATTCTTTTAAATGAATTTAGTATTGAAATTTTACTTTAGTAGACGACTTTATGTAATAGCGCGCAATCTAGAAACACTTTATTAAACAGAAGTACGCCGAATTGGCAACAATAGCAGTTATTGTGCGCGCAGAAGTTGAGTGCGCTGTCAGTGCGTTTTGGGTACTGTAGTACCCGGGACGTTTGAGTGGTGGTTAGTCTGGTGCTCCCAGTTAGCACAAATTACAGTCGACAACTCTATTTCTAGCTGCAGTTACTTATTTGTAAACATCTATTAATGCGTAACGAGTACGTGACATTTTGCATTTGTAATTTACTCTGAATTTGCATCAAACCTCTTTAGGAAATAATAATAAATAATCGTGAAAATGGCACAACTATAAAAATAAAGTCAAATTTCCATAGTACATCCAATATTCATGGTGTTGCTACTATTACAGTCATTTGTATAGAAATAACACTAGCTGGTTTTTGTACATTTTCATTCGTTCTTTTACCCTCATATTACCTACCTTACCCTTAGGAGCCAGGAGCTGGTATTTGTAATAAAGCAAAAATACTCTAAATCTATGGGTATTTTATTTATTTTTAATATCGATAAAAAATTTCATGTAAATTATATTGCTTTAACTTATATTTTATTTGCCAAGGCGCAAAGGCATAGATTGTACAACTCACGAAAACACGCCCCCTATTTTACGCGAGGTGTGAGCACGGAATGCGAGGAGTTAATCTGAACCTATCCAAACTTCAGTATCTTAGTGTAGGTATGCACGCATTGATGAGTAGTGCGTAACGACAGAACTGACACAATAACAATATAACGCATACAATGACATGTAAGCGATTTAGAGGAGTGGGGCGTGCCGTCGTGACCTGTACGACCTACAAGCCGCGTTGTTTTTTTTTTAAATCAACGGTATTCGCATAGCTTCAATACCTTCACATACCTATTGCATTTGCGAAACCGTGGTCACCTATTTCAATATGGTCTGCATGTTCTCCAACGCACATTGTGACGTGCTGATCAGCCGAGTTGAAGTAAATAGACTTGGTACTATCTGACACCTGTTATAGATAGTTTGAAAGACAGACCCGAGCAAGCTATATATCGACATCATAATGCTAAAACTATGCCCTTGTTTTATAATAATTTTTCTACATTTTTAAATCTCACGTTACTTAGGCTAGAACACAATTATTTGTTACTTATATGTATTTACCATCAGATTCTGTGGAGCATAATTCTATTTCAGTATTAAAACTCTACAGCTCATACCATGAAGCATAATAATTTTTCGTAGCTCATAGTTTCACTCAAAGTTTATTCCTTCAGGATTGACATTAATTGGTTATTAAATTAGATAACAGATGATTTTAATGTGCATCTGTTATCTATTTTAATAACCAATTAGTGTCAATCATGAAGGTAAAAACTTTGAGGTGAAACTACGAGCTACGAAAAATTATTTTGCTTCATGGTATGAGGTGTAGTGGCATTACAATTTAAGCTAAATTAATAAGATTTTTAATCCAACTCTTATAGTTTGCACATCGTTTAGATAGAACACATGCAGATTCACATACATGATTACCTAAGTAGTCATCGTTTCGAACTTAGACAAACGTATATTTCCAACAAAAAAAACCGGCTTAAACAGTCCCGTAATATTCGAGTTATCCGCCCGACAGACAGACAGTCAAAAAGCTTATAAGGGTGTTTTGATGGATCCCTAAAAATGCTTTTAAATTATACTCGGTGTTTAAGTATCCAGTAACTAAATCATTACCTTTATTAAACTGGGCACCGTCAAACGACATCGTCCACTATCATAACTACATAGGAGTTATAAGTTATATATAACTCTTACATACATATATACACACAAATACATACATAATGCTCACACCTTGGTCCCAGAGCGGTAGGCAGAGACGTTGGATCGCCACTTTGCGCGATCCTGACCCACCTCACTAGCCTCACTCACATTCGTCAACCTTTTCATGAACCTTCTTTTATTCTTCTCACTGCGGACCCCAATCTTCTTGAGGACGTTACTAATTTGATCCTTGAACTTCCTCCATTGACGACCTTTAGCTGTAGTTCCTTCCACATTCGCACTGTAATCTTTTGTCACTCTTTCACTCATATGCTCTAAATGTCCAAACCAACGCAACATACCCTTCTCTGCCTTTTTTTACAACATCTCTTATAACTTATTGTAAGAAATATTAACGGTCATTTATCGTTAATGGACGTTGTAGCATTTGGGCGACTCGTATTCGACCCGTAAATTGTTTTTAGAAATTGTGCATGTGGAAAATGTACAACATTTTGTTTAAATAAAATTGATTGTGACATTTATTTACAAACTGTGATACGATGGTAATAGTCAGTAGTAGTAAAAATTCTGTTTAACGATATGTTAATATTTGAAGTTAATGGTGTTTTAAAATCTAAATGCGTGTAGTTAAACTAGAAATCACGTAAGTCTGCCAAAATATTTTTATTTAGAAATGCATTTATTCGACGTCCACAGTTGACAAAAAGACCTATGTATCTAACAAAAGTAAACATAAATACCTAAAGATTTATTTAACTAAAGTTGTCCTTTTAACAAAAATGCAGTGTCGGTCATTCATAAATTATCAATTGTTATGGAAACCGATTACCTGCACTAAACATAATTTAGAGATAGGTACCGCTTCTTAAACGTTTGACTACTAATATAGATATTAGTAGTCAAACGTTTAAGAAGAATAAAGTATTTCTTTCATGCGAATTATTAATGAAGAAATACTTTATCAACTTCTTACAAAGAAATAAGTCGTCGAACTTTCAAATCGTAATATCTCCAAATTTGTTTGGTGCAATGTTTGGTGCAGCTTTACCAATAAGGGTACGATAGACATTTATTATTATTATTGTAATTTTAAGTGCATTTTATAGTATTTAGTGTAGAATTAGAATCGGGTACAATGTAAATTTAGTTTTATTGATATCTTCACCATTATATTTTTTCTATCCAGGTATCTAGACTTTAACCAAAAAATCCTCACTGAGTAGTCTGGTGCGGATTTTTCGGACAGTAGTTCACTTATAATCCCACTAGTATTTAACAAAAAAACATTGAAGGTTCCAGGGGAATAACGATTAAAAGTCCTAAAACAGTAAGGTCCTTATTTTTAAATAACGCAAATCTTCCTTTGATTTTGAATTTTGTGACTATATAAATTAAACTCTATGGATTGTGGCATTCATCGTTATTCCCCTGTACACTATATTTGCTATGTTTATGTGAAGTTTCTCTCGATCTTCTCAAATCATAATTGCTTTTCATTTGTTGTGTAAATGTGAATAATAATGCGCATGAATAAAACCCAAATATTCTAGGAATTTAGTAGATACCAATAGCTTTTGAATTCCTTTGTAAATATATTATTTTCATTTGGTAATCATTAAGGATATTGTTTTAATTCTCAGTCTAAATGACATAATTAAATTTAATAAAATATCTATTAAACTTAAACATGGTTTTTATTATATGTTTGTGCAGCCCAACAGTATTTATTAGGTTCGATTCCCACTTGGGACAGAACTTGTGCGAATTACCGCCGTTCTTGTCAAATGAGAAAGAAGTGCTATCCATCCCTCAATGGCAGATGGTCGGCCCTGGTCATTTCTCGTTATACTGGAGATGGTCTAAAAGTACAGCTCTTTAAAATATTTTAAATTGAAAATTGCACTATCATATTACCACAGGACTGCATTTTAATAAAACGACATTGTTAATTAATAAAGAGTTTGATACTTTTATCGATTTATTACTCTAATAAAAAAAATATTTACAGTGAGGAACGCCCCGCGCTATTCTGTAGACAAAATCGGACCAAAAAACATACGTATGTCAACAGAGAATATATTGTAGATTTCTAATCCCTACCCTACCATAAAGTATTCTAGCTGATGTCTGACATTGACAGCACAGTGCATTGAACCATCGTTCATTCACATTCAATCATACGTCAAACGTCAGTCGAGAGTCAAGCTCAAGCCAGGCGATTATAGTTCGGGATAATGTAGAAACACTGATTTACACGTTTTATATCGTTATTTTTCGGAGATTTTTACTTTGTTTATGAAGATTCCACTCGTGGCTGGCCGTTTAACTGTCACGCGATGGCAGCCACGGCTCAAAGCGGTCTGTCGGTCGCCGAGCTGAAGTGTGAGATTGACAGACTCAGTAGAGAGCTCGACCAAGCAAGTAGCGAAAAGATACAGTCAGCGCAACTCGGTTTGGTTCTTCTAGAAGAGAAGAGCGCCTTACAGCAAAGATGCGACGAACTGGAGGGTCTCTACGAGAACACAAGACACGAGTTGGAGATCACTCAGGAGGTTAGTGGCCTACATACAGTCGCATAATTTTCACTTTTCATGCATTAACGGGTGCATGAAACGTGCAGAAACGGTGGTTTTAAAAGTTAGTCTTAACTTTGCATTCGTGTTTTGATCTACTTTTAAAACTGGATAGAATGATTTTGCTGATGAGCATAACCTACATAGATATTGTGGTCTGTGTAGGTAATGGGGTAGCTATGAAAAATATATCTCAGAAAACACTTTACCTCTTGGGCTTTGCCAGTCGTTGCCTTAGCACGCTTGGCTCCCGTCTACAGCAACCTAACATTCTTGTCTCATCATCCTATAAACCATATTTGACACCCAGTGGGCAACAAACCCACAACCTCTGGCACTAGAGTCCACAACTCAAGGGGGCAGATAAAAAGAATACTATCAAAATTAACAAGAACTTTTTATATGTATGTAACATAAAAAGTTCTTGTTAGTATTGATGGTATTCTTGCATGTTTACTTTTGACTCTGTGAGCTTTCAATTCCCATCATGTGCAAATGAAAATTAATTTTCATTAAAGGGGTAAAGTTTTAATGTTTCAACCTCTGTCATTACTATCACCTTCAAAAGTTGTAGATACAATGCTAGTTCATCTTTCTTAATATACAATAAGTTTCTGGTCCTAGAACAGATTCTACATAATTGAAATAATTAAATATATTCTTTTTCATCAACTTTGGGGGTTATGGTAATGATGATGGTTGAAACGCTATTTACAAAAAGGTATCTAGTTCTGTCATAACTATTTAAAATTACTGTTACTATTGTTACAACTTTCAGGTGTAATATGCTATGCTGCATTGCTTACTTTAATTGAGTAGCAGAAATGAAAAAAGAAATTTAAATATTCGTTAAACTTTTTATTTATTATAAATTTATTTTGGTCAGTGTTTTAATAATTTTTATATCAATGATTTAAAAAATATTTGTTCCTGGCCAAACTAAGTTTTGAACAATACCTTAATTTCACTATTATATTTTATAGATATTGACTAATTTCATCTCTTTGTTGGCAGGCTCTAATGAAACTAGACTCAACACAGAAGGTGACAACTCAGAGTGGCATAGAGCAAGAAAATGCCCTTCTCAATGAATCCGCTGCTATGGAGAGTTCACTCACACTACAGATTATTGAGTTGGAAGGAGAAACCAAACAGGTACATATCATAGTTAAATAATGTAGCTTAACATGCAGTATTTACACTGTATGCAAATAACACCCTCAAGGTGATCAACAAGCATGTAGTGAACAGCTCTCTTCGAGACGCGAGGAGTTACATCCAAATACCAGAATCATAAGTGTATGGATGCACACATTGATGATTAGTGTGTAAGGATAGACCTAATACAGTAATAATGTAACACATACAATTAAATGTATGCGATTTACAGAATGAGTGGGTTCTGCTGTCATGAACTGGAGGATCTAACTATACCTTGTGCCATAAACTTTACACACATGGTTAACAGCAATTGGAAAGTTGCTGTTGTCAGAATAAAATACCACTGGTCCTATAAAAATTAACACAGTATCCAATGATATTAAGTTTGTATATTTTTTTAAATAGTAATTTCCCACACACATCAAATCTCTGTTTTCAGCTTCTAAATTCTATTACAATAACTGCACTGACATACACTTCACATCTACCTTTCACTGGCAACTAATATACATAAATGGTACATTATTTCTTATTATTGAGATTAAATGCAGACAATTAGTAATTTGCTACATTATGGTAGACTTAAATGACTTAATTAATAAATTAAACGAGCTTGCTGTACCTGTCTTCATTGTTGATAAGTAATACCTGTTTATTCTGTTCAAGATATAGGTATAGGTTTTTTTTTCAAGAAGCCACAACTATGTAATAATTTATATCTCATGTCCAAGTAATGTTGTTAAGGGGCTCCGACATACGATTAACAGTTAGTTGACCAACTGTTTTGTTATTGTAGTATAATGTAGAAACTTATAAGGTACCGTATGCTGCCTAAGTGCGATAAGTCCGCTTATGTACACAATTTTATTTGTTTTTGTTGTTAATTTTGGTACAATAACGTAAACGTTAATTGTAAACAAACATTACGTACATACCGTAACGACAGATAACTATTACACCACATGGTTTCAGTGCGTCCTGCCTGTCATAACCCACAGCGCGGACCTGATGAACAAGTTTCAAGTCGCTTAGTTAGCTATGGACTCTCCATAGCTCGCTGAGCGACTTGTAGTCCTTTAGCTATGCTCGGAGTTTCTTTGAATGGATACGATTCGTAATGAGAAGATCTGACGAAGATCACCGACATAGCCGAAAGGATTAGCAAGCTGAAGTGGCAGTGGGCTGGCTACATCTGTCGCAGAACCGACGTCGGTTGGGGCAGACGAGTTCTAGAGTGGAGATCGCGGAACGACACGCGCTAGGTAGGACGTCCTGCGGCCAGATGGACCAACATACTGAATAAGGTGGCCGGAAGCGGCTGGATGCGGAAGATCGGGTGTGCTGGCGTTCATTGGGGCAGGTCTATAACCAACAATGGACGTCTAAGGGCTGATATGAATGAAATAGGTAGGAGGGAATGTCAAAATATAATATTTAATGTCGACTTCCAATTGCAGTGCTGCTGTTGTATGTAGCTGTCACATTCCTCCGACGGTCCTATAACTAAGTCCCCCACTGTACATACATGCACTTGTCTGATCCTAAACTAGCATTTTCGCCTGTACCAATGATATTCTTTATTGCACATTTATAACTGAAAACAATTATAAAATGTACAACTGCGAGCTAAAGGAGATATCTTCCAGCCATCTTTACAGGGTGTGACACAAGGCACTAAGAGCGAGGGCGGAAAAGTAACTGCATAATAATCTATATAATAACTAAATATACTTAAACTACTTATATAAACTAGCTGTTGATCGCGACTTCGTCCGCGTGGACAACTTAACATTATTAATTACTAGCTGTGCCCGCGGCTCCGCTCGCGTGAACTACAGAATCCAATCCCATTCCCGCTCCCGTTTCCGCTTCCAATACCGCTTCCGCTCCCGCTCCGGTCCCGCTCGGATCCCGTTCCCGCTCCGATCCTGCTCCCGCTCACACGCCCTCTCCCGCTTCCGCTCTCGCTCCCGCTCCTCTCCCGCTTCCGCTCCGGTCCCGCTCCGATCCCGCTCCCGCTCCCACGCCCTCTCCCGCTCCCGCTTCCGCTCTCGCTCCCCTCCCGCTACCGCTTCCGCTCCCGCTATCACACCCACTCCCCTTTTCCCACTCCAGTTCCTACTGGCAGATCCAAATGTAATCCAAACTCATCGCAATCTGAATAGTACGGAAATTATTATGTGCAATATATTGCATACTAACCTTACCTACTAATGTATTTGAAAACTAAAAATGTCTATAACTTTTGATTGAGTTAGCCGATTGCGATGAAATAAAGACTAAATGTTAAGTTAAGCCCCGCCCCATGTTTTTCTGAAAAGCTCATCAAAATCCGATCAGTAGTTTTTAAGTGATGCGTGCACAAACTCACAAACAAACAGATAAACAGACAAAAATACCAAAAATTATTGAAATGTGTTCTATTACTTATCCTTAGACCCTTAATTTTTTTTTTGCAAATATCTTCAATGTACAGACACGCGACGTTTACGATTTTATTTATTAGATTATATATCGGGATAAAAACTACCCCATGTCCTATTCCAGGACCTGACCTGATTATTATTGTGTACTAGCTATTTCCCGCGACTTCGTCCGCGTGGACAACTGAATTATTACATAATTCCCGTAGGAATAAGATGTTTTTTCCGGATATAAACTATTCTATGTCCTATTTCAGGACCTAACCTATATGTGTGCCAAGTTTCATCATGATCCGTCCAGTGGTTGAAGCGTGATTGAGTAACAAACATCCAAATATCCAAACTTTCGCATTTATAATATTATTATAGTAGGATAGTGGGATTAACGTCATACTTCCGATAGGATGGAAGAATGTAAAGTTATCAAACATTGTGCACTGATACGCCGTGATGGGCTGTGGCCTTAACATTGACCTACTAAGTAACTATTTAACATCTTTGGCCTTAAAGCAACACCGCCACCGGCTCGACCTGGTTTGGAGACACCATACTGTTTTCTTTCGATGCAAAACATTTTGGCATTTTTTACGGGGGATATAAGCACACATGCATACTTGTTAATACCAGATAATCTATACTTATAATAAAATTGTAACTGGTCTATGTCTGTACATGAGAGATATTTAAAAAAAAATGTATGAGGGGTCCTTATAGGGGCTTATTCCAATAATCCCCTGCGAAAAATCGCCGGGCCAATTGAAGCTAAAACATTTTTTTTTAAATTTTTGTCTGTCTGTATGTATGTTTGTTACCGCATCACGCAAAAACTACTGAATGAAATTTGATGCAGTTTTCAGTTGTCTTGCTCTAACTTGGTCTAACTTAAAATATGGTGCATGTTTCATCTTGATACGCCACTTAGAACCTGAGATATAAATAAAGTAAATTTTTCTAGAAGCCATTATATCGGATGATAATAAAACGACTGTTAATATTTCTTCCAGTAACTCAGTATCACATTTGGAAATCATTCATGAAAAAACATCTCTTTTTTACGAAAATTTTGATAAAAAAAAATGCAATATTTCTCGAACGTACGAGTATGTTCATCATATGGGCGAGATGAACGGCCGCGGCGCGGCGAACGGTGCGGCGCGTATGGGCTTGAGTGAAATTTAGTTTTTGGGGATAGGGGTGGGGTTGAGGTTGGGGTTAGGATTGGGATATTGAGAGTCTCGAGTCTGAGTTGGAGTGGAAGTAGAAGTGGGAAGAGAATAGGAGCGGAAGTGGGAACGGGGGCGGATTCTGTAGTTCATGCGAGCGGAGCCGCGGGCACAGCTAGTAAAGAATAAAGTGGTCTTGACGACACCCGCTATGAAGTAGCAACTTAACTCAAAAAGCGGCCAAGTGCGAGTCGGACTCGCCCATGAAGGGTTCCGTATAGAGACTTCAATCCCGCACCCAAATGCCAGTCCCGCAATCCCGCGGGACTGACCTGCCTGAGTCCCGCGGGATCCCGCGGGACTGCGGGATCGGTCAAAAAAGTAGAGAATAAATGAAACCATCATTTAATATAGTGACAAATATTTGGTGTATTAGGAACTTTTAAACAAAAAAATAACAACTAAAATCAAAGCCATGTCATATATTTATGTTTGGGTCTGTTTCTGAAAGTATTTTCTTAAAAACACAATGTGTTGATAGATTTGTCATTAAGATTACTTCTTACTTTAGTGCATATGTAACCGGCGGCAGAGAATGCACGCTCAGACTCTACGCTTGTAGGTGGGATGGATCTCACATATTTGTGTACTAAATCGAGGTACTTTCCTCTGTTCCCTCCGCATTCGAAGAGCGTCATTTCTCTCTTTAAAATTATGTCAAGTGTCGAAATTTGGACACCAGCTGGACGAGCAATCCACTGTGATTGCAAGGTTCTTCAGTTCTTCTAACGAAGTAATTTTACGTAAATGTATGATTTTTTCAATCCCGCAAATCCCGCGGATCCCGCACGCCTAGTCCCGCAAAAGCAATCCCGCAAAATATGCGCGGGATCCCGCATTTTGCGGGATGCGGGACTGCGGGATTGCAGTCCCTAGTTCCGTAGCAACAAGTAACATAATATAAAAGTTATAGTACGAGTAGTTCGTTGTAACTTTGATCGATGTTTTTGTGGTTTACGATTTATGACGTATTAAAAAAAACTACTTACTAGATCTCGTTCAAACCAATTTTAAGTGGAAGTTTGCATGGCAATGTACATCATATATTTTTTTTAGTTTTATCATTCTCTTAGTTTAGAAGTTACAGGGGGGGGGACACACATTTTACAACTTTGGAAGTGTCTCTCGCGCAAACTATTCAGTTTAGAAAAAAATGATATTAGAAACCTTAATATCATTTTTGAAGACCTATCCATAGATACCCACCCCACACGTATGGGTGTGATGAAAAAAAAATTTTGAGTTTCAGTTCTAAGTATGGGGAACCCCCAAATTTTTTTTTTTCTATTTTTGTATGAAAATCTTAATGCGGTTCACAGAATACATCTACTTACCAAGTTTCAACAGTATAGTTCTTATAGTTTCGGAATAAAGTGGCTGTGACATACGGACGGATAGACAGACAGACAGACAGACAGACAGACAGACATGACGAATCCATAAGGGTTCCGTTTTTGCCATTTGGCTACGGAACCCTAAAAAGTAGGAAGTCTGCAGCGGGCATGTGTGTACGTCTTTGTGGGTGCCTGTATATGGTGGAATATTATGTCTACATAGCATGTATACACACCTTAACGCATTTACGAGTACTATATGCGTTTGTATAAAAACTAATAGGGTTTGTTGATGGAACCCTAATCCCAGTGATTATTTTATTAAACGACTTTTATCGTCCCAGACATCCGTAATGTGTGTAAGTACTCGACAAGTAATGGCTACGCTCTTGGTTAATGAAATGGGAGCAATTGACGTGAATCATCCCATCCTCGACTCGAGTAAGCAGCAGTGCGCGCGAGTCGACGGAATATCAACACGTTGAATAGAAATGTTCTTTGTTTTAATAGAAAAATATTATTTTTACTTTTCAACTACTTGTTTACAGCAGTGGTTTAATTAATCATAGACGAAACTGATTGTTCGTGATGTGTGCGAGAAAGAAAAACACTTTTATAGTGCGTGATGCAATGTCGCGAATGGCGTAAGCGCCGCACAGTTGGGCATCCATAACACTGATCCAGAAATATATTTTTATTTTCCCGGCCTTGATTCATACTCACACGTTGGTCAATGGGAGTGGAGTTTTTTTTAATACGAATGCATAGTGCAGTGGTGTGAATTAAACAGTTAAATGACGTGCGATAATTCGTGTGTCAGGCGGGAGCGGTGATATTACTTTATTGCGGTGGAACGCGGTAACGAAATGAATGGAGATGGCGAGGTATTGTGTGTGTGAAGTTTTATGAAAATATATCTTTTTGTTATGTGTTATGTTCTGTATTGAGAGTTTTCGCGGGTATGTTTATTGAACGGTGGTACATAGAATAGAACTGGTCTGGTGTTACCAAACGTTCTGTATTTCAAGACGTCTGTGTTTTGACCCAAATTAAAGTGCCTCGTCAGAACAAACCCTGTCCCTTGGGGATATGCCGAGAGAACGGAGCGCCAACTATCAAGATCCTGTCACACCTCTTTCATTTTTAATCTCATCATTCTTAATTATACATGCACCGCCAGTTCCTGTCCACTGTGGATACGTCCTTTAGTGATGTGGGCTCAAACGTGATTAACAAATACATTCACGCTATATCCCTTGCGTCATTGGCAGTTATCAAGACAATAAGAAATATTTAAAAATCTTGCAACACCGACATTTCGCGCTTAGTACCGAGTCCTCTTTATGACAGCTTAATTCTGCCACCAAACAGTAAATGCCCACATACACCTCTATAACACTTTTCTGAACCTAAACTAGGATTTTCTTCTGTACTATGGGAAATAGACTAGGATAGGATCATTCACAAATATAACATTTATACCGGGACCAATTTATGTAATACAAATTGGACAAGGTTGTTTGTCACTGGTGGGTATCGATTTCTGTCGCTTATGGATAGCCATTAAGTCAAAGAGACGGTCAATTACACGTATTATATTACATTAATTACAAGTATATAAGACGGTACGAGTCCTTATGTGACAAAGCATTCTCAAATTGCACTCTCTAGCACCTACCTAACGCAATATCTCAGCATGACCCAAAGGTTGACTGGTAGCTGTTTTGTCGATTTTTACGAAATTTTATGTAGCTAAGCTCGTAAGAATAAAATAGATACTCGTATTATTATGTGTGCAATAAAGTTTAAATAAATATACCAATAACCCTTACATTATTTAGGGTGGAAGGCGCCAACGGTTGCATACGGTATGAGTATTCACTTCCGTTAAAATATACGATACACCAAAAATACTATATTGTAATTTATACCTTTTGTAATTTTTTTTTATTATTTCTCGGCCCCGTAGCCTAGTCGGTAGTACACCTGCCTGCGAAGCTCGGGGTCGCGGGTTCGAATCCCGCCCAGGGCAACATTCGTGTCATGAACACTTGTGTTTTCCTTGTGACTGGATGTTATTTATATAAGTACATTATGTATTTATGTATGTATATCAGCTGTCTGATACCCATATAACAGGCTCTGCCTAGTTTGGGATCAGGTGGCCGTGTGTGAAATGCCCCAACATATTTATAAATTTTTATTGTGGGTCTTTTGCCTGAAATAATTCATTATTACACACGTCATCATCATCAACGGTGATCATCATTTTACCGGTGGGATGTTTCTAGTACAGGGCCCGTCTGGATGGTCATCGCAACATAGTCCTTATTGTGGACTGTTGACCAATTGCTGTAGGTTTATGAGCTGCGGTGACCGCTTACCATCAGGCGGTTATGGTTTGCTACTTCAAACCGTAATAAAAAATTTTTTTTTGCATATTTTCTTATCTCTGTAATTTACGTAATGTTTAGAACAAATTACTCTATGTCTGTCAATTACTTTATTATTTTCTATAAATTCTGTAAGTTACCTGAAAATAAATATAATAAAATATCGTCTGAACACACTGGATTTTTGGATACCAAACCATATTCGATGGCTTCGCCTCGGGTGAGAAGTTAGCTAGCAAATTATTCTAAACTACGTTTATATGGGAGACTTTCAGAGCGTAACCGAGGACAGCCCACCCTCTTAACTTTTGATCATATTTCATATGTTGTTTGCACAGATAATGGAACGCTGTTGACACTTGTTTAGTGCTTGGCATCTCGCCAACATAATGGACGGTTTAACCGCAGTTTATAGATTTTAAACAATGATCTCTTATGGCACTACTGAAACTAAATAAAGCTTGAATTGTCGACAAAAAAAAACGCTGCCCGCAATTTATCATCTTTCCTGTGATTTATTACATTTATTTTAATGTTTCTACAAAACAATAGAAAAACTTAATTAAAATCCGTTGGTGCTGTTTTATGTGTACTAAGGGCCAGATTAGCAAAGGGTCGTTGCGTTTTATATTATACTCATATGCCCACCTTTGCCACGCCAGATCCATCCCATCTAAGTGCCCAAACAGTATTTAAGTAAACAGTCTTTTAGCGCATAAGGATTTAAGGATGGGGCCCATACTTTGCATATCACGCAACCCTCATAGTACATCTCCTGTAAGTGTACAGGTCTCATCGTGGTTCCATTGTCAGGATAGCACGATATTTGTCTAAATAAATGAATTATTATCACAAATATAGTTGGAGACACGCAAATTGACCTCTTATTTGTAGGATCACCGTTACAAATCAGAGCTCAAGTTAAAACTTCCGCCTCGCACTGCGGATCCGCATAGCAGTGTAAACAGCCTTTGATCCGCACAAGCTATTGACGTATAACAAGACTATTGCTTTGGTCAAGCTATGATAAAACGGATTGTGTTTTGTTTGTTAACATAATTATTATGCGTACGTTGGTACTGGTGGTGCATAATGCAGGCTACTGCTAATATTTAGGTCAGTTCTGTTATCAGCGCCTTATTAGACTGTTCGCTAGCTATGACTAATATAAAACATGCATACATATAAATCTCTGATTATTTTAGTAGATGTAGTCTTGGTGGCTTTGTTAGGTACATAGTAATAGTGACGTCATTCCAGCTTGGACTTCAATAGCCCCTAACTTTTGATCTGTTTAAGTACAAAATCTGAAAATCGAGGACAAAATAGTACGTTATGAGTACTAAATCCTGCCAGGGTCAGATTACTGAAACTCGACTTGGTCCGAGCTGGAGTGACGCACACAAAATTGGATGCAAAGTCGTAGTGTTTTGAAAAACATTCAGTCCCACGGTACTTTCTTGTACTGGAGTTCGATTTACTCTCGTAATGTCTCTTAGAACTACACGGGACCGCCAGCTGGATCCTGAGGGGAGACGCCATAGCGTTTTCTACTGATGCGAAACATCCTGTCATTCTTCGCGGGGGGATCCACTCATGCACACTTATACGCTGTCGATGTCGCTATGAAACACACGTAATAAATCGAATAACACTTTGGTGTTGTATTGTCTCTAGAAAAAAATACAGGACTCCGTAAGTTCACAAATATAACACAAACCTAAAAGCAAACTAGGTCGCGACGCGCCTCCACACTACTAATTTATAGGTAGCAATCATTGGAGTGCTTGTTTGGTCAAGCACTAGCCTAAATTAAATGACTAAATATATCAAGCTATGTATAACCAGAAGTAGGCCACGAGAAGATTGATTATTTTGAAGTCGACCTTATAACAAAGATACATATTTCATTATTCAACTTTTTCTTTGCCGTTCTAAATGAAATATTCACGTTTTCATCATCAGCCGCAATACATCCACTGCTGAACATAAGCCTCCCCAATGGAATACCACTTTTGGTGGACTGTCCATTTGCCATAATCACTACGAATGGCAGGCGAATCGGTGATCGCAGAATACTCGTATGACATATGATCTTAATATACGCAGAAAAAGGTTTCAGCCCGTCTCTAGTGCAATCCCTTAGTCACCTGGACGATACCCACGGGAAGATTGGTGGGTCTATTCTAAGCCGAAAACCGCACGGCTTCCAGGGGCCACATTACAGCAGCCTTAATCTCTTCGTCTGTTGAAAATCTGCTCTAATAAGTTTTTTTTAGATTTCTGATCAGAAAATAGTCACAGGGTCCAAAGTCTGGACTACTGGTTGATCTCAACGAAGCCATTTTTGTTTAGGGCAGACCTTGCAGAATGAGTCTTGTAGACTCGTATGTCGCATTGTCGTGCAAATTCAAAATTCCTTTACGAAGTCTACCTCTTCTATTTCCTTTATATCATTCCGTAGCTGTCACGAATATCCGAACACATATAATATGCGCTGTCTGATATTATGACGGCTTAGTCCATTCTCTAGTCAGAATCTTCATAATAGCTCAATCTTGATGAATATATCTTTTTATGGTAGTTCTAATTAATCTGTGCCTCAGACTGGTTGAAAACAATGACGCCCCAAAATTTACTCAAGCGTAAATGAATGTGGCCAGTACTATTTTTAAAACTTTGTCTAATAATAAAGTTATAAGATAACCAATTTAAGTTTAATTTTAAGTATTCCTTTTATATTATGTAACCTTAGCTTTTGGTATAAATGTTTGTTGTTATCATATTATAATACTGTAAATAGTTGTTTGAACAATACTTTGTGGACCATTGGTTATTAACAGTGTCCAAATAAAATATATAAAAAAATGGTCTAATAAAGTAGATTACTCTATCATCAGCCACCACTCGTAATTACCATACATTTTCGAGGTACATGCTGCTCGCTGCGATTATTTTGCGCTTACCTCACCTATCCTTTTTTCTAGCTACGACACGAGCTAGATCGCGTGATCAGCGAGCGCGACCGACTGCTGGCAGAGAGCTCTGAGCTCGGTGTAGACAAGGCGTCGCGCGAGTCGGAGCGAGTGGCGCTTCGGGCAGAGCTGCGTGAAGCGAGGCAGCGAGAGCAGAGGCTGCTTGTCGACATCGGCGACCTCGAGGATGAGAACATCTCGCTGCAGAAGCAAGTGTCCGCGCTTCGGTCTTCGCAGGTATGTACTAATGACCACTATACAGCTATGGTGCATGTTGGGCGAGGAATTGACTAGTGAGAGAAACAGCGCGAGCGTAGAATGTCAGTTGACTTCGGATATCTCGAGAATAAAAACATCTCGCTGCAAAAGTGACTGCGCTTCGATTTTCGCAGTACTGTATTAGGTTTCTTTCGACCAATTAACAGCTCAGAATGGACTTCAAGCAAGTTGTTGTTGTAGATATCTGCAGTACTTATAGAGATCAGGACGATCTGGGTATTATAGGATGGTCTGGGCATCCATTCAAGAAAGCGTGACGACTTTAGGATTGGGACCATCTGCTATTGAACCCTCTCATTCCATCGTGATTCTTCCCACTATGTTCCGCCGAAATTCATCATACAAAGTGCCAAAACGCATGATCCACGTCTATATCCCATTCACTGCGCCAACGAACTTTTAACTTATTATTTTAATAATTAATTCTCCAGGTGGAATTCGAAGGGCTGAAGCATGAAGTCCGCCAGCTGCGCGAGGAGGCTGAGAACGCGCGCGCGGCGGTCGACGAGACCTCGGCGCTCCGGCGCATCGCCGAGCGGCAGCTGGCCGAAGCGCTGGAAGCGTTGCAGGCCGAGCGGGAGGCCAAGTTCGCTGCCAAGAAGGAGTTGGACGCGCACCTCAGCAGAGAGGCCGCCTATAACATCACCAACCTCGCCTACAGTATACGAGGTGCCTATATAATCTCATTAGTGTCGATCTATTGCAAATTATTAAAATACTCTTTTATTTTATTAACTTGCAACAAAGCATCCACAATTTTGCATTCTATTATTAGTTCAAAGTCATTTATCCAAATTAGTTTGCACTTTCTTAAATTTGCGACTGTTTTTGGTGTCAGTCTGAATCTATTTGTTTACGAATCGATTGATTGTTGACCTATGGGCTTGAGCGACAGAGATCGTAGGTTCGATTCCCACGACAGACAGACAACTTAGTACAATTGTATGAGTCTGTCCTGGAGGATGAGGATGTTATATTTATTATATAGTTGTTCCGTACAGGAGAAAATTCTAGTTTGGAAATATTAGACAAGTGTATGATCTAATCATTCAAATGATCAAAATGACTGAAAAAGGAAAAAAAAAACAAGTGTATGTATATGTGAAAAATATGAAATGAAATATTTATGTGGGCATGTTGACGTCATCAGGCATGCCAGAGGACGGCACGGAAGACGATGGCGAGCCCGGCGGCTCAACATCGGCCGAGCTGGCGACGGCGATGGGCGACCACCACGCGGACTTGTTCTCAGAAGTCCACCTGCACGAGATCTCACGCCTCGAGAAGCAGCTGGAGCAGGCGCACAACGAGAACGTGAGTAGTGACGTCGCAAACTGTGTGCTATATATCGTCCCTCGCATGACTAACTGTCATTTTTGTCAGAGTTACAAACACGGACCTATTTAAATTTTTATGGTGATCAAACTCGGCTAACCGTTGGATTTATTGACAATGAACAAGTATCGTATCTTCCAAGACAATAGAATGTGAAGTGTAAAACCGAAAATCCCTTGCCCTGCAACATTTGCTTGAAGTTACTTACGACACTTGGTCATGCGAGGGACGATATGTCTTACGTTCACATAGTCTATATGATCCAACACTGAAATATCGGCGGTCTTGTCGGAACTAATAAAGCTCTTCGATATCGAAAGAGTATGAAAGCGTAGCTCTGTAATTCCCACCCCTGAAATTCCATACAAGCGAACAGATTTAATTACTACTACTATGGGTGCATCAGCCTGTCCGTACACATTTGTGTGTTTGCATAAATTATTGTAGGGCTGCTAGACCCAGCGCACGAGCAAAGTCGATCGAGAGAGGGACAACATAAGCGCTTCTCTTTCTAACTTATAACGTCGATCTCTCGGCGCCGGTCGATAGCGCGCTGGCGGAGTATCTCTGTACCTGCGAGCGCAGTACCGCTACACCCCAGTAGTGCGTAATGCTTGCTCGCTTCTTTACGTAGTATATTTAATATTCTCTGCCCATATTATCGTTATTTGGCATTTTGCTACTGATGTCGGATCGGACAATGTGGGAAGCTCTAACAGTGTATATGTGTTGCGACAGAGCCAGCTGTCCGCGTCGATGCGCAGCGCGCAGGCCAGCGCGGAGAGCGAGGGCGCGGCGGCGGGGGTGCTGCGCGCGGGGCTGGTGCGCGCCGCCTCCAGGATCGCCGCGCTGCACGCGCTGCACGGGGACTGCGCGCCGCTGGTGAGTCACTGACGTTTACAAAACAATAGATGCGCAAAGGGCCCACGTAGGGCTAGTTTCAGGCTACTGAAACCCGCTATCACAAAAGTCGCCATTTTGAAAAATGTGCCTTTATAAAATGGCCGATGTTCCAGATTTTTTTCCAGCGCATTTCAGCTATCTGTCGCTGTCGACTCTAAAGTCAGGTTTTTTCCCATCAGTCCTTGGAGGAGGACGTGAAGGAAGATACTTTTCTCCTACACGATTTTACCCCGGGAGAATCTATTTTGGATACAAATGTGTATGTCAGTCGGTTAAGAGTTTTTAAAGCTGATATAAGGAAAAAAGGACGATAATACAATAGACCTATTTGTAGATGTAAGAAGAATTGTATTTATTTTAAATCCATTCTGCCTCTCAAGAGTTGGCTGGTGAAAACGAGTGTTAATGACAACTCTCATTAAAATATTATTATCTCGATACATTACAATGTGCTTGCTATGACGTCGATCTCCGCCGCCGCTGTTGACTGCTGTGAGGAGCCATGACGAGACAGACAATTTGATGCTTCAGCTGTCGGTCTTACAACCAACTACAGTCTACGATAAAGACTTTTCGAATGTACACTAGCGCTTACTAACACTTGCTGTACCATGCGTCCTACATTACATACATAATGTTCACACCTTGGTTCCATAAGAGGCATAGGCAGAGCCGATGTGTCGCCACTTTGCGTGATCCTCACATTCCTTTTATTCTTCTCACTGCGGACCCCAGTCTTCTTGAGGACGGCACCAATTTGATCTATGTATCCTAGTTCTCATAATAAAAAAAGCGATATTATTTCAGGAGGACGAGAAAACGGAAGGCGGTGTGAGTGCGCGTGCGGCGAAATGGCTGACGTGGTGGCGCGTGTCCGGCGGCGAGCTAGCGGGCGTGGCCGCGCTGCTCGGCGAGCTGCAGCACGGTGCGGGGGGCGCGGGGGGCGCGGGCGACGCGGCCGGCGTGGCGCGGCTGGCGCTCGCGCAGCTCAGCGACCGGGTGGCCGAGGCGGAGGTGCGCGCGGCCGCGCTGCAGGCCGACGCGGACCTGCTGCGGACGCTCGCCGGAGGTTTGTGCGCTGTTTAATTATCTATTGTTTACTGCTTCTATGAGAGCGCAGTACATGTATGTGTCCTACATTAAATATGAGCAATTGAAATGTTCGTTGTTGGTGTAAATCTATAGATTTAGGTTACACATTGGCGGGTATAGTAGTAGATCGAAGTAAAATTATGACATACGAGTACTAACTTTTGCCCGCGACTTTACACATCTTGAATATCAAAATAGATATCATTCTCGTAATCAACAATGAGAGGTTTTTCGGGATAAAAACTATCCTATGTCCTATTCCAGGACCTGACCTATACGTGTGCCAAGTTTCATCACTATCCGTCCAGTGGTTGAAGCGTGATTGAGTAACAAATATCGAAACTTTCGCATTTATAATATTAGTAGGATAGGATAAGGAGACCAGTTTGCTACCTGTGTAACCTTACCACCTCACACTCCGCTTTGCTAACTATTAACCGTAAAATCCAAACCCTTACTGGATCGTTGGAGTTGAAGTTTTGTAGTAATAAGTTATATAAAATTGACATCTCAGAGAAATGAACAGATAGATATTCTGTTTACAAAAAAAATTCTCACTCTTCACTCAACACTCAACACGGTGGTCGGACGATCTGAGGAGAGTAGCCGGCCCACTGTAGATCAGCTTGACTCGTGAGAAAGGAGACTGGAATTTTTTTAAGGAGGTCTACGAGTCTAGAAGACGCGCTGACCACGAGGATTGATTTTTTAAATTAGTACAATTTCTGTATGTCATTAAAATAGGCTAATAACTAAATAGATTAAGTGAAATGTTTTTCTTATTTTCCTTGGGAAAGGTTGCCTGAAAAGCGATTGTATACTTTCAATAAATCTGTTCTTTTTTTATTGTTATATCTGTGAGCAGGACAGAGTTTATCTAGTGAATGTGTTTGCCAGGTGCGGGGCGCGCGCTGTCCGCGGCGGCGCCGGCGCTGGCGTCCGCGGCGGAGACGCTGGCGCAGATCTACCACCACGTGTGCGCCGTCAACGGCACGCAGCCCGAGCGGCTGCTGCTGGAGCACGCCGGCCAGCCGCACAGTGAGTCTGGTTGCGAACTGTCTTATTGCCGAGGTAGACGTCGAAAGCTGGGTACCACTGAACAGAGAGCGTGTGAGCCTGGACTTATTCTTCTGCCTTGTATCTTTCGCCATGCTTAGGATAAATGAAAAAATTGAAGAATCTATCGGGAACTTGCATTCAATATTTTGGTGCCTGCGGTATCACGAAATGGGCAAAATAAACAATTTTGTGTCACTGAAGGATGTAGTTCTGAGTACACACATCTTGTCAAAAACCCCATAAAACGTCGTTGCGTGTATAATTAGATTTTTGTAATACAAAAGTGGGTTTATATCGAAGTCGCAAAAACTTATTAGTCCCCATCGACGTGCGAAAGTTCAGCCGTCAGTGGGAAAGTGCCGTAGAACCGATTCTGTACCAACGTTTCGCCTATCGTTAATATGAGTCGTCATCCGGTTCCAACAGCGCCGGGATCCGAAGACCGGTGCGTGGAAGACGAGGCCCTGGCGCTGGCGGCCGGCGAGCTGGAGGGGCTGCGCGCGGCCGGGCTGGTGGCGCGCTCCGCCGACACGCTGCTCGACCAGCTGACGCACCTGCGCGCCGCGCTCGACACCGCGCTCGACTCCAGGAACAGGCACCAGCCGGGTGAGTGCTACATAAACTGCCCTAGTGTGGAGGGTGGATGCAAAGGAATACAACTTACATACATCATTCTCAGGCCCTGGTCCCAGATGGGTAGGTAGGCAGAGACGATGCATCGCCACTTTGCGCGATCCGACGTCGCAGAGGGACTTTCTTTCGTCCACTTTTTACCACTTGGCGTGATATGTGGCCAGCAACATCGCCGCCTCCGTGTTGAGGTACATTGTGGTACCACGGTTAGCTAGAGAAATACTTGTTCACCTCGTCCGAGCCCCGCATGGCTCGGTAAGGCTAATAGTGCCCGGAGGTCGCCCAGCTCCGGGATGTCGGCCCGCTTACGACCAGGCTAGCCCACACGCATCCATCGGCACGGCAGAGCTTGGATTGGGAGGCAGGGGTTGGGGGCTTCGGTAAGGATTATAGATTAAGGTGAGAGGAGGAAGGAATACAAATAGTTTATTATACATTTACAGATTAATAATCCTTAAAATTTGTATCAGAGTTCGAAGTGATAAGAAATAATTATCTTATACCTTGATAATAATAGAAATCATAAAACAATAACCGCTATCAATATCATGGCCCTTTACTTGTATCCGAACGCGATTTTCAGCTGCCGCGCATATCCAAACCCGTTAAGTGTTAAATTTAAAAAAAACTATCACAGGCATTGTGCTTATCAAAAAACAGATTTCCGTAAAACAGCACAATTTGTAGTTTTATCACTCTTTGACTAGGACCAAAGAGTGGTTGTGTACGTTAATGAAAAAAATTGAACCGATCAAGTTAGGAATCAGCATGGATAATTTATCCGATAATTATCTTGATAATTTCGAACCCTGATTATAATTATATACATTGAATTAGATTAAAGTATTAAAATTAACAAGACAATACATATTGGACCTCCCCACTAGACCGTGCAGTCTGTTTCATCAAATCTATCCCAGCACCTACAAAATGAGTACTTTCCTTACCCAAAAATCGGTCAATTATAGAGTTTGCAAATAAAACTATGAAAATTGTCTTTATTTTTCAGTTTGTAAAAATAAGTGACAAAGTTGAATTTTTTAATTTTATGCGACTGGCAACTGATTTATTATGTGCCGAAATATATATTGCAAACTCTAGTGACGACCTATTCCTGTTTTTATCTGAGGTGACCATTAGACCAGTTATTGTAACATTTTCTAATCCTTTTCCCAGAATCCTCCCAAATCGATAGCACCTCATGGAAATTCAAGGGTTCGTACTACAGCCCTTTAAAGAAACTCAAAGAGAACAATAATCTAAAGATAGCCGATGCTAAGAGAAAACTGCACAACCTAATCGCTCATTTTCAGTCTAATACCGCTGAGAACAAGGGTCTAGTATGTGGTGGTCGTACAGTAAGAGAAATGACAGATTATTTCGAGAATATAGCCAAATTTAATTCCATAGGCACTAAGAATACTTATAAGTCGAAAACCATTAGCTATCAGAAAAGGAACACTGTGACGTCACTCCCAAAGCCTACAATGCAATATCAGAATCCTAGAAAAACGAGTGTGTCAAGGATATATAGCAAAGATGTGAACCTCCATACGATATGGAAAGATGCTGTGTTGCATGGAAGGAGTTTTTACTGTAAAAGTAGCATAGAACAAATTAAGAAAGATATTGTTATGAATAATATTAGAGATACGCTAAGATCGAGTTTTGTGACGTGTTTTTTAATGTTACAGTATATAATGTGATTAGAACGGTTGCGATGACGAATAACGTAAGAATTCCTGATTTTATTAGTAGTTCAGATGTATATAGTTGTTTCTAATATATAATATAGGCAGCAAACTTTGTAACATTATTGTAGATTATATAAAGAGATTACTTTTATAATTCTTTTAGATATTCATTTTATAGTGTAGTGTATTTTTCTTTAATCAACTTGTAGCTATTTTTAAGACTAATAATAATACCTAAGTCATGGTTTTTAACAGTGTTACAGGGTGTAACAAATAACTGCAGTGACTGGTTACCGAGGCACGTTTTGATATTTAAAAAAATATTTTTCTATACAAAATGATATGCCGGGCATTGCGACATGTATAAAAAGCAAAATAAATTAAAAACGAACACCAAGTTAGTCCACAAAAATTTGATCAGTATTTGATCATGGACCCCCTGTAAGCAGTGCAGGTATTTGTTATAATCTTGTTTTTAAATTTAAAAAAGTCTGCCAAGTCTTCGTCGTATACATGTACGGGTTGCATCCGTAATTTTTTAGGGTTTTTCTGGAATATCTCTAAAAAGAAATCCTGGAATTTCCACCATTTTCCCATTTCTACATATAATTTTAGATTTTACCCCAATCGGTCCAGTAGTTTCCAAGTTATCTGGAGGACTGACAGACGAGACGGTTTGTAGCTTCGCTATAAGGATTTGTATTGAAGCGAAACTCAAAACTACTGTACCGATTGGAGTGAAATCCAAAACATATATTTAAATTTGGCCTAAACATTTAAGAGATATTATGTGTGAAACCAAACGATGCAATTTCTAAAACTGTTCCTATTACTTGCAGTTATGGAAACGGAGGAGCGAGGCGCTGAACTAGCCGAACTCCAAGAACAAGTGATCAAACTGAAGTCCCTGTTGTCCACGAAGCGCGAACAGATCGCGACGTTGCGAACAGTCCTCAAGTCCAACAAGAACACGGCGGAGGTCGCGCTCGCGAACCTCAAGTCCAAGTACGAGACCGAGAAGACTATAGTCACCGAGACCATGCTGAAACTGAGGAACGAGCTCAGGCTACTTAAGGAAGATGCCGCTACCTTCTCCAGTAAGTATCATTAATATATAAAATAAAATACAGGTTATTCCAATTTTTTATTGACTTTCGGAGATATTTTAAGATTCTTCTTAAAAAATTTGTTATTATCCTGTAAGCGTTTTACTGTTAAGTCTACTACAAGATGGTTGTGGCCACAATCGATAAACCATGCTGTTTTAATGAGTATTGGTGGAATTCACGTACGCTCGAATATAGCTAAGGTCGCGGTGCGGTGTCCTGGGAGGGCCCTTGTCGAACTGTGGATACAACGGGCGGGTTGACGACATAAAATGTAACGCGGTTGAGCGTCGTGCCCGAAGGCTCATAGGTGACGACGCTCTAGTAAATACCAAGTTACAAACCCTCAAACATCGTCGCAGTGTGGCATGTCTTTCGGTATTCTACAGGTTACATTTTGGAGAGTGTTCCCAGGAATTACACGATTTGATTCCCCCATCCCCCTTCCATCAACGGACTACCAGGCGTGGTGAGGGACTTCATACCACGCTCTCGCACGAAGCGTTTTGCTTCCTCTTTCATGATGCGAACTGCTAAGGAATGGAACCGTACTAGCTTGGGTATTTCCGGACAAGTACAATTTGGATCATTTTCAAGGAAGAGTGAATAGGCATCTTCTGGGTTAGCGCGCTCCACCTTAGGCCTCATCATCACTTACCGTCAGGTGAGATTGAGGTCAAGCGCAAACCCATCAACAACAAAATAAAATATGATTTCAACGTTATCTTACTGCCTATACGCGCACAGCTATTAGGCCCGGATTTTTGCCTAGGCTAACAAGCCACCGGCCTAGGGGCCCAACCGCCTAGGGGCCCCGACCAGGCAGGCCATGAAGTCAGGACAGAGATGTACTTAATGTGTGTAGAAACCGTTTCGGCGGGGGGCAGGACGTGGTCATACTGTACGTAGAGTTTATATACGCCTTAGAAGACTATTCAACAAGATGTAATTATGTTTTAACAAAAGCAAGCTCTCAATCCGACTTCGACTCCGACCCCGACGCCTATGCCCACTCCCAAGCCTACTATAATTCCAAATGTAGTCCTGACTCGTCGCAATCTGAATTTATAACAGAACATTATAATTAATTATACTCCATTGTTATATTGCATACCCACTAATGTATTTGAAAACTAAAAATTCTCTTACTTTTGATTAAGCCGATTGCGATAAAATAAAAACTAATTATTACTCCGAGTTAAGGCTCGGTCTCGAAATACTCGAAATCGGTTCAGTAGTTTTTACGTGATGCGTGGACAAACTAACAGATCAACAGACCAACAGTAAAAAAATCAAAATGATCTTAATGTGTTCTATTACTTAATCTTAGACCTCCAAAAATTTTTTTTTGCAAATAATTTCAATGTACATACATGCGAAGTTTACGTTTTTATTTATTACAAGCTTTTTCCCGCAACTTTGCTCGCGTTGGTTTCGATATTTACACATCTTCACTGCTTTTAACGATTCATTTGGTTTCCCGTAGGACTGAGATGTTTTTTCGGGATAAAAACTATCCTATGTCCTATTCCAGGACATTTTTGTTTGTTAGTTTGTGCACGTATCACTTAAAAACTACTGAACCGATTTTGATGAACTTTTCATAAAAACATAGAGTTTAACGCGGAGTAACATATATGCTTTATTTCATCACAATCGGTTTACTCAATCAAAAGTTATGGACATTTTTAGATTTCATACACATTAGTAGGTAAGGTTAGTATACAATATAACAAGAAGTATAATTTTAATGTTCGGTACTATTCAGATTGCAATGAGTTTGGACTACATTTGGAGCTGGAATGGGAGTGGGAACGGGTGCGGATTCTGTAGTCCACGCGAGCGGAGCCGCGGGCACAGCTAGTAAACAAATAAATGTTGTGTACACCAGGTCTACGCGCGATGTTCGCGGCGCGGTGCGAAGAGTACGTGACGCAAGTAGACGAGCTGACGCAGGCGCTGTCGGGCGCCGAGGAGGAGAAGAAGACGCTCAACCAGCTGCTGCGGCTGGCCGTGCAGCAAAAGCTAGCGCTCACGCAGCGCCTCGAGGAGCTGGAGGTGAGTGCGGGCGGGGGACCGACCACCGGATGCTCTTCACCTACAAAATGTCCTATTTAAACCTCTTTTTTTATTTATTTTATTCATGACAATATACATAATGCTCACGCCTTGGTCCCAGAGGGGTAGGCAGAGACGATGTATCGCCACTTTGCGCAATCTAATGTTGCAAAGTGGCTTTCCTTCGCCCGCTTTCGCTCCGAGATACCCGTGTTTTTAGGGTTCCGTAGCCAAATGGCAAAAACGGAACCCTTATGGATTCGTCATGTCTGTCTGTCTGTCTGTCTGTCTGTCTGTCTGTCTGTCTGTCCGTCCGTATGTCACAGCCACTTTATTCCGAAACTATAAGAACTATATTGTTGAAACTTGGTAAGTAGATGTATTCTGTGAACCGCATTAAGATTTTCATACAAAAATAGAAAAAAAATCAAAAATTTTGGGGGTCCTCATACTTAGAACTGAAACTCAAAAATTTTTTTTTCATCAAACCCATACGTGTGGGGTATCTATGGATAGGTCTTCAAAAATGATATTAAGGTTTCTAATATCATTTTTTTCTAAACTGAATAGTTTGCGCGAGAGAATCTTCCAAAGTTGTAAAATGTGTGTCCCCCCCCCTGTAACTTCTAAAATAAGGGAATGATAAAACTAAAAAAAATATATGATGTACATTGCCATGTAAACTTCTACTTAAAATTGGTTTGAACAAGATCTAGTAAGTAGTTTTTTTTTAATACGTCATAAATCGTAAACCACAATAATATTATTAAAACATCGATCAAAGTTACAACGAACTACTATAACTTTTATATTATGTTACTTGCTGGTACGGAACCCTTCATGGGCGAGTCCGACTCGCACTTGGCCGCTTTTTTTATTTCTATAATTCTAAACACAATAATGCATTTCTTTTTAAATTTGTAGATGACTTTAATTACTTTGATGTCGTCGATGTAATGCATTTTAGTTGCTGATGTCCATATAAAAAAAAACGTGGTAACAGCACGGTTTCCACAGAAATAGGTCACAACTTGTGCTAGTCGGCAATTTTCACTATAGTTGACATTCTCACTGAAGTGGTTTAATGAAAATCTAATAAGGAAGAATATGGTGAACTGGACGAGTAGTTACACATTTTAAGTAGGTTTCCCGCACAGTATAGAGCTCTTGATACCTAAAATACTGCTATAGATATATTTAACCATATACATTTTTGGAAATTACATTCAAGATTACTTAATATGTTTGTTATTCAATCATTTTAATGTTGTTTATTTTTAATAGGTTAAATGTGTTATGTACCTTATAATTAGACCGATAGCCTTGTCCCCAAAGTCTTAATGAAAAAAATCCAATATACGAGACCACCGCCTCCGACAAGATCTCGTCAAAAATTCGTCAATAAATAAATATCTCAGACATTCACACCAATTATCCAGTCCCAAGCTAGGCAGAGCCTGTGCTATGGTTACTAGATAACGGATACACCACATATTTAAATAAATATATAAACATCCAAGATATGGGTACAAACATTCATATTCATCATACGAACATTTTCCCCTAGCGGGATTCGAACCCGCAACCTCAATGATGTTGTTTGTGCAGGTGGACCGCGAGATGCGCACGCGGCGCGTGCCCAAGCCGGCGGGCGGCGCGCGCACGCGCCCGCGGGACTTCTAGCGCGTGGTGCGTGCGCTCAAGGCGGCCGCCGCCGCCCTGCGCGCGCTGCTCTCGCACTCGGCGCACTCTGCGCACGCGCCGCCCCCCGCGCGCCTGCCCCGCATCCCGCTGTAAACCCGCAGCTCCCGACTAGGCCCCGTTCACATCATTCCAGTACTCTGACGTACCCTGTCCTGATACGAAAGCATGCCCCTAAGTGTTTTTGGTACAACACTAATAATTTAATCAATTTGGCAAGTTTTTTGCCGGTTTCCCAAAGTTTACTAAATTCCCTTAGCGACTTTCTTTTGCATTTAAGACTAAGTATATTGTCCCTGGAATTTGCACAATCTAAAATTGACCTTAACGTGTTAAATCAAGGACCATTTTTGATTCTCCAAGTTTTACAGATTATATATACCTAGACGGCGATGTAAAGTCGGTTTCAGAGTCAAGTATACACTTTATTTGATAGTGAGAAAGTTTAAATTAGAATAAACTTATGGGCCTTAAACGTTAGCTGCAATTGTACAACGCTGTCGTAGACGGCTTCGATCTCGCAAGTTGGTAATAGAACTTGGTGTTCATTTCAACTTTGACTACTTGATAAGTACGGCATAAGCGCGTCTTTGAACTTAAAGCCTTTTTACTGGAAAAATCATTCCAGTGGAGCAATTTCTACTTAAAAATTAATAAATGACTGAAACCTACTTACAATTACTTAACGTCTCTTTTACACACGTTGAGCAATCTACTCGCACTGCGTACTGGCTATTTAAATACTGGAAAGGTGTGAACAGGGCATAGCTGAGCAATCCATTAGTCACGCAAGGTAACAAAAAGTGTTTCACTTACAATTATCGAAAGAACTTACATAATATAAAACATTTAAAGCCTAAATTTACATGAATTTCGCACCTAAATCATTGCGCCCGGTTTTCATCATCCACGGCCATTTTCAAGAACAAACCGGTTCGGATTCGTCATTATTTCACGGCATAAGATGCCGACCCTCTCTACGAGGCGTACTGCTCATACTCCCATTGCGAAATGGTGCGTACTTCATGTAAATTTAAGGTTTAGAATTAAGTAACTTCCAGCGGTAATATTTATATTTCTGCGTGACTGATGGGTACTTAAATTAGAGGCGTATTTGAAATACCCTTGATGACTAGACAGACGTCACTTATATAAAGTACTTATGAATGTCATACACTGCGGGGATCAATTTTTGTCATATTTGTATAGGGTTTGATTTAATTGGACCAACTCGGTAAGTATACCGGATAATGTCTGTCGAACTATGGAGGCATTTTTTACTAACAAGTAATTTTATTTATTCTGATAAGCGTTTGACGTTTAACTATGATATTAAGACGCCAAACGCTTATTCCAATATGGCACATGACCCATAGTTAGATAGTAAAAATGGACGGATATTATAGGAACTGCTTACGGAGTGGGTCCCCAGTACTGTATGAAATTGGGACAAAAAGTATTTGTAATATTCCAAAAAAGAACATTTTGTTGCACCCTATATAAATTATATATTTTTTAATTGTGATCTCTTAAATATAATATGTAGACTATGCATGCTGTTTCGAGTCATCAAGGGTTGTATACACACTGTGCAAGCGTTCAGAACTCTGCAGAGCTGGTTCGGTGATATAGAAAATGATATATGTGTTCGCGCCCGAGAGCGTCACGAATTTATAGTTGTAATCTCTTCGTCCGAACGTTCTCCCTCGACTCGACGACGCGGTCCGACGACTGCGTTTAAGGCTCGATGCATGCTCAGCGGTCCGACAGCGCGTTTAGTCGCTCGGCTGCACCAACAAATAATCTATGTCCCATTAGATGTATTTAATATAGAAAATAGATACAATGACACTATAGGACTTCCAAAATGAAATGTTGTTAAAAGAACGTAGAAATTCGATACCTAACTTTGTTGATTTCTGTATCTTGGCGACATTAAATATGTCTGCTAAGGCTTGTCGCTTGTAATATATTGTTAACAGTGCGTTGAATCATAAGCGACTGGTGCGCCGCTGGGTGTGAATCAAGCCTTATTGCAATTCCTGCAGCGCCGCGGTAAAACGTCGAATATATTGCGCGGCGACTCGGCATAATAATCGAAACGATTTTTATAATAGTTGTCGTTCTTAGGAGACTAAATTATTTATACGTTTTATAAAATTTAATCTAATTAATCGTACCAATAATATTAGGCGGAGGGGCACCGTCGATCCCATTTGTTTAATTTATACATCGTGTCTCAAAGTATAACTTTATTTAATAGGATGCTCAGTATCGAACACTGAATAGTTCATTTATTGACTATTTTTGCTTGATGCGGGAAGACTTTATGAGTTGTTGAATATTTTTTGCCATTTTCCAAAAGTCTACGATGAAAGTAGTTCATATTCGATAATGAGTGTTCTTTTAAATAAATGTTATTACTCTTTGGGGACACATTGTTGTTACGCGTCGTCCGTACTTGTGCACGAAAATAAGAATTAATATTTTTACATCTGTGAACCGTCAAACTGTGCAATAAGTGCATTTATGAAGTCTGATTTTTAACTCCCCGACAAGAATTTAAACAAATAAACTTTGGTGGGTGATGGTTGACTCGCACTGTAATGTTCTCATTCCCTGAATGTCCGTTCCTTGAATGTCCATCCTTTATGTCCGTTCCTTGAATGTCCATCCTTGATGTATGTTCCTTGAATGTTCCTGAAAATCCTTTCCCTAATTGTTCATTCACTGTTCTCTGAATGTCCGTTCCAAAAAAGAGTTGTCAGTCATCACTTTGCTTTCGAGATTATTATTTGTTTTAATTCGTATCGAGTATTTAAAATCCGGCTTTACGTACCGACGACTCGTATCCAACCAACTAGAAATATTAGCAGAAAATTATAGTTCGATAAAGTGAAACTTTACATCGACGGGGCCCCTCAATAAACTAAATGGTTGGTGTTATATTTAAAGTTGACTGATTTTATGTGTGGGGGGTTACAGGGGAGCGGGGGGTACTATGTGTTGTCGTTGTTTGTTGACCCGGTACTCCGTAGGTTTAGCTCAATCAAATCGATTAAACAATACTTATTTTGCGCTTCGAAAATAAATCATTAAACGGCAAACATATTAAAACTACAACATGAACTTTGCAATGTGGCCTTTAGTGTTAAGCGGGTAGCGCCCATTATGGGGTTGTATCCGCGGTATTAACCTTAAAGTATTTTTAACGTAATGATAAAAATATCATAGGCGGAATGTCTTAAGACTTTACGATCATAAATATCTATTTTACTTCAAATATGTAATTTTCGCGACTATAAAGTTAAATTTAAAATTCATTGGAAGAATCGTGATCGTAAATTGTGTCCTGTAATTTGTAATAAAACAAATACAAATCCATCTATTCTATAGATTATTTTGTATATTTACGAAGTGCAAATAAACTTTTATTAAGGTAAATCGATTTGATGGAGGCATATGTAGGTTGAGGGCGCTGTCACATGGGCGCTACTTATTAATAATTTTAGAGTTCCCAATCGTGGGTAATTAGCGATACTTGCCGATCTCCAAAATGATCCTCTATTTTAAATAAGTTCACTCTACGCACGACAAATATTTTGATAACAAATTTCCCCATCTATTGCACCTCATCTGAGTATTTTTGTAACGGCATCATTGTATTTTTATTAAGCAAGTTTATTGCAGTTGAGTACATTTAAAATGACGATATATACAATCCCATGTGAGAGGCACGTATTTATTATCTATGTGGTTCGTAGTTGCTACGTTTTATGATGTCGCTGAGTTGGGTTACTACACCTGTTTGAATGTATTTTTAAGAACCAAAACACTTAAAATTGGCTTAAGACTCTATGAATCATTAAAGTACTTGGTGACTTTTTAAAATGAAGTAATTGTAAAAACCAGTGCAACATTATTTTGTATGATATACATATTTGATTATAGAATCGTTAAGATTCACATATATTATTAGAAATCCTCTACTCAATACGAAATGTTTAGTACGTCCAAAAGAATTAAAAATTTCTAAATAATATTTAATTGATCGATGTCCATCCAAGGTGTGCGCAAAAAGACTATGTAATCTGCAGTGGTCGGAATAGGTAGTGCTGTTTTGTATGTACTTGCAGCACTGTGGACGAGACTTTCCAGTCACTACGATATTCTTATAACATTTGGAAAATTCACCATAGTCCTACTATGAAAGATTAAATTTAATTTTAAAATGTATAGTTTTTCTACTTGTCTTCAAAAAATCTTGAAATGTGTCCATGTTGGTGATATGTGTAAAATGTCACTCCCTATTCCGAGCACTGGTAATCTGTTCTCTAGTTATACGTTTGTTGTGTTTGTTGGCCCTCCGCCAGGTACTTTCGTCCATCTTGTTCTAGTTGTATTTGTAGTTTTACCGTGGCACAGTAAGCTCCAGGTATCTTAGCGTCCGCTGTTGAACATGAGCCGTTCTCAGGTCTAGATATAAACTTAAAATATATATTTTTTATTTGTGGTAAGAGTAGTGTAAGGTCTGGTTTAATATTACCCTACCTGTATCTGCCAAGTTTAATTTTAATGGTCATGATAACTACAGGTCATACCATGAAGGAAAAATGATTTTCCTTTATGGTATGACCTGTAGTGATATTATGGGTACACGAGGTAATGCGAGACCTTAGGCAATGCAATTGTTGCCACGCTGATGTATGTTGGTGACAGAAGCCACTCACTCAGGTGGGCTGCTCGTTTGTGGGAGTAATATCTGCATTACGTACGTAGTTGTTAATTGTTTTATGGGGTTTTACGGCTCTGGGTGCGTGTCCTTTTGAGCCTCACCTGGTTCTTACTGTGCAATGGTACTTCCGTACTTTTATGTTGTGACGTTTAGACGTCAAACACACTTTGCCGTCCTGCGGCAAATGCCGTACGCGTCCATTTCTTGTCCACTGCTGGTCGAGCTCAATTACTTTTTTAAAACACCCTGTATATTTGATTTCAGTTGAACCGCTTAGCAACTGAACTGACACTGTCGGTTCCAGTCGGGCGTTGTCGGGCTCTCGACAGCGGATTTATCGTGTGTGACATATCTGATTGCAGAAGTCACGTGATCATAATTTCCGTCTGTTGTTGGCCGCGTTTGGCCATTATCGGGTCTATCTGTCTAAGACAGTACTTGCCCTTAGATTTTTATACAAGAGTTAATAGATTCGCTCAAAATTGTTGCTCAGAGCCGACCAGCTTTCTATAAAATAAGACAAAATTTACATTGAAAATTGATTATCGAGGTGTTAAACTTTATTTACGTTATTGGATGTGATCTTTTAGCATTTAGAACTCAAACGCCTATCGCATCAATAGCCTTTGCCTGGTACCTTATATGTGTTTTTTTAATCTATAAAGCTCAGTATAAACGACTTTGTCACTCTTTAATATTTATTTGTGTAAACAGTCTGTAAAGTTTACCAGCTAAATGTGATAAAGGAAAGGCTAGCACTCTGACCTAACCACACACTGTTACAGCCACAGTTTGTTACAGCCATAGTCTGTTACAGCTACAACTGTTAAATTTGTTGTTAGTTCCTTCGTTACCCGTTGAAGACTATTTTCGTGTGACCAGGTGTGTAGGGCATTTTGGTTCTAAATACTCAAAAGATATGATAAGGGCAGCTTCCCTCTAGGATGCCGTGACGGTCTATGGCGTAGTTATCTTCTAGTGACCGGAGTTAGGCTAGTTCAACCGTTCCATGTAGTGGGCACTCGCCCTTTATAGGTATTTATACTGGTTTTTAGATTTAGATCTAGGTAATATTAACCTTCAAGTATACTTCGTAGGTCATCGGCGGGGACTATGTTCTCGAGTAGTGAAATTTATTTGCAATATTTAAATATTTACTAGTATGCAATTTTCGCTTAGTAACTTTTTCAGTGTGAAGTTAAATAGTAATTAGTTCTATGGAGGCTGAGTACACTAAAGTGGGCGATGAAGTAAGATGTCCAAGCCTGCAGCATTTAATGCGTTGACATCAATGACGATGCCTTTTACTATCAGCTCGTTTGCTGCTCTAGAAAAACTTTACACCTGATAAGGTTATTAAGCGCATATTGAAGTTTATTTGCATAGCTCAAAGATGCGTTTCGCACTCCTCGTCCTGACTGTGAGTCGGACGCTGGAGTCGCGGGAGCCAAGGACCATAGCCTTGCATTTATTGTTTCTAGATTATTATATTGACTAGCTTTTAACTTAGAGCACTGTTCGTGTACTTAAACGATTGACTTACCAATATTAGCCGTTAGTATTATTTTTGTATTGTATGTTCTTTTCTTAGCTTAGCAGCAGACATCGTTTTTTGTCTCTAGTCACAGATGTATCTGCGGTCATGGTGTCTGCTTCATTTGTTTTTGACGATTTGTATCATTTTAGTGATGAGTGCGTTCAAGTTCGGCCTTCCTAACCATTTTCATTAATTGAGGTCAAGCGTAAACTGGATAATAAAAATAATATTCACGTTCAAGCTGCATTCACAATACAACGCATTAACGCACGAGATTTAAAGTAACCTTTGGTGCATTAAAGCTCCAAAAGTTCGACAAGACTGGCCGCGAGAAATCGTAGCATTTAAACGCTGTCACGGCATTGAATTGTGCAGTTAGCTAACTGAACGCATTCACCTAATTCTTTTTTGATAACAATTTCTATAAAAAACATCACATCATATTCTATTTGAGCCAATGAGGCAGGCACTACAAGCGTTGTGGTCGAAATCGAAAGCCATGTTTAAGAGCAGTACATAATGTTGAGCAGTACCACTAACAGCTCTACATACGTCGTTTTTGACATTGTTATAATTATGTATACATACCTTTATTTGTCTTGACATATTTTTAATTGAAATTCGTAAAATTATTTTTGACATGTTTATTATCAGAACGTTAGTTGTTAAAGTTTACCTGACTATTGATTAGTGCAGAAAAAATGATAGATTATACTTCAAAGCCTGAAAGTAATTAGTCGTGCAAGTTTTAGTGAGAAAACTAGCACTTGAATTACTGGAAGTATAATCGCAAAAGAAATTAGCTGATCGCCTGTAAGCTCGAAAATAGCCTTACACCGATACGCGTAACGATAGCATGCGTTACGCGTTCCGTAAGGTTCGTTTCGTTTTATACGGACAGTGCCGTAGAACAATTTATATATTGTGCGCATAAATGAAACCAGCCTATAAGGATTACTTTAGGAAGAAGATCCTTAGGGCGTAAATTCGTGCAGGATAACATTCAGTAGCCCATAGCATCTGTCGGAGCGCTGTCTGCTAATTTTTTATCTTAACCGATCAGCCGCTTTCTTTAGCAATAGTACATGTAATCAGCCTTAACGTGCAATAACTTTTATTAATTAAATATTTATATTTTCTCTGCACTATCAAGTATTTTTGATTTTCAGTATTTTTTCCTATTAATAGAGCGGTGTCGCTCGATGTCTGCTGCCACTAGGTGGTGGTGTAAGAGCGATTAACCAAATATTTTCTTTATATAACACTTTAGAACAGTTATTTTTGCATAGGCATAGATTTATTTAATATTATAGAGAGAGTATTGATTATGATTTTATTTATAGATCAATATGCCTGCTACTTTATTGTATTTGCAACATGATTTGAGGTTTTGACAACTCGAAGCATGAATGTTCCCATTATCATGGATTCATTTGGATCTGTAGTTAGAGAAAATCGTCAATTTTCGGCCTCGAATATTGCACAGTTTGACGGCTCAATGTATTTTTCTTGTAGTATTAATTTCACAAGATGGGTAACTTTATTTTGTAATCAAATCAGATTACATGTCTTTGCCTATTTGAATCTCAATCACTATAGTAGTAACACATGAGCTTTCGAGAGTATAAATCCAGATATTTGTATCTATAGATGTAACTGACAGGCATGAATGAACCAGCGGGAACATATCATGGCGGACAGAGCTGATTTATTTTGAAACTGTAAGGCACACCGTGTTGTCACAATGACTGATATGAATCATGTATGAGAATAATAAATTATTATTATATTTAATAGTTGTTTGAATTTACCATCTCGTGGGATTTTGTCCGGTGTATGATGGGATTTAGACAAGGTCAAATAACATCTAGACCGGGACCAATTTGTACAAAGCGGTCTGTCCCTGGTGAGAATCGAACCCACTACTTCTGGCGCTCGAGTCTACAGACCAAGCCACTAAAGCTAACGAGGCGGTCAAATTTAATTAAAACAGTACAGAATACTTTTTATAAAGCCGAAGACTCAAAAGCTTTGGAAATTGAAATTACGACTTAAACTTGACTGCCCCGCAGAGTAGTCTGAAGTGCACCTACTTGCGAAGCTTGTGGTGGCGGGTTCAAATCCCGCCCAGGGCAAACATGAGATGAGCATTTGTCCGTGAAGGTGGAACGAGGCATACTTTGTCTGGATGTAGTTTATGCATGTATGTAACGAGTATATTAAGTTTAAGTCGGACTTCTGTCCGATATACCCATAGTACAGGATGGTGCAGGATCTGCCTAGTTTGGGATCAAATGGTCGTGTGTGAGATGTCCCCCACATATTAAATATATCCGGAACCAGAGATAATATATTACTATGTCCGGAACATAAGTTTTAAATTAATATTTTTAATGAAGTTTAAAAATAAAACACAAAAATTAATACAAAATTTGTTTTACTTATAATTAGATGTTAATAGACTATGTACATAACACCAATTGACTACAATCACAAAATTTCATTACAAAAATGTCAATGAGACTGATGAACAATAAACTGATTCTGCATTCTATAAACTATATTTTCTTATGTTTATTGTTATGTATTTGTTTAGCACCTGTGTTCGTCATGATTATAAAATAATATTATTACGCAATTGTGTTTTTAAAACCACCAGTGACAAATACGTTCACAGTCTCGATACCGGAAATATCAATAATTAGCATAAGGGACAAAAAATTAAAAATGAGTTGCATACTGCTACATTGTGAATTAATTTATATCGTTAAAGATCTAGAAAATTTGAGAAACTTCCCTTTGGCTGTCTCATTTACTTACGTAGCATCAAAAACAAAAATTTATTCAAGTTAATAAAAAAAACTGTTTTTTAGCTCCTTGAAATGTCATTTGTCCCTTACTTTCATTGATATTCATCGGTGGTATTCAATGTTTACATAGGTACATTTTTTTCATTAGATTATATATAAAACAGGGTGTTACTATAACAGGTACACCGATTCGCTAATTTCGCTCTAGGTGTACCGTAATCATTGCACTGGACTGTTTACGTGATAAGCTACCCCCACACTGAAGCGGCATGCGGTCAAACCGCGAGTTGGCCTGTGCAGGTAAACATTAAACATGTTACGATTGCTGTTAGTTGTGAGATACCAAACCAACGCGAGCAAGGCGCGGGCGGGCCGCGTTGGTGTGGAATCTTAATACAATACCATACAACACAAATGACTGCCACCGCCCCGGTGTGGGGTAGCTTTAGAATCCTTCAGTGGTTTCAAGTAGAGAATTGCGTCGGCATTAAAATATTTAAACTTTTGCAAATTACCAGTCAATTTTGAAATATTACATGTTTTTATTTACTGAAAATACTGAATATTTTTTTTATTTCAATGTCTAAACAAAAGCCTAAACTAAAATGGAATGTAAAAATATTTTTGCCGTGTTCAGATAAGATTATTATTTTGGAATGTTTTTAATTTGTGTATTATCCTGGATATACTTGGCAACTTAATACGGAGTGTCATGAGATTCAACACCCATACTTATCTCACACTCTGTTACTTGCCAAGCTTTCGACAAATCCTATCTTAAGAAAATGCTTCATCACAAGCATCATTTTTTTATAATTTTGTAATTAACTTTTAAATGCTACATGAAATGTGAAAATTCATAAGACAATTTTAACTCTCTAATAACTTCATCATAAGTCGAATATAAAACATTTTTCACATTTTCTAAAGAGATATTTCATCATTATTTTGTGAAATTGTTTACTAATAAATAATATATTCTTTAACTGTATAGAGTTGTCACTTGTTACATTACAAAGAAAAATTTCATTAATGCATCACATTATATTTTATTATTAATTAATATAAAGAAAATAGAATTTGACTATTTGATTTTATTGAAAAAAATATAGAAGTTCTGTTATACTAAATAATTTCGATAAAAATATTTTGTACTAAACGGTATACTAATCAATAAATAAATTGCTTATGTTTAGTAAATATGATAAATTGTGGGGTAAGGTACATATTGAAAATTGGCACCACGATGGCGGGAAAATGATTTTAGGCTCATTTCAGTCTTTTTTAAAGGGGCGTTTGCGTTTTAAATAAATTTATTCTATAAAATGTGAATCTCTTTTTTGCGCCGCATATTTTTTTTTTATCACACTTATAAATAAATAAAAATGTGCTGTGAGATGTTCTAATAAATAAATTAAAATAATTATTCACTTTAGACTGAAATAAGCCTAAATAAATAACACAGATTTTTTTTTAATCAAAGTCAATTATTTTTATGTACGTATGATATGAAATAATAAAATGAGATTATCGTTTGAGCAACACAAAATCACACGGACAATAATAATGATCGAAAATGAGCAAACAATTGTATGATAGAAATAATTATCACTAAACTACATGATTGCTAATATCCTTATAGTCTGATTTGGACGAGAATGGACACCATACTGATATATTGTAAAAGAAATAGTGTAAGACTATTTAAGTTGGTACTTTTTCTTCACACGCGAGTATGATTTGAACTTGTGAGACCTAACCGGGGTCCTACACTGTCCAAGTTGTCATTAAGTTCTTCACTAAACAACCAAGTTGTGTTGCGTGGTCCAGGAGTATACATATATCTATACCGGAATATCAATTAGCGTAAAGGACAAAACGAGTTATACATACATTGTTTAATTCAGAATTAGCTTTATAATTGAATGTGTAACATAATAGATTTAGAAGATTTAAAAAACTTTGTTTTTCATTCAAAATCATCAAATACAAACCACTTGGTAAATAAATAAAATAAAACAGTTTATTGGCTCTCCTGAAAAGTCGACATTTGTCCCTTACGCTAATTAATATTTCCGGGATCGATATGCAACTCACCTTAATTTAGTAACCAAAGTAAAGTCCGATACTGTGTATTGTAAGTTAAAAAACATACAATGCACTACAACCAACGAACTATTAAATTTAGTATACTTTTAATAATATCGTCTAGGAAGACTCGAGTTCTATACACCTATGTTAATATCTACGAATGAATTCAAAATCTTTTAATTAAAAAAGGAAATGAAATGACACTACACGAGACAGAAACATTCAAAGTTGCGTTCAAATTCATAACTACATCTTCTAAAATTACCAAACATTTATTACTCTAATTTTAGTACTTACATAAAATTAATTATAGGTACTGTCCGTCCATTTTACTAAGTCATTCAAAGCGTTCAGTCTTCAAACATTTATCGGTTTCTACAAACACACTGTCCGGAAATGTCGTAAACTCCGCACCAACATAAATTATAAAACATTATAATTTTATATTGACACTGAGTTATAACATATTATGAAACTAGCTGTGCCCGCGGCTCCGCTCGTGTGGACTACAGAATTATTCCCCGCTGCTGCTCCAACTGCCACAGTCACTTCTTGCCCTCGCTCCATACTAACTCATCGCAATCTGAATTCCGCCGAGTATTGCACTTCTTTGTTGTATAGTGTATACTAACGTAATGTGAGTTTTTGAAAACTATAAATTAGTGTAACTTTTGAGTAAGCCGATTGCGATGAAATAAAGACTAAATGTTACTCCGAATTAAGACCTATGTTTTTCTGAAAACTGCATCAGAATCGTTTCGGTAACTTTTACGTGATGCGTGCACAAACTAGAAGACAAACAAATAAAAAATCCAAAAGATATTAATGTGTTCTATTATTTATCCTTAGATCTCTTTTTTTGAAATATATTCAATGTACGGGCGCGAAAATTACGATTTTATTTATAAGACAACATGCGACTTAATAATGAACGGATACTACACAAAAAATAAACCTAGTAATTATAATAAAGCTATTAAATGAAATTGAAAATTATACAAGACTAGAAAGATAATAAATATGAATTTAGAATAAGTTAAATGCTGTTAAATTCATTCTCCTTTCACTATCCAGCACCACAATGTTTACAAAAACCTATATATATGTTAGAGTTAAGAAATCAAACCTATGTTAGTTTCACAGTTAGAATTCAAACCTATATAAATCTTACAGTTAAGAAATCAGCAGTGTGTTGTACACAAAGTGAGAATTCGGTCAACATTTTTATAATTTACCGTCCTAACCAGTAATCTTAACCACTGCATTTCCCTTTTTAAAAGGGAATAATTCTACCATTATCTTTATTATTTTACTCCTTCCAATGTAATTCTTTTCGTGGTACCCTCGACTTTCCAAAACTCGAGTTGATACTATAATTTTGCGTTTATTTGATTGATCGATCGGCCAAGCCGCCTCGGGCTCTGATTTCTGACCCAAACAAACATTCGTCTGGTTTTCCTAAATGCTTTTGCTTTACTTATTTACACCAAGTTTCTAAAAAGTGACAGTAAAAAACTTCAATTCAATAACCATATAACAATAAAAAGTGTTAATTTTACAACAAAAAAATTTAACTGTTTTGTTATTCCTAAAAGTCGTCGAAAAAAAAAATTCCTTTTATTTTGCCACCCGATACTTCGACCAACTTCAATCACTTTACATCTCTTATAAATTTACCATATAAAATTCCTACAAAATCATGTCCTACAAGTTTACACTATGGCACAACCGGTTGAGACGTCTTCCCGTGACACCTCTAGCTGTCTCGGCGGACTCACCACTGCTGCACTCACTGGCTCCTGGATTGTGGGCGACTCCTTCCTTACTGACTGCTTTGACACCTCCTGCACCTGCAATGACCACAATGTAGTACCTATTAAAATCTATTTTTGCTTGTACCACTGAAAGAGTGCTGCTACCAAATGAATAAATCTGACGTCTTGTTCATTTTTTTACAGACTTCAATCTGACAATATTACAGACATGACACCTTCATTTAAACTTTATTACTAATTAAAAAATATTTTCCATGCAACAGTCTGTTTTGATGCATAGTTTGAAAAGGTAACGTGCTCGCGACATGTTGAAAGAATGAATTTGAAAACTGAAGAACATTTTCATCCGCCACTGTACAATTACTGCAGAGGCAAGGAAGTTACCAATGGTTACGGCTCATCGTTCTATAATAATGCCGTGTGGTTTCCGGTAGAGTAGAATACGACCATTGCAACTCTTCCCGTGGATGTCGTACAAGGCGACTAAGGGAATAAATACATTATAAAACATCAATCAGGCCTCCCCAACCCGTCTGGCCAGCGCGGGGAGTGTAGGCCAAATCCTCCGTCTGTCTCCGGCAGGTGAGAGAGGGTTGTGCTGCTGCAGTGGAGACAAAAATAACCTGATGATAATGTTCTATAATACGAGTCATGCAATCGTGATTGCGGCCGAGATATGTATAGTGCTCTTCTAAAAAAATCGTACCTTTTGCGGTGGCGGCAGCTTCGTGTCGAGCGGTGGTAGAGGCTTCGAGTCCAGGTTCAAAGAGCTGGTGCTCGAGGTCCTGACGCGCGTGTTCACCATCGACATGCGACGCTCTCGAGTGTTGATTATTGACGTCAGGAAGGGGATTTGGTTGCTGATCGCCACCATGAATGGTTTGTAGCCGAGACTGTTAAAGGATTTTAAACAGGTTAGATTCTAATTGATGTCATGTTAAAAAGAAGGCGTAAAAGAGAAAAGATCGCTGATCGCCACGTTGGCCTAGTAGATTGATAATTGGACTCGAGCGCCAGAGGTCGTGGATTCGATTCCCACTGGGGATAGACAACTTTGTACAAGTTGGTCCAGGTCTGGATGTTATATTTGTGAATTGTCCTATTCTTGTTTAATTCCCATAGCACAGGAGAAAATCCTAGTTTGGGATTAGACAAATGTATATCATCATCAGCCTGAAAGAGTCCAATGCGGGACCTATATCCAGCCTATGCCTCTCCCTAGGTGCGCCACTGAACGCGCCCATCCAGTCTCTTCCAGCCGCTTTACGCAAATCGACGCTCCATCTAGCCAAGGGGCGTCCCACACCACGCTTGCCCAGTCGCGGTCTCAGTGATGTGACCAGCCCACTGCCACTTCAACGTCATGTCAGTATAATATAATATGTAATAGTATGTCGTGTGGTTTCCGGTAGAGTAGAATAGGACTACTCCAACTCTTCCCGTGGATGTCGTACAAGGCGACTAAGGGAATACATTATAAAACATCAGCCAGGCCTCCCCAACCCGTCTGGCCAGCGCGGGGAGTGTGGGCCGAATCCTCCGTCTGTCTCCGGCAGATGAGAGAGGGTTGTGCTCCTGCAGTGGAGACAAATGTAATCTGATGATGATGATGAATAGTATTTATGTATGTTCATTATAGATATGTTATTATTATTTATTTCATATATAAATAATTTAGATATTACGATGGTAGCTTCTTATGAACTTATTTTGCACACCTCGTTCTCAATGCCTTGAATGACACTCGGTGAGGATGGTTGGAAGAGATCTCTATCAGAGATAAGTTCGCCTTTGTGGACAATAATATCGTTATTTTGTTTAGTTTTTGTAAATGCACAATAAAGAATCCTATCCCACTAATATTATAAATGCGAAAGTTTAGATATTTGGATGTTTGTTGCTCAATCACGCTTCACCCACTGGACGGATCGGGATGAAACTTGGCACACATATAGGTTAGGTTCTGGAATAGGATATAGGATAGTTTTTATCCTGAAAAAACATCTTATTCCTACGGGAAATATTTAATAATTCAGTTGCCCACGCAAACGATGTCGCGGTAGGCGAAGAGCTAGTACACAATAATAATCAAATGTATGTAATAGATATCGTGAGTGAGTGCGTGCCGTACCACTCTGCGTCCGTCCAGGCGCATATGTCCAGCAGCGCCTGGCGCAGGCGGCGCGCGGCGGGCAGCGTGACGTCGTGCGCGCGCGCCGCGTTGGCGGTGCGCAGCACGGCCAGCGCGTCGCGCAGCACCACGGCCACCACCAGCGCCCACTCCACGCAGCTCGCCTCCGTCATCAGCTGCAGGAAGTACCTGCGCAGTTGCACACGCGTCGCCATCATCATCCCTGCACGTCCACTGCTGGCCGTAGCACTCCCCCGATGAACACCCCCGCATCCGGTCCTCGAAAAGAAAAGCGAGCAGTCGAGACCGCAGGCCCGCGCTCGACGGATTCACGGTTTCCACTCCAGAACTGGTCTGCCCCGACGGCCGTTGGTTCTGCGATGCTTGCTTTTCTTTTCGACCAAGTCGATCACTATCTCGGTATCTCGCTCAATCTCTTAAATAACTTAGTGTGTGTGTGGAGTGTGTGTGTGTCGGGTGTGTGTGTGGGGTGTGTGTGGGTGTGTGTCGGGGGTGTGTGTGTGTGTGGGTGTGTGTGTGTGTGGGTGTGTGTGTGTGTGGGTGTGTGAAGAGTGTGTGTGTGGATGTGTGGTGTGTGTGTGTGGGGTGTGTGTGTGGGTGTGTGTGGGGTGTGGGGGTGTGGGGTGTGTGTGGGGTGTGTGTGTGGGGTGTGTGTGGGGTGTGCGCGCGCGTGTGTACCTGAGCTGCACGTGCGCGGTGTGCGCGCCGCGCTCGGCCTGGTGGTGGTGCAGCCGCTCCATGAGCGCCGCGTAGCGCCGCTCCTCGCCCGCCGACGTGTCCCACGCCACGCCGCCGCCCTCCGCCACGCTGCACTCGCCGACAGAACTGTCAACAGGATGAGCACAATATTCTCATTGTACACTTTTTTTCCCAAATGACTATGCCGTTGGCCTTTCCAGCCGCACCGGAGGGCGAGTGATCGCGAGTGAGACCGGCTCAATATGGTAGCTACCATATTGAGCTTCGCAGGGGGCGTTCAGCTCAATTTTGGGGTCTCAGGGCGCCCGTGGGGCAGGGACCTCGGCTTAGGACGTTGCTGGGATTTTGGAGAGTCGGAGAGACATTGTCCACTCTCGTCAAGTTACGTCTTCCTTACGAACCCTTATCTTACAGATTCCTCGTCTCTATTAATGACTTCCACTGGCCATGCGCCTTGCCCAATGAGCGCCACCACACCCAGTCCTCTGCTCTCCCCATCTTATCCCAATATTACAGATTGTGAAATCGTATCAAAAGAAAAGCCTGAAGTCAACGGCCGCAATATCGCAAGGTCACAGGTTGTGACGTGCCGTCTCGCTTTCGTGAGATTTTCACGTAAAAAATGACTTTAAGGCAAAATATATAAGAAACGGTGGTTACCACATAAAATGTCACGTATGAGAAATAGATGGACAGGATCTTCCTCTAGTCATTTTTAATTTTATTCTGTAAGTCACAGAACGATTTTTAGTGTAATGTCTGGAGAAAGAGCGTAATGCTTTTATGGATAAGACGCCCAGATTTACATATGCAAGTTACTTTACAGCTGTATCTTTTTATTTTTTACGTTAAAAAGTAATCGAATTGAAAGTATTACTGTTTTTTTTAAAACTATACACAGTATTTTTGGTTTTGGATATATTTTTACATACGCCTAAATCTAATATTTTTTTAAATCTCTTCAAGTTTTTTACTTTTGGTCGGTAGTACCTGACAGGTCCCGGCGACACGGGCGCGCCGCCCGCGGCCGGCGCGGCGCGCAGCGGCAGGCTCATGTAGCCGCTGTCGCCGCACAGGCTGTCGCACTCCAACGACGGCGCGTACGAACCTGCAACAAACGTTACTCATTGATACATTTTTGTGGAGAACGTATACGAATGATTCGATCAAGATGTTTTTTCGAAACCTTAGTACATTCTCTCACCTACTCTCAACCCACTCTCAACCAGTGAAAAATACGTAAGAAAACCCACATATCTGAGATAATCAGAGTTTAAAAGCGTTTGCCTCTATGCGCCTGTAAAATAAGTACCATACATACATAATACTCACGCCTTAGTACCAGAGGGGTAGGCTGAGACAATGTATTGCAACTTTGTGCAATCCACGCAAGCGGAAAAATAGGTGCATACGATAAATTCCTCTTAACTTTTTAAATTACATTACGGGTTATACGGCCCTGGAAAAAAACTCATGACCTAATGACAGGTCACAATTCTCAATATTCATATAAAAATAGCAGTTACAGTAAGGCTTCTACAACAATAGGGCAAGGCGATGTACACTATGGTTCATAGTCCCACTAAAATATTATTCGGTTTTATGAAGATTTAACAAGAATTACACTTTCACAGACTTTCAAATACAAAATATCCTTATTGTGGATCATACATCATATAAAAAGGATGACATGTCATAGGCAGAGCTCAGCTATGTCCTGCCACAATAGCATACCGCACTGTGTCTCAGCATGCGTTTAAACCAAAGCAAAAAAATATATTTAAAAACTAATTAGGTAGAAATTGAACCTTGAATGGAATCGTCACCAAGAAATTCATCGAAACTAAAATAACATTATTCCGTCAACAGATCATGGAGTCTATTTTAAAATATATTAACGTTATCTACATCTTGTATCGCCTTGAGGATTTTATTGAATATGTGGGGTATCCTACAGAATATACTTTCTTGCACTTATTGTATAAAATACGCTAAACAAAACCCACAATCTCTTCTAAAACCACCTATAAATATACTCACTAGCGACGGTACTGCCCTTCCTCTGCAGAGACGGCTCCGTGCCTTTCACCACCGGGTACGGCCACGCGAAGTCTTCGTGCAGTCTCTTCACACACAGCACAGCGTTATCTATCCGTGCAGCTCTCTCTCTCTCTCCCGCCAGCCACGCGACTAGGTGCAGATCCAGTGCACACGCCATCTTGCCGAGAGAATAGAGACGCGCGGTAGATAGCAGTAGGCGCGCGTGTCGCTGGATCATCATGTCTATGAAGAACTCTTCCGCCGTGCCTGTGTAGGTTTCCCTGTGAAACGACAAGTTGAATTAATTTATTTGGTTAACCAACACCACACATGAATTTGTTATATAATTAAATGTAGGTTAACATTTTGTAGATATTGTATAGTAACTAGTTTCCAGTTTCTAGTTTTTATGTAAAGACCCTATTAACTACATGAAACTATAAATGATATGAATATGAAAGATAAAAATCTAGATAGCTAGAAAAAAACAATAACTTAAAAGGTAATGTAAAATACAGAATTAGAAAAAAAAAGTCAGCAAAGTGTACGTAGCGTCGTGCACAATAACCCGCATACTGCCAATTTATTAAACTGTCAACTAATTTTCCTAGAAAATGAATTTCTTTATCTCCGAAAAACAAATCCTTCAATTCAAATATTCTTTATTGTGCACCAATACATATCAACATCACAGCTCAATCGATCTCCTAATTTTAGAGCTAAACAGCGGAGTGACAGACGGTCGGACAAAAGCTTTACTATATTAGGTATCCGCATTAACGCATCCTTAAAAAAGATAAAAAAGTATATAGTTGTTTGTCAAAGCGATATGGCCGCCAATTGTATATTTACTGTATATTTTTCCAGTGTTTTACTGTCACTACACCTCATACCATGAAGGAAAATAATTTACTCACCTCATAAGTCACCTCAAAGTTTTTAACTTCATGACTGACACTAATTGGTTATTAAATTAGATAACAATCACTCATCAGTCTATTTTCCTCCATGGTATGACCTTTAGTGTGCATAAAGGAGCTCTCCACTCAGGGAAGAGCGGGGTCCTCCTAACACAGGTACATTTTTACTTAAAAGGAGGACCTTGGCATATATACATGTTTATATAGGTTGAAACAATAAATAATTTTGAATTTTTGAATTTTGAATAAAGTATATTAATTGATGCATTACCTGTCCGCCCTGGCTGGCACTGACTTCTTCCGCTTGACCGTGGCGGTGGCGGTGGCGCGCGCGGGCGCGGGGGGCGGCGCGGGCGCGAGCGCGGGCGGCGCGGCGCCGGGCGCGGGCTCGCTCGGAGACACTGTGGTGCTGAAGCTGCGCCCGCGCCCGCCAGACAGCTGACCCACATACGTTACACAATTACCATTAGTTTCCGCCATATAAAATATTTTTCTAAATAAAAGGAGGTACATTTTATACATTTAAAAAACTAACTACTAAAGGACTGTAATAAAGTAATGCTAGTAGCTAATATTTGACTAATGTGTATGCTATTTAAAAAAAATTAGAATTTCGCAAACGATCAAACCTGCGGTGCTTAAGGATTTACCAGACTGTTCTAAGATTGCTTCAACTGGTCTAATCTCACAATTGTGTCAAACTACTGACTCCAAAAAATTACTAGATATACGTTGAACCTTAACACAGTGAATGTGAGAGTTTTGTTTAATTTTGAATTGTTTTTACAACATACTCGTAAATAAACAATAAGAAAATAATCAAGGGAACAACGGATTTTAATTATATCCACCCCTTACGCAAGTTATGTTCTTTGATCTGTTTAGACGCTGCACTACATTTCTATCAATCTTCTATCAAAAAGAACTTAATAATTATATAAAATTTACACTTAATCAATTGAAACTATCTGTTGAAACATTTCAATTTTTTTTGCCATACCTGCATATTTCCGAGGATGACGGAGAGGTCTTCCGCGTTCGGGCTGACGGTCTGCGACTGTACTATTTGTCCGTACTTCGCTTGCACATTCACAGAGTTACGCGGCGAATCCACATCGTTCGGATCTGTACGGAAAGGATTATAAACGTAACTGAAATTGTCTGAAAGAAATCCATCACAAAATGTCCAAGTTGCGCTGGACTTCATATATGAATTGTTATTTTTCGTTTCGTTTTGCTGTAAGCTACTTTCTCGAGGCCATCAGTCCCCTTTCAATCGTCAGTTAAAAGTGTTAACCACCCAACTCTCAATTGATACAGAATAATATGTTGATGGAGTTGTACTACCAAGGTAATTATAGTCAAAGATAATATATACTAGAGTTTATAGTTTAGTTTCATTTGTACCTTGCTATTTGTATTTATAGTTCAATATTACATTTATGTTTTACATTAATAAACAATGTAACACGCAGTTTATGTACTGCTTGAACAAATTTTTTTCATAAATGCAATTCCACTCCCAGAAAATTCCCATAACCCAAAAGTTTCCTGGAAAAAATCGCTGAAAGCGATAAAACCGTCATTGTACACTAGATTCATCCTTCTATGTTATTTTTTTTATAATGTTTAATATTCATACCATAATATTAATGGTGGCTGCGACCCCACCTTGTACTTCGTCAATAAACCAGTGTGTTACTAACTAGTTTGCGTGTTTGCTTGATTTCTCATCGTTCACATTTAGTTCCCCAATATCAATCATATATTTTGATGCACAATAAAGTTTTTTTTAAATTTATTATTTATTTATTTAAAATACTCTTACAGCACCATAACAGTAAATCCAATTAGACACCACAAATTACCTTTCCAGCTTAAGATCTAAAACGTAAAAAAAATACATTTTATTCACCTCCTAGCCCCTATGGCTCTTTGATTTAATAACTATATACATCGGAGTTAGGCGGTTAACACTCTTATACGGCGACATGACAAAAGGGTCTAAGCCTACCGGTAAGCGGTCTTCACTCTGCAACTGGCCCAAATAGCCATCGATTCATTGCCACTACAGCCTACAGCTAATGTTTTAGCAAAGTCGATGGCCTTCTTGATTTCTGTAATCTTTCGCAATTATAACAGTCGGTCGACGACCATTGTAATTCGTTAAATGCTCGCTCACTCACCTATCGCCCTGAGGAACCGCACGAGGTCTCTGGCGAGGTCCCACCTCTCCTCCTGCAGAGCTGTGTCCAGTAGCTGCGTCGCCAGCTGTCTACTCACCGCCGAGCTCTCCAGATTCTGTACACGGACACGACGTCGGTATTTATTCACAACGAAACAGTTCCAAAGGATATAATCATGAAACTCACGTGCCAGTGGACATAAGGGAGAAGTCTGGAGCGATTGAAGACCTCAACATATCCCTCACCGCCTCGTAGGCCTAGTCGATCGGTCGTTAGCCTAGTGCCAAGCGCCAGATCTCGTGGGTTCGAATCCTACCAAGGACAGACAACTTTGTACAACTTGTACAAGTTGGTCCCAGTCTAGATGTAGAATTGTAAATTGTTAAAAGACAATTGTTCTACGGGAACAAGACAAGGATAGCCTTGTCTAGATTCCGCAGCAAATGAGAAAATCCTAGTTTGGAATTTAAGCAAGTATATGTAATGTTTATTTATTATAAAAACAAAACAATCTTCCCGTGGGTGTTGTCAAGGCGACTAAGGGATTGCACCAGAGACTGGCAGCAGTGTTCTCCTGTGTATATTAAGATCATTACTGCGATCACGAATCCGTCAGCCAAGCGTGGTGATTATTATGGCAAATCTCCCAATGGACAGCCACCAAAAGTGGCGATCGCGCCAGTCCCAATATGGAGAAATCGTATTTTTGCCCATTACGGAGTACTGGACAATACAAGAGACTTAGAATTTACAATTCAGTATGATATGTAGGATTTCCACACACTATTTTCAGAAAAGACGTGAGTCCATTTGCCAAATCTATTGTAAGGGGATTGAAACTGAGCATTTTATCTAAATATCATCCTACTACACCTGACTTGGTCTAGGCATATGCTGAGTCGTTTGCCCTTTTGCTGCCACGGCACACGCATACTATTTTAAGTTAAAAATTTTAAATTGTTTTCTCTAGTCTTATAAGTTTTATTTTATTTATTTTTTCCTTTTTCTTGCTTTGTTGGTTTTTTCTTTGTGTGTGCCAATTGTGGTATTGAATAAATGTTTTTCTTTCTTTTTCTTTTTTTCTTACTAGCGCCCTGCTGGTCGCGACTTTCTCCAAAGATTACCTATTATGTCATCATCTGTCATCTTGCCATTCAGCGAAAATCCCATGGTGTAAATAATATAAACGTGGTTGCGAAAATTCATCGAAAATTCATTGGTGTAGCGGGTTTCAGCTCACGACCTCATAAACGTAGGCAAGCACTACCACTAGACCATCGCGACTTCAAACATGTTTAACTGTCAAATACAATAAAACAAAGTACCTGATACAGCTGCAATAAAAACATGACATGATACATAAAGGATTTTTTTACATCTGATGGCTATTGTTGCCAATGAACATGTGACCATGCGAACAACATCCTAAAAGCTGCAAATAGCTTAACTGAGAACTCTGTTAAATATCTAAATTAAATATCATTACAGTGGTTCTTCTTATCCTTCAAACCGTAACCAGGTAATATTAAATATTACTACGTAAATAACATTAAACGTCGCCAGCAAAATGCGAGCACGGCGGTACGCACTTCTGGGCCGCCGCAGAGAGATCGACGCTATAAGTAAGAAAGAGAAGCACTTACGTTGTCGTTGTATAACGTTGTCCCTCTCTCGGTTGACTATGTTCGTTCGCTGGATGCAGTAGCCCTACAATTTCCGCACACACATGTACGTGTACGGATAGGTTGGTGTGCCTGTATTACAAGTAGCTAATTAAATCTGATCGCTTGTATGGAATGCCGGGGCTGTGACGTAAAACAGCAATGTAATCATCACTAGACAAGAGATACTGTCTTTATCATAATGATACCTGTAATATGATGAGGTAAGAGGCGGCAGTGTCCAGCATCTTCCGCTGCAAGCATTCCTGGAATAACTCCTTGGGCTTCCCGGCCGCGGAGAACAAGTACGCCCATAACGCTATCTCTGTCTTTCTCGCGCACTGGACTACTGTCTAGAAAAGGGGAAAACAATAGTTTTGTCAGGGTGTGACTTTCATACAGAAGTTGGTGGAATTATAATAATATATTTTTTTATTTGTGAATTGTCCAATCCTTGTTTAATTCCCATAGCGCAGGAGACACTCCTAGTTTAGTTTCAAAATAATAAACCACAATAAATATATATTATTTTAGACAAGTTTATTTAAAAAGTTTATTTATTCCGATTTAAAATACATTGTCAGGCATCAGGTGGATTACTAAAGCAAGAACAGCACAAACACTTCTTGTCGATGGGTGCAGACTAATGTACTGATCACGTGAGCGCTCTGTCCACATACAAATGGGCTTCAATTTCTGTGGACATTACTGTAATGTATATATTGTAAAATTTTGTTGAATAAAAAAAAAAAATTATATGTAATATTTATTTATTGTGTATTATTATTTTAAAAATTAATTAGGGAGTTTCTCCTGCGCTGTGGGAATTAAGAATTGTACCATTCACAAATATAACATCCAGACCGGGACCAGCTTGTACAAATTGTACAAAGTTGTCTGTTCTCAGTGGGAAACGGACCCGCGAGTCCAACGACCAAGCCACTACACCAACGAGGCGGTCATAAAGTATATGAAGCCACGATTACACTTATCTAATTTAACAGATTCATCTGTTATCTAATTTAATAACAATTTAGTGTCAATCATGAAGGTAAACACTTTGAGGTGACTTATGAGGTGCGAATATTATTTTCCTTCATGGTATCACCTGTATCACTACTGTAACTTACGGAATAACTCATAGAGGTGTTCAGCGAGAGCCTTCAAAGCTGTATGGCAAAAAATCTATGCCTAGCGCGAATCAAAAGAAGAAACATTAGTAGCTGATTGGTTATTTAAACGGTGTTATAATGAAATTGACCAATCATAACGCCGAAAAATGGTTCAACAAATAATCATTATAGCATCGTTTGGCGGTAGTGACGTACAATGTACTTATCGTATTGTATTGTTAAAAGAGACTCACCTGCAGGTAAACAGGGAACTCGTGTACAAATTCAATGATACTGGGCAGCTGTGCGTCTGGTATGGGCTCTTTGCTGGTCGCCTCCTCTTCTAACACCTGTGGCAAAAAATACGCTTCTAGAGAGAGAGTAGAACAAGATTGTCTATGGTACGAGTGTAATGTGGAGAGGCCTTCTCAATAAACTGACACTTTGGTGGGCTGTCCATTGAGGGATTAGCCATAATTACCACGCTTGGCAGGCGGATCGCATCATCATCATGACAATCCCTACTGGACACTGTCCACTGCTGGACATAGGAGCACCACCACACCCGGTCTTCCACCCGTCGTCGGTCCATCTGGCGACAGCGGCATCCCACCCTGCATGTGCGGCGGATCGCAGTAAAGATCTTAATATACTCAAGAGAACGCTGCTGCCCATCCCTGGAGCAATCCCTTAGTCGCCTTGACAACACCCACGGGCAGATTGATTGTGGCCCTATTCTAAGCCGGGAACCACATGGCAAGTAATAGTCATCTTAAGTTAGTCTCACAAAACACTAGAGAGGAACCCATACAAATGCAACTTAGAACTAAGATCTAAGTGTACTGTAAAAAATTGCATTATGGCAATAGAGACATGTTAAAAACAATAATACTCGGTGCATGTGCACCTAACAAATACCTCGTGCAACAATAACTCCAATGAGTGCGGGAAATAAGGCAGCTCCGCGCACGAGCGGGCGATCTCCCACGCGTGGTAGCCCAGGTTGCGTCGCAGGAGTTGACGCAATATCTGGTGTAGGTATACTTGACTCTGGAAGCACAGAAAGAAACATGATCAGCATAAAGAGAAAAAACAAAATTAAACACGAAAAATAACACCAAGAAAAAAGTTACGATAGTATACACCGTAAAGTTCACGACGGCACGCCCCACTCCTCTAAAGCGCTTACACATCTTGTTAATGAATAGTTATATCGTTACGCACTAGTTATCAATGATATGCAAGTTTTAGATAAGCGCAGAACAGATCGCGTCTGCATAGTTGACAATCATAGGACCGCTCATGCTAAGCGTCACTTTTTCATACCTGCTTCATCATTGTACAATAAAATCTCTCAAAACATCAAAATCTACCCGATGAACAAGCATGAATGCAAAATTACCCTTAAGAAGTGGTTGTTAAACCTAACATACCAGGAGACTGAGAAACTCTTTAAAGTAATAACATAAAACAAAATCTTGTAAGACACACACACTTGCACACCCGTCTACAGCTAAACACATCTCCACTCACCCACTCACCCTGTTACATATACCCATACGCACAACACACACACACACACATACACACACTACACACACACACACACACACACAACACATACACACAACACACACACACACAACACACTACACACTACACACAATACTTGCACACCGAACAAACATACAATACAATACAATACACTTTATTGCACAAACAAATACAGTTACACCTTATAGAAGTTACAAATAATACAATTTAGGCGGTCTTATCGCTTTAAGCGATTTCTTCCAGACAACCTTTGGGTAGAAAAATATTATGCCAGAGAAATTGTAGGTTGCGCTGATTAGGAAATTTAAATGATAAATAGGTACTTATATGCCTATAATAAATAAAACATACACACACACATACATACACATACACACTTTCCCTTTTAAAACTGACTTTTAAGCCACAAGTTTATACTTAGTTTAAAAGTCAGAGTGATGATTAATTTAATTTCTTATTGGAGCTAATTATTCCAGTTTATACTTGGTTTAAAAAAAAATTTTTTTTATTTAATTATTGAAACTAGACTTGAATTGTTTTAATTATTGTAATTTAGAAATGTTTGTACAAAAAAAAAAGATGAGCATACAGCATACGTGTATATTTAGCAGACAATGAACGAAAAAATACCAAAAAAGTGGAATAAACAATAATGAAGACCGAAGAGGACCATGTGGTGGCGTTCATTGGGGAAGGCCTATGTCCAGCAGTGGACGTCTAAGGGCTGATATGATGAATATAAAATTATGTAAGGAATAAATGAAACAATAATTTAAAATTATTTACGGCATGAAACAAAAAAAACAGAATAATCGCTTTTTTTATTTTAATTATTTAACTAGTGCGTGCTGCCTGTCATGACTTACGGCGCAGAAGAAAGAAATGTGGTCAATAATTTGTAAACATTGGCAAATTCAATACAGAAAAACACTGGCTTCCTATGGGAAAGTTCATAAAACTTTGAAAAAGTCGCTGGTCGAAAATTTAAACATATAAAAAGAGAGCAACTATATGTTGTGACTCACCGTCCGATTGACGACACAGAATGGCAGCGAAAATACGGAGTTGGAGTCAGACGCGTACAGAGTCGTATCGTTCTCAGCGCCCAGAAGTATGGCGTCGTCGAACAGTATTGCTGGAAAAAAGTAAATAAACAATATACAGTAAAAAAAGAGCATCGGTAGAGGGAAGTATCTTTAATATTGATGATAGCGCGTTTTACTTAAGGGAACCATAATTTAGTTTTAAAAATAACTAAAATTGCATTTAATGATTTTTTTAACAGTTTCTCACTCTAGAATAGAACTGACAAAAATGATTTCAAATGCAAAGGCAGTTTATAATGGTGCTTCTATACTAACCTGGTTCATCTGGTCAATTTATTATTATTTAACATTATTAAATTACTCCAATTAATTACGGGTCATAAGAGTCCCGAGAACATAACTACAGACACAGCTAAAAGATCCCAATTATTACTTACTGAAAGGAATAAATATTGAGATGAAACGGAAGCATGATTAATTTCGCCATGGAAGTGGGTCGTCACGACTCGAGACGTATCAGGGTGCCCCAACGCGTCGCATAGCAGATTCAAATACACACAGACTTCAGAGACCCATTTAACAGAGCTAAATAAATCAGAGTTGCCACTTACTGAGGGGATAAATATTGAGATGGAACGGCAACATAATTCGTTTCGCCATAAACGTGTGCCGTGACGTATCAGGGTGCCGCGAGGCGTCGCGGGGCAGCAGGGGCAACCAGACGCGGGCTCCGAGAGACCCGCACCATAGCCACAGGGCTCTCGAGAGCTGGGTTTGGGAAGATGACCCGCCTGAAGACCAGACGCTTTCGACGCAGGACGCGAGCACGGTAGCGGGTAGACAGCTGTATGCCTGTAAAAAGAAAGTTATCTTGGTTCTAGTTTATACATCTCTATACAAACTCGCCCAGTCGGTATGTTTTGCATATCATTTATCAAATGCATAATATATTTCTTAAATTTCTTAAAAGATCAACTGGCCGTACACGGTATTGGTGTTATGATTTATGAATGTGTTGTTCAATTTGTTTCTCGTAACAACAGCGTTCAAGGAAAGAATTCTAACTATGTACAAGCAGGCCTGTCTCATTTCGCACTTTAGCTATCCCACTAATATCCTACTAATATTATAAATGCGAAAGTTTGGATATTTGGATGTTTGTTACTCAATCACGCTTCAACCACTGGACGGATCGTGGTGAAATTTGGCACACATATAGGTTAGGTCCTGGAATAGGACATAGGATAGTTTTTATCCCGAAAAAAATTATTATTCCTACGGGAAACCAAATTATTTGATATGAATGTCATTTTTGAGGTTTTTAGGGACGTTGGCGAAAAGATATCTATTTTAAAATTCAAAATGTGTAAATATCGAAACCAACGCGAAGTCGGCGGCAAAAGCTAGTAAAAATATATACGTACGCGGCGCGGCCCCGATTGCCGGGACACCTAGGCGAATCCCGTACGAATGTCAATGTTATACAGTTTAGCGGTTCAACGTAACATTGACTGCATTCCAGTAGGTATCAATTTGGCTTGCATCGTTTTTTTGTAGGTAGGTTTATGAAACATTTTAACAAGCTTTCTTAGAAAGGGCACTTTCTGTACTTGTAATATTACTTATTCCATGGTACAAGTGTAAAGAGATCCCCGCGAAAATTGACAGAATGTTTTGTCAGAACGATCGGAAGTTAACACTACGTCACACCTTCCGGGTGCAGCACTTCGCTGAGTTGGGTACCTCTCACTTGCACAGCATCGTCCACCCCTTAATTTTAAGATATGTAATCATGATCATCATCATCAGGTTATTTTTGTCTCCACTGCAGGAGCACCACCCTCTCTCATCTGCCGGACACAGACGGAGGATTCGGCCTACACTCCCCGCGCTGGCCAGACGGGTTGGGGAGGCCTGATTGATGTTTTATGTTTTCCCTTAGTCGCCTTGTACGACATCCACGGAGAGTTAGAGTGGTCCTATTCTACTCCACCGGAAACCACACGGCAAGATATGTAACAATTTGATGTAATTTAATTAATAATATTTATAATAATGATAATGAATGTGTATATAATGTTTTTGTTGTGTTAGTGAATAAATATGTTTTGTTTCTTTCTTTGTTACGTCCTCTCCCCTCCGGGTGGAGCGGCGGCTGTTTTGTTTATTATATTAGTGTAATTGAGTAAGAAATAAAATGAAGTTAGTAAAATTCTCGTACACGTCGTACGTCGTCGATTTTCCTATCATTGTCTGACTTTGCTATAAGGGTATCCGTTATGACGAAACCCTAAAACATAAGGTATTTGCAGTTGTGGCGTAATAAAACATTACCCGTGGGTGGAGGTTGTGAAATAAATGTGATATGTGGTGCGAATGAAATATGGCGTATACTGGCAAGGTTATTTATAAGTAACATTAAATAGATTGTTCAGCAAGCGCCGGAAATGGTCCGATTCAACTTTTTACAATTCGACTATTTTTTGTTGTTGTAAATTGTAATATCCTTTAGATACCACCCAAAAGTTGTCTGGAAGAGATTGCTTTTAGCGATAGAATGCCTAGATGTACATTGGGCCAGATTCTGAAGGCACACATTTAAAATTTGACAGCGCTAAAATTGGTTTCGTCTTTATCTTCATAATACCGTGTGACAAGGATAGCAACAGTTTTAGTGCTGTCAAATTTTAACATTGTGCCTTCAGAATCGAGCCCATTGTGTGTGTAAGCTACTTTTATTATTGTATCTGTGTATTTCTATCGTGCAACAAAAATAAGTAAGTCAGGGACGTGGTTCTGGTAGTTGCCTGTCCAGTGCTATCCAGACGAGTCACGGGTATGCGGTCCCGGCTTACACAGTTATCGCTAGTACAATCCAACTATCCATCCGTAATAGCGGTATCCCATTCCTAACCTATACTCCTTACCGATACCCCACTTCCTGTCTTTCTCGCCCCGATCGCTGTCCCGGCCCGGGCCCGGCCGTCTACAACGGGATACCCGGCGATATAAAGGACGCTCCTTCCAACCAATCCTTTAAATTAAAACTGAAGAAGTGGCTTATCGAGCAAACCTTCTATAGCTTCGATGAATTTTTCGCAAGTAAGTTTAAGACATTTTAAACAGTTATACTGTTAAGTGTGTTTTTTTTATGGTTTTAATTTAATTTTAAATTATGATTATATTATGGACTTTTGAAAAGATATTGACTTACAACTGTATAAAAATAATGACATGTATTATTAATATATTTCAAAAAAAAAAGACTTGTAATCAAATGATTATCAATAAAATATGTCTATGTCTATTAGCCTTACCGGGTCATACGGGGCTCTGACGAGGTGGACAATTATTTCCCTAGCTAATCGTGGTAACTCAACACGAAGGCGCGATGTTGTTCGCAACACATCACGTCAAGGGTATCACGGAGCGAACAGCGGGTGTCGGAAAGTCGCTTTGCAACATAGGATTGCGCAAAGTGGTGATATATCGTCTCTGCCTACCCCTCTGGGACCAAGACGCGAGCATTATGTATGTAATAAAGAGTAATTGAATTGAATTGAACGGGTGGCCTTTAGGTTTTAGGTTAATAGTCTACAACAGCCACCTATCATGACACGGGCTGCGTGCCCGTTGACCACTTCATTCCTTTAAAAAAATGCAAGCCTATTTACTCGTATTACATAAAACAATTAACGTTAACAATCTTATTGGTTTACTGACCGACATACAGTCGCGTGCGCGCGCGCACTTACCGAGTGGACAAAGTGTACCTGAGCGCTTGCAGTAACTAGAGCACATCGTAGTATTATAGATTCTAATATTGCGTCAAGATGGACACGCTTCGTAGGTAATTTGTCGTATTCTGTTACATTTAGATAACTTCTATCTAATGGGTACTACGCATGTGCACCATGCCGTTTTACTACGCGCGTAGGAGAAACTGTATAGAGATAGATACGCACGCTCCGTGTATTATACAGAAGACTGACAATTATTGTCTGCCAACTTTGGCAATTATAATATTAGTTGGATATACATATACTAGGCACGATTCTGAAGGCACAATGTTAAAATTTGATAGAACTAAAATTGTTGTTATCTCTACAGTATTATGAACATAAAGACGAAACTAAATTTAGTGTGTCAAACTTTAAATCGGGCCTAATAGCATACTGTGAGCTAAATTGTACCAGCATGGCATAACCGTCAGCAGTAGCTATCTGACTCAAGTAAATCGCCGGATATGAACAAAGACTGCATGACGGAAAGGTTTTATGATACCATTTGATCGACCGAGGCAGGAAGACCGATACAATTATGTGTATAGTGTGTCATACATTCAAAAGGTATCGTTTGGACTTGGCTTCTCCCACATCGGCACGTTACAAGATCGTGTGGCTGCCATTAGACGTAGACAATAATAAGAATTAATTCTAAGAGCCCTATGAGGGTGTCATTTCCCGTAAGTGGGAAAAATCCTCAATAAATTAATAAATGATTATTTTAAAGAGAAGAGACCGAGGCAATTATGTTTACAATGTATTTCACGCAAAAATGTCAAATTAACAGCCTATACAGGGTGGAAAAGTGGACGCTACTTAGAGGGAAAGTACAGGAAACTTTATTTTCTTTAAAAAAAACTGTATTCATAGTTTAAAAAAAAACTATTTTACAACCAAATTCAGTATTATTTTTAAATCCATAAAGGCAGTATTTCATATTTTTTTAAATAAAATAAAGTCTCCTTTAAGTAAAGTTGATATCTTCTATATTTAAGGTTTCAAAAGTTGAAACCTTAAATATAGAATATTCAGGTAGTTTCGTTTTTTCAACTTTATCATATTATACGGCATACTGTTGGCCACTAACTAGCCTACACAACGAGCGAGTGGCGTCAGTGTTAAACTTAAACTTGAAGCAGTTTTACAATGACGTGATTTATAATATCACTTGTGACACCGTATAGTTAGCTAGAACCTGTGGATGTTTCGCTCCAACAAATTGGACAAGTCAAACTACGTCTGCGGAAAATCAAAATATGCTCTATTATTATGGAATAAATTTCTCTAGACACCGATGCGATGGATCGATATAAGTTTGAATTATCCTTACATTGATTTCTTCCAAAACGGATTAACACGGACCTATCAAAGATTAAGGACACCATAATATTTTTTAATACGAGTTTCTGAGTAACAGAGCTAGTACCAAAGGATGTTGACATGCCCTAAACACGAGTGAGCAATTATAAGCCCTCATTACATATTATTACACGTTTTCACCACCCAGGGCCGGCTCTCTTTGAGAGCCTGTTTTGAGGCCCATTTTTATATAGTTTATTTCAGAGTAACATAGTATTTTCAAGTTTTACTGAGATTGGGGCTTGGCGCTCCGCCTGAGTCCGTTCTACTACGTAGGGTCGAAATTAAGTATTAAAGCGGAACATGAGTATTTTTCATGAACCCGTGAATCGACAATGTCTGACAATAGTCTAAGTAACGACCAACTCATTTGCGTTGTAAATTTTAAATATCATAGAGGTTCCAGAGCAGGTACCTATTAGAATAAACATGTACTCGTATATGGACAAGTGCTATTTTTGCTGGAAGTGATTAAGGTAGAGTAGTAAGATAGGTTGAGTCGCATTTACATTAATCTTGGTCCCACAAAACTCTTGAAAGAGTGCACAGTGTTCTGCGAATGGTCGAGATGACCATACCATAATTCGCGAGCGTGTGTGATGATCCCTGCGACTCATTCGCAATGACTTAGGGCACTAAGTCCGACCCTGCGCCCCACCGAAGGTTGCTAACCACGAAAGCGAGGAAGCCTGCTGATGCAACCCTCGACAACTGTTGGTACAGTTGCTAATATTGGCGCTCGCACGCATTACCAGACTTCCGTCGAATGTCAGGATACGAAGGTCCTATCCGATATGCCTATAAATTGCCTCGAGTGCACACTGTAATTTTAGTACGTTTTTGCGTTTGCTCAGTGCGTCTCTGTCAATATGAAGTACTGCATTGTGGTTAGTTAATATACATAAATACAATTTGGGTCATTCATCTTAACAATTTTGTTATCTAGAGAATGACTTCGGCATTAAGTTCGCCTGTTGTTCAGTTGTGTGTAATAAAGTTAATCAAATAATTAAGCTCTCCGAAGTAAAGTTGTTGACAATTTATCGTAAGCAATAGAAAAAATCTAAACATTCATAACATAAAATATTTAAAGTAAACGCGGCTCCCAATTATCATGTGTGTCTATATAGTGGCGCGAATTAGGGAAGTCATATTTATGTCCAACAGTGGGTATAAATATGCTGATGATATCTACGATATTAAAAGTTACAATTTAAAGTGTAGCGTAAAAATCAAGAATTTGTGAAAACAAAGTGTGTAATTTGAACAAAAAATAATCTTATCGTATAGACGTATAAATAAATCATCAGCTTATCGTCGTACACTGCTGGACCTACAGTCAGGCTATAATCCTGGCAAGCCCACCATATTATAAATGCGAAAGTTTGGATGCTTGTTACTCAATCACGCTTCAACCACTGAACGGATCGGGATGAAACTTGGCAAACAAATAGGTTAGGGCCTGGAATAGGACATGGGATTGTTTTTATCCCGAAAAAAAATCTTGTTCCTATGGGAAACCAAATGTTTAAGATGTGTAAATATCGAAACGTACGCGGACGAAGTCGCGGGCAAAAGCTTGTCAAAAAAATAGTCACAATGAAAAAAAGCTACGTAAAGCTATGTACGATACTTTATTATTGTATCTGTGTATTTTTATCGTGCAATAAAGAGTAATTTAATCGAACTGAAAAATACATCATAAATATGTGGACGACATGATAAATAGGCAGTGCATTGTCACAGGTGACGTGTCTCCTGGCTTTGGCAGCCTCTACCAGAGCTGACGGAGGGTTGGGTTTGGGAGGGCTAGGAGGACTAGTCTACGCCCCTGGACATGCCTCCGCTGATTATTATGTGAGTTAAATTAATTTCAACATATATTTAAGAAAAACGTGCAAACCACTTGTTTAATGGTGAAAAATTCAACGATAATGTTATGATTGCAGGCATACCCACGATATGCTTTCGAGTACGCGGTGAAAGACCCTCACACGGGAGACAACAAGGCGCAGTGGGAGAAACGGGATGGAGACGTTGTTAAAGGTAACTTATCCTTCAATATTAAGTACTTTAGTGACATATCTATCTCATAAAGTAAAAAGACTAACAAAGTCATGCCTCTAACTGTAGAGAAAAGTAATTTAAACATTCTAAAGCGAACTGAATTTGAAGTGGCGACCGACGCGACGTTTATGACCGTGTCGGTTCTAAAAACAAATTGAAATATAATTTTAATACACGACCTATGATTTCAAAAATATATATTTTATTTACATTAAACTTCTTAAAATATATTCCCAAATGTATATTCCCATTTGGGATTTTTTTTAAATGGCTCAATTGCCACACCGGTGCGGTGGGGATAATTCGTTGGGAATACCTAACCGACTGAGTTACTACAGCAGCTAGCTCTTTGAGTAAATTCTTCAACCTCCAGCATTATCTACTGAATCATGCACGACTTTGAGGTTACAGGTAGTTTAGACCCCACATACAGATTTGAATAACTGACGATAATTGATACATTCCCAATCAAAACTGCACAAACATTACATGTAATAGAAATCAACCATATTCGCATCTAAATATGACATTAGGTTACAAGGACAAACGATAACATTTCTAAAAAATAGTAAAGTCCATATTAAAATAATGGATATCTTGCGAGTGTATTAAAATTATTGGTTTTATACTTTGCGACTCCATAAATTATACTCTACGAATTTTGTGTCATTCATCGTTATTCCCCTATACCAGGGGTCGGCAACCTGCGGCTCTTTAGTTCCATTGGTCCGGTCGGTCTGGATTGAATTGTAAAATCCTTAATTTTTTACTTAAATTATAAGTGATTATCTAATAATACCATATATATATTATCTAAATTGTTGTGAAAAAACACTACTTGAGTAAATAGATATTTTTCTTATGAATAAATAAATTAGTTTTTTTTATCAAAAAACGTTATTTATGCAGGTACTATTTATTGTTAGCAAAAAAAAATTGCGGCTCTTTAAAAACTTAGAAATTTTGTAAATTGTCATTTTTGACTCTTCCGACTCAAAAGGTTGCCGACCCCTGCCCTATACCCTTCAAATACTAACGTAGCAACTAACATAGACGTCTCTTTCTAGGAGCATATTCATTGGTGGAACCGGACGGCAGCCTGCGAGTGGTTGAGTACTACGCCGACGACAAAACCGGCTTCAACGCCGTCGTCAAGCGTCTTGGACCTAACCTGCATCCTACTGGCCCGGCGGTGGTCCCCATCTACAAGGCACACATTCCAGTGCTGGCATCTGAACACCACATCTCACCCATATCCATCGGATCAGTGGCGAAGTATGAAGGACTGGCTAGCGCTCCTCTTATATCCGGTTACGGAGGTGCAATTTCTTCAGCAACGGTTTACAAGGCAGCTCCAATAGCGATCAAAGCAGCTCCGATCCTACCGGAGCCTATAATCGAAGCACCTATTATCAAATCTACCCCAATTCTCGCTCCAGTACCTATATACAAATCAGGCCCAATATACTCTGCTCCTTTGCCTATTCTACAATCACCTATCATCAAGTCTACGCCGATTTATGAAAGTCACGGTGGCGACATCGGTTTAGATTACGGTCATGGCAGAGACAATGGTCTAAATTATGCTCATGGTAGCGACATCGGCTTAGATCATGGTCATGGTAGCGACAACGGCTTAGATTATGGCCATGGTAGAGATATTGGTTTAGATTATGGTCATGGTAGGAATGTAGGTTTAAATTATGGTCATGGCAGAGACATCGGGTTAGATTATGGTCATGATAGAGACATTGGATTAGATTATGGTCACAGTAGAGATGTCGGTTTAAATTATGGTCACGGTAGAGACGTCGGTTTAAATTATGGTCACGGTAGAGACGTTGGTTTAAATTATGGTCACGGTAGAGACGTTGGTTTAAATTATGGTCACGTTAGAGACGTCGGTTTAAATTATGGTCACGGTAGAGACGTTGGTTTAAATTATGGTCACGGTAGAGACGTTGGTTTAAATTATGGTCATGGTAGGGACATCGGTTTGTACAAAGCGCCTTTAGACCTCGGTCTTGGTATCCTTGAGAAGGGACCTCTACTATCCGGATGGGGCGGTCATTCGAACCCTTACCTCGGACTTAAGCACTGAACTGACTGAATGCCTCAACTTTTAAGCCATACTAACCAAATGCCGCTAGCCTATCCTATTTGAACTAAATATATTCATATTAAATGACTTGTTGTGACGGATACTGTGAGTAAATGTAATTTGTAAGATATTTAATATTTATATTGTTAAATGTTAGTCAATAATTGTAAGTGCACGAAATAAAGCATTAGCCACTATGTGGTATTTAACGATGACCGTTTTATTTTATTTTATAACCCTTTTTTCTCTTCTCGTCTAAATGTCTTTCGGTACTACTGAATTTAGTCATGCTAAATCATTTTCAAATACAATGTTAAAGTCTAAGTATCAAACAAAAACCTTATAAGCCGCTGTATAGGATAGTAAAGAAAAGTATGACCAGCAGATTATTCTTTAACTAATAAATATATTCCGAAAAATCAAACTGACATAGCTACTAGGTGGGCTGATGCTATAATAAAAAGGATGCATGCTAAAAAAAGTACCCAAATAAAAGCGATTGGCGTAAAAAAAATTACCACTTATGGAGATAAGTGGTAATTTTTTTAACGCCAATCGAAAGCTCTATTTATCATCTACATAAAAGGTTATATACTTACTTCAAAGTCGAAATTCCAGTAATTATCGAAGGAGTACAATAACATGGTTTCGTATTATTATACTAACTACTTCATACTATATTTGTATGTGTAACTAGCTTGTCGCCCCGCTGAGTTGCCTGTTTTAAGTCGACTACGACAACTTTCAGTGTTTGAGCAATCATTATACCAAGTTTCATCAAATTCGATGACAAACAATGAAGCCAAAAGCTTTTTCATTAACAGCAAGAATTCAAGGACTGGGCCCATTTATAACTGAGATTGCTGACCTGCTTCGTAACGGGATATTAAGCCTTTTATTTAACTAAAATTTCCCGTTTCGAAGCAGGTTACGAAATAGGACCAAAGGGTTGTCACTAAGTTTTAATACCCTTCAATACAATAATTTCATCACTCATCAGGAGCTGGTAGGGTTGCCGTGCCTCCACAGTGCGTCAGGCATGTTTGCCGATGCACACACCGATCACGCGCAATAAGGCGGCCTCTTTAATTAAGATGCGTGGGAGCTCGAAAAGCATCCTGTCAGAGTCAACAACCCCTTCACATGTCGTTGAGTGGAGGTGCTTGTCAATGATCATAATAAAATAGTGCAATTTAGAATTATAATATTTGACATAACATAGTTATCTTAAACCAATAATGGATCATAGGTTCTCCGAAATAATAATAAAAAAAATCATTAGTAAAGAAAGCCCACTATTCTAATAAAGCATTATGAATTTTTATTTTATTTGCATACATGAACATAGAGGCCGACAAACGAACCATTTGTATGAAACCAGTCGAGAGAACGAGTTACTCTGGTCTTCAGGCACGAGGGAATTTCGGGCGGTGGAAATTAGCTAACATATATAAGCATTGTTATACTTCAATCTGTCATTAATCATTATACATTTCAACAGTTGATATAGTAAGGATAGAAAATGAATACACTTTTTATGGTAATTATTTATGGTCAAGTGTCGAGTAACACAAAATGGCGCCTGTATCTAATTTTTCTTGAATTTATTGCTGCAAATTTCGATCAAAATGCAATTCAATTAAAATTAGGTTTTATCTAAACTAACCTCCTTTCATTACTATTTTCTCTACATTGCTTTAATTTGTAAACCGTCTTCTAGAGACTGTTATTTTGCAATCTTTAATTTTTGATTTGACAATTATTTCAGACTGTGTGCGCTATAGTGCTGGGAACGGTGACAGTCTCAAGCAATGCCGAACAATCATTAGCTGCTGCTTCACTTGTAAGTATTACAGTTTGTTGTGGTAGATACAGATGTGGAAACTGACTTGACTCTTTGAGCCCAAGGCAATGTTAGACAAAATGATGAAAACGAAACGAAAACTGGGATAATATTAGAATACCCACACACAAAGAATGGAATCAAGGTCTTGACCGCAGGCACGGATTAGACAAGTATATATCTATTTCAGTCCTATAATCTTTCAAATTCTACAAGCTACGCTAGGCGAGTAGTTTTAATAATGTCGTAATCAAAGCGATAAGCATGAGCTGCGACGCACGTAGCACTCACTTCTAATATAATGCTAATCTAATTTCCCAGGACCACCCCCGCTACGCTTTCAACTACGCCGTCAATGACCCACACACGAGAGACAACAAAGCCCAATGGGAGCTACGAGACGGCGACGCTGTGAAAGGCTCATACTCTCTTGTAGAACCTGACGGCAGCCTGCGAGTCGTCGACTACTCCGCTAGCGATTTGAACGGATTCTCTGCTATCGTCAAGAAGATTGGTCCTACTGTACATTCTTCACATGGAATGCCGATCAGAAAATTCCCAATAGTGAAGCCATTGGCGCCTTTGAACTATGGATTCGGGGCGGCGCCCCTCGCGATCGGACTACCCAAAGCAGCGTCTCTAGGGCGCTGGAGTCTACCTTGGGACCCGCTGACCAGTTCCTACGGAGGCTGGGTGCCGATAGGAGGTCCTGTACCGTACGGCCCGTACGCAACTATTTACAGAAAGAAGTTTGACAAGAAAGGTCGATTGGTGCAGACTCATGTAACAGGCCCGATACCGATTGGAGGTAAAAAGTTGATAATCAGGAAGAAACACTACTAAGAATAAGTTAGTGAAAAATAAATTGTTGGCGGAACAGACATACGTCACTATGTGATGCTAATATAGTCTAGTTCAAATAGGGATGTAACACATACACTCATAGATATATTTAGTGGAACAGTTTATTCCATATATTTAGAGAAATTCTGAGCCCATGGTTCTCCACTGGGGCTCATTTTGAATGAGATCTGATGTCCGGAGTACGGATGGAAGAGGTCTAGAGCAGTCAACATACCTTTTTGATCAGGCAAGCTGTTCATACCAGAGTGAGTTCAGAATCCTGGGTATTAGAATTTGTATATATTTTGATGAAATTTTTGACTCTTTAAGATGGAACGTTAACTGTCAATTTGATCAAAGAGGTATGTTTCGCATTTTGGACCTTCTCCGTCCATACTCTGAACAGCTGGCATCAGATCTAATCCAAATCACTCCCCGGCGGAGATCCAAGGGCTCAAATTTACGCCAATTGTATGAAAAAGAAAAAATCGTTCCGTTAATTTTGCTCATGAGTGTGTTCCAAAGATATTGTAATACGAAAACAAACGTCATTTGAGTCTCGGTTACATGTACGTGAAAGGAACACTAGCAGCAAAAATAGGGTTGTATTACCATGTAAACATTGCGGTCCATTTCGGAACATATTCTACTGTTATATGGTTTTCGAAACGAAAATGCGTTTGTTTTTGAATGCAAACTGATTTGGATTAAATGTAGTATGTTTTATATATTGCATGGCGCATACGGTAACATTGTAAAGCTTGCGTTAGGTTTGTGCATACCGGACTTGCGTGTAACTAAAAGCTACTAATAATTACCATTTTCGTAGCTATCTCTGATAAATGTTCTAAGCACGTTATATAAATAAGTTTACGATACGAAAACCGACCTTATTCTACCATATAGTAAATTCTACATTGAATTACGTTAATTAGGGTAATATTAGTGCGTAACCACAGTCAAACTAGTCTTTTAATGTTATTTATATTCTAGTTGTTGAATTTGTATAAGTTTTACGGAATAATAAAATTATTGTAATAATCTGCAGATTTAATTTCCCTCAAATCTACTAGTAATAATTAACAGATAATTTACTAATGGACATTGAAGAAAAATAATTCCTGAATTGTGAATTGTTGAAGTTTAGGCAAAATGTGACACTGAAAATAATACCTAGTTATTATGTACAATGCATAATAAATAGTTTGCTAAATAGATCAGTAGCGACATAAATGAATCACTATAAACCTAGTCCAAATGCTACTTAAAATTGAAGAAAGATATTTTGCGTTTTTTGTTTACAGATAACAAAGGAATTATTGTACAAAAGTACAAAGCACTAATAAGTTACCTTGTTCCCCATGTGGCTATTACAGCCATATTGCTCTGATTGGTATCTCGTTGTGATTCTGTAAAGTGCCAATGACCACCAGTGGACCGAATCTCGAGACATAAGTTGACTAGTTAACTGAGAATGTTGCTTCTCATTAAATATATTTATTAAATACACAACAGACCCTCCACCTCACATAGACTTCGAGGTCCAGGTCATACAGGCCGAATCACGGGGGAGGTGCCCGGTACTTGCTCAGGTGCTCTTTGTCGGAGCACCTTGCTTCATCTTCCTACAAATAAAATAATTCTGTCCTTTATCCTCTGTACGGCAACTCTCTCTATTCAGGGGCGCGACACCACGCTTACGGCTTCGGGCTGTCCAGTCAGTGTCAGTCAAGTCGTTAAGGTTAATAAAGTCAGTTAAATAAAGAAATAATTATCGCCTTGCTCCACCAAATAAAAATTTCCTTCTAGCTATTTTCATATTCAAATGATAGATTGTTTCATATAGTAAATGAGGTTTTATATATAATACATAGGCACTGACATGAACCCTGTAAATGCACTTCAATAGATTTTTTTGGGTAATAATATATATAAAATTTAATTACAAATAAAAAGAAATTTACAATGTCAAGGTAACAAGGTTATTAATTAAATGTAATGTCAAAAATATTTATGAATTAAAAACTTTACTCTGTTGTTATTTATTATTGTCGTCTGTTTGTTAAGTCTAGTTAAGGGAGTTGTTATCTGACACATCTACTGGTTATAATTTTTTCAACCGACTTCAAAAAAGGAGGAGGTTCTCAATTCGACGTTTTTTTTTTATGTTTGTTACGCAATTACTCCGCCAATTCTGAATGGATTTTGATGGTTCATATTTTTTTCCGAAAAACTCTTGCAGTGAGTAAAAACAATTGTCTAATAAGTATTGAGTAATTTTTTTATATTAAATACACGCTCTTTCTCATTTTCGTCTTTAAAGGTGGTTGGTATTTTGTTGTAAATTTTTATACACATTGCGTAAAGGCCAAAACTAACCATTTTAACACAACAATAATAAGAATAACACGTATCATACTATACCCAGATTATATTTATATTCCTAAAAAAGTTGTCTGAAAGAGATAGCATGAACACCGGTATACAAAGGCGGTCTTCATGCTTTCTCTTTCAGACAACCTTGCGAAAGAGGTGGCGGTGGCAGCTGCAGCGAGAGCGGAAGCGGGAAAATCATCAAATCTGTAGTCCACACGAGCGGAGCCGTGGGCACAGCTAGTACAATAATAAGGCCAAATGGCAAGTCACTGCTTTCCTGGTGCTCGCGGAGTCGCCTTTCGCTCATAATTATAAAGTCGGTTAACTTGTTGTTACTTAAACAAATACCGCTTAAACAGATGCCGGTACCAAGTCTGGTACCAGTGCCGTGTGAAGATCAGTGGTATCGGTTCCTGAAAATACCGGTATTTCAGGCCCTGGTTAGAGATAGATGAGAAAAGATTAAGAGGTGGGAGGATGATTTAATACTATTTAATTATTATAATTTAATTAAGGCCGTTGGTCAGTAAAAGAAAGAGAAAACCTCAGGTCAGTGGACAACCTGATGAAAAGGAGGTTGCAAGTCACGATTTATTAAAAAAAAAAGTTTCAAACATTTGGCACTATACCGTATGCCCTTTCAGGCAATCTATCATGTTCTACAGAATGGAGCAATCTTTGACAGATCCGTAGATCACTTCATGTTACTGTGTCCTCTAATCCTCTTACACACGCAATGTTAGCAAACTCCACTTTTACTAATTAGATATGCTTATTGACATTCAAATATACAAGAACTCAATAACCGCCTAATGCGTAATTAAAGATCAACGTAATAATTTGTCCAAGAAACGGGTTAAACAAACTTGTTATCCGCATACAGGGACTACCAAATTTGCATAGAATAAGTACACATGTCCACACATAAAGAGTTTATACGTAGGTCTATCGGTGGTAGGACTGCAGGGCCCGTCTGAACAGGTACCATCATCTGTGCGAGTGTATTAACAGGCTCACGGGGCATTTTAACCAAGTTTTCAGGATGGCAACACACCTTTCAGGAGTAAGAGAGACCTTTCAGGTCTACTTTCCCAAAATGTTCACTTTTTCAAAAAATCCAAAATGTTCATCAATAGGCTCCGACCGAACGGAATCTAATGTAACAACCGCAACAATGATAAACAACTTTCAGGTATAAGACCCTCAACCAAGTTTCCCCTGGGAAAAAATATCTGGTTAGTGTACAGTCAGTGCGCTATGATGATACATGATTGAGATCTCAAATTTTAACTTTATAACCATTTGATAAGGTGCTAGGGCTGATCACTACATTAGGAATGTGACTTTACAAGTGTTTTGTTTCCTAACGTTATAAACAACATTACGCATGGAGACATTCGTTGAAAGGGATATTTCACTGTATAAAATGATCACGAAAAACTAGCGATTTTGGGAAAGTAGACCTCTTGCTCCTGAGGGCAACACACTTGTTACCTTTGGACTATTTCTCACGGCAAAGTACAAAGAAATGGGCTTCCATTCCTGTGGACTTTACTATTAAAGATTACATTGACAAATAAATTTAAAAATCCAGAGCATTTTTAACAATTCAAATTGTTCAGTAAATGACAGTCACTACAGGTATTTTATTACACACTGTATACATTTGAAAGGGTACAACTTGCGCGAGCGTCCGTACGAACAAGTACTATTAGCATTCTGTGGTACGAAGCCAAATGATCCGTAGAATCTAGGGGTTTGACAAAACCGGAGCACGACCGGACAGAATAATTATTGAAGTATAAATAGTAAGGTGTGAAATGACAAAGGTACAGTGCACTTCGTTCGCTCACTGGAATACCTCGGCAGCAACATGAATTCTTATTTGGCGGTAACTATCCTCTACCTGATCCGAATCTGTACGGTGTAACATAATTAATTAGTTTTAAATGTCTTGATAACAAGGACTAGAATTCCATGTTAAAATATAGTAAACATTATCCAGTAATCTGTGTGTTAGGAAATCTCTCTTAATAAGAGTTGTTAATTTCACAACAGACAAAGTCTGTAAACATTTATTATGTTTTTTTTTAAATATAATATACTTTAACAAAAACGTATTAATAAAATTAAAATTAGGAATGAGAAGACGGTGACGAGCTAATATTGGACTGAAGTCAGTTCTATGTTTAATGGGGTAGCAGGTCGTTTTTCAATACAATAAAGTGAGGGGCGACCTGGGGGGTCCGAAGGGTAGTATCTTCATTGCGGAAACCCTACGTAACCGCCCCTGCCCCCCCCCCCCCCTTCGCTTTTATGTGGTATTTTAAAAATATAAACTATATCAAATTTCAGGTGTCATGCCTTTTGGCAATTGCTGCAGTCGCGTCGGCACACCCACACTCGCTGGGACTGGTCCCAATTGCCACCATTGACACAATAGTAAGTACTTTTACTAGTTTTTAATCTGCAAGAACCGTGGTGTGGAAGGCACAACAACATCAAATCCTTCAAATACCAACCCAATCCGCACGCGTTGCGTTCTGCTAGAACAGACGAGCCTCAATTGCTGTATAACCATTCAAATTAGATATGCTATAAAACACTTGGATGCAAAGCATAATTCGTCTGCTAGGCAGGTTATAGTGGGCTTTACTGCTTATCACATAGAGTTTAAGTCGGGTACACGTAATAATACCTGTTAATCTAAAATCAGAAAAGGCCTATACTAATTAGACGTTGACTGGAGTTAAATAACATGTCGAATGGATAAAAAAAGATACCTGCGACTTGTCTAATCCAAGCCAAATCAATAGCCTACTCTCACCACGAGTACGAGCTAGCTACCTTAGATTTTATTCTTTCACGAATGCAGATTTCCTAACGATGTCCTTCACCGAAAAGCCTGTAATAAAGGTACTTAAGTTTAGAAAACCTAATAGGACCTCGACCTCATGGTGAGCGCACTACCAACTAAGCTACCAAACTGAAACAAAACTGCTAAAAGTATTTTTATTTTATATATTTCTTTTCTCTTTCCAGTCAAACCCCAACTACGGATTCAACTACGCCGTGAACGACCCCCACACGGGCGACAACAAAGCCCAATGGGAGACTCGCCACGGCGACGTCGTCAAAGGCGCATACTCGCTCGTCGAACCCGACGGCAACATTCGACTGGTCGAATACACAGCCGATCCAATCAGCGGTTTCAACGCTGTAGTGAAACGTACCGGGCCTAATGTCCATTCAGTTGCTTTGCCGGCACATACTCCGATTACTCCTGTGATTACTTCGGTCGCTCCAATCGCACCGATTGCTCACTCGATCGCACCGATTGCTCACTCGTACGCTCCGATTGCTCACTCAATGCCTCACTCAGAAATGTTCACTCCATACATCGACGCACCATACTTTGATGCGCCGTACCTTGCCCCGTTGCCCAGTCTAGACTATCTGCCATACCTACCTCACCCCGCACCAGCTCCAGCGCCGTGGGTCCACTTGTCAGGGTCTACATATGGACATAAGGGGAACATCGTACGCAGATGGGCGGCCGGGCCAATTTCTTTAGACGGCAAAACGCTAACTATCAAAACGAAACATTAGTAAGAATCAAACTAATATTATAATGCAAAAGTGTGGATGTTTGTTGCTCAGTAACGTCATAATGGCTGAACCGGACACAGTAAAACTTGTTACAGTGGTAGCTCATATCCTGATAGAAAAAATTCAAAACGATAAAGAGATGGCGTTGCCTTAACAATACATCCCGCTATTGCGTGTTTATGTCCGAGCGGAGGAAGTCGCGGGTATAAGCTAGTTATAATTTATAAGTAGCTTATACTCGCTTTTAACTTATAAATATAACTTCTACGTGTATAGGTAACCTTATTTAGTTACTCGTGACGCTAGTGTTTTTGCATTGCTGTTAGATGTAAAAATACACATAGGTCGTTGTTAGAAGTTAAGTACTACGGTATAATCCATAGCGACGAAGTGTACCTGAACGATTTTTTAAATCAATGTTATTACTTTTGTAAATAAATTTTTATTACTTACGATTTAAGTTTGCTTTTTTTAAAATTTTATTGACGATTATAACAACATTAAACTGCTATATATGGTTTAGGTCGGTCAATTTCTCAGAATAACCGAAAGTCCCTTCTAGATGCTAGAAGTGTAGTCCTAAGAGTTCTAAAGGCAGAAACACACTTGTAAACAAACCACGCCACGGACGCTTGTGGAGTCAAATCAAAACGTATGAAATCCTATGACCAGAAACACATTATCAACACGCGAAGCGACGTCTCCGTGATTTAATTACACACGCATCCGTGGCTTCGGGTGGTGTGGCATGTGACAAGTGTGAGTTTCTGCCTTAACTCTTCTATAAATTGATAACTGCATAAGCTGCAGCTGGGTTTTGATAAAAACTTGCACTTTAATTCAATTACGAAACTGTAATCCGAGAATTTATTAATAATTGTTATTTAATTGCGAGTTGTTTGTTGAACAAATGATGTGTGAAAAAGATTCAATAATTACATTAGTTCGCAATGCGCGCTGGAGTGTTGAAAACGCATAAATATTTACATTGGCATTTCGCATCTGATTCGTTTGAGCATATATTAATATTTTTATACAGTACGTAAAAACACCCGTAGTGACCCGGTCACTAAACAACTTTCGACGATGCGACGTTCAGAGGTTTTGTTTAAATCCCAACAAAATTATTTGGCGAACTGTCTAATCTGTATGAAAATTCACAATGTTTTGTTGGCAAAAGTCAGCAAATAAAGCATAACATGTCACTAGAGGCAGTATTATTAGGTATTATATTCTAGAGGTAGTTTGTTGCAGGACGAACATGTGTGGTCAGTGAATACGAATTTAATCAAATATTTAAAAAAAAAAACAAATATACATGTGTGGTTCATTGAATAGGAAGTTCATCAAATATTTCAAAAGACGTTCACACGAGTGTGGTTCACTGAATTGGAAGTTTATGAAATATCAATAAACTATTTAATATTTATAAACTACGACTCACCGGGTTGTTGTATTCGTCCACATCGTACTCCTCTCTTTGCACCATCATCAGCCTCCCGCTGGCGTTGATCACCTGCAGATAAAGTAATGTTAACCATCAATTCTTAGATTTTGACAGTACCTTAGTGACCAATGTCGGTGTAACCATTTTAATTACAAAAGTAATAAATGGCACATACTGGTGAATGATAGTGCCACCATCTTCAACATCATCATCATCAGCCCGAAAGAGTCCACTGTTGGACATAGGCCTCTCCTAAGGTGCGCCACTGAACCCGATTCTCGGTTCTTCTCATCCAGTCACTGCCAGCCGCCTTACGCAGATCGTCGCTCCATCTAGCCAGGGGGCGTCCCACATTACGCTCGCCCAGTCAACAGCAATCAACTCCACGTACGCTGGTTGTGATAACTAGAGAATACTCAATATTACTGAGTAAGGAATAATTGATCTCGAATGCCCTGGGTACCGCAGCAAGCCTTAGTATAACCAGACCTGCGACTGGACCACTCGCCACCCCTAGTGCGCCGCAACAAGCGCGGCGCGCGCGGGGCGAGGTAGCTCACAGATCGGTCGGAGCGCAATAAAGACAACTCGTTCTCCCAATTCCGACTCACTTAGTGGACTAGTCGTACCTACCCACTATTTTATTTTAACAATTAATATTCATGCAATAAGTGAACTTGGACAACAATAAGTTCACACCATATCCTTTTCAATGATTTATATGAACACATTGTCTAAAAGATTTATGTAATATTTAAGTAATAAACTTTGAAAGGTTAAAGGAAAGGCCCTCAGCCAGATAAAGTGAAATTATTAATAGACAGGAATGTGGAACTGTGAGTACCTATATTGTTGCTACTGTATATAAATGTCATTAACGAATAAAGATGAAGAAATCTCTTATAGAGATAAGTCCACTTTTGCACACTTTTACGTTAAGCCCTTTTTTTGTAAAATTTATGTGCAAAGAATATAATAAAGATTAGATTTTGAAAGATCAAATCAAAATCAGTATTAAGTACATGCACACATGTACGTGAACATCTGTTCGCTCGTGTGGAGTGGCGGGGCGGGGTGCAGTGGAGCTACTGTACAGCGCGAGCCTCACCAAGGAGTCCGGCTGCCTGTGGCCGCACAGCACCACCGTGGAGGAGCGCTTGCCGCGGGCGGGCGGCGCGTCCTGCAGGCGGCACAGCGCGGCCGACACCACGCACGCGGGGTGCGACAGCGCTGACACGTCCACGGCCTGCACGCACCACATCTCCACGTTGCCGGCTGCAAAGAGAACACCAATATTATATACACTGAGTAAAAGAATAAAACGGTTCTTGTCGCATTCTTCGTGTATTCCGAAGTCGTTCGCTGGGTAGTTTTCCACTAGGGCACGATTTGGGTGAGATCTGATGATCGCTTGCCATAATATAGATATAGGAGGGACAATGTCAGAAAATACTAAATATTACTACGTAAAGAACCGTCAATAAAGTCACCTTTCGGCTTGCACCGCGCTGACTGCCAGTACAAAGTTCGACGCCAGCTCGTTATCGACCGGCGCCCAGAAAATCGACGCTAAAGTTAGAAAAAGAAGCACATATATTGTTGTCGCATAGCGTGGATAACGTTATGCGTCTCTATCGATCGATTATGTTCGCGCGCTGGATGCAGTAGCCCTACCATAATTTACGCACACACAAGGACGTGTACGGACAGGCTGGTGCGTTATATGGAATGCCTGGGTGTGCCAATGTCTTCTACTCTATTCTAGACTCACAGTTATCCAAACAGCTGAGCTCGTATATGGTGACGAGCGCGTCCGCGCCGAACACCACCAGCTGGTCGTCCAGGATGTCCAGCACGAACACCTGCGACTGCACGCGCACTATCTTCGCGAACTTATTGTCCAGCTTCGCCTCGCGCGGGTAGAAACGGACCTCGTCGTGCCCGTCGAGGATACTGTAGCAACCTGGGAGGGTAGTGCGACACAATTACAGATCTGTAAGAGTTTAATGATATCTGTGGAGGTGTCTACTGTACCATTAACTCACTCGTCTTTTGTATTACGGACTCGAGAATGTCTTTTATAATAAAAACTCACTCGCTTATTGTACCATGGACTCGAGAGTGTCTATTATAATAAAAACTCACTGGTTTATTGTACCACGGACTCGAGAGTGTCTATTATAATAAAAACTCACTGGTTTATTGTACCACGGACTCGAGAGTGTCTATTATAATAAAAACTCACTGGTTTATTGTACCACGGACTCAAGAGTGTCTATTATAATAAAAACTCACTGGTTTATTGTACCACGGACTCAAGAGTGTCTATTATAATAAAAACTCACTGGTTTATTGTACCACGGACTCAAGAGTGTCTATTATAATAAAAACTCACTGGTTTATTGTACCACGGACTCAAGAGTGTCTATTATAATAAAAACTCACTGGTTTATTGTACCACGGACTCAAGAGTGTCTATTATAATAAAAACTCACTGGTTTATTGTACCACGGACTCAAGAGTGTCTATTATAATAAAAACTCACTGGTTTATTGTACCACGGACTCGAGAGTGTCTATTATAATAAAAACTCACTGGTTTATTGTACCACGTACTCGAGAGTGTCTATTATAATAAAAACTCACTGGTTTATTGTACCACGGACTCGAGAGTGTATATTATAATAAAAACTCACTCGCTTTTTGTACCACGGACTCGGGAGTGTCTACTATAATAAAATCTCACTAGCTTATTGCACCAAGGACTCGAGAGTGTCTATTATAATAAAAACTCACTGGTTTATTGTACCACGGACTCGAGAGTGTCTATTATAATAAAAACTCACTGGTTTATTGTACCACGTACTCGAGAGTGTCTATTATAATAAAAACTCACTGGTTTATTGTACCACGGACTCGAGAGTGTCTATTATAATAAAAACTCACTCGCTTATTGTACCACGGACTCGAGAGTGTCTATTATAATAAAAACTCACTCGCTTATTGTACCACGGACTCGAGAGTGTCTATTATAATAAAAACTCACTGGTTTATTGTACCACGTACTCGAGAGTGTCTATTATAATAAAAACTCACTGGTTTATTGTACCACGGACTCGAGAGTGTATATTATAATAAAAACTCACTCGCTTTTTGTACCACGGACTCGAGAGTGTCTATTATAATAAAAACTCACTGGTTTATTGTACCACGGACTCGAGAGTGTCTATTATAATAAAAACTCACTGGTTTATTGTACCACGGACTCGAGAGTGTATATTATAATAAAAACTCACTCGCTTTTTGTACCACGGACTCGAGAGTGTCTATTATAATAAAAACTCACTCGTTTATTGTACCACGGACCCGTCTATGTCCCACAGTAGAGTATTGCTTATACCAAAAATTCAGCCGTCTATTATTATGGACTCTGTTGTCGATTTGATCATAGACTCGCTCATCTACTGTAACCATGGAGTTATTCGGCTAATGTATCATAGACTCACTCGCCTTTGTACCATGGTCTACATATATATTGTATTATATACTCACTAGTCTATTATTCCGTGGACCAACTCTTATTGCATCAAGGACATACTGGTATATTAGAATATCATCATCCTTAGTGGAAATACGTCCACTGCTGTACATAAGTCTCACTAATAGAATGCCACTCTTGGCATGGGCGTTTGCCATAATCACCAGGCTTGGCGGGCTGATTGGTCTAATGAGAACGTTGCTGGTCATCCCTGGTGCAGTCCCTTAGTAGGCGACACCCACGGGAAGACCGGGTGGCCCAGTTCTATATTATAGTACTAACGACCCACCCCGGCTTCGCACGGGTGCACATTTATTTTGTAAACATTTAGGAATAAACGTAGAGTAAATGAATGTTTATTTTAAATTTTATATCTTTAGTAGGGTTCCCTAATTTGATTAAATAATAAATATACCCTATGTTTCTCAAGTATAATGTAGCATTCTAATGGTGGAAGAATATTTGCAATCGGTCCAGTTGTTTTTGAGTTTATTCGTTACAAACATACAAATCTTTCCTCTTGTTAATGCTAGTGTAGATGTGATCACCTATGACGATGTAGTCTCGCCACCACAGCATGCCCCCCGTGACCACGAAGTCCTTCTCCTGCGCCTCGTTGCCGAACAGCTTCCACCGGCGCGCGGCGCAGCTGTAGTGCGCCAGCCCCGCGCGGCCCGCCACGCACACGTTGACGCCCGCCTCGTCTATTGCGCTGTACTGGAAACGGCATGGGAAATTATAACTACACAGTTTATAGTAATTAGGCGTGTGGTTCCCGACTTTCAAATTCAAAAAAGTTTATTATACAAAAACATTGGATAATTAAATAGAAGCTTAGGTTACTATTACCAAAGATAATATATAACTAGAGTCTATAACATATTTGCTCATCATCATCATCAGCCTAAATACGTCCACTGCTGGACATAGGCCTCCCCAATAGAGTACCATTTTTGGTAAGTTGTCCATTGGGGGATTTGCCATAATCACCACGCGTGGCAGGCGGATTTGTAATCGCAGTAATAATCTTAACATACACACACAGGAGAACGCTGCTGCCCGTCCCTGGTGCAATCCCTTAGTCGCCTTGACTTGATAGGGGTGGCCTAAGCCGGGAACCACGCGGCATATTTGCTCAATTCTGTCGCATTTCGTATATAAATAGTTCCCGGCACCTGCACTGACCTGTTGACCGTCTCGCAGGATGTCAGTGATAACAGTTATTGGGTAGGGATACAGAGTTAGACTTGGAGAGTGGGTGTTCTCAAGGCAACTAAGGGATTGCACCAGGGACGGGCAGCAGCGTTCTCCTGTGTATATTAAGATCATAACTGTGATCCCCTATCCGTCTGACAAGCGTGGTGTTTATGGAAAATCAAAATTGCCGTGTAGTTTCCGGTAGAGTAGAATAGGACCACTCCAACTCTTCCCGTGGATGTCGTACAAGGCGACTAAGGGAATACATTATAAAACATCAATCAGGCCTCCCCAACCCGTCTGGCCAGCGCGGGGAGTGTAGGCCAAATCCTCCGTCTGTCTCCGGCAGACGAGAGAGGGTTGTGCTCCTGCAGTGGAGACAAAAATAACCTGATGATGATGATATGGAAAATCCCAAAATTGACAGCCCACCAAAAGTGACATGCTACTGAGGAGGCTTGTGTTCAGCAGCGTATTTCGGTATAACAATGTTTTGACAGTAAAGTTTTCAACATTGTTAAAGTTTATTGCCCTTTTAGTCGCCTTGAAGATACCCACGGAAAAATTGGGTGGCCCTATTCTAAGCCGGGAACCACACGGCGATTAAATTTATTTCAGAAATAAAATACAGTTTTCTTGGTTAAACTATACAATTTAGGCACGAGTATTGTCTAGAAGGCAACTTCTTCTAGACAATATTCGTGCCGCATATCACATCACAATATTGTCCTTTATATTATAAAAAAACACTTTTGCTTCATGAAATATTTAAAGGAATAAAATCCTACTAATATTATAAATGCGAAGGTTTGGATATTTGGATGTTTGTTACTCAATCACGCTTCAACCACTTGACGGATCGTGATGAAACTTGGCACACATATAGGTTAGGTCCTGGAATAGGACATAGGATAGTTTTTATCCCGAAAAAACATCCCATTCCTACGGGAAATACATAATAATTTGTGATGTTAAGTTGTCCACTCGGACGAAGTCGCGGAAAACAGCTAGTATAATATAAAATACTTACCCTCAAAGGCCAGTTGGTAGCAATATATGTAGCCGGCAACGGCAACACGATCCACTGTTTCCTGCACTCGTTATCGTCAACGAACTCCTTATATTTAGTACTGCTATCATATTCCAAGTTAGGCTGGTCGATGCCATTCTCCTGGTAAGTCTCCGCTGAGGAGTCTATGATGGACACCTTGGTGCGTTTCGTCAGATTATCCTCTAGGTTCACGTACAGTTTGTCGTCCGCTTGTAAGTATAGATGTCTTTGGTTACTCTGCAAAGGAATAACAGATTTTTTTTAGCGTACAACTAGGGGGCATTTTTCTGGAGAGGTTTTAAGTACAGCTGGCTCCCTGCCAGCTTTACTTAAAAAAGACCGCAGAGCTTGCGTAAAAAACATGTGAGAATTAAGTTGATATTTTTTTTATTTTCTTACAATGTCTCGGAAAATATTGTTATGGTTACCAAAACTTTCAAACTTTCCTGTCATTACAAAGCAATTTTACAAGTATGTTCAATATTTCAGCTCAATCTGTCCAGTAAGTTTCAAGTTATTCGCCGGACAGAAAGACATACGTACAAACAAGCTTCGCTATTAAGGTTATCATCCCTTTTGAGAGGTTCGTAAAAACTTTTATGTCTGAAATAATTAACTTACCATACATGGATTGACACTGAGAGGGCTCTTTAAAAAGTCCAGTTGAATTAAATTAGAACTCGAATCTCCTTCCACTTTGACCATCCACAGTTGATACCCTTCTGTCGCCCATTCCTGTGAACGCACACGAATAACATATTCATGATTATAATGCTTTATTTAATAATATTACATGAGATACGTAGTATTAGAAACAAGGATTTGCACGACTAATGACAATAAAGAAAACTGTCCAAAGCCAATGTCCAAAAGTAAAAATGACCAATCAATATAAATATAATTTTTTTGAAAAGACGATGTTTAAGTTAGGTTTTGCCCGCGACTTCGCTCGCCTTTGCTTTACTAAGATAACAACATTAGTAACTGCGTTATGACTGCATTTAAATCGTATAGCTTACAGTCAGAGTGCAGTGAGTATGCAGTTGGTGTGCAGTTGTTGGAACTACACGCTGATAGTCGGTATTATTATCCTGTACCTACTTGAACTGCATTCAAGCCTTTAGATTCGACAAAACCTTATATCCTGAAGGACACCTATCCAATATACAAACGAAAAATATTTCATCATCAAATCAGCCCTTAGACGTCCCCTGCTAGACATAAGTCTCCCCCAATGAACGTCACCAAACGGTCCTCCGCCCTCCGCATACAGCCACTCTGGCTACATTTTTAGCCAGGAATAGTAGGGTAGCCGGGTTGCAGCTCATGGGGGAGTTTTGCCCATAATGGACACCCACGTTAGGCAGGCGTGTTGATCATCGCAGTATATTGCCAGTTATGGCCTATTATTATATTTATATTTATGGCCACTAGGCTACAGCGGCGTATTAACCATTTAACAATCCTACTAATATTATAAATGCGAAAGTTTGGATATTTGGATGTTTGTTAATCAATCACGCTTCAACCACTTGACGGATCGTGATGAAACTTTGGCATACATATAGGTCAGGTCCTGGAATAGGGCATAGGATAGTTTTTATCCCGAAAAAACGTCCCATTCCTACGGGAAATTCATAATAAATTGTGATGTTAAGTTGTCCACGCCGACGAAGTCGCGGACCACAGCCAGTTAACTATAATTGTTGAAAGGTTACACCGCCACTGTCCGTCGCAGGTGACGTTGGGATTTGGAGCACCGGATGTCTTTGCACTTCCTTGCACCCCATAATATATAAAATAATTATTTATGTATTTATTATCCGCTAAGTGTTCCTTATGTGACGTACCAGGCTAGATATAACCAGCGGGTTGTGTTTGCCCAGGTCCTGGTTGAGCCCGTAGTCCCAGGCCAGCGAGCACATGAGCAGCGCCCCGAACGTGCTCCACACTGAGACCCCGCCCCTCTCCCAACTCACAGCCACGGCCCTACCATCTGCTGTCCACCTGTGGAACAAACAATAATACATTTTTACAACAACAAAAAATTAGAATCGCACTCTAGCGGGCACCGTAGGACACTTCATACGGTGCCAGCTAGAGTGAAATTGAAATGTCCTAATACCGCATCGATTTTGACCGCCTCTCTGGCCTATTTGGCTTGGTCATCGGAATCGAGCGCCAGAGGTCTAGAGATAGACAACTTTGTAAAAATTTTACAAGCAGGTCCCGATCTGGATGTTAAATTTGTGAATTGACCTATCCTTGTTCAATTTCCATAGCACAGGAGAAAATCCTAGTTTGGAAAAGTGTATGTATATGTAATGATAATAACAAAAATCGAACCCACAACCTACTAATATGTCCCCACTGTTCGGGCACAGGCCTACCCACCCTCTCCACCACTCTGCCCCAAAGCGGGTTGGTGTACTTCGCATGCGACTAAGAAATTCTTTTTTGGCATATGAAGGTTTCTTCATGTTCTTTTTCTTCACCGAAGAACCTATGATATTAAACCGTACTTAAGTTCCGCAAAACTCACTTGGTACAGGCGTTGATTAAATCCTCGATATCATGAGCATTAGGCGAGTGCACTACCAACCACTAGCGCAGGCGCCGCCAGATGGACCGACGACCTGAAGAAGGTGGCCGGAAGCGGCTGGATGTAGAGGGCAGAGGACCGGGTATGGTGGCGTTCATTGGGGAAGGCCTATGTCCAACAGTGGACGTCTAAGGGCTGACATGATGATGATGACTACCAACTAGGCTACAACGGCAAAGTGTTTCTGAGAAAAGCGTCTCGTGTAAAGAATATAATATGTCATTTATTCATTCATAGCTACGACACATACATGAGAAACAACAACGAATAAGGAAGAGGTTTATGAACAAAATTTTAAAAATAATCTAGATATGTGTCGCAGCAACCAATAGCGCTGACTCACAATAATGCAGCAGTATGCTACGCAAACTGCGGAGCTGGTATTCTGTCATCACCAAGTCAAGTGACCTCACAGATACTGAACTACAATTGCTTAAAATGCGTTCCATAAAATATGTTTACTATAAAATGCAATATTTTCCAACTAACCTCATGCACTTGACTGGTCCAGGATCACCAGGAAAATCCTTAGAACTGAGGACCATTGTATGAGAGAGTTCCAGCCCTCCAGTCACTTCGTCTATCGTGAATACGTCTACTTGAGAACTGAAACGTAAGATAGAATATTAGACATCAATTGCCACAGATTGGAAGCATATCGTAGGAGTTAATGCAATATGTGGTACGTCAAAAAGTGGCTGATTTGAGTTTTTCAGCACGAGAAAGTACCCTACAAAACATAGGATTTGTATGCAGTTTCAGTTAAATTAACTAAAAAATTTATATGCCATAGACTTGGACCACCCGATTAGAAATGTATATATAGGTACAATCACCAAAAGTTATTAGTTTAAGAGTTATGTAAACTGTACTGTATACCGTGCATTTGAAGAGCACAGCACTAGTCTACATAATTTTTATGTATGTACAAAGATAATAAATTACTAGGTATATACTAACTTCTTTCTCCCGATGGCAATAAGTCTAAACTTATGGTTAACTCTGGCGCATGTCGCATCGTCGATGCCCTGCGCCCAAATTCCCTGCACCGCCTGAAAATACATTACATACAATCAGTTCCAAATGTAGAGCTATCTCTAATGATCCTGCCCGTACTCGAGACACTATAATTTAGCCAGGGGAAATGTTACAGCTCATTTACACTGTTAGTTACAGCGGAATAAGCCAATTACGAAAGAGACCATTATTATAAAAAGTTTTAATTTATGAAGATATCAAAGTACATATTTAAAAGTGAAACTGCCGAATTCTTTAGGCACTAAAAAGTTATACATTTTTAAAGCTTTTTTCTATATTGTTACTTTTTACTATTTGGAACTAGTGTTGTGATAAGGGTCAGCCTGAAAGGCTATCGAGCCATAAAGGATCTACCTTTGAGAGCTCAAGCCTACAAGCCTTTATTAAGTTACATGCTTACGAGTTTAATTATACGAGTATTAAAGGCTTTAAGGTTCGGTAGCCACGGTTGGATCCTTGAGCTATAAGGAACTATAAACTTACAACACTACAATTTTAATTTTTAAAAATAGCAGTAACTCTTATGAACCCCGCCCGTACCAATGAGTTTTACGAAACTTAAGTACGGTTTATTTTTAATACCACTGGCTGTTCGGTGAAGGAAAACATCGTAAGGAAACCTGCATATGCCGAAGAAGAAATTCTGAGGCGTATGTATGTGAAGTCCACCAAATCGGCTTGGGGCACCGTTGGTGGTCAGGGGTTTGGCACAATAGATCCTGAAGCGTCGAAGTGTCGCCAGGTCTTCCTGGCCCCCTAAGAAGATAAGATAACTCTTATACTTCGTAATTAGCTTCTAACGCTGGATACGGTAATAACATGCCTGCGAGATGCCAAGCTAAATGTTCAGCGAATATGTAACGCAAGGAATGGCGAACGGGCTGTTTGTTTACACATTTGCCCTGAATCTCGTCTCGCTAATTGCTCTAAGTATAATGGGCCACAAGCATTTTACTAGGTTTAAAGGAAGCTTAGGTAGCCTACAGGATTCAAATTTGGGGCCGCTCCAATAAGATTTTACAATACAATGCTTATTAACACTTTATTAGTTTTATTACACATATTCAATTGCTACATCGTCACAATTTTCTAAACTAGTGTTGGGAATTTTATTAAAATGAGCGTGCGCTGTAGAAATTACATCACTGTAAGGAAATTTCACACCTTGCGTCTCAGGTCGCAGATCAATAAACCAAAAGTCGCACTAGAAAACTAATTTAACAAGTAAGAAAAACTACGTATTTCGTTTTCTTTCGCGCTTTGTAAATAATAACTATTATATTTAATATACTGACAGCTCGCCTCTCCAGTCAGCTCGTAACCACGATCAGTGCAAACTGGTCGAAACGTCTAAGGAAGTACCGGTGCATTAAATATAATAACTGTACTGAGTAACTGAGTATGCCGTGTGGTTTCCGGTAGAGTAGAATAGGACCACTCCAACTCTTCCCGTGGATGTCGTACAAGGCGACTAAGGGAATATATTATAAAACATCAATCAGGGCTCCCCAACCCGTCTGATCAGCGCGGGGAGTGTAGGCCAAATCCTCCGTCTCTCTCCAGCAGATGAGATAAGGTTGTGCTCCTGCAGTGGAGACATAAATAACCTGATGATGAGAGATGAAATATAATAACTATATATAATATCAAGCAGGCGCTAGCACAGAATCAAACATTAGCACACGCGTCTCAACACCTCTTACCCTCAAATCTGTGTCCAATAATATCTGAGACAGTAAGAAAGAATCACTCGAATTATATTAAAATAAAAAAAAGGAAATAAAATATATGTCAGTCACTAAGTATAAACGCTATCTCACAAAGCTACATTTTAATAAGATAAATATAAAGGCGATAACTGATCGCTCCTGTGACCTGCGATACGATATTGCGCTGTGGTAACAATTATCATATATCTTCCCAGTGGGGCAGAAAGACCTGGCGATCACTTCGGCCCTTCTGCCAACCCCCTGTCCACAAACGTTTTCCAAAGCCGATTTGATGCACTTCACATATGCCTTACAATTTCATCTTTGGTGTATGAAACCGCAATAAGACTCCAAAAACTCATTGGTATGGGCAGGGTTAGAAAACACAATCAACTAGGCTACCACGGATTTTTTGCAGTAACAGTTGATCGCGTCAGCGTTTTCTTTATTTGCTGAGGCTGTGGTGTACTATGGAGGCTATAGTGGCAGTGGGATGGTCACATCTGTCGAAGAACCGATTACCACAGCAGGTAAACGAGTTCTCGAGTGGAGACCGCGACTGGGTAGGCGTAGTGTGGGACGCCCCCTGGCTAGATGGAGCGACGAACTGCGTAAGGCGGCTGGCAGTGACTGAAGATCGGGTTCAATGGCGTACCTTGGGAGAGGCCTATGTCCAACAGTGGACACTTTAAGGCTGATGATGATGGTGTACTAGGATAGGCCGATGCAAGTCGCAGGCGGGATATCGCTTTGTGTTTTAATGTACTGTGCGACCAACAACCGTTTTTAATGCATATCATTTAATTATTGCTTTTAACATAACATTATATTTAGTAATCGATTTCCGATCAATGACCTCAAACGTACAATTATTACAATTTTAAATTTAGTCATCCGCAGATACTACTTAGTTTATTACCAATGACAGCCGCATAACCTTAACGTAATGTGCGTTGTTGTCGTGTCTATTAGATAGACTATCTTACGTATGCTCAGTAAACATCTAATTTAAGCCTTATTTATATGATTTTTCTTTACCTAAATATTTTATCTCCACCTCGCTAGTATACGCGCCTCGCTCGTCAATAGAACTCTCTGTTTACATCTAATTTCAAACTAGGATTTTAAGTACTAAGAGAATTAGAATTACTCAATGAGGAAGATGTAAATGAAAAATAATAGCGATTTCTTAATCTTAAAAAAATCTTTAAGTAATTATAATAACTAGGAAAAAAATCTGAAGATATCTTGAAAACTGATTTTTTTTAAATAAATCAATTTGGCCACTTCCGAAAACTGCTTACGCCTGCTCGGTAAGAGCCAATGGGCTATGTGACGTCACATGGCCCATTGGCTCATTGCACATTGAAAAATTGTAAAAAATACAGTTTTTAAGATATCGCGAAAATTCTTTCACCAATATTTTTCTGATTTTAAGTTTTATTTTTGTAGATCATCAAATAATTACACTCATCTTCCTCATTCACAAATGTAACGCCAAAGAAAGTGGGCGTTTTTGTATGGAACCTGGTCTAGTACACACCCACTAATAGCAACCAGTAAGTGATACGCTAATGGAAACGTCTTATTAAGTAGAACTAGCTGTGCCCGCGGCTCCGCTCGCGTGGACTACAGGATCCGCTCCCATTCCCACTTCCGCTCCCTATCCCACTTCCACTCAGACTTCAGATCCAGGTCCAGGTCTAGGTCCAGGTCCAGGTCCAAATCCAGGTCCAAATCCAGGTCCAGGTCCAGGTCCAGGTCCAGGTCCAGGCCCAGGTCCAGGTCCAGGTTCAGGTTCAGGTCCAGGTAGGTACAGGTCAGGTCCAGGTCCAGGCCAGGCCCAGGCCCAGGCCTAGTTCAAGTTCAAGGTCCAGATCCAGATCCTCAACTCTCCCCTCAACCCTCCTCTCAACACTCTTCTCAACCCTTCCCTCAACACTCCCCTCAACCCTCTCCTCAGCTCTACCCTCAACCCTCAACCCTCCCCTCAAACCTCTTTCCCTCGTCTCTCCAAATGTAGTCCTCGTAACTAATCCATCGCAGTCCAAATTCCGACGAACATTACTTTGTTGCATACCTATACCACAAATTCATCGTAATCGGGTAACTCAGTCAAAAGTTATGCAAATTTTCAAACACTCAAATTACACTGGTACCATCCCGCTCCCGCTCCCCTCCCGCTTCCGCTTCCGCTCTCAATCCCACGCCCACGCCCACTCCCACTCTCACTCCAATTCCTACTTGCAGCTCCAAATGTAATCCAAACCAAAGATAATATATACTCATTGCAATCTGAATAGTAGGTACGGAAATACAACTTTAAGCAATATATTGCATAATAACCTTACCTAACCAATGTATTTGAAAACTAAAAATGTCTATAACTTTTGATTGAGTTAGCCGATTGCGATGAAATAAAGACTAAATGTTAAGTTAAGTTAAGCAACATGTTTTTGTGAAAAGTCCATCAAAATCCGTTCAGTAGTTTTTAAGTGATGCGTGCACAAACTCACAGACAAACAGACAAACAGACAAAAATTTCAAAAATGATCGAAATGTGTTCTGTTGCTTATCCTTAGACCCTCCAATTTTTTTTTTGCAAATATCTTCAATGTACAGACACGCGAAGTTTACGATTTTATTTATTAGATAATAATAGTTACTAAGCCGGCTAATCCTATTTAGCTGTAATTTCGGAGTTATGGGCCACCCATTAATAGTAACTAGTAAGTGATACGCCAAGCGTACTAAAAGGTCCATAACGCCGAAAATACAGCTGAGATTGGCCGCCATAGCACGGATTACTTAATATTTACTACGTAACAGTAAAACACTCCCTAATAAAACGAAAATACCTACGCCCTTAATCGCCTACTACTTCCCACTGTCAGACAATGCAGTCAAAAATGTGTTCAAGGCGTTGTTATTACTCCGTACGGGCGGGGCAAGAACTACCGAGAGCGTAGGTACTAACCGCGGCAGGTTCTTTCAAGTGACGGAGGCTTGGCCATCCGCTTAATAAGACCTTTTCATTGGCCTATCACTCACTGTTATTGGTGTCTGGGACCAAAATCCATCATCCTTTCCACTGTTCTACACGTCATACCATGAAGCAAAATAATTTTTCGTAGCTCATAGTTTCACCTCAAAGTGTTTTCCTTCATGATTGACAGATACACATTTTAAAATCAACTGTTTTCTAATTTAATAGCCAATTAGTGTCAATCCTGAAAGAAAACACTTTGAGGCGAAACTGAGCTACGAAAAATTATTTTCCTTCATGGTATGAGGTTTAGTATATAGTAGAAGTTCTAAGAAATTCCATACTGGTTTGAAGACTGCACTTACGTTAGGATCGAACTTGAGATTAGGCGCGGTGAGGTACGCCGCTCGGCCGTCGTTCAGCGTTATCCCAAACCCGCATACGAGAGGTGAATATTCTATATCGCTCACATGTGCGTTGTCTTCTTGGATGGGCTCCGCTAGAAAATTAAACAAAAATAATGGAATCTTATAGCAAATTCATAATGGTAATGAAATACTTCAATCTTCAATTGACCATTAAATGACTATAAAATCACAAAGGTTCTACAATACTTGCAAGAGCGAACAGAATGGCTTCAAAATTCTTGAAAGAAACATGTACTCGTACATGCAACACACTGTCGTGTGTGAAAACGCCATCAAACCAATAATTTCAAAAAATACTATCTTAGAGATAGCCTACGTCCAGAGAACCTTCTATGCAAACTATTGTGCTGTGCATTCAAGATAATATATAATACCATAGGCTTTTCGGTGAAGGAAAATATTGTGAGGAAACCTGCATATATGCCAAAGAAGAAATTCCAAGGCGTGTGGGAAATCCACCAAATCGGCTTGGGGCACCGTCGGTGGACAGGGGTTTCGCACAGAAGATCCTGAAGAGTCGAAGTGTCGCCAGGTCTTCCTGGCCACTAGATAACGAGATAAATGGGAAATAAAGGCTTCGGGAAATGAGGTGGGGTGAGATCCCTTCGGCCGTCTACAAAAGCGGAGTTTTGTAGCTGGGAACATACGTATCGCACAGCATTAAAACTGTCACTTTCCTCCGACGGTCCTTAAACTTAGCCTTCACTGTAGTTCAGACCGCAATTTAATCATGATGTCCTGTTATGACGACCTCTGTGGCGGAACGGGTAGCGCTCGGACTGCCACGCCGGAGGTTGCGGGTTCGAATCCCGCTAGGGGCAAATGTTCGTATGATGAATATGAATGTTTGTACCCAAGTCTTGGATGTTTATATATTTATTTAAGTATGTCTATCCGTTATCTAGTAACCATACCACAGGCTCTGCCTAGTTTGGGACTAGATAATTGGTGTGAATGTCTGAGATATTTATTTGTTTATAAAACACAATATAATGCTCATGCCTTGGCCTCAGAGAGGTAGGCATAGACGATGTATCGCCACTTTGGGCGATCCACCCCATGACGTGATGTGTTGCGTCATCGCCGCCTCTGAGTTGAGGTACCACGATTATCTACCTCTTCAGAGCCCCGCTTGACTTACTGAGTCCATTACCGAGTCAGGCTAACAGCGCCCGGAGTTCGCCCAGTTCCGGGATTCGGCACGCTTACGACCAGGCTGGACACTCATCCACCGGCACGGCAGACCTTTTAAATACATATTTATTTTATTAACCTTTAGAGACTTGCTGGTTGACTGAGAAGGGTATCCGGCCCAGGTCGAGGCAGTAGTCCCTGTTCTGCGCGCCGTCCCACCGGTAGCGGAGCAGGTGCGCGCGCGCGGTGCACACCAGTATCTCCGTGCCAGATATGCAGCACACGCGAGTGATCTGCCCGTCCCATATTAGCACTTCTTTATACTGAAACAACATACGTTTATTCATTTCTATTCAACAAAGGATAATAAGTGATACGTCAATGAAAATTTCTTATTAAATAGAATTCAATTCAAATATTCTTTATTGTGCACTAAAACATATACATTTTTTAATAAAAACAAATCTTACATAGAAGGATGAATTTAGTGTACAACGGCGGCCTTGTCGCTTTCAGCGATTTCTTACAGGCAACCTTTGGGTGGTGGCGAATTTTTTGAGTAGTGGAAATACTGGAAGAGTGGAAATAAAGAATGGTAATGAAAAGGTCTAGTTACTATGGGACGGCTGATCTCAGTTAGTTGTATTTTCGGCGTTATGTGCCTTTTAGATGCTTTTAGTACCTACCCACTAACAGCAACCAATTACAATAAGTGCTACAATAGTATTGTTAATGTATAGGCATTATAATTTCAATAAGCAGCGTACACATAACAAATTAAAACCTTGCATAAGCCTGGAAAGGCAGATTTACGGTGAAACTAATGTATATAGCAAATTAAGCCGCAAAATGTACCAGTTTTCCATGCAATAAAGATATTCTATTCTATACGCCAGTCCAACTCTTCCCACGGATGTCGTAGAAGGCGACTAAGGGAATACATTATAAAACATCAATCAGGCCTCCCCAACTCGTCTGGGCCAAAGCGGGTAGTGTAGGCAAAATCCTCCGTCTGTCTCCGGCAGATGAGAGAGGGTTGTGCTTCTGCAGTGGAGACAAAAATAACCTGATGATGATGATGAATACGCCAGTTTATACCAGAAGGCAATTGACGCCGAAAATACACTGATTTAAGTGAGATTAGACGCTATAGTAACTATTGTTCTACCTTATAAGATCTTTATATTATATCTTATTTCACTTATTTTAATTGGTTGCTGGGTACTAAAAGGCCCATAACGCTGAAAATATAACTATTTGTGATTAGCTGCCATTACCCATTGTTTAACTTAATAAGACCTTTTCATTGGCGTATCACTTATGTTATTATTGGTGGCCCCAAAACGCCAATCATTCTTATTGTTACTTATTAAGTTATTATTATTAGTTTTATTCAGATTATTAGTAGTAGAACAGACTTAGATAATATTTTGGAATTTTTGTCTGTCTGTTTGTTTGTGCACAGATCACGTAATAACTACTGAACCAATTCTGATGGAGATTTCAGAAAAACATAGGGCTTAATTCGGAGTAACAATTAGGCTTCATCCCAATCGGCTATTATATTACTCAATCAAAAGTTAATTGTTGTTTTCAAAAACTCACATACATTACATTGGTATGCAACAAAGTAATGCTCGGCGGAATTTGCGTTGCGATGAATGAGTCAGGAGGGCTAAATTTGGAGCGACGAGGATAACAGAAAATGAGGTTTGAGGGGAGAGTTAAGAGCAGAAGAAGAGGGCAGGGTTTAGGGGAGTAGATGCGGGAGCGGGACCGGGAGCTGGAGCACATAAACACTACCCGAATTAAAACCAAACTCTCAGTCACTAGATTATGGTTCAAGGTATATCTCATAATATTTTTAGTCAATAGTGTGTATTATGAGATTAGACCAGTTGAAGCAAACCAACATCTGTGGAGAAAATAAATGTAAATGTACCAATGTTATTTTCAATGATGGTATAATTTCCTTGACAAACAGCTCAGCAGAGTCACGGCGAAGGCTGGCAGCGGGCGGGTCGGATTGTTGATAAGCAGTCTGCTCGCTCAGCGGCTCTACATTGTAGAGAATTAAGTGCCCCTCTGATGTCTGAAAACAATTTGGTCTGATTTAATAAAACCCATACCAATGTTAATTTATCAATATCACAATGACGTACAAATTAATTGTTTTACTTAACACAGAACTAAGACGAGGAATCTTAAATGTAAATTATATCCTTTACAAAAACATATTTTTTTAGTATTCTCAAAGAGAACGGAAATACACTCCTTAGAACCAGTCAAATAGACCATTATCTGGACTAATTTTTATGGGTTCCGTTATAACGAATACTATCATAGCGAAGCTTGTTTGTACATCTTTTTATCCACTGAATAACTCAAAGACTACTGGATGGAGCTGAAATTCTGAGCACATAATTAAATTATGAAAATTACAGTGAAAATTATGACATGTAAAATATTACAGGAATATAAAAAATAAAATATTTAGAGACAGAACCCCGCACATTGAGTATGACATATAATTTGCTGACTTAACTTGATCTTGCCAAATTATAGACAATGAAAGAATTGTGAAATTAGGGCACTTTACACAATCTTATAGCAGGATCAGGATTCCATAAGATACCCTCATATTGTTGTAAAAAAGTTTAAAATTAAACAGTTACAACTTACCGCAACACATATCATAGACGAATCTGGTTTCCATTCAACACCAACATTGACACCAAGCTTCTGCAAAGATTCAGCGCTCCTCTTGTGGTATACTATTGCCACAGTTGGCTGGAAATAAAAACATTAAAAGTAGTATTTAATTATTATTATTATTTAACAGACTAGACCAGTTCTTAAAAAACAGTGTTACACATGACAATTCAAAGACACCAGTTCAGATATAGGCATACTAGCAATTTGCTGCTCACCTATTATCCCCATAATAATAATAATATCCTCTTACTACTCTATATAATTATATTCTCCTCAACTAGCACTGTCCCAAAAACATTTTAAAAAGTAAACAGTGATATATATCTACATTTAGGAACTTCTGGGTGACTCAGCATTGTCACCTTTTGCAATAAATATTGTATGTGGTGTAATATCTGCAGGTGTCCAATTTTTAAAACGTTTTTGGGACAGTGGCAGTTGAGAATATAATTACATACAGCAGTAGCTAGAGCTTGATTAATTAAAATTCATGATAGTGCAAAAATACCTCAGAATTTAGAGATTAATAAATTTTGGATTAATAAAGTAATTTATAAATAGGTGTTCATTTAAAATATTATCATAAGGTTATTTTTGTCTCCACTGCAGGAGCACAACCCTCTCTCATCTGCCTGAGACAGACGGAGTATTTGGCCTACACTCCCCGCGCTGGCCAGATGGGTTTGGGAGGCTTGATTGATGTTTTATAATGTATTCCCCTAGTTGCCTTGTACGACATCCACAGGAAGAGTTGGAGTGGTCCTATTCAACTCTATCGGTACATTTAAAATATAATGGCATTGAAATTAGTTTTGTCCTTATTTTCATAACAAGTTAATAACTGTTGTAACAGAGTGAGAAATAATTTTAAATCTGTAAAATTTTAAAAAAAATCCGTATTTTTTTGTTGTTGTACACAATATAGTAAGAACAGTAGCAGAGAGGAGCATGTTGTTAGTGTATTGGTGTTTCCTATATTTCTGTATGTTAAATAAATAAATACTTCGGTCAGTGTGTGCAAAAGGAAAGGGAAAGGGTGTACACTATGAAAAGGGATCACTTTTTGCCATGACAAATCGTTGAATATAACATTCAGAATGGGACCAACTTGTACAAAGTTGCCTGTCCCTAGTGGGAACTGAAACCACAGCCTCTTGCCCTCAGGTCTAACGACTAAACCCAAATGATACCCTATATAATAATTAAAATGAAACCTTACTGACTGATCTGTCAACACACTTTAACCTGCTGGTTCTAGAAATTTCAAATACTGCTAAGTTCCTCAAATGAAGCAAGGGTTGAAAATGCACGAACGAAGTGGCGCTCACCAGGTATTTCAGTATTCAGTTATGTTAAGTATGTATGTATGGTTGGCAAATCTTACACGAGTAACAAAACTGTACCTTACAAAACCAAACAGTGATACAGTCGTCACTCAACGATGCAAACAATATTTTATCCCTGTTAGACACAATCTGTTTAATGATTTGATTATCTGAACCAAAATTTTTAAGAACTTTGGGCCATCCTATTGGAAAGTACATTTTGATATAAAAACATCGGCGGTCTTTGTAAAACACTACTAGAAACTACAGTGTCAAATGTACTGTCATTTTAGCTTGTAAAATAAATAAAAATACTTAGACATGAAAACCAAATACAAGAAATTCTACTGAATCAAATGCAAATTGCAAGAATAAGATTTTCGTCAACACAGCATTGCACACACTAAATCGCGTTGAGCGTTTACATTGACTGTCAATCAATCAATCAACTGTCATAAGCAATTTAAGAACGAAACTCATTCCCCACATACCTACTTAGTCCAAGCTCACTCCCAAAGAGGATGTAAGATGTAAGTCTCACTCCCAAAGACTCAGACTAATATGTAGTACATGTACATCTCAGACCAATATTATAATCTAAGCCCTAAGAGGATGCTCACTCATGCATGACTGATTTGACATTGGCAGACTTCTAAGAAAAGCCTCAGACTAAAAACTATAATATCGTTCTATATAATCCTATATAATCTAAGGCATATGCATATTTCATGCTAAGGTGCACACAATATATACTCTTTGCACACAACCTTAAATTGCCAGATGCTCAAATTAAACAATTAACATTGCTGGGTATTGGATACATCTTAAAAAGATATATTTTTTTGTTTCTCTAAAATGAGAATGAGAGGCTTACACTTATTTGTCTGAGCCCTTTACAAAAGCATGTTTTGAAGATACGAGATAAAGAAAAGAAAAACTAATGAACAGCTTTGTTGTTCAAGAGAACAGTTAATAACCGTTTTTTTAAAGGATATTTTACATTGGTACCGGTAACCGTTTGTTAACCGCATAGAGTGTTAACCGTTATTACATAATGTTAGCCATTTATGAAAAAACATGACCGGTATCATAGCCCAAAATAGTAAAAATCTGTCTCTCTTGAACTAATATCAATCACATGTAACTAAAAAATAGATACATTTTTTCGTTTCTGGTTTGAAACTGTTCTGTTCAAACAATAATATTTTCATGTGACAACATTTCTCTCAAATAAAATAATGGAAGAAGCTATCAACAAAAAATTAATTTTGTTGCAAAATTGTCCCGATTATTGCTATTAGCGTTTTATTTACTGCCATCGGTATAAATTTATGATGCGTGTGTTAGCTGCAATTATTGAGGTAAGCGTATTTTATTACCATGGAGGCAGCAAATAATTCGAACGCAAACAACCTATGTATAACCGAGGACGCATTTGACGAGTTTCAAGCGACTTCTGTGTATAAAGAAGATGAATATATCACCCTTTCTGATATCGCACCGCCAGATACAACAGCTCCGGATCTGTCGGCCGATATGAACGAAATTCCCTACAATAACGAGGTTGTGCTGTCTTCAAACGTACGAGAGGAGTACGAAGTAAACAGTAACTCGCAGTCCGGTATTGATGACACCGAGTTGCCGTCTGTGAGTTTGTCTGAGAATAGAGTTATTGTTCAATCTATTGAGGGAAATAATCAGTTTCATCAACTCACTGGCGAAAGGGTTTATGTTGAACAACTCACTGAAGAAAATGAGCCCACACTGCAACCGTCTGAAGACCAGAGTCTTGTTGTGAAGTCAAAGAGAGGCAGGAAGAAAAAGAACTTCCTTACAAGTGACACCACTACCCAGAATTCTGCAGGTAACAGTGAAAGCAGTATAAAAGCAAAGGATGTAGTTGGCAATGAAAACTTTGTGTCACATTTGCCCAAACCTCGAGGCCGACGAGGTAGGAAACCCAAAAACAGTCCAAACTCAACAAACCTAAATACACAACTAGAAAAAGAAGCTGTGGGAACAACAGAAGCTACAATAGCAAAGCGCCCTGGTAAGAGAGGTAGGCCTAGAAAAATACCACTTGAGGAAACAGCTATAAACACAACACCACGGCAACCAAATGGCGAAAGTAAACTATCGACTGATATTACTAACCATGAACATGACAACGTAGATGCTACATCTTTGAAGGATTTGTCCCAAAAAAAACTTGGCAGGCGTGGTAGACGAAAACGAATTTTACCTGAAGAAACTGTTGCAGCAGAATCATTTAGTCAAGGTATCTTAGAAAATGTGGAAACGACTGATCTTGTTTTGCCCTCTGAGAAAATAAGTTTTGAGTCATCTTTGAATGAGTCAGGTAAAAGACTCACTGGTAAACGTGGCCGACCAAGAGTAAAGGGGTCAAGCCAAAGTAGCAGACCAAAAAGGTTGCCACCTGAAAAAACTGTAGATTGTGCGGTGGAGCAGGAAGTAGTTAGCGAAAACATAGGGACGATAGAAGTTAACAGTAGTTATGATGATGGAGATGACATATCTTTGAGCAGATTAAAAGAGGAACTGGATACAACCATTGTTGAGATGGACATTAAAGTAGATAATTCTGACACAGAGTTCTTGTTTGATGTGGTTGGTAGGGAAGAGAATAAACCTGATGAGATTCTCTTCAAGTCAGATTCTGAGGTGCCAGAATTTCCAGATGTTGAGCATGACATCACCAGTATTGTTGATCATGCTATTAACACTATTAATAAAGAAGACCAGTTAAATGATGAAAAACATGTTCCTGATGAACATTTATTAATCGAAGACACATCTAAAAGACCTGTACGTAGAAAAGTCAAGCAATCTTTGCACTATGATGAAGGATCTGATGAGGATCCTTTTGCTAATATTGAATTGTCTGATGATGATGAGCCAAGAAGTAAGAGAAGAAGCAGAAGATATAATTCAGATGATGAATACGTGCCAGGTGGTAAACGAGGAAGAGTCTCTTCAGATGATATGTCAGACAGTGACATTGATGACCATGAAGATGTTACATTACAGAAACGAAAGAGAACACGTAATAGTGGCTCTGTAAGTAAGAGTCCTAGAAAAAAGACTAAGAATGCAGAGAATAATCAAGAACTACCAAAAGTTTCTCTAGATGTAACAACTGTGGCACCACATATTGACTGTGATGATGATGTTGAAGTTTGTTTGCAATCTTCAGTGATTAAAGCAACTGATGACTCTAACGCAAACCAAGGATGGGGCACTACACATGAGTTTGAAAATTTCATTGCAAAGAAAATTCATGGGACTGATTTGAAAATAAAGAAGGCAAATAAACAAAATGTGCCTCTGGAAATTCCGATAATAGATACTAATAAGACTAAAAAATTTGTTGAAATGTGTTCTCAAACAAATACAGTTAGAACAACAACAATAGGTGTACAAACATCAACATCATATGAAGTCCCTATGAAAGACAATGTTGCTTTGACACCAGAGCAATCAGAAAAAGCCTGCGAGTTCCTGAACAGTGTTGTTAAAACAACGTCCGAACTTGGTCAACTAATGACACAAAAATCCGAAGATTTTATTACTAAAAAAATAAATACTAATCATGTAACAGATACGCTGAAAATGGATTATTGTGTTAAAAAGTCATTTTTACTATTTAAACTTGCTAAACACAACTTAGTTCAGATGGAAGAAGATTTGTCTAAGCAGTATGAAGATTTTTTAAAAAGCAATGGCTTACAGTCATGTAGAGAAGAACCAAAGATAATAGCACCTAAACCAAAAGCAGAAGACAGTGATAGTGACTGTGAAATAGTAGAAGAACCTATTGAAAAGAAGCAAGTGAAGCCTAAATTTAATCCAAAGACAGTTTTCCTCAATAAAGAATTGTCAATCAAGATTGCAAAGAAACCATCTGTAACAACAGAAGACAAGAAAGGCAAGAAGGAACTTAATATCAAAGATAGACACACTGTGTGGATAAGTGATTCAGTAATGGTCAAAAAAGTGCAGCCTACACATTCTTTTTTAGCCCAGGACAGCCGAAATAAAAAACCTCCTGATTGTTTTGTTACAGAAGAAATGGTAAGTGACTTTTTCAAGCACTATTATCACCAGCAATCACTATCAATATGTGCACCATTTACATCCACAGATTGGCTTGACATTGAGAGAAAATATATATGCTGCTACTTCTATGTAAAATCAGACAAGTTTTCTGGCACTAGTACCAGTTTTCCTAACAATGGCGAACTTAGTTTAAATGACACAGAAAACAATGCTACATCTGATGTAAATGATTTAAATGACGAAAACTCCACAACTAATATTGCTCAAATGTCATGTCCAGATACATTGTTCACATTATGTACAAGAGCTTTGCGAAAATATATGCATCAATTAGATCCTAATGTCAAAAGAAATTGTAACAAAATAAATGATACCATTGCAGATCTAAAGGAGAATAAGAAACCAGAGTCTTTATTTCGGCTGTGTTTAAATAAATTAGTAAATAGTCCAATAAATACATCTAATAATAGTTTGCCAACTATAAATCCCATGACTAAAGAGATAATGACGCCATCAGAAGTATTGCTGCTGAAAACATTGTGTTTTAGAAAAATCAGGGATCTAATTGATGTTTTTGGACCAATTAAAACTCAAGGAATATCATGTCCAACCACAATTGAAACAAAAATAACCACTAGTACCGCTACTGGAAGTAATGTCAATGCATTACTACCTTATGATTTTAGTAGCGATTATATTGAGACTGTAAAAAGCTTATGTTATGGTATGGTCAAGGATATTTCTGCTACTGATTTAAACAAAACCGAAGAAACATTACATTCAATTACAGTTATGACAGAAATATCCAGCAATGAATGGCTATGTGATGAATTCGACAGTGATTGTATTAAGGTTACAAAATTTGATGAGTCTTCAAATAATGGAATCAAAACCTTGCTTTCTTTATGTATAGAAATATTCCAAAGTCATGAAAAAACTGTGAAAACAAACAAAGAAATGTTTTCAAAAAAAATTCTCATGAAGGCTTCTTTATTTACACCAGAATGTTTAAAGAAAATTGCCTTTGAAAATATTAAACTTTGTCTTTATAAAAGTTCATGTTGTGATGAAGATATGAACAAAACTGCTGTGGTAAATACAAGTAAAAATGTATATAAAGTAAAATCATTAACTGATATTTGTTTCGAACTAGTTGTGAAATATACTACAAATTATGTGAAAGATACTGAAGTTGAGAAGGCAAAAAATGTTTATAAAGTACGACGTTTAGCTGATATTTGTTTCGAAATAGTTACTGAACTTACTGCAACTAATGCTGCTTGTTCTGCCCACATTGAAGATTCGATAGTAGAAGAATTAACGATAAATTCAGTAAACACGATGTCTGAAGAAGCTTTCCATAACATTGGAGGTCCTTGTTCTGAATCTGAACAAAATTCACAATATTTAGATGACGAGGAAACAAATTTTTATAATGATGATGCATTTGATGATGATTTCAATCATTTTGAGACAGTTAATCAAACAGACGATAATAATTGGGTGTCACAAGTGCAGATGAAAGAACTAAAATCATGCTTTATCCCAATAAAAACGAGCGTTTGTGTAAAACAAATTCATGTAGATGAAGAAAACATCACTGGTCCTGATGAACAACCAATCATAGCTCAAATTAAACTGGAACCTCTTGAAGAAGTTACAGAAACTATAGTAGATTCCTCAATCGTTAAAGCTGAACCATTAGGTAACCTGGATGAAATGACTGTTATTCCTGATAATATCATCACTAAGCGAGAAAATTTAGAAGATTTGGCTTTTAATCCAATTCAAAGGCGAGACAGTTCTAGTTATGATGTAGACACATTTGAAACTTTTGTAAGATCGAACAAAATGATGCATGCTTTAACAGAATTTTCGAACACTAGTGAAGACATTTTTAACCAGAGCGCGATTAAAGTCCGCAGACAATATGATCCTGATTCTGATACAGAAAACTTTGAAAATGATCCAATGATGAACTTGCTGGTCCCTCAAGCTTTTGAGCCATTAATCATGGAAACTGCTAAAGACCATCTAATGGAAAGTAGTTCCGATGATAATTCTAGCAAGAAAGCACCAGGGAAAAAGAAGCCTGACAAAAGAGGAAGAGGAAGACCAAAGAAATCTGATGTGAAACAAAGTAAATGTGTACCGACACCTAAAGAGAAATTACTACCACCGCAGCCACCACTAAATGAAGTAGCCAAACTAACTAAAAGGATGCGAGAAAAAATAAGACTAGAAGAGAGAAAAAATGAATCCTCAGATTCAGAGACTGACAATATACCTTTGAATGTAAGGAAAGATAAACATCGGAAAGAGAATGTCGACAAATCGAAACCAGAAACCAGTAAGAAAACTTCAATAGATGAAATTCAATGTAATAATATTGACTCAACAGAGCAAATTGATAATTCTATTGATAAAAACTCCGAAGTCGACCAAAACTTCACTGGTTTTACAGCTGTTGATCAAAATGAGATATCAAACTATGAAAAGTATGTGAAATTTGTCTATGATAAGATTTTACCTAAAGTTTCAGACGAAAGTAATAAGAAAGAATTACAAGTGCCTGCTGTTAATAAAGAAGATGAGTCTTCTGCGAATATAAGCGAAGATAATTACAGATCTCCTTTACATGTTATGAATTTTGATGAACCAGTAGAGTTACTAGAATGTGAGCCCACAATGCCAATATTTGATGACAGTGTTACAATACTAACCAAAAAGGTCATGAACAGGATAAAAACTAAAAGTAAAGTAGACAAAAAGGAGACTAAAGACTTAAAAAAAGTTAAAGCGACGTATACAGAGCGTCATGGGTGGCACTGTTATCCAATCGATCGTAAAGATAAAAAAATATATCAAAATGCTGGTATATTTTTAGAAAAATTACCCGAATCGTTTGTGGAGACGTATTTTAGATATCAAAATATCACTGATATTAGAAAAGAAGATGAAGAAGTTGACAGGTGAGAGTTTAGACTTATTATTATTAGTTTATAGTTTTTTTTTATAGTTACAACTGTTTAACTTTCTGTGTGTTTTGTTGCAACCAATATATGAGTATTCTAACATGTTCTCTAATTTTAACATATTCTAAGCATTTCTTAGCCATATTCTTTCACTATAAGAATAAGAAAGATAGCGGTAAAGATGATAATGTACGTAATAGAGAAGAGGGAGTTCATATAGATAGATTAACTGACAGTCGGACCGATAATGAAGTGGACTTAACTATTAATTAAGACAGTTTGATTATTGAGGTGTATTGTATTGATACTTTCAAAAGTCGATAAATTATATCATTGCCTGGAGAAAACCATTTTTGGCCCATCAGCCTATGTCAGTTCACTGCTGGCCCTGGACGTAATCCTTTCCATTAAACCCGATCTTCGGTTCTCTCACCCATATTTCACAGATTTCACTGTTTCCGATGTAATGCAACCATCACTTTTTTCTACAGCAACATCGCCATACTCAGGTGTTCTCCTCTGTCAGTGCCAGTGCACCGGTCGTGCGCGGAATCGAAATGTTTTGATGTGAACGAGCGGATATGAATATGTAGTTCGATTTATTACGTATGTGTTTCGTAGCCACAGCGTACATATGTGCATACGTGAGTTTATTTTCCTGGGATAAATGCGCGCCCGTCCACGGCCCGTCCTAATGTGGATAGAACCTATTTTGTCGTGAAGAACTTTGCCCTATGATATTTTGTCTATTTTTTGAAAAAAAAATCGGACACTAAAGAGCACATTAATATTTGTTTATACTTTTGCTGATATTAGGATAAATTTGGATCTTTTTAAAGCGCGACCCACCTTAGGCCTCATTGTCACTTACCATCAGGTGAGATTGAGGTCAAGCGCAAACCCATCAGCAATAAAATATGGATAATAAAATAAAAACATTTTCAGGTTAACAAACTTGCAATCATTAAATAGATCCTCTAATGTGAAGGAGGGTAAAAGCCGAACAAAAGCCAAGGGTAGAACTACCACAGAGGACCAGTCGTTAGAACAGCTGAACGTCTCGCGACCGGGGTCAGCTGCTAACTCTGAAAATTATGATGAACTTACACCTTCCGAAGATGAACATAACGTGGATGATGAAGTGCCACCACCGGTAAGTTGTGCAGAGTCACTGCGCTAGGATAAATCACAAAGTTCATTGTAATTTTAACTTTATGATAAGGTTGGGACAATTAATAGACCGCTGGTAGACGATTCATCATCATCAGTCGAAATAAGTCCACTACTGAACATACGCCTCCCCAATAGAACTTTGGTGGGCTGTCCATTGGAGGATTTAGCATAATCACCACGTTCAGCAGGCGGATTGGCGATCGCAGTAATTATCTTAATATACACAGGAGAATGCAGTTGCCCGTCCCTTGTTCAACCCCTTGGTCGCTTTGACGACATCCACGGGAAGATTGGGAGTGGCCCTATTCTAAGCCGGGAACCACACGGCTATCTTGTAGCCACAGCAGCTCGTCATTATTTCATCATCATCAACAGCCCGAAAGAGTCCAATGTTGGACATAGGCCTCTCCCAAGGTGCGCCACTGAACCCGATCCTCGGTTCTTCTCATCCAGTCACTGCCAGCCGCCGTACGCAGATCGTCGCTCCATCTAGCCAGGGGGCGTCCCACACTACGCTTGCCCAGTCGCGGTCTCCACTCGAGAACTCGTTTACCCCAGCGGTAATCGGTTCTCCGACAGATGTGGCCAGCCCATTGCCACTTCAGCGTACTAACTTCTTGAGCTATGTCGAAGATTAGTTCTCTGGCGGATCACCTCATTTCGGATCCTGTCTCTTAGAGAAACTCCGAGCATAGCTCTTTCCATAGCCCGCTGAGCGACCTTGAGTTTTCGAACTAGTCCCACTGTCAGTGACCATGTTTCGGCGCCGTAGGTCACTACGGGTAGGACGCACTAGTTGAAGACTTTTGTCTTCAGGCACTGTGGTGTAATTTAGTAAAAAAGTAATTCTGAATATTCGTGTCTCAATGTAACAACTGAGGCGATTAGAATAAAATGTGTGCAGATAGTCTGAACTGGGGAGTTTTGTTTGTTGTATCACAAATCACAACAGTGACCTACTAATTAAACAGACAATGAATTCTGAACAAAATCTTCCGTAGGAAATGTCTAAAGTTCGGCATGCGTAATTTAACCTATTTTCTGTGCTTGTTCAGGATCCTGACCATCTTCTTTGTTCTTAACTAGCTGTGCCCGCGGCTCCGCTCGCTTGAACTACAGTTGAAAATTATTAAGAGTTAATTTCCATCCCTCTTCCCTTCCACCCCCGCTTCACCCACCCGCTCCTGCTTACGCTCCGGCTCCAGGTCCAGGACCAGATCCAGGCCCAGGCCTATGCCCAGATCCAAAACCGGGGACGGGTCCGGGCCCAGATCCAGACCCAGATCCAGATCCTGCTCCAGGTTCAGCTCCAGATCCAGATCCAAGTCCCACTCCCGCATCTACCCCCCTTAACCCTGCCCTCAACTCTGCTCTCAACCCTTCCCTCAACCTTTCCCTTAACCCTCCCCTAAACCCTCAACTCAACCCTCGCCTCAACCCTATCTTTAACTCTCCCCTCAACCCTCCATACGTATGCAACAAATTCATCGTAATCGGCTGACTCAATCAAAATTTATGTGTATTTATAATTTTCATAAACTCACATACATTACCAATGTAAATACCCGCTCCTGCTACTGCTCACGAATTCCGTCGAGAATTTACGCCCTAAACTTCTTTGTTGTATGTCTAATGTAGTGTCCGCCATATTGTTTTGTGCAATTGTGCTTTTTTCGATACGGTTACAACAATTTACATTTACAGAAGTATTTCGGAATTTTGTGTAAAACCGATTGATATTCAGAATCTCCATGAAATTTTCTTCAAAATGATATATGTAACTTGTGAGAAATATGAGCAAGGCATAACATTAGAACAGTTGAAAGAAAAGACGAAAATTTAATATGCATAACTTGGGTAACTTTGAATTATAATTTGAAAATTAATGAACTGTTAGTGCTTGTGATTTATCAAATTTGAATTACATACTAGCTGTGTCCGCGGCTCCGCTCGCGTGAACTACAGAATTCGCTCCCATTCCCAATCCCGCTTCCGCTTCCGTTCCCACTCCGGTCCCGCTACGGTACCGCTCCCGCTCCCGCGCCCTCTCCCGCTTCCGCTCCCGCTCCCCTCCCGCTTCCGCTTCCGCTCCCACATCCACTCCCCTTTTCCCACGCCCACGCCCTTGCCCACGCCCTTGCCCACGCCCACTTCCACTCCTCTCACTCGCAGCTCCAAATGTAATCCAAACTCATCGCAATCTGAATTGTACGGAAATACTATTATGTGCAATATATTGCATACTAACCTTACCTACTAATGTATTTGAAAACTAAAAATGTCTATAACTTTTGATTGAATTAGCCGATTGCGATGAAATAAGGACTAAATGTTAAGTTAAGCCCCATGTTTTTGTGGAAAGTGCATCAAAATCCGTTCAGTAGTTTTTTAGTGATGCGTGCACAAACTCACAGACAAACAGATAAACAGACAAAAATTCCAAAAACTATTGAAATGTGTTCTATTACTAATCCTTAGACCCCTCAATTTGTTTTTTTGCAAATATCTTCAATGTACAGACACGCGATGTTTACGATTTTATTTATTAGATAGCCGTTGCCCGCGACTTCGTCCGCGTGGTAATATTAACAATGCACAGTTGCGTTATTATCACATCGAATTCGCTCCCTGCTCCCGTCCCCCCTCCACCCCTGCTCCGCTTCTCCCCTCCTGTATTCCTATATATGAGCTATAAAACATTTAAACCTGTCACATTCTGCTGTTTTTTGATAACCAGTAAAGTTTAACAACACTTTCATACAAATAATATAATATGGAATGGGAGTTCATAACTTATGCAGATTATGTCCCGAACTCGTAAGTTATTAAACAGTGTAAACCCTTTCAAATACTGTTCAATAGTTACCACAGACATACGTACACACAAATACACACACACAAACAAACACACACAAACACACATAAACACACACACACAAACATTTACTTAGCATCACTTTCCCGGATATTTTCTTATTTTTTGCACACGCGACATGTACCATGTTCGTCAGTTGGATTCATTTAATTTCATTTATGTAGAGTTATAGACCTTCTGGATTACAAATACGGCCTAGAATAGCGTAAAATTAGGCAGAAGTAGTAAGGGTACGGATCCTTATCATACAAATACGACGGAGATGATGATTTTTAAGATAATGTCGTTAGGATTTGCAGCCTAAACCGAAACCGAACCTTCAGCCTCGGTCTCAGATTCGGCCGAAATCGAAACCCAAACCGAACCTTATTTAAACATGTAAACATTTCTATTGTATGCTGAAATCTAGTGTGTTTTACATGTTATATATATTTCATTCCAGATTAATAGTCCTATGAAAACAAACGCATTTGCGTCTCGAAAACAAAATACACAATAGATGGTGTTCCTAAGTGGACCGCAAAGTTTACTTGGTAATACAAACCTATTTTTGCTGCTGGTGACCCTTTCATGTATATGTTACCGAGACGCAAATAGCGTTGGTTTTCATAGGACTATTAATCTGGAATGAAATATAGTTAATTCGTGTAAAAAAAATAACAAAGTATGTAATATAAAATAGATTTGTTTTGTTACAATAGGTACAACACACTTTATTGTACAAACAAATACATTTACAAGTTTTATTACGTTAAAATAGTACAATGTGGGTCTTATTAAAAATAGGAAATTTAAATGATAAATAGGTATTTATATAACATTAACTTTATGTAATATTAACTTTAACAGGAACAAAAATAACAAACAATTTTACTCTTGTAAGTAAACTACACGAACTCACCCTAATATAGCGCGACAATTCACGAACACTGAGTTTCTGTTCGACCGAAATTTCGGCTGATTTTTGGCCGAAACCGAAACTATGGCCGAACCTCAATTTGTTGGCTGAAAGAAAGAAGAAAGAAAGAAAGAAATCATTTATTTGCTCTTAAATTGGTACAAATGCCAGATGTTAAAATTAGCCTAAAGTAACACCAATTTAGGCATTATCAATAGCATGCAAATTTATACAATTATTCATAACAATAAACATTAACAACACTGAAATGTCAAAGTTAAAAAGTACAGTCAAAATAAATAATTTAAATATTGCCAAACGTCATCCGACCCTATGCTCCAAGAATTCTTTTAGAGAGTAAAATGTGTGAACCAAAAGCCAATTAATAAGAGATATTTGGAATCTGTTATATGGTAAATCCTTTATACGAAACCGAACCTTCGGTCGTACACTACATGGAATATTAATGTCAATATGCCTGTACAGGTAGAGTCTGCCAAAGTCTGTCAAAAATTTTGACTTTTGACTTAATCAGTTCACTTTTCAATTTTTTTAAACAAGTATTCGTATCATCAACAATAATATCAAAAATCAACATTTCGAAATAGTTTTTATTATGTTTTATGAATTCAGCTATTTTAAAACATTTTTTTGAATACACTATATAATCACGCGCGAAAACTTCCTCCGATCAGTACGCGCCGGGCCCTCCAACGAAAGGACGTGTCGCTCGATCCCGCGCGCGCCGCCGACCTTGCTCGTCTAAACGATATGTAGCCCAACTGACACGTTGTTTTATTGATATTTTGACTTTGGTTAGTAATATTTTTCGTTAGTGTTACGTAGAACGTACATACTTAGTTTTAATTAAGAATATAAAAAAAAAATTAAAGATACCATTACCAATACAGATTTTCTATATAAGGTCAATGACACTAATATCAAGATGTGATTATTACACCTATCATTTGAGCATATTTTAATATGACCAATTCTGAAAGACGTACCTAGTAATTGTAAGTTAATATGTGCCTAAATTGCCGTGTGGTTTCCGGTAGAGTAGAATAGGACCACTCCAACTCTTCCCGTGGATGTCGTACAAGGCGACTAAGGGAATCTATACTTATAATAAAACTGTAACTGGTCTATGTCTGTACATGAGAGATATTTAAAAAAAATGTATGAGGGGTCTTTATAGGGCCAATAGAAGCTAAAACAATTTTTTTTTTGAATTTTTGTCTATCTGTCTGTATGTATGTTTGTTACCGCATCACGCAAAAACTACTGAATGAAATTTGATGCAGTTATCACAGTGGTCTAGCTGGTGGTCTAACTTAAAATCTGGTGCATGTTTCATCTTGATACGCCACTTAGAACCTGAGATATTAATAAAGTATTTTTTTCTAGAAGCCATTATATCGGATGATAATAAAACGACTGTTAATATTTCTTCCAGTAACTCAGTATCACATTTAGAAATCATTCATGAAAAAACATATCTTTTTTACGAAAATTTTGATAAAAATAATGCAATATTTCTCGAACGTACGAGTATATTCATCACATGGGCGAGGTCAACGGCCGCGCGGCGAACAGCGCGGCGCGTATGGGATTGAGTGAAATTTAGTTTTTGGGGATAGAGATGGGGTTGAGGTTGGGGTTGGGATTGGGATATTGAGTCTCGAATCTGAGTGGGAATGGAAGTAGAAGTGGGAAGAGAACGGGAGCGGGAGTGGTAACGGAGGCGGATTCTGTAGTTAACGCGAGCAGAGCTGCGGGCACAGCGAGTACTTTTATAAGATCCTACTGATAAAAATATGGACAAATCAAGGAAGTCAGTTTTATGGGGGTTTTCTGTAATTAGTATTAATGTTTTAAATAAAAGTTTTATTTATTATTATTTTATTACTAGCTATGCCCACGGCTCCGCTCGCGTGGACTACAAAATCCCTCCCGTTCATACTCCCACCTGTTCCCTTTTCCACTTCCACTCAGACTCTGTCTCCCATTCCCAATCCGAACCCGACCCTAGATCCAGGTCCAGACCCAGCTCCAGATCCCACTCCCGCATCTACCCCTCTTAACTCTGCTCTCAACTCTATCCTTAATCCTCCCCTCAACCACCAATACCAATGTAATGTTTGTTTTCAAAACTACAAATTCGCTTTGAGTTAGCCGATTACGATGAAATACCCGCTACCGCTACCACTCACGAATCCAGTCGAGCATTTACACCCGACACCTCTTTGTTGTATAAGATGCAGTGTATGCGAGTTTTCGAAAACTATAAATTCGCATAACTTTTGATTGACTACACCGATCGCAATGAAATGAAGCCTATATGTTACACCAAATTAAGCACTATGTTTCTGTGAAAAGTCCATCAATATCGGTTCGGTAGTTTTTAAGTAATGCGTGCACAAACAAACAGATAAACAGACAGACTAAAATTCCAAAAATGATCGAAATGTGTTCTAGTGTTCTACTTATGCTTATCCTTAGACCCCCAATTTTTTTGTTGCAAATATCGTCAATGTACAGACACGCGAAGTTTACGTTTTTATTTATTAGATTAAATGTCAGGAATATTTTTTTTGTATTAGAATTTGTCCGAAGCTGTGCCGGGTTATTGTAATTTGTGCGTTTGTTCGGTCACTACACCCGTACCTGTTGAACCCTACGCTTAATTATTTTATACGTATTTTTAACAGAGCCTGTTTTGTTTATAGGCACCACGACCAACTACTGAAAACAATTTGGCGAAAAATTCACTTATGGATGAGAATGAGAGTGACTTAGACGAAATCAATGGGGAGAACAAACCTCCAAAAATTAAAAGTGAACGAAAAGATTACATGGACGAACCACTTCTTAGTCGCAAGAAAAAGACTAGATTGAAGAAAGTTGAAGTGAAATCTGACCATCCTGAGAATCTGATGTTGACTGCGGACAAGATGATGAATAAAGAGTTGGAGTTGTTGCACGCTCCCATAGTGATGAACAATGAGGTTCCAGAAGCTCAGAGTAGGGGACCTTCTACTAGGAAACATGTAAGTAATTCTACGAAATCTTTTTTGGTAATGAGTACATATTCTTATTTTCGTGGTTTGTGTACATTTTTTGTGCCTGCAGCTCCGCTCGCGTGGAATGCAGGATTATTTTAATCTCACTCTCAATCTGACTTCAACCTCGACCTCGACGCCCACACCCACTCCCACGCTCACAACCACTCCCGCTCTCGCTCCCACTCCCACAACCAATCCCACTCCCATAGCTACGCTCATGCACACGCCCACTTCAGCTCCAAATATAGTCCTAACTCATCGCAACCTGAATTGCACCGAACATTATAATTATACTTCTTTGTTGTATTGCATACTTTAAAGTAAGGTCTTATTTCATAAGAAAACACAGTAACAGCTTCAATAATTATATTAGAAACCACCACAATCAAATAATCACTCGCGAAACAGATACATATCTATGATACGACACGACGCGTATACGCACATTTTTCCTCGTCGACCGCGCGCGCAGACTAAGTAGCTCGACCCGCTGCGTTGGGTTTGTGGGGATGGTAGACTTCTCTTTCAATACCTCCTAATGTAATTAAAAACTAAAAATTCCCATAACTTTTGATTGAGTGAGTCGATTGCGATGTAATAAAGCTAAATGTTACTCTAAATTAAGCCTTATGTTTCTGTGAAAAGTCCATCAAATAGGTTCAGTAGTTTTTACGTGATGCGTGCACAAACTAACAGACAAACAGACAATAGTTCCAAAAATGGTCTTAATGTGTTCTATTACTTATCCTTCATCCCCAAATATTTATTTGCAAATATTTCCAATGTACAAACATGAGAAGTTTACATTTTTATTTATTAGATATGGCATCTTACACGCGAATAATATTTTAATTGTATATTTGCACGATGTTTTGACCTGGCCACACTGACTATCAATAGCTGACTGACCTGCTCAGCTGGTTGGTTGTAGTCAGTTCAGTCTCTCGGTATAAATGTTGGTTCAGGTTAAATTGAAGAATGTTTATTGCTTTAAAATAAAACATTACTGTATTTTTTATGGCTTCAGACTCCAATCACTTCGAGAGTCCACAGAAGACTTGAATAGAGTACAAAAATGTGTGGAGCTAGCAGTTGACATGTTGAGCAATTCAGTTTATAAAACCTGTTATTATTTTAAAGATGCAGAAAATTGGATTTTTTTCTTTTTAATTATTATTATTGATAGAGGTCTATATCCAGCAGTAGATTTTTCAGGCTAGTGTTGATGATGAAGAGTCGCGGGACTTTCATTAAAACAGTTAATATCCCGTGGAACGGAATGTCCATATTAATTTTATGTGTCATATTTTCATCTACCTAAAGAGACTAACAGTTCTTTTGGTCATATTAGATTTTAAAATATGAACCCCTCACGTTCTATTTGTCTCACATCCGTTAAGATGACTGGAAGTGATCTCTGTTAGAGGTAAGTTTGTCTTTGTGCACAAAATGTCATAAATGTTTTAGTTTTTAAAATGTGAAATAAAGAATGTATTAACATTAATACAAATGGGTCACAAGTTTCCTTTTTTTCTTTTAGAAAAGTGGTTCGGGAAGTCACTCCACGCGAGAGTATTTCAAGGCCGAAGACGACTCCTCGTCGGAGGAGGAAAAACAGTGGGTCAGCACCAAAGAGAAACTGCTCAAGAGAATGGGCAAGAAGGATACTGCTAGGTATAAATCACATTTTATTGTTTCTCTCTCCACCTCCCATGGCCTTTCGACATCTAGGCCATACAGGCCGAATCACGAGGGAGGTGCCCGGTACTTGCTCAGATGCCTTTGTCGGAGCACCCTGCTTGATCCCCCTACAAATAAAATAATTCTTTCTTTAGTCCTCTGTACGGCAACTCTCCCCATTCAGGGGCGCTACACCACGCCCCCGTGTTAAATAAACAAATAAATATCGCCTTACTCTACTCCCGTTTCCTTTTCTTTTTTTTCCTACCTCACTAATTTTTTTTTTGTGATGATGGCCAGTCTAACCATGATACTAATGTATGATATGACGTCCCGAACAGTGCGGATGACGCGAAGCGAGCGAAACTGGTGAGCGAGTTCATCGAGCGGCGCGGCGACGCGCCCGACGTGCGCAAGCGCGGGCGGGGGGGCGGCCGCCGGCGCAGCCGCAAGAAGATGCTCGAGAGGGAGAAACAGTTCAGGTAATTATAGTAAACTATACCTCATCATAATGTCAGCCCCTAGAAGTCCACTGCTGGACATAGGCCTTTCCCAATGAACGCCACCACACCAGGTCCTCCGTCCCACCCTGCGCCGATCCGCGGTTTCCACTCCAGAACTTGTCTACCCCAACGGTCGTCGGTTCTGCGGCATATATGGCCCGCCCACTGCCACTTCAGCTTACTAATCCTTTCGGATATGTCGTGACTTTCGGTCTTCGTCGGATATCCTCATTACGAATCATATCCTTCAAAGAACCTCATACCATAAAGCATAATAATTTTTCACGCCTCATAAGTCACCTCAAAGTTTTTACCTTCATGATTGACACTAATTGGTTATTAAGTTAGATAACAGATGCACATTTTAAAATCATCTGTTATCTAATTTAATAACCAATTAGTGTCAATCATGAAGGTAAAAACTTTGAGGTGACTTATGAGGTGAGAAAATATATTTTGCTTCATGATACGAGTTGTAATTGCGAAGAATAATGCGAAACCATTAGGTATTTATTATTATACTATTTCGACTACTAGAATTTTGACATTGAAGTACGTAATACGTACGAATAGTGGTAGTAGTCACAGTATGCAGTATTTTTGTTATCAAGCATTCATATTTATACGTTTATATAATTATCTTCTGTTCCTACAGGGTGCTGTCAAAGGAGTTGTTCGGCGAAACCTCCGGCGACGCAACCACGGGTCGTGTCGGGAAGTTCTCTCAGTCGTACTTCAAAGGGCGCCGCAACATTCGGAAAGTAAGTGCTTTAGAAAGTAAATAAAGTTAGCAAAGGACATAAACGAGCACATAGGCAGAGAGTACTAAATATTACTACGTAAAGCTGAGCCACTCATCTCCCCGGAAATTTATCGTCGCCTTCAAAATAGAGCACAGCTCGCAAGTACGCACTTGCAAGTAGTTGACGATCGACGCTTTTAGAAAGAAAAGCACTTATGTTGTTGACTCACATCGTTGTCCCTCTCTCGATTGTGCTTGGGTGCCTTGCTATTTATTAAAATCAAAATCAAACATTTATTTTCAAAATTGGAATAAATTATTCTCTTTTTGACGTCAAATTTTGCCTAAAACTACTCCACTTCCACCTGTATAACCGAGGGGAAGAAACATCAAACCCAACGGCACAGGGCCCTACCTTTGATTTATTTTATTCATTACAATCATTAAGTCTACCTTTGCTGAGCCATCAAGCACTCCATGGACTTTTATCATTTAAGTAGTCATCTAACTTATGGTAGGCTTTCTTGCGCGCGCACACACGAGTGTACGTATAGGCGGGTGCGCCTGTAATAGTAGTAGTTATTAAATCAGTTCGAATGTATTGATCTGTTTGAGTGTCGGGGGAGTGCGATAGGTATTGTAAGTTAAATTTTCTTTTAATGCAAGAGATTGATTGATTGATTTTAAAAGTTCTTTATTTAAACAATAAATAGTATACATGTCATTCAACTTAAATAACATTACGTAGTGTTAGTGGTTTTTTACAGACTACAACGCCTTTATAAAACATTTAAATGTAAGTAATATTAGTTTACACACAATTGAAAAAGATATGGTACCTGAGCATAATGAACGTAGTATAAGTGCAAAATTATAAAATGCACCTATAATATTTATATGTGACTTGCGGGTACACATATTTATTACACAGATAGATCAATGCATGAGAGCCATTTCTAATCTGCGTAGAACCGACCTGTAAACCCCACTTCAAGTTAGCCGGGTAAGCCCCTGTAAGTAAAAATGCCCCTGAAGCAAGACAGATTTATCTTTTTCAGTCCGGTAGCCTTACCGAGTCATGCGGGGCTCTCATGCGATTCTGATTATTTGCAATGATTTTTAGATACCTGCGGGTCATACCACGAAGCAAAATAATTTTTCGCACCTCATCATAAGTCACCTCAAAGTGTTTACCTACATGTTTGACACTAATTGGTTATTAAATTAGATAACAGAGGACCATCTGTTATTTAATTTAATAACCAATTAGTGACCTCAAAGTTTTTACCTTCATGATTGACACTAATTGGTTATTAAATTAGATAACAGAAGACCCTCTGTTATTTAATTTAATAACCAATTAGTGTCAATCATGAAGGTAAAAACTTTAAGGTGACTTATGAGGTGCGAAAAATTATTTTGCTTCGTGGTATGGATCAGTACCGGCTCTGACAACTTCATTTTAATTTAATTCAATTAATATTTTAAATTACCGTGTGGTTCCCAGATTAGAATAGGGCCACCCCAAATCTTCCCGTGGGAGTCGTCAAGGCGACTAAGGGATTGCACCAGGGATGGGCAGCAGCGTTCTCCTGTGTATATTAAGATCATTACTGCGATCACCAATCCGCCTGCCAAGCGTGGTGATTATGGCAAACCCCCAATGAAAAGCGCATCAAAAGAGGCATTCTTTTGGGAAGACTTGTGTTCAGCAGTGGACGTACTCGTTTATAGGCTAATGATTATGATGATAAATTTTGTAAAACATTTTATTATAAATATGTGTTTTTTGTATTTTTCAGCGGACATAATAAGTTATTTTTTTTTCTAGGTCATAGACAAGAAATCTTTGGCGAGAAGCACCGTTACAGCGAACATGGAAGAGTTTGAGAGGAAACGTAGATTGAATCATCGTCACAACCGGCTGGTAAGATATCTAATTATCTCAGTTCATAAAATAGTTTTTTTATAGATCGTACAATTCACAATGACACGCCCCACTACTATTCGCAAGGGGTGAGCGCGGGACGTGCGCAACCTATCCGAACGTCAGTATCTTAGTGTAAAGTATTGCACACATTGATGATTAGTGCGTAACGATAGAACTAACACAGTAACGATATAAAGCATACAATGTAATGTGAGCGATTTGAAGAAAGAGTGGGGCGTGCCGTCATGAATTAAGCGGTCTATACCATGATAAATCTGCGCTTGAGTAGACATTCTATATGTATGCCGAGCATGTCTTCGTTACATTGTGAGAGTTAAGGCTCTTGACTAAAAATGAAATGGCAAACGAAAACTAACGCTATTTGCGCCAGAAAACGTTTCAAAACAGAAACAACTAAAAAGACAGATTGTTGTTATTTTTCTGTTGTTGATTTTGATATAACTCTGTTGGCATTTACTATTTAGTTGATGATGTTTGTAAATATCTATACTGTAAAAACTAACATAGTTATAATTTTGTCTACGATTCTGATTCTGATCTAAATAAAAAAGTTTTATATCTCATACCATGAAGCAAAATATTTTTTCTTAGCTCATAGTTTCACCTCAAAGTGTTTTCCTTCACGATTGACACTAATTAGTTTTAAATTAGATAACAGATGATTTTAAAATGTGCATCTGTTATCTAATTTAATCTAATTTAATAACCAATTAGTGTCAATCATGATTCATGCTTGACACTAATTGGTTATTAAATTTTTTGTAGCTCATAGTTTCACCTCAAAGTGTTTTCCTTCATGATTCATGAAGGAAAACACTTTGAGTTGAAACTATGAGCTACGAAGAATTATGTTGCTTCATGGTATGAGGTATAAATAATAATAATGGTTAAATAATAATATATTAAATGGATGGAATGGAAATAAATAGATAAATGCCAAACGCTTGTTAGAATATGTCATAAGACTCGTTATATAAGTACGAAATGGCTTTTTTGTTCGGCGGACAATATCCGTAAACTACAAAGTCATTTTATTATCTGTCACGTGACATATTCTAAGAGCATTTGGCATCTAACTACTATAATTAGACGCCAAACGCTTATCCAGATCTGCCTGATGGTTGATCTGTTAATGGCTTTAGTTCGACGAATATTAGCAGTAATGCTTACGGAGTAGGGATAAAATTATTTTGGTTTGTCCAGAGAGAGGTACTCGGCTGCGAAGAGGGCGTGAACGTTCTAGTCATCAACGACGAGGTGTGCCTCGAGTACGACTTCGAGACGCATCAACCCGTCGTCACCATTCACCAGTTCTTCACCAAGGTCATGAAGGCGCATCAGGTAAGGTCTCAAACACTGTAGCGGCACTGGAACGCTGACAGGGCAAGGATAGCAACGGCGCTACCTACGTGCGAATCATGTATAGGATCATATGTTACCAATCTGAACACCAGGTCTACGTCACGCTATTGAAGTATTCAAGGAAGCTTGCATAAATCAAATAAGCAGTAGGAGCGATCCTGAGAATACCAACTTACCTAGTGATCCTTCCTGATGGCCGAAAATTAAACCTTGAATATTTGGATTATTGGGTACTATTTGACTAACGAGCTGTTACTTAGATATAATGTTCAATATTTAACTATATTTACGTGAGTTCAAGTGAAACGTCTGGGCAGTATGTCGAGAAAGTTGAACGACGCTAATAATATTTGAGAGCTTGAATTTTTTACATAGCAGCAGGGAAAACGATGTCTTTATTGCAGTATGGTCTCCGGCTTAGAATAGGGCTACCCCCAATCTTCCCGACACCTCAAGGCGACTAAGGGATTGCACTAGTGACGGGCAACAGCGTTCTTTGTATATTAAGATCATTACTTCGATCACCAATCTGCCTGCCGAACGTGGTGATTATGGCAAATCCTCCAATGGACAGCCTACCACAAGTGGCATTCTATTGTGGAGGCTTATGTTCAGCATATTTCGGCTGATATGATGCGAGAAAGATGTATTTATTTAACTATTTATTGCACTTACATTACTTAAAAGAATATACATAATACAGAAAGTAATATGTGCAAAAGGTTACTTTGAGAGATTTTAGCCAGCCTACCCGCGGAGGAGGCTGTTTTGTAAGTACTCGTAATGTGTATAGAAAAACCCTTTCTTGATAATTTTCTCTTGTACAATTAAGCGTCGCAGAAAGTCACCTTACCTTATTTATTTTGCACAGTACGAAGGCGTGAAATTCATGTGGGACGCATGCTTCGAGAGCTTAGAGAAGATCGAGTCCGGCCACCCGGGCGGGGGCTGCATACTGGCGCACTGCATGGGGCTCGGCAAGACCCTTCAGGTGCTGGCTCTCTTGCACACGGTAAGTCCTATCTCTTCACTCCTTAACAAAGTCTGACATCGAGTCACACTCTGGTCTTTTCACAAGGGCACCATATAATTGTGCCTACGGCCTATATTTTCACTGTTGGACATAGGAGTAATTGGCAGCAGCGCCACGCCTGTAGGTCCTTCTATAACACTTCTGGCAAGTGGCTTGGTCATTCCAATGACATTCTAAAGGTTAACAATTCAATTAATTAGAATGTCAGAATAAATACATCTCTGCCTACCACTCTGGGACCAAGGCGTGAGCATTATGCATGTCAAAAATAAATAAATAAATCTTTAAATTAAAAATAACTAAATACTGGACCCGATTCTGAAGGCACACCTTTAAAATTTGACAGCGCTAAAATTGGTTTCGTCTTTTTATTCATAATAATGTGTGACAAGGATAGCAACAGTTTTAGTGCTGTTATATTTTAACTTCGTGCCTTCAAAATCGAGCCCAATACATATATAGTTTATTGCACGGATTTTATATATTAACTTATGTCTAAAGACATAAAATTACCTTTAGATTGATATTTCTAAAGATCATAGAATTCGTTTAAATTGTGCAACGCTTGCTCGAAAAGTCAGCGTTTAATCTGTGCCTTAAATCCCTTTAGGCTGTCTGTCTTTGTGACGTACTTGTTGGTACTGATCTGGGTTGCTATATTTATGTGACGTTTTGGCTTAGGATTTTCTCCTGTACATTAGAAATTATTAAATATTCCAATGTACATGAGAAAATCCTAGTTAGGGACTAGACAAGTGTATCGACAGAGGAGCGCCAAGGCCTTCAGGAAATGAGATAGACGTCAAACGTACGTACACATCACTTTTAGATAAAGTTCGGTCCTCGACTGCTTGTACATTTGAATTCTTTTATTAGTACTGTGTTAGGAAAATCACCTAACCAGCAGTGGACATTGCGGAAAAGCTCATAGCAGAGTTAAGTCATTTATTTATTTAACTCTTTATTGCACACACACAGATAAAACAAAAATAATACATTAAAAAGAAACACAAGTACAAAGGGCGAGCTTATCTCTAAGAGAGATTAATACTAATTGCGTCTTTTATTCTGTCGCTTGCTTTCTAATAGTGTATTGTCCTTATTAAGGTGCTGACACACCCACGCGCCGGCATGCAGCGCGTGCTAGTGTGTTGCCCGCTGTCCACGGTCCTCAACTGGGTCGACGAGATACACAAGTGGATCGGTCCAGTCACCGACCAAATCAAGGTTTTTATTTGGTCACTAACTCCGCACTTTGTGTAGTTTCACCTGTGTTTGTTTCGCGTTCCTGACCGTTGGGCTACATCACCCGCGATGACATTAAAAGTTGATTTATTTATTTAAACTTTATTGTACACAAATACAAGACCCACAACCCATTTAAACTTATGATGAACAAAGGTGTATTTAATTATCTCTATAAAAGTTTTCTTTTCGTAAACTTTACGTTAAACCTAAAGATTACTTGTAATTAGCTTTTACTTAGCATAGCGTGCTGTGATTGGCTTAATCGAACAAGACACTGGTCCCAGTTTAAAAAAAATATTCATGGAAGATTTGATTACAAAAATACTATTCCATAGTACTATTAACATATAACAATAATTGTTGTGTACAGTTTTGAAACTGTACCTAGCTGAGTCCTTAAGTGCTGCTCGAATTTCGTGTGGGAAATCCGTAATTTCCCCGAGTAAAAAATAACCTATATTCATCACAAACATTAGTATTCTGACAGTGAACCCCGATCAAACCTTTTTGTGTAGATGTATAATTTGCTGACATTTAAATTATTTTTGCAAGCCGCGAAAATTAAGAAGAAAACTTCAGGTACCGTGTTATTTTTCACATTTCCTCGCACACACATCTATCACCGTTTCAAGTCTTAGCTAATTATTCTCTTCAACAGGTATTCGAACTATCAAAACTGAAGAAAACGTATGAACGCGCGTACCAACTCGAGGACTGGTACAGCGGAGGCGGTATCTTCATAATTGGCTATGAACTATTCAGGAGTTTGTCCACACTGGATCCGATATTAGACGACATACGACCAACGATTGTGAACAAAATCCGAACCGCTCTACTGGATCCCGGCCCGGACATAATAGTTTGCGACGAAGGACATTTGCTGAAGAATGACTGCTCAGTTTTGGCAGTTGCGATGAGCAGGGTGATCACTAAAAGGAGGATAGTGTTGACTGGCACGCCGATGCAGAATAATCTAAGAGAATATTACTGTATGGTAAATTTTATCAAGCCCAATCTGCTTGGAACGTACCCGGAGTATTCTAATCGGTGAGTAAATTCAAACATAATAGGTTAGATTTATATTTAAGGCCTTATTTAAAACTAGCTGTGACGGGGGCTTCGCTCGCGTTGACTACACAATTATTGTACTCTCCTTTATCCGACTCGACGCCCGCTCCCACACCTGTTCCCGTTCCCACTTCCAATCCCACTCCCACTCCTACCTCCCCGCCCACTACAGCTTCAAATGTAGTCCTAACTCGTCACAATCCGAATTACACCGAACATTATAATTATATTTCTTTGTTATATTGCATACCTACTAATGTATTTCAAAACTAAAAATTTCCATAACTTTGAATTGAGTAAGATGATTGCGATGAAATAAGGGCTAAATGTTACTCTGAGTTAAGCCCTATGTTTCTGTGAAAAGTCCATAAAAATCAGTATAGTAGTTTTTACGTGATGCGTGCACAAACTAACAGACAAACACAGATAAACAGTCAAAAATTTCAAAAACGAAATCGGGGTTTGATATGGGGTTCAGACAGAATCTGAATGAGAAATTTCATGTTCAGTGAAATCCTTAACTTGTTTGAGATGTTACTGTTTTTTTTATCTATCGTGTCTGTACATTGAATATATTTGCAAAAAATTGGGGGGTCTGTGGTAAGGAATAAAACACATTAGGACATTAGTTCTATATCTACCCCCGGTTTCGTTTTTGACATTTATTTACGGCATATCTTGTATAAGTATTTTACATATTCAATACAGTGAAATTTAAATCTTCTCGAACAGGTTTGAGAACCCAATAATGAACGGACAACACCGAGACTCTCAAACGGATGACATTAAACTAATGAAGCAACGCACCCATATTCTTCACAAAGTACTAGAAGGCTGTCTGCAACGCCAAGAAGCTTCCGTTCTCTACCCTTATCTACCAAAGAAACATGAGTACACCGTCTTCATATCCCCAACGAAATGCCAGTGGGATCTATACAAGCATTACATGCAGAACTACGCGAAGCAGAGCAAGCAGAGTATACTGAAGGACTTCCATATACTGCAGAAGATTTGGTCACATCCTCAAGTACTGCACAACTTTCAGATGAGGACGAGAGATGATAACGGTATCAAGATCAAACGTTAGTTTTTTTTCTCAATTATTTCTCAAGTTATAAGGCTTGCGGTCACCGGTGCGAGGCCTCGTACTGCGATGGATAACACGTCTGCCCAGCGTGGCCATCATGGGCTAAACTCTCCAAAAAATGAGCAGTAAATAGAAACCACGGTCCCCAGTTCCCGGCAGCCCTACTATTCCTGGCTACGGTAGCGGTCTAGGTAACCGACGACCTGAAGAAGGTGGCTGGAAGCGGCTGGATGCGGAGGGCGAAGGACCGGGTGTGGTCGCGTTCATTGGGGAAGGCCTGTGTCCAGCAGTGAACGTTAAAGGGCTAACATGATAAAGCTTAAATGACCGCTCGTTGGCTTAGCTTACTCGAGCGACAGGGGTCGTGGATACGATTGCCATCATTAGACCACTTTGTACAATTACAAGTATATATAATATAGGTACATGATGGAGCAGAAAGGTGCCACTAACCATATAACCGATTTTCCCCTCCCTCAAATAGAGCCGCATTGTTGTACATTCTAGAGACGCGCGCGGGCCGCGCTAATATTTCTCTTTCTTCTCTTTCTCGTACCTACTCACTCCCACTCTCAAATGTACTGTGGCTTTTTACATGCTTTGAGATCGTTCAGTTATATTGTTTATACCCGTTATGGGGCGTAACAATTTACATGGACCTTATGCTAGAACATACTTAGTCTACATCTCTGATCTTGTAGTGTTGGAGAAGAAATGAATCAATGCCCTATGCACAAATAATAAAACAAATAAAGACCTTGCGTGCTTCAAACGCTCAATACCGATCGCTGTGATTTCGATTATAGAAGTATTTCCTTACAGCCGAGAAGCTGGAAGACGACTTAGCCACCGAGGACCTGGCCGCCTCTGAGGACAGAAAACCCAGTGACACTGAGATATGGTGGCTGCAGTACTTGGACGGCGGCAAGATGTTGGACAGTCTCAGCAGCTCGAATAAGTTCGTCACTGTGTTCCGGATACTGGACGAGTGCATCGCGCTCGAGGACAAAGTGTGAGTATATATATTAATTTTGGTATAGCCTTTTCCCGGAAACGTTATTTCCTTGTAATTTATTTTCCATTTGCGCATGAGAAGGTTGATGGTGGTGAGTGAAGCTAGTGAGGTGGGTCAGGATCGCGCAGTGGTGATACATCATATCTGCCTACTTCTCTACGATAGTTACTGCCATACGCTTATCAGAACCTATCACATGACCCCTTACAGGGTTTGTTTTGTTTTATAAAGTTCTTTATTGACAATAAATATACAAATAATACATACCTAGTGTACTTAAATTTAACCTACGTAAACATGGGTTTAAAATATTTATTACTAAGAATTTATTATTCCTATTTTTAAACTTACGGCTAAACGGGTGTAAAGAGTTGTTAAAATTTGGATACAAAATAGAACAGTAACTAATAACTATGTTAACTTAGCAAGAATAGCATTTGTTTACATGAATGTACCCGTTAGAGGGTACAAAATGTCTTTGAAGTTCGAGGGATATTAGCAGTACTGCTTCCGGAATAGGCTCACGCATTGCTACTACACTTTTTAAGTTTTTCTTTTTGTAGTGTACAAATCTACTGAACATATAAAATAGGATTTTCTAGAGATATCTTCTTTCCAAAACTATCACCATCCTATCTTATTTTCAACCTTAAATCATTCGCCCTTGCTTGCAGCCTCATATTCTCAACATCGCTGATCACGATGGACTCCCTGGAGTTCTTCCTGAAGAAGATAAACAAGTGGAGCCTCGGCCATGAGTACTACCGGCTCGACGGCTCGGTACCGCCCGAGGTGCGCCAGAAGTGGTGCCGCGAATTCAATGCCGAGAACAACATCAAGACCAAGTGAGTGGAAGGATGAGGATGGTACTAATATTATAAATGTGAAAGTTTGGATATTTGGATGTTTGGATGTTTGGATCGTGACGAAACTTGGCACACTTGGCACGCCCTGGGATAGGACATGGGGTAGGTTTTATCCCGAAAAACATCCCATTCAATACATAAAGGGAAATACATAATAATTTGTGATGTTAAGTTCTCCCCGCGGACGAAGTCGCGGGCAACAGCGAATATTAATACGTAACTACGTTAGTACGTATGCCGTGTGGTTCCCAGATTAGAATAGGGCCACCCCAAATCTTCCCGTGGGAGTCGTCAAGGCGACTAAGGGATTGCACCAGGGATGGGCAGCAGCGTTTTCCTGTGTATATTAAGATCATTACTGCGCTCACCAATCCGTCAGCCAAGCGTGGTGATTAAGGTAAATCCCCTAATGGAAAGCCCACCAAAAGAGGCATTCTATTGGTGAGGCTTATGTTCAACAGTGGACGTATTTCGGATGATAATGCTTTTTAAGAATCACATTAAAACAACTATGTAAGAAAGCCTATTATAAAATTAACCATAGATGAGATAAGACAAAGATGTCTGGTTACTATGTTGCTTCAGCTTTGCATAACCTTTATATAATTGTATACAAACTTGATTTTTAAAGATCAATCAATTATATCAGCCCCTAGAAGTCCACTGCTGAACATAGGCCTTCCCCTATGAACGCCACCACACCCGGTCCTCCGCATCCAGCCGCTACCGGCCACCTTCTTCAGGTCATCGGTCCACCTGGCGGCGGGGCGTCCCACCCTGCGACGATTTTAAAAGATGTATTGCGTGAAGTTTGTTGCGCCGTTTCTTCATCACAGCGCTAACACCTAGAAAGCTGTAGTCGATAAAAAAAAAATTGGTGTATAAATTATTTTGACTTTGCTTTTCTTTTGTTTGTAGATTATTCCTGATCTCGACACGCGCGGGCTGCCTCGGCCTGAACATGGTGGCCGCCAACCGCGTCATCATCCTGGACACGTCGTGGAACCCCGCGCACGACATACAGAGCATCTTCAGGGTGTACCGCTTCGGGCAGAAGAAGGACTGCTACATATACAGGCTCGTCGCTATGGTGAGGGGATTCCTTCTCGTCTGATAAATAGAAACGTACACTTCGCGTGTCTTACATTGTAAATATTTACATTGACATAATTTGGGGGATGAAGGATAAGTAATAGACTATATATGTATGCTTTTCTATTTAAGTATATTTGTATGCAATATATTAACGTAGGTAGTATATATTATAAGCATATTTATTTCATAATATTTGTTATGTAAATTTAATTGGGTAGTATTTAAAAAATATCTAAATTTCTTTTATTTTACCTGCAGTACTCTGTCTTTCCTATTTCCCTTCTGAAAGGTTGCCTGAAAGAGATCGCTTTAAGCGATAAGGCCGCCTTGGTACACTTTCCAAAAATCTGTACCTATTTTTATTGTTATTCTTCATTTGTGTGCAATAAAGAGTTTATCTAATAAAGTACATTATAAAGATTTTGGATTTTTGGTTTGTTAGTTTGAAAAACGACTGAACCAATTCTGGTGAAGCTTTCATAAAAACATAGGGCTTAATTGGGAGTAATATTTATTCTTTATTTCATCGCAATCGGTTTACTCAATCAAAAGATTGCGAATTGTTAGTTTTCTCCAACTCGACATGCTCGGCGGAATTTAGATTGCAATGAGTTAGGAGTAATTTTGTGTAAGAGGGGGGGAGGCATTAAAGTGTATCATGTATGGGAAAGAAGAGTGGAACAATTCTGCAGTCCAGGCTAGCGGAGATCGGGCTCATGAAAGTTTGTAACTATGGAGATAGCTTGAACCCTGGGGAAAGATAGCGTAATGGGCCACCCACAATCTTTCAGTGAGTGTGAAGGCGACTAAGGGATTGCACCAGGGCCTCGCAGCAGCGTTCTCCTGTGTATATTGTAATTCTCTGACGTTTAATTTAATTTGTGATAATTTAATACCAAGTGTATTTTAAAATTTTTATTTTAATATTATATACTGACATAGATAGTATGTTATATACTATGACATTATTTGAGTTGCTGACATTGTAATTTATACATTATTTTATTTTATGACGATCCCTTTTACCATATTAGAATGACATGTAAAATTAAATTTTTAAGATATAAAAGTGAAATAAATAAATCTAATCTAATCTATTAAGATCATAACTGCGATCACCAATTCGCCTACCAAGCGTTGTGATTATGGCAAATCCCCCAATGGACAGCCCACCAAAAGTGCCATTCTATTGGGAGACTTGTGTTCAGTAGTGTACGTATTTCGGCTGATGATGATGATGATGATGATGATTCTACTGTACTATAAGCATTAATAATATTCTGATATAACCATTGCAATTTCGTTACTAGGGCACGATGGAGCAAAAGATCTACGAGCGTTCGGTGACGAAGCAGGCGGTGGCGTGTCGCGTGGTCGACGAGCAGCAGATAGACCGACACTACAACATGGCCGAGCTCACAGAGCTGTACAAGTAATTGTTCAATAATAATAAATACTTTGTTTATCACATGAGTAGCTGAACCCAACAGAGACCAACCGCTCGCCTGTAATGTTGGACTACACTTTCATACAAATGATATGAAATGAGAGTTCATCTTCTGGATCTTCCTCCTGACATTTTATTGATATATAACCATATTGTGTCTACCATATTGTGTCCCGAACTCTAACCTTTAACAGTGAATACCTCGTCAAATACTTTTCAGTAGTGTCCAAGATTAGCCAGTACAAACATACATACGGACACGAAATTTTAAAATTATATTTTTGGACTCAAGTGGTCTTAAGTAATGTCTGGGGACTGTATTTTTTTAGCTTCAATGTATAGCAACTCCTTTTTACTGTTTTATTCTATGTATAGAAAGGTATTTGAACTCGCTCCTGGATTCTACGTTGCAATGAAGTCGGAGCTCCTAATTATTTCCTTCGCGAAGTGAACACTCGCTACACTTTCTTTTGTTGCGAGATGTCATTGTTTTTATACTTGTCGCCATTCTATTTCGTTAATTGACATCCAAGTTTGCTTGAAAAGTTGAACGAGGTCCAAGTCCACTTGGATTGGACGCTGACGTCTAAGTGCGCTTTAATCGCTGTTGCCTGCCCTACAAATATTTAAGCGCACACATCTGGTCTGCTTGTAAAATATAACATTAGGTAATGAAATCTGGTCGCTTGTATGGGGTTTCGGGGATGTGGGGCTTTCTTCCAAATCAACTGTCTTGAAAAGAAACTCATTTGCGTCTCGAAAATAATAGTTATTTGTTCAACAGGTGAGCAAAGTTATTTATTGCCGCGAGTGCTGACTTTAAATCACGAACTAGCGCAGTGGTCTAGAATTGAATCACGAGCGTAACGAGTGATTCTAATTAGAGACTACTGAGCACAGTGAGTGATTTAAATGCACGATACATATAAAAATTTGCTCTCGCGTGAAACATAAAAATTTTCACCTCTCCCAGCGAGAAAAGAAAAAGTTTATTTTTTATTTAAATGTTGCGTTCTGAAACTGCACTGCGTGACATTTTTATAAAACCAAGTAAACATGATATTTTTAAGTAAGCGATATTAATATTTACTAGTAAATACCAGATAATTTATAAATATTTAAAATATCCCGTCTTCCAGTATTACTATTTATAAACTTTAATTTCAATAAATAACATACAAAAATGTTTGCCTATGTGTTAAATGGCTAGTCCAAAATGAGGTACTGAACGAACCATCGCCCAGTTCATCGCCAAAAGGAGGTGTTCGAAATGCGAATCACTTTTACTCACGCTCGCACGGTTCGCAGCAAAAAGCGATTTTGCTGCGAGTTTTTAAGCACCAAAAGCGCCGTTTTCGAGCTGGAGAGGTGAAGAATAAATTATAGACGGTGTTCGTATAGTGTATAGGAGCGCAAAGTTTACGGGGTAACAAAAACCTGGTTTTGCTGTAAACCAACGCTATTTTATATGCAAATAGCGTCGGTTTTCGTTTGACTATTTTTCAGTGGTCGTGTGCAGGTTCGACGAGAGCGGCGTGTCCGTGGCGGGCGGCGTGGCGGTGGGCGTGACGGACGTGGCGCTGCTGCGCGTGGCGCGGCTGGCGGCGCTGCACGCCGTGCACGAGCACGACTCGCTGCTGCGCGGGTCCAGCGAGCAGGGCCTGCCCGAGCACGAGCGCGCCGCCGCCTGGATGCAGTTCGAGCAGGAGCACGCGCACAAGCGTACGTCCGCACGCACGCACGCACGCGCACACGCGCGCACACACACGCGCACACACACGCGCACACACACGCACGCACACACACACACGCACGCACTCACACACGCACACACACACAATACTACGTAAGAAGCGACACTCGCTTCCCCCAACAGTTCAATGTCGCCCGCAAAATTAAGCGACAGTCATCTCCCCTGACAGTTCAATGTCGCCCGCAAAATAATGCACGGCGTCTGGTTAGAAAGAGAAGAACTTATGTGTTGAATGAAGTATGACGTTGTCCATCTCTCGATAGTTTATTATGCGCACACACAGTCGGGGGGGGTGCATCTACTCTATACATAACTTCCCCTTACACACACACAACTGCTGGCGCCATCTAGTGGTACTCAACACATTATGCAAGTGGTTAGTTTTCCAAATGAAAAAGAAAGAACAATATCATGATCACAACTGTAACAGTGGCTCCGATAAAATGACCGGAGGACCTTCCCATTGTGGAGGCAAATCCCCCAGGTCTTTAACCCCAGACTGACTATCTTTTCGTCAAATGTTGTGTTTATACAAGCTCTTATGATTTTTTTGTGTTTCATGATGATGTTGATAATAATAATCTACACTCTCTCTTTGTTGTTACTCTCCAGCTGGACTTTAAAAAAAATGTATTCTCCATTTCAGAAATGCAAAATCAACTGGCCGCCAACATCTTAAAAATACCCCTGAAGCGACCACTAAATTCCCAGTCCGCGGGCCCTTCCACCTATACACCGCCTGGGGTAAAGCTCGAGAACACTGGCGAAACTAACCCGCCGGGACTGGCGGGACCCCCGCCTGAGCTTAAAGCCAAGAAAACCAAGAAAGGCAGGAAGGCCATCAGTGACCGCATGCCAGTGCCAGGCGAAGAGGCACCTCAAAACAAGAACGTACCAGTAGACGATAGCGTCGTTAATAAAATCATGAACATCCTTATCCAACACAACTTCCAAAATCGTCAGGGGCCTAAAGATATAGCCGAGTTAGTGTCCAATGTGAGGAAAATAGTTGCTTACGGAACGGTTCCAACAGGAAGCTTCAACAAAGAACTGACAGAGAGTATTGCTAACGTCCTACTCGGGAAAGAACCTGCGATGCCAGCGCTCACTGATATCGATCCCAACCAAAAGAAAGCAAGAGGCAGACCGCGTAAGCAAATACTGCCTTCGACGTCTAATGAGACGCAAGTCGAAACAGATGGCAGGACGCGGCGACAGGCAGCTATAGCGGCGGAGAGACGGTTCGATTCTATAGCAGACGAGACGGTGGTAGAATTGAATAACGACGACGATTGGCATGGCGGTAGCGATACTGACTCCGCAACGGAGATAATTCAACAAACACCCCAAAAGCCCGTTAGTAGAATAGAGAAAGATAAAGTCCCTCAAAATATCGAAAGCAAAACTATAGAAAGTATTTTGCTTAGCGACGACGATGAGCCAGTAGAAACCAAACCAACAGCAGTGAAAAAAAAATCCTCTGAAAACATGGTTGAAAATAATCAAGTTGTTCCACTGCATCCTTCGTTGCTAAGCAACAGTAACTTTATTAAGATAGTGGCGCACACGTATTTGGAGGGCAACCCGATGATGGACGAAGACGCAGCGACTCTAGCGGCTCGGTACAGCACCCAGAAAGCGCTGAAGGAAGTAGAGAGTACAGGGAAAAGCCTTAACAGTGGACCGATTTACGATATAGCTGTGAAGGTAAGTGATTAGTAATCACTGATTACAATAAATAATTCAATTATTGTTCGTTTTTAAATTGAAAACTTCTGGATCAATTATTTTGCTATATTCCTTGTGTGATGGCGTTCCGGGTGTGGTAGCGTTCATTGGGGAAGGCTTATGTCTAGCATTGGACGTCTAAGGGCTGACATGATGATTCCTTGTGTGATGAACTGATGACCATGCCAATAAAGTTACAAATAGTTTGTTTTTCAGATAAACCTTATTTATCTGACCTAATTTTTTTACAGGTATTAGGAATAGATATTCTAAAGAAACTACAAAAAAGCAATACCCCAGCAAAAACGACTAAAGAACTCACTTCGATCGCTGAGCCTGCACCTGAGGGTGTGGTCAAACCTGAATCGAGAACCAAGCCAATTCCGAGGGTGAAAGCCAAGGGTTTATCGGAGCTGATGGCCAAAAGCCAGGAATCGGACAAACCAGAGATGGTAAAGTCTGTAGAGGTAGCCAAACCTCAAGAGATGCCAATGATGGGGGTTGTGAAGACGAAGTTTTCATTGGTGTCGAATGAGGCGTCGTCATCCTCTGCGCCGACCGTCGTGCCAGTTGGATTGTAAGTATTATTAAGTATACGTTGCGTTGTTATGCTGTAAGAATAACATGTGTTACGCATACCACGTGAAGCGATAAAATAGACCACAAATGCTTTATTTTACTTATTCTGACTCATTAAAATTAACAGCACTAAAATTGTTGCTGTCTCACACATCACAAAGCATTATGAAGATAAAAACAAAACTAGCTGTAAATTTTTTAATGTGTCAGATAAAAAAAAATCTGAAGGAATCGGGCTTTACATTTATTTTGTTCTGTTTTATAATTTTGTTTTATTGAAATTGAAAATTATTTTATTTCGGAAAGATACATACATTCCATATATAATTAGTATGTCTTAAAGGTTAGTAGGAAGTCATATTTTTTTGTCAATTGTACAATTGTATGTTCTGTGGTTTTATACCTGTCAATAAAGGCATGCAATCGAGAACATACCAAGTTATGATGCGATCGTCAACGATCAATAGTTACTCAGCGTTCGGCGCGTGAGAACTTTTGGTCGCCATTTTGTGATAAAATGGTAATACGCAAAACTATTTATTTCATTTCTGTTAATATAACGGCGCGACAACTCATTTGGAGTTGAATTATTGAACGTATTCTCAAAACTCTGAAGTAAAATAAATTCGTATTTTATATTTTTTATATTTATGGGTCACAATTAAAAATATCTGAAAGTGATCGGAACACCAGTAGGGGGTTTTGACATCGCTTACCGTGGCGTCGAATTTTGTGAAGCTTTTGTGCTATTTTTTTGTAAAACCTTAAAAAGCAGGTGGTTTTTGTTGCTGTTTCGTACTTTGCGTGTGGTTATTGTGATCCAGCTATTGGTAACCTTTATGCCTTTATTGGCGACGATAATAGTACGCGCGCGTTCCTAGCGACAAAATTACGTAGCTGCTTACGAAGAGACAATGTTTGAGAATTGACAAGTGTGAAGTTTTGCGTTATTAACTGTCAAATTACTACCGAAAAAGCTTTGATTATCGGCCGTTAGAGAGCCACTGGTGAGAATATTGCTTCGCCAATATTGTTCCAGAGAGCGCTTTAGTTGCCTTATTTACTATCAATGTAGTAGGTGTATTTCTCGGCTCAGAAATAGGCCGACAAGGCGATTAGGGGATTGCACTAGAGACGGACAGCAGCCTTCTCCTGTGTATATTAAGATGATTATTGCGATAACCATTCCGCCTACCAGTTATGGTGATTGTGGCAAATCCCCCGATGGATAGCCCACCAAAAGTGTAATTCTATTGGGGAGGCTTAAGTTCAGTAGTGGACGTATTTCGCCTAAATTACTAAGAAAATTTTGTATTTAAAAATCTTTTAAATACATCATTTTTTTACGACGACGTGAGTCTTTAGATCAAAATTATATCAAATTATTCCGTGGTATTTCCCTCATAATCTCAATTGCGATTAAAATACTAAAAGTAATATTTTTACCAACAGATTCAAGACATCATTGAACCTGACTTCTAACGAACTTGAAGAGAGTATATTACCGGACGACGAAGACATACACATAGTCAGTGACCCTACCCCGTCGCAAAATCCCCCTTCTTCCGACCAAAGTGCCCCCAAACCAGCTTTTAGAAAACTGAAAGGTCGGCCAATCATACTAAACAAAATATCATCAAAAGGAGTTACTCCTGAACAAACTTCGTCATCTAAACCACAAAAAACTTCGCAAAATGTAATAACTATATCTTCTGGAAGAGTGATAATGACACAGACTGCTTCAGTTGTGACGACAGCGGCCACTAATGCCCACAATGTCCAACCAACCGCTCCACCACCACTACCGACTGAGACAATTGTGTCCAGTCAGGTCACTATATGCCTGGATAGTGATGATGAAGATTCAGTCCCTATAACACCACCTGTTAAATCTAAAAGAGGAGTAGCTTTAAAATCGACGGCTAAGAAGCAAGTTACCGCTGCTCTAAAACAAGTGGTCCCCACGTCTCTCACTGCAGCGAACCCTGAACTCAACAGCCTCAATCAACCGATGCCTTTCAATCAACAGTCCTTTATAAATCCTCAACACCAGATCCAGGGGTCCTTAATGAATCTCAGTCAACTACAACAACTGACGCCGAATAAGAACTATGTGGTGATCCCTGCTTCACAAATTAATAAACTAACCCAACTACCAAAGGGCGTAGTGCCATCGACGCACAACGTCTCACAGGCTAATTTTAACCAACAAAATCTTAATTTAGTTACTTCTTTACCTCAATCAAATAACTCACTACCGCAAAATATAATAATGTCGTCGGTACATCACAACTTGAATTTGTTAAATTCGATGGGTCAGAACGTGGCCCTTGTAAATACGATGCCTCAAATGACGACGATGCCTCAAATGACAACAATGCCACTAAACATGATGAATATGATGCCTCAGACAAATGTACCTAAGATGAACACAGTGCCACAAATGAACGTGGTACCTCAAAATGTACAACAAAATGTAGCTAATACTGAATCGATTCTACCAACAAACACTGCGCCAACGGCTGCTCCTAATAAAAGTCAGACTGTTTGCAAACCAGGCGATATCCTGCGCATAACCGATAACGGTCAGGTGGAGATATTGAACAATTACAGAGCCAACGATAACGTCACTGTGGCGGAGAATACTCATAGCACAACAAAGAGTACCAAAGTCACGTCATCGAAAGATGGCGTTAGACTTTCACGACCGGCGAAACAAACACCGCAGACGAAAAAGCTGCAGCGAACACGCGTATTATCATCTTCTAGCAGCAGTAGCTATAGTTCAAGAGCGTCGAGCCCTGGAGACCCTCTTTCAATACTTAAAGACGTTGTCCACATACGAGCACCAGATGACAATGATAGCTTAAAATACAAGAAAACATCAAAAGATTATAAATCCCAAAACAATAGCAAGTCTACTGTTGCTTCCCAGGATAAAAATCTCATAGGCAACACTTCTATTACTAAATCTTCAGTCAAAACTCCAAACTCAACTCCCAGTAAGGTGGCGACGTCAGCCAAACACAATGTAACTATTACTTCGACCAAAGACCAAGTTACGAAGCAAATTAACAAGGCGGGCAACTTACTCAAGAAGATGGACAATCTATTGAAGGCGTCCACAACCGATATAAACACGAAGACAAGTGGCAACAAGACGAAGGCGAAAGACAACAAGCCATTTGTAGACTCAGTGGATTTGACAGACACAGATCTTCCATCGACAATTAAGGTGCTCAAGCTTCACAAAGATACAGTTGTCGGTAAAACGGGTACGAAACCGAAGAGTTATGGCACTCCAGTCAAAAAGTTGGAGAAGAAAGAGCCGTCGAAAATTGTGGGTACGTCGAAGAATATCATAATCAGCGGCACTGGAAAGGCGTCGAAATTGACGAACGACTCGAGGTATGTGATCTTATGTCTTATTACTAGCATCTGACGTTTGCCAGAGATGTCTATAAATGACATACAATAACAAAGGAGCAATGGAGTCGATTTTTTTATTTATTTAAGTCAGTCACTATTTTATTGCAAGGTTTCATCGCACTTTTATCGGAAATAAATATATATCATCTCTGATTATCTTTGCTATGACAACGAGTTTAGGATGTTATCATGAGTCAATATTATCATTTTATTTGTAATAAAAATGTCAGTAATACAAATAAATATTATTTCCGGTGAAAGTCAGATGAAACCGATATATTGGTATTTTTTTAATCTTGCCATAAAGAGTAATTGAAGTGAAAAAAAAATACATTATTCGACTCCATTGTTCCTTTGTTATCGTTTGTCATCTGTTGATATTTCAGGAAAACGACCGATGCCTAGTAATTACATTATATTACACATATATATACAGGGTTACAGGAAAAGTCGTGCTAGATCCCTTAAGGGTGTGGAGCACCCATCATTTCTGACTTATTTCACTATGAAACACCCTACCCTAAACTTAACCCTTTTCGAGATATTCGACTTTTAATTTTTTTATTGAAAATTGCTGATTTTTAGGCTACTACATTTATTTTTGTTTATTTTGTGTATCTTATTATTATTATTATTGCATTTTTACATGTGTAGTAAGATGCTTTAGGACGTCAATCATTAAAATAGTGCACAAGTTATTTGAATAGACCGTAGTAGACAAGTGAAAGAAAAGAAATAAAAAACATATTAGAAAGTTTATTTTTCTCTAAGGGATATCTAAAAAAAATATTATGGTAATTGTTCGGCAGATGTTTTTTAAAATATCTACGGTTCATCAGCTATCTAACGAGGTATAATAATGTAGGGTTTTATTCAAATGCATTCAAAAAAATTTAGTTTCATAGGCGACAGTGGAGAAGAAAATGTATACTTAGCCCTAAAAAGTAAAATAAAACAATAGGTAAGCATGAAATGCCATTTATTAAAGGTTTTCTCACAACTTTTTCTTTTTCTACAGTTCATGTTCAACATGGCCGCCTCTATTTCTAATACATTGTCGCATCCTTCTACGGAGACCGGTCTTCACTACGCCAGTGGTCAATGTGGTCCTCATTTTATTTGCTGCATCCACAATCCTTTCTCTTAAGTCTTCCACAGACGAAACTGGATTCGGCTCGCTGTACACGAGACTTTTCATGCAGCCCCACACATGAAAATCCATGGGGGTTAGGTCCGGACTTCTTGCTGGCCATGGCAATGGCCCACCTCGTCCAATCCATTTGTTTGGATAATTTGTGTCCAGCCAGTCTCTGACACTTCTCCTGAAATGGGCAGGGCAGCCATCGTGTTGGAACCACATGTCCCTGATCAGGTTGAGTGGCAGATCATCCAGCAAATCACTCAAGTCTGCTCTCAGGAAATTTTCGTAGCTTTCCCCGTTTAGATTATCCGGGAGAAAGTAAGGTCCAATCAAATGATTGGAGATAATGCCCATCCACACATTCACGCTGAATCTTCGTTGGGACCCCTTCACTCTTTTCTTATTGGGATTCCTTAGTTCTTTTAGGGCCCAGTAATGGGCGTTGTGATAGTTAGTTATGCCATCTTTATCAAATTTGGACTCATCCGTCCACAAGATATTTCTTAAAAAATCTGGGTCTTCTACATCAGCATTTAGCATAAATCTGCAAAAGTCCAATCTTCTCGCGGGGTCCCCTTCTTCAATAACGTGTACTGGCGTGTAATGGTACGGGTATAGGCCAGCAGTATGCACTGTAAACCACACTCTCCATTGCGAAAGCCCCAGATCACGGGCAACAATATTAGTGGAAGTAGTCGGATCCGCTCAAAAGCAGACTGACAACCAAAACAATGTTTCCGGTTGTATTCCCAGTCCTAGCCGGTGTCTACACATTTTTTCTTTCATTCGTACCTACATAAATCGTCACTTGTCTCGCTCGCACGGTGCGTCTTAACTTGAAGGACAATAGGCGTGGGACCGTTAGAACTGCTACCTGGAGCGTCCCAACTACTTTTTTTCCACGAAATGTAATACAAACCCTAGATTGTTACACCTCGTTAGATAGCTGATGAACCGTAGATATTTTAAAAAACATCTGCCGAACAATTACCATAATATTTTTTTTAGATATCCCTTAGAGAAAAATAAACTTTCTAATATGTTTTTTATTTCTTTTCTTTCACTTGTCTACTACGGTCTATTCAAATAACTTGTGCACTATTTTAATGATTGACGTCCTAAAGCATCTTACTACACATGTAAAAATGCAATAATAATAATAATAAGATACACAAAATAAACAAAAATAAATGTAGTAGCCTAAAAATCAGCAATTTTCAATAAAAAAATTAAAAGTCGAATATCTCGAAAAGGGTTAAGTTTAGGGTAGGGTGTTTCATAGTGAAATAAGTCAGAAATGATGGGTGCTCCACACCCTTAAGGGATCTAGCACGACTTTTCCTGTAACCCTGTATATATTCCTTTTTTGTATTGTCTACATAGATACCAATTTTCATGCATCACATTATATTTTCCCATGGTAGAATGTATATATATCAATGAGCCAAATTTCAGTGTTTCAACCTTCATGACGTGATTGTAAGACAAACAAACATTACACTTCCGTTAGTCCTTGCAGTTACTCTAAGGTTGACTGGAAGAGATCCCTAAGTGGGATAAGTCCGCCTTTGTACACTTTATTTACACAAACTGTATCCTTGAACGTCCTTCTAGGACGACCTTCTATATGAAACTGTCACATAACTCCGTCCCTGACTGTAGCTCCCACATAATGGCTATGATTAGTAAGTCAATCGCCGTCCTTCAATTTACTCCTTAACTATAAAAATCATCGTCCATCCGGAGTCCATATCTGGAGCACCAATCCTGGTCTACAAGGCGACTAAAGAATAAGTCCAAGTGATGGGCAGTATCATCGTCGGTGCATAAACCTACAGACTTGTTGTTTTATAACAATAAAAACGTTTCAGTGCCAAGAAAACAATACAAGTAACTAACGTGGAGAAAATAGCGCCCTCGTCGACCTCGCACAAACCTTGGAACGAAGTGAAGAAGAGACCCGCCGCTGCCGCGGACACCAGCGTGCCCAAGAAGAAGCGTAATGGTCAGTAGACATATATACTATATCGATGTCCAAAATCCTTCATTGCACACGAGTACACTTGGTACGTTTTCAATTATCAGTGTTAGCGCTGTGAAGAAGAAACCGCGAACAATATTTTAGCAACACATGTTTTAAAATCAAGGTGAATCAACATTAGTATGTACCAGACATTGTTGTACAAATTATCGTCTATTTTATTATAAGCTTTTTGTACAAAGTTTTGTTCCGTCGTATGGGAGATGAAAAGTAGAGTGTATCACTCGGGCGCAAAATATATTTTTGGCTCGGGCGACGTACTTTGAATCCCTCACTTCGCTCTGGGTTCAAAAAAGCGCCCTCGCCGTAAAAATATTATTTTGCTCCCTTATGATACAATTACTATTTAAGCTATATGCCATTCAGCGGACGGTCCGCAACGAAATAAGCTCTATTCAAAGCGGCAGCGGGCACGTCCCTTATCGATTCACATCAACAGCGGTGAAACAGCTTGACGATCGCGATAGAGCGGCAGCACACTCAAATTAATGAAGGGTAAAATCGCTTGCCGTAGCGTCCTCCAGTGAGTGGAGGACGCGGACCGCGGTCACTCGTTCGGCTAGGGTTGTCATTCATCCGGGTTTCAAGTAGGTTTACGGGGCGTCCGGGAAGCTTCCGGGCGGGATTTCATTTGTAGTCCGGCTTTTAAAGTTTTCAATAAAAAGTTGATATATAACAATTAATTTTTTTTTATTTTACTGAGTAATTTAATAAAATGGTTGTAAGCTCCAAAATCCGGGGTTTTCATGCTTCTTTACCGGGTTGGCAGATTTTAGAGATGGCAACCCTAGTTTCGGCGGATGGTCCGCTGTTGCATGTTATTTATAGATTTCTGAAAACAAAATGTTTTGTTGCAGAACCAATGACGTTGAAGGACTTCGACATAGATGATATCGACGACATCATCGAACTGGAATAACTGAATAGTGAAGTTGTAGTAATATTTTAAATTAAATTGCATATTCCAATAGTGCATGTAAATATTTACGTACTATAATGTGTATGATAGTGGACTTGACATATGTTACATTGCACTTTGTTCTTTATGTATTATTGTATTAGGCTGTTATATTATTAACAGCCTGTATATGTCCCTATTATTAGGTACAGAACTTCCTTTGTGGACTTGGAATTAACCTTCATACTGAAAAATAAATAAGGAAATTTTTAGTTTAAAGAACTTTGGCTAGTCAGTGGCGAAATTTATAATCTAGTTTTTGATAATGTATGGCTTCAAAATAACTTCAAAAAACACCTTACAATACTGTCTGTACACACTCGGTGGTAATTCATAAGGAAAACTCGACAAATCTTAGTTATTGTAGCAAGTCTGAAATGACCTTTTAAACAACAAATTGACCCCCGCTTTGGCTTGCGAATAGCCAAGTGTATTTTATATGAGTCTTCTTTAATTTCTTTGTCCTCAATATGCGATATGAGACGCAGTTACAGGAAAGTTGAGGGGAGCCAGAGCGAGACATGTATAGGCAAAGGGCTTCCCGCATGTTTACCGCCGACCAACTTAAGGAGATTCCGCGTGTATGAGAGAGCCTTAGGCCGTTTGTTGACGGCGTTCGCCACGCCGGATCCGTCAGCGGCCTTAGTCGCCACGAGTAGATGTCATATGTTGATTTGTGTTGTAGTAGCAGCAGCAGTTAGTCGTTGTGTGACAGGGGCTTTCAAATGTTGTTCCTCGTGACGGTATTTTGTAGTCAAAAACTACATTTTTTTATGTAATGTGACATACTTTGGTAGACAAGACGACACCTACGTTCGTACTTAAAATATAATTTGCCAAAAAAAAAGGTTGAACAGAATATTTAATAGTAAATGGAAGTGACGGTAACCGCAAAAACATGTTAGTGTTACCATCCTAACTTTGCGGTCGACTTAGATGCACCATTTTATGTTTATCTTGTTTTGAATTGCAAGTTTGTTTTCGGTTAACCGTTAATTAGTACGGACTTTAATTCGGTTCAAAAATTCCTGCAGTAGTTTTAAGTCTTATGGTCATTCGTCGTATGTACATATTAATTCAATAAAAACGTGTTTCCAAGTAAAGTTTTAATTTTGACTTATATTTTTTCATTTCTTTCTCGACAGTTGTGATAAATAATGCGAGATGTGTTTTTTTTTAATTGTAACAATTATTATTTGTGTCGAGTTATGGCATTTTTATTTTATGAATGGTTATGTATGAAGCTACGGCTCAGATTATATTTAAGATGCGTTAATGGTATGGTTTATTGCAAATTGATCATGATACGAAGTTTGTGTACGTTTATTGGCCGGATTTTATAGACACATACTTATTTTTACAAAACATTTAACATTTGACTGCTACAATCCTCTTTCTGTCCAATAGTATATCCTCTCGGCGCAGAATGTCCTGTTCGCTAAATATCACGGTGAAGTTATATACGCAAACGTCACATTCGCGAAATGTCACGTTTACAAAATATAGGGAAATCTCAGATTAATATAATCTAAGGGTAAATAATCACTTGCAGCTATAAGTCTTTGGGTGTAGTAGTGTAAAGTCAACAAAAAGTCACAGTACAGCCAAATATGTATATTAATGTCATGATAACACGTCAAATTAACCATTATTTTTTAATGTTTATGCAGAGTCGTCATCTATTTGTATACACACGTATGCAAATGTAAGGCAGATGCGATTTACCTACTTACAGCTAATTTTGATTTGTAAATGTTAAAAACTTTGTGAAAGTGTACTGTCGCCTTATGAAAAGGCGACTTTTAGGCGTAAAACGCGTGTGTAGGCGTCTTCGGCGTGCTCTGCCTATCTAGGTGAGCGCTGCACGCCAATTCGTTGAAAAATATATCAGTAATTTCTGTAGCCATTGGATATTTTTAGAGTCAGAGTCCTTACCAACTTATATTTGCGTATACCCGTTTATACTTTAATATGTTTACGGGAGTAAGTAATATTTCTATAAGTAGATGTTCACTTTGGTTGGAATGCGCCGCTATTGGTGTTTTATATAAGTATTATTGTAAAATGTAGAATTTTCTGTATGTAATTTAAATGTCTTGTTTTGAAAAGTAAGTCGTGTCTTGATTCATAACGTTAAATGAAATCTCATTTATTGGACATGTGTAGGAGCTGTAATGAATAGCAGTTACTAATAACCAATTAGTTATTAGGTTTATAAATTAAGTTTTTTTATTTCAATATTGCTTTTTAGCTATAAAGGGCAATATAACACTATTTCAGTTTAATTTCGTACATAATACATAGTGGTTATTGATTATTATTATTTGAAGTCGTTTAGTTCGTTTGTATGTTTAGTTGGTAAGTATAAAAATAAAAGTGATTTAAATTATTGTTTTGTTTAATTTGATACTTAAAAATGAAATTATTATTGTTTACGACCTCCATGGCGGAACGGGTAGCTCTCGGACCGCCGGAGGTTGCGGGTTCGAATCCCGCTAGGGGCAAATGTTCGTATGATGAATATGAATGTTTGTACCCAAGTCTTGGATGTTTATATATTTATTTAAATATGTATATCCGTTATCTAGTAACCATAGCACAGGCTCTGCCTAGTTTGGGACTGGATAATTGGTGTGAATGTCTGAAATATTTATTTATTATTATTATTATTTATTACTTTTAGATGTGTAAGAGGAAAATATGTTTTATGCGAAATAATATACGAATAAATGTCATTCAAATAAATATATATCCTTCCGTGATCCCTCGGTGAATGCAACAGTGATAACAACGCAGTCACAGTCCACACGGGGTGAAATCAAATCATTTGGGATGAACCTTTATAACCATAATGATTCGGATTCGGACCTATCAGTGTCGCCTCAGTCCTGAGTCAGTCTTTTTTAGTCAGGTAAATAAAAGAGCCGTGGTAGCCTAGATGGTCGTGCACTCAAGTTCATGTGGCCGTGGGTTCAAACCCCGCCCGTGCTAATGAGATTTTTGAAACTTAGTACGGTTTATAAAACCACAGGTTTTTCGGCGAAGGAAAACATCTTAAGGAAACCTGCATACGCCAAAGAAGAAATTGCAAGGCGTATGTGAAGTCCACCAAATCGACTCGGGGCACCGTTGGGGTTTGGCACAAAATATCCCAAAGGGTTGAAGTGTCGCCGGGTCATCCCAAAAGATAAATGACAAGAACATGATTACTGAAACAGTATATTCTCTTCGCTTACAATAAAATATATTAAACATTTATAATGTATGTCCTTATATTACATTAAAGCTTCTACATAAACATAATTTCAAATAATCTTTACCCAATTAAACCAATGTCTGACCAGGTGTCTATCACTTTTGAACTAATAATAATTTCTATACCGCACCTACAGCTCAATGCAATCAACATTTCTATCTACGTATTAGAAAGGTTACTGGGCAACATTTACATCCGGTATCCAAATATCCGGTAGTGGTCAAATCGCGTTGTTAGAGCGATCTGACCACGTCCACACTTGTGGATGGTGTTTTCAAAACCGATTCTCATAAAGCGAAACTTATCTACCTGTTCGTATTATGAGTCAGCGCAAACTTGACGAGGAGCATCCGGGCGGATCCTACGCTGATAATTAATAATCGTCTTTAAAGTATTAGAATAAAGTTCAAAAACCAGCGTGAGCATACGCCGCTATCTGCTGGATACATTTTTACTCCTCCATAAAATTTTGAACTCCATTACAAGACTTCTAAATATAAATATTAATTGACTCTCCACTCAATAATTAGTACTTGATAAACTGCGATATTTGTGGGTATTAACTTAACTCTGTAGTAGGTTTGAGTTAATTTGTATTTTGTTTATTGTTTACGAAACGAAAGTAACTTTGCCGTTATTGAGAATTTTTGATTGAATTGAACTGAGAGTCAAAAAGATCTCTTTACATAATCAACTTAAATGCTATATAATAATAATGCACTATAAAGGGTACATGCAGTTTACCTTATTTGTTCGAAAACTCAAATTAAATGTGTTTAAAATAAATAAATTATACTAAAAAATTGCACTTACAAAATTTTGTATGTCGAAATCAGTGATCAAGATGTCGACAGGTAAATTTAAACATCACCAATCCGCCTGCCAAGCGTGGTGATAATGGCAAATCCCCCAATGGACTGCTCACCAAAAGTGGCATTCTATTGGGCAGGCTTATGTTCAGCAGTGGAAGTATTTCGGCTGATGATGATGACATTTACAATAAGATTTACCAATACCAACACCTTATAAAAAACGAAACAATAAATCGATCAACACAATTTCAACCTCTAGTACGCACATACAGCGAGGTCTTGTACCTTTAAAGTCCAAAATCCCTTACTGCATAAGAGTACACTTTGTACAGTTATACAAGTCAATTTATAAATTATTAAAATAATTATCACTTAATTGTGGACAATTATTTCCCTAGCTAATCGTGGTACCTCAACAGAGTGGCGATGCTGTTCGCAACACATCACGTCACGAGGTATCACGGGGCGAAGGAAAGTCTCTTTGCGACATTAGGTTGCGCAAATTGGCGATACATCATCTCTGCCTACCCCTCTGGGACCAAGGCGTGCGCATTATGTATGTATTTTATAAATTTTACTGACTAACGCTTCCTAGATGTAAAGGGGAATGCCTGAGTATGGCTACTGCCTTCTGTGTTGCTTTATAGAAGCCCATACAGAAAGTATCCCGCGCACCATAAACACCGGTAGACATTTCCATCACTGATTAATACATTAACCACCACATTGTACTGAATCATATTTAAATCGCTTCAATATTTACATAATTTACAATACTATGAAATATATACATGTGAGCGCTTAATAGACACTTTCAATTATTTGGCTTTACAATATAAATTCGATTTCGGCCACATTCGAATGGACGCTTAATCTTCTACTCTTTTTCTGACAACGTGGACGTGGACATCATCCACATTGGACAGATCGTCAATTACACTTTCGACAGAAAAATAATTTATGTTTTTATGTCACGTGTGGATCTTTGTTAAAGTCCACTTTCGCCGTATTAAAGGAAGTTTAGAAAAGCCAGAAGATATTTATACTACTTAGAATTTGTTTTTGTCGAATGTGGAGTACTTTGGTAAGTCTACTTTTGCCAGATTTCTGTAACTTCACATCAGACAATAAATAACATATATTACATATATACACACACTTATCTAATCCCAAACTAGGATTTTCTCCTGTGCTGTGGGAATTAAACAAGGATAGGACAATTCACAAATATAACATCCAGACTGGGAACAGCATGCACAAAGTTGTCTGTCTTCAGTGGGAATCGAACTCACGCCCTCCGGCGCTCGAGTCCAATGATCAAGGCACTAGACCAACGAGGCGGTCATACGACTAACAATTAATTTATCTGTCGAAAGTGGACACACAACGAACTCCTCATTCGAAAGGAAGATTAAACTCATTGATTATCTGTCGTATGTGAAATCTGATGAATGTGGCGGAAATTATAAATTCTTAAACATCAGTATCTGGGTAGAGTACTCTAAATAAAAATATATTTATACTCGCAGGAGATCCCAAATACAATCTTACTTGCTTACTATAATTTATGTTGACGCCTCAAGCGCTGTTTTATACGTCTACAATGAGGATCAGTCACGTTTTTTTGTGTGTTAAGTATGCAGATTTTAGTGCTAAAAACCCCAATAAATACTATGAAAAAATTATTTAAATCGGATCAAAAATGCAGTACACAAGCGCAGTCTGCCGTAAACAAAACACGCACGACACTGCTCTGGCGAATAAAATTGGAGCGAGAGGGCGAGAACTAGTGTCCGACCGAAGATTCGGTTTCGGCCAAAAAATCGAGATTCGGCCATAGTTTCCGTTTCGGCCAATAACCTTGAGCCGAAACTCATTGTTCGTGAATTGTCGCGCTATGTTAGGGTGAGTTCGTGTAGAGTTTACTTACAAGAGTAACATTGTTTATTACATTGTTCATGTTAAAGTTAATATTACATAAAGTTAATGTTATATAAGTACCCATTTATCATTTAAATTTCCTAATCAGCGCAACCCACCTTTATCTTTGGCATAATATTTTATACCCAAAGATTGTCTGATAGAAATCGCTTAAAGCGATAAGACCTAAATGTACTATTTTTAAAACTTGTAACTTTATTTGTTTGTGCAGTATGTTATTGTAACAAAACAAATCTATTTTATATTACATACTTTAATTGGTATTTTCTTTATTATTATTTCGTTTAACACGAATTAACTATAAACATTTAAAACACTTAGATTTCAGCATACAGTAGAAATTTTAACATGTATAAATAAGGTTCGGTTTCGGCCGAAACTGAGACCGAGGCCGAAGATTCGGTTTCGGCTGCAAATCTTGTTTCGGTCGGACACTAGCGAGAACATCACGCGCGGGTTGTAACAAGTGACGTCCGCATAAAAAGCGCGCGCGTTTTGAAAAGTTGCGTAAAATAAACTTTAATAACTTCGTCAATTCTTGATGGACTTCAATAATTTTAACAATTAAATGCTCTTCAATTCATAGCGCATACGCCATACTAATTAAAAATCTTAATATGTGAATGATCCTCAATAAAATTTTCATTAACTTTCTACATTTTCTCCAACATATTTCTGATAATAATTACGTTCATAGAACCACACGAGAATAGTTTGTTATAAAAAACCTGGTGCCTTCGTAAACTGAATAGACAGTAGTTAAGTAGGTTTTCTTACAAATCCAAAACATCAAAATCGGGTCACAATATAACAGATGCCAAAAACCAAATCCATTCTGGAACTAACAGAATAGAAATTATCGATTATAAAAATGCTTTGTCATCAGATTACCTCGTCATCCTCATCGTCGAGTTTATAATTCTCAATTTGGTATAGACTTACATACAATTTTATTTATACAATATCCAATTGTCTTACCATGCGTTTAATTAAAGGTAGACTTCCGTGGGTCGCGACCGAAAGCGGCCGCGCGCGTTTAGTATCGCACTATGAAAAAGTATGGCCACGCTTCACAGAGGCCAGCGACAGTCGCGCGCGTTTTCATACCAATATTTACACATATCGATATTTTCGTTGTCGCGACCGATCTCGCACTACAAATCGGCTGTCCAATTTAATAACCAAGTATCTGCGGCTAACTAAATTTTAAATACATAAGGGCCTGATTCTGAAGGCACACATTTAAAATTTGACAGCGCTAAAATTGGTTTCGTCTTTATCTTCATAATACTGTGTGACAAGGATAGCAACAGTTTTAGTGCTGTCAAATTTTAACGTTGTGCCTTCAGAATCGAGCCCGTATATGTTATTATTTTTAAATTTAATTATTACGAGTAGGTGTACAAAACAGACTACAGTCATAATAAGTAACATACATAAATTACCAACGTTCTGATTGTGGGCGGTGACCCAGACTTTAATACAGGATCAGTATTGCAGACTATTGTTAGAAATATAGTACGTCTATAAAATATAAATTAAGATAAAAACCAAAGGTATGTTTAGTTAAAATAAGAACGGAAAAAGAAAACAAACACATAACAGACTAACATTCATACATAATGTCACGCCCTGGTCCCAGAGGGCTAGACAGAGATGATGGATGTCACGCCACTTTGCGTGATCCTGACACACCTCACTCACATTAATCAACCTTTTCATGCACCTCCTTTTATTCATCTCACTGCGGACCCTAGCCTTTTTGAGGACGTCACCAATTTGATCCTTGCACGTCCTCCTAGCTGTAGTTCCTTCCACATTCGCACTGTATTAATGTAATTTCTTTTGTCACTCTTCTCTCACTCATAAGCTCTAAATGTCCAAACCAACGCAACATACCCTTCTCTACCTTCGTTACTACATTTTCTTTCAAACCACACTTCTTACGTATCGCTGTGTCACTCTGTCACAACAGATTCAATACAATATTAATTGAATTAGCTAAAAGAATGTGCAGTCGCTAGGTTTACAGGCAACCGTATCTCCTAAATTGTTAATATTTTGATGCCTCAGACTAATACAGTACATGAATTAACCTACAAAGCAAAAAACATTTTTTGTACTTTATTAAATTGGACAGCCGAAATGCTTAAGGCTTAAGGCCCAAGTTGGGATAAATTTGATCACACACTTCAAAAAGCGAACTTCATTGTTCTAACTATACAATTATAAAACGGTAGTACAGTTATGTGGCGGCTCACCGTGAGTTGACGCGCGCCAGACGCGTTTTATCGAAGCCGCAGATCGCGTTCAGTAGCGCGGAGCGGGAGTCGGCCGCCGGGCTCGCCGCCGCCGGCGTATGCGCACCGCCGTTGCCGTTCGTCTCGCACGCTGAACACAGAAATACATTTTAAGTCTATTGGTTCCTTTCCTGGCGCTCCAATTTTAGGATTCCGTCAAGGCAACGTGGTGTCATTACTAGTTTCAGTTTATTTATTCGTGAACATTTACTGCTGTAAACAGGTCTAGATCTTTTTGGGCTGTTACTGCAACGCCATGTCGGATTTCTACACGCTTGCCTACACTTTAGTATAGATCACTAAGGTGTAACATGTGTATATCCTAGTTATCCTACTAATATTATAAATGCGAAAGTTTGAATATTAAAGAAAGAAAGAAAGAAAAAAGAATGAAAAAACATTTATTCACTACCACAATTGGCACACACAAAGAAAAAACCAACAAAGCAAGAAAAAGGAAAAAAAATAAAATAAAAATTATAAGGACTAGAGAAAACAATTTATCAATTATTTGGAAGTTTGGTACTCAATCACGCTTCAACCACTAGATGGATCGGGATGAAACTTGGCACACATATAGGTTAGGTCCTGGAATAGGATATAGGATAGTTTTTATCCCGAAAAACATGTTATTCCTACGGGAAATATTTAATCATTTGTAATGTTAAATTGTCCACGCAGACGAAGTCGCGAGCAATAGCAAGTAATTAATAGCTTAAGGATAAATTGTGAACGAAAATTATGTGATTTGATTTGGTACTCACGTGCGACGGGCGGCGTGGGCGAGGACGCCGTGCTGACGCTGTGCGACGGCGCCGGGTCGCCTAATGACGACGTCGATTTCCAGACGTTCTCGCGTTTTTTCTGTACGAAAGATTTTTTATCTTATAAATAAAAACAATCTGTGCGTTCGAAATTTTAGCAAAAAAAAAAATTGGGGGTCTAATTCACATTAAGATAATTTTTTGAATTTTTGTCGGTTAGTTGGTGCAGGCATAACGTAAAATCTTCTGAATCAATTCTGATGCGAGTTTTCAGAAAAACACAGGACTTTATATGGTCTTTATTCCATCGAAATCGGCATACGGCGTATAGTTTTCAAAAACTCACTCAAAGTATAATACCCGGCTGAATCCAGACTGCGATGAGTTAGGACTACGGTGACGGTGGCAGTTGGAGTGGAGGTGGGGGGAGGGAATAAATTTCAACTTTGTTACAAAAAAACCAATAATTCTGTAGGCCACGCGAGTGGAGACGCAAGCACTTCTACTTAGTTAAAACAAATGAAGACTATAATTTTAAACAAAAGAGCCCCGGCTCGATCAGGAGAGACCCGCTTTAACGTTTGAAGATTTACTAGCTGTGCCCGCGGCTCCGCTCGCGTGGACTCCTCCCAATCCGACTTCGACTACGACTCTGACCCCGACGCCCACGCAAATTTACTTTATTAATATTTCAGGTTCTAAGTAGCGTATCAAGATGAAACATGCACCAGATTTTAAGTTAGACCTCCAGCAAGACAACTGTGAAAACTGCATCAAATTTAATTCAGTAGTTTTTGCGTGATGAGGTAACAAACATACATACAGACAGACAGACAAAAATTCTAAAAACAATTATTTTGGCTTCTATTGGCCCTATAAAGACCCTTCATACACATTTTTCTACAATATCTCCCATGTACAGACATACATCAGTTACAGTTTTATTATAGGTATAGATGGGCGACAGTGACCGTTTACCTTCATCTACTCGAACTAAAAATCGTGAGGTAGGCGACTATTCACTACTGCTGAATAAATTGAATACATTGAGAATTAAACTTACCGCTCTCCGTTTCTGCTTCTTCAACTCCTCTTCTGAATTGAGTATCTCCTGGATACGCACCTCCCGTTTTGTACTTCGCACCTAAAATTAAATAACCAATATTCTAAAAGAACAATAATTCAAAGTAAAAAAGAAATGTATTAGAGTTTGTCCATATTGTTATTAGTAGGATCTTATAAAGTATGTCAGTTGATTTTAAATCTCTAAATAAAAATACAACACTAATTAAAACTATAATAAAATTAGACTGTTTACTGAATCGAGTGCCACAATATGGGGAAGTCGACTCGGCTAGCTATAACGCGTAGGATGATGTTGCTGAATCACAATTCACTTACATGAGAAAGTAAACTAAAATTATGTTATGTTCTAATCCGAATTGAGCGTAAATACTTATACAAAAAACTGGGTAGTTATAAAATAATAGACAGAAAACATAACAATAACGGACAATTACCGCGAAGCGAAACACAGACACTGCACCACTACTTAGCAAAGAAATCATCATCATCATTAGCCTGAAAGAGTCCACTGCTGGACATAGGTATCTCCCAAGGTGCGCCATTGAACCCGATCCTCGGTGCTTCTCATCCAGTCACTGCCAGCCGCCTTACGCAGGTCGTCGCTCCATCTAGCCAGGGGGTGTCCCACACTACGCTTGCCCAGTCGTGGTCTCCACTCGAGAACCCGTTAACCCCAGCAAAGGAATGTGATGAAGATATAGAGCGTAATTTAAGTGCCAGTGCTTTTTACTCACCAATTTCTGCTCACTCTTCAGCCTAGCTTCCCCGCTGGCTACAGCACTCCTCAGCTCGCCCTTCAGAGCTAGCGAGAACTTGAGATGCGCCCGGCTGTCGTCCCGAGGCGTGATGCCGTTCAGAATACTCCTCGTGAAAAAGGGGTGCTGGAGAAGATCGTGGATGGACGGGCCCCCGTGCTTGCACGTCGTCGTCGACAGGCAGAGACGTAGTACAGATTCTGAAATTAGAACCAGTACAAGTCAGTAAAGAGCACTACTTTATTTCAATACTAGCTGTGCCCGCGTCTCCTCTCGCGTGGACTACAGAATCCGCTCCCCTTCCCACTTACGCTCCCGCTCCCGCCCCCGCTCCCAGCCCACTCCCACTCCCACTACAGCTCCAAATGTAGTCCAAACTCATGGCAATCTGAATATTATGTAACATTAAAATTATACTTCATGGTATATTGCATACTAACCTTACCTATAATGTATTTGAAAACTAAAAATGTCCATAACTTTTAATTGAGTAAACCGATTACAATGAAATAAAGCCTATATGTTACTCCGAGTTAAGCCCTATGTTTCTGTGAAAAGTCCATCAAAATCGGATCAATAGTTTTTAAGTGATGCGTGCACAAACTAACAGACAAACAGATAAAAATTTAAAAAATGATCGAAATGTTCTATCACTTATCCTTAGACCCCAATTTTTTTTTTGTAAATATCTTCATTGTACAGACACGCGAAGTTTACATATTTTATTTATTAGATGTTCAACTTTTTGTTCAACCAGTTGCACATTCCGCATATAATTGTGATGTTAAAGACAATATAGTCCCGTGTGTTTACCGGCTAAGAATTGCCGTGTGGTCCCAGAGTTAAAGCCACCCTCAACCTTCCCGTTGGTTGTCGCCAAGGCGACTAAGGGATTGCACTGGAGATGGGCAGCGTTCCCCTGTGTATATTAATATCATAACTGAGATCACCAATCCGACTGCTAAATGTGGTGATTACGGCAAATCCCCCAATAGACAGCCCACCAAAGGTGGCATTCTATTAGAGAGTCTTATGTATTTCGGCTGACGATGACAAAGTAAAATCTTACCTAAATCCTGAGAAATCCCATCCGGGTACTCATCACAGTAATACTGTTCCAACGGCATCGCGAACGCCATCTCATACAGCGTCCTTCCAAAACAATACACGTCAACAGCTTCCATTGTGGTTGTCCGTCTAAGGTCCAGCAGATACGGCCGGTGGAGCGAAGGCACTCCCATAAGTATATTCTCTAAGTCTAACAGCTGGGCTTTCTGGTTCACTATAGCTATGTTACCGGGGTGCACGTGCCCTGTAAATGTTAATATTTAATGTAACAACATCCTGTGATAAATCCTCGTCTGGACCAGGCCGAAATACTGGGAGGGCTGCAGTGACCGCTGTATATGTCCAAGTCAAAATCGTTTATTGGACATCTTATCTTCAATTCAATTACTCTTTACTGTACGATAAAAAATACACAGACACAATAATAAACATTACATTTATACATCTAGCCACATTTTCTTAGGGGGGGCATGAACACCTGGCAACACTTCAACCCATCAGGATCTTTTGCCCCAAGCTGATTTGGTGGATTTCATATACGTCTTAGAATTTTTTTATTTGGCACATGCAGGTTTCCTTACGATGTATCCGTCACGAAACCCTGTGGTATGTGTGTGTGTATTATAAATAAACTTTACGTAAGTTTCGAAAACTCATTGGCATGACCTTATGAACGCGAGGCGAGTGCACAACCAACTAGGCTACCACGGCTTTATTGTACATGAATACACTTGGTACATTTATACACGTCAATTTTGCATCAACTACAGCTTTCTAGGTGTCAGCACTTAGCACTTTAAAGAAGAAACGGCGCATCAAACTTCGTACTGGGAATCGAACTCACGGCCTCTGGTGCTCGAGTCTAACGACCGAGCTACTAGACCAACGAGGCGGTCAATTGAATTGAATAATTATTGATCCATCATCAATGATACATCATATTATTAAGGTAAGAGGCTGTAAATTATAGTTTTTTACTGACAAAAAATAAATAGAAAAGAAACAACTAACCTATTAAATCTAATTATCTATGTAAAAAATGACATTGTTTCATGTGTTGTGGAAGAAATCTCTCATACTCTATAATTGCGCCTATAATAGTAATATATTATCTTTGGTTATACTAACCATGTGGCAATCCCTTGTCGTGTAGAAACTTCAACGCCTGCAGTATTTGGTATCCATAATGCGACAACTGCCCGTTTGTGAAGGGCTTCCTAACTTTAGGATTCCCGTACTTAGCTAAGTGGTTCTTAGAGTATTCAGTCCCGTATAGCATGTCTCTGACGCTTCCGTTTTCGTAAATTCTTCTAACTATGTAGGCACCGGTTTCTAAATTGTGTATATCTAGTACTTGGTCTATGAAGGGGTGCTGTAAAAGAAAATTAAGATTGCTCTGAAAATTACGGCTACTGACGTACCAAAGTATTTTAAATTAATATATAAAACATTATTATTACGAATGTCGTTTATATTTAAACCGATCGATACTGATCCTGGCTATAATCTTGCAGGTTATGTATATTCCTACTTTTATTAATATTATTCCACGCCTCCCATGCTATAGGGATTCTAGTCAATAATAATACATATTTCATATTATAAGTACATTTGTACAATTCCCAAACTAGGATTTTCTTCTGTACGGTGTCCTTCTGTGTAAATTAAGATCATTACTGCGCTCACCAATCCGCCTGCCAAGCGTGGTGATTATGGCAAGTCCCACAAGAGTGGCATTCTATTGGGGAAGCTTATGTTCAGCAGTGGACATAATTATTTGGGCTGATAATGATGATGGGAGTTAGATAAGGATAGAACAATTCACAAACACAACATCCAGACCGAGACAAGTACAAAGTGGTATATCCCTGATGGGGATCGAACCCACGAGAAATACTTACAGAGAGGCCCTGTAAACTCTTGAATGCCGCCTGCAAATCCTTGTTACTTAAATACCTATCGGGACCGTAGTTTTGCCACGCCAACAAACAGTTTGTTCGGCTGTTTGTGTTAGTCACCTGAAATTAAAAGCATACTAGTAGTTAATTATTGAATGGTATGGCAATAATTATTTACTGAAATTTTGAAGCTTCAAAATTATAAATTAGACTGTCATTAATCATAATTTAAACTGTCACATGAAACCGTAAAAAGGAGTCGTGTGATGCTTGCACACGTCTTGTCTAGTCTGTCAAAAGAACATTATTGGAACTCGAGGATTTTACAAAAAAAATTATGTACATTTATGTAACTTTTTTCGTATTTTTTATAATATTTTATTCGATTCCGGTAGAGTAGAATAGGACCACTCCCACTCTTCCCGTGGACGTCGTACAAGGCGACTAAGGGAATACATTATAAAATATCAATCAGGCCTCCCCAACCCGTCTGGCCAGCGCGGGGAGTGTAGGCCAAATCCTCCGTCTGTCTCCGGCAGATGAGAGAGGGTTGTGCCCCTGCAGTGGAGACTAAAATAACTTGATGATGATAATATTTTATATGTATTGTTGCACAATAAAGAATATTTGAATTGATGTTTACAATAAATAGGTGCGTTGAACTGATACTAAGAATAACAGACAAACTAAGGTTGACGCAAATTATTCTTATCATTTTTTCTGATAAGAGACTTGTGTGAATCGGGGTGAAAACATGAATCATAAAATATGATTCTCATAACTTTTCCTAAGAATAAAACATGATTGGTTACAGGAACAAAAAAGCAATAATGTAATTTAAAATAACAAATAAAGATGAGCGTGATTCACCAGACAACCGAAAGAGTTGCCATTAAGCTCATATATAGGTAGTTCAAGTGGCAGTCAACCGGGCACATATGTTCAAGAACCATTTAAGAGTAAAATATTTGTTTACATCTGCCCTAGTGTGGTCACTAACCACACTAGGGCAGATGTAATGTGGGACGTCTGAGAAGGTGTCAAATGAGAAGCCACTCGTATGTGAAGAGACAATCAGCGTAAGGTGGCTGTCAGTTATTTCATGTGGAAAGCTTTTATTAAGGAGATTTTGCCTACAATTCATAGGCACTTATTGTATAAAATAGTCTCACAATTATGTTACAACCAAATACAAAAAAATATATATAAGAGACAAACATGGCTCTTTGGTCAAAACTTGATGTGGAAAAGTGAATCTTGGGTTCAGACAGTGGTGTACCTATGAAGGGATCTACATCCAGCAGTGGACATAGTGACATTGAAACACTACAATAACATGTATGCTTACCATAAAGTAATGCTTCCGTATTCTCCAGCCAATGTCAGCTAGTGGTCCCTTAAGTTCATATCTACCATCGCCTCTCAGTGCAATTGACACTGTTTGGAGAGCTTGTTCTGCAATAAACAAATAGACATTTTGGTTTTTAAATCCACGAAGGGTTGAGTTAAGAATCCTACCAGACGAATTTAGGGAATCTCCCCTTGAATTTCCATTTTGGTAGAACCAAACAACAACTCGGAAAGAGCTCCCCTCTTGGATGGGTTAGATTGTTTCAAAAATCATAAAAAAGTGAAGTTTTCATGCAGGGGGAGGGGTATATGGAGGACACCTTAAAAAGATACACTGACAGACTGGACTAATTTATTTTTACTTAGCACATAGGACTGTTTATTTAGTTTGTACTTGTACGTCTTCGCGGTGCACAGACAAATCAAGTCTAGTTTTTAATTGCACAGGACAGATGTACATTTTAAGTTTTCTTGATTAATACATTAATAATAATAATAATGCAGTTCAAACCATTGCATCTAGAACCTAAAAAAGTTGGATACAGGTACTTTAATGTTTCCTACACTAGAAAATAGACTGCCGGCAACAGCCATATTAACTAGTCCTGCATTTGCCAATAGGCTGTATGTATAAGCAAACTTCAAAGGGGGCTAAAAAATACTAAAAGTAAAACTTTAGTATTTGTATAAGTCGTCAAGTTCTTGCACGATTTTCGATCCTTAAATGCTAAATCATTTAGGTATAGGATTAAAGTCCACGCTAGACTTAGCCCTATCCTGTTAGGTATTTTTTATATTAATTGTGCAGGTGGCCACATAGGGTGACGGCAGATGATAGGTTTTGAGTTAAGGTAGGACTGAGTTTAATAATAAGTTATTTAGTAATTATATTTACCTGCTATAGCCAGGGAATAGTTGGTAGGATCCAAAAAACTTCTTACTTGCAATGACAGAGCTAATACTTGATGTTTCAATACTTCATTGATGTATACCTGAAATATGTTTTTTTTCTAATTAGTGACCATTTAAAACATGAGACTAAATAAAAAAAATCTACCTCCATTTATAATTTTCAGTCAGCCTTCTGTTGTGTTAAAGTCAACTGCTGGACAAAATACCTTTCTCAAAGCATGGTTATGCATTTTTTTGGTAAAAAATAATAACATATTAAAGAAAAATTAATGTCTCAAATTAAATTAGATAAAATCTAACAGTAAACTTTTCAAAACAACTAATAATTATTTTATGACAAGTGACAAAATTACAAAGCCATTTTTAAGCTGTGTGAAAAATACCCTATAAAGATGTCATAAGGTTGATAATCTGGCAGATGAGAGAGGGTTGTGCTCCTGCAATGGAGACAAAACTAACCTGATGATAAAGGTTGATAAAAAATGTACCTACTCATAACCAGAGAGTGTATTGTTTAGGATAGTAATGTCAATTTTTTACCTGAGCAGCAAAGTTAAAGTCAAAATTATTTATTGTATAAGAGTACACTTAGTACATTTAAACATGCAAAGAATTAATTTCATTGCACTATCATCTATTGACATATATATATCTTATAATAGAGGCACAGCTAAGATAGAACCAAGGACTGCAGGATAGAAGGCTGTAGTCCTTGGGCTGAGGGTAAGCCACAACCAGGGTACTCATTCACCTTGCAGCTAGTGCACTGCATTCTCACAGCAAGTGCTTCATCATCTCACTGTCCTTTTCACAGGCTCTACAATTGATGGGTCTCTGACAGTCTCATTTTATGCAGGGGGCAAATTCTACTATTTTCAAGATTTATCATTCGTTTAAACAACAGTTACGTTTAAGTTTTAGTCAAACTCCGTTCCAAATGCAAATTCCTATTTGTCTCATTGTTTTACTTCAGACGATAACCAAACATAAACGAAACGCAACGCACATGCTACTCAGCTGTTAGGATGTTTGCGTTAAGGTAAATGTATTGTTATTATTGATTATAAATGTTCACATGTGTACCTTTTTGGTTGTGTATCTGTAAAATGGTTATTTATTGTGAAAATAACCTTTTTCTGCATAATTTAAGTGTAACGTCTGAACTGTGTGTCTGAAAAAGTACCTTTCTACCAACTTTTTAAAAGATGTTATTTTTACAGTAGCTGAGTTTCGTTTTTACCCAAGACAACTGTCAAAATGTAGAATATTCATTCCATTGATGTCGGACGTTTGTTTAAACATTAACTACGGCTGAAACGCAGATGAAGCACAAATGTTGTGCAAGCGAATAGTGTTAAAACCTGCGTTTCAGCTGCAGTTCAGTTGCGTTTTGTGTAAAAATGTATTAGTAGAATTGACCCTCAGGAGGTATGACATTGACATGTGTGATAAGTCAGATTAGTACAATATATTTTACTTGAATATGGCACTGAAATATACTAAACAATCCGCTCTCTGCCCATAACTAATATTTAATTTAGTTAAAAGGGATATGAGAACCTGTAAAGCTATTTGTCTCTCAGCAATAAAAGATGGATGCATGTTCCCAATGAGTTTCTTTGGTGGTAAAGGCAGGTCGATGTTCGCCTGCTGGATACTAGAGTGTAGCGCCGCGAAGTCTCTGTACCGACGTGAAACATTCCATTTGTTTTCCTTGTTAGGACCTCTTTGCACTCGCAGTATGTATTCCTAAAGAAAAAAAAATATATAAATTTTAAACGTAAAGCGAGGTCTGAAATCATAGTACATCCGTATTAGCACGCAGTAATCCGTGTAGGTTTCATAATAAAATTCCATACTTACAGTATGTTTGTTAATGTTTTGTGCATTTTCGACTGTACAAATAAGTTTCTCAGTGTCATCTAAAACAGCTCTGGTCTGCGATGTATTCTCAAATATAGCCATCACCGTAAGTAGTATATAACTTCATTGATTACTACTGTTGTGATAGTAAGCACTAAACATTTTGTTATCACTGGAGAAATATAAAAAACGTTCAAGAAACTGACTCGTAGCCATTGACATTTTGTTGACAGCTGATGGGGCTCTCGTTTATTTCAGTTATATGTTTGCTTCACAAACTTTCTGAAAGTAGATTGAAAACGAAAAGAGGTGAATCTGCATATCGCTTTTAAAATAAAAATGAGACGGTATCGGTAGTTGCTAATAAAGTTACACAATATCAAATACGACTCACAATCACACGACTCACGAATGACTTTATTGAAATTTCGTCATCAAACGAACTTACCCTCATTTGACATATTTGCTTTGACAGCTGAGTGACATTGAGTCTTAGATTATCCAATCTAAGCCTGAAATATTATTTTAATATTGCCGTATATAGTAAAACTATTTTAAAATGCTATAACTCTTTTTTATATTTAACTTTTTATTTAAATTTATTTCAAGTAATTTTTAATTATTTTTAATAAACTAGTTGTTAACACTATGGTGCGATATCCGCTTTGTTTTGTGAGTTTGTTCTGAAACTAGTACACATTAACTTATTTTTTAGACATCTCATATTCATTTATCTTTTGTTGATTACTTTTTCTTGATAAGTGAGATGACAAACAGTAGCATTATATTAAGTTATCATATTTATTGAAACTGATTTAAAATGCAACTTAAATTTTAATTTTAGTACTTTGTTTTGGAACGTTCTGTTCAGTAGGAATGTACCATAGACAAATATCGACCTAGCTCATTTCCGGTTGTACCGCCGACGAAACACGAGCGGAGCAGTACACGGGCCGTGCCACAGAAATAAGAATTTTTTGAAAAAATGTCGCTAATCTCCGCTCGTTTGGCCTCATCTGTGGCCAGGCGTTTACCAAATGCCGCGAACCAGGTATGCGTTCTTTCATAGCTTCATATAAAGTGTCCGGTACCGCGAATTAGATAAGTGATCGGCCGGTCTTCATGTCCGATGTCTACCCAATTATATGTCAATTCGTTGGTTATTCTCTCATTATATCACTTCTCCGTGCTCATTATCTGTTATGAGTTCCATTATAAGATAGTATATTCAAGTGAACAACATAAAAACCGGATTATGAGGTTCTCATAAGTATGATCTGTGTTATGTAATACAGGGACGGTCATAGATTTTCTGTCAAATTTCCGCATGCCTAATTACTTCTGCACTGATATGGCAACTACTATACGCGATAAGAAAGGATATGCAGCTTATAAAATAGAACATGAATGTTGATTCCTGAGGTGTGGCAAGGTGGGATAAACCCATATGATGGTGTTGGCAGGTATCGAAGGTCGCCGCTCCAGCGATGGCGGTGGCCGCCCGCAAGTTGCACATGTCCTGCCCGCAGCGCGCCGCCGAGATCTCCACCATCTTGGAGGAGAGGATCCTGGGAGCTGCGCCCAAGGTCTGTGATATTACATAAACATCTTGTACCATCCCAACCAGGTAGATGAAGATGAAAGGTTCTGAGAGAAATATCACTATTAACTGGTGACCTATTTTAAGCAGTTCATTGACACCAAGGTCAAACAGTTTGGTAAGGTTCAGAATCTGTTCCTAATATTAGGATTTGTTTTATAAATGGTTCACACACATAGTTCATTTTTTGAAACCAATTTTTTTTCTATAAAATTCTTATTCAAAGTTTAATTTAAAGTCTACTAAGCCAAGGATTAATCAAATATGTGGTAACTATTTATTAAATATTATTTGAAAAATGCTGCTTTAGCTGCATATGTTATTTCAAAACAGCATTGTAAATTATGCTTTTGTAGTTTTTTAAAATGCTCTTTAAATTTATGTTCATTAAAGTTTTAGATTAAATCTAAGTTCTGAATAGATCTATTTTTAATGTGATTTTAGAAATGTATTGTTAAAAAATATATGTTCTTCATTGCCAAGTCAAAGTTAATCTCTATTCATATCTCTACAAACTTGTGGTAACTATTTATTAAATATTATTTGAAAAATGCTGCTTTAGCTGCAATATGTTATTTTAAAACAGCATTGTAAATTATGCTTTTGTAGTTTTTTTAAATGCTCTTTAAATTTATGTTCATTAAAGTTTTAGATTAAATCTAAGTTCTAAATAGATCTATTTTTAATGTGATTTTAGAAATGTATTGTTAAAAAATATATATTCTTCATTGCCAATACAAAGTTAATCTCTATTCATATCTCTAAACAAGGTATCTGTTTTTAAATGTTTTAAATTAAAATCTAATGTAATTAACTATTTTGGGACAGTCCTTGTTGTCAGTTTCTAAGTCAGAATCTACCAGTTATCATCTGCAAGAGAAGCTGTTAATAACCCACTGAATTATTTATTTTTTCATACGAGAATATTTATCTATCCTTGCTACACAGACTAACTGTAGAACATCATACCAATTTCCCTTTTAGAATAATCTATTTTATACAACTTTTTTAAGCTATAGCATTTTAATACGCGACTTATTTTTTAAAGGTTATATATGTGTATTTTCTGGCATTGTTTTGTGTAGTCTGACCTTGAGGAGACTGGCCGCGTGCTGAGCATTGGTGACGGTATCGCCCGTGTGTATGGTCTGAAGAACATCCAGGCTGAGGAGATGGTGGAGTTCTCCTCTGGTCTCAAGGTATGTATCGTGCGCTAGCACTTTGTTGTTGATTCAATTTAATATCAGCCTATCAATTTTAAATACTTCATTATTACATATTAAGCACTTCTCTAATCTGAAACTATAATAGGATACAAATACAACCATAAACAAATCTGATCCCAATGTTCATACCTTGCTTAAACTTTTGGAAATATACATATAATTTATTTACTAAAAAGTGTTAACAATGTCATATTTCTATTTAGGGAATGGCGCTCAACTTGGAGCCCGACAACGTCGGTATTGTCGTGTTCGGTAACGACAAGCACATCAAGGAGGGCGACATCGTGAAGCGTACCGGCGCCATCGTGGACGTGCCTGTGGGTGAACAGCTGCTGGGCCGCGTGGTCGACGCGCTGGGCAACCCCATCGACGGCAAGGGGCCGCTCGACACCAAGCAGAGACAGCGAGTCGGCATCAAGGCGCCCGGCATCATCCCGCGCGTCTCTGTGCGCGAGCCCATGCAGACTGGTGAGTTTGGTTATGTAACTTATTCTGCTCTGTGCCCTGATACGAGAGAAGGCTGCTGTAATATTGAATTTTCCGAAAATTACAGTAAAACTTTTTTTTTAAATTCTTTTGATTAATGAATTTGTTCATTGGGGAAGGCCTATGTCCAGCAGTGGACGTCTAAAGGCTGACATGATGATGATGAATGAATTTGTATGAATACAAATTATACACGTACCTACTTCAAAAAAGGTGTACCTGTACCACAAGTAGGAGATATATTTACTTTATTTATTTTGTCGCAATGGAGTTTCAGTATTACCATTGTATTTTATTATTATGTAGTTTATTTTTAATTTCCGAAGCAATGTATTTTGGTTTATGGAAATAACATACATACATTCCCATTTTCTTTGTCTTCTTTGTTATCAATATAGAATTCGAGCTAAATGATCACTTTTCTAGATTTAATAGACAAATTAAGCAGAAACCTACCAAATACTTCAGTCTTATTATACTTCTTCAGAAGCGTCAGTTTCATCTGTAATCTCTTTCTGTCCATTTTATCCATATGCTTTTATATATTTATTATTATTATCCTGTTTCCTTATCGCACAGGCATCAAGGCCGTGGACTCCCTGGTGCCCATCGGTCGTGGCCAGCGAGAGCTGATCATTGGCGACAGGCAGACCGGAAAGACTGCCCTGGCCATCGACACCATCATCAACCAGCAGCGCTTCAACAAGGGCGATGACGAGAAGAAGAAGCTGTACTGCATCTACGTCGCCATCGGGCAGAAGAGGTCCACCGTCGCTCAGATCGTGAAGAGGCTGACTGATGCTGGTAAGTAAGGCTTGACATTGAGTTTCTTGACTGAGCTCTTCAGCAATTATGCCGTTTTGCGAGATGCAGCTGGCTTTGGCAACTGGGTTGTAGTCTGTTCAAACACGGCATTTCACACATGCGCAGCTGTTAACTCTGCCTTTATGCAGCATCTGCATAGGGAGCTTGAGTTTGGAACATGAGGGGGTCGTGTGGGGCAGAACTGGAGCGGATCCGGAGAAGGGAGGTTAAACAAATGTTTCACAAATATAATACATGTATTTCATAAGTACTTTGATTAAGTGCGTCTGGATCATGTTTTGCATCGATCGGCCTCTTGGATCTTTATCCTGTTTAGACAAACCTCAGTTCAGTATACCGCGCCCATGTACTAGACTTATATTAGCATTCAAGTTAATATTCCGTAAAAATAATACATATCTCAATACCATAGCCTAAGCCTAACAAGCGAATGTCAACATTTTTATTGGCATCAAATTAATTTCTTGCACTTTACATTTTGACTTTAAAAAGTGCATGAAAAAAAAATTCTCAGAAAATAAGTTACGATATTGTACCAATTTATTAACTGATGTGAAAAGTCAAGACGGTGCTATAGTAACACATGTCCCGCTGATGTCTTTACCTTCGCGACCTTGAAACGTAAGTTTACTGAAATAATCTCTAAAAATCAGACATATATCTAACAAAAGGTTTCGTGTCTTTAGCATTCGCATCAGCTATTCTGTTTGCTTTAAGTCCTTCCCTTATGTTGGATTAGTACAAGAGTAAAAGTACAATTTTCAACTGAAAGAGTATTGCCACGCTTTTATGTGTTCCACATAAAAACATATACAGGCACGCACATATATAAAATACTATCACAATTATACACTAAAACCTGCAAATACAGTATCCGTCAGCTAGCAAACAACACCACTTACGTAACGCATCTTACCATCCACCCCTGCATGCGCGACTGATAGATTATATATTAGATTGTATGTAATAGTAAATAGAAATAATTATGTAGCCTACTTGTAGATGTGATTTTGATAACAAGTATGTTTATATTACACATAGTCGCTTCAAAGTAAAAATATTAAGATCGTGAGGGATTGTCGTTTGCTAGCCGAAGATATGACACTTTGGTTCCCACCAAAACTAACCGTGTATAACAATGTCCCAGGTGCCATCAACTACACCATCATTGTGTCCGCGACGGCGTCGGACGCGGCGCCGCTGCAATACCTGGCGCCGTACTCGGGCTGCGCCATGGGGGAGTTCTTCCGCGACAACGGCAAGCACGCGCTCATCATCTACGACGACTTGTCCAAGCAGGCCGTGGCCTACCGCCAGGTGGGTTATAGCACCACGGACATAATACCGTTTTCTTCTGATACGAAACGTGTTTTCTACGCACACACGAACACTTTTACGCTGTCGCTACGAAACACACTCGTAACCAATCGGACAACACGAGAGGTTATTCCCGTACACATCGATGCCGCGCAAGACCAAATAATCTTTACCTTCTGCAGAGGAGAATGCCTGTGAATAGTGACTCCCATCCATAGAAATCCTATCAAGATAGAATGGTGAAGTAGGTGCGACGCGCGTGCCAACAATATGCAATATATTGCAGAAACGATCAAACTCTTGTTTCGCGCCAAGTCAAGGTCGGGAAAACATCGACAAAAGATCTGCAAAAGTGTCATATTGAGCGGTTTCTAACTGCATAACTGTATCTCCTTGCTAGAAACGTGACCGCAAGGCGTAAACGACGCACGGGAGGGGCGCTCTGTGTCCGAAAATTGGCACGCGCAAGATTGAAGTAAACAAATGCCTATAAGTTCTATCTTGATAGGATTTCTGTGGTCCCCTCATACGCGGTTTTCAAGTAATACAAATCAATCCGGTTTTTTACCCGAATTGGTTAAAGAAAGTCATTACAAGTACATTTTCGTTTTTTTGTATCGCTAGGCTGAATCTTTGCGTCTTCAATTGCCAACGTCTGCGACTATTTAAGCAGGCTATCCATTAAAATGTTTTATTTTAACAGTTAAAAAATAATCATTGCTTGAATGAATAAAAAAATTAAAGAATTACCATGACGGACGTTGGTCACTTGAACATAAAAATGAATTCTAAGAACTTAAAGCGATCTAAAACAATGTTTTGTCTACAGATGTCGCTGCTGCTTCGCCGCCCGCCCGGCCGCGAGGCGTACCCTGGTGACGTGTTCTACCTCCACTCGCGTCTGCTCGAGCGTGCGGCTAAGATGTAAGTAGTTTCAGCTGCCTTCATGCAATGCCTTCGAGTATCTTGCCTCTTAGAACCGAACGTCTAAAGTCTCGTCTACAAATAATAAATTATCTATTAAAATATATTTCAATTCAATTTATTCAAATACAGTAATAAATGAATAAGTAAGTGAAATAGACAAACTCTGTACTTTAACAGAATTTGCCTATAGTTGATAGTATTCACGCTTTAGCCGTGTTCTCTTAATACAGATATTGATTAAGCTCTCTCTCCCTCCACTAAAGCATTAATTTGTATATCATATTCACCAGGTCCGACAAAATGGGTGGCGGTTCCCTGACGGCTCTGCCCGTGATCGAGACCCAGGCCGGCGACGTGTCCGCGTACATCCCCACCAACGTCATTTCCATCACCGACGGGCAGATCTTCTTGGAGACCGAGCTGTTCTACAAGGGCATCCGGCCGGCCATCAACGTCGGTCTGTCCGTATCGCGCGTAGGGTCCGCCGCTCAGACCAAGGCCATGAAGCAGGTTAGTCAGGCGATTGGATTTTTGTTGTTGTAAATAAATGTTTCATATAGTATACAACTTGTCCCATACTACGATTTTCGCCTATGCTCTGGGAATTCGACAAGGGACAGGACAATTTACAAATATAACATCTAGATGGGACCAAGTAACACTAAATTGTCTGTCTGACCTCTCGGCACTGCACTCTAGTGCAATGACCAAGCCACAAGGACAACAAAGCGGTCAATCTAGTACAGAATTACAACCAGGAACATAATTTAGGTTCCACTTTATTTAAAATACAATTCATGTATGGACATGAAAAGAAAACGAAAAATACAATGTTAGAGTACACTGCAAATACAGGCGATCATTTATCTGAAGCAATATCGCGTTAGCGGTATCTTTCGATATCGATTTACCGTTCTTATTTGTATTTTACCTCAAATTTGTAGGCAGGGATATGTCTACTGCTATAGAGTAAGTGATTTTCCAACTAATGGTGTTTTTTTAAAGCCTATTACAACCATATGTATTTGAAAGAACACCTGCCTGATTGAATGACTGATTTATCAACGCACCTCGTAAACCACATAGAAATTCGTCAAATAACCGTAGACCTCGGAAAAGTTATATATAAATTATCGTGATCAAAATCACATAATATATATCTAGTTATATGAGCAGGAGTACACAACGATCTAACCATAGCCGTCCTCTTTCCCCAGGTGGCCGGGTCCATGAAGCTGGAGTTGGCCCAGTACCGCGAGGTGGCCGCCTTCGCCCAGTTCGGTTCCGACTTGGACGCCGCCACCCAGCAGCTGCTCAACCGCGGCATGCGCCTCACCGAGCTGCTGAAGCAGGGCCAGTACGTGCCCATGGCCATTGAGGAGCAGGTGAGGTCCCTGCGCGTCTTCACCCTGATCACGTAGTAGACTCTACAAAACATCAGATGCTCACTTCATACTAGGGCCCGAAGAAAAGTCTTTACTGCCTCCGCTACCACTGAAACTGAATCGCCGGTGGCATGGTTTGGCCATACAGTGGCAACTGTGAGCATCTTACCAAGAATGATAATCATCATCATCATATCAGTCCTTAGACGTCCACTGTTGGACATAGGCCTGCCCCAATGAACGCCGCCACACCCGGTCCTAAGCTCCTCGCATCCAGCCTCTTCTGGCCACCTTCTTGAAAGTCGTTAGTCCACAAGGTTGATAATCCTTTTTTTAAAGACATCTTTACGCTCAGGATCTAGATTTTTTTTGCATATTTTTAAGCTTTTAGTAAGGTTACTGGAAGAAAAGACAGGAAATCAATTAACAAGTATTGAAGTGGAATGGCTACTCCGTAAGCATTTTGGATAGTCTCTCCGTAACAATTTCGGATAATATTCGTCGTTAAGCTCTAACGGGTATCGAGACATATTCTGATAAGCGTTTGCTGTTTAACTATCATCAGTACAAAATGGTTTTTTAATTCTACGAATATTATTCGAAATGATAACGGCCTACTCGACCCCAAAATAGGCGTCAAAATCCTGCTCGCGAACGAATTTTTAGATTTTACCTGAGCTTGGGGACATGCATTATTATAAATCAACATACTTGCTATCTGGCAGTAGTATTAAGTTATTTATTACCTGAATTAACCCAACTAAACTTTACAGGTCGCTATCATCTACTGCGGTGTGCGCGGCCACCTCGACAAACTGGACCCCTCCAAGATCACGGCCTTCGAGAAGGAATTCACCCAGCACATCAAGACCAGCCACCAGGGTCTGCTGTCCACCATCGCCAAGGACGGCCAGATCACGCCAGAGTCTGACGCTACGCTCAAGAAGCTCGTCGCTGACTTCGTGGCGTCGTTCACTACTCAGACCCCCGCCGCATAAGCTAGTGAAATATAGTTTTGATAGGTGACTGTACCATTCGGCCATATTTGGAGGTGAATTGTTGATAGCTTATTTGTACTTCTGCGTGTCATCATCGGCCTGTTTACGTCCACTGCTGGACGTAGGTCTATCAGACAAAAAATGAAAAATTGTGTGTCTGCGAATGGCGAGTTTTTATGTTGTAGAGTGTTGTCGTCATATAGACTGCAGTGAATCTAGAATTGTCTAGGTAGCTGTGTGTAAAATTTGATGTAAGCAAGGTATTCCAACAGCCTCATGTGCGAAGTACGGAAATTGAAGCTTTAGTTGTGGGATTTTTGGCTGTATGAACATAGTAATCAGTAATGGTACAGTCGTTTGACAAAATACAGTGAAATATTAAGTGATCGGCTAATAAAAGCATTGCTATGTACCACTAGTGCTTTTATTAATCATCAGTCAAGTAGTTTACCATTCGTATGGACTGTATTGAATGTGAATACAAATCATTGAATGTATTTATCGTAATGAAGGAGTGGTTATAAATAAACACCGTAAATATCTTTTTGAAGTTTCATTTAATTAGGTCTATTTTCTTTGTAACAAGAGTATTTTATTTATTTATAAACAAATTATTGCACACACAAAAGAAAAAATAAAACATACAAAACAAAGTAAGGAAAAAAATAACATGTACAAAGTTTGTACATGTTATTTTTTGTTTTTTTTTGTGAATTGATGTACTACAAACATCAATTCAAGGAACATTGCAGAAACTCTTGTGAGGATATGATTCGCTAACGCAGTTGACCGACGTAGTATGCCTTATTCTGGTACCATAGAAGTGGCAGTGGGCCGGCCACATCTGTTACCGAACTGACGGACGTTGGGGCAGACGATGAAGCGTGGTGTGATCAGAATTTAAGTACGTGCTTAGTTCAAAATGTCCGAGCTGGAGTGACGTCATTCCAGCTCGACTTCAATACCCCCGTTTAACTTTTACAAAATCTGAAAATTTAGTACAAAATAGTACGTTATGAGTACTAAATCCTGCCAGGGTCAGATGACTGAAATTCGACTTCGCGAGCTGGAATGACGCACATGTGTTTTGGAGAGGAGACCGCGGATCGGCACGCGCAAGGTGGGACGCCCCGCCGATAGCTGATGGACCGACGACCTGAAGAAGGTGGTCGGATGCGGAGGACTAGGTGTGGCAGCGTTAATTGGGGAGGGCAATGTTCAGCCGTGGACGTCTAAGGGCTGATATGCATTTGAATGAATGAAAGACACCTTTGTCATTATGGCACAGCCACAGTTTCGGATTTGAAATCGAACTATGCAGAGCAAAAGTACTGAAAATTTACTATATTTCGTACTCGAAAAGTAGAATTTGTACGTCAGCCGTTTAAAAGTTATAGGGGTCTAATTGGTGCTTAGATTATTAACTACAATCTAAGAATTGGTGGCTTGACATGACATGACCAACCATTGACGAGTTCGTGTGATGGACAAATATATGTATGTATTTTCTGTGAATGTTGAAGAATTCCTATAGTCGTTCTGTAAGAATTCCGCAGGCGCCCACCAGAGTGCGCCTTTACCAGTCATCTCGCTCGATTGCACTAAATACATACTATATTTGAAAATTACATTCAGAAATGCTTCGACTTTACATGGGTAACAATCTCATCCTCGGTTGCATCTACCTAACACTTTGCAAAATTAATAATTTAATAATACGGCCTGCGCCATAAAAATTGGAAATAGAGGAAAAATCTGTAGATCGTTTTATTCACGTGTAGTTAGCTATAAACAAAAATTAAGCCAATTTTGCTATTGCGTTACTCTACTTTGACGTTTCACTTAGTGCTCTAATTAATTACACTTCGAAAACGCTTTTTGACATTACATTTGAAATGTGCTTTTGTTGTGATTGTGACTGTAGAATATTTTCATAAATAAATCATAATATACGTCTCAAATCCCGTCTGAATAATTTGTAACGTTTCTCTTCTTATAAATATTTTGTGAACAGTTAATGTCTTTAGTTATTACAAAATGGAGTTTTTTGAAAAAGCGCATGTACACAAACGTAATGCTCCGCGAAAGGATAATAAATCAGATGAAAATGTGAAGAAGCAACTTAAACAAATGCTTTACGGATACAAGCAAAGCAATATTGAACTCATAAAAAGTTCAGCAGATACGAAACATGAGTTCGACGACTCGACATCAGTAAGCGGCTTCTCAGACCTTAATCTCACCAATTCTAGCATTGAGAGCGACATTATAAACGAATCACTAATTTCTAACCCTAACGACTTAAGTTCCTTTGATATTAATGAAATAAGCTTAAATAAATCGCCAAATAATTTAGGTACTACGGACAAAGTCAATCCAAATGATATTGTATCTGTAACTATTGAATCTGTTTCTGAGTTCGGCGATGATATACAGTCTCTTTCCGAAAATATGTTAAGTGATGCACATGAAAACTCTACTAGTGAAGATGATATATCATTGAACAGCAGTTTACTGCAATCTTTGTCTGAAAACGAAACAGATGCATCAGAGTCATTTGATGCTGATGGAGCTTTAGCTACCAAAATCCTAGAAAGGTTGGGCAAAACGAAAAAGGCTGCCAGTCTTAGTTCTAGCAAGCGTAATAACACTGGTTCTCATTCATATTCTGAAGATGACTTCAAATATAAGGGGCCATTGAAGCATAAAGATTTGGGAGAACTCGATGTAATCATGGAAGATATCGAGAACTGTAGGACTTCTGTTAAACAACCAAAAAGCAAAGAATATAGAGATGCCATAAGACTTAAAGACTCAAGTATTGAAATCACTGAATCAGAAGACAATATATCTGAATGCAACAGCATCATAGATTCGAATCAATCATCACCGTTTGTCTCAGTAATAGCAACTGATATGCCAAACCAGAGCCTAGATGACATTTTAGGCAAATACAAACATTCCACTATGAAAAACTTGCCATCGGACAGTAATAATGCTGTCTTTTCTAATAACACAGATTTAGGCCTAGCTGAAGATGATGAAATAGATTTACAAATAGAGGAAGATGTTGGTAGTCTGGTACCAGAAATTGATGATGACGTAGCTATAGATGACATTGATCTTAAAACTACATTGGATCCAAGTGCACCACTCAACGAGACTACAGTATATGATGAAACTCTGCAATCTGAACTGCAATCTGAAGAGATGTCTGAAAGAGAACCATCAGTAGAGTCAATCGACACAACTTTCTGCAATCCTGTTAAAGTGTACTATGGGAAAAATAACTGTGTGTTTGTATTAAAACATCCAGCAGAAATATTCATTCATGGCAAAGTAAAAGTAAAGACTCTAGGAGGTACAGTCGAAGTATTAGGTCATATATTACAGGATAAACTTTATGAAATCTATGCACCAAATTATAATTTTGCACAATATTTAAGAACAGTTGAAAGTGAGAATGTGCACTATGGTTTGTTTGGTAAACTCACTGCAGCAGGTCTATCAGTTTCTGAGGCAGAGGAAATTGTTACTACGCTTGGAGATTGCGATGGAGTTATAAGTTTGCAACTGTTAAGAAGTCGGAAATTAGATTTTGTGGAGAGTAACTTTACTGTGACAGATCTGTTCAGTAAAACAAGTAAGCATGTTGAGAACTGTTTTAGGAGGGCCTCGGAGTTATTAGGCTGTTCCTTATATTTATCAAAGCCATGGAAACACTTTCAAGAGAATGCAAGTTGGAGCCAAGCTATCAGTTGTGGATTTGGTAAGCATCTTATAGGAAAATTTATGAAAGTGTCTCTTCCACTAGTCAGCTCTTATATCTCTAAAAAATCATTCCTAGCTAAAATAAATATCTAGGCTTAAAATAATTTTTTCTCTTTCCCAAAATTGTTCCATTGCAAAAATTGTTTTCCAGATAATAATTTCTATTTAGAACATTAAGCTTACAGGTAGTGAAATAGTTCAAAATGTGTTTGCATTATGTCAGACAGCTTCACTTACCATGAACAAACCAATTGGAAAGGGAGCTATGAGCTATCCCATATAAACAAGCGAATTGTATAAGCAAAGAGTGGTACTATAGTGGAGGTTTACCCTTACTTATACCTTATACTACAGAGATAACTGAGCATCCAATATTGCAATCCTGACAAATCTCATTCGCGTCATTTAATCTCATCATTACATTAAATTACTTATTGAATTCCACATACATTTACTCACTGCTATCAAACGTTCAACGAAAACATGAAGAAACCCACAAATCAAATCTTAGTGTGTATAATCGCGGGGCTCGCAGGTACAGCCGCCGTCCTGATAAAGATACTATCTCTTAAATCTGCGCAATTGAACATGGTTCTTGGTGTAACATGTTAATTTCTATTTTATATTGTACACATTTTATATATGTATATGGTATACTTAACTAGACGGCGACTAGATTTTCAAACTAGCTTTTTTCAGATGGCCAAAGCAGAGGCATTATATGCGGCGGCAAGGGCTCTGGCAAGTCTACATTCCTGCGCTACTACGTCAACAAGCTCTTGGCCCAAGGACCAGTGCTGATAGTGGACCTGGATCCAGGACAGTGCGAGTTCACAGTAGCTGGAAATGTGTCCGCCACGGTCGTCACTGAGCCGCTACTTGGGCCTAATTTCACGCATTTGCGGATGCCAGAGATGTAAGTTTGACCAGTTAATAGAGAATGTGAATTGTGTTTATTTATGTAGAGATATCGTTAGCAGCTGCAATATCCTGGTCTGGTAGATAGGGACTTCCTAGGACAGCATGACAAAGGCACTGTCTTTAGCTGTCTATTCTTTATTTGTAGTCAATATCCACAGTTTTATTAAACTACTACAAGGCCAAATATTCTATTTCTAACCATGTCGGCGTAGCGGTACTCGCGATTTCCGACGCCTGTTGATTCTATTTCCACTGAGTACAGCTAAATTTTTGTACTTTGAACTATTTGTACAAGTTTGTCTCCGTGTTGTTATTATAATAATGTATTTAATGATGAATTTTGAACTTTTTATTAAACTCTCATGCAAGTCTTGCATGATGTGAGTTTCATAAAAAAAAGTTCAATCATAACATAATGTTCTTCTTTCCAGAATGTTAAACATAGGCATGATAAACACAATGGACAATTCGAGACGATACGCCAATGCCGTCGAGACTTTAATCACTCACTGTTCCAACGACTCGCGACTCGCTAACATGCCCTGGATTGTAAATACCATGGGAATGACTAACGCCATGGGTCTCAAGTTCATATCTCTCATAATACTACAAACAAAACCCACATTCATGCTGCAAATCGACTCTAAAAACCCTAAGAAAAGATTCGAGTCCCATCTTTATCCATACATTATTAAACAACAATACTTTGAACGCTGTCAGAATGATACATTATTCAGAAATGTAGTAGGGAATGTGGAGGATTTAGAATATACGTTCATACTATCGCATCACACAGAGAATTCGGGGCAGAGTAACTTCTCACTTCCGCCGAGGGATGAGAGATACCTGAATCTGTTAGCGTATTTTGGAGAGTTGTTGAATTCGCATAGCTGTGATCTGCTGGGAATTATACCCTATGAGTAAGTATTGTTACCAGAATAGTGACATATTTGCAAACTCTGATTTTGTCTCATAATCGTCAGCCTGTACCAGTCCACTGCTAGGTGCTGCCTCGATCTTCGCGTAAGCAGATCGTCTCTCCATCTATATAGCTAGGTGGAGTCCCACGGATGTAGGAAGGCACTGCCACCTGGTAGTCTTGATTAGGCCCTGAGATTTCGAACGCGACGAGTGAGAAGTTGATTATAGTCACAAGTTTTCCTATTGGTCAGCGCAGCTGATAGCAGCAGGTACCGTTGCCTGTTAGAACGGCGCATTCTTGTTACGGCTCGTAGGTGCCGTATAGGTCTAAATGTCATCATCACCTTCAAGTAAGTGGTATCCAGAAGTGAACCTTGACAGGCGGGCGATGAGTAGGTAATTTATGAGATAACATTTCCGGAATCGCGTGAATCAGTACGACAACAATGCACCGTTAAAGTATCATACAACCAACAGAAGCAGTGTTATCTTTTTAATGACTATACTGTTTATGAAAAACTTAAGTTCTATGCAACACTTGACTGTAATATGTAGATAGCACTGTTTGTTTTTTGTTCAGGTCATTCAATATAATTGTAACTGTTCAACATAGAACTATACAAAGACAGGACAAAACAAAATGCTGGTTGGTTAATTATGTTCATCTCTGGCCACGATTTAAGGAGTTCCCTCGCCTCATGTTAGTGAGACCGCGAGTTCCAATTTAAACCCCAATGAGTTGTTGGAACTTACGTACTTTTCATTATTATACCACAGGCTCTTTTCAGTAGAGCGAAATATCGTGAGAAAACCTGCATACACCAACGAAGGTATTCTAAGGCGCATGTCCACAAACTCGCACTGGGCCAGCGTGGTGGATTATAGCCTAGTTGAGAGGATAGCTATGTGCCTTAACATGGCTATATGAGTTGACCTAACTTGCTTGACCTTACTTGCTACACCCTTTACATTGGAACCACTAAATAATAAGGTTCCGCCTATGTAAATGACATATGTATTAGTTATAGTTCGGGCTAAATTGAAATACATATTAAGTATTACGACCTGAAGAAGGTGACCGGGAGCGGCTGGATGCGGATGGCGGAGGAGTGGGTGTGGTGGCCTTCATTGGGGAAGGCCTATGTCCAGCAGTGGACGTCTAAAGGCTGATATGAATTATGTTATTAATGGCATAATAAACACAAATATAAACAGTAATGACATTTTACAAAATGTGAACTTGACACATTTTATTGATCTTCACAAAACATCGTCGTTCGTTTAAAATAGCCCATTGTTGGACCTAGGGCGACGCCCAAGACGCGTCACTTGAACTCTATCTTCTCAGTCGCCTTCAAGAAGTCAAAGCCCATGTCAAAATCCTTTATTGCCTACGAGTACATCTTACACGTCTATGAGAAGGAATTTTTGAACTCTAGTTCTTTATTTTTTCTCGAAGCCTTTTAAAGCTTGTGCCTAGCCCAACAAAGGGCAAACACAAGCGTAATACTTATAGAGAGACAGATAAATTAATTTGTTGTATTTCAGAGTAAACCTCCAAGACGTGAACGTTGGATCGAATGTGAATATTAGCGCGGACGCTTTGACGAGAGTAATCAACGGGAAGGTGGTGGCGCTGTGTCAACATACAGCAGATAGCGGGCTGTTTACGTTGAGAGATAAACCGCTGAGGAGCCGCGGACACGGTAACTAATGTGTGCCAATGACCCACTACTGATCCAGGTCACAGACTGAACTGAACAGTATGCATAGAGTGCTACTACACTGTATCATAGCTAACTCAGTAAAGCCGTGATAGCGCAGTTGGTAGTACACTCGCCTCACGTTCATAGGGTCAAGGAGTCTAATGTAATCCGGTTTCGGTATTACCACAGGCTTTTTGGTGAAGGAAAATATCGTGAGGAAATCTGCATACCTCAAGTAATATTTTCAAAGGCGATTACCTATCCGCCTGCTGCCTAACGCGGTAATTATAGCAAACTCCTTATAGGAGAGGTCAGTCCAGCAGTGGTCATTACGGGCGTTATGTTTAGCTTATATAGTACTACTAAAAATATTTAAATAAACATTGAACTTGACCATAACTCTGAAACTAATCAGTTTTGTATTTGTTCCCATATAAACTTTTAATCCACAATGTTTAAAGATAAAAGTCTTTAATTAGTGAATCCTGCCTCTCATGCATGACCTACGGCGCAGAAACGAAGACACTGACGGTGGGCCTAATCCACATGTTTCAAATCGCTCAGCGAGCTACGAAGAGGGCTATGTTCGGGGTTTCTTTGAAGGATATGATTCTTAATTCGTAGCAATCTGAAGTGGTAGTGGGTGGGCCACATCTGTCATAGAACCGACGGCCGTTGGGGGCAGACGAGTTCTGAAGACCGCGGATCGGCACGCGCAAGGTGGAACGCCCCGCCGACATATGGACAGACGACCTCAAAATGGTGACCGGAAGCGGCTGGATGTGGAAGACAGGGTGTGGTGGCGTTAATTGGGAATGGCCAATGTCCAGCAGTGGACGTCTAAGGGCTGATGTGATGAAACTTATATCAGGTTATCACCTGGACTGTCTATGGCATATACTAAATTTTGCAAATTTAACTAAAATCACGTACTCCATACAAATCTTCCGGAGTACTCGTACTTTGGGTGCAACGAAAAATGTCTCGTGTCACTCGCAACATTCTACACGAAAGGTTACCGGGCGTCTGAAATCATAATATGTATAACTGTTATGGACTTAATCTCGAGTTAGCATTACAAGTCGACGTAAATAGACCTTAGGCACGATCAGCGGTCATACAGAGGACACCTGTACATAGTTAAAGATAATATATGCTTGTTCAACTAGATCTTAGCATCAGATTGTTAATTTGCTCTATTGACCGATTATGATTGAATTTTTTCTACATGTAGCAGTCTTCACGTAAATAAATACTTTTTACACGTGTGAGAAGTCGTGGATCGCATTGTCGAATCTTGAAAATTTTTGATTTTCCTTTTATTATTGTTACGCTACAAGAACGAATCCACTGTTGTGGGCACGGTGGACATGCCTACAACCCTAATTGAGGTCGATAGGCTGACGTTATATCTAATGCTTTAATAAAATTAAAAAAAAACTGTACAACGCAAAATGTATGGCTGGGTGTACATTTTGTAAACGTCTCCTCAGTAGGAATGCAATGTATTGTCTTACAATATGTCATACTAAGCAGTATACTAGTTAGACTTTTTTTCCAATCTCGGACAGATTGGATCGTAGAACTAATAGTATGAATTTTGGACTAAACCATCGTGAGCGAGTCCGTAGTCCGACTCGCACTTGGCCGATTTTCGAGTGGCTGTGACCACATTTTTTGAGGGCTGGATTCCCGCCTGTTACGTCATACATGTCATGTTTATTGTTCGTTGTTAAAACGCAGTCCATCTATCGTTTTGATCGTCTCATGTAGGATTTTCAGATACGAGAATGCGAAGGTCCAAGTTGAAAAAAGATAATGTTAACAGCTCTATTAAGGTCGATAAAATAACTCAGAACAGGTCTTATAAGTATCATAAATAACAGATTTGACGGTCGGTGACCAAACACGATAACTCCTTAAAAGAGTCGTAAAGAAATTTAAAATATTAAAAGTTATAAAGACCACAAGACAAGAGTTATTACCATAAATTGTGGTCAAGAGAGAGTATGACCCTCGCAATTAGTGTTCAGAGTCATTGCAAATTATCTAATAAATAAAAACGTAAACTTCGTACATTGAAGATATTTGCAAAAAAAATGGGATATCTAAGGATAAGTAATAGAACAAATTTCAATCATTTTTGAAAATTTTGTCTGGGGAAGGGGATCGGATTCTGTAGTCCACGCGCGCGCAGCCGCGGGCACAGATAGTTAAATAATAACATAAGCCATTTTCGTAGTAATTTGTATTAAGTTTTTTTACGTCTGTACAAGGAGTGGTCAAATCCAGAAGTTTATCCTGGAGTGGCAAATCCATAGAACAGCTTAACAGTCCACTGCTGGACTAGGACTACTCAAAATTATTTGGGGTTTATGCTCTAATCAGCATGCTGAACGGGTCGGTGCTGCTGCCCATCATCTGACGTATGTGAGTCGGAGTAACGTATGTGCTACTTTTACCAGGATATTATAGAATCTTCAATAACCGTAATAATAATAAAAGAAATGTGTAAAAAATCTGTGGTTTTCGTGAGCCAGGAATATAGTAGGCTAATTTTTACCACAGGAAAATAAAATTTACCATTGCAAACCGAAATGAATGAATGGCACCGCGGCATAGAATAGTCAACATCTGATGTTTGTTGTCAAATAAAAACTCATGTTTCGTCCATCAACTATACATACACACATAATAAACAAACATGATTGAAAAGGCCCTTCCAACAATTTTGCTCAATGCAATAGATAATTATAGTTCGCCATGACGTCACCATATCGTTTTGTCCATTTCCTCCATGACGAACACAAATATACAGAAGAAACCAAGATATTGACTTTGTAATAATACCTGCATGACTCACTGTGTAGTGATGTAATTCTTTGATGTACAATTAAATAAATGTCATATCTAATACTGTGAGATATCTATATGTGCGGCAATAAATTGCTGATTAGTAATAATGATAAGTGTAAATATGATACATTATTGTTTGTTCTGCAGGTCTTATTCGCGGAATTGACTGGGAGAAAGGGGTACTGTATCTTATTACTCCCATGTCAGTGGATGAGCTGACCACAGTCAATACTCTGGTGTATGCGGACTGGATGCCAGAACTGAGAGGGCAGGAGGGCCAGCTTCCTCAGGGGACTGCTGTTCCTTACCGCACAGCCAGCCGCTACCAACAGCGACAACTCATGTTCGCACCCAGAAGGCGGTTTAATCCACTGCAACTACTAAAAATGTCAAGGAATTCCTAAATTGAAACCTTCATTATTAGTTAATAAATTTGTAATTGGAATAGATCCAAAAATAATCATCTTAAATTATATAAAAGGAAGTCTAATTATATGTTAATTTATGTATATTTGAAAGATAATTTTGTACTTACAATACTAGTAAAACATAACATATAGATGATCGTTTTTAACTTAAATATTTTCCCCATTTTCCTAAACACCTTTGTTTTATAAATGCTGTATTAAATTTTTATAAAAGTCAAAAAGAGTCTAGAAAAGAAAGTTAAACATGGGGTCCTTTATTACTAATAAATTATATTAGCATGCAATGGTCATACGGAAGTTAAAATTTCACACAAACAAATAGATTACAATAAACTGCCCTACTTGATTTAACCAGAGGGACGCGGCGCGCGGTCGCGTCGCCTGGACAGCCACTTAGCTGAGTTACAGTGGAGCTCGGCTGGAAGCCGCCCCTTGTCAAATAAACATCCTACACGATTTACACATCACTATTTTATTGAAAAAAATTAAAATACAAAATACCAAACTAACAATAAGTCTCAGTGAGAGGACACTGGTCGAGGGATATAACTATATGTTGAAGAAATGCTACTCGATTATATAACATGATAGTATAGCACAAAATATTCCTGTGGGCCCGCTGAGACGCGCCAAGGGCCCACACTCGCCCCCGACTTTGTTAAGGCATTTACGCTTACTCTTTATAGATAATCTATAAAATATACAAGTACCAATTGTGAAAGTGTTGCCACACGAATACTGAGTGGGTGTGCGTGCGGCGCGACAGGGCGCCGGGATTGGAGGAAGCACTGTGTGGCCGCACCGGCCGCAGCCGGCAGTACAACGTAAGTTTCAGGCAGTATGCGTACGATTCATAAATCAGAGTTGTCCCACACGGCACGGCACACTTACAGCAGGGAACACCTGGTCTTCTTCTTCTTCTTAACCTGTAGAGCGGCCCGTGTCGCCGTCTCGAACACTTCACGAACACCCTCCTTGCTCTTAGCTGAGCATTCGAGGTATGCGAATGCGTTGATCTTCTCAGCCATAGCGCGCCCTTCCTGTGGCTTCACGGGCTCCTGCTTCATTTTGCGGAGCTCGTTGATAGTGGCCGGGTCGTTGCGCAGGTCCTTTTTGTTGCCCACGAGGATGATGGGAACATTGGGGCAGAAGTGCTTCACCTCGGGCGTCCACTTCTCCGGTATGTTCTCGAGCGAGTCAGGCGAGTCCACCGAGAAGCACATGAGGATGACGTCAGTGTCGGGGTACGAGAGCGGCCGCAGACGGTCGTAGTCCTCCTGGCCGGCCGTATCCCATAGCGCGAGCTCGACCTGTTTGCCGTCCACCTCGATGTCGGCGACGTAGTTCTCGAACACGGTGGGCACGTACACCTCCGGGAACTGATCCTTGCTGAACACAATCAACAAACATGTTTTACCGCAAGCGCCGTCACCGACGATCACTAATTTTTTGCGTATCGCAGCCATCGGTCCTGTAAAACATAAAACGCAAATAATTACGATGTCTAGCGTCAACGCCTTTCATGACTTAGATGAAAATATGGCCGCCATAGGTATAGGATTATGGGTAGGGAGTAATGAGACAAGCCCTCAATTTTAGTAAATAAGCACCTGAGCTAGCGGAAGAAGAACAGCACCACCACATAGTCCCCTCTCATACGAGGGTGGGTTATTTATTAGATTTTGTAGATACCTGAAGGTTCTGGCTAATTTCAGTAGAATATTGGCTTATCGACACTTTTGCTCATCACAAGCACTTTCGTTCGTTTAATATTGGTATTGCAATGTGACAAAATTGTTTATGATTCATGGATAAATTCAAAACGAATAGAAATTTTTTAAATTCAAAAATAATATTACCTCGTTATTCAGATGACACGGAACAGGTTTGGAAACGGATTTAATAGTTGTTATTTTATATATTAATCATTTAAAATTTCAAAATCGCCGTTACCGAGTTGCCACAACCAATATTTTACATTTGACAGCTATTTGACATCCTACTTTTTAAAAATGGCCGATATTATCGGATACACTTGTATTTCTATATCTAAGCGATTCACGCACTATAATATGCATGGCAAAGGTAATATCAGTGTAAGGTTTAATAACATAACGCGACCGACTTGGGAAGTTGAGGCATTGGCCCGCCGGCGCTAGATCAGAGCTGAGGCATGCTGAGGTCTACTGATTGTGTCAATCATATATTGCTAATTCCTAGAGAAGAAAATAAAGAAAATTTTAGTGGAAATACTTATTTGTCCCAAGCACGGATTTGACACATAAACAGGATTGCGCACTAGGGAGCTAAAACACGGTCTCAAGCGAGAGAGTCTTAAACTATTGGTTTGAGCTTAAACAGGATTGCGTCCTTTTCTACTAGAGTGACAACACGATTTGGTATTTCAGAAAGGACATACAATGTATTTCATTATTTGGTGACTGGCAGGTATGACCGTGCTGAACTTTATGGCGGAGTACTTAAGATCAGGTGTCAGCTAAGAAATATCGGGGCTACGACGAGGGACCGGCACTAGACGCATGAAAGTTTGTGTTGTAGTGGCATACTGTCAAGAGTACAGTCGATCACACGCCAGGCGTAACACTTTGGACTGTTCTTATCTCGTGCGCTATAAGATTTGAAATCGAAATACAAGTGTTTCACCAGACGTGTGGTCGACTTTATATTACTGTGTTTGTATGGGTATTGTTACCACCTATGTAATAAAAAAAGGTCGAAGAAAGTATTTTATTTATATTTTATTCTAATTGTAACATAGTATAGTGTAATGGAATCTAATACCATATTAGAAAATTTGTCGTAACACATTTTTTTATAAATACTAATGCGTTGGTTGCAGTTCAGTTTCATCTGGTAGTATGCCACCAAAATAAATATGGTCCCAGAATTTGTATGTACTTGGCTTAGTAATAAGTATATTATCTTTGCTTGGATCACAAATGACAAAATATAAACTCTATATTCGCTATTTTCAGAAACATATATTTTAAGGAAATCCAAAACTTATCATAAATCCCAAATTACAATTATGGGTGGCCAAAACTCTTAAAGTGTTTATTTAGTACGAATTACTAAAATATTTCACAAAAATTTATAAGCTTTGCCAAAGCTTTCCCTTTAATAATACCAGAAAATGTTAATGTTTTGATTTCATCTTATCCGATGATATTCCAGACGAGTACTACTATGGAGGTGTCCTTTTTTATTCTCAGGTATTTATTACCTGAAAAATAAAAACCGTGTTATTTTTATTACAGCGTTACAGTTTAGTTCTTTCAGACAATTTTTAGATACAATATAATTGATTTAAATTGAATTTTAAATAATTTTAAAAATTAAATCGTGTAAAAATGTAAGCAAGCACTTACCATTGAAAATATGGAAGGTATAGATAACATTTTGTTTATTCTCTTCTTGAGTGCACCAGCACCAGTTGTGAAATCATCTGATTTAAACTGTAACCCGCAATCTACTATAGATTACGTTATGTGTCTTGGTACGACATCAACCCTTTTCTTTTTAATTTCTGCATTTTTAGGAAATCTAAAACAAATATATATTTATGGTTACACTACTCTATAAAACAAATTGGTTTAAAGTTGACCAATGGTGACGCTGCAGTGATACCATTACATTAATTGCGAAATACTACCTTAACGTTGACTATTAAATTAAATTAGAATTATATACACATAAAAAATACAAAAATAACGAAGAACCTAAGAGAATATTTAAAAATATATATTGTACTGATTACCGGTTTTATGTAATAACGTAAATAGGAATTAGAACATTACCACTGAGATCAGAAATCCTACCCGCACAAAAGTATTTTTTACGGTTGCAACCATTAGATAAGGACGCAATCCTGTTAAGACCCTCTTGCTCGATATCGTTTTTCGTTTAGTATTTTTGTACAACGAGAATGGACTCTATGATAGATAAGTAAGCAAAATTCATTTGACATTGAATTTAATTCGACAGTGCACAGTCTTGTTTACTACTTATAAAGTCTTTGCTCCCAAGATTTCCACTAAAACTCAAACATATTGTGATATATTGTTCTTTAATTTCTTCTCTAAGAATTAGCAATATATAATTGACACAATTAGTATACCTCCGCTCGGATCTAGCGCCGGCCGGCCAATGCCTCAACTCTCCAAGTCGGTCGCGTTATAATATTAAACCTTAACTGTCTGTGTGTAAAACGGTATTTGATAAAATGTTTGCTAATTTTTCAATATTTTCATATAATAATATGAGTGTATAAAAAAAAATTATAATTTAATATTGTTGGTTTTTAGCCTAAATATTGAATCTTAGATTATTGGTTTTTAGTCTGAGTATTGAATACTTAGAACTTAGATTATTAACTATTAATCTAAGACTTAGAATAATGAATCGTTTTTCTGCGATTGAATACTTTGAACTCGGATACACTTAAATTACATAATCAATCAGAATGGAATTTAATCACAAATTAAATAATAGGCTAAACGCAGACTAAGAAATCTATGAGGCTAAAGAATTCGGCTAAGCGACATAAAGGCATGCGTGGCTGCAAAAAGTCCTCTCAACATACAGATACATTACTAATAAATCTGTCTGATATTCAATATTTTTTTTATTGTTGATGGGTTTGCGCTTGACCTCAATCTCATCTGAAACCTTATGGTAAGTGATGATGAGGACCAGCTACGATATAGGTACAGACGGTAAACAGACACCTGAAGTATCTATCTAATTCGTCCAAGAGTATAATACCTATACCTACTAACTAGTATGGGGTCTTAATCGGACTTATTAAGTTTATTGATGTTTTCGCGTCTCATGAGTTTAGTGAGCGAGTTTTACGTAAATTCCTTTGAAAAAAAGTTTAGGTGACTTATGAAAATATTCTCCAATGTCTAGGTCTCAGACTAATAGGTACTTACATATAATGTAAGGCCTAGGTAATTCTACCCAAAGAGAATATAACTAGTAATACTGGTTATTCATTCTTCTGAGAGTAATACTACCAATGACATTTCATATCAAATGTATGAAATGTAGGTATCTAATGTCAGTGCCTAATACCTATTAACTTAAAGCTAATATTGGGTAATACGCAAGCCATTACTTAGAATAAGGGTACCTAATTAATTATTGCTCAAAAGATGGTAACCTTACGATGACCGACCGCAGGGCGGTGAGGTCATTCTTATGTATAGTCACTACCTACTTAGTTTGTGATAGTACCTAGCGGCTAGTTTATAAGTTACTTTATGGTACCTAGTCCAGTGGGATGAGGTCAGAGAACCTCCGTCAAACGTCACACAACGACGACGACGACTTAGCCACAGTGCTGTGCGACTGTGTAGGTAGTGTACCTACTGTATATTCATAGTACCTACTTTATATTATACTTGATTTGTCAGTAGGTAGGTATGACTGTGTGTTACTGTCGTTTAGTACCATCATATTTATATTCTGTAGTACGATACAACGTACTCCGTATGAGACGGGACTCCGTAATCAGCGTTTCCGCTTGCGTCATTTTGGCAGAGCCAGTCTCTGATTTGAAATCTTGACTATGCAGAAAATATGTCCTGGAAATGTACTATTTTGTACTCGAAAATTAGAATTTGTACTTCAGCCGTTTAAAACTTATAGGGGTATATTGGTGGCTCTGCCAAAATGACGTCACTACAGCAAGCCGCGCCATATCTCGAAAACTACAAAAGATATCAAAATTCTGTAATAGTAGAAAATTTGTATTGTGCTACACATTTCCAAAATTCAGATCTTTTTCGAGATAACCCTTTATCGTTTTCGAGATATTCGGGTTTGCTAGTGGCTCTGCCAAAATGACGTCACTACTGCAGAGCCACGGCTATATCTCGATAACTACAAAAAATATCAGAATTCTGTAAACGTACAAAATTTGTACCTGAATTTGTGCTCCATATATCCAAAAATCAGAATATGTGCTTCTACCGTTTAAAAGATATAGACGATTGTTTTTATCTCATACTGTAGGTACAGTTGACAAACAAGAACACGATTGAATATGATTAATATTTATTGTTACTTTGAGAGTTGATGAAATCAAATTAATAAATTACTAGACTTCTGATTATTGCTGTGATTTATTGTTGTCAAATATTTGGATGAAAAGGACATATTTTAGCGTGGCCTTCTTCCCGTCACAGAGAAACCTTGTCAACAAACAATTCGTTTCTCAAGCTAATGCTAATCCAGAATTGGTTTGTTTTCAAAGAATAGGTACGTACTTCTGCTGAGGATCGGCAAGCGCATGATGGACGCGCCCCCCGCCTGATGTATCAACAACCTGAAGGTGACCGGAAACGGCTGGATGCTAAGGGCGGAGGACCGGTTGTGGTGGCGTTAATTGGGGAACGCCTATGTCCCTGATATGATCAAGTACTTCTGCCCTTCGTCTAATATTTTCCTCTAGCATGTACTGTCCAGTACAAATCTTAACCAACGATCTCTATGATCGTAACGTTGTAATGGCGTAGAAGGGGAATAAACTACAAACATACAGTAATAATACGAGAAAGGATTCAAAATTGTGTAAATGTTAAGATAAAAGGAACACATTATTTCATAGGCACTTTATTCCCATATTTATTTACAAACACCTGTTCGACAACATAAATAATATAGAAACACATCCGCGTCCGAACTCTGTTTATGAAAACTACACATTGTGAGAGAACAGCTTCAAAAGAAGCGACAAATTTTAAGTTTTATTTCATTCTATAGTCTTAATCATGATCTCAAGACGTTGCAGTGTTATAATTACAAAACATCTGTACGTATAAATAGCACTTTAATAGCATATCCTTAACGTTACGTTCTAAAGGCAAGATAAAGTTTCGCTTGAAGCGTTACTCAAGTGTAATTTTTTTTGGTAGGTTGACTAACGATAGTAAAATAATGTGCAGTGTCCGGAGCCTGTTCACGCGAGCGTTATTAACGCGGCGTTAATGGACACGCTGTAAACCTGCATTCACAATGACATCACGCCCGATGCAATGAAAAAGCTTACCTGACATTTGCTATTTTTAAATAACGCGTGCTATGACTAAACAAATCCGCCAAGGTGATAAAATCGTGGCGACGAAAAAGCTATTTTGTTGCACTGTGAATGCAGCTTAATTAGTACAGAAATGCTTCATGATTGGAAGTTTTATCACTTGACGAATTTAGATTTTTATTACCACTCGGTAATAAGTTAAATATTTTTTTATCGCATCGCCCGTGAAATTGCAGCGTGTTATGTGTATTGTGAATTTAGCTTCATACAAAGCCAATCACTAACGTAACAATCGATAACCGCGCGTTATAGCGCAGCGTTGCTAACGCCTGTGCGAGCAAGCCCATAGTGTTAAAAACCAATATTTAAAAATTGATTAGAAAATGCACATTTGTGGCAAGTAATATTATTTTAGAGTAATTGCAACAAACACACTCAATTGTGTTGACAAGAGTAACGAAATGCTGTTGGAAACTAGTTACAGAGACATTCAATATCGAATAAAAAACTTTTTCATCCTATCTATTTGAAAAGGACGACTTGGTTCGCCTTTAAGTGCACCCAAAGGTGGTGTTTTCTATAAGAAACGTTCAGCGGGCAGTAATGAGTTTTTAATCCTCTTTATAAGTGCTCCGCAATTATCTTTGCCGCGCACTTTTTGAATTTGGAACATCTTAGTGTTCAGCGTCAAAGAAATCGAACAAAATTGCGAAAATGTCTCAACTGTAAATATAAGTTTTTAGTTGTTTTATTATTAGATATTATTTAATTTCAATTTAGTTGTAACTCTATGTTTTATTAAATAATAATATTACAATAAAATATGAGGCGCCTGACTTACTATATCCAGTTTTTTTGTGATCGAAGTCTTGACGTAAAATACAAGTAAAACAGACGACAATAAAAGGTATAAGAAATATTACAAATAGTTAATTTCACGACGTATATAATTATTAGTAAACATCTAATAAGGTTTGATATTAAGAATCTGCAATAACTTTTCAACCTAGGCGGATTTTGACTCACATATACATACGCATGTGATAATACACAAACGGTGTAAGTATCTATGCAAGTGTAGACAGTTACACTGCCTTCGCGCCATTAGCTCAGTCTTCGGGGGTCTGCCCAGCCTCAGCGTTCAATGTATTTTGAACGTACAATAGCACAGTTGTATACAATGAATGATAATATTGATAATGCATCAGTAATAATGAGTTGAATGTCGTTCTTCTTGAAGTAAATCTTGCGTAGCTGAAATATGTTAGTTGAAAGCTGACTGCAAAAATCTACGTAATCACGTAATTTTTTTTACACAAATTTGGTCACATCTGTCGGAGAACCGCTTACCGCTGGGGTAAACGAGTTGTCGACCGCTCGAGTGGAGTGGAAACCGCGACTGGGCAAGAGTAGTGTGGGACGCCCCCTGGGTAGATGGAGCGACGATCTGCGGCTGGCAGTGACTGGATGAGAAGAACAGAGGATCGGGTTCAGTGGCGCACCTTGGGAGAGGCCTATGTCCAGCAGTGGACTCTTTAAAGCTGATGATGACGTAAATATTAATAACTGTCAGTCAATAAACAAATGTATTGCAGATTCAAAAGACCCAACCAGTGTATAACAATAAATGCATAAATAAGATCAATGTAGTTATAATAAATTGTCAGTATAAAAATAACCTTCCCTTATAAAACTCTTTAAAAATATACCATATTATGTTTGTACTGTGGGCCACATGTACAAATATATTAAAGCTTAATATTTTATCTAATGTAAATTTGGCATGAAAAGCAGTGATGTTCGCTATAAGTAACTAGATTTTTAATAAATAAAAAAAAAACATTAATCTAGTGTACAATAGCGGCCTTATAGCGGTTATTCCAGGTAACCTTTGGGCAATGTGTGTAATGATTAAGTCATAATTTTTGTCGAGTTTTGAAATGTATACACAAAAAGTTGTTTAGCAGCATATACACAGTGCCTCTTTAAGTGTTTACGCAGTATAAGAGTGATTGAAACGCTGTATGTAAGGGCCTTCCGTAACAAATAAATAGGCTATAATAATTCATGTGGCTCACAGTACAACAGTAACATTATCACAATAAAACAGTACGCTTAGTATAAGCTTCATCTAGATCCTTCAATCACAGCACCTTACAAGTCTTGTGAAGCCATCTGGAAAACAAGAAAAAAACGGTAAAAATAAAATAAAATAAACCATTTCTATACAATATCCTCCCTCAATTCTACTCAAACACCACTCTCCTTAAGTTTTATTTAATTTTATTTACAATTAATTTTCCTTTAAGCCTCCGTTTTTATTTTAATTAAAGCGACTTTCCTTCGTCCGCTTTCCTCCCCGAAAAGGGAAGTCTTCTTATTGAGACACATCGTGGTACCAGAATTAGCTAGGGAACCTCATGAGAGTTCCGCATGACTCGGTAAGGCATCGCTCAGTGGTGATACATCGTCTCTGCCTACCCCTCTGTGACCAAGGAGTGAGCATTATGTACGTATTTTAATTAAAACATAGCTTTAATTGCCATCTCTATTTATCTTTAGAGACTTTTAAAACATTTGTAACAACTTCTGCATTTATTAATCACTAGCTGTTGCCCGTGACTTCGTCCGCATGGACAACTTAACATCACAAATTATTATGTATGTTTTTTCGGGATAAAACTATCCTATTTCCTATTCCAGGACCTAACCTATATGTGTGCCAAGTTTCATCACGGTCCGTCCAATGGTTGAAGCGTGATTGAGTAACAAACATACAAATATACAAACTTTAGCATTTATAATATTAGTAGGATAGGATAGAATGCTGTGTATACATAGACTTGATTACAGTCCAGAATTAAAACATTGTTAATTTATGTATATTACAACAATTATAACCGTATACCCAATGAATAAATATCAAAATTAAAGAGGATTATAGTATCATTGATCTAGTGGTTCGAGAGTTACACCGAAGTCCAAAGGTAGTGGTTTCGATTTCCAAAAAGGACTCGCTTCTCTTGGTGTCTCTCTCGGTCTGGGTGTTCTCGTCAATTGGGATATCTCTTATTACAATGGATAAAAATCAGCTTCGATTTCAGTTACGTTTGATTTGGCAGGCTGTTGTGTCAATGTGTAGTTCATATTTAGGCATTCTAACAAAGTGCTCAGGGTAGCGATTAACTTGTTGCATTTGGACTGCAGGATTATTGGGGATCCATAGCTGTGCCCGTGGCTCCGCTCGCATGTACTACAGAATTATTGTTAATCTCACTTATTTTTAAGCCCACGCCCACTCACAATCCCACTCAGCTTTAAATGTAGTCCTATCCTAACTCATCGCAATCCGAATTGCACCAAACATTATACTTATAATGTGTAAGCCGGCTTAGTAAGCCAATTGCGATGAAATAAAGACTAAGTTATTCCGAGTTAAGCCCTAGGTTTCTGTGAAAAGTCCATCAAAATGGGTTCCATCTAAAATGCTATATTGCGCGATTTCTAACTGCAAAAACAAAAGCTCGAGACTGAAGTAGTAAACAAATCGCTATAACAATTCTATCTAGATCTACTTTCTGTGGTATTATCACACCGCGGCTAGCAGCGGTTGTTCGTATTTGTTCTGGGAATTATTGTCACGTGGTATTATTGTAGCCTACATTCACACACCGGCTCGTGAGCTAGCTGAGCTATTTAGAAGATCCATTGAGTGTAAGGCTGTGTTTCCACCGGAGCTATGCGAGGAAGCAGAGATGAAATTGTATCGTGCAGTGTGAACTTTTGAACGGCATACATTTTTATTGGGTCTAAGGTTGGGTAATTTTTGCAGTCTATAATAAAACAAATGTTTGTATTTTTATTAAAAATAAATTTAATGTATTTTTTGTAATTAAAATTAAACAGTTGTAATGTTACCCGTACAATTAATACGTTTATAGACTTAATGCAAAAATAACTCAAAACCAAAGGATAAGTTAGTAAGGAAAACTGTTAAAAATACTTACAGTGCAAAGGAATAGGTGCATGTAGTACAGGTCTAACAAAATAGCTGTAGTGAACATTTACATGTGCTTTTAATATGGAATATATTAACCACTTATTTATGAAGTTTGCGGTTAAGCAAAAAAAAAAAAACAATAACAATTCAGTTCCTAAGTGGCTTCAGTTATGCAGAAGTGATCCAACCCGCACTTAGTCATATTCGAAATATCAATCTTTAATACGGTCGTGGACAATATGTCAATAAACGTCACACCGGTGGCTTGTACCGTGACAGTACGACTATGGACTTCGTATTTAGTATTGTTTCGACGTCTAGTGCCGCATCACAAACTCACGTCACGTGGGATATGTGCGTCCACGAACGCGTTAAAGTCTAACGTGTTAGTATTCAATAAAATGTAACAAAAACATGGTCAAGTTATTATTTTTTATATTACTCCCTATTATTAAGTTAGTTTTTTTTGTGTGTTGAATCATTTCTGCGTGATTGGATCCACTTATGAAATGAATTGTGGCATTATGTGAATCTGCAAACTTCGTTCAATTATATAAATTGAATTTAAATAAAGTTTATGTACACTCACGAGCAAAATTGACGAGTCGAGGGGCTTTTTCATACATTCGAGGTCATTTTGAATCCTTGCATCTTCGCCGGGGATCGATTTGAGTGAGATTGAGTCGTCGAACTATTAAGGCATTTTTTACTCTCAAACGCGGCGACATGTGACATATTCCAATAAGTATTTGGCATATTATAACTATCGTAGTTACACGCTAAATGATTATCCGTATATGTCAAGTGACTCGTTAGACAGTACAAAATAGTTTTACAGTTCGACGGACATTACCCGAAATGGTTACGGAGTTGGGCAGCTAATGCTGGCTGTCCGAAGTTAGGACACAGAAGGTACACAGTGCCAAACATACCTCTTTGACCAGGCAAGCTGTTCAGAAAAACTATTCAGAATCCTGGGTGTATTTTCTGTGAATTGTGATAGAATTTTGGACGTTTTTAGATTAATTTTTGTGACGTTAACTGTCAATTTGATCAAAGAGGTAAAAGAGGTATAATGTGATAAATGTTGGCACTTTGGAACTTCTCCGTCCATACTCCGGACAGACAGCATCAGCTCTCACTCATATCAATTCCCGGCAAAGACCCAAGTGCTCATAGTTACCCCAAATTTATGAGAAAAGTCAGATTGTCAAATTTAATAACATCTGCGGCTAACTTAATTTGAAATTGTAAATGCACAACTTATGTTAATAAATGATTTCGCTAAAAGAACATGCAGTTGCTAGGTTTACAGCCAACCATAACCTCCTAAATTGTCAATATTTTGGCTGTTTTGATGCCTCGGACTTATACTTAAAGTACATGAAATAACCTACAAAACAAAACCTTTTTTTACATTTATTAGATCCTATGTTATTAAATTGGACAGCCGAGCAATTTGTTAATTTATTTCTAAAGTGTATATATTTATATCTTTAAAAAAAATGGTTTTTATTAATGACTAAAGTTAATGCTGTGTATTTCGTAGTATTTAAATGGCACTATGAGGGTTGGCCTCTGTCCAACAGTGGGACGTAACATAGTTTGTTATTTGAAATGGCACAATACGAATTTAAGCTAGAAGAGATAAAGTACTGTTAGGTATTGTCCTGTTTTTCCCTAATTAAGAAAATTTTTCTACCGAATTCAGTAGAAAAATGTGCACAATTTTCCACGATTAGGAATTAATCGGAAAAATAACAGTAAGATAGGAAAATGGTTTCTTTGGGAAATCGTGCTCATTTTTTTATCAAACCGGATATTTTTGAAATATCAAGGACTTAAAAAGATATCTAATTCAAGCTGCGAATAAATGCCAATTTAATTTTGATTTTATAAGAGACAAAGCTCCCTCACACTTTCCTGTATCCCATAAATAAAATAATCATTATATACATAGAACAGAACCTACATTTTAGAAAATAATACACTTTTATCCTAAATACTTGTGCGTAAAAAAATAACAACCTTAATTTAGCATAATAAGTATATATAGTAGATTTAGGATCTCCCCACACTTATTGGCGTGGAATCAGCTTAAGCCAGTCAGGAACAGCTTTATTTCTCCGGCATAAATGTTCTAGAACGTCGGACGCACCGCTACTAGCCGATGTGGCACGATATCGGCCGACGTGTGAAGCTGCATTCACAATGCAAACTATCCTACGTTTTCGTCTGTCTCCACGATCTGTTATTTCGGGAGTGTGGGTTCTAAACGAAACAGCTGTGTGCTCGATGAAGTAAACACTGAATTTATTTCTCACTTTCGCTCCTATATTATTTTCTATTTGCTAAAATACTAGCTACTGAATGTATTCCAAATTAATGTTATATAATGTATATGTGGGTTGATACGGGTATTCACATGTTACACTGGCAAATGCGGCCAATCACACAAAGCAAGCTATTTTTAGAAACGCGAGAAATTGCGCCGCTTGCTTTGAATTGTGAATGTAGCTTTAAGCTGAATTCACAATGCAACCAAACTGCCGCATTTTCGCCGCGGCGATCTCCGGGATTCGGGCAATTGCGCCGCTTAGTTTGCATTGTGAATGTAGCGGCAAACCTAAGTTAAAACAAAATCGCTTTACAAGTGTGGGGAGACGTTTATGGAACTTAAACAGCATTTACATGGTAATTCCCGTCTAAATATCTTAACGTGTTAAATATTAACATGTGAAGACTACAGGGAAAACTGATTTTGCAGAAACGGGGGATGGATGGTAGGATGACTTGCGTGGTGTTGTCCCACTAATATTATAAATGCGAAAGTTTGGATGTTTGGATATTTGGATGTTTATTACTCAATCACGCTTCAACCACCGGACGGATAGGGATGAAACTTGGCACACATATAGGTTAGGTCCTGGAATAGGACATAGGATAGTTTTATCCCGAAAAAAATATCTCATTCTTACGGGAAATACATAATAATTTGTGATGTTAAGTTGTCCGCACGGACAAAGTCTCGGGCGACAGCTAGTTTCTTATATATCACAACTGACTGATGTTATTTAGTGTCTTAAATCCCTTTTCCCAGTAGTCTTTAGATATTATCTATCACATGCGCGTTTACTTCTTTACCTTGTTCCAAGCGACGATGCCGTATGTCACTCCGGCACCGAGTGCGAACGCAAGCAAGTACGGAACGAACTTGAGCGATGGGCCGTGGCGTTTGCGCAAGAGCGTCGACAGGAAGTTCAGGTTGCTCTCCGAATATGGGGGGTAACGGCCGCTGTAACGTAACGATGTATTTTTTTATATTTGAAATGTTGGGAAGCGAGAGAATGTGGACTGTGTATGAGAAAGGGGCCACAGGTAAAGACAGACAATTTTTTTTTTATTTTTTTTATCCATCATTCAAAATACGTCCACTGCTGAAAACAAGCCTCTCCAATATCATGTCACTTTTGGTGGGCTGTCTACTGATGGATTTGCCATAATCACCACGCTTGGCAGTCGGATTGGTGATGCAGTAATGATCTTAATATACACAGGAGAACGCTCCTGTCCTAACTAGCTTCTAGACTATAGCCGCGAGGTACTAGATCATGCAGCTTTTCTTGTGGGTAAAATTATCAAAGTTCCCCTAGACGGGGTGGAACGGTAGACAAATTTTAATTTCTGACGCATCCAAGTGTTTTGCAAATTTAATTTCTGACGCATCCAAGTGTTTTGACACGTTTATGCACGATGTGAAAGTATGCGTTGGATTATACATTTTTTATGACGTCTTATTTGTAAAAAATTGTGAATGGGACGAAATATTGTGAGATTTGTTAATTATTTGGTAATTTTCCAGAATATTAATATATTGGTAAATACTCGTAATTATGATAACAAAAACGACACTTGTTGGTTGTGTGAGAGTGCAATAGAGCAGTTAGATTTTATGGGTTCACAAATTAAATTGATCGAATCAAGTACGCATCGAGGGTGTCTACGAGAGCTGTAATTTCGCGGTGTAGGTACTGTATATACTCACGAGGCTAGCTTTTCCCCTAAAGCCGCGAAGTTCTTAATCAAGCAGCTCTTCTTGTGGGTAAAAGTGTCGAAGGTCGCCTTTCCGTGGTACGCGCCGGTGCCGCTGCTTCCCACGCCGCCGAATGGTAGAGTTTCAACTACAATATAGTTAATTCAATTAGAAGCGAATTTTTGCAATACAAGTATTTACTCAAATTCTACCAAATATACCCAATGAGTGATTATAGACATATATTTAGCTTTATATACAGCAAGTATATGTTAATATTATATTAAGGCTATATAAATTACACTATATTTAAATAATCTATCAATTTAACCGCTACTTGAGAAGAGACATGTAAAAAAATTAATGAGTTTTGATGAGACATCAAAGAAAGAATTTAATTAAATAATTTAATAAAAATTTGCTAACTTATATCGAGTATAGAGTGCCAATCAGACTTTTTCCGACCGCAGTGCGGTAACGAAAATCAAATTTATGTTTTATAATTTTTTATGTTTTTTTTTTATATCTGATGAAGTAATAATATTTCCAATTAACTATAACTTGTCTGTAGGTACTTAGGTAATCCTTAATCTTATACAGGCACGTGAATTTTTAGTAAAGGACAGACAGAAAAGTTATTACCTCGATTAACAACGTCTACTCGTCTAACGTCTTTGATTGCCGACGCAAAGATTACGAGCCCGCTCCTAGCGGCAAAATTTGGAAACTGAGAACGCCGAGCTGGGTAAATGCTTAAGGGCGCAGTAGGCTCCCAGATGCTTGAATACTGACAAGTGTGACGTTCCTACACTAACTTCACTTTTTATTTTTTGCTATGAACTGTCAATTATTACTGAAAAGTTTTTTCCGGCCGTCTGGAGCGCCTAGGTCAACGATCTCTATGAACTACCAGATGGAGCGTTCCAAACAATCGCTCTGTTCCACGCAAGTAGCCACAACTCTTTCACATTCACAATGAAACTTGTGCAGTTACTACTCAGAACATTTAATTATTTACTAAATATTGACATTATTTAACCGTAGCGTCAATATTTAGTAATAATTTAATGTTCTGCGTAGTAACTGCACAAGTTTCATTGTGAATGTGAAAGAGTTGTGGCTACTTGCGTGGAACAGAGCGATTGGTTGGAACGCTCCATCTAGTAGTACATAGAGATCCTTGGCCTAGGTCGAATATTTGCGTCGCCAATAATCCACTGTTGGACCAAGTCGCTCTAAAAAATAATGGGAGTTTGATGCCGTAGTTGCTGGGCAGGCGGGTTGGTAACCGCAGTATATCTGTATATCGTCACTGTTTCTATTACACCTCCTATGATTTTTTAACACAATTTTTCTTCTTAAAGGCTACAAATGGAGTTTAAAAAACCATCAAAAAAATTTACTACATAGGAGGTTTGATGATTAAACTAACTTTATTATGAGAGGTTCGTTATACGCCACGGACAGCGTAAAAAATCGTTGGCAGTGCTGTGTATCTAAATAAAATGGTCCAAACCTCCCATCTGCATCATTGTATCGTTAACGCATATGCTGCCGCTACTAGTGTTGTCTATTATACTGTTCCGCACTCGAGCGTCCGTCGAGAATATGTACAGGGTTAGCGGCTTCTCTCTACAGGTGAGCAAAATAACATACAAGGTTAAACCACCACCGTTTGAAGGCTATTGGAGCAGGCAGCCCTCGTTTTTATTGTGGGTTATTTGCGGACGGCTTGACCGTCAAATATTAAATTTTCTAGATGATGGTGTAGCATACGGATGAAAATACACCACATAAATTCCGGCTCTCGATTTCTTTTTTAATAAATACCTTACTGTTGTTAATGTTGTTATCTCTGTCATGCTCTGTCACAAAGCATTATGAAGATGCTTTCAAATTTTAAATATGTACCTCGCCTACCTTCACTGGTAGGCGTAGTGTTGTACCTCTGTAGATCCTTGCTTAGACGAGCGGCAGAGGGAGATTGGTGTGAAATTGGTATAACAGTAGTCTAGATTAGGAAATAGGAGAATGATTGCCTCGTTAGCTGTGTCGCTGGGGCGTTGGATTTATGTGCGGTAGGTCGTGGGTTCGATTCCCGCTGGCGCCAGACAACTTTGGTATAATTTGTACAACTTTGTCCTGGGGGCCTACTCTGTAAGCATTTCGGATAATACCCGTCGAACCAAATAGCCCCTTTATACTCTCTAACGGGACACGTGACATATTCTGATAAGCGTTTGTCATCTAACTATGATTGTTAGACGACAAACGCTTATTAGGATACTTTATAAAGTACAAAAAGGTTAGTTCGACGAATATTAACCGAAATGCTAGTCTGCTTGTTACATTCGTAAATTATCCTGTCCTTGTATTCCCAAGTACAGGAGAAAATTTTAGTTTGGGGTTAGACACGTGTATTATGCAAATATATGAAGTATTATTTTAAATAAAAAAACGAGAACTGCCTGGTTACAGAAACTAGATTATTTTGAGTCTAAAAAATGAAAGACTAGCAATTGGTGTTTCTATGCCAGTTTTCATTAAATAGACCATTAATAGTAGATAGATTTATTAATTAAATGAAATAAAGATTAAAATAATATTAAAAATATCATTTACCTCCTATGCACCTTAATAAATATTTTATTCCCTCAAAAATAGTTTACAAAATTTGATAAACTACATAATCATAGATTGATTTGCAAGCATACCGACACCAAGAGTTTGAGGACATTCACCACCAACCAAACTAGATTTTTAGGTCCAGCGAAAATGCCATTACAAATGCATTCAGTATCAAATACTTAACAACGTTTATTCTACCTTTGTAAATTCCAAGAAAAAAAGAATTCAATACAAAAATGATTTTATGAGCTGTTCGATTTGCATGGGAAGTTTTTATTTTATATGAAAGATAGTAGAACACAAGTTGTTCAGTATGCGATAGTGAATGTCAGTGTAACGGGTCACTTTTGTTATCAGGCTTTTATAACAACAGAAGAATCATTTATCATTATGTACGAAAACTTATACAGCTAAGTGTGCCGATTTTTTCGGCTGTTCCCAGTAGTTTTACTAAGTAGTCTTACCAGTAGAACTACTGGGAATTTCCTTCCCAATATACTTACTAGTAAGACCACTGGGAACTTTGATCCCAGTAGACTTACCAGTAAAACAAAACTCCAATAGTCCTACTCTTAATGTATACCTAGGCGGGTATTGATAGACAACCTACTTAGTGAACTTGAATATATGACCCAAGATAAAACATTTGCTTGACTGACATCTTGTCACATAATAATCAAATCACTAATTATAATAAATAATACTGTGTTTTTCAATTCTGTGAAATGTGTGATATAAATATAATAAAAAGGCGACGAGGTGAGGTACTATTGTTGAAAGGTTACCAGTACTATAAATTAAAGGCTTATAAAGATGGAGGCGTTATATGGCGATGTGCTCTATATCGTAAAAGCAAATGTGTCGGTTCTGTTACTATTAATAATAACGTGGAGGTAAAAATTACAGCACATTTAGTAACATGCTCTCCGGATTATGCCCAAAACGAAATAGACATAAAGATGTACCACTGTAAAGAAAAAGTTGGTGAATTAGACACGGTGTCAGTACCCAGGATCTACAGAAAAACCGTGGGTTCACTCGCAAATTCTGGTATTAACATTATTTGCAAGTTACCGGATTTCTCCAGTGTTAAGTCGACACTTTACCGACATTGAAATAAAACACTGGAGGTAGAAAAATTATATCACAAAACTTTTTCTGACATCAAGGTTCCGCCTAGATTTGATTCTTTTCTGTTAGCGGACTATTATCGTGATGACGGTGCACGAATTTTAGTATTTGCATCCAGTGTGGCAAAGGAAATTATGACTGAAAGTAAGGACTATTTCAGTGATGGCACATTCGGAGTCAGTCCAGTACCCTTTCTTCAGCTGTATACTATACATTGCGACTTGGGTAGTTCTATGGAGACTACAAATATAATACCCGTTATCTACGCCTTCCTCCCGGATAAAACCACGCAAACACACATTACACTACTGCAATTAATAAAAAGCCAAATACCGAACTGGAACCCTAAGCAATTTAAAATAGACTATGAAGACGCCATGATCAAAGCTATAAAGCACGTTTTCCCTCAAATATTACCAAGCGGATGTTATTATCACTATTGTGAGAGTCTGAAGAGAAAAAGCAAATCTCTAAAATTAAAGGCATACAGAGTAGTGACACTGTGCAAACTTTTGCCACTCTTACCAAAAGAACACATTTTGGACGGTTGGAGTTATATAATGGATGAGATGGAAAACACCTACGTGCAAGAAAATATGAGCGTATTTAAAAAATATATGACCAGAAATTGGTTGTCAAAAAATATAATTGAGAGGATGTGCGTATTTGGCCAACGGCATCGCACAACCAATTATTTGGAATCGTGGCATTTTGTATTGAATGGTGAAGTTGGTAAGAAGGAAAGCAACCTACACCACTTGTTGAACATTTTAATTTCTGATGCATCGTATCCGAGGTGCGTAGTATCCAAGTTCAAAACAATTTGAATTTGAATAAAAGAGACCGGTTTATTCAAAATGCCCAAATGCAATTAATTAATGGGGATATAAGCGTTGGCCATTTTTGGAAAAGTTACGTTGGTAACTGTTACCTACTTATAATTGATTTCGTTATTAGAATAGTAGTTTCTTTTGTTTTGTTTGACAACTGGAAAAAATGCAACTATTTATGTTTTATTATTATACTTACTGTCTATCAATTACGAGGTCTATGTTTTATAAATTTATAATATAGTAAAACTATTGGGAAAAAATAACACCAGGGAAGTCTTACTATCAGTAAGTCTATTGGGAAGGAAATTCCCAGTAGTTCTACTGGTAAGACTACTTGGTAAAACTACTGGGAACAGCCGTATTTTTTAACTTATACCTCCACCATATGACCAACACCCTTAATCAAACCAGTGACTGAAATAGGATATGAACCGTTACCGTGAAAACCAGTTACGTCAACGCAAGGCAAGCCACATAACTACAGATATAAGTGCCAATATGCAATTTGGAAGTAACAGCCAAACCAGTTTAATTTTGATACAGTGTTGGCTATTTGCAATTAACAAAACTTGGACTTTCCTAAACGTGGGTAAAAAATCTTCGATTTAGGTATTGACTAGTCAGCTTATTTATTAGTATTTTTAAACAGTAGATTTGTAAAGTTTTTATTCTGAGAATATTATACATTAGGAACCAAAAAATATTGATAATGACAAGTTTAATGCTATGGGGTTGAAACCGGAGAACTGATCTCCATCAAGAAATGATCTGGGTAAGATCCGATGCTGGCTAAATCACTAGAGTAGGGATCGAGGAGTAATCTCAGATATGTATATTATTAGATTTATGGTTTAAACCAAATTGTGCGACATAAGTCGACTGCAAAAATGCATGTAATTTAAATTGTTGGTTTCATGTAATTTGCAATAATTTAATATGAAGTTAGGAACATATATTTATCAGTCTGTCAGATAAATTCCTCAAGTTTTGCCAATGCAAACAACGCTAGTTTCAACGTCTCCTTACCGCCATAAAACATGATGGTGTCGTTCATACTGATACTGCCCGAGCGGGTCTGTTCAGTGAACAACTTTTGTATGTTCGCTTGTTTGCTGAACACGTATAGTACTAACGGATGTTCCCTGAAATCGGTTATGTTGGTTAAATGGTGACCACCTGTACAGACTGGTCGAATCGTTGATAAAAAGATTGATGTTGCAACTTGTTTTATTTCTGTGTTCGTCTGTAGTTCAAATATCTTTTTAGTGCAATGAAGTATATTGTATTGTATTTTCTTCATTTTCCAGCAAAAAAAATATTTATTTTTATTTTTGTTATTATTAGATGATGAAAGCAAATGGTTTTATACATTAAAATATATTTTCTTCAAAACCATAATTTGCACTTATTTTTATGTTAAGAAATATTTATCTGGTTCTATGATTTTTCTCAGTTCAATGTCATGTAAGGTTTATACAGATTAAGACAACTGAATATCGACAAATGCATAACTAGTGTTCTATTTATTGTATTTAGTCTGAAACCATCACTATTATTATAATATTATATTGTACAGATGTCAAACACTCGAGGTATAAATTGAGTGTAAAAGTAGTATGATATTTATGGACTGATGTTGATTAGTTATCCCCAGATATTAACATCTGCGCATAATTTGCATGTTGCTATATTGTATACCGGACGATGGACATGCAATAGGTTTCCATTGTCTTCTTAATGTTTAATGTATGACATACGTAGTCAATGAAAAGAAGTTCTGGTTCAATGATATCAATGAAATATGTATGTGTTGTCTTGTGTGAGGAAGTGAGTTTGACAAATCACACAACAATGTACAATTCAAACCACACATCAATTCAGAATCTCAAATCCACATGAATACCAGAATGTTTCAAAAACATGAATCCCAAAATGTTTCAGACAAAACAACTTAGATAGCTTCACACACAAATGAATAGAAAAGATCATCAACAAAAAACCTGCAAATATAAACACACATTTCATTTTTTTAGGCAGAAACAGAAAAATTACGACTTAAAAATAATAATAAAAAAAACGTACCTGGCATTGATGAATTTAATTGCCTCGAAGGCGTTCTCAACTGGCACTATAGGCAATATGGGGCCGAATATCTCGTCCTCCATTATTTTATCACTTCCAGTGACGTTGGCAAGTATGGTGGGTTCAATGAACCTGTCCTGGGGGTCATAGTTACCACCGAAGACCACCTTGTCCTTGCTGGCATCTAATAACGTTTGGAGACGGCTGGGGGTGTGAGAAAAGGTATAGATATACTCAGATGTTAACGTGTAGTCTTTTCAAACATCAACATCTTATATTTCTCAGCCTCTACTACCTATCTGCATGCATCCATAACTTTCTTTATATAAAATGATAATTAAATAAATATAATAATAAGAAAATTCAAGTCTATTCAAATAAAATACCTCTTGAAAAGGATCCAACCAAAGGCTTTAACTCTAGTTAGTATTAAGATGATAAGTCGGAAAAAAATATCAGGAATTGGTGAGCATATGAAACACCACTCTCATGATATACAACATCTTAATAACAAATAAAAAATCTACAAATTTTGAAAAAAAAAAGTGTAAAATTTCTTCTAAAACTAGTCAGTCGCCAATAGTTACAATTAGCGGTTCGCCTCGGTGAAGCCAACGGTCACGATTAAGGTATGTTGTTACATACCGAAGATACTAATCCCTTACGTTGTTTATGAGATAAGCTTACGTTGTTTATTTATAGACAGGTGATACCGCGAGGTTAGTGTACTTTAGCTACTTCCACAGTATCATGGCATACGGTATCCTACTGTGGGGTCAAGCAGCAGATATAGAGACCATTTTTATCTTGCAAAAAAGAGCAGTTAGGGCAATCTATAATCTGCGTTGTAGAGACTCATTAAGAGAAAAGTTTAAAGAAATAAGCATATTAACAGTAGCTGGTCAATTCATTTTAGATAATATTTTATATGTCAGAAAAAATGTATCTCTCTTTTTGAGGCACTGTGACAATAATAGTTATAATACAAGAAATAAAAATAAACTTGTTTTACCAGGTTTAAGACTAAGTAAGGTCAGTAAATCGTTCACGGGGCAATGTATACGCTTCTACAACAAACTACCAGAGGAAATCTTAAATATGACGGACAGAAAGTTTAAGATTCACATTAAAAAACAACTTTGTAAGAAAGCCTATTATAAAGTAAACGATTATTTGAATGACAAAGATGCCTGGTACTAATGTTAATCCAGCTTCGCAAAATCTTTATTAATTGTATGCAAACTTGATTTTTAAAAGATGTGTTGCGTGAAGTTTGTTGCGCCGTTTCTTCTTCACAGCGCTAACACCTAGGAAGCGGTAGTCGATAAAAAAATGACGTGTATAAATGTACCAAGTGTACTCATATGCAATAAATGATTTTGACTTTGACTTTGACAAAAGCGGTCGGAAACTATGTTAAATAGATAACATACTGATAAGGTTCAAATTCTTACCTAAAATGCCTGCTGTTCACAATCCTACATAGATCCGGTGATTTCTGGGAGTCCTCCCCATACCACTCCTTCAGCACTTTCTTGGAGGCCGCCACCAGCCGGTCCTGCACCTCCTTGCTGCACAGCACGTAGTCCGGCGCGATGCACGTCTGCCCGACGTTTATGAACTTCCCCCAGAGTAATCTCTTAGCCGTTACTACGAGATCAGCTGTGCTGTCAATGTACACTGGGCTGGGGGTAGAGAATAACGATGAATTATTGTTTAAGAAATATATAATGCCATAAAAAATATAAATTCAATATTATTTATAACCCTTAATGTAATAATTGACTAAATATTAAATTTATAGACAGCTTATGGGTAAGTATAAAGACAGTGTATTACAATGTGCAACAGAGTAAGTACTCTGTTGCACTCTGGGTCAGTGCAGTAGAGGCTGTAATGCTGTCAGGGTTTACGACACATTCCAAGTGACTTGAAATCGCTCAATGTATGTATTTTATTCACATGTATTTTTATAAACATCTTAAAAGCTTTCTGACTCTGAATGAGTTTTTGGATTTAAGCTACATGACTATTTTGACCTGAAAACATTACCTTATTCGCTACATCCTTTGGGTAAATTTACATTGAAATCACTAAATAATAATGTTTCACCTATGTAAATAGCATGTAACATGTAATAGTGACTTATTTTTATATTAAAAACTAGCTAAGCACAGACTTCGTACGCGCAGTCCACTGAAATATGTGGGTCCCCCACCTCCCTCTCTCTCCCTTCCTCCCCCACCTCGATCTCTCCGCCCTTCCGCCAACTCTTCTCCTTCCGTTTTCTTCTTTATCCCTTCTTCTCCTGAACCTTTCCCCTCCTCTATCCTTTGCCCTCCTCTTCTCCCCACAGCTTCCCCTGCCCTCATCCCTTTCCCCCTTCTCTTCTCTCTTAGATCCAGATGTGGTCGTCATCTTAATGACGATATCGACAGACGTATATAGAAGCTAGCTGGAAAAAAACGAAAAAAAAAGATGTCTTACCTCTTTCCACCTAATTCCAAAGTGACAGGCGTAAGGTTCTTGGTAGCAGCTGCGTAGATGATTTTTCCCACGCTGGTGCCGCCGGTGTAGAAGATGTAGTCGAACTTCTGTTTGAGAAGCTCGGTTGTCTCCTCCGGACCACCTTCTACCACTATTACTGCCTCCTGATGGAGGAGAAAGGTATTATAGAAAGTAATATGGTCGGCTAAATCCGTTAACCTCCCGAGTCAGTTGTGTATAGTGTTACGAACGCTATTTTGTAAACCTCAGGGTATATACCAGCGCAGCAGCTAAAACGGAGTTAGCAGGTTAACACGTTTAGCCGGTGCTTTGTTTCGTCTGTTCTAATACTTTGTAGTGCGACGGATAGTATTCGTAATACTTATAGAGTGAGGCCCCAGATTGCACGTTATTATTTTTTTAATACACGTACGAACTAGGACTTTCTTTACTTCACCCAAGGTGTTTCATTCATGTCAGCCCTAAGACATCTACTGCTGGACACAGGCCTTCCAGAATGAACGCCACCACACTGGGTCCTACGCTTTCCGCATCCGGCCACCATCTTCAGGTCGTCGGCCCACCTGGTCTCCAAGGTGTATAATGTACTATTAAACAGACCCGCAGCAATTTGTAAAATTTTTACTAGGTACTGAAAGTTCAGTGGGTCTAGGTGAGTCGGTGTGAATTCCAGCAACAATGTCAGACAAGTACAATGTTTATTATTTATAGCCAACGTATTGGCATGCAAATATATTTCTTACCAGCTATTAAATTGTACTACACAATTGAGTTTTATGATATACATACAGTTTTACATAATAGGCAGTAACTCCTTGTCTGTGATGATGTCATAAATCACTACTACCCATAACAAAAGTCCGCCTCTAAACACAGAGTTCAAAATTATGGAAGATTTGTGCCTTAATCACCAAAGGCTGATGATCGCAGTTTATGACGTTTAATCGTCTCACACGAAAGACTAGGTAGTTCTAGTCATAAAACACCACTTACATTATCTAAGTACTTCAACAGAGGGTCAGCGATGAATTTAGCACAGGCTACTGACAATGTATTCGGTTTCAGTATAAGTGTTGCCAGCTGTGATGGTGCCGAGACGGGTAATGGAGGTAGTTCTACACTCGCGATGACGTCATAAAATACTACTTACATTATCCAAGTATTTCGGCAGCGCAGACCACAGACAACTAACTCCTTACGACTGTATCTGTGTATTTTTATCGTGCAATAAAGGCTAATTGAATTGGAATCCCTAGGTTTTTTTAAATAGGTTTTACGGCCTTGTGAACGAGCCCTTTGTAGCCTTATGTAACTTTCACTATTCTTGACAATAAAAGTTATACGGTTTTACTATGACAGTGTTGTCATTTGCGAGGGAATCGACTGGGTAATAGCAGTTGTTGTAGGTAGTTCTACACTCGCGATGACGTCATAAAATACTACTCACATTATCCAAGTATTTCGGCAGCGTGTCAGCGATGAATTTAGCGCAGGCCACTGAGAGCTCACTTGGTTTCACTATGACACTGTTTCCAGCCGCGATAGCGCCAGACATTGGTAGCAGTAGAAGCTGCAGTGGGTAGTTCCAGGCGCCGATGACGAGCGCCACGCCGTAAGGGTCGTTGTAGATGACTACATCGTCAAGCATGTTGACGAAGCCTTTTGGTGGCTGTGGGGAGACAGTTTATGTATCAGTATGTTAATAATGAATTTATGTAATACTAGCTGTGCCCGCGGCTTCGCTCGCGTGGATTACAGAATCCGGTCCCCTTCCCACTTCCGCTCCTAGTCCCGCTCCCGCTTCCGCTTCCGCTCCCGCATGCGATCAAAGACATTTTATGGCAATTTTTTGACACCTTAGGTTACATTATTGAAGTTTTAGTAGGGATCCCTAATTTTTTATAGTAATAAATTTAGACTATGTTACCCAGGGATAATGTAGCATTCTCATGGTGAAAGAATTTTTGATATCGGTTCAGTAGTTTTGAGTTTATTGGTTGCAACAAACATACAAATCTTTCCTTTCATTTATAATATTAGTGTAGATAACATTATTATGGGCACTATTAGCCTATATATAGCCACGGTACAAATAACAAAGTGGAACTGTAAACTTGTTAAATGTAAAGTTTGAAACCTTCAAAAGATTTTATTAATAGGTAATGTTATTCTTGACACAGATTTAGAATCTGTGTATTGACGTAGTATGTTCTGGCAAACTATGACTTCATCTGTTGATGTTGAATGTAAATTTCAGAACATACTCAGAACATAAAACAGACAGTAAAAAGTTCGTTAAAATATGTTTAGAAAGGCCATAAGGTTTTATCAATAATGAGCCACGACCGGATATTTTTTCTAATATTCAATACTTTGCTAGTCTATTAAGAAAAAGTAGCTTTTTACGGATTATTAAACTGTAATTGCTCATTTGAAAAAAAAAGATGTATAATTTATTCAAAATTGTACTATTTGTGTAAGTTTAATTAGCTGCATCTACAAGCTTTGCTCAACCCAAGGAGAATAATAAAAAGCAAAAGAATCATAGACTGAAATGTATGACAATTTGACGTAATTTTGAAGTTTCTGGTGGTTTGCCCGTTAGCAATAATGGTACAGGCGATATGTGACTATATAATTATGGTAAGAGCTTCTGTCCAAGTCCTGGATTTTTTTAGTCATCTCATACATAGACCTCCTAGGTGCATCTGTTGCACATCCGTTTCGTCGGACAATAAATAACCTCTACTTCATCATCAGCCGAATTACGTCCATTGCTGAACATAAGCCTCCCCAATATAATGCTACTTTTGGTGGCCTGTCCATTGGGGGATTTGCCATAATCACCACGCTTGGCAGGCGGATTGGGGAGCGCAGTAATGATCTTATTATACACAGGAGAACGGTGCTGCCCAGTCGCTAGACATCGCCAACGCTTCCAGGACCCTCCCCTATACGGTGATAAGGGAGGCACTGCGGTTCCATCAGGTGCCTCCCGACCTGAGGCGAGTCGTGGAGCACTAATTACGGACAGGGTAGTGCTCTACGAACGAGACGGGCAGTTGGTGGCCCGCAACATGACCTACGGTGTTCCACAGGGCTCGGTCCTCGGACCGCTCCTGTGGAACATCGGATATGACTGGGTGATCCGAGGGTTCCAGCTCCTTCGCATGGCCACCATCTGTTACGCAGATGACACTATGGTGGCCGTGCGGGGAGCCCAGTACTGGGAATTCATGAGGTGGGCGGCGGTCGCGACCGAACTAACAGTCGGTCGCATAGGCATGTTGGGGCTGAGCGTGTCCCTCCCCAAGACGGAAGCCATCGTCTTCGGCGGGAGAGGATGGCGGCGGGTAAGAGGGGACACGCTCCGCTACGGGGGGGAAAGGGTCCAGGTCAGGGCCAACATCAAGTATCATGGCCTTGTCCTGGACCGGAGATGGGATTTCGGGGAGCACTTCTCGCGAATGGCTCTCCGATTAGTGGGAGCAGCATCGGCCTTAGACAGGCTGCTCCCCAACACGGGTGGACCTGGCAGCCCGTGTCGGCGCCTCTTCGCGTGCGTCGTGCGCAGTATGGCTCTCTACGGGGCGCCGATCTGGGCAGAGAAGTTGTCTGCCCGGAACAGGGCGCACGAATTGTGAGGACATGTACCATACACGTACTCTTCTCCCGTCGTTCGTAGACTGGATGGACAGCCTCGTACTGTGCCTAGAGGGAGAGTCCCACATACCCCCTGGTCTCCCTAACCAGGGGGATGCGTAACGCATTTCCACTCCGACAAAAAAAAAAAGGTAGGTGCAAGATATTGCAATTTGAGTCTTTGAACAGATAAGATAAAAACAAATTTTACATAGATACGAGTAAGATACGGGTATATACGTATTAAATTCTACATACATACAGTAATACATTTCCAGAAGTGGACATTATTTTATTACCAAATGTTAATTAACTAAATTACTTGTACTATGATTTCTTAAAGCCTGCGCAGACGAGGGATGGTCCTCGGGCTAGTTTTCTATCCGTTAAAATAGATCGGTTACAACTGCATCAAATAATGCACACGAGGGGCTACCGACGGAAGACCCTTATCTGCGCAGGCCTTAAGAGGAATAACGTCGAATTTGAAGTAACTCTATATGTATGGATTTACTGACTTACCCTCTCTGGCTTAACCCACTCGTCCAGATGGTACAACGTATTCTTCATGTCGTTTATGAGGTAGTCGACTTCCAGCAGCACAGCCTCCATCTTGCTTCTCCTCAGGTCCTTCTGCAGTGCGTCTATCATCTCGTTCTTGTTTTCCTCGTACATTCGGAGAAGGTTCTTGAGTTGGGTGCGACGCCATTCGATAGGCCGGGTGACGCCGCGGTTGAAGGCATCTCGTGCTTTTTGCACCGTCTGCGAGATATAGTAGATTCGATTAGCTTCTATGCTACTTGTGGCAAACTTTATTTTTATGGTAAAAAGTATTCGGTCATAAACACATCTACCATGTCTAGGGATAAAACATATTTTCAACTTTGAATCAATACTGAAAAATAATTCAAATGTGTGCATTGGCAGTTAATATATATAGTCTATTTTGTTTTAGAACTTTTAAAAATTATTCTCAGGTTCCGTCGACCAAACTTCTATTACATGTGTACAAGGTATCATCTTTATGGATTGGTATTTTTTATATTGTACCCTTTATTTGCGAATATTATGGCTCATCCGTTTACGGATTGTTCAGTGTAATATATAACTTAGCACATATGACGATTTTGTTTGTAAGTCGTCGCGGTGCATAGACAAACTAAGTCTGGTTTTTGTGACACCGAAAAGATGTTTTATTGATCAATAAATAAATTAAATTTAAAAAAAACTGTATCCTAGGGTTGTCTGCGGGCATTTAGGTTTTCCATCGGAAAATTTGCCTGTCTCAATGAAGAGTACAGTCAATGAACTTCCATACCTTGTATGGAAGGTCATTGAGTACAGTAAAAGATTTTGAAAGATCAGTCTGAGATTACCACAAACTTGCTAACCTTCCTAATATACTGTATTTATTTATTGCATTGATTTGAACTGTGTTGTTACTAGAAAAAGCAGCTGAAATTGATTTCATAAAATAAATGATAGTGCCCTCATATCACTATTAGAATTCATGCTTAAATCTTATAATCTCTTAAAATCTTACTACAAACTGTAGGTTGCTAGGGATATTGTTATTATAGAGCTCTTATATCAGTCAATCTTCCATCGCCACTGTATAGTCACTGTGGGTGCAATAAGAATGGTCGTCTTCCAGTGGTATAGTAGGCGTATAGTACTTAGAGCTTTGGAGCTGATATAGAACCTAAGATGTTAATTTTCATTTATTTTCAGCTCTTATAGAGCTTATTCTTAATGCTTTGTGCTTGTGCACACAGATATCTTTACTACTTTGTTATGATTTAAATACTTACCTCAGCAACATTAACTGCTTTGGGTTTCGGACTCGTTATATTTCCTGCAACAATAAAATTGTGGTAAAAAAATTGGGAATTTAAAAATTCATTAAATGCCTCTATTCTTCAACTAGAAATTACATAGTAACGGAATTGATTTTCTTTCTTTTATCAATAATTATCATTGAGTGCAAAAGGCAATTTGAGCTAATCTTATCACTATACATGATTCAAAGTTCTCAATCAGAACACAATACAAGGTTCAATAATTAAATAAAAATGATATCTAGTAAATATTTGAGACTGGATTACATATTATTGTATCATATAGGGCTTCTGGTCTAAATCTATTTGTAAAAGGATCTCTTGATAATAACATACATACTTAATAAAAATAATCAGTCGAGTAAAAAGTTTGATTTTTGAAGTGTTAAAAGTTTAGCTAAATAAGAAATTTATATTATGTTATTAAATGAATTTGCTAAAAGAATACACAGCAACTGTATATAGGTTTACACACAATCATATCTCCTTCTAAATTATCAATATTTTGCCTGTTTTGATGCCGCTGACTATCCAATACAAGAAATTATGGTTGGATTTAGAATCGTGCTACCTTAATTTGAACAAAAGAGGGTTTGGGGGGACTAGGGGGATCATGGCGAGTCTTCCTGTGCTGAATTTACTTTCCAGAGAAAAAAAAATTAATCATAAAGTTTTTGAATAAGACACTCAAATAAAAGCAAAAAACACACTTAGCACTCTATTAAGATACAAAAATGCATCGTCGGCAAGAGACAATGAAGAAACATAACGCAAGCTGTTGTAATGTCAGATATTTTCTAGATATATGTCAGTATTCACATTCCTACTTGCAAAAACGAAATGCAAGTGATTGCCATTTTAGTTACAACTTTAACTTTTCAAACAGTTAAAAAAATTCATTTACTTAAGTAGTAATTACAAGATTTTTAACATTTTTCAAGATTTCACAATTTGCATAGTGGTATGTCAGCTGTTAATCTTCTGCCCCAAATCCTAATCAGACAACATAAAAATTAGGTGCGAGGAGTTTATGTTGCATTTTCACCCTTTGCGAAGCGAGTGACAGGACACAGCTTCTAGTCAGACAACACAAAAGTTAGGTGCAATCGAGTTGTTTGCTACCCCTTCCCCCTTCCTTTCCCACCCTAATATTGCAAAATTATCAATTGCAAAATATATACAGCCTATTAATCAGATCATAAAGCATAAATCACACTCCCATCTAACTCTCACCATCCTAATAATATTATCATCTTTATCAATATCTATTCTGTCCTAGTTATACTGTAAACTGGAATCTCAGGCTCCTCAGTACAGACTGAATAGTCTAGTAGTGTGGGAGCTCCATGTATTGTCCTATTAATTATAATGTTTTAATCATACTCAATTAATGTAATTATATAATTTTAAGGATGACTGTAATAATATATTAATTTGGTAAGTTATTAATAAACTATTTGACTTTGAAATAAATGAGAATGAAGACTTTTTAGTTTACCACTAGTATGTTATGTATGACATATCATGTCCCAGTAATCCCATTAAAATGTTGGGGGGAGGGGGATTGGAAGTTAGGGGAATACCTCATTTCTGGCCACTGCATCAGTGTTCTCACCAACAAAATATGGGGCTACATACTTCCAAACTAATTAATTTGGCAATACATTACATAATATGAACCCCAATCGACCCCTCTATGAAATCCTGAATCCAGAATCAATCACCATTGTATACAATGGTCGAGGCTAATAGACGGAATAATTTGGCAGTAAAACTGTCAAGCTTGTATATTTGTCTTTCGCCGAAATACAATTTCAGAAATGATAATTTTCATGCCAGATTAATGGAACTTACCCACAGTCATGGTGGACACTATATAACTTCGCAATCACAGTGAAAACACGTAATAATCAAGGATCAAAGTCCTTCTGTAAACAAACAAGTTTTACTTTTGTAACAAATTAGAAGTTTCTCAAGACTGGTTAGGTCGGCAACTTTAACGTGAATAAATTCTGGCCAAACTGTCAATGAGTTAACACTAAATAGTGAGGTTTAGTATTTTAATAACTTTTCTCAGAGTAAAAGATGTGCAATTTCAACAATTTTTAACAAAATTTGAAAACGTCCTACCCGTATCTCGCTCGAGAAACACTAGGATGGGCACAGATTAAACAAGACAGTTGATGGATGTCAATGTCTGTCTGGTGATGTCCAAAGAGAATACAAGAGAGTGATGTCCAAGGAAAGGAATGGGAATGGAATGAATGTAACGAAATGAACGAATGAATCAGCAGTGTTGCAAGGTATATTGATAATAGTACACCAAATATTTAAGTAATTTTTTATAGGCATAACATTAAATCTTTTATAGCGCACAATTTTTTAGACACAAACATAAAATTTAATAGCCTAAACCTGTTTCTATTCCTGTTAAATAGTATTAAGAGGATAAGGACAAAACTAATTCATGACTTATTATAATTTAATACCTATTTATTGAATTTTGTAAGTGATGAGGAGATGACGCAAAATTATTAGTTAGAAAGGGGAGAATTGGTTGTCTATCAGAATCAACTTATAACCTAATCGACATATAATCACTATAATCATGTATGACTAATAGTTTGTACTTAAAGTTATAATGGTCCTCCTTCGGGCTTGAAGAACGTATCTCACAACATGAAATGTCTTTCCTCCTTTTGTTTAATAAGTCATAAATTATATTAAAGTATTGAAAGAATTTTTTTTTTAAATATGTATTTTAGACCTAATGCAATATTTATAAATTATTGCATCAATACTAAAATTGAAAATATAATGTGAGTGAACATAAAAAAATGCTGTAGCGTGGTGTGGGTTTCTAAATTGCTTTGGTGGTTTTCTTTCTTTCGATGACGGCCGTGAGTTCTTAACGTAGCGTTTTATTCTTTTTGTTACTTATTTGAGAATCGATTGTCACACAGTCGCGGTTCCCCTAGCTATCATAGGTGGCGCTATTGCTAGAAGTTAAGTTACCGCGTACTATATTGTTTAATAAAACACCATACATGTGAGTGGTGGTGTACTACTGAATTTATTACAACAATGTTATGTCATTCTTTCATCCATCGAAGATATCTCTAGTTTATGGCACGTAAGACGATCGTTTTTTAAGGTAGACTTATCCTCTTTGTATGGTAGATTATCGTAATATGAAACTCGGGCTTGTATTGGAAATCGGTGTTGATTTCCAATCGATAGGCATCAAGAGCTTGATCGAGTTTGTCATCAACACTTGTACTTTATGAACAGTTTTATTTAATTTATGATTTGTTTTGATTCAAATTGAAACATTGTATTAATTCGATAGATCTGACAGAAAATCCGTCTGTTTGACAACACTGAAAAGAACTGAGAATGGAATGAGAAAATTAATGAATTTATTTTGGCAATTTGAATGAACGGCAATTGACGGAAGTTACAAGCAAAGAGGATATAAAGTTCAGAAAAACGTTGGATATATTCATTCTTCTGAGAATCTAAGTATAAGAATGACTGACGTACACGTGCGTTGCAGACCTAGGATCAAGCATTTGATCCTTGTTGTTGCAGACCACTCAGTGACTCAATTTTTCGCCAAATAGACGAACGTCAAGTTTATTTTGAGAATAACTGAGGTAATTCCCCAAACAATAATTGATTTTTCTTGGCTGGACGTCCTTTGGTAGGGATACGCAAAAAGTATCGATACCTGAGTAGTATCGATACTTTCGTTACGATACCAAGTATTTTCGTACTCGATGCTTTTGTTACGATACTTTACTAGGTATCGATACTTCGTCACATACTCGATACTTTTTGATATTCCGATACCAGACCTACTTTGTTTTGCGAATCGCCCAGCGCCAGAGATAAGAATACGCCAGCGCTAGCTCCGTACGCGTGTGTAAATGCGGCAAACCACATTGTATACTCATAGAGTGTCATCTCATTACCTTCTCTTCATTCTTGCTTTGCTGATGTACCTATAATAATGACCCTCTCGGTCGGGATAAGTAGATTTAGGGGAAATCCCTATCTTATTACAATATGATGTCGTTGTATGGAGACAAATTACTTCTTATGTCTGATTTTGGTCTGATTGAAGATTAGGGGTTGAAAAATAACCATAAGTATTTACATCTAACATTAGGTCAATGTTTATTGTAATAAATAAATAGAGACTGAATATTATTTATTACATACATACATATATAACGCTCACGCTTTGGTCCCAGAGGGGTAGGCAGAGACGATGGATTGCTTACGACGACACTACGTTATTACGACGATATTATTATTGGTATTATACTATTTTTTATTATTAATTTTGAGACACGGTTTCTAAGGTTATGAAAAAAGTACTCGATACTGAGTAGTATCGATACTTTTGATTCGATACTATCGTCGGCATCGATACTTTTGATGCGATACTGGTATCGAGTACAGTATCGATACTTTTATTTTTTTGCGTATCCCTATCCTTTGGACCAAACGTTTGGACGTATATCCTCTTTGGACATGATGATGGACTTGGATCATTGGATGTTCTTTTTTTTTAATAATGTGTTTTACGGCTCTGGAAGCAACGATGTCAGGAGTAGTGTTGCCAGGTCTGATTTGATATAATAATCGGGAAACATTTTTTTTAAATTGAGTTTTAGTTTTTGTAAGATAGATATATGTTAAAATAACTTTCAAAACTTATATGACAGGGGTAATTTATATGTCTATTATTATCTAATAGAAACTTATAAATCTTATTATTAAACATTTCTTGGGCAAATAAGACAACAAAATATTATATGCAAAGTTTAATTTAAAGAAAATTCAGTTTTTTTTAAAATAAAATTTGGTTAGATTTTAATGCTTTAGCATCGCTTTGTTTTTATATAGGTACCTAAAGTAGTTTAAAATTAGCTACTCGATATATCACAGTTTGCTTTCATTTGTTTGTACCTCTGATTTAATATGCTCGGGTATCTTCTCTCAGTCACCCGTTTATTTTTTTTTGTGTGTCTACCCTGTGTGCAAGTTATATTTATAATGTTACTTACACTCAGTAGTTAGTCTTTTACTAACTATATGGATATAAATATCTAAAAAATATATATTTTATATAGTGTGATTGAAGGAAGCGGCGGATGCGGAGAGCGGAGCGTGTGTGGTGGAGTTTATTGTGGAAGGCCTATGTCCAGCAGTGGACGTCAAGGGCTGATATAACGATGAGTATGTGTTGGACGGGAGACGTTACAAATAATATGAAGAACGTTCTACCAATAACTTCCTTGGTAGGTAACATTACGAATCTGGGTCAGTAAGTCAACTCATGATGATATATGCAATAAATAATGCACTGAGATGTTTTTGCCGCGGTGGCGAAAGTCCAAATCGATAAAGTAAGGACTGTTGATACCTGCAATTCTTTGGACAAAATATAAGAGGCTATCGATGATTAGAACTACATAACTACATGTAACGTATGTATGTATGTATGTATGTATGTATGTATGTATGTATGTATGTATGTATGTACGTACGTATGTATGTATGTATGTATGTATGTATGTATGTATGTATGTATGTATGTATGTATGTATGTATGTATGTATGTATGTATGTATGTATGTATGTATGTATATTTCATTCCAGATTAATAGTCCTATGAAAACAAACGCATTTGCGTCTCGAAAACAAAATACACAATAGATGGTGTTCCTAAGTGGACCGCAAAGTTTACTTGGTAATACAAACCTATTTTTGCTGCTGGTGACCCTTTCATGTATATGTTACCGAGACGTAAATAGCGTTGGTTTTCATAGGACTATTAATCTGGAATGAAATATATGTATGTATGTATGTATGTATGTATGTATGTATGTATGTATGTATGTATGTATGTATGTATGTATGTATGTATGTATGTATGTATGTATGTATGTATGTATGTATGTATGTATGTATGTATGTATGTATGTATGTATGTATGTATGTATGTATGTATGTATGTATGTATGTATGTATGTATGTATGTATGTATGTATGTATGTATGTATGTATGTTTATTGTGCCAAAATTAACAACAAAATCAAAATAATAAAGTTTTGTACAAAGGCGGACTTATCCTACTTTGGGATCTCTTCCAGTCAACTTAGGGTGACCGGTATAATGTGTTTAGTGCGATAATTATAAAAGAAACTTTGTTAATAAGTACTACAGACAGGTGAAGGGCAGCTATAAAATCGGCGCCAGACCTAGTTTACACTGTCCTGATAAGAAAATGTATCATGACTGTTAGGTGTGTTCTGCACTGCACTGTCTGTTCTCATAGTGGCTAATGCGCCATTAAACATCACGGAAGAGAGTGGCCCATCATCGATGTATGTTCTCCCTAATGGTGGCCATACTTGGGAGTTCGTTCCCCTCTGCCAGGCCTGTCTCCCTCCGTACTTATACTATACCTATGCGGCGAGGGCCCGGTTGCTGCGAGACGTATCGCGAATTACTGTCAATGCGGGTAATTTAGCGGTTCGGCGCATCATTGAACTTCTTCCTTGCGCGTAGCATTCAATTTGACTTGCATTGTATTTTTTAGGTACATTTATGAGCTTTCGGGAGGGAGTGCGCCTTCTGTTTTATTACTTATTCTGTGCCTCTGACAAAGGTATATGCGCTATATGCGCGCTATAGAACTATTACGTGTGTATTTTGTAGCGACAGTGTACAAGAGTGCATGTGTGCTCGGATCCCTCGACGAAAATGCTATTATGCTTCGCACCCAAGAAAATGCTATGGCGGTAGCTATGGCGGTAGAGCTATGGCGGTAGCCGTGTTCTAAGTCAAAGGGCATTATTTCTGCATTAAGGAAGGCAAAAACGTCGGACGAAATAATCTGATGATGATGGTATGCCCTAATAGTCGTGTAAGCTTACTTTGAGGTACGTAGTAATATTTAGTATTGGTTGAGGTACCTACCTATGAGGTTCAAATCTTTAAAAGGGGCCATTATATTATATTTAGTAGGATTGATTTTTATAGTTTCTATGAAAAATAGAAAATGAGTGGGTAATTTTTGGGTATTTCCAAATGATGTAAAATCCAATTGCTGGGTAAGTAGGTATACGAGTATCCATGGTTCGTCTTGGGCTCCCTTCCGGCCACTCAGGACCTAGGTCAAATATTTTATTTGTAAATAGTTGACTTCAAATTTCATAAATAACTTATTTTAACTGCGCCGTAGTCGGCTAATAAGAATTGCACCTATTTATCACAATCATAATATTAATGAGTGTATGAACATTTGCATTGCATTTTATGTCGATAGAATTGCGAGTGAGTTGACCCCAACCTTGGTAAGCATATTAAGTATTTATATTACGTTATAGCAAAGATAATATATTAACAGGTCAAACCATGAAGGAAAATATGAGAAAAGATGTCACCTGTTTTAAGATATCACATCTTATTTAATAACCAATTAGTGTCATGCATGAAGGTAAAAACTTTGAGGCGACTTATGAGGTGTGAAAATGCATAAACCACACAATTTTAGTTAGGTAGATACTGATATAGTCGATATACTGATATAGGTATCACCACAACCTCGTCACTCCAAACAAGCCTACTACTAAATGAGTACCAGCCTGTGCTAAACCGGTCTTTTTATCCTGCTGAAATTTTAAAAGTTGATAGGGTTTAAACTTGAGTAACTGTATTTTTTCGTATTAATTTTTGTTTATATTGATCACGGTCGGCTTGCTCATTGCCAACGATTGTAAAATATTTGCATTGGCCTTTATTCACAGGGGCGCCCGGGTACAGAAACGATTATAATACGAAAACAAAAAGTAATATCACTATCAAGCAATAATGAATGAGTAGGTAGGTAGGTATATAGACCGATTTGTTGGCTTAATTGGCTTGGTCGTTATACTCGTGCCCCAGAGGTTGTGTGTTCGATTTCCACTAGAGGCAGATAGATAACTGTACAATTTGTTAAATTTGGACCCGGTCTAGTTGACATCAAATAAATAAAAACGTAAACTTCGTGCGTCTGTACATTGAAGATATTTGCAAAAAAATTAATTGGGAGCTCTAAGAATAAGTATCTATTACTTATTCTTAGACCTCCCAATTTATTTTTTTATTTTTTATTTATTTACACAATTCAATCATTTCTGAAATTTTTGTCTGTTTGCCTGTTTGTTTGTGCACGCATCACTTCAAAACTACTAAACCGATTTCGATAGACTTTTCACAGGAACATAGTGCTCAATTCGGTGTAACATACAAGCTTAATTTCATTGCAATCGGCCCAGTCGATCAAAAGTTATGCTGATTTATAGTCGAAAACGATCGAAAACTCGCATACAACAAAGTGTAGGGTGTCAATGCACGACGGATTTCGTGAGCGGTAGCGGGAGCGGCTATGGTACCAGTGTAATTTATGTGAGTTTTTGAAAACTATAAATTCGCATAACTTTTGATTGTAGACCTGGACCTGGAACCGGAGCCCGAGCCAAAGGAGCGGGAGGGTGAAGCGTCGACGGAAGGGAAGAGGGACGGAAATTAACTCTTAATAATTTCCTACTTTGTGTAATACTAATAGTCCACGCGAGCAGACCCGCGGGCACAGCTAGTTAATTAAATAAAAATAAACATGTACACTGCACGCTCTGTAGTTACGAAACACACACTTAACTAATCGAATAACACATTTATAACCTACTAGCTGCGCCCGCGACTTCGTCCGCATCGACAACTTGATATCACAAATTATTATGTATTTCCCGTAGGAATGAGATGTTTTTCGGGATAAAAACTATCCTATGTCCTATTCCAGGACCTAACCTGTATGTGTGCCAAATTTCATCCCGATCCGTCCAGTGGTTGAATCGTGATTGAGTAACAAACATCCAAATATACAAACATTTGCATTTATAATATTAGTGGGATCGTACACATACCGGTTTTTGTTTGGAACTGGACCACATTTTTTAAACATACAGTCTTAGGAAACTTCTATGGCCTTTGGTCTTCATCATCAGCCTACTGTCTCTAACCGCCCCCGCACTCTGTCCACCGCCAGCTATGTCGATCTATACCTCTCTAAAGTTTAGATTTAGTAATTGTATTGGCCCAATCTGATTGATCGAGTACGCAATGAAATATTACGAAAGCTAATCTAATAAATAAAATCGTAAACTTCGCGTGTCTGTACATTGAAGATATTTGCAAAAAAAAAATCGATCATTTTTGGAATTTTTGTCTGTATATCTGTTTGTTTGTGCGCGCATTACTTAAAAACTACTGAACTGATCTTGATGGACTTTTCACAGAAACATAGTGCTTAAAGCGGTGTAACATATAGACTTTATTTCATTGCAATCGGTGCAGTCAATCAAAAGTTATTCTGTCCCTTGAAACGTAGTCCTTGCTCATCGCAGCGTACTTATTCAGGTCCATTACGGGTTACAGGCACCGTACTCCTTCTTTGTTGAAGTACCTAATGCGACATAAAAAACGTACTCGTAAGTGAATTGTTTAAGACAAATATTAATTGCTACTCAAACAAAAGTTTAATTTTTTCTGTAAACTCAATTGACTTTAAAGCCTTTATGTTATTAATAATAATTATAATAAATGTTACACCGAATTAAGCACTAATGTGAAAAGTCCATCAAGGTCGGTTCAGTAGTTTTTAAGTGATGCGCGCCTAAACAAACAGATATATGATATGAATCACATATCATATATTCTAACTGTGCGATTTTATAAAATTTAAACAAATAACTGGAAACTAGCACGATTATCATAAATGATGTGCATACGAACAAACAGGCAAAAAATATCACAATATATTATATCACTACTCGTAATCCTTCACCCCCTCAATTAGTTTATCAAAAATAATATAATGTAATGAACATTTATATTAATGCTACCTTTATAAATTAGGTCCTTACATATGAAATTGGCATTTTATGTGGAAAAAGCAATACGAAAAAATATATATACGAAAATCTACATTTATTCAATTGTACTTCGACTGATTAAAATATATTATGATTTCATTATTTTTTTCGGTTCACTTTTCCACATAAAACGCCTATTTCATATGTAAGGACCTAATTATAAGGTACACAAATATCTGAATTATTATTTATGAAGTTTTCGCTTTACGACGTTGGATCGCGCAAAGTGGCGTTACATCGTCTCTTCCTACCCCTCTGAGACCAGAGCGTGAGCATGTATGTAGTCAAAATCAAGTCAAGATCTAAGTAGGTGAAGTGGCGCTTATTGGGAAAGGTGCTCCGTTTTTCTGAGGAAAGGTGTATCCATGTCCACCCATAGTCCATCAGTGGCCAAAAGGCTGATAACGACAGTGACTAGTTTATGGGACGGGGCTACCGACAAAAGTAATCAAACAAGGAAGTTATGATAAGAGATTTTGTAAATATTTGACCTTAAGGTACATGATCTACGAAGTAGACAGGTGTGATGATATTGTACCACAGAATTTGAGTCACGAATATTTTCAACAGCTGAAGGTTTTTTATTTTTTCTGAATTTGTTTCTGTCAGAGATCTATGGGATCTATTGTCTTGTCAAAAATGAAAATTATGCATATGAACGTAAAAACATCTGTATATAAGTAGGTACACATATGAATAATAAAATAAAAAATAAAAATAATAAAATTGACTTGGACCAAGGACCAATAGCCGTGGAGCAAACGAGTTCTGGAACTCAAATGGACCGATAACCTGAAAAAGTAAGTGGATCACCTGTAAGTGGATCAGGTAAGAGCTTTATCCAACAGTGGACGTTTTCTTGCATATTTTATATATCAGTAACAACCTGTTGGTAAGTATTTTTAAAGTTAATTTAGAGAAGTCTCACTGATCTATTCGCAAAATATTATTTTTAAAAACAATTTGCATTAGTCACATTTGTATGCTAACAAATTAGCACCAGACAGGTAAAGGTGATCTTGTTTTCATAACCAATAATCATGTTGACTTTGACCTTCCTCGTAGTTTGGTGCATTTAAATTACCTACATACAGAAACTATTAGGTATATTTTCTTTAAGTATCCTCTTTAAGGTTGACTCTCTGTTTACCAGAACGCGAACCGTAATTGTACTATATATATTTCATTCCAGATTAATAGTCCTATGAAAACAAACGCATTTGCGTCTCGAAAACAAAATACACAATAGATGGTGTTCCTAAGTGGACCGCAAAGTTTACTTGGTAATACAAACCTATTTTTGCTGCTGGTGACCCTTTCATGTATATGTTACCGAGACGTAAATAGCGTTGGTTTTCATAGGACTATTAATCTGGAATGAAATATAGGTACTTACATACGATCACTAAGCTATATATTCGTACATTTTTATTTCTTTAGATTTTATGTACTTTTTTATTCAATTGCATAGTGCAATATTTACACTAATAATATAAATACCCGTAGTTAGTATTTTGCTCAATAAAATAAGATTTATTATGTTTTTTTTTATTCTCAATAGTTCATCTTTTAACCATGACCCCTAACAGTCCACCATTAAATATTTGACCCTGATAATATTCTACCGGTGTCTGCGATCAATGCAATGTCAAATAAAGACTAATGCAGGAAGTGACTTTAATTAAACCTCTAAACGAGTTGCATATTTGACAGAATTTTCCATTTTATGCAAAATTAGTAGCATCTTGGTTAATGCGACAGTGTGGATGTTTTTTATTTGTTGCTCAATCCCGCTGTGGCTGCTGAACGGATTTTAATAAAACCTGGTACTACAGTTTACATCCTGGTTTAGCACATTGGACTCTTTTTTCAAATTTGCCACTGGAATATAAGTATTGACATACTATTTAAGCTAGACAATGAATTCTGAGCAAGAATATTTGTCTTTACCCAAACTAGGATTTTCTACTGTGCTGTTTAAACAAGGAAGGACAATTCACAAAAATAACATCCAAAACATGACCAACTTGTATAAATTGTACTAAGTTGTCTGTCGCCAGTGGGAATCGAAGCCACGACCTCTGGCGCCCGAGTCCAATGACCAAGCTACTGAATAGTAGCCAACGAAGCAGTCATAAAAGTAACTTTTCTGTTACTCTAATTCCTTTAGGTCATTTAGAAGAACACATTGGAATTTTGAAGGCATCGTACGCCCATCAGTTGTCTCCCGGATGATTAGAAATGAGCTCACCTTTAGTAATTAGAGCTCATTTCCGTTGTCGTTTTTTCAATGCAGATTAGAAATCGAATTATTTATAGAGCATCAATGCGCGAATTTTTAATATAGCAGGTAGTTCCGCGAGGTAGAGCTAGTATAATATAATCGTGCGAGAAAAATTGCATGAGTCGTGGAATTACATTATTACAATGTTTGGCGTAATTTCGAGGTCTCTCTGGTTAGCTATTATTTTCAGTGTCAATAGGCTGCAACGAGGAAGTGACAAAGCGCTAATTTCTCTGTTTATGAGTTTAAGGAAAAACAAAAAAAGATGTAAAGTAACATGCAGTGCATTATGAAGACTGTAATATATTTTCTACACTTAGTTTATTTTATGTTTTAGTGCGTAAAATGTGAATACGGTACCTTTCCACTCATTAAGCGAAATTAGATATGTTCTATCACGAATACAAAATTGAATAGATCTTCTAAAATGTAGGTTGTCCAATTGGGAGTGCGTTTGCCTCACGTTAGTGAGGTGTAGGGTTGAGTGAGACCTGGTCTCTCCATTTCTTCTCTCTATCAACGCTTTTTATAAAGCCCCCAACACCACACTGGGGCGATGGCGGGTATGGAGCGCCCTTGGCTTCATTAAATCTGTATATCGCAAGTAGCCATTGTTTAATAAATAGTCAAGAAAACATCCGCGCATGCCATTGCCAAGTGACGTGTCACGTGACAACAGTCATCGTTTCAGAACTCCAAATATAAATAAATAAAAAATGGGCCCGATTCTGAAGGCACACATTTAAAATTTGACAGCGCTAAAATTGGTTTCGTCTTTATCTTCATAATACTGTGTGACAAGGATAGCAACAAATTTAGTGCTGTCAAATTTTAACGTTGTGCCTTCAGTGGGCCCGATTCTGAAGGCACACATTTAACATTTGACAGCGCTAATATTAGTCTCGTCTTTATCTTCATACTACTGTGTGACAAGGATAGCAACAGCTTTAATGCTGTCAAATTTTAACATTGTGTCTTCAGAATCGAGCCCAGTATCGAGCCCAATACTAAATTATTTTGGCTTTTCGATAGATAAAGCAATTGTCCGAATTCTATTTTGTTTTAGTGATCTGTCAAAATGATCTCTGCTTTTCCAACTAAGATTTCTTGTATCTATCCAGCGAAACAGCTTTCTTCAGTGTCACAATTAAGATAACAAAGCATTTTTGAAAAGAATTGTTCCATTTAAAGGACAAATAAGCCGAAAACCGTTAGTAGTACAGTGAAGGATTGCTTAGGGAAATTAGGTGCTGTTGAGAAGGAGGGAGTAGGTTTGTCTACCTCGGGAAAAATCTGCAACTGGGCAAAAACAATTTCGAGATGGAAGACGATAGAAGCACAAAGTACGTAAAGCGGCGGTCGCGCGCCGATATTTTTTATTTTGTGATAGAAGTATTAGCCTAGGGAATTTGGGATGTTACGTCAAACCGATTACCGTTAGCGTAAACGAGTTGTCGAGTGAAGATCGTGACTGGGTAATAGGCGTCGTTTGGGACGCCCCTGGCTAGATAGAGCGACGATCTGCGTAAAGCTGCTGACAGTGACTGAATGAGAAGAACGAGGATCGTGTTCAGTGACGCGCCTTGGGAGATGTCCAGCAGTGGAGGTTTGCAGGCTGATGATGATGTGTAGGATTGAACGTCAACTATCGCACATTACTATTAGATACCTGCCACTTGTCTCTGATAGCCCTTTAACTCAGTCCTACACTGTAAGTATATAGATTTTTTCTTTAAATAGAAGATCGTGTGTACAATATTCGTTAGGGTATAGACAGGCGGACTGACTTGAATAAGTAGGCTGCAAAATGACAGTTTGGATGCAGGTTTTTGTGCAGTTGGTGCAGCTGCATCGGAACTGCTGATCGACTGCACGCTGGCTGCATGCTGGCTGTATAGTCGTAATGCAGTGCTTGCATTTAGCGATTGTTGAGTCAAATTGTTAAGGAAAGGAAAGTAAAATCAAACCAGACCGACGACCTGAAGGAAGTGGCCGGAAGCGGCTGGATGCGGAGGGCAGAGGACCGGGAGTGGTGGCGTTCATGGAGGAAGGGCTATGTGGACGTCTAGGGGCAGATATGATAATGATGAAAATCAAACCCGGCTAAATAAGGATACCCTTCTTTGCATTTTTATAAGGTAAGTAAAGTATGCCGTAAAAATATTTAAACTTGATCAAAACTTGATTGAAACACTACAAAAACAATTAAAACATCATTACCCTCCATGTTATCCGTATCGATATGAACTAGGTGCGTGTATTTATCACTATTATGGACCGGCGCTATGTCTACCACACTGTCTGGGCTCAACGCGAGACCGGCCTGCGCTGCCGGCGGGCTCATGGTGACTGATCTAAAGACTTATCTACCGAATGGTTCAACGATCGATATGTAACAATTAGCAATGTTGGGGAAGCGGAGCAGTTTGCAATGAAGTCGAGTTGTTATCGAAAGTTTGCTGAGTCGGACCTCGATACGTCATCTATGTAGCCATTTTGGTTTAGTGACTTCAGTGTTTTGAGCGCCTGAGATCGTGGGCTCCAATTCCACTGGCAACACTGGAGAAGTCGAGACAGTCAACATTGTACGGTTTAGGTTTAGGTTTAATTTATGTTTATTTTTATAATTATCTACAACATTACAGATATTATGAGAGCGAAGCTTATTGTCCGTCAATATGCGTGTCTGACCGATAGATAACTCGAAAACTACTGGATCGATAAAGCTTACATTTGTAATGTACATGTAAAACAGCCCGTAAGTACTTATTGAAAACTATGGAATTCCAAGGGAAAAAATTCTTTACCGAGATATTCCAGGAAAACAGATATATTTAATCGACGTAATCCATACATTGTGCACGGCGTACACTTTTCTGACGTTTTTGTATTCGTTATAAATGGGTTATTTATTAAACATTGCAAACGAATGCCATCAATTATTATTAATAATAATAAATATTACCCAAATGTCTAATCCCAAACTAGGATTTTCTCCTGTGCTTTTGAACAAGAATTGGACAATTCACAAATAAAACATAAGGTTGACTGAAAGAGATCCCTAAGTGAGATAAGTCCGCCTTTGTACACAGTTTAATTCCTATTTTATTATTGTTGTTGTTGTTATTTTTGGTACAATAAAGCGTTTACATACATACAAACATACAAAACATTTAGACCGGGACCAGCTTGTACAAAGTTATCGGTCCCCAGTGGGCATCGAACCCACGACCGCTGGTGTTCGAGTCCAATAACCAAGTCACAAGGCCAATAATTAACATCTAATATTAATGCTTAAAACTCAATTAACATTGCTAACACAATTACTTAAATCATTAGTAATGATGACGGCCTATCATACATAGGCTCCACGATGACGTATCGAAGGCCGATTCAATGGTGTCAACATAATGCAAACCGTTCTGCTTCCCTGACCTTCCTAATCTTTTAATTAAAAAAACCGTAAACTTCACATTGAAAATATTTGCCAAAAAAGTTTGGGGGGTCAAGGTTAAGAACAATACAATACAATACACTTTATTGCACAAACAAATACAGTTACAAGTTTTAAATAGTAGATTGTATCATAAGGGAGCTAAATAATATTTTTATGGCGAGGGCGCTTTTTTGAATCCAAAGCGAAGTGAGGGATTCTAGAGTAGAATCCCGAGCGTAGCGAGGGATTCAAAGCACGTCGCCTGAGCCAAAAATATATTCTGCGCCCGAGTGATACACTCTACTTTTCATCACCTCTATGAGAAAATAAATTTCTAACAATCCGTGAAAATTGACGAAAACATGGGTTGTAGTTCGTGCGTTTTTTTTAATTTATTCAGCCGGCGTCACAACTATGGGCCGTCGTACCAGCCAGTCTTAATTAAGTCTTGAAACAATATTTGCGTTCGATTTCTTTGGCGCTGAACGCTGAAGATGTTCAAAATTTAAAAAGTGCGCGGCAAAGATAATTAGAGCTAAACGTTTCTTATAGAAAACACCACCTTTGGGTGCACTTAAAGGCGAACTAAGTCGTCCTTTTCACATAGATGGGATGAAAAGATACAAATAGTACAATTTGGGCGGAAACCGGTAAGTAATACGAGAACATAGTCTGTCATGTTATCTGATTGTGCGCATCACGTAAAAACTATTGAACTAATTCAGATGGAGTTTACATAAAAATCATTAGGAGGGGATTCAGGGGAAGGAAGGGAAAAGGAAACGTAAGGAGAAACTTGAGCGGGAGGGAGAAGCGAGGGAGGTGGAGGAGAGAGGGAGGTGGGCGAGCCTAGTATTTCAGTGGTCTGCGCGTACGAAGTCGCGGGCACAGCTAGTTGTTAATTATCGACAGTTGCCAGTCGATATGAGTATATTGATCAGTGACCACAAGCCCGCTGCGCCAGTATTGCAGGCCTGCTTCGCACCGAGCCCAGATATTGATGTTAAGACAGGGCCGGTCCATCGTAGTGAGAAACAGAACAATACAAAGAAGCCCGCAATGCCAACCGACGACGAAGCGAGCTTATCTACCGAATGGCGATATGTAACAATCAGCAAGGTCGGGGAAGCAGACAGAGTTGAAGCAGAAGTGTCCTGGAGTGGCGACCGCGGGTCGCCAACGCGGACCACGCGCAGGGTGGAACGCCCCGCCGCCATATGGATCGACGACTTGAAGAAGGTGTCCGGATGTGGAGGGCGGATGATCAGGTGTGATGGCGTTCATTGGTTACAGCCTATGTCTAGCAGTGGACGTCTAAGCTCTGATATGATGGGAAAACGCGAATTTGCAAATGCAAAAGAGCAAGTTAGTGTTGATATCGTTGCGTCGACCCTCGATACGTTATTTTGGAACCTATTTAGGCTCGTTGGCTTAGTAGCTTGAGCGGTACTCGCGACTGCCAGAGGTTCTATTTTACTCTAGCGACCGGCCTAACAAATTGAAATGGTTACATACATTGTGTCGTATTGATTCTGTTATGAATAACTTACATAATATACCTAGTAGGTAATATTTGTATTTTAATGTACGATGATTTTATTACATCGGCCAGGTGGTTAAAAGGTGATATTATATTCAGGTAATAGTTAGGTGTTACTTCTATTATGCTTACCTGCTTTGCTTATGTCTGTTTTCAACCACAGTATAATCTATACTTATAATAAAACTGTAACTGGACTATGTCTGTACATGAGAAATAATTAAAAAAAAAATGTATGAGGGGTCTTTATAGGGCTAATAGAAGCTATAAATTTTTTTTTAGAATTTTTGTCTGTCTGTCTGTATGTATGTTTGTTCCCGCATCACGCAAAAACTACTGAATGAAATTTGATGCAGTTTTCACAGTTGTCTTGCTGGTGGTCTAACTAAAATCTGGTGCATGTTTCATCTTGATACGCCACAGAACCTGAGATATTAATAAAGTAAATTTTTCTAGAAGCCATTATTTCGGATGATAATAAAACGACTGTTAATATTTCTTCCTATCATATTCATATTTAGAAATCATCATTCATGAAAAAAAACATATATTTCTTACGAAAATTTTGATTAAAAAAAATGCAATATTTCTCGAACGTATGAGTATGTTCATCATATGGGCGAGGTCAACGGCCGCGGCGCGGCGAACGGCGCGGCGCGTATGGTATTGAGTGAAATTTAGTTTTTGGGGATAGAGTCGGGGTTGAGGTTTGGGTTGGGATTGGGATATTGAGAGTCTCGAGTCTGAGTGGGAGTGGAAGTAGAAGTGGGAAGAGAACGGGAGCGGAAGTGGGAACGGGGGCGGATTCTGTAGTTCACGCGAGCGGAGCCGCGGGCACAGCTAGTGTTAGATAACTTTGTATGTGTTTCTTTTCATGTTAAAGTGCAAAAAAATAAAGGGTGCTAATTAAACAGACTTCTATTCAATGGGAGTATTCTACTCTAAAAATGTACATTTTCCTTTGAATTACTAAGTTAGCCACAACAACATTCAGTTGGTTGACTAGGATCTCTGGATCCTGTCGCTCCCTTCGTTCGTTCGTTCCAAGGGTCAAAATAGTACTAAAGTACGACTCAAGTACAGTTCAGCTCAGCCCAGAAAAATATTTTCAGAGGCTTTCTTATAGTGAGTACTGAAGGTATCCAATTGTATCAATTCAAAGCTACAAACTAGATACTTAGAAGTCCGCTTTTTTCTCACATAAGACTGCATGTATCCAGTTGTATCTTCAACTCTAAATACGCGTATACTCGTAGGTACCTCATTATTATATCCGTGGTGTGTGTATTGCGCGTGGTAATTGTTTGTAATTCTTTTTTATAAGTGCTGTGATTTTCCGTGTTTATCTTGTATTCTATCTATAGGTTGATCATCGACATGCCACATAATTAGAAGCAGCATAAAGTCAACGCTGTACCTTGACCTCATATCTGCTATCATTTCTTTACATTGCTATTATATCATCATCAGCCTAATGAAGACTACTGCTGGACATAAGGCTGGAAAGGTCCCTTATCAGCCGCACCCGCCAGATTTTTATGTCTTCGGTTAATTCAGCAGGGAGTTTTGCAACAGTTGAACTGTCCACTGCCACTTAAGGTTACTAACCTCTTGGCCATGAATTGTTTGTCGGATTATTACGGAGGTTATTCCCAGGGGGAGTCATGCCTAAGTATATATTTTGTTTTACTTTTTTCTTACTTCGATTCCCATTGGTACCCACGACCATATCATGGGATACTAAATAGTACTAATAATAGTATATCATCATCATCATATTAGCCTTTAGACGTCCACTGTTGGACACAGGCCTGCCCCAATGAACGCCACCACACCCGATCCTCCGCCCTCCGCATCCAGCCGCTTACGGCCACCTTCTTCAGGTCGTCGGTCCATATGGCGGCGGGGCTTCCCACCCTGCGCGTGTACACTAGTATATGGTTCAAAGAAACTCCGATTATAGCCTCTCCATAGCTAGCTGAGCACTTCTAAGATGTGAATCAGGTTCACAATCAGGTCAAAGTCCACTGAGATTAAGTAGTAAACAATGACCAATTATAATCGATAATTATCATTATCAGTGATAATCTATGTTGAGAGGGCAGTGTGAAATCTGTAATTGAAATAAAAATGTGCATGGGTTAGCTGATGATCTTTTAACGCGCCACCTCGAAGCTTCGGGAGGCCGTAGAGCTTGCAGCTTCTTTGCCCAAAGAGTCAGCCCGACGATATACGGAGAGGGAATGCTGCCAGTATATTGGGAACCCTGCCCCGGTGCAGCGCCATGGAGGATATTTTTTTTTATAATGTTTTGTTTATGTTATATAATTATTACGTAAAAATATGTGCATAGAATAAGGAAAAACAAAGATAATTAATAAAAGAAGGCTACACAGAGGACATAGCTCGATGGCGTAGATATTAACCTTGTCGTCAATAATAATAAAAAAAAATATATTACCACTAAAGGGAAATGTAAATCTAAATGACAAATAAATAAAAATTACATGATTCAAAATGAATTTTAAAGAAAAATTCCATTACCTACCGGATTATGCTACCTAGGTATACCTCCTATATTGGAAACAAGTTTTTAGCAACCTGTTGCTAATTACAATAAACATAAGTATGTTGATGATTTATTTAAATGTGGCGTGTCACTACATATTAATAAAGGATATTTATATGAGTTTTTTTTATTTATTTATCTTATCTACTGGCATCAAGCATTAACAGCATTAGAAAGTACAATAAAAACAGGGAGGTTTCCAGACATTTCAACTAATGTTTATTTTCGTTAAATATGGGTTTACATTATTTTTGTTATATGATATGATAATATTGAAGCCGTACGTGTTTTATGAGTCATTGTTTATAAGACCAATGCAAATTAGGTCCAAGTTTTTTAACAACCTACCCATCACTGCTATTCTTATGCTCTGTCCAACATGTTCTTATGACAATTAATAACAACATTGGCAACTGCTTCACAAAGCACTGGTTAACCATGCATCGGACTGAGAATGGCAAACTAACATGTTGAATTGTATAATCTTATAATCTTAATCTTATATATTTATACTGTTCACTTCATTTTACTTTACTTTATTTTGTTTGTTTTATAATTTATAATGCTGTATATGTGATATGGGTTTTTACCTGATAATAAATGCTTTTATTATTATTTAGTATTATTATTTGTCTGGAAGAAGGACCTAAAAAGAAGATATAGTAATATGAACTACTTTTTTATTCGGTGTATTTTTTATCGTATAACAAAGAGTACTAAACTGAATAGTATAAAATAAAAAGAACTAAACATAATAAAAAATTAAATAAACAAAATAATAAAATAAAGTCAATGCAGCCGAGTTGGTTAGTGATCGTAACATGTAGGAACTAAATATATTTATTATCATCATAAATACATTCACTGCTGAACATAAGCCTCCCCAATAGAATGCTACTTTCGGTGAGCTGTCCCTTGGGGTATTTGCCATAATCATTACGCCTGGCAGGCGGATTGGTGATCGCAGTAATCATCTTCATGCGACCGTTCCTGGTATAATCCCTTAGTCGCCTTGACGACACCAAAGATTGTTGGGGACACACGGGATACGCGGCAAGGAGCTATATTAAATTACAAAAAAATAATCAAAAAAAAATTATATTCAGAAACTTAAACACTTAAGGCGGATAGTTGGAGCCCTCTTTTAGACATAAAAATGTCTGCCAGAGGGCCTCACTCGTCCATACTTACATCTTAAATTTAAACAATGTGTGTGTATGTGTGTGGGAATATTTATATTCGTATTGTACTTACCGTTGCCGTTCATAACTGGTGCTTCTTTAACACTGTTCCTGCCACTTTGCACAAGTATCACTGGCATGACACTAGTATTCTTCTCCTCATCAATCGCGTCGATCAGCGCACTAGTATTGTCCTCGCTATCCGAGTCTATATCGATAACGTGCACGTCACTACTGATAGCGTGTGTGTTATTGTCGATGTTTTTGTCACCAGCAGCGTTCACTTCGTCCGGCGATGACATTTCAACTAAAACTAACTCGCGCTATGACTATTATTAAACGGAGTGTGTTTGACTTGACACCGCCCTGTTTGCCCGCAGCTGGTGCGAGATTGATTTAATACTTTATTATTCAGTATAAAAAAAACACGTATACAAAAACTGCGAATTATCTCTGTTATTACTTTCAGCAAATTCGCTCCATTTTGTCGCTAGAAATGCAAAAAAGTCAAAAACCAACCAAATCAAAACAAAAAAAAATATATATATTTTTATCTAAACCTCCGATTTTGATAGAATAAATTGTCTTAGGATTTTTTTTAACTTCTCTGCCGTAATAGGTATCCTATATTTTCGTGATTTATAATTTTTCCCTTTTAGCGGCAATATGTCTGTGGAACACAATATTTTTATTTTCATATCACAGAACTCGCCATAATGATAGCGTTATAAGAAACTTATTATTTTAAATTGATTACTAGATTTTTTGGTTGTTATCCTCGATTTGTTGAGGTGCACGTATTCGTACGTTCTTCTCGAAATCTTATTGTAAACTGCAAAAAATTATATAAGTTTCAAAGTTAATAGTGTATAAATATGATATAACAGTCAGTCGTAAGTATTTTAATTTAAGATAGGTACGAGATGTTTAAAGTTATTTCACTATAATGAATAACTTACTTAAGTTATTACGTGTGTATAAAAATAACCACAATAAAAATAGTCTTGCATAAAGAGTTGCTTTTGCGCTTTAAGTGTAAACTTTTCCTCGTAGTTAATAATATTCTTTATTCGGCCATTTTCGTAAAAATATGGCCTTATTCATGTTTACATAATATTCCCCATTTCGTGTTATTTTTATCGGATATAGGACACCACGACACATAGACTTAATTACATAAATAATGTCAAAGAATCAGGTTTTCAAAAATTGGTAGCAAAACCATGTGACCCATTTGTTACCAAAGTGAGACCAAGTAATGAATGTGTCCGGTTTGTTACAGATTTTTGGAGACATAATTTCTTGATCTAAGTAAATGTATGTGTAGAAACGTATGTAAATCCGATGAACATCACAAAATAAGGGATTATAGGTGTATATTACAAAAATGAAAATTAGTATATTTTACGAAAATGCCCATTCATCAGCAACTATCCTATTGACGTCTACCGCTACACACAGGCCGTATATCACATTTAAAACAACGCTAGTACAGTAAGTCCATTTACCGATCATCGGGTCATCTGGCCAAGGGGTGACGATGCATCTTTCCACGGATTCCACATCCTGTCCACGGTTTCCATTCAGATATCTCCTGTCCGAGTAGGTTCTATGATAGACGTGACCTTCTCACTGCCACCCCAGCTTACTAAATCTCTAGCTGTGTCGGTGAATTTTATCATCATCATCATATGTCCAATGCTGGACATAGGCCTTCCACACGCGGTCCACCGGCCCTCTCAAGGACAGGGTTGGGCGCCCCGCCGCCAGATGGACCGACGACCTGTAGAACGACCTTAGTTTTCAAACAAATAAGTAATTTAAAATATAACCTAAGTACCCGTACATTTGTCTAATCCCAAACCACGTTTTCTTCTGTACTACGGGAATTAAACAAGAGTAGGACAATAAACAAATATAGCTTCCAGACCGGGACCAACTCGTATAAATTGTACAGTTTTCGTTGCATCTTATTGTTATATGCTAACAGACGCTTAGAGAAATTACTTAACATATGCATGTAGTAGAGATAATTACTGAATTAGTCTGTTATGCTACGTATACTGCAAATTATGCGGTGTGAGGGGAACTAGGAAGAGCGTAACCAGCGGTTAGCGGCAACGACGCGTTAAATGCTCGATAACCAGCCAATGCTGCCTCCGTACCGTAACCGTCGATGTAACTTGAGGCGTAATCGACCGATGGACTTCAAAATTATTGCGGTAAATAGGGATAAGTAAATTCAGTTTATTCATATTTAGAATTCATACACTGATAGGGTTGAATCACCGTAAGTTTTTTTATTAAGTTGTGTGTGAATCAAACAACTCAAAGGCTAACTAATAAATAACTAGTATTAGTGTTATAATGGTGTCTAATAAAACTGATTAGACACCATTATAACACTAATACTGCAAATGAAAAGTTATAGCTTTGCATGAAAATGTAATAATAAAGATTTAAAATACACATCAATTAAAAATATTACTAAATTTAAGAAGAAAAAAAAAACTCTAGATACTATAATTTTTCACAATAGCATTTCAATAAAAAATGCATACAATATCAAATTTAATTGTATAATACTAATAAATCATGGTAACCACCCATTAGGTACCATGATTATTGTCAAAAATATTGTTTTCCACTTTCAACTATTTATGTAGTGTAAATTTTATAGACTGTTCAGTGTTATGACAGTATATTTATATCTGTAGTGGGCCCTTTTGACACCACAATACAAAGAAAAGTTGATGCATCTAAAACATATATTTTGTCCTAAGCGGTTGTTTAACCGCTTTTATCATCATCATCATAGATGCATCACCGAAGATGTTTATCTTGCAGGCCGAGTTGTCAAATGTACAGCAGTTAGAAGGCGATGTCTAAGATTATCTATATAATAAGCCGGTCTACTATTCTAAATATTTTAATTATTTTTTATCGATACCAAATACCTACGCCAACAAGTAATATATAATTAGATACATTATCTTTGTAATAATTGAAAAATAATTGTCATTTCAGTTAACAATTTTGGACTAAGTCTAATAATTAAAATCAATCAGTCTTTAATAGGAACCGGGTGCAATTAAATAGTTACAAATTTGTACAAACTAATATTCATAGTTCAGAAGGCAATCTTAGTTTGGTAGTAGACAAGTAGAATGTTTAATTTTTAATTATACGAGTACATTATATAAGATAGATAAGGTATTCAAATAACTATACAAACTTCATGTTATATATGGAGTTTGAAATATAGGATGTACTCGTAGGTACCTATATCGTACTATAATAATTTCATGAAAACTTTAAGTAATTACGTACTCTTTAATTATTATTATTGCGTTTAAGAAACGAAAACTATTTATGAAAGACCCTCTGTACACACTAATAATTAATAATTTAAAAAATATATAAAAATAATCACTTCAGGATAAAAGTAATCAATCAGAAGGGAATTTTCACTCAATAAAAGTCACAGGTGGCCAGGTGAAGGCAAACGGTATGCACCGACAATTTTCACAATAATACTGAATACAATAATCCGTCGTAAATAAAATATTTATTTGTTCAAATAGGTATCCAGTATACCTATATTTTTTGTTTATATGTATGTTTGTTACTCAAACACCTCTGCAACTATTTGTGGATAGGAGAATAGGACAGATAAGAGAAAAAGAAGAGTACGTAAGTTGAAGTGGTAGTAGTTGTTAAAACAGACGGGTTCTGCTGAGAAGGTCGCGCGCTGGTAACTGGAGCGTGTAAGTCCTGCCAGATGGACTGACACGACATAAGCCACGTGGTTCCATTTTGACCTCTTCTGAACTCCTTGTAGGACTGAATCTAGACTAAGTTCATATCCTATTGATTCTAGAATATATTTACACTATTTTCTGTTGTCAGAACTTCCGTTAAAAGGGTAGGTATATAATGAACTTGGGTGGTTAGAACTAGGCTTCCCCCAATCTTTCCTGGGTGTCGTCAAGGCGACTAAGGAATTGAACCAGGGACCGGCAGCAGCGTTCTCCTTTGTATATTAAGATCATTACTGCGAGCACCAATGCGTGATGTTTATTATCAAAATAGGATGTTTAGATAAAAATATACGATGTTCTTTGTAATTTTAATTTTAATTTCTCTATTGCAGAACCCCTGCAGATGCGATTGACGTAAAAAAATATATATGTCGGCGAAATAGTAAAAGAGGAGCTGATTTGGAGGCACAGTGTGTGTTCGGCGTGCCGTTCGGCTTGGTTCGGCGATCGTCGCGAGCACGCGCTGACGGAACGTCGGGTAGGACTGACGCAGGCGTAAACTCCAGACAGTGTTCGCTCGATACGCGTGTGGTGCGCAGACACTACACGGACGGATCGTCTGCCTTTTAAAATCGTTACTTGATGATGTAGTGTAATTTCATGTAGTGTCATTGAAGTCATTAAACTTGTAAACTTTTAAACGTAGTTGAACTCAATTTGGGAGCCCACTGAGAGGTGGAACCAGGAACCTACGAGTACGACATATATTTTTTCTAATCGTATTTTATATCTATAAAGAGTTGGTTCATTACCTACCCAATAATTCTTTTACCTTTCTAGTAGCTCATCCAGACCTCCTCCTCATTATTGGGCCACATAGTTTATGGATGCTTCCAAAATTGTGTCCGAAAGCAACTGGACGGAGAAGGCAGAGGCCTTTTCACGCCTTGTAGTCTGGTGACGGAACGGAGATGGGGGACCAAATCGTTCAATTCCTGGGCACAGTACCCAAAATGTAACCTGTAGAAAACCGTAAGACAGGCCACACTGCGAGGATGTTTGAGGCTCTGTAATTTGGTATTTACCAGAGCAATGGTAAACTCAACTTACTCGTACATATTGCTCGAGGGCAAAGCCACGGGGCAATAAGCAAGTATTAAATAATAACTTCTATAATATATTCATCACTTGTTAAGTAAGTGGCAGCATATTCTTGATGATTGGCATAATTTAAATATTAAAGGCATTCGAAACACGTTGGAAACTGCAAATCATCACATAATGTTTGAAAAATTGCTATTTCCGATAGAAAATGAAATACCCTCTAAATAGATTTCTCGCTGCTTCTTCCTTGTAGGTACCTACTTGGCTCTCGTGTGGTATGGCCTGCTGGAAAACCGACTAGGCTCTGGCGGTATAACCGTTCAAACTTGCTAGTACTTTAAAACAACACACATATGTAATGTGTTTCAGTCAGCCAACACGTTGAACGTTGAGATATAATTAATTCAACGAACTGCCTAACCATTAAATTGAATGCTTACATTTAAAAAACTGCCTAGCTTTCTAGCTATCCAACTGAGTGACCGATTTAACCATTTGGCACATACAATAAAAGGATACAGCTGGCTGATCTATCAACGCGGATACAGTTTTGTTGAAGAAACTCAACGATCTCTATATACTACTAGATGGAGCGTTCCAAACAATCGCTCTGTTCCACGCAAGTAGCCACCACTCTTTCACATTCACAATGAAACTTGTACAGTTAATACGCAGAACATTTAATTATTTACTAAATATTGACATTATTTAACCGTAGCGTCAATATTTAGTAATAATTAAATGTTCTGCGTAGTAACTGCACAAGTTTCATTGTGAATGTGAAAGAGTGGTGGCTACTTGCGTGGAACAGAGCGATTGTTTGGAACGCTTCATCTAGTAGTACATAGAGATCGTTGAAGAAACTTGAAATTTTGTACATACAGAGACCATAAGTCAACCACTCACTTCAGCTAGACATTTTAAGATTGAATTTGCAAGCAACAGCTAGTTTTTCGTAATGCTGTCTTCTTTAGCTTAGGTAAATATAGTTTAAGTATAAACATCCGAATCTGGCTATAATCTAACAAGTTATGGTGAAGGCGACTGACCGCGTTAGGTACAAGTTAGTTATATAATATGCCGGTTCACCTTATACTTGGATTGTAGAACGACACTCAAGGTTTCGCTTGGCTTGATATGCATAATGTGATACTTATGTCTATATCAGTACTTATCTATGTTCTTAGTGTGTTTGATCGACGACCTCCTGATGTGCTCCTGATGCTAACCTCATTTGCGTGATCAGTCAAAGGTCAAAGTCCTTTATTGCACATTAGTACACTTGGTAATGTGACAGAGTGAAGAATGCAGTGAAAATGATGTAGTAACGAATGTAGAGAAGGGTATGTTGCGTTGGTTTGGACATTTAGAGCGTATGAGTGGAAGAAGAGTGACAGAAGAAATATACAGCGCGAATGTGGAAGGAACTACAGCTAGGAGTTCAAGGATCAAATTGGTGACGTCCTCAAAAAAGCTTAGGGGTTCGCAGTGAGAAGAATAAAAGGAGGTGCATGAAAAAGTTAATGAATGTGAGTGAGGCTAGTGAGGGTATCAGGATCGCGCAAAGTGGTGATCCATCGTCTCTGCCTACCCCACGAGACCAAGGCGTTAGCATTATATATGTATGTACATTTGGTATATTTAAATACGTAATTTTTTTACCCTGTTTCTAGGTTATAGCGCTGTGAAGAAGAAACTGCGCAACAAACTTCCATCTTTTAAGATCAAGTTTGTATACAATAATATACCTATTGATTGTGCGAAGCTGAAGCAGCAGTACCAGGCATCATTGTCATTCAAATAATCGTCTATTTTATAATAGGCTATTTTACAAAATGGTTTTTAATGCGAATTTTAAAATTTTAGTCCGTCATATCGTCGCATGTGAGCGCTACAGTAGCTAACTTTTGCAATATATTTTTAATTTTAAGCGTCCAACTACGATCGTTTGACCCCAAACGCTTATCAGAATATGTCACCAGACCCGATAGAAACTACAAAATGGCTTTTAGGTCGACGGATATTATCTGTAATGCTTACGGAGTAGGTCCCCAGGTTTGGTAGCATTCATTGCGACAGGCCAGGCTACATCTAACAGTAGACGCTAGCAGGCTAATGATGAACGTTGATTGGTTGGTTGAAGACTAGAGCATGCCCCGCAACTTCGTTCGCGTTTAAAGTTGATGGTCCCGTTTTCTAAGTTTCCGGAATAAAGTTTTCAAATAAGTCACCGGAAAACCCCTAAATAACCGCCATCTATACGAGACTTTGGAAACTACGGTATGATTAAGCGCAGTAAGTTGTAGCGCTGCAATTAGTTACAGACTAGTTGTGATAGATGGCAGTAGTCGCCTGCAAAATTCTTGTCTAGGATAAATAAATCCAAGGGACAATCATCTGATGAAAATTCATCATTAGCCCAAATACGTCCACTGCTAAACTCAAGCCTCCCTAATTTGCCACTTTTGGTGGGCCGTCGCGGGAATTTACCATAATCACCACGCTTGCAGGCGGATTGGTGATCGCAGTAAAGATCTTAATATACACAGGAGAACGCTGCTGCCCATCCCTGGCGTTACCCACGGGAAGATTGGGGGTGGTCCTAGTCTACGCCGGGAACCAGCGGCTGTATATAGATACGGTGTAGTAGGTATCTCTAAATCTTCAAGTTGCTGCAACCATTGTCTCATATCTGAATATTAGCGGGTCTGCTGGAAGAAATCTCTCTCAGAGATAAGTTCGCCCTTTGTACTTGTGTTTCTTTTTAATGTATTATTTTTGTTTTATCTGTGTGTATGCAATAAACAGTAAAATAAATAAATAAATAAATTAGATATAAGTACATCGGTTATGCAAAATTTTATCCAAATCGATTTTATAGTGCTGACGTCACGTTTCTAGTGACAAGATCACCCAATATGGCACTTTTTCAGATTTTTTGCCACAACATAGGTATAGCACATTGTTGGCACGCTTTTGGCGCCTACTTCACTATTCTATCTTGATAGGATTTATGTGGTTCTGACAAACAATCATGCTTACAAAACCACGTATAACTTAGATTTACTTCCTTTACCTTTATTAATTTGTTTTCCTAAATCTTAATTCTGTAGGCAATAAAAAGTTTAAGCAAGAATTTCGCATGAAAACCCTGCATTAAATTATCCCTTACCTTGAGAAACTTGCAAACAAACTTTACACAAAGCATCTTAATTATTTGACGCCCGAACTATGCAAATTACCTGTTGTGTTTAACAAGTTTTGTCCTTTAACGAATGACCTTTAATAAAATTATGAAATTCAATGTTAACTACACTTTCATTGAACGTGGGCCTGATCTACAAGTTTCAAGTCGCTCAGCGAGCTATGCCGAGGGTATGCTCGGGGTTTCTTTGAAGGACAAGATTCGTAATGAAGAAATCCGACGAAGAATGAAGGTGACCGACATAGCCGAAAGGATTAGTAAGCTGAAGTGGCAGTAGGCGGGTCACATCTGTCGCAAGACCGAGAGCTGTTGGGGCAGATGAGTTCTGGAGTGAAGACCGCGGATCGGCATGCGCATGGTGGGCCCCTCCGCCAGGTAGACCGACGACCTGAAGAAGGTGGCCGGAAGTGGCTGGATGCCATGGGCAGAGGACCGGGTGTATTGGCGTTCATTGGGGACGGCCTATATCCAGCAGTGGATGTCTAAGGTCTGATATGGTGATGATGACTCTTTTTGGCATGAATAAAGTGGCAAACTAATCACCTGCTGTTGACTGGCTGCCGTCAGCCATTAACCTGAAATCTTTAAGCGCAGCCTCCCTGAGATGACGGCTATCTATCGGCAGAAGTAGGTAAGAAAAAGACCATGAAGATCAAGGTGCCTGACAAAGGTAGTCTGGAAGAAATCGCTTTTAGCGATAATACCGCCTAGATGTACAATATATAAGTTACTTTATTATTGTATTTTTTTTTATGTGCAATAAAGAGTAATTGTATTGAAAGTCTTTGCACTAGACTCTAGTGCAAAGACTTTCAATATAATTACTCTAGTGACTAGAGTCCTGCCGCTGGAAGACCATTTGGCAAGTGGCCTATAATTGTCCATAAATACCTGGAAGGCTTTGGATTGCTTCATGAAGTTGTTCAAAGGCTAGTTGTTACCGTCAACCTCAGAAAACAATTTATAATGTCCCATGAAAACTCATAAAGCGAGAGCAAAATAAAACAATTATATAAAAAGTCATTAAATCATTAATTTATCTCATAAAATCATTCTCAAAGCTCATCACGTTCCTGCTCATACTTAACTATGCCATCGACAGCCATCTTGGAATATTTTTCTAACAGCTTGTCCCAGAACGGGGCTCTGTCTCCCATAGGATTGGTTTTCATCTTCAGGGTTTTAGTAATGTGCAGGTAGTAAGTATCGGTGCTTTGTTTCGCTATTGGCTTCCAAACGAAACCTTTTAGTATGCTGTCATCGGGTTTTGGAGTGGGGTTTCTGGAATAAAAGTTATACCTAAATTATTTTAATTTCTTCACTGTAGTGATATTCTGTAAAATACAAACTCATATGCGAGTCTCACCCAAGTGACTTCACTCACTTTGAAATCTAATCCATTGGCATTCTGTAAACATTCTACAGCACTATCGAAATGAGGTGAACAATTCATTTTACTTCGATAGTGCTCTGGAATGTTTACAGAATTACCAATGGATTAGGTTTCAAAGTGAGTGAAGTCATTTGAGTGAGACTCGCACATGCGTTTGTATTTTAGAGAATAGCACTACTGAAGTGTTTGATTTATTTCGAAAATCGACTAACCTCTACTGGGCAGGCAGAGAGAGTGTATAGAAGTTGCATTGACAGGAATAAGTATAAGGCAAAGGTATACAACAGTCCCCATACTGAAATTACCTATACTATCTTTGCTGAAAGTTAAGTGAGGTTGTAACATTTTATCGTTAAGTATACCATTCTTTTCAGAAAAATGATTTCATCATCTGCCATTTTAATGTATAATTTTTGTTTGACTAATACTTTACCTAGAATAATCTTGAAAGGTGCGTCCTTTTAGTATATTTATTTACCAACGATTTTAAAATATTAATGGGGATAACTCACGTCAATTGTCTTAATCACATTAATTGTTTTATATCCTTCGTCAAAATATTGCTTGTGACTTTGATTTGATTTAACGGATTTATCATACTGGATTTCAATAACGCTCTATTCTGATAATGTACGAAGAGATTGAAGTCAAAACGAATTGGTGGCATTCAGATCGGTGATGTGTACCTAACTTACGTCTTAGATGAACTAAAAAGGGGGACGAACAGAGAGATAAAAACGTTTAGTTGAGTTTTTTAAGCTAATCAAAACTAGCTTAAAAAACTCAACTAAACGTTTTTATCTCTCGAAGTCCAAAATGTTTTAGGTATTTTTTATTCATACCTTGTTTTAGCAAAGTTAGTCCACAGCCGAACCATGTTCTTCAAAACCTTCATTTCAGCCTGCTCACTCACCAGCTTCGTTAACTTCACATAGTTGTTCCTTATTCGAGAACACAAGTGTAAGTAGCATAATTCATCCGTTATCGTCGCTCCATGATTTCCCAAACTAAACCTGGCTTGTCTCATCAAAAATTCACTGTTCTCATTCAATGAACCTCTGTAATCGAACATGTAGTAGAACACAGGAGATTCCAAATATTCTGTCATTTTTTTCGCAGCATAATTTACTGCATAGATTTGTAATTCATCTCCTGTACGTACTGAATATTCCAAAATATTGTGACTATGCAAATAACCATCTTCAAGATAGAAATCGTTAATATCGCTCACAATTTCTTCAAAACTTGTATTGTTTCTATCAAATCTAAAGTTTGTCCTTATTGGGAAGTGGAAATTAGCCTGTGGAGCTATTTCCTTTAACATTCGTGGTTCAAATACGAACATCGAAACCAAATCTAGACCATCTCTAGAGTTAAAACCAATTAGAATTGGAACATCATTGATTACCTTTCCATCTTCAGGTAAAGATGTGAGAACAGCATCTGGGTATTCTTTTTCTATTATTGGTGCAAAAGGATAGATACTCATTTGATATTTCATCAGTTTCTCACTATCAATAACGTGTATTTCTTGTTTTAATAATGTTTCTGCGTCAACTTTTTGCAATTCTTGCAGTAAAGTTTCTGAATCATCTGCTTTTATTTCCAGTGTTTCAGCAAGTTTGTAAGCTTTTTCACTCGGATCACTATAGAAGTATACAGATTCGAATGCGGTTCCACTTTGCATTATAGCTCCAGAGAAAAGCCCTTTAGCTTTGTCAGAGTACATCAGTATATTTGCCAGCGCTGCACCACCTCTATTCCCCATTAATATCACACGATTAGGGTCACCACCAAAGTGTTCTATGTTGTTTTTAATCCAAGTTAGTCCTAAAATAAAGTCTTTTAAACCAGCATTCGCCGGTATTACTTCATCTTCCGTTGTCAAATATCCAAAAAGACCAAGTCTGTGACTAATTGTAACAGTTATAACGTCTTCTTCTATAAAGAATTCAGGAGAATAAGTATCAGAACTATTGAATGCCAGTCTAAAGTTGTCATTATAGTCTAATACTACAACTGGGAAGGAGCCTTTAGGGTCTGGCGTAAAGATGCTAAGGTATAAACAGTCTTCGGTACCAGATGCTCCGAAGGGTTCACCGTTGCGCATCCTACCGTTGAACTGGAGACATGTTGGTTTGTTCGTATAGGCTTCGTAGGAACCTTCCCACCCTTCATGTGGCTTTGGTGGCTGGAATTGAAACATTTTAATTCATGAAATCCGTGTGGTTTCCGGTAGAGTAGAATAGGACCACTCCAACTCTTCCAGTGGATGTCGTACCAGACGACTAAGGAAATACATTATAAAACATCAATCAGGCCTCCCCAACCCGTCTGGCCAGCGCGGGGAGTGTAGGCCAAATCCTCCGTCTGTCTCCGGCAGATGAGAGAGTTGTGCTCCTGCAGTGGAGACAAAATAACCTGATGATGATGAATTCATGAAATAATATAATTGTTATAAATAGCATTGTTGTGTTGTCTTTTTAACTGTATGGGTGTGAGTCGTGTGGTTCCCGGCTTAGAATAGGCTCACCCTAAATCTTCCCGTGGGTGCCATCAAGCTGACCAGGGACAGGCAGCAGCGTTCTTCTGTGTATATTAAGATCATTACTGCGATCACTCATCCACCTGCCAACCGTGGTGATTATGGCAAATCCCTCAATGGACAGCCCACCGAAAGTGGCATTCCATTGGGGAGGCTTATTGTTCAGTAGTGGACGTATTTCAACTGATGATGTTCGTGTGTGTGTTTGGGAGACCATCATAAACAGTGATAATTTTATCAGTCTGTAAACATACACAGGTGAACCCTTCGGAGCATCCGTAAGGAAAATCAGTCAATTAACTGATGTTGCTACCGCGATGTTAGTGTACTTTAGCTACTTCCACAGTATCATGGCATACGGTATCCTACTGTGGGGTCAAGCAGCAGAAATAGAGACCATTTTTATCTTGCAAAAAAGAGCAGTTAGGGCAATCTATAATCTGCGTTGTAGAGACTCATTAAGAGAAAATTTTAAAGAAATAAGCATATTAACAGTAGCTGGTCAATTCATTTTAGATAATATTTTATATGTCAGAAAAAATGTATCTCTCTTTTTGAGGCACTGTGACAATAATAGTTATAATATAAGAAATAAAAATAAACTTGTTTTACCAGGGTTAAGACTAAGTAAGGTCAGCAAATCGTTCACGGGGCAATGTATACGCTTCTACAACAAACTACCAGAGGAAATCTTAAATATGACGGACAGAAAGTATATAAGATTCACATTAAAAAACAACTTTGTAAGAAAGCCTATTATAAAATAAACGATTATTTGAATGACAAAGATGCCTGGTACTAATGTTGATTCAGCTTCGCAAAATCTTTATTAATTGTATGCAAACTTGATTTTTAAAAGAGGTGTTGCGTGAAGTTTGTTGCGCCGTTTCTTCTTCACACCTAGGAAGCGGTAGTCGATAAAAAAAATGACGTGTATAAATGTACCAAGTGTACTCATATGCAATAAATGATTTTGACTTTGACTTTGGGCAAAGACTAGTTTTAGACCTCGCTGGGCAGACACGTTGCGTCATTCATCATAGCCTCACAACGGTGGTGTAGCTGGCCGCTGCTAGCCTAGGGAATTCATTATACTAATTTCGTTGGAGAAGTTAATTTAGAGTATTTTAATATGTAAGTACACATATTATGTGTACAGTTATCTGTTCCTGAACTAGGATTTTATCCCGTATGATGAGAATTATTGGAAAATTCACAAACGTAACATACAGACCGGGACCAACCTGTATTGTACATATTGTACAAAGTTGTCTATTTCTATGGAAATCGAGCCCACGACCTCTGGCGCTCGGGTCTAACGATCAAGCCATTAGGCCAACGAGGTGGCTTTATTATATGCATAATTAAAAAGAAATTAAATATATTTTTACCTTAAATCTCAATTCACCAACAGGCGGCTTGGCAAAAGGTACTCCTTTGAAAGAATAATAATCCTGTTGTTTCAAAAATGTTTTTTCCACTTTTCCCAAAAGAACACCTTGCTTTAATTCCACCTCTACCGTTTCGTCACATAGTGCTACTTCTATTAAAATTAATGAAATTAAATAAAAAGTTAAAAAATGTCTAATTTTCGTTCGCATTTTCGTAAATGTAGTTTATGATTGGATTAAAGCATTGTAAATGGTTTACATGTAGTTTACCGAAAGGAACAGATAAGTAAGGGATACGTGTATTTAGGTTATCTATAGGTATGTATATTTTCGATAAACGTTTGTTAGAATAATATGTATTGTAGATTGTACATCGATTTGTAGTAGATGTTGCCACAATTGAAAATACGACAGTTATGGTAATATCAAATTTCTATTATACCAACGCGGTATTTGTAGCTCATTAACGGGTGAACCTATTTGGATAAGATTTTTTTAATTAAAAGCAGGTTATCTAGCGATGGTTCTTAGACATGTTTTATAGAAATCGGTTCCGCTGAAACGAGTGTCGGTTTTTTTTTAATTTTAATTCCTTTTTAGTAAATGCATTTATACGAGACCTAAAGTTATGCATATGGGGGAAATGCCTCGATGTCCGTAATTTTCTCTATAATGGCTACCCGTTATTAGTAAAATAGTAACCATTCCGCAGGAGTTATTTTAAACGGCGATGCAATTTTGATATAAATCAAAAATTTAACTTTATTCCTGAATTATATCAATGATCGTATAAACAAGTTAACGTTAAGTGCCTATAGTACTTTCAACACATTTATATTCAAATCACCTCCTTTTTTACAATGTTTAAAGATTTAGTAGCAGATGTAGTTCGTTGAGTAAATTTAAAAATATCCAGCGGAACAAATTGACAGTCTAAAGCGGAAGACAAAATGGTATCACTTAATCTGAGGTTTAAACAAAAGAATTACCTTAAAATAGTTAAAGTATAAAAGTTGAAGATTCTTAGTAGGTTAATAAACACACGCTGAACACTTTTAAATTTTCTATAGATTTGGTTAACCTCGTACTTTAGTTTTAATTTAGTTCAAACAAGGTAGTTCAAGTATTACTTATATATCACAACAAAGGCAGATTACCAGCCGAATGGATGGAGGAACAGCCTAGACTCAACTTGCACGGAGGCTGACTACATGAAAACTATATAGATAGATTTATGTCCAGCAGTGGTCGAATGCACCAGTAACGGGCATCAGCGTTCTCCTCTGTATATTAAGATCATTACTGCGATCACCAATCCGCCGGCCAAGCGTGGTGATTATAGCAAATCCCCCAATGGACAGCCCGCTAACAGTGGCATTATATTGGGGAGGCTTGGGAGGTTCAGCAGTGGACGGTTTTGGCTGATTATATGAAAGTGGACGAATAAAAACAAAAGTAGAAAATAAAATCCTTAGTCTTAGGTATAAAACATGTTTATTTTAAGTTAACTATAAATAACTTAATTTACATTTAAATAAATAAATAAATTAAGCACTCAGAGTTCATCCTTTGCATCCTCAACTACACCATTCACAGCCATCGCTTGGTACTTCTCCACGAACTCATCCCAGAACTTTACCATGTCATCGTGGAGTCTAGTCTTCACCTGCAACTCTTCGCTGATCACCAGGCATTCCTTGTTTTCTTTGGTTGCTGGTGGCCACTTGACTTCGTCACCGGGTGGTGTTGGGTTGCTGGAAAAATAATTAATTAAGACTTCAGAGTCGATGAAGAACGAAGGGCGGGGAAAATGTTCAAATTCTAAAGACCCAGAACATAACCTTTGCCTGAAATACAACAGTAAATTGACCGCTCATAAGTAACAGTCATTTAGTATATAATGTTTACAGGAAAATGATTGTTATTGACAACACCCAACGCTGGTTGGGAGCTGTCAACGTTGCACATATTTAATCGGGCAAAGTTAACAAACGAATTGCGGACTCTGCCCTATGTAGTGTTTTGTAATAATTTTAGTTAAAAAATTAATTAGATTAATAAAAAATTAATAAACAATAATAAGTGGGCGGGTAACATATGCCGCAGAACTGACGGCCGTTGGGGCAGACGAGTTCTGGAGTGGAGACCGCGGATCGGCACTCGCAGGGTGGGACGCCCCGCCGCCAGGTGGACCGACGACCTAAAGAAGGTGGCCGGTAGCGGCTGGATGCGGAGGTAGGAGGACCGGGTGTGGTGGCGTTCGTTGGAGAAGGCTTATGTCCAGCAGTGGACTTCTAGGGGCTGACATGATGATGATAGTTAAAAAAGGCAGATATACTCTATGTGGCCTAGTTTTCAAATATCAGGAAAAACAATATAAATATGCATACATCTGAAAATAGTCGTATGGGTAGGGCATTGCTGACCAACACTACACGTTCTGCGGACTTTGCCCGTTTCAATATCATATAAAAAAAACCCTATTTAAAAGTAAGTTATTTTACTATAATATGTATTACGTAAATATTAGCGATGAAGCCCCTGCATTAAATAATAAATATTTAATATGCATTTCAATTAAACCATAACCTTATTTATTTAATCCTATTATAATAGGGTTAAACGTGTAATCCCCCGAGTAGTTTGAATAACGACTGACGGGCCTGCGGGTATTTATCTTCCAAATTGTAATGAAATATTTGCCAGTCAGTAAAATACTGGCACTTCAATTTAAAGAACTACATAATCCGCTTATTAAATCACTTCTAGCTTTAGGATGTCTACCGCACGGTATATACATTTTTAATTTTATATCTTTTCGGTAAAAAGTAAACTAACCAGAATAGATGTATTTTATTGAATCATGCTTTAAAAAACTGGTAAAAATATAGCTATTTACTGAGGGAATATAATTAAACCAGGTAGAATCTAATGCAAGAATGTAAAAGTTATCTAGGTTTCTTACCCAGACTTTGCGAAATTAGCCCACAACCGCACCATGTTCCTCAAAACTTTAATTTCTTCATCGTCATCTTGCAATGCCTTCTTATATGCATTTCTAATTGGTTTACAAACGAACAAATAACAGAGTTCATCCCCCATAGACGCTCCCCAAGTGCCATCTGTGGTCAGAGCTCGCGACAACACATTATTTTTCCTCATGTTCAATTCCCCGCTGTAATCAAACATATAGTAATACACAGAAGACTTAGATTCGTTCACGTACTTCCTCACAGTATAGTCAATAGGATAAAACGAGAGGACATCTGTTACGTAAGTAATATATTCACCGGGCTTACTCACTTTAACGTAAGCCTCGTCGAAGTAAAACTCTTTTATGCTATCCACGACGTGTCGGTAGACATTATCGTGCATTTTGAAACGGTAATTCGTTCTGACAGGGAACATTACTAGAAAATCTCTGTCTGCAAATGTGAGGTACTGAGGTTTCTCCAGAAAATGCTCCATAAATTCTATCCCTTCTCTAGAGTTGTAACCGATCATAACTGGCACATCGATGTCTAGTGGTTTACTTTCAGGCAGTTCAGTAATGAGAGCGTCGGGGTGATCGTGTTCGATTATAGGCCCGAATGCAAGTACTGCCCTCTGCATTGCTCTTGATTCGTCGGCATGGACAGCCAAGTGTTCGGATTCCGTCAGCTTTAATGCGTGCACGTCAGCTAGCCGCTTCAGCAGATATGAGCTAGTCGTAGCATCTGCTTCGAGAACTTTGGAGAGCTCAATGGCTCTCTCACGGGTTTTTTCAACGTAATACATGGAGTTCCACGATGTTCCGCTTTGGAGTATCGCAGCACTAAACAGTCCTTTAGCTTTAGGTACATGTAGCAGAATGTCAACCATGCCAGCTCCATCCAAATTTCCCATTAAGGTTACTTTGTTTGGGTCTCCACCAAAGTTGTTTATATTTTCTTTCAGCCATTTCAGAGCCAAAATTACGTCTCTCAACCCATTATTGCCTGGTAGCAAATAGTCTGAAAAGGACAGGAAACCTAGAGATCCAAGTCTGTGGTTCACAGTGACTATAATGACATCTTCTTTCATAAAGAAATCAGGTCCATAATCTTTTGAGGAATTGTGTGATACTCGGTACTTTTCGTTCATTAGGAACACAATTACTGGAAGTCTGGTGTCTTCGTCAGTCGGCAGTCTTGGTGTGTGAATACTGAGGTGTAAGCAGTCTTCTTCTCCACAAAATCCGTAATTCGGTATCCGTCGCGATGGGAAATTGAATTGGGCGCATGGTTTTCTTTCCTTTTTGGCATTCAAAGTGTCTGTCCAACCTGCATGAGGTTTCGGGGCCTGGAATATGCTCACATATTAAACTAATTCGAAGAATAGAGAGTATGAAATAATTCAAATTCCCTATTTGTTGTTAGATAAATTGTTAATACACTATGAAGTTAAAATAATTTCTTAATCTAATATAATTTAAATACATTAGTTATTGAAGAATTTCAATCGAGTCTTAAAACGTGGCTTTTACAATATGATCATTTATGATGTTCACCAAAGAGTGTCTCAATAAGAAATTATTGCTCTGAAAGTGAAAAGGTTCAGAAAATATGTTGCTGTTATGCATTCTACTTACCATAAATCTCAGGGCACCTACAGGGGGTTCTGCGTACGGTATGCCCATAAACGAGAAATATTTCTCATCGTCTATTATTGATGCCACCTCCACACCTTCTACTTGTCCTGAATTCGTTTTTACAACCACATTGCCTTCTATAACAGCTATAAGAGCTGCTATCAATATAAATTTAACTAAATACATTTGGACACCTGCCATGATAGCAATGTTTTCTTTCACAAAACTGTTTATTGTAACCACATCGTTTATTGAGTGAACACTGACGTGTCCCTTGATAGTATCTATCTGGGTTTTACCTATGTCCTGTGCCATTATCTATGTCAAGAGAGATATTGTGATAATTTATAGGTGCTTAGATTTAACTGTTCGATAATGAATTTCTTGTAATTTATGATCATTAATATTAGGTGTCGTTAGGTGCCTTTAACTTGAAACATTTATTGCCCTCTTTTTCCTTGACATGTTTATTGTAAGACTATCATGATCAGCTGAAATATGTCCACTGCTGAACATGAGTATCTTCAATATAATGCCACTTTTTGTGAGCTGTATATTTGGGATTTGGCATAATCACCAAATTTGGCAGGCGGATTGATTCACAGTAATCGAGTAAGAAGAGTACTTAATATATACTGGAGAACGCTGCTGCCCGTTCCTGGTGCAATCTCTTACTCGCCATAACGACACACACGGAAAGATCTAAGCTATTAAATATAAGCAGCTATTCTAAGCCGGGAACCACACGAAATTATTGTAAGACTACCTATATGTGTATCCTTCAAGTTATTATTATATATATATTTATTTATTATATCCTACTAATATTATAATAAACGCGAAAGTTTGTAAATATGGATGGATGTTTGTTATTCTTTCACGTAAAAACTATTGAATGGATTTTAATGAAACTTTACAATAATATAGCTTATACATCAGACTAACACATAGGCTAAAATTTATAAGGATATGTGTGAATTGTCCAAAAGATCAAGTAAGTAGGAAATCTACCATCTGCGAGCTATTCTGGCGTGCGCCGTAAAATTATAATTTTAATGTCATAATGTTAGTTCTTTTCTACACCTCGCTAATATAAGCTACTCGAAATACTAATCCTGCGCAGACGAAGTCGCGGGCACCAGCTAGTATGTTATATATTCTGCTGTGCATACTTGACGTGCATATTTGCCAAGTATTCAATATTAATATTTAATTTGCTACATTACAAAAAATACGTTGAATATCAAAGATTTATGATATCTGGCGAGTTAAATGAAAGAAAAAAGTAACTCAAACTAAAATGGAATTTTAAATGGAAAGCTACTAATGTTTTAGGTAATTAATGAATAGATTAGGACAAGTTAATCTTAGGTACAAAGATTATATATACCATCATTTTTAACTGGAACAACTTTTTTAGACAATGAGTTCAGATCATACTTTATACTGTGAATTCTGTGTCCTAAATATCAACATGCATCACCATATTGACGTCAAATATTGAACATAGGCCTTTTCTTATGCGCGCTATCCACTATCCCGGTCCTCATGCTTCCAGGCAGCAGTTCATCCAACCAGCTATATTACGCTATCCTTTTTTAGGTCGTCCATCTGTCACACCCAACGGTACGCAAAAAAAAGAATTTATCATAATTCTTCCTTTATAATTCTCCTTTTAGAAACTAAACCGTTAACTGCTTTTTTATTCCATTTCTTTATGAATTTATTCCAAAATTCAAACCTAGTTTTGTACAAATCTCGCTTTACTTCTATGTTTTTGCCTATGTTAAGATATTCCTTGGTTTCGGTATTGTATGGAGGCCATTTTAGATCTTTGAGAAGAGTATCGCCTTCTGGAGTCGGGTTTCTGAATAAGAAAACACATTTTTAATTAAGTAAGATAGAAAAAGGAATTGATAGGCCCTATTCCTTTTTGTAGAGAGACTTAAATATGACCTAGCAATGTCCTAAAGAATCTCTAAGAAGAAATCTTTATTTAAATCTGTTAAGGCGGCATTGAACATATAAATTAAGATTGAAGAGATTTATGTATATATATATGTACTTAATGGAGTACTTATTTATTGGAACATATATATACATATATATGTATATACGAACATTAGGTGCATGTTCACCTAATATTCGTAATTTTTAAAGTGTTGCATAAACTACACTCCTCTTTTATTTAAATTGCACAACCTGTCTTTCTCTGCTATTCTAATCTTTTACTCAAAGGTTCTCTAGAAGAAATCGCTTTTAGCGATAAGGCCGCATAGATGTACTTATGTAACCTACTTTATTATTGTATCAGTGTTTTATTTGCGCAATAAAGTGTAGCTGAATTGAATTAAAAGATAAAAATATACAAATAAGGTGATAAACTCTGTCCTATTAGGTAAAATCAAGAAATAGTATGCACTTTTGAATAACTTACCCGTGTTTAGCAAAGTTCGTCCACAATTTGACCAACTTCCTTTGAACCATAATCTCTTTAGAATTTGATTTAATATGCTTCAAATACTTGTCTTTCAAGACTGGACATTTGAATAAGTAACACAGCTCGTCTCCACTGGCCGCTCCCCAAGTACCGTCCTCAACTGTTGAGAGTCTCATCAAATCATTTTTATTGTCGTTCAAGTCGCTGTAGTAATCAAAATGATAATAAAATACTTGGCTTGAAGTTATTTGAGAGTAAAATCTTGCTGCATAATCAACTGCTACGTTATTCAGATCACCCATGTATGTGACATATTCATCAACATTATTTACAGTAACTTTACCTTGCGGAAAGTAAAATTTCTTAACTTCTTCCACAGCTTCATAGTAACTATCATCTAAATCAAATTTAAAGTTGACTCGCAAAGGCATTAGTAAAACAAAGTCTATATCAACAGAGCCTAAGTAATTAGGCTCAATGAGATACTGTAAGGATTTCTCTAAACCCTCTCGGGAGTTGAAACCAATCATAACTGGGATGTCTATGCCTTTTGATTCCTCCGGGTATTCAGTTACAATACCGTTTAAATCTTTCTCGACAATAGGACCAAAAGCGAGTGAAGCTCTTTGGTTTTCTTTGGTGTAATCTGGAGCAATTGCTTGCAATTCGTTAAACAGTAAATCCGCCGCCCGGATTTCATTCAGTTCTTTCAAAAGTCGATTGCTGCTACTCGAATCCCTTTCAAATATCTCACCCAGTTTGAACGCTCTTTCTCTGACGTTATTTTGCAAATACGTCGATGTTAACGACGTGCCGCCTTGAAGTATAACTGAATTAAATAACCGCCTCGCTCTCGAATGTATTAGAAGATCAACCCCGGCTGCTCCTCCTTGCGATCCCATTAAAGTAATTCGGTTCGGATCGCCCCCAAATCGTTCGACATTATTTCGTATCCATTCTAAGCCTGCAACAATGTCTTTTAGTCCGGAATTTCCTGATAAAATATCATCTTCAAAAGACAGGAATCCGAATGAAGATAGTCGATGACTTATGGTGGCTATTAGAACGTCGTTTTCGATGAAAAAATCTGGTGCGTAATCTTTGCTTTTATTATAAGAGTAGGTGAAACGCTCATTGTAAAGAAACACAATGACAGGATTCCTATTGTTAAGGCTCGGGGTGAAAATGTCAAGGTAAAGGCAGTCCTCAACTCCATAATGTCCGAGGGGCTGACCCTTTTTGATATTATTGTTGTACTGGACACAGGATTGCTTCTCTTTTGTAGCGGGGAGGACGCCGTGCCACGGTTCGATAGGTCGTGGGGGCTGGAAGTAAATCAGATTTAGAAAGTGGATGAGTTTTCTATCTACTTACAGAAACATTATATGCAGAGATTATGGATAGATGGACAGACAAGTGAGCAAGATTTGTCATTTGCTTGTAATAAAAATCTTTACCGTAAATCTCAATTCCTTCACTGGCGGCTCAGCGTAGGGTATTCCCATGAACCCATAGTACTGTGTCTTATTAAACAAAGATTTGAACACTTTTCCCAACACTTTTCCATGAGTAGTTTCTATTAGTGGCTCTTCAGCACAAACTGTAGATAAAATTAAAAGTAGTACAGAAAATGTTTTATTCATTTTAACCACAGATTTTACCATATTTACAGTGCTTTCGTTTAATATTTGTTTAATACTCGACTAACTTTGGATTGTTACGGAGTGATATCATATTATCAAACTTTATCGTTGGTCATAAAATTATTTGATTAGTTCAACAAATTGTTCATTTTATAGCCAAGGTAGTCTATATTAGGGTCATACACAAAACGCAGTTACGAAAATTGGAAAATAAAAAGTTCAGGAATTATTCCAGATCTCTATTTATTTATTAGATATAAATCAAAATATAAATTTTACAATAAAAACTAGATAGTTTTTGGGAATTATACTAAGGCACTTTTATTATTTTTCATGTTCACAAAAATAAATAAATATGTGGGGACATTTCACACACGGCCACCTGATCCCAACCTAGGCAGAGCCTGTAATATGGGTATCTGACAGCTGATATACATACATATATACATAATATAATATATAAAAAACATCCAGTCACAAGGCAAACACAAGTGCTCATCACACGAAAGTTTGCCCTGGGCGGGATTCGAACCCGCGACCCCGAGCTTCGCAGGTAGTACTATCGACTAGGCTACGGGGCCGACACCAATTTTATTTGACACTTATCAGAAATTTTCTCATGATTTAATACAGTATTCAATATTTGAAAAACATTTTCACGGATTTTAAACAGTTTACATTGACGTGGCCCAAGCATTTCTTGATTCTATAGTCAGTAGATACTTGGTTCTAAAAGTCAGTAGTTGGTTATATTATTTAATCATGTGTTTTATTACAAAATTATTAATTACTAAATCATGATTGTACCATATTATTTGACATTAGTGGTTATTTTTACTTATTATTCATGTTGTGATGATATATTGGTGTTAAAATCGAATAGTACTACATTAGTTGGAAGAAAGATGTACACTGTTTTGGAAGACAAGCCATTTGTAGCCTTCTGGAAAATATCATACGCACAACCTCCTCTACATGAGTTACGATTTAAGGTAACAATTTTACACCTATATAAATAACTAATTAAACATCTAAGTAAATAATGCTCTCCTTGTCCTACTTTTGTACGCTTCGCACCCACTTGATGGTTTCTGCATGAAGATTACTGTAGAAAGGTGCGAGTTTGAGTCGAGATCGATCTCTACTTCGTGAGGAAATCTGAGATCTCGTACCAGTGTGCATTATCGCGGGATCTTTTTGCACCACTTACATTACTCTACGTAACACGTGGCCACTAGGTGGTTACAAAATTGCGAAAAGTGCCGGATTTCCCAACTCATGATTAACAAACAAATGACACACGGCAATTTTATTTTTTGTTTGTTCACGTCACAGTTTTAATTCATATATTTACTTTCAGCCACCCAAAAGACATAATGTATGGTTTGAACAGAAAACTTATGACTTCAGCCGACCATACAATAACACATGCTCATCTGGCATTAGTGAAGATTGCTTATACCTCTCCATCTATAAGCCAATATCTGACAATGAAACTAGTTATCCAGTTTTGGTATGGATGCATGAAGAATCTAATTTACATGAATCAGATTTCTTTATAGACGAAGACATTTTGGTAGTAACAGTGTCTTACAGGACTTCTTTAATCGGGTTTCTGAATACAGGGGATGATTTCGCTGAAGGAAATATGGGAGCTAAAGATTTAATCATGGTTCTTACGTGGTTAAGAGAGAATATTATTTTATTCAATGGTAATGTAAATAAAGTTACTGTAGTTGGATCGGGATCCGCCGCAAAGTTAGTCGGATCACTTATATTGTCTCCAGCTGCTGAAGACTTATTTACAAGAGTTATAATACAGAGTGGCAGTGCGTTATCTCCAGCAGATTATAGAATCAATGATTTCGATACTTTAAACAAACTTCATAGAAAAATTATTGGACCAGAAAAGTTTAACAGACGTAGATTGTACGAAATACTTACTAAAGCTTCAATAAATGAACTGAAGGCGATATCTGAAGATCTTTTTGATAGCACCGAAGTCAGAGATAATCAAAGACTCATGAATTCCTTTGGACCTACTGTAGAAGCTTCCAGAAATGCTTTTATGAATAAACGTCCAATAGATGTGTATAAAAGGGGAATGGTGAATAGTAACGTAGATGTAATGATGGGTTATACAAGCTTGGAATCCCTTTACAAATTGAAAGGTTTTGTTAAAAACAGAAAGCTTTTGAGATATCTCAATAACAATTTTCAATACTTGTTACCATTCGAGGGAGCTCCAGATAAATATGGATCGAAACGATACATGAGAATCGCAAAGAAAATAACCGATTTTTATTTCGCTAATGGAACGATTACGGAAAGAAGCTTGAGGCGATATGCGAAATACGTTTCTGATCAAATTATATATCCGTTACTCCGACAAGCAAGATTTCATGCTCAAGCATCGTGTACAAATGTTTACTTATACCGTTTCGCTTTCAGAGGATCTTTGAACATCGGTTGGGAGTCTGTTAGTGACTTGAATTATTCCGGCGCGACGACGGCCGGCGACGAAATCTGCTACCTATTCAGATGTAAATCAGTAAACGTCTACAGAAGTGCCGAAGCGTCGAATGAAAGACAGTTCATTAGGAAAATTGCAAGGTTATGGGCGAATTTTGCAAAATGCGGGTGAGGCGAATATTCGGAGACAGCTTTTAGAAGTTTACGTTTGTGAAGCGTTGTTCGCGGGGTCGAGAAATTAAATCTGGACCCGTATCGCTATGAGTTTTATTAGAATAATTATTACACTAGCTGTGCCCGCGGCTCCGCTCGCGTGAACTACAGAATCCGCTCCCACTCCCGCTCACGCTTCCGCTTCCGCTCCCGCCCCCGCTCCCGCCAGCAATGATCGAAATGTGTTCTGTTGCTTACCTATCCTTAGACGCCTCAATTTTTTTTGTTAATTTCTTCCGAAGTTTACGATTTTATTTATTAGATTACAGAATTTTCAATGAGTGAAAACCTACCGAGGTTACCGGCTTATTTTTGGGGCTGAGTGGTACCTATTCACTCGACTTGTATACATTCGCCGACCGTTAAACCGACGGCCGTTGGGGCAGACGAGTTCTGGAGTGGAGGCCACGGATTGGCACGCGCAGGGTGGGACGCCCCGCCGCCAGATGGATCGACGACCTGAAGAATGTGGCTGGAAGCAGCTGGATGCGGAGGGCGGAGGACCTGGTGTGGTGGCTATCCTTGGGGTAAGGCCTATGTCCAGCAGTGGACGGCTAAGGGCTGACATGGTGTACACATTCGCAATAAGTAGGTTAATTCACAACAATGGGAAATAGGTCAGTAATTGTCTGACTTTTTAGCAATATCCACACTGGCGCGGTGGTGGGGCAGCCTGCGGACCTGGCGCGGTCTAGGACAAAATTGTACCGCAAGCCGCAGGCCGTGTCAGTCGTGTGATCCTCCATGAAATCAAATATGATATAACATTGGCCACCAGTATTAAATACTTTCTTTAAAATGTTTCGTTTATCTGGAAAACGATTTTTCAGATAGTCAGGTTCATAAATATGTAAATATCTAAAGAATCGTTTCTCAAATATTTGCTATTCTTATCCTCTTCCTAAAGGTTGTCTGGAAGAAATCGCTTTTAGCGATAAGACCGCCTAGATATACATATGTAAGCTACTTTATTATTGAATCTGTGTATTTTTATTGGGCCATAAAGAGTAATTGAAATGAAATATAAATGTGAAATAGTTAATTATGAGATGTAAACAAAAATTTTGTTCTAAATTTAAACATGTTGCCGAAATTTTTAATAACATGTATACGAGAATAGTCTAAAAAAGAAATACTTACTATTTTGGGGAACATATTATTGCTCACTTGGTTGTATTTCTAATATTTAGTCTCATTTTTAATATTATTAATGGAGAGATTTCACAAGTACCTATATATATTTCATATCACAGCAATATTTTAGTAGTTTACACTTGACTGTACAAAATAAATCACGATTGTGGACCTACCAATTGATAAAATTAGTTTTTCATGCAAATACTTAATATTAAGTAAATGTAGGGCTTGATTCTGAAGGCACAATGTTAAATTTTGACACCACTAAAACTGTTGCTATCCTTGTCACACAGTTTTATGAAGATAAAGACGAAACCAATTTTAGCGCTGTCAAATTTTAAATGTGTGCCTTCAGAATCGGGCCCGTAATGTACCTAATAATAAATAGAATAAGAAAATACGAGAAGATGATAATTTTATTGAAATTCTTCTCTTTATATTCCAGAAACCCAACTCCAAACGAAAAGGATAATCTTTTAGGAGATTTGACTTGGGAACCGATGGCTCATGATCGTGAGTTAAGAGGAATGAATATGGGTCAGAAACTCAGAATGATAAATATTCCAGAAGAGAAGAGAGTAAAGTTCTGGGATGAGCTGAAAAGTGAATTTTTTCCTGATACATTTCATGATGAATTGTAATCATATAAATTTAATAAATATACTAGTTCATTTAAGAAAGATTTATATTTACTACTTAATTTAACTGTTCCAATGATGAATGGTTCAACAAGGAAAAGGGCTTTTAATTATTTTATTTATTGACCACCTCGTTGCCCTAGTAGTGTATTGGTTATTATACTAGCCTTGTTTAATTCCCAGAGCACAGGATAAAACCCTACTTTGGGATTAAACGTGTATTCTCGTAAAACATATAAGGACACTAAAATAATGAACATTACACAAGCATACACATATTACACTTGCATTCTAATACCTAAAATTTTAAACAAAGATATACACACTAACATAAGTTTCACTAAAAAACAAACTGTACAAAAAATTATGCTACGCAATGCAAATAATTTAACACTACGCCCACCCCGAACCAATTATGGTAAGAAGAATATCGTCTACGAAGGTGCCCAATTATATAATAAATTGCCAAAAGATATTAATGAATCGAAAAGTATGTATACATTTAAAAAGGACTTAACTGGTTGGTGCAACAATGTACCAATAATTGTTAAGTATTGTATGACTGTAATGTTCCACACTTTTTTATTTATATACCCGCGTAGTTTTTAATATTGAAATGTATTTGTACGCTTACGTTACATACATAACCTTCTTGGTTAGAACAGCATTTTTCATGTAAGTGAATTATTTTAATTCGTTATGAAAATTAAAGATCTTAAACTATGTATATGTAAATTCAATAGTGTTAAATACTTTTTTATTTATTTATTACACAATTTAAAAACACATTACTTTGACATCCTCACTGGTACTGGTAAACCATTATTTGGTTTGTCGTAGTACCAGACTTCGTGCTGTTCAACGCGTACCTACATTATATAAATTGACTCTTTTTTATTTGCTACCGTCTCAAGACTAAGTTATTCAGAGCACGGCTTTTGAGGTGGTTTCCATATAAATAGTTAATTATTTTTTATTTAGTGCATACATACATATAGATCCATGCACATATACATTGTCATGTTTATTCATATTCTCATGAATAAACTTGAGAGACTACAAAACATTTGCATTCGTTTTATTTTCGGACTTCGTAAGTATGATCACATATCACAATTCGGGTCTAAACTCAAGTGGCTCCCTATCCGTTATCGCAGGGATACTCATATCCTTTTTCTTTTATTCAAATTACTCAGAAATCCATCTTCTCCTTCCTACCTTCGTGAACGTTTCAGCTTCTTGCGGTCTCCTGCTCAACTATCTCGATCCCACATTAGCTCACTTTTGAAACTCCCTTCCCATACCACCGATTTTTACAGTTTTTCATTTTCTGTGCAAGCGGCTCGATTGTGGAACTCGCTACCACCAGACATCCGTAATAGTAAATCCTTTTTTATTTTCAAAAACCGTGTTAAAGAACACTATCTATCACTAAGTTAGGATTGGAATCCATATCTTATATGTATTTTATGAATATTTGTATAGTATTATTATTATTATTATTATTTAATAATATATATTATATTTATATATATTTACCGTGTAGTTTATAATCTATTTAAGTGGGTATATAGTTTATATTAGTGTATGTATGTATATGTTTTTTTTTTATTTACGTACACACTATGTCTGCCTTTATTATTTCAAATATCTCTCTCGCGGGTCTGCTGGAAGAAATCTCTCTAAGAGATAAGTTCGCCCTTTGTACTTGTGTTTCTTTTAATGTATTATTTTTTATTTTATCTGTGTGTGTGCAATAAAGAGTTAAATAAAATTGTCTAATCCCAAACTAGGATTATCTCCTGGGAATTAAACAAGCATAAGACAATTCACAAATATATCATCCAGACCGGGACCAACTTGTACAAAGTTGTCTGTGTATAGGAATCGATGTATAGTATGGCTTTAAGTATATAATTAATTTTATAAGTATAAACTGTTTTGTATACCTAATGACCGCTATGCGTGGAGGCGCATTTTATACGGTCGCGAGTGAGGGAACGACAGTGAAGAAGAAGCAAATCTAATAAATAAAATAAAACAATTTGTTTGACATTACCATCGGTTTTAGTACCACAAGCAGGGTTGGTTTTTTTATATAAAACATGTTTTAAACCATGTTTTAAACAAATTAAACAGTTTTAAACAATAAAAAACATGTTTTAAATAATAGAAAACATGTTTTAAACACTTTGTTTAAAACATGCCAACCCTGACCACAAGCCTTGCATGGAAAACAAACGGATGGACGGATACGACATCTCATTCATAATGTAGATAACCAAGACTAATAGCGTATATTAGAGGGAGTAACGCGACGCGGGGCCCGCGGGTCGGGCCTGCCGGTAATACGCTTAATCAATTGAATGAGGAGCAGACCTTGACTTGATTCACGTCACAGCAAACGACACCTATCATCAACGTCCATATGACTTATAAGGATGCGGGGGTAATGCCCGTAGTCACCACATTGGGCAGAGGTGTTGTGCATCGGAGTACAGGTATTTAATACGAAATGAATGGATTGATTTGGCGTGTGGTTCCCGGCTTAGAATAGTGCTACGCCCAATCTTCCCGTGGGTGTCGTCTAGGCGACTAAGGGATTGCTCCAGGGACGGGCTGCAGTGTTTTCCTGTGTAAGTATATTAATACAGCAATCACCAATCCGTCTGCCAAGCGTGGTGGGTGATTATGGCAAATGGCAAATGGCCGCCTCGTTGGCCTAGTGGCCATAGGTGATGAGTTCGATTCCCGATGGGAACAGACAAATTTGGACAATTTGTCCAAGTAGGTCTCGGTCTGGATGTTATATTAGTGAATTGTCCTATCCTTGTTTAATTTCAATAGCATTGGAGAAAATCCTACTTTGGAAGTAGACAAGTGTATGTACATGTGTAAAATTTATTTATTAAAAAAAAAATGGACAGCTCATCAAAAGTGTCATTCTATTGAGGAGGCTTGTGTTCAGCAGTGGACGTATTTCGGCCGATGATGATGATGATGAATGGATTGGTGAAGCATATCATCATCATCATCAGCCTAAATACGTCCACTGCTGGACATAGGCCTTCCCAATAGAATACCACCATTGGTTAGATGACCATTGGGGGATTGCCATAATCACCACGCTTGGCAGGCGGATTGGTGATCGCAGTAATGATCTTAACATACACACACAGGAAAACGCTGCTGCCCGTCCCTGCTGCAATCCCTTAGTCGCCTTGACTACACCCACGGGAAAGATAAAGGGGTGGCCCTTTTCTTAGCCGGGAACCACACGGCATAGCCTAGGTGAAGCATATACCTACTCGTATTACGGAGAGTGAAACGCAATCTGCTCTACTGTTTTACCCCTTATTAATCCTATGAAGCTCGATTGTTGAGGGACTCTCAATTTAACTTCCTCAATTCATTGACGCGAAACCGGTTTTTTAAGCCGATCAAAACAGAGCAGAAACAAATTTATTTCACTTAACGAAATATGGGTAGCTGTAATTTATTCCGTTAAGAGAAAGCTTTTCTGACCGACTGATGAAACTGATTGCAGAATGGGGTGATAAAAGATCAATATCATGAAAATCACAACATACGAGTATATACATAACAGACCATTTAAAAAGAGTCTCCACGATATTTGACAGCAAAATGTTATTATAGTTTGGATGAATTTTTTGGTGACAACTCTAAGGTTTCAATTTCTATCTAATTAATAGTGTTACTTTTTTGGTAACTTTGTTTTAAAGGCATGCTGTACTGCGTCACAGTGTTGTATACCCTTGTAACGGGACATATCTGAGCGCTTCCTATGACATGTAATCCTTTTTATACCTATGATCCAGAATAAAGATATTTGTATTTGTACCAGTGAGATCATAAGACATTAGAATCTGAACCTTTTACCAATTGACCCACCTCTGTTCTGACCTGATAGGTTTGACCTATTTGAATAGAAATGAGTGCAGGACATTTAGAAGCTCTTCCCTTTTATTCCAGCGCCACACCGTCGTGCGGCGTTCGTAAAAGCGCCTTTAACAGCCTCGGCGTCATAAAACGCCCATTAGCTGATTGCCGACCGATTCGTTAATTAATCGAAAGGTTTACGGTTACGGCCGATGGTCTGATTTGGCCTTAACGAGAACGTTTTATCAACATTAACTTTGATATTATTAATTTACTCTGATTAATGATTAATTTTTTTAATGGGACTATTGTAAATCATCATCATCAGGTTATCTTTGTCTCCACTGCAGGTGCACAACCCTCTCTCATCTGCCGGAGACAGACAGAGGATTTGGCCTACACTCCCCGCGCTGGCCAGACGGGTTGGTATTCCCTTAGTCGCCTTGTACGACATCCACGGGAAGAGTTGAAGTGGTCCTATTCTACTCTACCGGAAACCACACGGCAACTATTGTAAATAATCTATACTAATATAATATTTAATATCTATACTTAATATTATAAAGAGGTGAAGTTTGTGACGTTTTAGCGGGTAATCTCTGGGTCTACTGAACCGATTTTGAAAATTCCTTTACCAATAGAAAGCCACGTTATTTGTGACTGTCATAGGCTATATATTAACCCGAAAAATAGAAAGACTTTTTCGTGGTAGTCGGAAAATGTTTATCGCCCAACGAAGTGGGCACGGGTCAGCTAGTTCTCGAAGGTACAAACACATCACTAGCTCGAGTTAATCAGTTACTTCTTCAACGATTCACATAAAGACTCCCTTCCTGAATTCATTAGTTCAAAAAGTCGACACAGGATTAGTTATTAGTTCTGCTAGACCTTCCGCTTCCTACCACAGTAGTCAATTGATGTCCTAATTAAATTACACAGCTACTTACAACAGCTATCTCATCATCATCATCAGCCTATATAGGTACGTCCACTGCTGAACATAAGCCTCCCCAATAGACTGTCACTTTTTGTGGTTGTCCTCTGGGGGATTTTCCATAATCACCACGTTTGGCAGACGGATTGGTGATCGCAGTAATGAACCTAATATACACAGGAGAACGGTGCTGCCCGTCCCTGGTGTAATCCGGGAACCACACGGCACAGCTATTATCTATACATATAATAAAACTGTAACTGGTCCATGTCTGTACATGAGAGTTATTGTAGAAAAATGTGTATATCTTAATAGGGCCAATTGAAGCTAAAATAATCGTTTTTAGACATTTTGTCTTTCTGTCTGTCTGTATGTATGTTTGTTACCTCTTCACACTCAAACTACTGAATGAAATTTGATGCAGTTTTCACAGTTGTCTTGCTGGAGGTCTAACTTAAAATTTGGAGCAGTTTCATTATGATACGACATTTCGAACCTGAGATATTAATAAAGTAAAATTTTCTAGAAGTCATTATATGTAAAATTCATATTGCGATTGGTTTGTACTATGATTACGATTACTACAGTTGGAGCGGGAGTGAGAGTGGGAGTGGGAGTGGAAACGGGAGTGGGATTGGGATTGAGAGTGGGAACGGGAGAGGAATTCTGTAGTCCACGGGAGCGGAGCCGCGGGCACAGCTAGTTTCTAAAATATTTATGTTTAATTTTCATTTCAATTAATTTGAACCTGACTAAAAAGAACCTAGTTTATAAATTCACACTTGGCCTGCGTGAACGAATACGCCTACAGAGAGAGAGCCTATGCCTCTGGCTAGCATTGGGAAGTAGGCATATAAGATATTCATTTGATATAAAAGTAGCCTGAGATGAGTTCAGTCATAGAATAGAGTTTGCAACAAGAATCACTAGCATACATACAAACATAATCCTCAGGCCTTGGTCTCAGAGAGGTAGGCAGAGACGATGTATCGCTACTGCGCAATCCTGACACATCTCACTAGCCCCCCCACCATACCCCACTTTCCACCTACACTTACATGACCACCTATCTCCAAAATGTAGTTCATAGTCATTGAAATACGAATTCCATCGAGCATTTACACCCTACACTTCTTTGTTGTATTCTAATGTAGTGTATGCGAGTCTTCGAAAACTATAAATTCGTATAACTTTTGATTGCTGGGCCGATTGCAATGAAATAAAGCGTATATCTTACAGCGAATTAAGCACTATGATTCTGTGAAAAGTAGATCAAAATCGGTTTAATAGTTTTTAAGTGATGCGTGCACAAACAATGTTCGAAATGTGTTCTGTTACTTATCCTTAGATACCCATTTTTTTTTGCAAATATCTTCAATGTACAGACACGGATATTTACGTTTTTATTTATTAGATTCTCTGATAAATGGCTGTTGAGCAATATGCATCGAAGTACAGCTAGACCGTGCCCATTAAGATAGAATAGAATTTATTATAGAGAAAATCGCGGGATACTTCAATTGTTGAACCAAATCATGGCGACTTGGTAAGCGTATTATGGAGGAGGGGGAATGAGGAGGGTCGCCCCCCGCATTGTCGATTTGTCGCTGACGAGTTTTGATTTTCCCGATCGTTCCCACAGAAGGGTCCTTGCTCGTCGTAAAATAATAACAATAATAATTTTCTGAATGGTCTCAGAATTATCGGGAAAATGTAAGTATTTCTCTTTCGTGAGACTTTCTTACAAATGGAAGGAAAAATGTTTTTACATTACTCGAAAACTCTGGGGTTATGAATAGGTACAGTTTTTTTTTAGCTATATTTCGTTAGCTATGCTCGGAGTTTCTCTAAGGGACAGGATCCGAAATGAGGTGATCCGTTAGAGAACTAAAGTCTTCTACATAGCTCAAAAAGATAGTACGCTAAAGTGGCAGTGGGCGGGTCGTAGGTAACACTCGGCCACGTACAGTTTTAGAACCATTCCGACAAGATCCACACAGTCTATCTTGTTTTTGATTATATTTAAGACGAACCTTACCAGGGCCAAGTTTCTCCTCAGTTCGAGTGAGTCGTAACCTAGATGTCTAAGAAACGAGTGGGATACCTGTAGGGGTAGTATCAATGGTTTTACTTGTAAAGGTATCTTAAAAAACGTTTCTGAAATTGTTCCAACATGAGAATATATTTGTTCTCATGTGGAGTCCAGACCACTGCGTTCGTTTCAACTATTCTACGTACTAATGCGGCGAACAGTGCCTGCGTAGCGGCGGCGGTCAGAGGATCAGCTAATCGCTGGAACGCGGAGTTGGTAACCCTCTGCACGTGTTGGTGAAAAGTGAGGTGAGGGTCGAACGTGACACCGAGGTCGCGTACTTCCACCACGCGGGTGATGGGGTCGCCACCTAGCACATACTGGTGCAGCACTGGCGCACGTGATCGAGTGAAGCTCATCATTTCACATTTGCCGGGGTTAAAAAACAGTTTGTTATCGACGCTCCACCGAAGTACAGCATCAATATCGTGCCGCAATTTGAGACAGTCGTCTTGTGATCTTACCACTGTAATCAACTTCACATCATCAGCCAACAGCAGCATGCGGGAATGGGTGACTACATCAGCTAAGTCATTTATTAATAGTATAAAAAGGAAGGGACCCAGATTTGAACCTTGACTTATTCCAGAATGCGTTGGATATTGGCCAGATAGATAGGAGCCATATTTTACAAATTGCTTTCGCTCCCGTAAGTAGCTTGCAAACATTTTCAGGATTGTGGGCACGAAATCCATTGCTCCAAGTTTTAATAACAATATTATCGTTATCCACTCTATCAAACGCCTTTTGGAAGTCAAGGTAGACCACGCCGACCTGGTTCACTTCGTCTATTTCGTGCGACAGGATGTCCACCATCGTAACTAGGTTAGTAGCCACTGACCGCTTCGGGAGGAACGATGTGAGGCTGGCACTGCGGCAGCAGGCGCTCATGGAGCACCATCTCGAACACCTTAGCTAGTGCACACAGTATTGCTATAGGTCTGTAGTTTTCGAGCATCGACTTAGAACCTTTTTTAGGGATAGGGGTCACTATAGATTATTTTCAACTGGATGAGAAGAAACGAAGATCGAGTTCAGTGGCGCACCTTGGGAGAGGCCTATGTCCAACAGTGGTCTCTTTCAGGCTAATGTTGATTCGTTGGTTTTGTCGCTAATTTGACCTTAAGCGAATATTCTGGGCTTATACAGGTTCAGAGAAATAATATTAAGAGTAGGTGTGTTAATCTGCGTGTGTGTAAGGTACTGTAGTATACAATGATAATACATAAGTAGGAAGCATACATATAAACGTAGTACATAATATACATCATTTATCACTAATAACTAGCTATTCATTATTCGTTCTGGGACATATATATACTACACTTAATTCTTTAGTTGCAGACTCCTTGTCCCGCGAATGGCATCCTCCGTAACAACCCCTTACAGTCATTCCTGCCTCCAATCTTTTTTCTATAGTTCTCCTTTACCTGCAATTAAATCAATGACTCATCTGGTCTCCATCAGTTTATCTTATTCATCTTACCATCTCTCCTTCGGGTTTCTTACACAATACATTGTCCCTCGTAAAGAGTCCCTCTTTCTGTGCCTTTCGTCCATTCGTCGACCCGCTGCCCAGCGTTCTGACTACTGACCCGCCAGGTACACAGGGCAGCCAACCTTACAATCAGCGAATCAACGTTAGTAAGGAACTAAAGAATAGAGAATAGTGGAAGTTATACATAGACAGCCTACAAAGGGCTCGTTTCCAAAGCCGTAAAACCTATAAAAAAACAATGAACACTAATGACTGTTTGCTGTTTTATTATATGTATAGGTAGGTATTGTATTGTTTTGCCAAAATATCGGGACATTAAAGACACTTAAGTGTTCCTTTGTTTTCCTAGAGAGAGCATTCCGCAGAATACTTTTGTTGATGTCACAACAATTTGTATTTATTTTTAGTCTGGAACTAAGCAGCAAAGGATGGTAATGTTTTTCAGAAGTAACGCATGTACAAATGAATATATTCGTACGTTTATGTGATTCTTTGTGCTGACGTTGGATTTTTTGTACGGCCGCTAAGTGTGTAACGCGAATTTTGAGGAAGTGCGAAATAAGGTGCCAAACTGGTTATCTAGAATTCTATGCTTGATGAATAAATACAGACCATCTTTTGTAACAGGGCGGAAATTTACATCACACCTGACTGCGCAAGCGTACGAGGGTAATGTTTTTCTAACTAAACCAGTGCGTGGGTTACATTACTGCCTGCCAATGTGTAGGTTTCTGTGACGTCTGTACAAAAATACTGTGTTTATTCATGAAAAAAAACTATTATTGTACCAAGTTTCATCAAAGTTGGTTAAGCCGTTCTGGCTTACACGAACCACTAAAACAAAATATCTTCAAAGTGCAGCCTCGAACGCCTTTCCAATCAGTTGTTTTAGGTATCTCTGGACTGAAATTGGGAACATATACAGAGAATATATTTGCCTACCAATGATGGGAAATTTATAGAAATTTCAGTAAAATACTACTACAATAGTGAAGAAAGATTAAATAAAGCTAAATTAGCTGACTTTTTCATAATTTATTGTTTTATCGTTGGATGTGGCTCATGTGTTTCAAAACTGTAAGTTCGCTATCTTTCTACTGGATGGAACAAAACTTCTAGCAAAATAACCAGTTATGTGGGGAGAATACTTTGTTCCAGCTACAAAACTAAGTTTAAAAATCAGTCACTGAAATTCAATTTCAGCACAATATCTAGGTACCTACTTATATGTGGTGATACATTGTCAAGCTACAGTATCTAATGCTCTATCCTCAATTGGTTATGCAGGCGGGCGGTACGAAGCAGGTCAATGCCGACTCGGAACACCGTCCCACTGTTCCTGAAGGAAGCGTTCATTGTTCAGCAATCAAGCAGCTTTATCAATTTAATTCTCGCGTTTTTCGAATGTTCTTATTATGACAGAGTTCTGTTGAATGCATGTTTTGACCAATTTTTCGCTATTTTCGATTACATGTGTGGACACCCTGGCGCCGTCCCACATTCAGGGTACCGCGGCTAGAGCTAGGCTCAAACGGCCAAGCGACGAAAGTAGTACGAAAAAGAAAGTAGACGAGAGTAGTCGGCGCTGACAATGCACCAGGAGTTTACGGCTTTCGCAGTAGAGACCCTGGACCCGTGGTCGTATGATACCAAAAGACTGGTAAAGGATATCGCCACTAGATTGGTGCACGCTACTGGTGACCTACTTTGCCTAGAGGATAAGCCTCGCCAGTCAATGCAGCAATGGCGCCAGCGTGCTCGGATCCATGCGCACGGCACCAGCATGGACGACGTATTCTCCCTATAAATTATTTGGTTAGGTTTTTAAATTTTCTGTAAATGTTGATTTTTAACTAACTGTAAATAATATAATTATTAAAGGAATAAAAACCATAAAAGAGTAAATACAGGAATAAAACAAAAAAATAATAAAAAGCGTATAGGCGTAAGCGTAAGGGGTGTGGTCAATAGACTATATAAGAGAAAGAACAACCTTGTAATTTATACACAATTATTGTGCAATATACTTATGTATAATTGAAAAGAAACTACATACGTTAGGTATTGCTATTGTAGATTTTTAAATCGACTTGATATCATTTAAATATGAAATATTACATATATTTTATTTGTAAATATTTTGTTTGATTGTAAATATTATTATTTATAAGAGTTATTAATTGACTGTGTAATAATTATATTTTTAAATAACATAAATAAAATATACCTATATTGACTTACAGTTGAGAAAACACAGAATATAAATATGAAATACTAGCTGTGCCCGCCTCGGCCTCCGCCTCCGCCTCCGCCTCCGCCTCCGCCTCCGCCTCCGCCTCCGCCTCCGCCTCCGCCTCCGCCTCCGCCTCCGCCTCCGCCTCCGCCTCCGCCTCCGCCTCCGCCTCCGCCTCCGCCTCCGCCTCCGCCTCCGCCTCCGCCTCCGCCTCCGCCTCCGCCTCCGCCTCCGCCTCCGCCTCCGCCTCCGCCTCCGCCTCCGCCTCCGCCTCCGCCTCCGCCTCCGCCTCCGCCTCCGCCTCCGCCTCCGCCTCCGCCTCCGCCTCCGCCTCCGCCTCCGCCTCCGCCTCCGCCTCCGCCTCCGCCTCCGCCTCCGCCTCCGCCTCCGCCTCCGCCACCTCCACCCCACATAGTCCATCAAAATCCGTTCAGTAGTTTTTTAAGTGACAAACAGATAAACAGACAAAAATTCCAGAAATGATCGAAATGTGTTCTATTACTTATCTTTAGACCCCCAATTTTTTTTGCATATGTCTTCTATGTACCGACAGGCGATGTTTACGATTTTATTTATTAGGTATCGAAATTGGTTATATTATTTTTTGTTAAACTCCCTTAAATTGTAAACCAGTAAATACAATACGTGTTTTGGTATAATATAGGTAGTTCAGTACCTATAAACCTCTGGTTTATCGTGCTGTCGACGATAAATCGTTAAATCTTCTGGCGTTCCGTTGTGTAAACACATATTTGCGGCAAAACCGTGGCAATATCTTGCTTCCTATGTTTTGAAAATACCAGGTAAGGTATGAGTCAAAAGTTACAAATTTCAAAAATATCTTTAGTCTTACGCACACACGTTACAAACCACACGTCTGAACTGTCATAAGAGGTTAACACCCTGTGTGTAGGTAAGTTATGGCAGATGGCAGACGGGTAGGGCCTGCGATAAATTGTGAGTAGTTTAGTGTACCTAGTTAATTAAGCAACAGTAACTCAAGATCGTGTTGCAGACTGTTGTAGACTTGACATATATTTCTCTAAATCTTACTATAGAGTACTACTATATAATTAGGTAGGTACTTAACGATATAAAGTAAAGAATGGGCCAAAACTTCTAGCTAACTTACTTTACTTCTTATAATAATTTTAGACAGTGAATTTCTTGTTTATAATATAAATATTGGCAATTAATACAAAGTTTCCATAAAGCCGTTTAAGAAAAAAAAACTTATTCATCAGGAGTTCCCATTTTTTTTTTATATACTTGGCCAGCATGTATTTTGTTATCAAAATATGATTAAAAAGCATTTATGCACCGTGATATTTCGAAAAACATTACGGCGATATTGCAGCAATCAATTATGATTAAACTGTAACGAATGTAATCGCTGTTAATTTGAGTTATTTGTTAATTAATAAATCAGTAAGTATAATTAATATTTTTGATTGAAATTCTCAAATTGACTAGATTATTGGATGCTCTTTAAATAGCGCTCTGAAATTTTTTCACCGACAATTCTTTTTACTTTTATTTATTTATGTCCTAAATAAGAGCGAACTTAAAACCAAACTGTCATAGTCACTAGGTTAAGCTTCAAGGTATATGCAGTATTTTTTTTAGTCAATACTTTGAAAGAATTGTGAGTTGAAGTATCATTATAACAGTCCCTTTTCCCATTATGTCCTTTCTACAGGTCTACTGTCACTTTCTACAGATCTACTGTCGTCTGGCTAGTGGCACTCCGCGGAGACTTTGTCCCGTTGTAAGAAGATTCTTGGTCACTGTAAAAAATACTTTATAATAAAATTTCTGTAGTATCTTATTTCCTTTGAGTACTTAGAGTGCTCACAGACAGCCCAGACATAATAAAGTTTCATTTGGCCTACAATAATGAAAAACATATTGTAAGAAGCTTGTTCACTCTTTATAAGTGTACTGTGGCAGACAACAGAAGTTAAAATACAAACGTCTGTAAAGAGATATCCTTACGGTTTGCACGGATTTACGCTTCGGGGAAATACCCTTTTCAATTTCGGTCGAATGTTGCCGTTATTCATGGCCAGTTTAGGAAAAATACTTACACGTGCGAGTAAAAGGGTTTTTAGAATAACGAACGGGTGTGGGGTTTTTAGTATCATGAAATGGAAACCGTGTTCATGGATCATGAAATGGAATGGAATCTGTGAAGTTCATCTGTGCGGTCTCGTTCGAGAATAACTGAAAAACTATTATATTTATATAAAAAAACATCAAAACAACGGAGACAGACGGAGGATTTGGCCTACACTCGACGCGCTGGCCAGACGGGTTGGGGAGGCCTGATTGATGTTTTATAATGTATTCCCTCAGTCGCCTTGAACGACATGCACGGGAAGAGTTATATTGGTCATATTTTAGTCTACCGGAAACCACACGGCATCTTTAAGGTATAGTTTTAGACATAACAAATATTCAAATACGTTATTTACCTCGTTACGTATCAATTTTGTTGTTATTTTGTCCTCAAAACACAAAAAAAAAATTTTTTTATATATATTGCTTTTATTTTCTTTTTTTAAATTCAGATTGCATAATTATTAGTACCTATATTGATGACTCGATTTGCTAAAAACAAAATTGAGTTAATTTTAGTTGGCTTAGTGTTCATTGGAGGCATCGACATAGGTTCAATGCACTTTAATGCAGAATAGCTGGCACGTTAAGATATGTGACCAAACACATTTTCATATTTTGTTATAATTATAAAAAACAATTAGACAGGCATACAGTTAAATTAAATTGTCTTATTCCTCTATCCGGCAATTTTTTGCCGTAAGCCAAGATTTCGTCAGCTCGGCGTTGGCTTACCGCAAGTCCTCGCTTCATTCATTACGACGGCGGCGATTTCGTTGGCGATGGTTAAAGCTTTTAAGCCGAGCGTCAGAACTGCGGTTTTCAAAAACTCCTGTACAAACGATATACGGTAATTGTGATGGTTATATACCTATCATAACAGATGGTTTACTTTCCAAGTGGTGATGCTTATGATTTCTCTTGGAAACGTTAGTATTTACCGAGATAGAACTATAGCCTCAGGTATCCGTGGCCAGATCAGCTTTGCGTCTATTATGGCAATCCATAACAATTCAGCATTTGAAAAGTGTAAGATTCTTTAATGTTGGACTGTTTTATTTTTCGATATTAATTTATAAACTTTCCTCTTTATAGAAGTTTGCTAACTTAATCGCTTCTTTTGAAACTACACTTCATTTATTGAATGTATAAGCATAGCACTGGCATGCATTCTGTACAAGGGAACAAATTTAATTACCTACTACTACTAAAGGAGTACCAGCCTGTCCGGACACGATTGTGTGTGTGCCAAAATATTGTAGGGCTACTGCATCTAGCGCGCAAACATTGTCCATCAAGAGAGGGACAACGTTATACGTCAACAACATAACTGCTTCTCTTTCTAAGTTATAGCGTCGATCTCGGTGCCGGTGGATAGCGCACTGGCGTAGTAACATTAGAAAAGGATTTTAAATAAATAATTAAGAATTTTTTTATTTGGAAAAACCATTGGAACTGACCCTTATTATTCTTTATTGCACATAAATGTTACAAAAAAAGGGCATAACATAAAAGTGTACAGAGGTGGACTTATCTCTATAAGAGATCTCTTCCAGCCAACCTCCACTGTGGGAAAAGCTAAAACAATAGGAAGAATAATAAAAAAAATTATCCGTATTTTGCAAAATAGTAGAAGTGAATGATTCTTGTTAACCGACTTAAAAAAAGGAGGAGGTTCTTAATTCGACAGTATGTTTTTTTTAATAGACGATTAGATCGCTTATTTATATTAAAATAACCTTTTTTCAAAATCAATTTGTATAAAATGAATTATTCTTTTTCTGTCAAAAGAACCTTAAATTTTTTTTTATAAGTTCTCAAAAGCGCGGTTTTGACTTTCCAGTATTGACCAGATTTTAAAAGTAAGTAAAAAAGTAATAATTTTTTTTTATAATATATATAAATATTTTAGACATTCACACCAATTATCCAGTCCCAAACTAGGCAGAGCCTGTGCTATGGTTACTAGATAACGGATATACATACTTAAATAAATATATAAACATCCAAGACTTGGGTACAAACATTCATATTCATCATACGAACATTTGCCCCTAGCGGGATTCGAACCCGCAACCTCCGGCGTGGCAGGCCGAGAGCTACCCGTTCCGCCACGGAGGTCGTAAAATATTTGCTTATATTTTTGTCCCGTGGAAGTGTGACATACTGATTCTCTTAGATCTGATTTTCTTAGAATCCCAGTTTGGGGTTAGACAAATGTTGTTTTAGCGTTACTAATCCTAATAATTCAAATGCGAAAATGACTTTCCTTTCACTGCTCGAATATTCTGTCAAGCTGATATAGGGCACTGACGATCAGTATGGAAATATTTTTCACAGGATTTGAAACTTTCGGCATTCGTAGTAGTAATTAAATAGTGTTGATAGTAGTAACTATAATATTCAGAAATTTATTTTACTGGTCCATATGCATATTACTGTATGAGTTTATAGACAAATTAATGACAAAAAAATGATGAACAGATTTTCAAATAAATCTCGGAAAACCCCTCGAATATCCATATTAACGTTGCGTTTCAAGCACATATCTAATTCCGATACTTGGTTATTACATGTCAATATTTTTACCATAGGAAAATTATTACATGAAGCAGGTAAGAGTAAAGAGTAACTTATTTATGATGTTTATATACTTACATAAAAAGCAGCATTTATTTAAACTTTTCGCCTCCTATATAGCAGGTAGTGGTGCTTACACAAAATAATTGAAGCAATTTGGGCAAGAATGCGAGGGATTAGACCCGCATGGGGTCCGGACCTCCGGCAAATAATAATACTTCGCCGTCAAGAAGGGCCACGTAGATTGTGTAATCCTATGACGGCGTAGAGTGAGAAATATTGTGAATCGTGTAGGGGTTCATATTAGATCTGTTATTCTTTAAATTCTGGATCCAGTAGGGTGACATAGATTATGTAATCCTATAGAGAGAAAGTGTAGAAATATTCTGAAGACTGTGTAGGAGTTACGGTTAGATCTTTTATAGTCGCCTTGTTTAAGCAAACGGTTCACGCGTTCGCTTTGAATGTTTGAGGGTTTGAATTTAATTCTCACTTGTTAAAAACAACTGAAGGTAAAAACTTTAAGGTGAACTTATGAGGTGCGAAAACTATTTTCCTTCATGGTATGGACCTGTAGGTACGATAAATAGACACCAGAAACTTATCATAATATATCACATGACCAGTTAGACAGTACAATATGGCATTTTAGTTAGACAGATAATAACCGAAATTTTTACATAGGCCTCCAGGTCCAGGTTACTCGCGTACAGTGGGAAGTATTAATTATAGGCTAATGATTTGACTTGAGTTTAATATACTAGAATTTTTAAGATGTACTCGAAATCTACAAAATTCCAATATATAAAAGAGTAGTTTCCTGTAGAAAATTTACTTTCACCTGTAAAAATAAGGTTGTGTGTACACAGACGTTGGATGTTGACTGAGGAGAGTGGTAGTTATCGAATTACAATGCTGCCAATATAGTGGTACAAGGTGGCGATACACAGCTGTTCAGAAATGCTAATCAATAGAGTTGTATTCTGGGTGTTACATTTATAATTGTATTTGTTAGTCAACTCAGGGTCGCTCAGCGGGCTATGGAAAGAGCTATGCTCGGAGTGTCTCTAAGGCACAGGATCCGAAATGAGGTGATCCGCCAGAGAACTAAAGTCTTCGACATAGCTCAAGAGTTAGTACGTTTAAGTGGCTGGTCACATCTGTCGGAGAAGCGATTAACAGAGACCGCGATTGGGCAAGCGTAGTCTGGGCCGCCCCTTGGCTAGATGGAGCGACGCGACGATCTGCGTAAGGCGGCATGACTGGATGAGAAGAACCGAGGATCCAGTTCAGTGCGAGAGGCCTATTCGCAGCAGTGGACTGTTTCAGGCTGATGATTTGTCAGTTACTGAAAATTCTTTATGAATTGTTATGTATGACGTATGTATGAGTTTCTCCGAGGTGATACGATATCATCTCGGAGATTTCTTGCAGTTTTGTGTAGTGGGCACTTTTCCGCTTATAAACGATAAATCAAATTGGGCGTTTCCATTTCCAAACGGGCGAAGCAGCAGATACGAGCTAGTGTAGTATGCTTATAAAGCAATAAAGGAGCAATGTAATGCTCGTTAGCGCGATCGATCTGCAATGCACCATTCTGTACAACATCACATGAGCTTGACTGATATGTGATGACTTGATGAGCGTTTGATTAATATGCCCCATTGAATGTGTGTACTGGGAAATACGGTACCCATACCAATGAGATTCTCGGAACTTAAGTACTCAGGTCGGCTTTTAAGGCTTGGTTGTTAGACTTCAGCGTCAGAGATAATGGGTTCGATTTCCAACTGGTTCATTGAATTTCTGGGGTGAATTGTTCTGTCTTGTGCAAAGGAGAAAATTCTAGTTTAGGAATAGTAAAGTGTCCATGTAATTATTTATTTATTGAACATCCAGACCAGTCAACCGACCAGTCGGCCAACCAGTCGGCCAACCAGTCGACTGACCAGTCGGCCAACTAGTCGGTTAACCAGTCGACTGACCAGTTGGCCAACCAGTCAGCCAACCAGTCGCTCAACCTGTCGACCATGCAGTCGATCGACAAGTCGGCCAACTAGTTGACCAACCAGTAGGCCAACTAGTCAGTCAACCAGTCGACAGAATAGGATGGTATTCCGAAACCATTCGACTTTTGATTTGCCGCGCAGCACCCAAAAAAGGTGTCTGAGGCGCTCGATTTAGCGTTGTTATCTCTCTACCAGAACCACGCGGAGACTGTCCTTATATCGGTAGGTTCGATCGAGTGAAAGAGGCCTGGTGTGGGAGTCAACAAACGCCGGCTACAGAAGAGTAACATCCATAAAAATTCTAACACATTAGGTATCTGCATCTGGGATTCTATAGTCCCTCTGCGTTCAAGTTTAGAATAACTTTGTTTAACAAGCGTACTTATTTTATCAATGTCGACATTTGAAAATAAAATCATTAAGGGCACGCAAATGAAAGCTAAAACCCTTTCCGTGTCACGCACGTCCGCGGCCCTCGGGTCTGGGATTAAGTGCTTCCGAGCCCGCCGAAGGAACGGATACAGTATGTTGCCTTTAAATGTATGTGTTGAGACGCTTTGTTCGGGGGCTTGGCTCCTTCGGTACTAATGTATACATGCATACGTATAGTATGCACACTTCTCGCCTCCACATCAGTGACCCATTGGTGACCGGCGGTAAGGGGCGCGCCTGATTGATTCCCCCACCAGACCTCTCATTCGATCGAGCCTACCGCGATAAGGACCGTCTCCGCATGGTTCTGGTAGAGTAATAACAACGCTAAGTCGAGCCACCGAGCGCCTGACAGTAGCTGAAAGCAAATGTATTTTCGATGTACTAGGGAATAATGCATCTCTTACGTAGAAACTATTATGTAATCTTACTCATATATGCAAGCGTCTGTTTGTTTTTGCAAAATAATAGCTGTGGGAGTGTATTAGGCTTCGCTCCCGCTGGAAGTGTTTGGCGTGAGCCTGGATTGCTCGCGTTCAAGTGTTGACACAGTGGACTCTCTTTAAAATCATTCTTCCGATCTATGTATCTATAGAGGAACTGCCTAAAGATAATTAAAACTCTATTGGATGGAATAAAACGCAGAAAATATCTTAACATATAAAAGCGAATCCATAATATCATTACTTGAATGCGGCTCTGAAAATACCGGCGGAGTCCGACCTCTGCTCATTAGTTAGTAAATTAAAATTTGAATTATAAAAAGTTTAAATTATCTTATTTAAAAAAAAAAAAAATCTTCCTTGAGTAAAAATACTATTAAATATACATATATATTTATGTACCAGTTTAGTATTTATAGTTTATTAGTTTATGTGTACTGTATTATATGTTGTATGGTTATTTAATATATAGTAGGTACACGCAACTACTGCCTCTTCATAATCCCTTGTCTTAACCGCAGGTTAGCTGGAAGAAATTTCTTTAGAAATAAGCTTAACCTTTTGTATAATTTTCTTTTCTTTGTGTTGTTCTTTGTATGTTTGTGTGTACAATATACTATTAAATAAAAAATGTTCTATCATAAATATTTAAGGCACTTTCCCTCAATCATCTATGTATGACGTAATATTCTGATGACAATCGTATTTCGTATGTAGAATTTGTGTGTTTTGTAAACAGTGTATTACACATAAACGTAGCAGGTTTAAGAACTTTGTATACACTTAGTATAATTTATTGAAAGTTGCGGTGCACACGGTTGTCATCAATCTTATAGGATTATGGGAAGGGATGGGGTCTTATCTTATCACTGAGGCCTCTTGCGGCTGACCGCGTCGCGGGCGTTGGTCGACCGCGCTGCCTGACACGTGACATAAGGGTGTGGATGTTATTTTGGATGTAATTTAGAGAACATTATTACAGCGCTTTGAAGTCCAGACCATTTTGAAGATGTTGACACACTAAGAATTAATCTTCTAGAGAACAATTCCTCCATGCCACTATGAGATTTTATAATCTGATTTTATGCATGTGACTTATCACTCTAGTATCGTTTTGGTATGTTTGGATTTTAGAATGCAGGGACTCTTCGGCCGTGTACGAAACCCGTGCTACTTAACCAGTTATGTGTGAAGAATTTATTATATCAGTACATAATGTGGGTTATGAAACATAAGATAATTTTATTTTAAAATAAATGTAGAAATAATACTATATTATTTTACATGTTGTTTACAGTTTATACAACACTAGCTGTGCCCGAGGCTCCGCTCGCGTGGGTTACAGAATCCGCTCCCCTTCCCACTCCCACTCCCGCTCCAGTCCACGCCCGCTCTAAGTAGATATTTACAACATTTTTTGTTTTATCATCAATAGTTTCCACAGCGCATGCGATGAAAGACATTTTATGGCTAATTTTTTTACACATTGGGTTACATTATTGAAGTTTTAGTAGGGAGCCCTAATTTTTAATAGTAATAAATATAGCATATGTTACCCCTAAGTAACATAAGCTATATTTATTACTGGGATACTGTAGCATTTTAATGGTGAAAGAATTTTTGAAATCGGTCCAGTAGTTTTTGAGTTTATTCGTTATATACACATTTTTCCTCTTTAAAATATTAGTGTAGATATAATGGAGTTTTAATAGATTCATTTGGTTTGCAATGTTTAAAAAGATGACATCTAAAAAGTTTAAATATCCAAATGCTGGCCAGATTCGTTAGGAAAAATAACTCTCAACGCCATATATTACATTAAAAGATAGTAAAAAAAATACTTTACGGCGTTTTTGAAAACATATTAGTTGCCATTGTTTTATAAACTATGGAATTCACTTCTCCAAATTATTATTAAATTATCAAACAATTATTCGGTTAGGAGTCTGATTTATGTACCTGATTGTTTTGGAACCCGTGGCAGAGAATACTAAATATTGTGCCCGCGGGTTGGAAAAATATTACGAAGACAGAGATCAATATTGAACGGAAAAATGATTGCGTCCTTAAAATTGGAAGAAATGGTTTTGTGCAATTATTTACATTTTTCCTCGTAATGTCTACAATCAGTGCCACCGAAATATAAACGAGCTAACTGTTTATATTTTAACCCTTAAGCACAGTGTATACAAGATGAAAAATCGAACTCTAACTGGATTCCTCCAGTTAGCCTTCGTTACCTACTTAAATATTGAAGTTAGCAAAATTTTCTCGAAGGAGTTATTTTGTTTTATTGTTAAAATTATGAAATACTGTTTTCATAGATTTTAAAAAGTGCCTTTGCCTCAAAACAAATAATTTTTTATAGTAAATAATAAGGATCAAATCTTTTTAATGAACTTTGTCTTAAATTAAAGGAAGACCGCTAAATGTGACATTAACTTCCAAATCAATTCAATAGAACATGAAGAAGGTCTTCTTTAGAAATAAACGGAGATTCTAAAATAATATGCAAATTTTAAATAGCCATGCTATTTGGAAAATAAAACCTCATTGTGCTTGTCCTCTAAAACCGCTGAATAGATATTTGATATAGGTTGGTTTGGATCCCAGAACGATATACCGAAACCTCCTTCGCCGATGGGACGTTTCGCCGAAATCACTCTTAGTCGACGGTTCGTTCTACGAATATTTAGGCTTTTTTCTCGCGGAAACAAAAACTCATTCCGTTGTTTGATTTTGTTTTATTTTTAAACATAAGTATTTTATGCTGAAAGAGTCGGAGGTGATTCGTTGAGTGAAAATAAAATAAAAATAATCGGCCAAACTAACCTGACAAAAGTGGACCCGAAGGGCGTGCTAATAGAGTAAGTACCATTTACAACATTCATCAGTGAGTGATTCGTTAAGAGTTGCTATATATAGAGTCATTATCATCATCATCAGGTTATTTTTGTCTCCACTGCAGGAGCACAACCCTCTCTCATCTGCCGGGGTCAGACGGAGGATTTGGCCTACACTCCCCGCGCGGGCCAGACGGGTTGGGGAGGCCTGACTGATGTTTTATAATGTATTCCCTTAGTCGCCTTGTACGACATCCACGGGAAGAGTTGGAGTGGTCCTATTCTACTCTACCGGAAACCACACAGCAGATGTGTATAGTGTGCATTAATTATTTTGTGGTAGTATACATAAAGGTCTATGTTACATCCTGATGTTCAAATAAGCCTCCATAATTATGTGGGACAGCTTTATGCAACAGTGCACCAGCTAATCGCATTTCCTCGCGCGGGAAGCGAGCGGCGGCGGCGGTGCGGCGGCAGGCGAGCCGGTGACACGAATAACGTTTTAGCTGTGTCACCGATATGCCGGCTAATATGCAAATGGCCGGTTCAGGAGGCAGAAATTAGAAGACTACATTTAGTTTAATGCAACTACCCTGTCATTCTAATAGGGATGCTTTTGAATCTAGTCATATTTTATATATAGGGTTATATTTGACTTATTTTAAGCTTATTTTAACATTTGAAAATTTATTATGAATTTCGCAAATTGGTCTATCTAACATCTGTTTTTGGTTTCAAATTCGTCCCCTGGACGTCAAATCTAGGTCTGAATTACGTCGCCAAGACGTTACAACAATGTCTATACGACGTCAAAAATAGGACATGCATTAGTTTCAAATACATCGCCTAGACGTCACTTATTAGTCACTTTAAGGTCTTTCAGATGTAAAAAATTGGTCAGGCTTTGTACTATTTTACGTCTCCTTGACGTTACTAAAGTCAAGGAGACGTTAAGGTCGATCAAAGTCCTGTTTAGGTTTCAAATTCGTCTTTCAAGACTTCTATAACTGGTCATATTCGGTTGGTCCTTATGACGTCTCAGAAGACGTCGTGTGGCCATGACATTTAGACGTCATTTTAGGAACTGTCAGACGTCACACCAATACGTAAGTTACGTTAGCGGCCGACTTTAAATTGACGTTAATATTATGTAAAATTCCTACCTTCGGAACCGACGGCCGCTGAGGTAGACGAGTTCTGGAATGGAGACCTCGGACATGCACTTGCGCATGGGGAGGGGGGGCGCACCGCCACTAAATGGACCGATGCCCTGAGGAAGGCAGCTGGAAGCAGCAGGATTCGGGGGCGGTGGCCCGGGTATGGTGACGTTTAACCACTTAATGGATTCGAATGTGGTTTTCACTGTTGGATAGCTTGGTTTACCGTAGGTTTTTTTTTTCAGGCTGGAAACAAACACTTTTTTTAAGCAGGCGAATCCGCGGGCAACTGTTTTAACATAATTAAGTCGAAAGAGTGTTCTTGGTCGTGCTTGGCTATTCAACTAATTACCATAAATTTTTGATTTGTACATATAACATCATGTATATGAACATAGGCTCATGTTTACCTAAGGAACAATGGTCCCCTCGGGAAATAAAAACTTGATCCACGCGGGCGAAGCCGCGGGCGTTTGCTAGTAGTACATAAATAATTTGAACATTAAATATTTTCTAATATAACCCAAACAACTGAATTTGAAATATAGGTAAGTAAGATTATGTAAAATTGTCCGTCGTTGATGGAAAAAGCTGGAAAATGTTCGGGATTATTTTCCTATAGGTCTACTCGAGAACTGCCATAATATTTATGGAATCCGCCGGTTGTATTATTGTAATTCGTAAAGAGCTATTCAGAAAAAGCAACTGTTCTTAACAGTTTAACCATTTCTGTAATAAACAAGCTGTATGTATAAAATCAAATAAGTACGATCTAATAAAAAAATCTCAAACTTATGTCAATTGACAAAAATGCCCTTTCGTATACCGACCTAATAAGTAAATTAGGTATGTAATATTTAAAACGACTGTAAAATTGAAGTATTTTTTTTGTAGTCTTCTCTTTTTACTACAACTAAAAAACTAAAACACCCGAAAGTTGAGTCCGGTCAGTATCAAGTGTGCGATATATTAAACTGTATATCGTCGGCGTAAAGTTTAACCTAAGTTTAAGCCAAGTCCATTCTTATCCACTTATTGATCGTTAAAGTTTTTTTATAGCTGATGAGGTAGGTTTACGTTGGCCTCATTCTCACCTGATGCTATTTAAGTGAGGATGCGGCCTAAGGTGGAGGGCCACCTCTAATCTTCCCGTTGGTGTCGTCAAGGCGAAGTTGCACCAGGGACGTACAGTAGCGTTCTTATGTGTATGTGAAGGTCATTACTGCCTGCCAAGCGTGGTGATTACTCTATATATATATAGTCGATATAATAAATGACGTGTATAAATGTACCAAGTGTACTCATATGTGATAAATGATTTTGACTTTGATTATGGCCAATCCCTCAAAAATGACAGCACCCCAAAAGTGGGCAGGCTTATGTTCAGCAGTGCACGTATTTTGGTCGATGATAGTCAGACTGTATTCAAAACGAAATTTAGTGAAAACTAGACTTTGCAGGCGAAAACAAAATATTTAATTAAAATAGTTTTTTTTTATTCCTGGGTGGGAGAATAGAAAAGAGAGCTGAACTAATAAAAGTCAACATGAAAACAAAAGAAATAAGGACAGAAATAACGAAATTAAGCAAGCAAATTAAAACTAGTATAAGGAAAGACCGACATAAATTAAGACTAAAGACATTTGAGGAACACATCAAGAAGACTGGAGGAATAAAAAAGGCAATAAAACAGCTCTCAGACACGAAAGAGTGGATACCTAACCTCAAAAATAAGAAAGGAAAAACCAAGACGAAAAGACTGGATTTAATCTCCATAGCTACAACATTTTTCAGGGATCTGTATTCAAGGCAAACCATCATCGAAGAAACTGACTTAGCAGACTATAACGATGTGCCTGAAATCATGATCCATGAAGTGGAAAGAGCTATCGAAACCCAGAAAAAAGATAAAGCACCAGGACAAGACCAAGTAAGCAACGAAATTCTTATAACCGGAAAGACTTTCATTGCACCTATTCTCACTAATATATACAATGAAGTCCTAAACAACGAGTCTATACCTAAGCAATGGAGTTCTTCAACAATCACTTTGATACACAAGAAAGGAGACAAGAACGAGATAAACAACTACAGACCGATAAGTTTGATGTCGAACATCTACAAAGTCTTCGCAAAGGTAATTCTAAAACGCATAACAAAAACACTCGATGAAAACCAACCTAAGGAGCAAGCGGGATTCAGAAGCAACTTTTCAACTGTTGATCACATATTCGTTGTTAAACAAATCTTCGAAAAAAGTAAAGAATATAATATCCCGTTTTACTGTTGCTACGTGGACTACAGTAAGGCTTTCGATTCACTAGAACATGAACCAATATGGGTGGCACTGAGGAATCAAGGTGTCGATGGCAAGTACATAAGAATAATTCGAAATGTATATAAAACGAGCACAGCTAAAGTAAAATTGGAAAGACAGGGAGAGGAAATTAAAATAGAACGAGGAGTACGACAGGGCGATCCCCTATCACCAAAACTATTTTCAGCCGTTCTTGAAGAAATCTTCCGACAACTGAACTGGGATAACTTCGGACTTAATGTTAATGGAGAAAAACTAACTCACTTGAGATTTGCTGACGATCTTGTAATTTTCGCACCAACTAAAGAAGAACTCCAACAAATGCTTAGCCAGTTAGATAACGAAAGCCGAAAAGTAGGACTAACCATGAACATTGAAAAAACTAAAATGATGACAAATGACACACAAGCATCAATAAAAATAAACAACAGAAGTATCGATTACGTAGATGAGTACACCTATCTAGGCCAAATAATTTCACCAACTGACTTAATGTCAAAAGAACTGGAAGTAAGGACAGCTAACGCATGGAAAAGGTACTGGTCTTTTAGGGAGATAATGAAAAACAAAGATATAAATATGTACTTCAAGAGAAAACTTTATAACACCTGCATCCTACCTGTTCTAACATACGGGTGCCAGACCTGGGCCCTAACAAAAGCACACGCCAAAAAGTTAGAAGTGTGCCAATCAGCAATGGAAAGAAGTATGCTCGGGAAAAGGAAATTGGATAAAATAAAAAACACAACACTAAGAAGACGTACAAAAATAGAAGATGTTACACTTAAAGTAAAGAAACTGAAATGGAGATGGACAGGACATACAGTAAGAGGAGAGGAGAAATGGAGCAGAACGTTAATGAATTGGTTACCAAAATACAACAAACGGAAAAGGGGGAGACAGTATAAGAGGTGGGAGGACGAGCTAAAGGATATAGCAGGAAAAACATGGACAAGGATAGCGAGAGACAGAGAGGAGTGGAAGAGGTTGGAGGAGGCCTTTGCCAAAAGGGGGCAAACAGATAATAGTGTCGATGTTATAATGTAAATAAGCAATATGTAAATTTATCTGAAATAAAAGGCTCAAAAGTAAAGTAAAGTAAAGGGTGATGGGTTTACGCTCACCTCACGGTTTACCTCAATCTGACTTGATGGTAAGTGAAGAAGTGGTATTTTCTATTTAATGGGTCACGAATTTAGGAGGAATAAAACTTAGTTTAAATAAAACAAATGATTTTATACAACAAATAAATATATTTTCCATTAAGTCCCATGTATAAATTTTTAAAATTACCTTTTAAATAACATTCATGACAACAAATTTTTCAATAGGTTATTTTACAGTATCTTTGGAAGTTGAAAACATGAAATCACAATGTTTCTATATAATTTAATTCAATAGTAAGTTACATTTTCACTTTATATATAATCAAATTCATTAATATATGTATATATGGTATACAATAAGTTTAATTTAATGTAGGTATAGTTGACAACTAGCTATAATTAATTTATTTTATTTACATAGAAGATGGTCGGTGCGGTGAAATTTCATTTAATATTAAGTTCAAATATTTATTTATACTTAGTTACAAGGGAAATTCATGTTTAATTTACGTGTTTTAATATTTTATATTCACTATTACTAAAAAAACATCGACAATGGTCCACATGAAGTTTTTATAACTTACTATCGCATTTACAACACCGTAACTATACCACATTATTAAAAATCTATACTCTATACAAAAATAGAAAAAAACGAATGCAATATAAGATAAAAACTCTAAACACATTCCAAGAAAGGTGCTTTTTTATAATAAAAAAAGTTTGCCCTTTCATTTATAATCTATCTGTACGTCCAGTGGAAAAATGACGAATTTCAATTAATTGTATTTAACTATCATACTCCATTTTAGTAATTAAGTACAATAAACAAAGTGACATATTTCAATTGAATTGTATTTAAAAAATACTCTATAATAGTAATAAATTAATAATAACACTGCAGAGGTAATTGCAGTTAAATTGTAATTATAACTGAATTGCGTCATTATTCTACCGGGGAGGTGCGCTGAGCTTAACTGCACATGATTGTATTTAAAAGCTGCAATAATTCAATTTACGGTTTTTAAGTTATGATATTTCTGCATTTTTTACCTCATGTGATCGAAACCTCCAGAATGTATAAACAAGGGTTAGCAAAGCTGTAGTGATCCGGTATAGCGGCATTCACAATCGACTACCTGAACAACTTTTGCAAATTCCAAAATTTTTAACTCTTCCACGTAATGAGTTGGCAATAAGTTTATTAGGTATGGTCAAATTTCCAAAAGTTGTAAGGTAAGTAAGGTAATAAATATTATGTGGGCTATATATTATAATACATCCCTATAGGGAATTCCATTTTCTGCGCAACTGGCCCTGCCTCGTTTAATTTTGTGCACACGTCATATCCTACTTTTTTATCTTACATTGGCATCGCAACTTAAAATTAACTTAAAACACCCATTAATGTCTTTTAATGTAGCCGTACAGTCGCCAGACTCAAAAATATATAACAACTGAAGTCCTTCTTCGTCAACCAAAACAATAATAAGTTACATTATATTTGTGAATGGTTTAGCCTTCTCTTATCTCCCATATAGTACAGGAGAAAATCAAGGTATACATAAGTACAATTAGACAAGTGTACCTATGTATTAAGATCAATTATTTATACATTTAATGCATTATATATAAATAAAGTTATGAAATTGAATCCCGTAAAAAAATTGGCACTATTTTGAGATTTCTATAAAATGGTGAACAATACTTTTTATTTTATTGGTTTTGTATGAATCCTCAAAGCTAAAAGAAATGTCATGTATGTGAGCTACAATGTACATTATAATAATTTTAATTAGATTATTAATTCTAGCTATGGATATGATAAATATAAGTATGTATATGAGATACATGATATATCCGCGACTGTACGTAAAATATACTAAATCTTTGACCACGAGTTACAATACATTTTGGCTAGAAAGCTTATACGTTTTCTAGTAAATAGCTCTATAAAAATTTACAGTCAAAAGTGCGGAGCACAGTACCTTTGTAGGTAGTATTATATAGTTTTTTTTATATTAAATGTTAGGACTGCATTATAAGGTTGTGCGTTATAATTTTATAATTCGTTAATAAGGACAGCTTATACAATAACCATTTTGCCATTGTAGGTAAAGGGTTATAGTTCATATAAAGCAGACATACTTGTGTATACCGATAAATCCGATAATAAATATATGTTGTAAAAGCTGTAGTTCTATTTATATTCAATCTATATTCTGTACAGGCATATGTTTTCCAGGAATCAGCAAAGTACTTATAATCTATAAAATACCTTTAATGGTATAAAAACAACTTCAAAAGAAATATTTACAACAAACCTTGCGGCCGACGCAACGTAATATTTATATATGTTTGGTTTACAAATTAATACGTTTATATATGTATCAAAATATCAAACTTTAACGCCAAAATATAGGCATGTACAAACAAAACATATACTGGAAAGTTAATAACCTTCATAAATGAGCCATTTCTTACATTTCCATTAAAATAAAACACTGGAATTCTACCTTAAACTATGTAAGGACTTCAAGCCTACAATATTAATATTTTTAAGAAAAATATATTTATAATAAGGAAAAATTGGCACATTTTCATTATATGAATGTTTTTAAGCGCGACGATTCAAGACAAATGTACTTTGTAATTTACTTGAGTGTTTATGACGACATGGGTCTACCGTGTTATATTGTACAGGTCATACCATGAAGGAATATAATTTTTCGCACCTCATAAGTCACCACAAAGATTTTACATTCATGATTGACACTAACTCGTTTTTAAATTAGATAACAGATATCATCTGTTATCTGATTTAATAACCAATTAGTGTCAATCATGAATGTATAAACCTGATTGACACTAATTAGTTATTAAATTAGATAACAGATGTCCTCTGTTATCTAATTTAAAAACGAGTTAGCGTCAATCATGAATGTAGAAACCTGATTTACACGATTTGGTTATTAAATTGAATCGGTTATTTCAAAAACCTATTTTTTTTGCTGAAAATGGTTCCTATTCTGGGTAAATACCACGTAAATCGATACATTCCTTCCTCTTCAAATAATACCGTGTAAACATCGTATGAAAGACGTACATTGCATAAACAACAGTCAGTGACTTATGACCCCTCCCACCTCACCGCACCTCATTCCCCGAAGTCCTTAACTCGTTCCCTACTGTAATTACATTTATTTAATTTACAGTCATTACAGTAATTGGCACATGCGTTTTTGCATTAATATTGGAACAAAGACGTCAACATAGTCAACTGATCTAATGAATTTTTATCTTGAAACATCACTAGGTAATGTTAAACAAGGTATTTGTATTGTTAATACACATAATTATAATTTAATTTAAAAATACAAGCTACGTAATATAATTATATTTGCAATAATATATGACGATATAACACATTTTGGAATAAACTACACACACTTAATAACATCGATAATAATTTACAAATTCCAAAACATCTTAAAGTAATATTTTTATATTCTGGAATAACACATAAAAATAAATATACATTTATTTTACTAAATATACATTTCTGATATTTATTTATTTGCTTCAGTCGGCTACATAATTTGCACAAACTATTGGCACAGCAATATATATATATTTTTTTTTCATAAAATTACAATTCTTTGTAAAGATATTTTCTAAGAAAGCAACATAGTCGACAAAAACAGAAATTGATTTCTGAATTATATTTCTTTGAATAATTACAAGCCTATCTAGGTTTAGGTAAAACACATAAGAGAGAAAAATGTGTGTTTAGTGGTAATTTGTTCACATAGACATTCGATATATGAAATTTGCCGCACGATACACAAACTGACCCGGTCACACACCTAACTGTAACACAAACATTCTCTACACATTTTTGTTACTTAAGTTTTTTACCTATTCATATAGATACAAATAGCTTATATAGTTACATCACACATTATATAATAATATGTGTGATATCTAAAATCCCTTTCACACTGAGGCTTAACATACAAATTGCATTTGAAGAAATCAGTGTGTACGAGATTTTAGGAAAGTAGGCGTCAAAATCTTATAATTATAAACATTACCATAGACTTTTAAAATAAAGCTGCAATAAGGATGCTGGATTAGGGTGCTGCTTTACGGGGTAGATAAAACACTTGTATTTATTGCTAATTGTCTAGTTTCCTTAAGAAAATACGAAGATTTGAAATTAAACTATTATAAGACAAATATGAATACTAAATGACCATACCGGAAATATCTATTAAAGTATAGCTAAATAGCTTTTGTCTTGCGTTTGAATGCGAGTGTGTGAGCATGTACAAATATACGAGATGATGACTGAAATCGTTATGTAACTTATGATATGATCTGCATAAACATTAACAAATTATTAATGGTCAATTTGACACGTGTTCACATGACATTAATAAACATATTTGCCTGAACTGTAACGTTAACAAATATTGTTAAATTCAGAATTAGTTTATATTTGTTTTATATCGTTAAAATAAAGACAATAATAAACTTTACTTTGTCGTTTAAGCATCAAGAAGCAGATCGTATCATAATGTTAAATGTCAACTGCAGTCGTTATCTGTTTGTTCATGTTTACACACACGTGTGAAAACGCAGGCCAGAAGCGATTTAGCTTTACTCAGTTTTGTCGTTTTGCCATTTTATTTCCGGTGTCGAAGTGTAGTACTCGTACGTCTAAATATAAAGAATTTGACGCTTGCGTTCCACTTAATTTTCTAAACGTTGACCCTGTGTCAGTCGTGGACTGCGACCGAGGTGTGGCCACCCTCGGGATCAATTTCTATCTAAAAGATTTAGAATCCTACGCTCTACGCACGTCTCAGGCACTGCCTACCCACGACGCCGACGACGGTGCTTATAATAATCGAAGTAAATATAAATTTATACGATCCCTTAGAAATTTGGCAGTTACGGTTAGGCGAAGACTATAGTGTTCCGCTAAGTCGACTTACAATGAAAATTAAATTCGCCGTCACTAGAGAACGGAAATGTCCGCTAAGCTATACCTACACCGGACCACCTATAATAGGAGTAGACCTACTCTAACTACATTACGAGCGTCTAGTTCGTCGAAAAGAAGGTGCAGCTTCTTCGCGTCAGTCGGGGAAATAGTAGCGCGCGATCGTAGAGTGTGCGTGCGGCGAGCGAAACGCGGGCGCGGGCGTGGGCGGGGGGAAGGCACGGAGTGGGGGGCGGAGCGGCGGCTGCGGCGCGGCGCGCTGGCCGGCGCCGCCGCGCGCCATCAGAGCGGGAAGCAGCGCGCCGAGCGCCGCGGCTCGCTGGCGCCGCGCCGCCGCCGCGCCGGCATCGCCGACGACCGCACGCTGCTCGCATCGCCATCGCTGCCGCCGCCTCTCCCCACGCTCACACCGCCGCCGCCGCACAGGCGCTCCGGCTCAAATGGCTCCAGCTTGTGCATCGACGGTCGGCTCGAAAGCTTCGTGCTGTCCGCTGCCGGAGTCGACGCCGCCCTATCTGATTCGTCATCAAAGTCGATACGATCGTGTAGCTTATCCGACTCGTCGCCGAGGTCGATCCGACCGTGCTTCAGTGCCAGCGTGTACTCGATTCGCTCGATGACACTGTTCTGCTCCTCTTCAGCGACAGTAGTGTCGGCTATGGTAGACGAGTCTGCAGCTGCCGAGTCGGCGCGCAACGAGTCCCCCTGCGCGGTCCGGGAGCGCCGCGTGTCGGCCGACGAGGGCGACGTGTCGGGCGCGCGCTTCTCCGGCGTCGCGAACACCGAGTCGGACGCCCAGCTGCGAGACTCTGAGTTTTGGCGGAGAGTGTCGTCTACGCTGCGCTGCGACGTGCGGCGGCTGGTGCGCGGGCTCTCGTCGTCGATCGCTCGGAAATCGAGCGTGCTCAAGTCGACAGGCTCGCCGCAGCGGCGTCGCGAGCCGTCCCGCCGGAACGACGGGCGGTGCGATGTGAACGCCGCGTCATAAAGCTCGCACAGGCTAGTGCGATCCGAGTGCGGCTCCTCGTACAGTGTCAGGTTGCGCGTCTCGGTCGCATCCGAGGGCGTCTCGTCTCGATTCGATGTCACCTCGCTGCGCTCGGAAATATCGAACGTGAAACGGGCCTCAAATCTATCAGGGCTGAGCAGCGGTGCGGAGCGCGAGCAATCGTCAGGGTGGTGCAGCCCGTCGGGGTCGTCCACCGGCAGCGGGCGCGGCACGCTGCGTCGCGGCGAGGTCTCCTCGGAGTCCGTGGAACGGTCGGAGCGCGGCACGTGGCAGACGTGTCGGCGGGAGAGCGCCGGCTGCGAGCCGCACGGGGCGCGCCGGCAGCACGCGCGCTCGTGGCGCACGTCGGACCCGCTGCTGCCGGTGGACTTCGAATGCGGAGGGCGCCGCCGTCTGTCTTCCTCGCGCCCGTACAGTGACGTAAAATCTTCCGAGCAGAACTTCTCGAAGAGCTCCTGCGAGCTGAGCCGCGTCGAGCCGGTTGCATTGTAGAACGCTTCCGTCGGCGAACGTTCGCGCTCCGTACGATCGTACAGGGCGCTCGAGCTCGCTCGTTTAGATTTGTCCATGAGGCCGAACTTGTAGATCCTAGGAAGGCGGCGCTCGAAGACGCCCTGCGATTGGGCGCGCGACGGTCCTCGAGCGGCGAGCTGCAGTTCGCGGCGCTCGGCGAGCATGCGGTCCGAAGACACGCCGCGAAGGTGCGGTCGAAGTTCCGGAGGTGGGTGGTCGAAGGGAGGCGGGGAAACGGCGAACTCCGGTTCGTATTCGTCCTCGTCGGGCGTATCGGCGGAGGGGCCGGAGCGCTCGAGGGAGTTGCGCACGCAGGCGCACTCCTCGTCGTGCTCATCGCTGGCGTCACCCTCGTCGAAGGAGGGCGCGCGCGGGCCGTGGCCGAACACGCGGCGGCGCTCATCGGCGGCTGCGTCGTCTTCCTCGAGGCGTATGGAGCGACGCAGAGGCGGGCGCTCGCGGTGCGGCCGGCGCGGCGCCTCCACCGTGGCGGCGTGCGGCAGCTGCGGCCGGGCGATGGACGGGAGCAGCCTGTCGAGAGACAGGCCGCGTCGGGGACGCAGCGGCCGTTTGGCCTCACGAGGGGCGGCGGATGGACTGGTTTCCTCCGGAGTGGCGGGCAGCGCAGCGCCGCGCCCGAACTCGATGAACCAGAGCTCGTCCTTGAGTTCGCACTCTCACTTCTTTTCGTTCATGTCCTTGTTCAAATAGTGCAACACGTAGTGGAGCACGAGGTCGTAGCAGTATTTGTATTCAGTCTGCGAAATTCGAAAGCGTGTTATTATTGCTTTATCTTCAAATTACCGAATCACTGGTTCTGGCAGATACACTTACCATATTCTCGACGAGCTGCGGTCTGTGACGACGCACGGTCTTCACTGCTTGGAAGACGTCTACTTCACCGTGTTGAATAACTTGTTCGATGCATGCGTTTGCCGCACAGTAGACTCCAGCACGACTGCGACCATCTCTGAAGGAACATCATGAGAATTAGCATCAAGGATTGGCATAGCGGAATTTGCAGTTTTAAAGGAAAGTTGAACTTACGGTGAAACAACGCAAACTGGCCCGTAGTCTGTACGCTGCCGCCACCGCTCGACCATGTTCATGAGCTCGACCAGCGAGTTTGTTGAGGACGGCACCTTGTGGCCCATCGGCCAACAAGTCAGTTGGAACAGTTGCACGGTCTTCGGAGGCGCTTTAACACCAGCCATCAGCTCCGTGAGTGACACAATCTGTTGATATATTTTCAATTTTAGTCTGGTCTTTAGTCAGTTAGATCAAAGTTTTATACTCGAAATCCCTACCTTCTTATTGATCCTAAATATCCATGTTTTGATATTCGTGTAATGATTGTGGGAGACATGATCTATAGTAAAGACTGGACCATATTTCTTAGAGTGTCGTCCTTCAGGCCAGAATGGAGGAAATTGTTGCTGCAAGAAAGTAAAAGTTACAGTGACAATATCAGAATGATGTTAGATTAATAGTTACTTATAGTAGAAGAAGAATTTTGACTCACAGAATTTTTGGGAGGCACACATAATACGACAACAGCAGCACATTCGTAATCGTATACTAACGACCAAAACTCTCCCTGACATCTTACGAGGGGCCATTCTGTGACAATATACTCACGAGGCTTGGTATAACCCTGAAAATATAAACACCTATTAGTAACCATTCATAATGTCTTATATGTAGGTATAACTAGCTGACCCGTGCCCACTTCGTTGGGCGGTAAACATTTTCCAACTACCACGAAAATATTATCATTTTTCGGATTAATATATATCCTATGACACTCACAAATAACGTCGCTTTCTATTGGTAATAGAATTATCAAAATCGGTTCAGAGATTACCCGTTACTACCTAACAAACTTTACCTCTTTATAATATTAGTATAAAGTATAGATAATATATAAACATACTTACATCTACAAATACAGCATTGATGTAGTCTGTAAAACTATTCCCTTGGAAGGATGTCAAATATGGACGAAAATTATCGGCTGAAACAAAATAATGATACAATTACATAATGATACCTCATTAGTAAGGTAAAGAGCAGATGTATTAAACAATGTTTCTCAAGCGTATTATCAGTGTATTTCATGTGTATTAGAAACACAATTTGTATAAATTAAATACGAAAGTTATATTTGTGAAATAGTACAGGACAAAATCCTAATTACACTTATTTATATGTTCGTAATGTAGGCATAACCTTGTGAACGAATAATTCAAAACATGAAAGTAACAAAATAAAAGTTTTAGTTTTACTTTTAGGTATTTTAATTAGCAGTACCTTGGGCCTTTGTAACAAGGAAAAAGGAAATACGTAACTAATAATCAAATCATCCATATAGACATCAAAGCCAACTTAAAATCTGTATTCGTGACGAGTAGTGTCGTAACCATTGTGAGGCCTAGTACTGCCATATCACAAACGTCAGCGCAGCATTACTATTACTCTCGTTAAAGGTTAGGTTTATGTTCAGCATTGGACGTGGACAGCCAAATTATGATGAAAGCGTAGAAAACTTACGTGGAACAACCAACACATCACGATTCTTCTCTCTGTTATCACCTCTGTGACCACCAGCGCAGTCTCCGATGGTGAATCTCGGCGTCTGCTTACAGATTTGCTGGTATTCTTTCTGGTACTCGTTGAGCTTGGTCACAGGGTCCCTCTGGGACTTTTGTTTCAGTCTTTGAGAAAGTTCCGAGACGGGGAACCAGGAAACTCCGCAGACTACGTGTTCTTCTAGCGTGTCGTAGACGAATTTGTATTGTTCCTGTAGAATGGGCAAACATATATGCAAGATCAAATTCAAAGATCTTTAGCGTTGTATAAATTTAATGGCGTTTCTTTGGTAGATTTCTTCGTGTGAGTGAGTCAGAACCACCATCGTTCAAGACTCGCATCAATTTAGCAAGCAGTGATTATTACATCTTTCGTCATTTTTCAAGAAGTTATAAATCTTACCTCGTTTTCAATAAGGCCTTTCCTAGATTGTCGGAGTTTCTTTAAGAATCCGAATACATCAAAGCAGTCTTCTTCTTCAGCTAGCTCCAAATTGGCATCGATTGCTAAATACACTCCTGAGCGACCGCCACCATCACTAGAAAGAGAAGTATATTTGATTTCTATGCTATCTTTTAGTCGTACTTTAAATCTTAGTTTTAGTTTTAAACCACATCACGGGTATTTCTAACGGTTTTTAACTAGCAGAACATAGTTTTCTATTAGTTAGTTCCTTACCTTCAAAATATTACGAACTATTACGTATTCGTCCAAAGAATCTTAAAAATCAAAAGTTGTTTTTGTCTCCAAGACCAAAGAAAAGGCTTCACTTACTTGCAATGCACGACCATTGGTCCAGCGGCGGGATTGGTGGCCAATCTTCTCCCTACCACTGCCCTCACTCGTCTCCTGAACTCGAGGAGTGCGTTGCTGAATGGACACGTGTGGGAGTGCCACTGGGTGTAGTGAAACTGAAGTAGAAATCTCTCTTCTACCACCACCTGGATAAAAAAAGGAAAAGTTCTAAACTTTTGTTAATATTAAACAAGGTTGAATTAACACTGGTAAGGACGGAATTGTAGGAGTCCTGAGTCCAGGAATTGACTGCTAACGTTGAAAACAATGATAATGTGGTGAGTGCCCAGCAACCGGTCACCACAGGTAATTTGTCATACCTGTATACATCAACTAATATGACCAATAGACTCCTAATTAAATTCTCTTAACTCTTTCTACATGTCAAGAAATATGTTACAGTGCTGAGGTGGGCGGGCGGAGAGAACTACACGCTGAATGGCCCGGTTACGGTTGCGCCATGTCCTGATTGGTCGGAACCAAGATAACGCTGGGCGCGGCATTTAATACATATAGAAGTCTGATGTGTTACCAGAAGTGTTCACCTTGCATGAGGCTCATTAGTCGACTGACGCCTGCAAACATTTATCTAAAGCAAGATGTACTTACATTCTTCTCGCTCTTGTAGAGTCTGAATGTACGTATGTGGAAATTGGCGAGCTCCTCCTCTTGCACTATGCCGACGCTGATGTCGCCGTAGGTCTCGTCTTTTTCCTTGTTCGGAGGCCAGTATTGGACGCACATCACCTGTGGAGAAACAGTTCTCAGTTATGTGTCACGAAATCAAGTTTTTTTTTATATGAACAGGCCCCTCCGGACATTTCTGCAAAAATGTATGGCTCGAGCCAAGTCTAACTATCTACGCTGCAAATCTATCTTTTGTGTATACAGACGGGTGTTATAGTATGCTTGTATGTCAGTTACCATACTGCCGGTTACCAACGGGTCACTGATGTACGGGGGAAGCTGAAATGGCGGGTGGTGGGGAGTGGCCAAACTATACGTAGTACTAATTAATATAGGTACGTATACTGCAATATATATACGATTTGCTCATATACCTACTATAGGAATTAGAGAAGAACAGTACGATTTACAAACAGAACATAGAGACCAGGAACGACTTGTACATATTTTTGGTACAAAGACGTTTGCCAAAAGTAGGAATCGAATCCACGACCTTGGCAGTCGAGTCTAAAGGCAAAGCCAACTGGGAGGTCGAAAGAGAATACAGTAAAGATCCGAGTGTAAAGGGCACAACGACAGTAAAATCTCCAGATCACAGTCAACGGCATGAGGCCTAATACTACACGAAGGTCAACATATCTCTCCAGAGCTCTCTGGATTATGAACATTACAAGTCCCAAGCGAAAGTTAACTATCTGCAAAGAATTATCTTACTATCTATCTTAAGGAACGTCGAGAGTGACCACCTAGTAATTACATTCCGAATTAAGTGACCAGCCTTAGCACCTTACCCACTGAAGATAAACTTAAAAATGTTCGTCGTCTTAAAAGAAACAGTATTGCCAGCATTTGAATAAGTTTTACTTTTGTTTTACCGACTCCATCCTGTCAATATTTCAGAAATGACACCATTTAAACATATTAATTACCATTCAACAGTCTGTTTTGTGGAATAGTTTGTAAAAGTATAGCATGTGCTCTGCTCGCGACATGTTGAAGCAAAGGATTTTAAAACTGAAGAGCCTTTTAATACCGCCATTGTATTGTACAATATTATTTTACTTTTAAGTTTTATTAGGTAGAAAATACATAATAATGTTATATTAATAAAACCAGCATTACATAAGTAAATTTATACGTTATCATATCTTGAGGATAATGAAATTTGATCACAAACCTAATCAATGCTCCATAAACAAAGGCCTAAGTACCTAATATAAGTAAAAAGGAAGCTATTTCAGGAGAAAATATTATGGCGAGCATTTTCCCGCCTCATACACTTTTATAGGTGGTATGATAACCGACGCGAACATGCATCGAGTTTTATAACCTGGCCCCACGGAGCTGGGAGCAACCTGTGTGACATAGCGGAGTTACTGTTTCTTATGTTTTTGTGTTCACTTAGGTGTAGAATATTCTAGATTTAAATTTTAGAAAAAATAAATCTACAGTATTCTACATCTAAGTGAACATAGCTCTTGATCAAAATATCACAGTTTATCAACGATTTCTATGTACTTACTAGCTGGAGCGAACCAAACAATCATTATCGAGAATCAGGCGTTCATTAGAGAGAGGAATGCCTGTTTCGTCTATAGCATAAAAGTTATTGTAACGCAACGGAATAATAATCTGTAATGTTTCAATATTTTAAATAAATAAATGTCTAAATGTCTAAATTATATATTTCACGCAATTGCGGCTCTGGGAGCCGTAACTCGTTTACATTCACTTTGACACTTGTGCAGTAGCTACGCAGAACATTTAATTATTTATACACGAACCCGAATTGAGCATATTTTTTATAGGTTTTTTAAAATCATCGCAGTAATTTCTATGATCACCTCGATCAAACTTTTCGTCTGTATTATTATGTAGAATAATGAATAGAAAGACAAGTTTAGACGTTATATTTACATTAAACGTAGAAAGAGAGAGAGAGAGAAAGAGACGAAAGAAGTTAATTTAAAAATTCATGAAAACATGCCAATCGGACTTTCCTTAGATAATTAAACAGTAAATAAAACTGCTTTATCCTATTTTATTATTGTAGTTATCAACAATCCAATCTAATTTCTTTTAAAAGTTAACTGGTTTGAATGGTCTTACAAATGTAAAAAAGTATTAGGGAGATCTGATCTTGCACTGTATAATGCAGCCCTTTTGCAGGATTAGTTATACTGTGAGTCAGTCAGAAAGAGCCACAGTCAGAAATACGTGTTCTCAAAACCCTTTTCTTGCTCCACCTGACCTAACACACTATATGCAGCCCTCGCCTCGGCTGTCGACAACGACAAATAGACCGACAAATATTTTCAAATTTTCTTTCCTCACTTCATTGACTAATAAAGTGTCCGCACGTTACACCGACTCGTAATACTGTAAATATGCACATTAAAAATGTCTGTCCTGTTTGAACGTTCACATCACGTCAAGGGGTATCACGGAACGAAAAGTGGGTGAAGGGAAATCGCTTTGCGACATTGGATTGAGCAAAGTGGCGATACGTGATTTCTGCCTACCCCTTTGGGACAAAGGCGTGAGCATTATGTATGTATGTTGAACGTTCAAATGGGCTTCTTTGTGAATTTAATTGCTATTCTTCACTGCAGGTTAGCTGGAAGAAATTTCTTTAGGAATAAGCTCATTATTACCTATTGCATTATTTTCTTTTCTTTGTGTTGTTTCTTGTATGTTTGTGTGTACAATAACATATTTATTATTTAATCAGATGCAATTTCTAACCAAATTTTACAAAAAGATTAAAGCTTTGACAAGTTATTTTTAATTAAATCGTAATTAGAATTTCAATTTATATAATAGGGTACGATTTTGAACTCAATTGTTATTGTGACTGTCATAAACTAAGTTTTTGTGGGTGAACCTTGAATAATTTTAAACGAAGAAACGAGTGAAGCTGAATAATCTGCTTAAAATGTTACCGTATTGTGTAATACGCAGCCTAACACTATAAATGTGTAAGCAAAACTTTATAGACAATGACAAGATTTCCTTATTCCATTAACGTAAAGTTGAGACCAAGGCAAATAGCAAACGGGTTTCAAAGCGTTTAAAAGATAATATTAAAAGTGAAGTAAAATGGACTCAAGTGGAGACTGTCTGCAAAATCTAGAGCGAATGAATGGAATTCGTGCAAGTGGAGAGAAAACCTTTATTTGAATTTCACTACTGAACTGCATTACGATAGAACGAGTCTCTTCTCGTATTTTTTTAAATTCTTGTACACACACAATTTTCCCACGATTAATTAACTTTTCTGTCAGGACCTACTACTCGTATTTTACTGGAGTAAAATAGCCTATGTCCATAACAACCTTCTAATATAAATTTTAAGTACCTAGTGTGAAATTCTAACTATAGATACGTATATTAAGTTGTTCAATGTTTAGTATTTTACAAACCTAATCTTTGTTTGTTATAATAATAAATTATAACTCGTTATCCCGATAAAGTTAAGTAAGAAAATGAGTGAGAAAGTTGTGCGGTATGACTGTATCGTTTATTATTCAGTTATTATTATCGAAGAAAAATAACGATGATATATAATGATGATAGATAATATAATAGACAGAAGACCCGTTATTATCATTTCGCCTCGAAAGCCTTTGATGGATTTCACAACTGGAAAACCAACCCGCCTAAGATGCAAAACGTCTACTTCGTCTACTCACCTTGATGAAGTCGAAGGTCTTGGTCAACATGACGATGGCAGCGGCCCGCTCCTGCCAAATCATACGCCAGAAGTTCACCACCGTGTCCTCTGTCGGGCCCTGCGTGACTATGTACGCGTTTGGCTTTAATATACTCTGTGGACAAGATAGCATTGTGGTTAAAAGGCGTCAGTAAAACCCTGGTCCGGAGAGGGTTGCCCTGAATACCACTGCTGTTCTCGGAAATATAACAAACAATAGTTCGTGTTAAGAAGTGACTCGCGAAAGCTAACATAAATACATGCTTTTTGTTGATATACAAATTTGCTAGTGTTCGTATCATGTAAATGAATATTTTGTTTCCGAGACACAAATAGCTTTGTTTCGTTTGCGACTTTCTGCCCTACTTAACATAGGGATAGTGTGAGGACCTGAACACTCGTGCGAGTGAGACAGTAGCTGGGTACCTATTTCGTTGCTTATACAAACATGGCGTAGCGAAAGACAAAGAGTTTTTGTCTTCAGCACTTACGAATTTAAAGGAAATCCAATTGTGCCTTGTAAATTTGTTTAGGGTGATTGAAAAACAAAATAAAATACACAAATAATTTTACTAAAACAGTAATAAAAAAAACTTTCATAATATTGTTAGTAACCATGATACTAGAGATATTGTTAGTATTAGAGTAGCATAATGGGATGGGAACAATTAAAGAGCGAATGTAAATCACATGCAATCATTCCGTCGTTCCTTGCTGGACTGAGCAAACTAGGTCAATTGGACTTAGTTTTGTAGGACAAGTGCGCAGCGAGTAGTTACATATATTTTTGTAAGTTTATATTAAGCGTAATTTCTATTTCATATTCAATTTGTTTGGTGTTAATCTGACGGTATTCTGGGTAAAGAGTTGTTGCTAAGGAGCACAGCATTACTTACAAATAAATGCAATCGTATACTTAAATATTATCCACCGTGTTTTTAATAACGATCATTGAATTTCAGAAGGATTGAAAACCAACAAAGATTTTTTTATCTTGAGAGATTTTTCCATGGATATAAAAATGCGCCTAACAAATCTTTTTAGTAAATGCCTTAGCCAACAGTCACCGAAGGGTTACGAACAATTGCTTGCCCCTTCTCCAATGTGTAGCCCATTACCGTGTAATCCACTTGCGAATTGACCTCGTTTGCGATATTCGAGGTCCTTCTGAAGGGCTCTATCGAGGGCCCCGGCATTATATCAATAATCGGACCCTTCCTTTGGAACACTACTTCATTGGCGTAATTTGATTTATGGGTTTACCTTAGGAATTTATAGGTAACATTTTCGATACAGGAAAGATGGTGTATCACAAATGATGGCGATATAAAAAAATATTTAGGGATAAGATGAAAACTATAGTTATAGTACAGAAGTACTATAATTAGAGTATTTATACTGTAATTTCACCCATAGGAAGCCAAGGATAGTAATATACCATAATATACTGAGAGTTTCGAGTTGGTGGTTTTACTAACCTCGATAATGGCAACACCTACACAAAATAGGTCTTCGATTCCTGATTTTAAGAGGTGAGAATTTTACGAGTGCGAGAGAGATGTACACACCACGAAATTAAGATTTTTCCTCGATTTTTTTCTCAATTCCCTACCAGTGTGACTTTAATCAGTCTATCACTACGTTTAATTAAATATGATTAACAGTGTACTTATTTATAAGTATTTTATCTCAATACAGAAGTATACTAGAATTTTCGAATTATATCTTTATTATCTGTCTACAAATATCCGTCTCACAGTCATCATTTCTGCCTTCCGCATCTAGCCGCTTCCGGCCACCTTATTCAGGTCGTCGGTCCATCTGGCAGCGGGGCGTCCCACCCTGCGTCTCAGAGTGCCCCAGTCCAACACTGAATGAATCATATGCAGAACAGCATTTCAACTGCTTCGTTGACCTAGTCTAGGCTTGGTCATTGGACTGGAGTATCAGAGGCTGTGGCTTCGATTCCCACAGGGAACTCACAACTTTGTACAACCCTTAGCCACGTCCGTAGAACTTTTTACTCTAATAATCTGTTCTACTTCTGCTCTTCCTTAAAAAGAGGGGAAAGGTCTCTACTCTAAAGTTGAGCACCTGAAATTGGACCTTAGTTTCATTTTACGACACGGTCCGCCGTTCCAGACTCCTTTAATGTGAGAGAGAAGGTAAACAGGTAATTCATATCACTTACAAATGGTAATGGCGTGTCTGGGCGATATCAGGGACCGTTGCCTGCTCGGGGCCTGAATATAAAGTCTGCCCGAAAGTTTGGACCGAACAATACCCGAAACTTTTATTTTAATTATGTTTTTAGGGTTTCGTCAAAACTCTTATAGCATTTTTGTCAGTCTGTCCGTCCGGATAAATAAAAAACTACTTAACAAAAGAGACAAAAGCGCTCCCGTCTCATTGGTGGGTTCAGACGCTCCTGTGTACAAAATTTCAGCATTCAGAGGAATAAAAATAATATTTATTAATTATTAAAGGTCCATAAAAAGTGTTAATAAATAATTTGCCAGTAAGTATATCTTCATCCTACATTTATCCTACATTCTTTATTTGTTTGGGCCCCCCGGTAGCTTAGAGTCCATCTCAGGACCTTATCCCCAGGAGTCTACCTTTATTTGACGTTTAGCTTACCTGCTACTATTTATCATGGCTTAGAGAAATGGTAGTGGAAACCTGATAAGAAAGGAAGGCGTAGAAGCGATTTAAAAATATTGAAATTGGTTAAAATAACAAGCTTCAGTAAAATAAGATGAGTCAAGGGGCGAATTGCACCCATTATCCCTTCCCCCTTTTGTGTTAGAACCTAGAAACAGACGCAATATACTCGTACAAGCTAAGGTATACGACAAAATCAAATTCTCGTACTTACATCTATATAGGAAGCATTAATATAATCGGAGTCGGGCTCCCGGTCTACAGTTTCTAGCACCACTCTGTTGTAGTCATCTGCGAATAAGGAACAAATAAGTTATCAATCGTATACTGTTAAACATAGGTCATCGCTCAATTAAGTAATATAATTTAAATTTGGTAGGAACTTAAGAGCCGATAATTTAGTCGGATTGAGCTGCTAGTGCGCACACTGGGCCAACAAATCGTCATAGTGTGCGCACTTGCATACATCTTTATACTATTTAAGAGCCTGACTAAATTATCGGCCGATATAAAGTTTGCAGTCTGCGGGGACTCTAATAGTTACCTAGTATATAGTCGAAGAGGAGGTAATTTGAATAAAAATAAGTTTGAAAAATGTATTCAACATATAATTAATGCGTTTTCATCATCAGCCTATATACGTCCACTGTTGAACATAAGCCTTCCCAATAGAATGACTCTTTTGGTCTGCCCATTGGAGAATTTGACATAATCACCACGCTTGGCAGACGGATTGGTGATCGCAGTAATGATCTTAATATACACAGGAGATCGCCGCTGCCCATCCCTCGTGCAATCGCTTAGTCGCCTTGACGACACCCACGGGAAGATTTGGAGTGGCCCTATTCTAAGCCGGGAACCACACGGCAGTAATGCGTTTTATACTTTCATTATTGTTAGTACCTGTATAACATAAAAGCAAGTACATATACAATGCTTAATTCCATTTTTGTTGTTGAACATCATCAAGAGGAAAGACCTGAAAGAGCCCACTGCTGGACATAGGCCTCGTATCTAAGTGCACCACTTAACCCGATCGATACTCGGTTCTTCTCATTCAATCACTGTCAGCCGCCCTACGCAGATCGTAGCTCCATCTAGCCAGGGGGGGGGGGGGCACATTACGCCTGCCCAGTTACGGTCTCCAATCATAAGTACTCGTATAATCAAAACTTATTACAAAAAACATATTTAACATTGAAAGATAACTCTAGTGTACAATGGCAGCCTTATTGTTTTCAGGGATTTATTCCAGGTAACCGGAGTTTTCGACTAGTATAAGTTTTGGGTGCAAATATATGAAAAAAGATTGGTTCAAGAATTATTATTAGCTCTAGCGCTATTTTAGCGACACCAAACAACGAAAAATTTTACTAAACTTTTTAAGTTTCATGAAACTGGGTTTTTTATGCAATTCCCCCTAAGCATCAGCCCCAGTCATCCCAGTTCGTGGAAATAAAGAACTGCTTTCTTGCTGTACTAGATGTATAAACTAGAAAGTAAAAAACAAAGAACAAGACAATTTTCCTACAAAATAACCGAACTATTGTTGCTAAATCTAAGGCAAGGTAAGGAATGATACGGGCTCAGCCGGTTGACAAAACAGCGGTGCACTAGAGAGCCCCGAGCCATTGTTCACACTTTGTACACGCTGTAGCTTAAGTGGCGTATTGTGGAACTTTGGATACAAAGTAGCTTGTAATTCCGAGCTGAATGGGTGAAATTTAATGTCTTTTGATGTGTGTGTCTTGCATTATATAGCGCATGGCGTTTATTTATGAGCCGCTGCCAATGTTGATGCATTTTTATTATCAACCGAGAGCCACGTTGTCGCACTACACTATAGAACCGGCACTCTATACAAGCGAACAAATTTTATTACCTACTACTACCTAATACAGACACATACATTACACGTTATCTTATTTTTCCTTATTTTTTCTTATCTTTGTCTAATTAACATTAGATTGAAAATTAGCCAATAAATCCACATTTGACAAAAAAAATTAACCGTAGTAGACATTAATAGTTACAGACACCGCAGAAGTTAGTTGATAAATATAAGACAGGTATACTTACAAGGTATAACTTTCTGATTTTGGTTTTTGTGAAGATTGGTCTTCTTAGTCGCGTGTCGACAGGAGTGTGTCTCCACCTTTACCGCTGTCTGCAAAAAAAGATATAAGTACATTACAAAAACGAGACCACATTCACGTTTTTCCCATCGTATTTAAATGTTTTCGCAGAAAGATACCTATAATAATTTATAGTTAACTGAACGACAGTATATATTGTATTAAAAATATTGTGTTATTTACACAATATTTTTAACGGAACAATTTTAAAGAAAGCTAGAAGCAACCTGCATTGAGAATGGGCGTGAGCAGGAATACTCAATACAAGAAAGAGACTGAAATAGTAGCGCGGCTCGCGCATGTCTCTAGAACGTATCACAAGCCGATTCTATGTAACGGCGTGAGTCTAGAAAATTCCTGTCAAATTGCCTGCTGGGATACCGAGGACATAGATAGCTCTAAGCGAACGATTTGGAACGAGTAATTAGAGTATTTTATAGTATGTACTAGTGTGTCAGTTAGTGTGGAGTTTAGACATTTTATAGTTTTAGATAAATTCAATATTTAATTAAACGACATTTCTATTTTACTTCACAACCCTTACTCTGTTTCTTTTAGTCTTTTCGTTTAGTGCCAAGCCGAGCTCTTATATGGTCCTACCTATAGTTATCCCGTTTTATGATCTCATATAAAATCTACGCCAGGCAATAGATATTGCCATTGTAGGTACCTACGAGTATTTACTGTAAAAATCTTTATAACGGTGTATAATGATGTGATGATAGATCAAGACTCTTAGCCTCATTTATCAAGGAGAGCTTCGTACCATCAGCGTCAAAAGTAGCTGAATTTGTTCAGCTACTTTTGATACTTTTTTGACGAACTTCTAAAAGTACTGACTGTTCTTAGTTTCACAATAACCTGACTTCTTTAGTTTCCATAATAAACATTCATGACAAACAAAAAATATCAAATGATACATTTTGTTTTTGTCAATGTCAACGCTATGAAGATACAAATGCCACATCGACATTTCAAAAATTAATTTGCTACGAGTGCTACGCCGTAGCCTGGTAGAATACATGAAAATCTGCAGCCGCATCCGTTGCCTATTATTAGGTCCATATAAAATAGTTCAAGGTGCCAGTAACATGTATGAAAGATACGACATTCTTTTACCAAGGGTACGTATGTAGTCCTATGTAGTCCGAAATTTACAAGTCTCGTTTTAGTACAAATATACTGTGGGAGTTGGAATTGACAATTGAGTGTAAAGTAGGTATATTCTATCTGTAGAGCGGCCCCCCCCCCCTTTTTCTTTAGTATTAGTATATCTCAAATTGTATATTTTTCTTTCACATCTGTTTCTCTTAATAAAGTTGGTTTAGTTTTCTAAGTAGGTATATTATTATTTTTCAGCTACTTATCCCACTATTATAAATGCGAAAGTTTGGATGTATAGACATCCAAACTTTCGCATTTATAATATTGGTGGAATTAAAAAACATACAAATTCTTTGTCCCTAAAAAATAGCTCAGCCGCGGACGAAGTCGCAGGAAAAACCTAGTACCATATAGTTCTTGGCATGAAGGTAAAATATTTTTGGGTTGGCGCCTCCGCCCTTATGAGGCGCAAAAATGTTTTTCCTTCATGGTTCCAGTGTGCGAGGTGAGCGCAATCGAAGGTTTACAAGCTTGTGTATACGCACCCTAATGGTTCCCAACGCCTCGCCTTTGATTGCCTCCCATTTGTTTTTCCTATGAAGTTCGAAAAGAAAAAAAACAAAAGGGTATAATAAATTTGAAATGATAAATTCAGGCAGATGGAAGATAGGCATGAAGGTAGAAATGAAAATAAGAATTTTTTAGGTAAACATTTGTATACGGTACAGTCATTAGACCTTTTTGACATTTTTATCTCAGTCTTTTTGTACATCATTTATTATAAAATATTGTTACTTGTATTTTTAGATAGGTAGGTAGTAAATTTTTTTCAATTCTTTTTTTAAACATTAGGCATTAGACATATTTGGAAGGTACGAGTACCTTAAGAAAAAAGTGTACAAAGGTACAATGACATTTTACTTTGTACACTTGCACCTGTACTTTTTATTTATTAGTGTCCTGGGGTGAATACTCGAGCGTTTCAACCGCAGTCATTATCCTAATTGATTTTGGACTTTGTGACTACATTAATAGATTTTGTGACATTCATCGTTATTCGGCGGTACCATTCATATGGTAGCAACGATCGCGGTATAAATAGATTGTTTGGGAGAGGCCCTGGCCCATCAGTGAACTATCCTCATTGTATGTTGTTGTTTTAAACAAGAATTTCCACAATATATTTTAACTTGATGACAGCGGCTAACATTAAAGTTTACTTAAAGCTTCAAAACGCTCCCATGCCATTGGCCTATGAGGTAGATACATGACATAGCAATAGTACTTCAGCTCTGAAACTACAACGATGTGCGGGCAGATTACACCACCGCTGAGCACAACGGCATTTTTCACTAGAACTGTCGACAGCGGGCTCGTAAGTTAACCAGGGCCGAAACTGGTTATTTGCGCCTCCGACAAGATTTTGCGCACCTGCACCACTCCACCAAATGAACCAACACTTAGTCAGTACAAGGGTTCATAGGAATATCCATTTAGCCGCTTACCACCAGATGAGATGAATGCCTCTTTGCCCCTTTATAAAGCAGAAAAATGTGAGCTGGTGATGATACCTACTGGTGATAAGTGGTTTTTGTGTGGTTTAACCTGTCAATTAGCGCTCGGGAGTTTTAGTCATGCACTTGAAATTATTAAATGTATCGATTAAGCATGTGCCCATGGAGAGCCCACCAAAAGTGGCATTATATTGGGGAGGCTTATGTTCAGCAGTAGACGTATTTCGGCTGATGATGATGAAGAAAATGAAAAGTGCGCTATCGTGTTTGTGGGCAAATGATATATTTACTGTACATCGGTATTAGAAATCGTTATCTAATTTGCGGCCTTTATTGTCTGCGGCTCTTACGAAGGGCCCTTATCCCTTACCTAGGTGCGTTGCTGTGGTTAACCCGTGACTCCACCGCTATCCAATTTACTGGAACTATGTGGAAAGTTCTCTAGTGCAACTTTATTAAGTGTCCTCTCCACTTTGACAACTTCACTTTTTGTTATAAGTTGAAAATGGGACGAAGTGAAGGAAAGTAATGGGATCCGATGGCTACAGTCAGTAACTAATATCTCTAAGATTTTATTTATAACTAATTTATTTCTGTTAGTATTTCCGTCTAATCGATTGATTGAGGATATAGAACCTACTACTATGTCCCACTAATATGTCTACCCAAACGTAGCCATTACTGGCACTACAAACAAATCTAAAAGGTCTAAGAATCTGTTTCCTTCACAGTACATATATAATCTGAAATTTATGGGTTAGAAACAACGAAACTAACTAGACCCTTGGCGCGTGGTCACCGGAGGCTATCAGCTTTGCTAGCCTCATCGGAAATTTGTTAAAAGAAAAATCCGGTGACCCTCGAACCAGGGCCTTCTTCATTCGCCGTATCAGTGTAGAAATTCAGAGGGGCAACGCCTCGAGAGTTTTAGGCACAATACGCAATTCCGCAGAGCTGGAGGAGATCTTTTACCTGTAACGGAATTTTTTTCCAACAATTATTATATTTTTTTATATTTTATTAGTGTTATTCCCATCATAAATTAGATATGTGTCTCTTATACAAATATTTCATTTGTTTTATTTATGATACCAAGTCAGATTATCAGTATTCTAGCTGAAAGAAAATTTCTTGTTTACTAGATTATTTATGGAATTTCATCACACTCACTAGCATAGTCCATTGTCCAGTCCTATGTTAAAATAATTTGGAGTTTATTTCCTTATCATGTTCTAGGCAATGGTGTACCAATACGACAAGTAAAACGATAACCATGTCGACAGAAATATTTTCCTATGCTGCGTCCACGGTCTCCACTATAAAACTCGTCTGCACCAACGCTGTGGGTTTTACGTCAGACCTACCCTGCTTAATTTTAACCCTGAGTGTAATTAAGCCTGGTGTTTAAAAGGAAAAGGAGGGAAAAGGCATCATAAATATAGAGTAATGAAAGTTTCCCTTGTAAATCATATCTTGGAGCATCCCAAATTGTTCCACCATTTCATTAATTATGTACCGGCCTTATCTTTGGAACTAGGGCTTTACGGCGACAATATCGCAGTACGAATCTTCATTTACTTAGTATTGTTTGGAGATTAGGTGGGAATTAACAGGCTTTTAACTTCTTTTTACTAATGGTACTTAAAGGTATCTGAATGAACTCGCGTATTCTATGCTTCTTGAATACCACTTTCAATAATAATTTCGCTCCGTCGTGAATTAAATGCACAGACGATGCTGTTTCTCATGGCTGGTTTTACCATTTAGTTGCTTTGTACGACAACAGAAACGGCTCTGTTACCTACATGTAAACTAACTTCACGGACGCGGTGCAATATCGGCCCTCGATTTCACGCAGTCATATTTCAGATGCTTGGGTTTCCTCACGATGTTTTTCTATTAGTGATCAGTATGTAAGCACATTTCGACAAATTCGGGTATTGAACGTAGGACTGGTGTTTATACCCCTGCACCGAGTTAACCTAGTTGGTTGTTCACTCGCCTAACGTTCATGAGGTCGTCAGTTCAAACCCCGCCCGTACCAATGAGTCTTCGAAACTTAAGTACGGTTTGTTTATTCACAACCTTTTCGGTGAAGGAAAACATCGCAAAGAAACAAACCTGCAATTCTGAGGTGTATGTGAAGTCACCAAATTGGCTTGAGGCATCGTCGGTGGATAGGGGTTTGGCACAAAAAAAAACTAAATGGTCGAAGTGGCGCCAGGTTTCCTGCCCCCCTAAGAAGATAATATACCACTGCGCCACCGATGCTCCGATTTGATAGTGAGCACAATAGTTAAAGGTATGTTTAATGATCGAAAAGATGAACACGATTGCAAAGAAGTATTTGTCGACTCAGCATCACTTTAAGATACAAGTTTCTTATGAGAACCTTTCTTTTTATGCGTACGTAGAAAATCTTTCGTATTTCTGCTAAGCTGGATTAAACTACATTCGAGCCTTATCTACAAAGGACAGAACACGCCTATTGTTTGTTAAGCTGCTTTCTTCTGAAAACTGGAACTATGAGGGGAACACTACGATATTTAAACAATAATGTTTTATTGACATGTAATTTATCTCGTTAAATGTATGATGATGATGAATTATGTAGATAACGGAGCATTGTAATAATTATAAGTTTGCTTAAAAATGTTTTATCACAAATCCGTTTGCTATACTTATTAGTGCGAAACGAAACGCTTGGGGACCTGGAGCTAAAACGTAAAAATAAAACATTATTATAACTATATACTTGCAAATAGTGAAAATGTAAGATTTGCGTGTCTGTATAGTTTTTTTATTGCTGATGGGTTTGCGCTTGATCTCAATCTCACCTGATGATAAGTGACAATAAGGTCTAAGGTAGAGTGCGCTTACCCAGAAGATGCCTAGGTATTCACTCTTCCTCTTAAAAGAGCCAAATTGTAGGTACTTGTTTGGAAATACCGAAGCTGGTAGGGAGTTCCATTCCTTAGCAGTTCGCATTATGAAAGTAATATAATCATAATCATATAATTATAATCATATAATTGATTATCACGATAATACAATAAGTTAGCATTCATAGTTTTCGAGAAATTAAGGTTTATGTTAGTGACCCTAATGTAGGTATTTGAAAAAAAATACAAAACTGATTAGTGGGATTAAGTATATGTGATAAAGAGAAGTAGGATAAGTGATAGAAGCTTACTTCATGCAGGTAAGTACAAGCTTTATCATCTAGTCATACCACGCATTAAATTACGGTTTGCGTTGTGAATTCAGCTTCTCACGTACACTAGCTCCCACATGGAATGTAACAATGAATTGTGTACTTGGTATCAGATAAAAGGGGGAGGGGGAGTTCAAGTGGTCATAATCAGATTTTTGAGAGTCTCCGTGAACTGTTTATCGTTTTTGGTAAATCAAGAGAAAGTAGCGGTAAAAAAGAAAAGCGGCAATAAATCCACAATGTAGGTTGACATATCTATTATAGTGCGATTTTCTTATTTGGTACTTAGCCAACAAATCCACTAGCCATACTACACTGCACTAATAAGTCACCGTAATGGCCCTGGATCGGAGGAGACAGGGAAAAAGTTTTAGCAATACATTCTCTCAGCTAAATCAGCGAATGTTGAAATCTGGAGCCATTTGGGGCGAATGTTAACAGTGGAACTTATCTAAATATGGTGCTTATATAAGTACCCTTAAAGTTAAGAGCTAACGTCTCTATTACATAGATAAGAAATATACTTAACAGGACTTTTAAATGACTGACTTGTAACAGGACTATCGTGACCATTAGAAGAGCGAGTGTATATTATACCTAGAGTTATTACATGAATTCAAGCATTTCGATACCTCTAATGAACACTCTACGCCAACAATAATTCGGATCAATTTGGTTTTTATCAAAATCGAGTCATCATATAAGTACTCGAATGATCGATGATTGACGATGATCGATAATAACTCGATTTCGATAAAAACGAAACAGCATTTTGTTTGCGTATGTACCTAGTACCTTGGAGGTATCGTTTTTACATACTTACCATTCGAGGTAAGCGTGTAGATTAAGAGGGTTGTTACCTAGACATTAATTACTAGAATACGTACTGATGCTGTTTTTATAAATTTACACTTAGTCTTAGAATGTTTAAAACAGATAGAAAAGAAATCCTATTCCTATTTCCTATGTCCCTTCTATAAATTGATTGCATGCAGCACTTCACGGAATCGACCAATCACGGCACGTCTCACGGTGAGCAGGACAATCTTTCGGACCAGATACTAGTGATTGCTGGGTCGCCAAATACTTACTTATCGATATCGAAGCAAAACTATATTATGAGTATAGTAAACACCAACATAATAATTTAGTATTCATTTTATTTATTGCGCAATATATATTGCACTGTTTTACAACTAATCTGTTACGAATCTAAGTCGTAACTCTCTCGAAGAACTTATGTCTTTTTTTCTCGTTATGATTAACAAAATACGGCTAACATATTAGCAGTTTTAAATAAGTTTTTGTTCGCCATCATCACAGTATCCGAGATTTGAGTTCCAGTATATTTCAATATTAATACCTAAGTAGTGTAACATGTCGATAACTCGAAAAAGCGATAAAGTAAAACGTTCCATCCCTATGATCTTTTATTCCTGCCCAGTAACAGTCGCAATGACATTATGCACTGCAATTTCACGCGGGACGCGGAAACAAGCTTAGAAAAAGTTCAGCAATACGTGCTATTATTATAGGTATAATAGAATAGAAAATATATAAAATCGATTTGACAGATTAGGCTAGTTAAAAAAATATTATAGTAGCGTCTAAGTAGATCTTCTTTTACACTAATTACGTACCTGGAACTCAAGTTTGTAGAGCACGGGGAACTTGCGTCGTTGTTCGCACAGCTTGGGGAAGTTCTTCAGCTCGACGGGCCGGTCTGGTATCGTCTCCGATATCGAGCCGTTCTCGTCCGCTGCACAAGCAAATGTACGTGAATTTCCAGTGAGAAATGGAACTACATCTTACAGCAAGGGTTACATCTTGCAAAGAGTCTGTTTGTGTTTGGTTAACTTTAAAAAAATGCTTAAATGTTATCGATTGCTCACAAGTTAGTAAATGGAAATGCGGTCGATTAGCCATCAAAATATTTTGCTGCAAAGTTTTTTTTTTATAAATTTTAAAAGTGGAATAATAAAAGATTTCAGTGTTCGAGGCATAGATTTTTAGATTCGAATTTCGAAGCGTCTGTAAACTGAAATGTCCGACAGATCATTTTGAATTGAGAGTTTCGCATCTCTACTGGAACAATGAAATAATTCCAACAATAGTCTTTTTACTTTTTCTAATTCCTTGATGAGGGGAATATACAACTGAGATTTATACATAAAATCGAGCTACTTGAGGATTGACAAGACTGCCTTCGGCGCGCTAATACTACCTTTATTGCACTGTAATAAAACTTTATGAATTCGTAGCTGACTTTATTATGTTGTAAAAGTGTCACAGGTGTCTGCAAATATTCACTCTGTAACGTGACGTGTGTGTTAGTGGAGTAATGAATCAATATGATATGTTTTGTTTGTCATGGTACTTAGAGCTAGCGCCAAATGCATTTGTAGTTGATTAAATAAATATATACGCGATATCGCCAAAATGAACAATTGACATGACACGATACTGCATTGTAATTGAACATTTAAATGGTTTCGTAAATTAGTATGTTTCTCATTTGAAGTCAAAATCTTCAACCAAGTACAATTTACTTTGCAGATAACGCAAAGATTAACGTGACGATACCACGAGTGTCGCGGTTAAAAACTTGGTGAAAAATCGTTGCAGATTATTATATTATCAGTTACTCTAAGGTTGACTGGAAGAGATCCCTAAGTGGGATAAATCCGCCTTTGCACACAACTGTTTTCTTTTATTTATTTTTGTTGTTGTTAATTTTGATACAATAAAGCGTATACATATATATTTTCGTTTGAATATTAGGGTATGAATATGGTTCCATATTAATTAGATTGATAAATTGTAAGTCACATGTTTATAATTACCATCAGTCCCAGGTATGTGTGTGTGTACAGGTATATATATGTTACTATGTATGTTTGTTTAGATTATGTTTGATGGATATGAATGAATATGTTATGTAATGTAAGAACCTGTTATGAAGGTAAAGTGTAAGCCACACCATTATGTAATTCAAATACTAGCGTTTTCAAAACTGTTAGTATTCGGATCTGTGTTCCTTTTTTGAAAGCAATATAGTCATTTTTTTTTGGTTAATTCGTCCTTCGGACAGGCAAGAAAGCAATATAGGCGAATGGTGATGAAAAAACAATATTGTTTAAAAATAGCTCGTCGTTCGGAAATCTGTTCAAATAAATTTTTTTTCAAGAAGGTCCAAAGAAATAAACTTTAATGTACCTACAATGCAGCTTTGTTTGTATATTTTGTGCGGGAAACCTAAATAACTGCGTGCAAATACTGTTCCAGTTGTTCCAAACTTTGTAAATACTCTATCTACTACTCTCACTTTAGTTTTCAAAATTGTTAGTATTTTGATCTTTGTTTCTTTTGATAGCAATATAGGCGAATGGTGATAAAAAAACAATATTGTTTAAAAATAGCTCGTCCCTTTTTTCCTTCATGCTATAACTGACGGTCTAAAAATAAAATAGCTATATGAACTTTTTTAAGTAAGCTATGCCTTAAAGGTATTGTAACCGAGCCAATTTAAAAACAACGCAATATAGGAGTGCAGCTCATGGCAGCTCACTCAGACGAATATCCGAAATTTATGGCAGCTCAGACTGAAATCTATGGAGTGCAGAGACCATCTGTATATTACATACACTCATAGATTTAGGTACTTAGTCTGAGCCTACACTGGATTGCTGCTGTCAAACTATTTATGATCTCGTCTTGATTCCGCCATTTTGGCGCAAAAAGGCAATGGCGACTATGTAACTTTGGAACATGGAACATTTTGGCGCTGATTGCTCAGGTTTAGTTCCCAGCACGCGGGTGGCGCTTGAAATTTGAACAATAAATCAGTTGTCCGTTGTATGGGATAGCCAGTCCAGTGTAAATAGAAATAGAGGTCAGTGTAGATGTGTTATTTTTGTCAAACGAGCTTGTTCGTATAATTTCTATTTTGCAGATCGAATGCAATAAATAAAAGTTATGTAGGTTTACTTACTGTAGCTTTGTTTTTATAGGTACTTTGTCCACTAAAGAATAACATAATAATCTTGTTTGAATTTATATTCCTCCGGTGTCGTGAAATTATATGTCATCAGTCTCATTACTGTTTAATTAAGTTTAAACGCATCACAAAAGAGATTCTATTCACTTAAATCGAATATTTATTGAAGTTTTGATAAAACTACGTAATGCTGGCCAGTTTTGCGAAAAAAAAACTTTGGAAAGCTTTATAATAATTATGAACTATTAATTTTCTTGTCTAAGGTTATGGCGTTACATAATATTTTTTTCCTAATAACGTCCAGTGGTTTATAAACTAGGCATTCACTCGCCGAAAATATTTTATTTTTTATTTTACAAGATTCATCCAAGATAGATCCCGCTATCAGTAATGATTTGGCGGTATGAAGGTAAAAACCTTTTCGTAGGCGCCTCCGCCCTTAATAGAAATAGAGGTCAGTGATATAGATGTGTGTTTTTTTTAAACAAACTTGTTAGGTACAGGTGCGAAATATTTTTTTCCTTCATGTTTAGTAGCAATTCATACTGTTTAAAGTTTGATTACGATTCCACATTTTTAAAACAAATACAAAACAAGTAGCCAAGTTTAAAAACACTTAATTTTCAATACTTTTCTTTTAATAATTCAGTTCTTTAGAGATAAAAGGAACACTGCAATAACTAAAAAGCAAATTGAGTTGAAACGTTGAAATACAAAAACCTAACATCAAGGAAAGGAAATTGTTCCCTTGGTTAGCATCAATCGTAAGAATTTCCGATTCCGTAGTCAACTCAGCCCTCAGACCGATCAGTCCGCGGGTTGAATTGTCCACTTCCAAAAATTGTATTATTTTATTGCGAACAAATTTGGTAAAACTTGATTAACGCTTCAGATTTCGTTTTATACCAAAGAAATTACTCCTTTGTTTATTTCTCTCGTTCTCCATGTTTGTTTATTTTTTTCATGTTTTCTACAACTCAATGAAACCGTTGGGCTTCCTATAATAATTATAATTATTATTATATATGTGGGGACATCTCACACACGGCCTTCTGATCCCAAACTAGGCAGAGCCTGTACTATGTGTATCGGACAGCTGATATACTCATATATACATACTCGTAGATAAATTATATCCATACGCAAGGCAAACACAAATGCGGGGCCCTGTCAGGGATTTGAACCTGCGACTGCGAGTTTCGCAAATAGATGCACTACCGACTATACTGCGGGATATGTCGTCCCTAACTTATAAGTTAGTTGAAGGTAGCTCAAAGAGTAACATAGCCAAGGAAAATAATGTTTAGTTAACTTATAGTTTGATTATGTAGTAACATACAGTTAACAAAACTACATAGTCTCACTAGATAGTCTCCATTCAAGTTATCAATAGAATAAGATTGTACAAGTAGCGACCACCATCCTACAAATAAACCCAGTGCTTTCAGCCTAAGAAAAAACATATGTAATATAATATATTTTAAATAATAATACAAAAACATAACATAAAGTAAAGTAAGTTATTTATTATAATGGGCTCGATTCTGAAGGCACAACGTTAAAAATAAACTAGCACTAAAACTGTTGCTATCCTTGTCACACAGTATTATGAAGATAAAGACGAAACCAATCTTAGCACTGTCAAATTTTAAATGTGTGCCTTCAGAATCGGGCCCAATATCTTGTTTACTTAACTCACTGTATATTTACTCATAACTTAGAATTAAATAAGTATTTGTGTGTTAACGGTCGCCTGCCCTAAAACTCTAAAGTTTCCCGCGTTATACTGATATAACTTTTCCACTGGGAAAAATCTAATAGATTTACAAAACTACCATCATTATTTTCTAAAGTAGATGTTAAAATAGTAGTAGGCTGAAAGTCTGTCAAAATCTGATACGAGTGTAAATTCGAGCACCTGCTCAATGTTGATAGAGTGTGATATGGACTTTGATCGACGCATCAACCCAAATGATCGAGGTATCAAGCAAAAATGAGTTTGTGTTACGACCTTTATCTGTGGTGAAATGATGGGGGCGCCATGTTGAAATCTTGGTGGTTGAAATCAACGATCTCTATGTACTACTAGATGGAGCGTTCCAAACAATCGCTCTATTCCACGCAAGTAGCCACAACTCTTTCACATTCACTTTGAAACTTGTGCAGTTACTACTCAGAACATTTAATTATTTACTAAATATTGACATTATTTAGCGTCAATATTTAGTAATAATAAATGTTCTGCGTAGTAACTGCACAAGTTTCATTGAGAATGTGAAAGAGTTGTGGCTACTTGCGTGGAAGAGAGCCATTGTTTGGAACGCTCCATCTAGTAGTACATAGAGATCGTTGGTTGAAATATATTTTTTTGTGAGAACTTAGGGAGGGATTTAAGAAGAGGCGATACCTCAAACTACAATTATGTTCCATTTTATTGTGGCCAATGAGTAGAAGTGTAAGTAGAAGTGTCGATTGGACTTACTGATAGTAGAATTAAATGTAAATAAATATATTGCCAAGCGGGTAGAGCTTTGCCGTGTGGTTCTCGGCTTAGAATAGGGCCACCCCTATCTTTCCCGTGGGTTTCGTCAAGGCGACTAAGGGATTGTATCAGGGACGGGCAGCAGCGTTCTCCTGTCTATGTTAAGATCATTACTGCGATCACCAATCCGCCTGCCAAGCGTGGTGATTATGGCAAATCCGCCAATGTACAACTTATCAAAAGTGGTATTCTATTGGGGAGGCCTATGTCCAGCAGTGGATGTATTTAGGCTGATGATGGGTAGAGCTTGTAGAAGGCTTTGTAGGTAACGTTTTATTGCGAAGCGCATGTATTTGTCAACAAAATGTAATGTTGCACTGTATGTGTTTTGTTGCAGACAATAAATGATTATTCTGTTCTATTCTATTCAAAACACAATAATTATATCACCGATTAGCCAAAGGTGACCCTAAGCATCGTCGATACTTTCCGAAAGTCGATAAATATCGAGAATTAATAAAATGGCTAGCCATTTTATTAATTTGGTTAGCAACAAAAATCTGTTGGATAGCATACGAAGATTTGGCTTGCAATAAATAAAATTTGATAAACAGAATAATTCTGTTTCTATCTGAGTGCTTAACAAAATTTGATTAAACACGGCTCACTCAATGCCGCCAATATATTTAATTGGCTATACAATTTTTTTTAGAGCAGTCCAGTTTGATATTAATTGCTGACTGATTTGGAAATGTTTGCCAGCCATAAGTTGCTGACCATCTAGCCACTGGCTGACCAAATACATTTTTCTGCTCACTAAAATACGAATATATTGCTAACCGTTTAAATTATACCCAATTATATGATTCAATCGTTATGTAACGTTTATTCGTGCCTCGAGAATACCGATGTCTAAGTACTTATTGGTGGCTCTTCTAGAATAAATAGAGTAAAATATCGTTTTTCTGTAGCAGAGGGCAAGATCCACTTGGAGTCGTTTCACGAAAATGGCAAGTTCACAAAATATACAACAGCTATTGCAGCTTCTCGAAAGAAATGAGATAATAGAAATTAAAAGTTTCAAAAAGGATACAAGTGTCTTCAGTAAAGAGGTCCGACCTCTCGCAGCTTGAGACGTGGCATCCGTTAGCCTTCGAGTTCACTGATGAGTGATGACGTATTTAGTTGTGTTGGTTTTCAAGTTTCCGTCCGTTCGTCTAGGACGTAAAATTTTTACGGTTCCGTCGTTACACCCCTAAATATTTATTCACTGGTTAATTCAAAAACTATTGGACCGATTGAGAATAATTTGTAATTAATTACCCAGCGAGAATTAGGTATGGCAATCTAAGAAAAATTTAGTTACCAAAAGAACATAATTTTTCCAAAATTTATTCCAGACGCATACTAGTCAAAGTCAAAGTCAAAATCATTTATTGCATATGAGTACACTTGGTACATTTATACACGTCATTTTTTTTATCGACTACCGCTTCCTAGGTGTTAGCGCTGTGAAGAAGAAACGGCGCTTTCAGTTACCCTAAGGCTGATTGGAAGAGATCCCTAAGTGGGATAAGTCCGCCTTTGTGTACAATGTATGTTTCGTCGCGAGAAAACCCCTACTTGACCTTCTGAAGTGACACAGAAGTCCTGCCCGCTACCTGTGTAGCAAGGGGGCGTCAATTGAACACCCCATTTATCTGGAAGATCGAAAATTTTACATATCTTTTACAAAATTTATTTAATGAGTACAGTTCTCGATAATTTTAAAAACCTTGGATCCCCGGAGACGTTCCTATTTTAACATGTAAGTTTTATATCACTTTAATAACAATAACTTTGTGAGAATTAAGAAGTAAATAGGTATTATATAAAGGCAATAAATGAAAATGATAGTTCTTAGGTATGAATAACATTATCTCAAATGAAACAACAGAACGCGGTAGCGCAAAACTTTAATATCCGAAATGGAACACTATCTAACAGTAATGAGAGAACGCGAACTCGCTCAAGGATGCGTTCCAATTTCCAGCAACGAAATTAAGCGGCATATTATGCAGAATATGCAAAATTGCATGTGTAATTATGTGTCTTTTACGAAATGGAAAATTGTAACATAATTGCGAAATATCAGCTGTTGTCTTAATGAAATACAAATAACTATTGGTTCAATAACATTTGCGTCCTTATACAAGAGACTCGTATATCTATGTGGATATATTATTCAAGCAGTAGCCTAGCTCCGAAACTAGGATTCCCTGTTCTATGGGTAGCCATATAAAGCTCTATGCTAAATTTTAAATTGTTAGACTAGGTTTCAGTTGTGCTTTGATAGATTAATTCGTTGTAGCCTAGTTCGTACTTTTTTTACTAATTAGAGATAAGCTCATCTTTGTACACAACATTTGATAATATCATTATAATCAAACCATCCCTTAGACGTAGCCACTGAGATACAAATAATATACCTTAGCGTTATTCTTTTCAGGATCCACAAGAAGACTGGGAGACTTTTTTTATGGATCCGTTGAAAAGGACATTTTAACAAAATTTTGCTTACTACTGCTAAACTTTGGCTATTTTCGACTAGCTAAACAAGTTCATCTATTTCTTTTTTTGAAACCTAAAAATAATTTTAATTCACACAACCCGCACATTGTGTACGATGTACACTTTGCTCACCCTTTTTAATAAACATGACAAGCGAATTAGTAGTATGCTAAAATTTGGCAGCCCCTTTCCATATCGCTGAAGCCACAGGAGTCTAGCCTCGTTATTTCGACATAACAACACAGCGTCTTCGAATCTCAAGTTACGTAATTTAATTTCAAACGTAGAATAAATGTAAATCCCACATTAATTTTGCTTAATTATTGTAATTATGGCTCCAATTTCCCCACCGCTGAATATGCTGTCAGAATTAAAGGTGTGTTTACATTAGCCGCTTTCGTAACTAAACCGAAAAACATATTTCAAAATACATCCACTCTGAGAGGAATGGCATTTTGCCGTAATGCAAAATTATCGCTAGGATTAGATCGGTATCATAATAAATTATAAGTTCTACAACGGAACTTTTAAATGACTAACAGTTTATCAGGATGCTGTACTTACTAGTCCTTAAATTATATATTATGTTTCATATTACCATGTTGGTTCATCGTGGGAATCTAGAAATACATCACCAAGAAACTTCATTTAGTACACGACTTTATATCAGTTTCCTGTTAATTCTTACGTTTGAACGCCTAGTTGATATTTAAAAGGCAAACTGATAAATTGTTTATAATTCCTATTATATCGAGGAGTACATTTCTCACAATGCAGAGTGATTTTATACGATGTCTGCGCCAATATGGATATCGTATCTGCATCACGAAATATGCTGTATTTTTTTTTAATAATTATTATGTACTAGCTGTTGCCCAAGACTTCGTCCACGTGGACAACTTTACAAATTATTATGTATTTCCCGTAGGAATTAGATGTTTTTGGGGATAAAATCTATCCTGTGTCCTATTTCAGGACCCAACCTATGTGTGCCAAGTTTCATCACGATCTGTCCAGTGGTTGAAGCGTGATTGAGTAAGAAATATCCAAACATTCGCATTTATAATATTAGTAGGAAATTTAGAGTACTTTGTTTCGTCAATGTAAATATTGACTAGACAGCTATTTAGGCGACCAAGTTAAAGTTTTTATTTTCCTATCCTCAAACTCCAACAATATGGCTGCTTAAACTCAAACTCAAGATCTTTATAACAGGATACAAAGTAACACCTTAATAAATCCAATAGAATTACTTAGAGGCAGTCTTCTCCTTGGTGTCAGTGAGTCAGGTCAGAAGAACCACCGCTTAGTCCAGGTCCATGTCAAGGTCCAGGTCCAAGTCCTACTCCCGCATCTACCTCCCTTAACCCTGCCCTCAAACCTCTTTCTCTCTTACCCTCGTCGCTCGAAATGTAGTCCTCCTAACTAATCTATCGCAATCCAAATTCCTCTCAGCATATCTATCTAATATGCAATCACCTTTATGCGGGAGTGTCGGCACGCCCAAGTTATTAACAATGCCTTCATTTAGGTACGGTACGCCCCGCGCTCCAAATTATTGATGACCCTATACGTATAACCGGTACTGTTACGCTCTATTAACCGCTTCATTGACTACGCTCGCGTGACTGACTATGATTGATGGAAAGCTTGATCGATTCCCTTGCAAACGATCAAAGTTTATAAAATCACATCTATCAAAATAAAGTAAAACTAGACGTCCATACAATATTATGGTCATATTTACACATTTCCGATTGAAGGATTTATCTTCAGCAATAACAGATGATCTGAAACTCATGTAGGGAACGAGCCAACTGACTTTACAATATGTATGTAGGTATATATCGTACCCTTATTTCGTCACTCGTACAGTCGTATCCCACTAATATTATAAATACGAAAGTTGGGATGTTTGTTACTCAATCACGCTTCAACCACTGGACGGATCGGAATGAAACTTGGCACATAATAGGTTAGGTCCTGGAATAGGACATAGGATAGTTTTTATCCGGAAAAAATCATCTCATTCTTACTGGAAATACATAATAATTTTTGATGTTAAGTTGTCCATACGGACAAAGTCTCGGGCAACAGCTAGTTTCCTATATATCACAACTGAGTGATGTTATTTAGTGTCTTAAATCCCTTTTCCCAGTAGTCTTTAGATATTATCTATCACATGCATTTTTAACATTTTTGCATAATAATTGATAATGTTTAATTGTCCATGCGGAGGAACTCGCGGGCAACAGCTAGTTTTTCATATATTTAATATGAAAGATACGCTGTCATGCTAGCTAAGAAGACCGTAAAGTGTTGCAAGTGCAAAACCTTTTGGAAATTGACAAAAATAGGGTCAAACTGGTTTTCTACAACTCTACTATAACTCTAATACGATCCGAATATACGACGCAATCAAAATTAGGGTACAATTAAGCCCCAAATTTCATTTTATTCAGTCCTCTAATTTAATAGTAAGTAAATGAATATGAGTATGCTCTAAAGTAATTTTGAAATGTTTACTTATTTACAAACCACTACCAGATGCATCACAGATTGTTTTCTCCAATACAACACTCCAATTAGTATTCTCAATTATCTGCGCGCTCGTGCACACAAAGAAGACGTAGACGTGACCGATAACACTGCACCCCGGAGTGCACTACAACATAGGCTAATTATTGGACGATGCTGAGGGTATTGCAATATTGTTGCACTCCATTGTGAAGGAGGAATACGATCTGACAAAAGATGGTTAACTAGGTTAAGTGGGGTTATTGTAATGTAGACGTAATTGTAGCTTACTCTAGTATCTTTGTTCGGTTAATGCAGGCAAAGTTGTATCCTTTCAAATAGAGTAAAATAAAAGCTTTTGAATGTTTTGGAGTTAAAATTCTGACTCTAGTGCCCTTAAACTCTGTAAAGAGCGACGAGCATAGAAGTCTTCCTCCACGTCGTCCAATAGTAATCTATCCTGGACAATTGGGCTCGCGAACGCAGTGAATTGACTACACGAGCACAGCTACACCTTTGTGTATACAAACGGGCGATGGCGTAAATATGTGTGTTTGAGTTTGAACATGTAAGGGTTGGCTATTTCATCACTTTCGCAAAGATGCACTATGCAACATATATTATCTCGTTTACGCCGAGCGGTTTTTGTTCTTTCTCTTTCTCGTATTGTATATATACATTACTAGCTGTTGCCCTCGACTTCGTCTTCCAACAACAACTTAACATCACAATATTATAATAATAATATTTGGTAATTTATATTTGTATTTCAATTCTAATCTTTTATTTAATTTATTAGACATACAGAACAGATTACATTTTAGTTCTGGACGGTAACCCGAATAGTATTATTGTATAGTATAGTATCTGTGTTATTAATATTTGCACGCTGTAGTTCGGCAGAATATGTAGGAAACATTACCCTTAATATGTCATCAATTTTATCACCATATTCTAGGCAAATAAATTTCATTTCATTTCATTTCATTTCAAATTGTTATGAGTTTCCCGTAGGAATGGGATGTTTTTTCGGGATAAAAACTATCCTATGTCGTATTTCAGGACCTAAGTTATATGTGTGCCAAGTTTCATTACGATCCGACCAGTGGTTGAAGCGTGGTTGAGTAACAAACATCAAAATATCCAAATATCCAAACTGTTACATTTATAATGGTAGGATACCAATATAAATCAATTAAATATTTCTGAAATGAAAACGTAAAAGAACTGCATTAAAATGTCTTTGAGGATTACAACGTATTTTATTTTGTTGTAGTTTCTTCGTTGTTGTTAGAATCTTTTAATTAACACTAAATCACGCCACCCCTTACCACCGGTAACTAATCGGTAACTGATATTACGATGCCAAAGTGTCTGCTTAGCTGGTCAAGGCTTTACCCTGCTATGCTGCTGCTTGGTTGTGTCAACAGATATCAAAGCCCTCCATTCTCTTTAGACCTGGATATTTCTATAACTTGCAGCCATACCATAACCTATGGTCTCCAAGTAGTTGAGTGTCGCTCTTCATGTTTGTCTTCACCCATTAGGTAAATCTCATTCAAGTCCTCTTATTGTAAATACTACTCTCGTAGTTTCTCAATCTATCTCCTATCCAACACCCCAATTGGTTTGGTTTTTAACTATTTATAAGTTATCCTTATTCTGTTTATTACTAAGCTGTTTAATAATCAGCAACACTATCACTTGTTGTTAACTTGTATCAGCAGTGCTGCGCCACTAAAAGTGTTCAACGCCCAAGTTTATGTGTACAAAGTCTTCCCTTTTGTTGGAGTGTTTGTTAGTTTCACTAAGTTTCTTGACATGCTATCAGCAGTTTGCGAGTTTTGAACTTTGGACTATTTATTGGGCTTAATTACTTGAGACACCTTTACTTATACGGACGCCTACTTGTGATTTCTACCAATTTAGATTTGTAATAAATAATGTTTAATGATTCATGCTTCTGTAAATTTAATTCTAAAATTATTTTTAAATTAAGTAATACATACAAAATAAGGTACCTACTTCTAATTGAAAATATCCTTCATCATCATTTTCCTTTTTCAGGGTTCCGTCTAAATCAACTTTATTAAAGCTTTTATTTGTCCATCTGTTTGTCTGTTCGATGGATAACTAAAAAAACTGGACTGATTGAGCTGGAATACATGTAGAATCACGTGACTATGAGACAGTGGACTAGAGGTAGTAATGGTACAATTGCCAACACGGCCATAAATTATGGAATTGATTTTTTATTAAATACCTATTAAAGGAGAGCAAACACTGTCGATCTTTCGAATAACCCAATACCTATTTTACCGATTGAGTTCAAATTTTAAACATACATGTAGAATTTCCTAGTATTGATGGAAAAAATAGGACGAATATTCCTTTATTTTACGAGACATTTTAGGTAAACTTAAGAATTGTTTAATTGACGGAACCGAACGGAAACCTAACTTTCATGTAGCAGCGTTGTCTGAGTATTACATTCCATTACTGCGATTATTCTCGCAGTAATGGAGGAATTACTAGAGTTACGATTAGGAAAAAATTATCTCATATTTCTTTGTGAGAGGCCGGAGGTGGTCCTCAGTGTTCATTATACAAGCTGTTGATGACAGAAACTGAACTACAACTTTCAAACCAAGTGTTAATCTCTATAACTTTGTAACACACGTCGGCGTACTGAACAAACAAATCAAACACTTCCTGTCTGCTCCGAACTTTGAAATGGAATTCCAAGTTTGGTCTGCTGGGAAGCGTGTCACATAGATGTCTTTCGCTACGCTTGGAAAATGGAGGTAATATTGCTGTGGAAATACGTCACGCTGACAGCAGATGCAGGGGCGGTGTCTGTGAGGGAAAAGAGTCTAAACCCACCCCCATTAGTTACTTTACGTAACCTATTTTAGCTTTTTTTACTGTAATGTACACGAATTGAAAAAAATATATTCCGTAGAAATTTCGTTAATCTTCTTAACCTCTCTTTTTCATCCTTTCCAGACATTGTAACTATATCTGGAAAGGAACTCGCAATAGATTTGAATAACAATGAATAGGGCTGATGAACGTGTTGTACTTGCCGCCAACTAAAATTGTAATAGTTAACAAATATGGTGGCGTCGTCTGCAAGTCGTAGGTTGGAACAAGACAGTACATATAGTATGGCACATCTGAAATATTAGTTTCAATATAAAAATGCATACGATTAGGTAATTATACTGCCGACTACTGTACTTGTTTATCAGCTTGGCACATGTGAAGGAGTTTCAAGAATCGACCGACCCCTACTCAAGATCCGGCCCTGGCAAGGCTTGCGGGAAGCTTCGACAGCCGCTGGGGATATTGAATGCTGCACGTAGCAGAACTGGGACATGCGCTGCAATGGAACTTGGTAGAACAAATGTTTAAATGTCAGACTGAGGTAGCTTTATATATATATTAGGGTTCCGTAAAAAACGGTTACCCTTATAGCGAAGATTTTGTAGCGCTGTTTTTCCAGGGTAAAAAAGCGAGAGCGGTATTTAACGGTACTTACACATTTGCGGTTGTAGCTATGACTACTACCTAGCCTCCTCCTCTCCCCTCCCCATCTACCTTCCACTCTTCCTCACTTCCCTTCCTTTCGTTGTCTGTCTCGGATATTTTGGGTGTCACTCATTTTTCTCTTCATTTTATTTGCTTGGCAGGTGTGATATTATTCAGATAAGATAACAATGTAAATTCTAATAAAAACAGTTTGTCAGAGAATACTAAATATTACTACGAAGTAATGCCAGTAATACCCTCAATCTGGTCTGCATCTAAATTACTGAGTTATTTTATTAACAAAATGTTGGACGCCGCATGAACATATATACGTTACATGTCAAACACACACATGCTTCCACTTACGTTATAAACGACTCTTACACAGCTTTTATTTCTCATCAAAATGTACTAATAACGATTTCAGATCATAAAAACCGGCCCAAAATACATTGCCATTTGCTCGTGAACGAGCACCAACTTTTGTATGAGAAACCTTAACCCATTAACTAATAAATAATATCATTTATTCTAACAGAGAATTTAAACTAATAAATGTGCTTAAAATTCCAAGGACATCTACCAGTTAGAAACCTTTTAGATACAACAACTAGAACTAAAAGCCCTGGAGTATATTGATAACTTGATTATGCGCCGAGCGTTTCTGAAACTCGCTAATATGGGGCGACATGCAGCCGAGCAAAGTTTCATCATTAGGACCGCAGCAAGTACCTACTACTTAATACAAATATCCTGTTTATTAACCACGTATGGAAGTAACTCATTTATTTAATGTACCTATCATTTAGGGTCATTTGAATGAATCTTGTATCCTTTCGTCCCATTTAGTAACTAAATTTCTCTATGCGGCGCCGACGACGTGATGCTCATGTCGTGTGTCTACTATTATAACATTCTGAATAATCCTGACCTCCGTGAGCGCTTTGACTATGTCGTCCCTAGGGGTAAGCCGTGCAGAACTATCACTTCCCTTCTTATTTAATTCCCACTCATACTTCTAGCATGTATAGCGTCTCCTTCACAGTCCATGCAGTGAGATTGTGGAACTCTCTGTCACATGTTATCCGCGAGCGCATCGTTGAGCATGTTCAAGACTAGAGAAAATATCATTACCTATCCGAATGATATCTTTGTGTATGTAAATTATTATATATCGTTAAATGCTCCCTTGTACATAAATGTACATAAACTGGCTATGAAATGGGACGACGAATTGAGAATAACTACAGATGTAAGTTATTCATACAGGCACATGATTTTCCATGAAACGTATATCTTAAGTCGATGGAAAATCCCGATATTACCATTAAAAATATAACAGTGGTTGTTTTCATCTTTTAATTTCTTTTTATTTATTGTTACAAAATCCACAATTACATTATATTTGTGGATATCAGTAGTACACACGTATTATAATATAAGTTCAAGACTATGTTCATTGAAGCTTCCATGCGAGCGAGTTTTGAGTATCGGATGTTATAAGTGAATTTTGACTAATTAATGATACAGTAACAATAGACAAATCTTGTATCTCCTATGATTATGATATGATGATAGTACTATTTTTAGTGCAATTTTGGTGTGGCTCTGAAATGTGTAATAGGTGTGTCTGAACATGAGTAAGTAGGTAATTGTGTAGGAAATTAAGGTATCCAATTCTCTAAGTAATACTTACCAGTAACTTAAATAATAATTAATTACACTTAAATTATTTTGTTATTAATACGTTGTCATTAGTGAAAAAATACAACTAAACTAGTCTACTGACATCAATCTACGTTATTAGCATATTATGAATCTAATATTTTTGAAGCATTATCTTTTGTTTTAAAATAGTTAAGGTCACTCTATATACGAGTTGCAAGTTCCTAGACTCATTTAACTAACATTGATAAACAGAATATAAAAAATACCTTCTGTGAATTGAAATCATAAAATTAAATTCAACTTGTCTTTTTCAACAATTCTTATGTCAGACGTCGAAAATAAACTTTAAATTTTTTAAAGAAATTCATGAAGAAGTTTCATCGGTGATTCACAAATTGTTTTTACATAATATAGCAGGAATGCAAGCAGACACTGTTCAAGATAAGGAGTAGAATTTGTAATTTCAACTTTTGTGATTCTGTATTTTATTATTTAACCGTAGATATATGTGTTACTATCACTCTAAGCCGCTGTTATCGCTTTTCTATTAGATTAAAACTTAGCGTAAAACCTTAGCTTTAATTAAACTATACAATTGGAGCGATTCTGAACGCAAACATTCGAAATTTGACACCACTAAAATTATTTATATCCCTGTTCAACAATATTAGGAAGATAACGACAAAAATTTGTTGTTGTTAAATTTTAGTGTTGTTAAATTTTAAAAGTGTGGCTTTAGAATATAATCCAGTATTAACAAAATTAATGTCAGATCCAAAAAGTGACTGTACTATCGTCGTCACTAAAAAGCAGAAATCTCGAATGTGCTAAACAAATCACGGTTCTGTGATAATGTTATTTATGTATATGCTGTATGATGATCTATTATTGAAATTCGTTGGAATAACACATTCGCGGTTTTAGCATTTTAGTGACGATATGTAACACTAAACCAGTTTTGATTGTATAACTTTTGTAAATGCCTGGTGGTAGGACTGTAGAGCAGGGTTCCGTTTGGGAGAGTACCACCCCCTTACCTATTTTTAGGGATGAAAGAGCCAGGGACACAGGGCATTCCATCAACTTTCATGCAGTCGTTACATTAAGTTGCTGGAATAACAAAATTGCTGGAGCGCCATAATAGGATTTTATGGAAGAGAAATTTAAAAAACTTAATAAATTATATCTTTTTATTTCTAAACATCCCATTTTAATAAAACAACAATTTCTTTAGTCAAAATCGGATGTTTAGATAAAATATATATATAATTATTCTCTACCTTAAAATCATATTTTGGTGTACTTTAATAATTTTGCCTTTCCGGGGACTATTACTATCAGGTGTACAGCTGTCTACTCGTTTATCAAAGTCAAAATCCTTTATTATATATAACGACACTTGGTACATTTATACGCGTAATTTATTCCCGACTACCGCTTCATAGGTGTAAGCGCTGGAAGTAGCGCCACTTCATTCCGTTGCGAACTCGGTTAGAATGCCTCAGGTGCCGTCATTACAGTGGCTCATTTAGCGGGCTCAAATGGTAGAGCGTGGTACTCACTCAGGCGGACTCTGCACTTTAGTACATGCCAGGTATATCTGCATAAAAGTACACTTACTCCATTTGTATCAAGATGTCCAATAATTTACGAATAATAATATTAACTATTAAATAAATGTTGCCTATGGGATTGCACCAGGGACGGGTAGCAGCGTTATCCTGTGTATATTAAGATTATTACTGCATTCACCAATCCGCCTGTGTTCAGCAGTGGACGTATTAAGCCTGATGAAATGTGACACTTTTGTATGAAGAGCAAAATGTATCTTAAATTCAACTTCTTGCTACAGACTAGGTTAATGTACTTTAATGCAAATATGGCTGATGCCTATCACTCCGGTTAAATTTACGACAGTCATAATAAAAACATAGAAGTTGTTTAGTATTCAAATAGTCACCTTTTGATCGGACACTATCGATTGTCATACACAGTATAGTTATAATTATAAATATTGTTACTAGCATCGTTTACTAAAAGCGTTCCTACTTGTTAGATCTAAAACCATTTTGTAAACAAACTAGCGCTGGAAGCTTTGCTATACTACTATTAGGTGCTACTAGCTGGCGCTCTGTATTGGCAAACTGATTTAATTTTATTTACTGTTCATTCAAATAACCTTTAGTAATTGCTGGTTAAACGAACTAATCCCTACAACTTGCTGGTTCCACGGATAATAATAATCTGTGTTTAAAGACCTTACAATTCATTTATAGTATATTATATATTTCGCAGCAGTTAAGAATCTTTTGTGTAGGTAGGTATTTAAGTTATTAAGTTCAAATTTCAATAAACTCAATTGTCTGAAAATATTCATTCGAAATCGTAATGAATAATATAATCATTTTGAAAATCTTATCCATTTAATATTGATATATACCATTTTCATTCGCACTAAGGGCACCAAACTTCAGAGACAGTTCTAAAACGTACCCTCTTTTTTTTAATCTAATGTTAACTTTGTGAGGGAGCTCGTTTATAAGCTTACGAAACTAAAGTGTGCGCCTTCAGAATAGAACCCAGGATAATTATTGACTTGATTACATTTGTATAAATCTACGCTGATTTGGCGGCACAATGAAGCATTAGTTCTACTCTAGCGATCTCAAGCGCTGTCATCTAACACAAATAGGCTGTATTCAGCGCAAACCCATTCACTTACTCTCTGGTCTAAACGTGACGCGGTCTGAAATCATAAAATTGGACATTAACGTCTGTCTCAAGGAATCCAGCGGTCATTACGCTTTATTGCTGCCTTGACCGTAGTAGGGCTGCCATTTTATTTAGTAATTGAGGAAAATTAACCTTAAACTCAGGCATTTGTGGTAGGTACATGATAATTTGTTTTTCAAAATTTAGAATCAAAATCCTGCAGTTACACTATTGCAATTTAGGCTTCATCACTGGTATATGCTGGTTATATTTAATTTACCCAATGTTGTGTTCTTAAACTAAGTATTGTGCACTAAATTATCATCACAATGTACCTCGCTGAATAGTTTTTCTCTAAAACTGAGTCATAATTATGTGGTTCTAAGTAAATTTATAGTATTATTTTAAAAACCAAACAAGTCATTTATTTTTGAAAACAGGGGCAAATAAGATCGCCTTTTGGGTCCAGTAGGAATCTAGTGCCGGACTGAAGTCCGAACTACTGGGGCCAATTTGTTTAATTTGTGCTATTTGGTGCTAGTCTCTTGTATTTTTGTGAACTGAGTTGATATAACTAATTCTCATAGTTCAGGAAATCATAATTCAGAAATAAACCATATATATGTTGTGGAGTTATTATTATTAAGCAATCCAAAGGGATTTCTTTTAAAACTTGGTATTTAGGACTTATCCAGAAAAGTTTTTGAACGATGGCAGCCCTAGCTTCTAAAGGAAATTTCCAGCAATAAAGAGACCCTGTGGTAGGTACTGATGTCAGTCACTTATTATGAAGGAATACCTAAAAGATGTGTTTGATTACAAAGTTTCTTACTACGCTACTTTAGAGATATACGGGAAAAACCAGGCTAACTATAATACATTCTTCTTTCAACCTGTGATATTTATCTTTTCTGGTTATTATTGAAGAATTTAATATGTACACCAAACAATAGTTTATATTATAATGTATTTTCTTTGCTGTTATGTTGCCAATTTTTATCACCCTCAGATAATCTTTTTACTTGGTGTAGGTACATGAAAGTTAAGAAAAACTGTTTTATGTCGGCAACATATTTTGATTTCCTAGATAGTTGGTATCAGAGGTTGAATAAAGATAAACGTCTAATTTCCTACTTCTAATTATAAAAATTCATTACTCTAGTTTTACGTATTTTCTGTTTCTCTATAAAGTGCCTGTATTTAAGTTGGCACGTAAGAAGTTAGAGCATAGATTATTAAAAATGCTGTGGATACTCAATTGACTCACCTGTGTTGTAGAAAGAAGCCGGAACGGGTACATGAAACAAAAATACAAGATTAGCATACTTGACACATTTTAATCTTACGGTAATATCGTCTTGGTAGACGACATTCGTATCTCTCATATATCATATATTCTACTGTATTCTATCAATGGTAGATTTTAATATTTTATGTACATTTAATTGAAGAATTTTACAGTTCTAAAGGTATTTTTTATCCCAGTCATTTCAAGGAATGGAAAAAGCATACATGCGGAAACCCGTACATTGTGTAAGACACTTTGTAAGTACACTTTGGCCGACGTTTCTCCCTTGCATGCGAGAAAACCTACGACATGCAATGTGAAACCGAATATTAGTGTAAACAGATCAATAGAATTACATACAGAATAACGTCGTAGTGTAGAATCAAAACCAAAAACATGTATACACACAGTGTTATCAACTATATGTATTCTTCGTCGGCTTATTAATATGTACACACTTTAGTACCTTGCTACATTGACTTAAGGTTGTGAAGTGTGTGTTTCGTAGACGGCCAAAGGTATTATAATAATTTAGGTAAACAGTAATTTTAACTGATTGTACGGCTCTGTAACCGTGGTGTTTAGGACGAGAAAACTTTAGCACATGAAAACGATCACAGAGTCCCCCAGCTGTTCCAGAATGCCCTGACGCTAGCCGCCAGCATCAAATACGTTCATTGTCCAGCCAGTATCATTTTACTGCAGCCAAAAGGATTTCTCGTCCTAAATACAAGAGCTACAGAGCTGTAAAATCAGTGAAAAGATTTAAATCGGCAGGAAGTGACAATATTTCAAAAGTCATAACAATAAAATACGAACATTTGCTTTTCATTTTTATTAAAACTAATATAATTTCCTTCCCATGCGCAAATTTGTATACTAGATATTTGGTAAAAAATGCCTAGCAGCAAAAGCCGTAAATAAAAAGAAGAAGAATATCAACAACATGCACAGATATAGTATAAAATTACAATTTTAAATTATTATTCCAGTGATTAGGGACCTTATAATCTAAAACAATAAGTAAAATCCACGCGTGACAAATCTTATTCGAGAGGTAAGAGTCAGCATCTGGCTGGGAATGTCTTTGACAAAATAAAACTAAAATCGAAATTTTTTTCGAGAAATATGAGAGGTTCTACAGGCAAGAAACACTTATCGACTAGACTGTAGCAATTAAAACGGAAAGATCAAGTGGCTACGGGTGCAACGTCGTAGCACTCGTAGCAATCAAGTGCTCACGGTTGCTACGACTTAGCCAGACCCCGGACACTTGAGCGAAAATGTTTGGCCGTATCGTAGTGTAATGCCTACACGCGACTACCATCCACTACCCATGGTCCTTCCCGGTTATAAGGGACTAATCAGGGGGTGGGTAGGGGTGCGGGTGCGGTTATACAAAACGAAGAAGTAACATAACAATATTTGGCAAATTTACTCTCGGAATGACCAAACCAGTTATAAAAAAAGGAAATAAAAGTCACGAAATTAATCTAATTCGTGAAACCGTAACCTGTTTTGCGTCTCACCAATAAGGAATACAATTGAATATATTCATTCACGTGCATTTGAATCCTTGAAATTTGATCCTTGTGTTTTTATGCCGGCGCTTGTCGCGTCCCAGTGGCGCCTACTTACTCCTCCTCCCTTTCTCCCCCAACTTCGATGCATGGCGCAAGGAATGTACTTTTAGCGATTTTAATATTTTCAATTAGACCCATCCACAAGTTTTAAACTTCAAGTAAGTAACTGGTATTTCATTTTCAATCGTTATTTTAGTAATTAACTTAGTTGAATTATCTATTTGGAATTATCGCAACGGATTCGCAATATAAAGTGAATTCCCTACCTGCAAAGCCACTGTAACGTTGTGACCTTGATTTTATCACATAATTTCTCAAAATAACCGTACTTATAATTAGGACAACATAGCAAGATGATTTTAACAAGCAAGATGATTTTAACAGATCGTTTTAAAGTTGAGTCCACTTTAATTAGTATCACTACAGTACTAGTATGGTACTAGTTCCTAATAATATAGTAATACTAGGAGAATACGAATTACTCATTAGTGTGAACCTCAATAAATGTTCTGTTCTGTGAAATAGTATGTTCTTTTTATTAAGATCTGTTATTTGCGGCACATCACTAGGCTTAAAAAAATAAGCCATAGAACGTAACCGTATAAATGACATTTCATAAATAAAAACTATTACGTTTAATTGTAATGCAAATGCAAAAATATACTCCAAATATGTTTTAATTTATTTATAAGTTTTAAACCAAAATAAATACTTTGTTCATGTTATCGAGTAGATAGATTAGATGACTATTGTTGCACATTTTGACCGTTATTATTAAAGTGACTAATTTTCAAAGTCACCATATTAAATCATTAGATTGGTCTCGGTATAGTCGCTTGTCACTGGCACCACAGCTAAATACTCTAGCGAGCATCTTCGCCTCCCCCGATAAACACCCAGTTTCTATGTAAATTGTGACTTTACGTTCACACTGAGATACTGACAAATGGCGACAACCCGCTATTGAGCTATTTAGACTTTGTCAGACGCCGCACTCGATTCGTCTTTAGTTTCCGTATTTGTTTAGTTGAAGCTGTCATGCGGGAAGCATTTCGGAGAATGTCCGTTAAAATAAAAAGCTATTTTCTACTTTGTAACGGGTAATGGGACATATTCTTAAAAGCGTTTGGCGTCTAACTATCATAGTTAAAAGCCAAACGCTTCGCGAATATGTCACGTGTGCCGTTAGAGAGCACAAAATAGGGTTTTAGTTGGACAGATACCTCCATAGAAATGCTTACTGGGTACAACTGCTGGTTGTCAAGAGTAGGGTACTTATTTGGGTTGAGTCGTAACCCACGGCTTCGCCCACATAGAACTCGTTTTTGTGCCCCGTGGGAAGAGTGTCTTCTAATAGAAAAATTAGAATATGTAAAATGATAGACTATGTAAATACAAAATTTAGTGGAGATCGGTTGAATAATCAAGCCGTGAGAGCGTGAGAATTTTTTGAAGTTAGGATTAAGATACTTAGAAATTAGGTTCTTTACTCGTATTAAAATATTAAATACCGCCCATCCCGCGGCTTCGTTCGAGTGGACTACACAATTATTTTTTACCTCACTCTCAATCCGACTCCGACTCGGAGTCAAAGGGGAAGGGGATTAACACTAAGGAAGGGAATTAACTAAAATTTCAACTTTGTAAAAAAAACCGCAGACCACGCGAGCGAAGCCGCGGGCACAGCTAGTAGAATAATAAAATAACTGACAGACATAATATAACCTTCTTTATATTATATACGAGTATAGGTATCTATTATATATATAGGTTTAAGAACTCGTATATTGAATTTTATCTTAAACTCATCTGGTGGATTATGATGAATGGGTAGGATAACGCTTCAGGTTGCGAGAAAGCGAAAAAGCGATTAAGCTAAGTCTCGCTCGGCTTTAGCAAAACTCATTTAACTGAGTTAGCCGAGCGGAACTCGGTCTTTGGCGTGCTTACAGGGTTTTAAAAATGGCTATCCAGCTAAGATGAAGAAAATAATGTTTTAAAATGGATATTCGCGATATTATGTTTAGACAAGCGCGGGGCGCCGGCGCCGTCTGCCGCGTAGTCTAAGTTACTGACAATGAACATCGAATTAAAATATGTAGTCGCTACACCGTTTTAGATATTTCATCATGTCAGCTTTTAGACGTCCACTGTTGGACATAGGCCTTCCCCAATGAACGCTACCACACCCGGTCCTCCGCCCTCCGCATCCAGTCGCTTCCGATCACCTTCTTCAGGTCGTCGATCCATCTGGCATGTTAGATATTTACTTAAATTTAATTGGAAAAGTAGCTATCTATTAAAAATTAATCATTATGAATTCATTATTCGAGTCCCTCTTTTGTAGACTGTTCTAGTACACCGATGATTGTTTCTCAATTTAGTATTAATATTAGGTAAAAATAAAACAATGGATGCTTAGACATTTGTGATTCTTCCCATGCATTCTACAAATACTTATAGATCATCATATCAGCCCTGAGATGTCCACTGCTGGACATAGGTACTTCCCAATGAACACCACCACAAAAAAATTGCTATTGCCGCTCATGGGGGAGTTATGCTCATAATGGCCACGCTGGGCAGACGTTGGCCATCGCAGTACTAGGCCTAGGTGACGCTGCTGCCCGCCACCGGTCTGTGGTATTTATGGCCTAGTTGGTTGAATGGTTATACCGCCATTGTTGGTCACCAGAGCCTTGTTGGTCAATCAGCAGGGTGCACCGCGTGCAGGTGAGGTTGGCATTTGGCACCGGATGTCTTTGCGTTCCCTTACACCCCTAATAGATGATGTTAGTTAATACGAAGATTTCTCAGTCGCTGGTTGGCTGGCACAAATCTTTTAAAGACATGAGCGTTACCATTAGCTGTACAAGTTAGTCATCTGTTATCTATTTAATAACCAATTAGTGTCAATCATGAATGTAAAAACTATGAGCTACGAGAAATTATTTTGCTTTATGGTATGAGGTGTAATTGTTTCTACGTTATGATTTCGTGAGGTCATTATCAGCCGAAATACGTCCACTGCTGAACATATCCTCCCCAATACAATGCCACTTTTGGTAGGCTGTCCATTAGGGTGTTTACCATAATCAGCACGCTTGGCTGGCAGATTGGTGATCGCAGTAATGATATTAATATACACATAGGAGAACGCTGCTGTCCCGTCACTGGTGCAATCCCGTGCTCGCCTTGACGACACCCACGGAAAGATTGGGGGTGGCCTTACTCTAAGTCGGGAACCACAGCGGTCTGTATGTCTCGTTGGCTTAGTGGGTTAGTCATTGGACCCAAGCGCCAGAGTTCGTGGTTTCGTTTCCACTGGAGACAGACAACTTTGGATGTTATATTTATAATTTGTCCTATCCTTGTTCAATTTCCATAGCAAAGGAGAAAATTCTAGTTTGAGATTATGTATGTATATGCTGTTGAAATAAAAATTATGTTGTTGTACCCCCTTTACAATCACATCTACAATGCAAAATGTAGTTAAATAAAAAAAATGTGTTCCTAACTCTTATGAGTAGTTTCCACTAAACCCCTAATCTTCATTAGGTAATTTGTTCTCAATCGGCTCTCAATCCGAAGTCCATTTGGAAATCTTATCGTTATTTATAGTCCACTACGACGAAAAGGTCACCACTGCAAATTGCTGCCATTTAGAGGAAACAATTTGTGGCCAGCACGATTAATCGGCATGCCAGAGAGGGTTCGACCTCATTTAGAGATTTGTTAAGGCACTAAATTAACATTTTAGAAGCAAGAGTGAGTGGTAGTGTAGTGAGTCCACTTCCCATAGCCTGTCGACATCTACGTCACACAGGCCGAATCACGGGGGAGGTGCCCGGTACTTGCTCAGGTGCTCTTTGTCGGAGCAACCTGCTTGATCCCACTACAAATAATTATGTGCTTCGTCCTCATTACGGCAATTCTCCCCATTCAGGGGGTGAGACAGTGCGAAAGGCCTACTTCTTTTTCTTATACTGCCTCTCCATTACTCGAGTACTATGTAAATTACGTTAGTATATCCACTCCCTGCCTTCTGCCGATTCAGCTTCCCGCACATCAGTCACCGATTGGTTACCGGCGGTAAAGGACGCGCGTGTCGATTTTAAAAAGGTTTAATGAAAATTAGTTTGTTGCGCGTGTACGGATGTTTAAGCTTAGTAAGAGAAACATTTATTTTTATTTAATTTGATTGTGTTTTTTTATTTTTTTTTATATATATAATTAACCTGATTTGATTTTATAATTGACTTGTAACAAAAAATATGTATAAAAAAAATTCTATGTCATTTAGAAATTCCCTAGGAAATACTATTTAAATAAAAAAAAACATAAGATTCTTATTTACAGGCTGTTTGTGAAGCAATACAATTTTTGTTAGATAAAAACATGTAGTTGTAATCCCGAAACATTTTTTTTTAATTCATTTTTAATCAACTTTCAATGCGAGAAAGAAAAGTGAGAAAGTGAGTAAACGAGATAGATATAGTAGCATAGTCCTTCTTTGCAGCAGTGACGAAAAACGGCAACCCTAGCGTATATTGACTCACACACAAATAATAAGTACTTTCTGTCCAGGTAAGTTTTTTCTACCCTGTAGATTTCAAAACAAACGAAAATAGTTTCAAATCAGAAAAAAGGAAAACCAGTATAAACCGAAAGAAAAACGAAACTATGTGCGTAGGTGGACGTATACGGATGGAGAACACGCGTCTTGCAAATCAGCTATCTCATGTTGACCTACCCCACCTCCCGCTTCTCTTCGAAACGTAGAATAAAGATGGAAGATGTAAACGAACAACGGAGATCTTATTAAAATTGATGCCCGGTCACATAGCAACAAGTGGCCACGCGATATCTCACGAATAGTATGGTAACCACTGAATGTAGTACATTGCTGGGTTTATAAAGACTGAGGTGGAAACAAAAGCGAATGAAGAGGGTAATGTGAAACGTGTTTGGTAGAAACGTGGGTTCAATATAAGGGCGTTGTAAAGATGGTTATCTGAGGTCACGATATTGCTTCTGTATACTTTCTTTGCCACTAGTGTCGCTTGCGACTTAGTTTATGTGGTCTCAGTCAGATACAAAGAGGCTCGTGCCCAGGGACTCAGAGGGTTTAGACCTCCGGAATTTTTACATTATCCGGAAAAACGCCTCTAATGTAAAAATAATCAAAATAGCTTTCACTGTATTAAATTAAGTCTGTATTGCTATACATAACTCGGTGCTAAGACTATCCCATACGAGTATGTATCTATCATTCATCGCATAATTTTTCATAATTTTACAATACAATACACTTTACCAAGTTGAGATGGTGAGCCGTCAGATTTTTACTTCAATGGGTTCTCTTAGACGTTGGAAAAATTTGATTCCAGTCAAAACAAAAATGGAGCTGGACAGTCTCTGTTACTCCCCATACTCGGTTACGCTGATAGTTGCTACCTATACCTTACAGAGGAGCTGCTTAACAAGTTGGAGCGTCTACAAGACATGTGTATACGTTTCATCTTTGGTGTTCGAAAGTTTGACCACATCTCGAATCTGTACCTATTCTCAATTTGTGTGCAATCGCCTAATTTATAATAGTGAACAAAGTTTCTATTAGAATATAATTACTCTAAATCCGTGGGGTGGAGACCTGTTGACCTGAAAAACAGGCTATGTCTAGTTCGGGAATCAGTCTCCACGAAACAGGTTACTGATTTTATAAAATGTCAATCTGATTTACTTAACTTGTAAAACCTTATTGTAGAGAATCTAAATAAACATATTATAATAAGTTTATCTATCTATTTTTATTGCACAAACAAATACAATTACAAGTTTTAAAAGTAAAAATAGTCAAATTTAGACGGTCTTATCGCTTTAAGCGATTTCTTCCAGACAAACTTTGGGTAGAAACAACCTTCCAGACTACCTTTCGCGCATGTGATACATTGCTTGCCGCAGGCGGACGCATGCGATCCCGCGCTGCCGCCCGCCTACCCCTTGCCGGAATGGGGACACCCTCTCCTGGAACATACAATATTTTTACCAAGGGAAAATACTGAGTTCCTGCTGGAAAATCGACTACCCGTGTTCAATGCCGCGCAGTGAGAAGCTCGTACCCAATTCTGGAGCCTGTATTAACGATCTCAGCGCGTTATATCGAATATTGGTTATTTGTGTACTGAGCGTGTTTGCGTAACTGATTGGATGTGAGATTAAAAACGTTTATGGCTGGATACACGATTGAGGTTTTATTGCTGTCAAATATCGCAGTATATAAATAAAGTGACATGATTACGAAAGCGAAGTTGACTATGTGTCCTTGGTACTTAGTCTGAGTTGTGTCCTGTATATAAGTTATACTAAAACAATATAACTTAAAATGCTCGGGGTCTCTTTGAAGGATATGATTCGTAATGAGGAGATCCGACGAAGAACGAAAGCACCGATATAGCTGAAAGGATTAGCAAGCTGTAGTGGCAGTGTGCGAGCCACATATGACGCAGAAATTCGATGGTCGTTGGGGAAGACCGCGGATCGCCACGCCCCTGCCGCCAGGTGAACCGACGAGCTGAAGAAGGTGGCCGGTAGCGGCTGGATGCGGAGAGCGGAGGACCGGGTGTAGTGACGTTCATTGGGGAAGACTTATGTCCAGCAGTGGACGTTTAGGGGCTGACTTGATTATGATAAAATACGTAGGTAAGGTAGTTCAAACGTAAGTAAGGTCAGGCCTATCTCTCTCTGCAATTTAGGTATAAAATTATACCTACCTACGAGGCGCGGCCTCCAATTTCGGGGCCAATCGGTCGGGTGTCGCGAGAGCGATGTGACGCATTTGAACAAAGTCCCGCGCCGCTTCACAATCGGAAAGAGTAAGTACCAGACTTAGGCGAATCGCGTACAACTGTCAATGAGTCCGTAATTTAAGCAGCGCATTATTGACCTTTTTCTATGCGCGTAGGATTTAATTTGGCTTGCATTGAATTTTGTAGGAAAATTCTTAGAAATTAGCAAGCTTTCTTAAAGAAGTGTGCTTTCTGTACTAGTACTACTAATTTTGTGGCGAAGTAACTACTTGTAGTTATTTTTTCGAGTTTACAAAATATGTTTACAGTTGTTAATAACTGTCACATTGTCGCTAAATGGTCATTTTACTACATGGATATTCCGACAGCAACGCGTCACCGGACACTGCAGCTGTCCTATGAAGTCCTAGTGTTATATATAAATGTACTTTTAGAAATAACTAGCTGACCCGGCGAACTTCGTACCGCCTAACAGTCAATGAATGTCGTGTTACTTTTTAGCTGAACTAATTTAGGCTTTGATGAACGTAAAACAATGATACAAAATAATTAAATTTCTGAACGCACACATGATGTCTTCTGAAAAAAATAAAGTTGTGGCTTAAAGGTCTCAGCAACCAGGCCATAAGCTCCAAAAAAAAATTGTTGTTACACTATTTGACAGGATTGGACAACAAATGTTTGACATGTAATAAACAAATCAGCATCTATTGAAATGATTAAGTATTCATTACACATATCGAGTTTTCATTGTTTTTAAGATGTATTCTGCTATTCGGGACGGAAACAAATCCAACAAATCAAAAACCATGGCAATCGGTCCAGCCGTTCTCGAGTTATAAGTGTTGTAACAAACACGACTTTCTTTTATATATAGAGATTTGTAAAGGAGCACTGTACTACGACAGAAAGTATGCAGACTTCATCGTCGCAAACTTAATCGACCTCATTGCGACTTTCAAGTCCTTTCGAAACCTTGAAGAGTTCTTCAAAGTTACGACTTACAGGTTTCGACACAATCATACGGAATTGTGATTTTTAGTGCTAAAGTTTTTATTTCTTATTGAATAATGTATAAAATCTTCACTTTTAAATATTAACCTTCTCCTGATGTATAAGAGGGTGCACCCTGTTATAGTCCGTGCTAGCTAGTATTTGACCCAGTCTGTAGAAAGTTGCGGAAATCGAACACACGATATCTGGCGCACGAGTCGTGCAACCATTAAGCCAACGAGACAGTCAGATATTCTGCAATATACATCATTAGTTCTACTAAATAATTCTTCATTATATTAAAATTAGATGTCGCAATAACTTTTTGAAATGAAAACACATTTAACATTCATTTAAATAATTAAGAATTCCTTCTGAACATTGAATTTTCCTTTTCAACGCCAGTGGCGGCGGCTCGCTCTGAACATTGCAAATGGAATAAGATAATTGAATTGCATTCCTAGGAATATGCAGTCTGGATCCAGCTCAGATAATGCAGAATGTTAACAGTATTACTTGGGAACACAAGCAACGAAACTGCTACAAAGACAAGTGTAATAATTGCGATGCGCTACGTCGTAACTTTTTACTGAATTTGAATTAGGTAATCAAAATTTCAAACGACGCAGAAACGTGGACACAGTCAGTGGGTTTAACGTCGCTCGAGCTAAGGAGAGGGCTTTGATCGGAGTTTCTTTAAAGAATACGAATCGCAATTAGGATTAGAAAGCCGGCTGTAGAGACAGTGTACAGGTAAGTAAACACAATGTGGGACGTCGATAAATTTTATTATTCTCAACTTGTCTTGGTTGCTATATGTTAGCTAAAGTAAACATTCTTATGATCGTTTGAAACAAGATCGTGATCAAGTTAACGAGTTCAGTTAGTGCAAAGGAACAAGAGTTAGTTCAACTTAGTGCGCTCGTATGGACTTAGATGAGATCTTGTTTAAATCAGTGATTGTTTGTGGCCGAAAGCAGCTAGCTGGGAAAGACAGGGATCGACCGTGAGTGCTGTTCAAATTCCTACCTAAGCCTAACCTACTACAAGATTCAAAAGATCCCTACATTCTAATCTGCAACATTCCCAGGCGATCCTGCGGTCGCTTTAGAGAGAGCGAGCAAACATTATGTACATTTATACCGCTTGCACCCGAGTCTAATTAAGACACATGAGCTACGTAATGATTTGGTTAACGTACCGACTAGCATTCTCTCTGTAAGGGTCGTATAATAGAGACTGGAATGGCTGTGACAATGTAGGGGAGTGTAGGGTCACAAAGTGAGCTTTAGCTTGTAGCACAGATATATACCTATTACTAGTTGTAGTCACAGCTTTTGTTGCAACTTCTACGATGTACGGTACTGGCCGTTATTGTCTTCAGTCGTTATATGTTATAGTCTTCAGTTGTTAAAAATATGATCTAATAAATAAAAATGTAAACTTTTCGTGTACAACATTGATAAATATACAAATTAATTAATTTGGGAGATGAAGGATAATTAATAGAATACATTAAAGTCATTATTCACATTTATTACTGTTAATCGTTGTTTTTTTTTTATAATTCTAACAATAAATGTATGTCACATTTTAAGTGGTTTTACAATAGTATTTTAACATATTTAAAAAATTACGGTGCTTAAATATTTATGAGCTGTAGTGTCATTCATTATTAACCGATATTGGCCAAAGTCTGCTTGTTATATCTCTGCGAATGTTTACGAGTTTTACGCCCGAACGCGCGCGTAAATAAAACTATTAGTCAACTGGTAGGCAGACGCGCATAATTTATGTGCCCCGGCACACAACAAACAACTCAGTGGTTACAGCCTCGTGTAGTATTAATGAGAATAGGATATCGGTAATTACCGGCATTTTCGTCTAGAAAATCAGACCTAAAAAGGTGTGGTGGATATAAATAATATAATTAAGACTTATCTACGAGTTATATTTGTATCACAAAATACTAGCGGTAAGTTATATGATACAAAAAAAACATACCGTCGAATTAAGAACCTCCTCCTAAAATGAAAGTGAGTTCTGTTGTACCAGATGGTCAAACATGTACCTTTACTAAGGGGGCCCTGGTAAAGAGGTTTATGATAATTAATAACGGATCTCTGACTGAGTCTTTTCGCTAGTAATTGTTCCGTTTATTTCAATGACAATAACGAAATACAAAAGAAAACAATTAGGTACATAGAAATTAATCTAGCAAAGAGAAGCTGGTTGCTGTGTGTTTTCTGTTCTGTTTTGGGTTCACTTAATAAAACTCAACGATTTTTAAAAAGTGATCTTGTCTGTTTTCTGTTAGAAATAAATACATATCTGTAAATAGATATAGAAGGTAGATATAGTAAACTAGTCGACTTCCATGGCTTTTACTAGGGAGTGCGTCTGTTATCCTATCTTACTAATATTATAAATGCCTGTTTGAATATTTGGATGTTTGGATATTTGGATGTTTGTTACTCAATCACGCTTCAACCGCTGGACGGATCGCGATGAAACTTAGCACACATATAGGTTAGGTCCGGGAATAGGGCATAGGATAGTTTTTATCAAGAAAAACATCTCATTCTTACGGGAAACCAAATTAGTCGTTAAAAGCAGTGAAGATGTGTAAATATCGAAAGCCGAAGTCGCAGGCAAAAGGTAGTTAACATAATCTTGTTAGAATATAATCCTATGTATCTGATCTACACAGTGCTAGGATATATCTGTACTATAAAGGTATTTAAATATTACATCAAGGGCCGTATTTATAATCTCAGGCTCAGCACTCTGTATTCTCAAGCAAACAACTCACCAAGAGGCAAACTTTTAAACAAAATGGCGTCAGTCACGAAAAAAAATCGCGAACAAAACGAACGCCCATTTTCCTCCTGTGAATACATTGTCAATGCTTTGAATTAGTGAGTAGCAGTAGATATTTACTACCTCCGATCCTCACGTAATCTTAACGAGGGTAGGATGTCGGTAATACCGGTATTTTGGTACGGAAAATAACGATTGGAAAATGTACCGTAATTTTATTTGTAGGCGTAGCTCATCCATCAATAGCTTCATTCCAAATGGCGCCTTTTACTGCCTTTGATCGTTATTTAATTTAACCAGAGATAATATTGGAATGTATACTACGTGTCAGCTACGTCTGCCTTAAAGTTCGTTAACCCCATCTATAGCATTTTTCTTATCGCTTGTCATAGGAATGTGGCCGGAAGCGGCTGGATGCGGAGGGAGGACCGGGTGTCGTGGCGTTCATTGGGAAGGCCTATATCCATCAGTGGGACATCTAAGGGCTAATTGAATATGATGTTGATGCGAAAGTGTCACTCACTGCATTAATACGCAGCGAGTTTCATTTATTATTAGTTATATTTCATAAGTTATTGGACTGCTTGTTGCACATGATGGGGCCATGTACTTGTATGCAAAAAAATTGTAACGGCAAAGCAGAATGTCGATACTAGTTAGCAAAACACTATATTTATGCGGATAACTAAACCGGCTTAGTTAATGTTCTCGGAATAATCTTTCAAACTACTAATTTCTTTTACGGTTTTAATGATTTAAATGTATTTATTTATTTATTTAATTATTTATACTTTATTGTACACAAATATAAGTCACACAACTAATTTAAACACAAGATGTACAAAGGCGCACTTAACTCTGTAAGAGTTTTCTTCCAGTAAACCTTTGGGTGAAAGAGAATAGCAAAGCAGATAGGCAGACAGCAGTGCACATTATAGTGAGAAAAAGTAGTGAAAAAAAAAACATATGTATCTATGTATTCTTATTTTTACCTCGGGAAATTAATGGCAATTAATTACACGGGAACGGCGCCTCAACGTGGGCAACATCTTATACAGGTTTCTGTGTTTAACATAAAACATCTTCTAATCTGTATCAAACATAATATATATTCATCATCAGGTTATTTTAGTCTCCACTGCAGGAGCACAACCCTCTCTCATCTGCCGGAGACAGACGGCGGATTTGGCCTACACTCCCCGCGCTGGCCAGACGGGTTGGGGAGGCCTGATTGATGTTTTATAATGTATTCCCTTAGTCGCCTTGTACGACATCCGCGGGAAGAGTTGGAGTGGTCCTATTCTACTCTACCGGTAACCACACGGCAAATATATTATTCTGTATTAATTTAAGAAAAGCTATAGAGTACTTTTCTGAGTTAGTGTCCAAGTAGCCGTTCAGGTTATATAAAACCATTGCAATGTAGCGCTGTTACCTCTGCGCAAGGTAAACAAACAAGGTGATACAACAGAGCAGCGACACGGTTGTTTAATTTCAAATTATACGCGTTGATAACTCTCTCTTAATTTGCAACAAGTTCTCAGTCAACATTTTACAAGTACTTTCGAAATGTATTCACAGTGGCGTACGGTTACAGAGTGGCACAAAAGCTAGGTGGCGGAAGGAGCCGAGCGCCGGGTTCCGGTTTTCCGGTACCGCCGGCAGGTACCAGCAATTAGTGGCCGCCTGGTAACGGTTCTGTTTGTTGCAGTGTGAAACTACCTTTTTGTTTTCTGTCATTATTCAAAGTATGGTTGTACTTTATTTATACAGGAAATGTAGAACAAGTACAGTTTGTAGTTTGTAGCAGTGTCCAGTGGAATAAAATATGGTGCTCTGACATCATAATAAATGCGAAAGTTTGTATATTTGAATGTTTAGATGTTTGGATGTTTGGATGTTTGGATGTTTGGATGTTTGGATGTTTGAATGTTTGAATGTTTGGATGTTTGTTACTCAATCACACTTCAACCACTGGACGGATAGTGATGAAACAGGCCCTGGAAAAATTAAAATAGTATAATTTGAAATAGGATAGTTTTTATCCCGAAAAAACATCCCATTCCTACGGGAAATACATAATAATTTGTGATGTTAAGTTGTCCACGCAGACGAAGTCGCGGGCAACAGCTAGTAGATCATAAATAAACAAAAGCGATACATTTTATCTAAGAGACGTGAAAGACAAATTTGTCAAATCGTACTTCAAAATGATATCAGCAGTGGTTAAAATAAAAAAGTCATGGTAGCCTGGTTGGCTGTGCACTCGCCTCACGTTCATGGGATCGTGGGGTCAAACCCCGCTCGGTTGCGTTTATTTTATTTTTATTTCACAAGGTGTGATACCTGCATATGCTACTGCATATAATTAGGTCGTAAGAGTATTTGTATATTTATTTGTCTGTTTCTTACGCTTATACGGCTCAACTATTCCACTGGTCACCATAATTTCTGATTAGTACACATAACATCATGTATATGAACATAGGTTCCTGTTTACCTTTGGAAAAATGTTTCCCTCGGGAAATAAAAACTTGCTCTACGCGGGCGAAGCCGTGGGCGTTTGCTAGTACAGTATAGTTCCGTAGGACCCCTTAAAGCTAACCCCCCACCCCCTATAAATCCGTGTCAGCGCCCTATACTGTCATCCATCAACCTATCACTTCGGATTGTTCCTCCACCTGCGTCGTTGTAGAGACATAGTTTGCTTAGCTTAGCTTAACTTGGCTGCATGCGGTTTGGCCTTAATTGGTATTTGGTTTTGTACATTATTGAATAATCTTGTGAAGTGGAAGCAATTAGGGTCTTTACTAAGTACTAGATTAGATCATAAGTTAAATAAGAAAAATCATATCATTTGAAATAGTTAATTAATTGACCGCTTCTTTAAGAGCAGAGGTCGTGTGTTCAATTTCGACTGAGAACGTACAACATTGTACAATTGGTACTGGTTTGGGTGTTATATTTGTAAATTATCTTGTCTTTGTCTAATTCTGAGAATACAGGTATATAGTAAAGTAGTTTGTGATTAAACAGTGTTAGTGTATGTGAATATTTTATTTTTATTTTATGCGAACTTATATATAGCTCCCGGAGCAATATTTTAATATATATTAACATGTACTATTATAACACTGTTAGAGCCGTGGTAGCCGGTTGGTTGTGCACTCGCCTCACATTCATGAGGTCGTGGGTTCAAACCCCGCCCGTACCAATGAGTTTTACGAAACTTAAGTACGATTTATTTATAATACCACAGGCTTTTCGGTGAAGGAAAACATCGTAAGGAAACCTGCATATGCCGAAGAAGAAATTCTGAGGCGTATGTGAAGTCCACCAAATCGGCTTGGGGCACCGTTGGTGGTCAGGGGTATGGCACAAAAGATCCTGAAGGGTCGAAGTGTCGCCAGGTCTTCCTGGCCCCCTAAGAAGATAAGATAACACTGTTATGGCTATTATTTATAATAGTATACACAATGGCAAGATATAAGAATTCTTAAGGTAAAATTTACCATAAAAATACCATTTATTAAAACTTGCTTTGTTACATTTATAACAAATATCATATTCAACACAAAGTGCCAAGCGATGAGAAAACTACCATTATACCATATACTGTTTAATCTCAAACTACTATTCTTTGTACTTATTTTATAAGTGTTATAATTACTTATTTACTTACTCAAATTAAACTCTATATTTTGGCAACCCCATAAATTTTCGCCCAACTACGTCGAGTCTCGTTACAAAAATGCCTTTATATTTATTGTCAACACAATTTCATATTTCGAGCACGTAAACTGACTTATCATTAAGTAAAACAGATTCGCTTGATAGCAAACAAAAACGTACTGCAGAGATGTTTGCTTTATCTACGCCGGAAGGCATGGCGACGGCACTCAAGAGAACGTGCTCTTCGAGCCTTCATAGCCCCCCCCCCCCGCACCCCTAAATCTAGAGGACTTGCACCCCTCCTTTTATATACCCTACCTTTCGGAACTACTCGGCTAATTTCTTTAATTTAGAGAACATCATGCATAATTAGTTGTATGGGAGTCGTGTGGAACATTGAGTTAAATGAAAACTATGAATTGAAACTAGCTCCTCACGACGTGTATCACTCAGTTCCCTAGTTTTTACGAAATGAAGTGGGAAACAGACAGTTAATGTGATTTAGATTGTTGTTTGCAACAGTATACGTTGCCACTGGGGAACTAGTTTGAAATGCGTCGTGTGTCTGAAATTACACTGGCTCTCTTTACCCTTTGAATTGTACTAGAGTATAATATCGCAGGATAATAGCAAAAACTTACGATTTTAAGTCAAATTCGGCAGATAACTTTAAGTTTATTCTTACGCTACGATACTAGCTGGATAAAGTCTAGTACGAGTACAACAGCATAGTCAGATTTTAGATAAAATATCTTTTGCTATGATCCTGCGGCATATATAACGATGTTTGGTGGCAGAAATAGGAAAGAGGGTGGTAATTATACCCACCAAGAAGGACCCAGCAATATGGTCCTACCACAACTGAATGTATTGCATAATATAAAAATAACACATGGCTAGTTTTGTTTAGTTATCACCAGGGCCCGGAACTTTCATGGATTTTTTTTTAATTTTATAGGGAATGCACATCGCAATTTATCGACTTTTGAAAGATATTTATATTATTGTACTAATTTGTTCTCCACTTCGTTCTTAAATAAAGGACCCTAGGAAAACACATAATCTTAAGCACAGTTTATTGAGACGAATGCAGCGGTAGCTAGATACCTATTGGTATCATATGTACTGCCTAGTTGGAGCTCAGACTCGGGCTAGGTAGTACGTTTAAACCATATAATTTTCAAAGCGAGAGGTTAAACCCAGAAAGAGGGTTACAAACACGAGAAAGAGGGTTAAACCTGCGGTACATCACTCGTGCGCAATATTTTTTTAATCCAATATCTCAGTAATATGAAATTTCGAAAATGATAGAAACGTAACTACTTACATTACGAGTATACCTGCAAAGTGTAAGCATAGGACGGTACGCACACTAACCTAACCAAACACAACTATTGACATCGCTCTGCGAGCAAACAGTCGCCTCGTCACTGTCAACACGTCGAATTTACCGCGGGAATACTTCGATAGAGAAATGTAGAGCTGTAAATGGGGTTGAGGACATAGATGTGGGTATTTTCCGGGACAACAGTGGAAGGCGCGGAACTCACGGATGTTTGTAGAATTATAGTTTAAGTTGGTGACAACAATATTTAGTCTAGTTTTTCAAACTACTAAAATAAATAAATAAATAAAATAAATATCTCACACACTCACACCATTTATCCAGTCCCAAATTAGGCAGAGCCTGTGCTATGGTTACTAGATAATGGATAAACATACTTAAATAAATTAAACCATCTAAGACTTGGGTACAAACATTCATATTCATCATACGAACATTTGCCCCTAGCGGGATTTGAACCCGCAACAGGCCGTGGCAGGCCGAGAGCTACCCACGCAGGTCGTCCAATGAAAGTTTAGTATTGTTTTTATTATATTCATTAGGTAGCCCTAGCGGTCTCTGATGATCTATTATTATATACATTTTAAAATCTTTGTTGAGCGTGTGTGTTGAGGGTGGAATAGAATAAACCCAATGGCAGTAACAGTTTTCTTCATAAAAGCTAGACATAGAAATGAGTTGTCTGTTCAAACTTATTCTATATCGGAGTCGCGGGTATCAGCAGCTACCAACTGTCACTGCTCGGAACAGTTCTCAAAAGGTAGTGTCAGTTCCCTCTATTCTCTTTTCAACCGACTTCTTTATTTTTACGATCAAACAAATGTCTACATGAATTTTACTCTCTAGATCTTTTGATATGATTCAATAGTCTAAAATTTAAATTCGTTTGATTTATAGTTATTAAGATACATGGATTTTTCATTAACTAACCAGGATTAAAAATAAATTAATTCTCCTTTGTCTATTACCTACATAAATGAAAGAGGAATTATAAAAAAAAAATTTGGAAGAGGCCATCTCATTATTTGAGGAGAAAAAAAGACTTTACAAATGTTTTCTCAGGTGGCGAAATCGTTGGAAACAGGACATGTCCCAGAATATCCGGAACGTAAGGCGACTATATTCATGAAACAATTCGAGAATGAGATTGGTCTGAGTCACCTGTGGTATGTAGGAGTAGAAATAGCTTATTGGAATTCTGAGTAATCGTGTGTAATTGTTGGTTTGACGGGTTTTAAAATATGTATTAGCATTCCTCTCGTAATAAGTAACATGGTAAGTACATTCACGTTTGTTAGAACTAGGGTTCAAACATGTTTTTTATGGAGACCTCCATAGCGATAAATCTTTGTTGTCCGTTTGTCAGTCTATTCGCCAAATATGTCGTGGATCGATTGAGCTGTAATTGGGATAATAACATATGTAAAATTGCCAGGGATTTATAGGAAACTAAGAATAAAATATAGTCCGAAACTTAGACGAACTTTACGCCGCACATTGTGTAAGTACCATGCACACTCTGCTGACTTTTTGTAACTTGAGTACGGATACGGATTATTGTTCTAGTATAGGGATCTCTTTCTAGATTGGTATGCCCATCGCCACTTGTGCTTACTTATTCTTTTAGTTATTTCGGGATTTCTTCGTTGCGGACCCCCCAATCTTCCCGTGGGTGTTGTTAAGGCGACCAAGGGATTGCACCAGAGACGGGCCGCAGACTTCTTCGGGTTATATTAGGATCTTTACTGTGATCAGGAATCCGCTTTCAGACATAAACATTATACATTAGTACAACCCACCAAAAATTGCATTCTATTGGGGGGGGCTTACATTCGCAGTGGACGTATTTCGGCTGATGATTTTTGATGTTGTTGAATGAATCATAGCCATCAAAGACACTCTCAACATAGTCTCGAAAGCTTGATCCTGAGAATTATATCAAATAAAATAATTTACTCAAGAATTATCAAAAACATATGTTTTATATTTGTAAAATTAACATAAACATGTAATTCCTCTATTGCGGTTCCCACACTAGGTACAGTCTTCATCAGGGAATGATGTTCCAAGTTACAGTACCTAATGTCAACAAGTGGCTCGTTGAACAAACATAATCATATAAAATCGAAATAAAACTAAGAAAAATAAATAAAAGTAATAAATATCATGAAAAAAAATATTGAGGTATAAGATTAATATTAATTGCTTTCAGATACACTAAGAGCTAATAAACTGTGACGTTCTAATAGTGTCACACAAATGACATGTCATGACATTCACACTCGGTGACACACATCCGGGGCCGTTCGACAATATTCTCACACGTGCTACGAAACATACAGGTATATTACAAGTCATAAAAGTACTCAAGCCGGAAAATTGGCAGAGACATCGATTTATTTATATCTACCTGATCTATTGTTGGGCAACATTTGTTTGTTTTAGACATAAATGGCAACGCGAGAGACTGTCTATTCTGTGGTTTACAATCTACATGGACGTGTTTAAGTTTCCGAGTTTTGTCTAATCAAAATATGTAATCATAAAATAAATGGATTTTTAAAATTGCATAGGTTAATAGACTGTACGTTTAGATTTTTTAGATAAATTAAAAATTATACGCCATAACATTCAATTAATTCCATTGCCCTTTAAAATGTACATAAAAAAATATTTTTATAAAGTTACTATAGAACCTCAGAAAAACGAATATAAGTTGGAATATAACCAGTTTTTCTGAGTATAGAACAGTAGGCAAAGACAAACTTGTCAGAAAGAAATATAAACTGGATGGCTCCCTCGCTTTTTTAGAGCACAATTTGTTGTATTTTATTTTTCCAAAATAATAATTAAGCTTCGGGATTTGGCAACAAATATCCGTGGGTGTTTATATCATGAACGGAATATAAATAAACGTGACTAGGCTGTTCTTTTTAAGCCAGAGAATTTCCTAACCTGAAACAAAAAGGTAACTATCAACTTTAAGCGAGTAAGCGGTGACCCACTGTGACAATTACTAGGAATAAGCACTGGGAGTCACTACGACGGTTAAATAAAGATAATTATAAGGGCAAGGCCCACTTAAGACTAGGCTGTATGTTATCAATTACCTTTGCCTCCCCCTCTCTGGAGCAAAAGATTAACTAAAACCGTTTATGTTTTTTGTATTACATATTAGGTCAAAACTCAAAAGTACATAATAAAAGAACCATTTCATTACGTGCGTTCTTCATGTTATGAAATTGATTAAAAACTTAAGTCAAGTGGGTATCGTGGGTGGGTGGGCTTTATAAGTACCAAAAAGCAAATATTTTCGGATATTGAAAAACATTAACACATTTTATTTTTAGCCATACCGAGTTATATTTTTATCAAACACTCGAAAGCGTTCAGATAAAAAAAGATAATGAAAGTCCCCATAAAAATAAACTGAGCTCGCAAATAGCTATTGCCTTTTTTATGAGGAAAATAGTAATCATTTTGATAATAAAATAACCTTCATTATATAGAGCTTTGCTGATATTACTAGCTTTTCACCTCGCGGTCTACCTGCAATAGTAGTATAGAGCGATAATTACATGATAACGAAGTATTAATTGGCATAATTTGTTTACAGTAAGTTGAGTGTTTCTTATTTTGTTGTCGTCCACATTAAGGGGCGTTTATTAATTACGTCAGCTTAAAATGGGGGAAAGGGTCCGGAAAATCTTCTCAAATGTAGCTTGGGGTGAAGGGGGGGGGGGGGGGGGGGGTTAGGGTCAATGGCAATCACACGTAAAGCTTGTAACACAGAAAATTTACTCTTTAAGCTAGAACCAGCCAAAGAATGCACTACCTAATGAATTATTTATTCATTTAGTAATAGAAAAATGTGAGAATGCTCGAGGTTAATAGAAATGACTGTTGCAATTTGTAAGGCAATCTTTTTAATGTTCGATCTTGGAGTAATATTCATCACTGTCCCTCGATTTAAAGTGCTCTGCTCAATCAATAGAGATTCAAGTCGCGGCCAAGTGACAGTCTTAAAGGAGGAATGGAGTGGTGTAATCCGTAAACGTCAGTAGTGCAATTTAGGAGCATCGCCTTTGAACGATGTACATTTATTGGCACCTGATGCCCCTTGAACAAGATGGAGATGTTTGGTAGTCATATACAGCGAAAGGACAGGACGTGGTGGTCGCGCGTGTGAAGAAAAGTCTATGTCTTTCAGTATTTCATTGTGTGAACAATGTCAGGTTGACGGCTGATCATCATATCAGATCTTCATTTATCGTCCAATGGTAGACATCAACGAAAACCAACACGCCAGGTCATCTACCCTTCGTATCCAGCCGCTTACGGACACCTTCTTTACCGCTCGGCCACGACTTTTGGCTTAGCGGGACGCGGCGCGGTGAGCGGCGCGGTTTCGGCAGGCGGAGGGTTGGCCGCTGATTGCGGCGCCTCGTGGCGTGCTGCTAACATATTTTACATTTGTTCTAGCCGCTCACCGCCCTTCTTCTAGCTGCCGCTGGCAGCGGCAAGGTCGTGGCCGAGCGGTTAGGTCATCGGTATCTTAACCCACAACCTCTGGCGCTCGAATGCAATGACCAAGCCACTAGGCCAACGAGGCGGTCATAGTAAATCTGGGTACATTCATGTAAGAGAGTCACATATCTTGCTCCTTTTGATTTAATATAAGGTTTCAAACAATAAATCTATGACACTCAATATATCTATAACGACGTAAAAGATGCGGCAATATACCTTCGCGCTATAGGCGATCCTGTCTTATTCGCCCGCCTCGGGGCAATTCAATTAAGGCGGTCTAGTTCTGTCAATCGATTCCTACAACCGAGCTCACGTCGCACTACATCGCATGGGGGTAGACAAGGTAGGGCACTTGGCCCCACTTGCCTGGCTCGTAAAAGTACAATATAAAATGTAGAAGTTTGAATAGTGCTCTTCAATCGAATCCATTAAGCTAGCTGACGTCGCTCAATATTGCAGGTATAATCAAGGTAGGGTAGATATGGCTTACCCCACTTGCTTTTTCCGCTATATGGGTATCTTAAAAGACAAAGCTTATTCTAACCTCACCTGAGACAACTAAATCTCATTCTATTGATTTCAGTACAATAGTGCTCAGACCTCGCACGTATCTTATAGGTATTTTTCTTTTATAATGCGAACTGCTAACTTTACTTGCCTGGTGTGTGATTACATCACATTGAGAGACGTTTAAATGAACGTAGTTCACAGCAGATTGCATAGTATGAGGTGTAAGTGTAACCATATATTTTTATTTTGTAGTAAAGGCATACATATTTTCTTAACATTTAAACGTAGGGAAGGTGCCCAATGCCTTACCTTACGTTTATTTCGTACTACAAAACGAAAAACATGCAATTGAAAACAAGTAAAGAAGCTCCAACGGTCTGTAATTCGAATCTGTAGCATTAGCAACATAACACCTACGAATTGTTGCCACGTCACTCCTCTTGACCTAGACTCGGCCAACAGCCTTTTGAGACTATTCCCGTCCCGTGAACTCGACTTACGTGTGAATTTAAGAACAGATGTTAGCTTTTTGCGCGTTTGTTTATAATGATTTATTTTTAAAACTGAGGAAAGCTGCATACTTGCCGTCGAGAATGCGTCAGTGTAATATTTGAGATAAAATCGGATTTACTTTAGAAAAACAGCATCCGATCAATAAAGTAAGTACCTATTTAATAAAATTTATTTGTTTTTGTCTTTGAAATATCACCAAAGAGTTTTCATGTAGATATTCACCTAAACAACTGACAACTAACAAATATCTTATTATGAGGAAAATTGTTTCTTTATATAGGCCATAAAATGATCATTTTGATAGCCAAAATTGTCAGTAATATTTGAAAATATATCTATCAGTTTACAAAAGCGTCATATCCCTGCATTGGACAATAAAATTCTGTTGAAAATCTACACAACAATAAAAGAGAATGACAACATTTCAAATAAAAATATGTGCATTTCAATGTGTTAATATTCACACTCTGGAGAAGATAAAGGTTTTGACCTATTTCTATTTATTTGTACAAAACCTTTGTGACAATTTCTCCTATGAATATAAAGCAGCGGTGCAGAAAATCATCTCTGTGTATTTTTATGCTATTCTGAGCAAAGGCAATAAATTTTGTACCTTATTTTTTGGTTGTAAAATATAGGTGATGGTAAATTAAAATACTTATTAGTCATAGAGTTTATAAACACAAACATAAAAGAGGATATTATTAGTTCTTCTAAAGAAAATGCGGAAAACATATAAAACAGGGCTAAAGTCCACTTCCACGATCATATATTTGTGGACTTCGCTCGATCGGCTACATAGAATGGGATAGGGTCAAACTGTAACGCGAGCCCATAGAGCACTGGTCGAAGAGTCGGATTTTTCATCAGGTATCGTTGAGTTACAAACCATCGTAATAGTAGAAAATAACACAAAACGAGAAGTGGAACCCAGGATTCACTTACGTCAACGCAATGGAATAATAATCTGTAATGTTGCAATATTTTTAAATAAATAAATGTCTAATGTGTTGCTTTTTGAGCTAGGTCGTAGACTTTGGTTCTCTGGCGGATTACCTAATTTTGGATGACAGGATTTGAGAAACTCCAAACATACCTAGCTCTTTCCATAGCTCGTTGAGTGACTTGAAGCTTGATCAGATTTCCGTCAGTATCCATGTTTCTACCCTAAGGTCACGCACGATAGGCAGGATGAACTGATTAAAGTCTTTCGTTTTCAAGCATAGTAATAAACGACGTGAGGATTTGAATGAAAACCTGTTTGCATCAGCCCAGCTTAACTGGATTATTTTCTTTCGTTACCCGTGTTACTACCAGTCTTACTACCAATATTATTTTACACCGGATTTTTTTTGTCCGTGTTACCACTAGCTGCTATAGTGGTAACACAGGACATTTATTATTTCCCATATTACTACTGGCCATTATCTTTGTTCAAACTTTTTCCAAAATCAGCTTTCCAATCGAAGTTGTTCCTACCCAACTATATTGTCCTTCCTAGGTAGTACAGACTGTACTCTGATGATAATTATTCATAGCTGACTCAAAATGCATTCAGTTTGAATGAAGATTTTTTCCTTCAGTCATTGTGGTGTATGACCGCCTCGTTTGTATATGTAATGTTTATTTATATGCGAAGAGAGGATAATAATGCATGCTTCCATTCTAAAACTTTATACAGCCTTCATACAAGTAGAACTTTTATTAAGCTTTGCATAAAAAAAGACAATAACAGAAAATCTCTCCTGGAAAAAAGCGCTAAAATAAGTCGTAAGTACGTGCTAAAAATGCTATTCGCAATTTTTTATTGCACAACGACCTCAAACCAAGGAATCATAAAAAATTAAACATCATAATGTAACATTGTTGTTGAATGTTTTATAATGTTTTTATTATCCTGCGACCCTGTCTGCAATCGTAAATGTTGACAATCTACAGCGGAGGGTCCGTGAAGGTCACAGCTTTGCATATTTCACTCTCGTATCATTATTTTCTGGGATGTTTTTGGGGTTGGGCAGAATGAAAACCCTTAGAGCTAAGCTTTTTTATCTTTATGTTCTCCGGATAACTCGAAAACTACTAAACCGATTTAGCTGAAATATGAAACATATTATATGTAAAAAGATCCTGGAAATCTATAAAAATTCGAGGAAAAATAATGTTTTTCGAGAAATGTCTCGATTTTTCTTCAATTCAAGAAAAATTAATGAATAAATAATTGGGGTAGTCAGCATATTGTATATACGACTTTGAGTGCCGTTTCTTTACGTAGACGTGATTTAGTAGTATCAGCTGATGGCAACCAGCCACTGTTTCTAATGAACTCTGGGAACCTCTAGATTTCTGCGTGAAATAACATAAATCCTACAAGAGCCCTGAGGACTTAGACAAAGTGCCTTTGTGTGCCCGTATTGTCCCAACATCCGGAAAAATACGGTAACGGAGTATCTCTACAAGGAATATTACGGTATCCGCACGGGAAAAACAAATACAGGAATGACGCTGAAACCGGCTTTTAGTCGTGATGTGATTTGTCATCTCGTTTGTCATTGTATTTTGTTTATTATTACAAAGAAGTACCAAAAAATATGGCTGCTAGATGTCGGGCGATAGCGAAATACGAATAAATCCATTTAGATCAACAGTTTTCAGTCTGACATTCGACATTTTTTAAATTCTACACAAAGGTAACAAAATATGTGTTGTTTTCTATACACGGACTTTTGGTATCGTATAGTAAAAACAACTTTGGTTTTGCGAGTTTTGTTTCTGATATAATTGAATCGTTCAGCGAATATTGAGTAAGGAAAGTAAATATTTTTTTGAGACTAATAATAATATTATGTTACGTTACTCCAAACCAATAAGTAGGTATCTTATTCTAAATTATTATTATTTCATTTAAGTATTACCGTTTGCCCGTAGTCCTACTTATTTCTCCTACTAGTACCACCACGAGTATCTTATTACACGTAGTCCCACGTTGGGCGCCAACCAAAAAGGAATGAAGTTCCTGAGGGTCTGCAGGTTCCTAAATATTCCTTAGAAATTTACCACTCCCTGCTCAGGGGCGCTTAACGTGAGGCTAAATTCAGTACCTAGCATCACGAGTAATAATATGCCCCCGTAGTCCTACAAGTAGGAGAAAAATTAGGACCACGAGAAAACGTCATGGCGACAGCATATTAGACATATTCTTTGACTCGGAGATGAGATTTTGGACACAGCTAGCAGTTACTTGGCGATGATTGTTACCCAAAGTACTAATACTAATTGGTTAATAACGTATTTAGGAATTGTAATTCCTTATTCTGCCATACTGTTTTAATATTTACGTTCCATAATACATACAACCAAATTCACCGAATCGTTGGCCTAATTTCCATGTCATTAGACTCGAGCGCCAGAGGTCGTAGGTTGAATTCCTACTACGGACAGATAACTTAAAGTTGTGTCTGTCTTGGTCTGAATGTTATAGTATTTGTGAATTATCCTGTCCCAGTCTAATTGCCATGGTGCAGAAAAAAATCAAGTTAGGGATTAGAATAGTGTTTATTTAATTAATTACGGAGATTAGACAATACATTCGCAAATTTATACTCACATTTCCCCGTGTCTAGTGGGAATTTAACCACCTCTGGCTTTCTAGGTACACGCTCGAATCACTACATTAAGTTAATTTATCTTATACTAGTTGATGCCCGCGACTTCGTCTGCGCAGGATTAGTATTTCAAGTAGCTTATATTAGCGTGGCGTAGAAAAGAACTACTCGTAACATTATGACATTAAAATTATAATTTTATGGCGCACGCCAGAATAGCTCGCAGATGGTAGATTTTTTCCTACTTACTTGATATTTTGGACAATTCACACAACATCTTTATAAACTGTAGCATATGTGTTATTCTGATGTATAAGCTATATTATTCTAAAGTTTCATTAAAATCCATTCAGTAGTTTTTACGTGAAAGAGTAACAAACATCCATCCATACTTACAAACTTTCGCGTTTATAATATTAGTAGAATTAGTTAAAAAATATATAAGTAAATGATAAAACTCACCAAAAGATATGAGGCCACTGTTCAGCATCGTTAGCTTGATACTGTTAGGTATCGACACCAGACTGGTGGTCCCTGTCGCCCTGTAGTCCTTCTTCTTCTTCTTCTCGAGGTCATATCTGGTCGAAGACCTCGACCTGTGCTTCCTCTGGCTCGTGGCCACGGACGAGCCGCGCTGACCGGCCCGCGACGACATACTCACTGACTCGTTTAAAACTAAACTTTTGTTTTATATTGTTTAAAAACAACGGAAGTCTATTTTTAATTTAAACACACCGTCATTTTATTTTTAAACTTTTAACGATTATGACACTTTTTATATTTTTAACTTCCGACACCAACGATCTTTTTGCAATAAAACTTTTTCAAACTAAAAAGGGCGTTTAAAAATTACGATATCAAAAACACTTATATAACAATTTACACTTTATATACAACTTTGACACTTATTATATGGCAAAATAAAGTATTAAGCTTTAGAGTCCCGTTATCATAAAAGCCCGCACATTTTGTCTGAATTGCCGCGAAACACGCCACCTGGAAAGAGGAGACATACATTTTAATAAGTACACAGGAGAGGTTAATGTGGTTATGTTGACTCCGGAATGGACCTCTTTATTATGAAGCGTCTGACGTAGCAACATGGGGATAATTTGGCGGAAAACTGGACTTTGAAAATAAGAGATATAAGATTAAGAATTGTGCAAATATGGTGCACATTTTTGGAGTTGTAAGGTTTTGGATTGATTAATAATGGTTGCCCTATTCTAAGCCGTGTGAATCTCGGCTCAGAATAGGGCCACCCCCAATCTTCCCGTGGGTGTCGTCAAGGCGAATAAGGGTTTGCACCAGGGACGAGCAGCAGCGTTCTCCTGTGTGTGTATGTTAAGATCATTACTGCGATCACCAATCCGCCTGCCAAGCGAGGTGATTATGTCAAATCCCCCAATGGACAACTTACCAAAAGTGGTATTCTATTGGGGAGGCCTATATCCAGCAGTGGGCGTATTTAGGCTGATAATGATTAATAATAAATTAATATTTTTTTAAATAGAAATGACATTTATTTAAATAAATAATTGAAATTGGAGATTATTGTTAGAACCCAATTGAGTGATGGGTGGAAATTTCACCCGGTTCAGACCGCATTTTTCGCCAAATTCGCCCCCACCCTAAAGTTGCCTGTAAGAAATCGCTAAAAGCGATAAGGCCGCCGTTGTACACTAAATTCATCCTTTATTGTAATTTTTTTATTTTCTTTTTATAAAAATGTATATGTTTTGGTGCACAATAAAGAATATTTGAATTGAATTAAATTGTTAGACCATTTTTTTTGTTAGAATATTTGAATTGTTGATCTGACATCGTCCACTCTTCTGTGTCCTTAGATTTAGTTAAATCTAACGACGGACACATACAATGTACATACAAAAGTATCCGTGGTCATACCTGTAAGAATATGCTTTTCCAACGCCATGATTAGGACCAACTTATACAAAGTAGGTAGTAGGTACTCGTATGTACCTACGCTACGTCCCAAAATGAAATCGCGTTTACTAACAGCTGATGGGTTCCTGACTGTATCTTCCATTTGCCAATTTGCTCGACTGTTTATAAAGACGGGAGTATTATAATCTTGTGCGCGGGGGTCGAAACTATCACCCTCCGATCCCCCGCGCCTGGGGCCTTTTCGATGTTTTTGCGCATCATCGTGGGACCCGCTTTACAAAGTTGCGTCCCGACCGCGCACCGTTTTACAAACGTTGAGGCAAGGAGTTGCAGCGAATCTGGTAAGTCCTTTCTATCCAATATATCCCGGTGATTTCTATATAGGGTGCTTTGGTATAGTTATCTACAAATGAAGAGAGGGATCGAAGCGTTAAAAAAATGGTATGTCCCAATGATAATCGAACCGACGACCTCTGACATTCCATACAAACACTGGAACGACGCGGCAACTGAAATACACTATCGAGCGAAGCGAACAGGGTCGCCACAAACATGCGGAATTCCCTAAATAATGATTCAGTATAACGCCGACCCTGACTCACGAAAATAATTCCGATTGTAAGGAAAATACCCCGAATGATATAATAATCTGTGGAGTTTGGAGCGCGTTGAAAACCCTCCAAACGGCGCGCGCGCATCCGGTTTATGAATGAAACAGCGGTGGGCGAGCCAATGGCATCTGCGCCTGCTCAATAACAACTTCGTGGAAATGCCAATCGTCGCCTACTGGGAAAACGTGATGACGAATACTATGAAAAACATATTCAATGTTTTATTCGTTTTGGCTTACGGTCTTTGGGATCGCATCTATAATAATTGTACTACTATACCAACCACTCCCAAAACCATTCCCTTATCACCACGCTGACCAGGGGTTAGTTATCGCTGTATCTGAAAGCAATGTCCAGACAATGCTTCTCCCTATTATATTTTAGTCCCCTCAACCCACAGGAAGACAAACAGTTTGTTTGTTTCAAAGTTTCTTTATTCATATTAAAATATTATACATTGCATAACAAAATAAAGTTAGTCACACAAGGATCTTAAAATTATCTACTTATAAGGCTAGGAGCGCCTATAAAAGCTATTTTCCTGTTGTATTTTACTTATTAGATCGTGAAATTTAGACGTTTTAGCAAGATTACAGTTACAAATTAATGATGTGAAGTTATTGTATTAATTTCACTTATATCATCTGAGGGTAGAATGTAAGACGCATAGGCATTTCGCATTGTACATAACCAGACTAAGCATCCGCGACGAGAGCTCCCTCGTCCCCCGCTCCTACACAAGTAAAGGGCGAGCGCGGGGAGCTAGCGCCGCGCGCGCGTTTTACAAAACTGGCAATTTGCCGATCATCCGATTTGTGTGACGTCTACTGGCGGAAACAAAAGATAGTGATGCGGTAAGCGATAAGTTCCATACCTGTCGATGTAAGGTAAATCTGACTTGGTAGTTAAACATATTTTTGATATAAGTGGATTATTGTTATTACTGTTGTTCTCATAGAAGTTTTTAGTTAGTTTTAGTATGTATTGTATTAAAAGAGGAAAATTAATTTTACTACGTAATTTATTTAAGTTTGTTTTAAAACGTGTATTGAAAGAAATTTTCAAGGCTTTATTTTGTATACTTTGTAATATCTGATAATTAGTCCGGCAGGTGCTGCTCCAAACTGGACATGCATAGGTTATACATGGTCTAACGAGAGTGGAGTAAATTCTCAGTTTCGTATTAGCACTTAGTTTACTTCTACGGTTTAAGATAGGGCTTAGTGCGACAAGTGCTTGAGCACCTTTGACTCGTAAATTTGTGACATGTTTTGACCAATTAAGTTTAGAGTCCATTGTAATACCGAGATATCGCACGGATGTTCTCCAAGGAATCTTCTGCCCTGCTACGACCAGAGTTCGCTTCGGGAGCTGACGCTGTCGAGTAAATAAAATCGATTCTGTTTTTGATGCGTTTAGCTTGAGTTTCCATTTAGTGAAATACAAATGTAATTGGTCAATTGCTAGCTGTAGTCGGCTTGTAATGAGATCGACGTTATCAGAAGAGGTGTATGAAGCAGTATCGTCCGCGAAACATGCAAGGCTAGTTCGGGATTGTACAGGTATGTCGTTTAGATATAACAAAAATAAGTATGTGTTTAGTATTAGATTCAATAGAAGGTCACGATTATAGTCTTTTTTCTAATATATCATTTAAGTTGGTGACGAAAGCCGCTAGATGTCGCTAAGCGTTCTCAAATACGCGAACTGCACTGTTATTAAATTATACCAAGACCGACTCCTACCCTACGGTTTCGAGAATATCAACTCATTCCACGTGTAACGCGTGCTAAACCAAAAACGTTATAAATAATTAAAAGGAACCACTAAACGTTCAAACCTAGTGCTCAATTGTGTGTTATGTGTGTGTGTGTGCTTGGACACTGAATATATTTAATATAGACTAGATTAAGGAACATTAAACAATCGAGGCAGCCCGGCGCCGGTGTTGGCAGAAAGCGACCTTATTCCCTTCGGTGAGTAGCACTTTCTCATGTGTTATATTATTAGAGGGATCTGTAATCGTGACTAGCTCAAATTGAATCTAACTTAATTGCCAATTGGTCCTTCACAGTTTCATAAATCGAAGATATTTCGCCACATTCTTTGGTCCTTCGAGCCGGATTTGTAGATTCGTACCTAATGCGACCTATGGATTTACATTAAAATATATTGGCAAAAGGTTTATTAGTCAAATAGTGCATTTAAAACTAATATAAAAATTATTTGGTCGAAATTGTCCTTATCTGTCCGTGGCCCGATCGGCCGCCTTGCTTCTTTGTTAGTGCATTCCAAGTGATATCTATAGAGCGGGTTAATACCCGAATAAATATTATTTTTAATATTTTATTTATGCATATTTCGTAAATCCGTTTTTTAATGAATTGCCAGTATTAGGGTGACGTAGTTATATATTTTGTTATTCTCAGTATTGTACCATAGTTTGTTTGTGACTCGTAATGGATTCCGTGGACCCTGTTATTAATATCCGACGGCGTGTGGTTATGAAGCGGTTAAATGATGCCTATCTTTGTGCAAAGCGGTGTCAAACTGATGAAGCGTATCGTGATCGATTCACCACCTGGTGTAATCGCTTGCCAGAAATGTTAAGAGATTTTGATGATGCACATAACAAAATTCTTGCTGACGTAGGTCCAGATGACGAAGAACTATTCGCAGAGCAAGATATGGTTAGGCATACGTTCGATGAGACTTATTCTGACATTCTGGAAATTCAGCATAAAGTTTTTGGTTGTGTCACACCAAAACCTACGTTTGTCACACCCGAACAAAATACCAACTCTAGTGAGTTCCGCGCAAATCACCACGATAGCAAGCCGCAAGCACAAGTCAAGTTGCCGCGAATTGAATTAAAACAATTCGACGGTGATTACAAAAACTTTTTACCATTTCGAGATCTCTTTGTTACATTGATCCACAAAAATGAGTCACTATCAAAAGTAGAAAAGTTTAGCTACCTACTGTCTTCTCTAAAAGGACCTGCATTAGACTTAATTAAGGTTTTTCCACTTTCTGAAGCGAACTATGAAGTTGCGTACAGTACATTAATAAATAGATACGAGAATAAGCGCCATCTTGCATTCATGTCGTGGGAGGCTATTCTCAACGCCAAGCTTGCCGCAAACAATGCAGTGTGTTTACGTCAATTATTAGACACATTTTCTGAGAATCTTGCTATTCTCAAAAATCTCCAGTTGCCGATCGAAAAATGGGATTTTCTACTTTTTCATACTCTGTTGAGTAAATTACACGCATCTACTCGTAAAGAGTTTGAGATGACCGTGACGTCACAAGATATTCCAACGTTCGACACTTTAACAACATTTGTAAAAAAATATTGCCAAGCTTGGGAGAGGTCTTCCTCACCATCAGACACGTCACCTGCTGCCGCGTTCCTGCGCGCCGCCGTCTCTAAAAGACCGGTAGCTAGTAAATTGGATAAATCCATTCCACACACTACACTAATTGCCCGCACGAACAATACTTGCTCATATTGTTCTAAAGATCATTTTATAGGCCATTGTACAGACTTTCAGTCTTTATCGTCCCAACAGAGGTACGAAACTGTCAAAGCCAAGCAATGGTGTGTCCGGTGCCTACGTACTAACCATACGAGCAAGACTTGCCGTTCCAAGTCATGTTGCCGTATCTGTGATGGTCGTAGCCATCATACGGCCCTTCACTGGCCCTCGAAGACTTCTAATCTTCCCCAGGACACTAAATCTACTGCACCGTTGACATCCCAGGAGCTAAATCATTCCTCTGCTAAGAATGCCGTTAATGTTTTAACCAATACTATAAGTACTGGTAAAACAGTCTTGCTGTCGACAGCTAAGGTTGAAGTCCTGGACAAATGGGGTAATTTTCAAGAAATTCGTGTTATGCTTGACTCTGGTAGTCAAGCTAATTTCATGACCGATGCTTGTGTGAAACGGTTAGGTCTCTCGAAGTCGCGAAGTGGAGTGCCAGTTTTTGGTTTGAGCAATAATGAAGTTGCTGACCTTGGGAAGGTCCATTGCACCACCAGACCTCGTGGTGGTTCTGCAGATAATCAGATGACATTCGAAGCAATTGTCATTCCTCAGATCTGTGGAGACATGCCTTCCTCCAAGGTTGATAATACAGTATGGAATATATTTAAAGACATCAGCTTTGCTGATCCCACACATCATATCCCTGGATCGATTGATGCTTTAGTGGGGGCTGAATTATGGCCGTCCATCTTATTACCTGGATCCATTCCAGCTACAGGCAGTTCACCTATGGCCCTAAATACCGTTTATGGTTGGGTTCTCATGGGGTCTGTACCATGTGCAGGTTCTAAGCAAGTGAGTGCTTGCTTAGCCATCTCTGATAAAAATTTGGCTGCAGCCATACAACGATTGTGGGAAGTAGAAGAAATCCCTGGTGATTCTTTGCCCAGCTCTCCAGAGGATATCCTCTGTGAGGATATGTTTTCAAAAACACATGGACGTGATGATCAAGGACGATACATAGTTGAACTTCCTATGAAAAATGACGCACCTGTTTTTAAAAACATGCGATCTATTGCCCAGAGAAGGTTTTATGCTTGTGAGAATCGGCTCAAACAGAAGCCTGAGCTTAACAAGGCCTACTCGGACTTTATGCAAGATTATGTCGATAGTGGTCATATGACCAAGGTCCCCCCGGAGGATACACACCGGCCTGACGCGTACTATATTCCGCATCATTGCGTCATTAACGAGAATAGCTCGTCAACGCGTCTCCGTGTGGTTTTTGATGCTTCGGCGGGAGATACTCACGGAAGTTCGTTAAACAAATTTCAGTTGACTGGACCAAAACTTCAAACAGACATCTCCGCAATTCTTATGCGTTTTCGCCTACATAATGTGGTATTTACCACGGACATCCGGCAAATGTACCGCCAAATCTTAGTGAGCTCCAAAAATCGTCATTTACAACGCATACTGTGGCGTTTTGACCCATCTCAGCCTATTGCAGAGTATGAATTGAACACCGTCACCTATGGTATTGCATCTTCGCCTTTTTTGGCATTGCGTGTGATGCAACAGTTGACTTACGATGAGGGTGTAGCATTTCCTTTAGCAGCTGAAGTTCTGAAGCGGGACTTATACGTGGACGATGTCCCGTGTGGAGCTCCCGCAGCAGAAGCAGCTCTCGCTCTGCAAAAGCAGCTCATTGAGATTATGGCTAAAGGCGGATTTGAATTAAGAAAATGGGCCAGCAATGAGCCCAGTTTACTAGAACACCTACCTTCGACGCACTGTCTTTCTAAAACCCAAACGTGTGATTTAGATCAAGACATTTTCGTCAAGGTCTTAGGGTTGACCTGGGTTCCGGTCACTGATCAATTTGTGTACAAAGTTTGCCCTATTGACCGAAGCTGCTCCAAGCGCAACATATTGTCTGAGTTAGCACGGATTTTTGACCCTTTGGGTTTAATAGCTCCTCTTACATTTTTTGCAAAATGTCTTGTCCAGAAACTATGGCTTCAGGGCTTAAACTGGGACGAAGAACCTCCTCAGGAGATTGTTCAGTTGTGGACACAATACATTCAAGAACTTCCCCAGTTATCGAAATTAACAATTCCACGGCAAGTTACAAACTCAGCGGCAACCAATTATCAGCTGCATGGATTTGGAGACGCGTCGGAAGCCGGATATGGCGTAGTCATTTATATCCGATACGAACTTCCGGATGGTACAGTCCAAGTTCACCTTCTTTCGGCCAAGTCGAGGGTAGCTCCAATAAAACGGTGCACACTACCGCGTCTCGAACTATCCGCAGCTGTGCTGGTTGTGGACTTGATGTGTTTCGTATTGAAATCGCTAGCTCCATTATTGAGTCCCCAAGGAATTTTCACTTGGTCGGACTCCATGATCACATTGGCATGGATCCAGTCATCCCCAACTCGGTGGAAGACATTCATCGCCAACCGTGTCAGTCGCATCCAACGTAAGTTGCCGCAAGCTACCTGGAGTTACGTCGACACCAAATCCAACCCCGCTGACTGCGTGTCCCGCGGGCTACTGCCAGCAAAGCTCATTGAGCACCCATTGTGGTTTGATGGTCCTGAGTGGCTATCTAAATCACAAGACCACTGGCCATCTGTACAACACATTCCACCACAAGCTATTCTCTTGTCAGAACAAGAGCAGAAGAAAACTGTCCTTATTACAACCAGCACAGACGATGATGGAATCATGCAACTACTATTCCGATTTTCTTCTTATAAGAAAATTCAGCGAGTGGTAGTGTATGTACAGAGATTCATCAAAACAGCGCGAAAACTCCCATGTAATACAGGTGCTATTACGGCATCAGAGATGGAGGAGGCGCAGAGTTTGATGGTGTCGCGTACACAGCATCAGGTTTTCGCCGAGGAAATTGAATCTTTAAAAAAGGGAAAAGCCCTGACTAAGCCTATGAGGAAGCTAAGTCCGTTTATTAGCGAGGACTCGATTCTCCGTGTTGGTGGTCGATTAAATAATGCACCACTGACTTATGACGCCAAACATCCGGCTTTATTGCCTAACAACCACAGGCTAATAAATTTGATAATAGAGGATGTGCATGCCTCGAACATGCATCCTGGACCTCAAGCTGTCCAATTTTTATTAAACCAGAGATTCTGGGTTCTCTCTGCCAGGAGAGCTATTAAACGTTGTTTGCACCGATGCGTTCGCTGCTTTCGAGTGAATCCCACTCCTGTTCAGCCAGTAATGGCCCAATTACCTTCAACTCGAGTCTCTGGCGTGAAGGCCTTCGCAAAAGTCGGATGTGATTACGCAGGTCCCTTTAACGTCATCATTGGGAAACGTAGACGCGGAGCTCGATCACAAAAACTTTATTTGTGCCTTTTCGTGTGTTTTGCCACAAAGGCTTTACATTTAGAGATTGCTTCTGATCTTTCATCAGAAGCATTTATTGCAGCCCTCCGGCGCTTTATAGCCCGTCGAGGCCGTTGCACGCATATTTTCAGCGACTGTGGGTCCAACTTCGTCGGTGCCTATCGTCAGCTGACACCTCTCATGGAAGAGGCAGCTAAAAATGAGTACATTGCTTTCAGTACACATCCTCCTTCAGGTCCACATTTTTCGGGACTAGCTGAAGCCGGGGTAAAGTCTGTCAAAGCACATTTAAATCGGGTGGTTGGCTCTCAACTTCTCACATACGAGGAGCTCCAAACACTTGTAACCCAAGTCGAGGCGGTGCTTAACTCTCGCCCATTGTGTGCAGTAAGCAGTGACCCTAACGACTTGTCGGTTCTTACTCCTGGTCATTTCTTGACTCTAGAACCTTTAACTTCGCTTCCCGAGGTTCAAGATTCTCAATTAAAATTAAAAAATCGTTGGCATCATTTACAACGTTTGCACAAAGATTTCTGGCGACGTTGGCATCATGACTATTTGAATACTTTAATGCAGCGGTCCAAATGGACCCAAAGTAGGGGCACGCTATCCATTGATGATCTTGTTGTCATAAAGGATGATGACACCAAACCTTTGTACTGGCGATTAGGTCGAATCATAGATATTCATCCCGGTTCAGATGGGGTGATTCGAGTCGCTTCGGTACGCACTGACACTGGAACATTTAAGCGTCCAGCTGTTAAATTATGTCCCCTACCTTTACATACAGACTAACTTTTACGACGCCTTATTATCTAGTACCCACCTTATTATATATAAATATTTTTTGGTAGCTTCTATCCTTTTCAAAACTGTCTGGAAATTTCTATAAAATTTCGCAGCGGGGGGGAATATGTTTAGTATTAGATTCAATAGAAGGTCACGATTATAGTCTTTTTTCTAATATATCATTTAAGTTGGTGACGAAAGCCGCTAGATGTCGCTAAGCGTTCTCAAATACGCGAACTGCACTGTTATTAAATTATACCAAGACCGACTCCTACCCTACGGTTTCGAGAATATCAACTCATTCCACGTGTAACGCGTGCTAAACCAAAAACGTTATAAATAATTAAAAGGAACCACTAAACGTTCAAACCTAGTGCTCAATTGTGTGTTATGTGTGTGTGTGTGCTTGGACACTGAATATATTTAATATAGACTAGATTAAGGAACATTAAACAATCGAGGCAGCCCGGCGCCGGTGTTGGCAGAAAGCGACCTTATTCCCTTCGGTGAGTAGCACTTTCTCATGTGTTATATTATTAGAGGGATCTGTAATCGTGACTAGCTCAAATTGAATCTAACTTAATTGCCAATTGGTCCTTCACAGTTTCATAAATCGAAGATATTTCGCCACAGTATGGTCCTAGGATAGAGCCTTGAGGAACTCCTGCAGGCACTGTTTGACCTGAAGATTTGTTTTGGCCAATAAAAACAATGAATTGACGATTAGTCAGATACGATTTAACTATTTTTAATAAATTAAGCGATATTTTTAACATTAAGGATTTATGTAAAAGGCCGTCATGCCATACGGAATCGAAAGCTTTCTCGACATCAAGAATGAATAAACCAGTAGACTGGCGTAAATTTAGGTGATGCGAAACGTGTTCTGATACTCTAGCTAGTTGCTGTACTGTGGAATGTGAAGAACGAAAGCCAAATTGTTCATTTTTAAGTAGGAAATTGGTTTCGGCAAGCAGACGCGTATAGATAATTTTTTCAAGTAGTTTCCCAAGGGACGGTAGTAAACTTATTGGTCGATAATTTGTAGGTATTGTATCATCTTTACCTGGTTTTTTAAGTGGAATAACTTTTGCGGTTTTCCAAACATTTGGGAAATAACCTAAGTAAAGACATCCGTTGAAGATTTTAGTGAGATAGACTATTGCTTTCTGTGGAAGATTTTTCAGTAATGCATTAGTTAAACCGTCCATACCTGGAGATTTTCGCGGTTTTAATGATACAAGTACTTTACGTATCTCAGCCGGACGAACTGGTTTTTCAATAGCTGTGATTTGATGATCATCTATAGTACTTAGGGAATTCAGTACTTCGGATTCCAAGTCTTGACTGGGCCAATCCAGGGTAAGTCGCATATTACTTAAGAAAGCAGAAGCTAGTTGTTCACACTGTTGAATTTCATTTGTTGCAAGGGATCCGTCAGTTTGTTGTAGTGAAGGTATGTTTTGAGCTTTAGGTTTAAGTGAATTTGTTAACCGCCAGAGATCACTGCCAGGGTTATCGACTCTTGCAAGTTTATCATTCCATACCTTATCCTCATGGGTTTTAATATAACTATTAATTTTTGAGTTGAGTTGGTTGATCATAAAGCGGATTTGTCATTTATGATTTGACTTGGGTAAACCTTGATCAACCCGGCGAAGGTGATTTTTATATTGGATTAACTTTCTTATGTACCGTGGAAGTTTAGTAGGCTTACCTACAGTTGATATACAAGTAGGTACTGATACATCTCTGGCTTTGATTATTGTATTTTGAAGATGGTCAACAGCTGAATCTATTTCAATTACTGATTTAAAAGTCGATGTCGAGAGAAAAATGCCATCGTCAATAGTGGAACGGTATAATTTGCAATCAGTATTAACATAACAAAAGTGGCGTGATTCAGGTTTAAAGTTTAATTTTCCTCCTATACTAAAATACAATGGATAGTGGTTTGATGAGAGTGCAATTAACGCTCGAACATCACTTATATTAGTTATGTTTTGACAAAGAACTAAGTCGGGACTTGTTGGCTTGTGATCTGGGCTATAGTTAACTTGAGTTGGAATATTGGGTGCATGGATGATAAATTCATTATTTAGCATATGTCGAAATAAAGTTCTGCCTCGAGTGTTTGTATAGGAACTATACCAGTGACTGTGATTCGCATTAAAGTCACCAGCAATAAGGACGTGTGGTGACAAATTAAGCAAGACGTCGAGGTCACTGCTAAGTAAGGGCAAATTTGGTGATTGATATATGCTTACTAGAACATGTTCGATTCCAGACACTTGAACTCTTAAGCCAATAGCTTCCATGTGAGTTAATTTAGGTATAGGAACAGGATGATGCTCGATGTTGTTTTTAATTAAGATAGCTACGCCCTGGCCGCGGCCATTTTCAAGTTTTTCTTGACGATAGCATTTGAATCCCGGAGTGGTAAGGGTTAGTTTATGCGTAAGCCGCGATTCACAAATAGCTAATACATCAACAGGTATGGATTTGAGAAGATCAAACAATTCACGTATTTTACCACGCAAGCCGTCAGCGTTCCAGGACAGTACACGCAAACCAGTGAAGTTAGACATAGCGACCAAGGTGAGTAAGAACTAGTGTAACTTTCTCTAATTGAGACGTACATAAGATAAACTGTGATTTAAGTTTCCTTAAGGCTAAAATAATATCTAACATCTCTTTTATTGTAGAATCTTCTGGTCCTGGAGTTGGAGTACCCGTCATGGCAGAGGGAATAGGTGGCTTGTTGTTTTGAGCAGAGCTAGAAGAGGCTACTGTGGCCCAAGATTGAGCTCCTATGGTTTTGGTATAAGGTTTAGACAGAAAACGTGGAATAACTGGAAGTTGACGCTCAATTTCCTTTTTATTTTGTACCCTCTCTAGGTAAGCAAGTCTTGCACTGCAGTTTCGGAAGTTTGCTGGATGGTCACCGTCGCAATTACAACAGTGAGCAGGCAAAGTCCTGTCCTTTTTGGGACATTCTGAGGTAGGATGTGAGTCGGTGCATTTTACACGGCACGGTTTATAGTCGGTACATTTATGTCAGTTTCCGGGGCTAATTGTATCAAAAACGGTGGGCAAGGAAGGTCATTGCTGTGCTTCGATTTAAGCATGATTACAGAGGTGGTTTTAAAACCCAGTTTCTCCAATTCATCTGGCAGGTTCTCTTCAACAAAAGCTGGTAATCCTTTGAGGACTACTTTTGGTGTTTTTTCGTCCTTGCGTGAATATGTTAAAAAGGAGTTACCTTCCTGACGAAGGCCATCTTTTACAGCTTGGTGATCTTTAACTGAGTAACAATAGACGGCGACTTTATGGCCGTTTTTGTATTGCAAGTGAAACCTATTTGTAAATGTACTTACAATGTTTTTGATGGTCTCATGGGTCCATTCCTTCTTCACATCCAAGATTATAGGTGGTATATGTGATGACTTCTTTACCGTGGTAGAGGCATCTTGAAGGTGGATACTGCCGTCATTAGTCGTATCATCATTTAAAGGTAGGTTTTGGAACCGGTTCTGCTGATCAACTTGTCGGGTTCCGGTGAAAAGGGTGTTCTTTTTTGAGGCATATCGCTTCGGCGCATGCCATTCCTCGTTTGTATCTTCAGCTGGCCTTTTTGAATTAAGGCTGCTTGTAGATGATGATCTTACTATATATTTCTCCATTTCGTCAAATTTAGTACTCTATCGATAGTCGATACCGATATGATGTACATCACTAAACAGTTGAAGCTACTAGACGGGTTTACTAGAGGCAAGCGTACGAGCACACAGGACGAGCGCCGGACGCGGAATGAACAGGAAGACAAACAGTAAAAATATTTGTAAATCACATTCCGGAATATATTCGCCTTATTTGTGATTATAATATGAATAGCTGTTGCCCGCGACTTCATCCACGTGGACAAATTAACATCACAAATTATTATATATTTCCCGATTATTGTGATGTGATGTTTTTTATGATGAGTATGAGATGTTGAGTAACAAACATCCAAGCTTTCTTTCTTTTATAATATTAGTGGAATGGGTTGAGATTCTTCAAAAGAAGCTTCATCTAGCAAAGGTATATACTATACAAATAATGTACGTAGCATAGAAGCTATCTTACTTAGACAGGTATTGTTAGACCAATAGTACTGAATTGATTTGGGATGGATAAAAACAGGCCTATTTCTGCATTTATGTGAAATGGAAGAGGGCACATATAATAAGATTCCATCCGAGTCTTCTGTCATTTGTTGCTCTGTATAGTAAAAAAAAACTTCATGTTTAAGAGACTAACTAATGATGATTTTGAAACTCGTTTAGTACCTTTTAAAAGGACCCATTTCCTTACACTTAGAGGCTTTCCAAAACTCACCAATCGCTTGCTTTTAAAAGGAAACTAAAAGTTACCATAATGAGTTTTCAAACTATCCATAATGAGTTTTCAACTTTGCCGTATAAATAAACGTGAGCTTTGCACGCATTTAGGTCAAAATCTTTCATTTTATATCAGTCCACTAGTGAAGTGTGATGTTTTTAAAAGATTTCATCTGTGCCCGGTTGCCAGCTTTCGTCTCAAAATAAATGTAGATAGCAACCGGGCTAATTACTTATAAAATTACTGAGTACATACGGCAACACAGCTTTACAAAGTGAAAGAAGGATATGATCTGAAATGAGGATATCCGACGAAGATCTAAGTAGGTCACCGACATAGATAGAAGAATTAGTTAGCTGGAGTTACTAGACTAAAACTTTACTGTGCACCGATGTGAAGACAGATCAGTTCTATGTATATTTCATTTCAAACCAATAGTGATACGGAAACCAACAATATTTGCGTCTCGGTAACATGTACATGAAAGGGTCATCAGCAGCAAAGACAGATTTGTATTAACATGTAAACTTTGCGGTGCACTATGAACACCATCTATTATTTGTTTTGTTTTCGAGACGCAAATGCGTTTATTTTCATATAACTATTGATTTGGAATGAAATATATATTAAAGATTGCTTAGGTATCGGTATAAGGCAGATTACAAAGGCTAAGAAGAATTACACGACACATTCAAGAATATGATCATGAAGTCATGATGTTCGGTGCTGACCAGTGACCAGCGACCAATCAAATCAGTGTCAAAAAGTTGTACAACAAACTTTATTCAAAACCACAATCAGCTGTGTTGTCAGTCGTACACTGTCCGGGATGTCGTGTGTTGCCAAAAATCGTGACGTATACGTGACGTGCGGTAGCGGAATGTGAACAGCGGCACAGACAAAACAATGTTCAGAAAATCGGCCATCGTTTAGATGGTCGTAATTATCTCATTCCGCGAAAATTATGTCTTTATAGACTGGAAAGATAAACTTTTGTAACTTACGGTGTGTTTGTTGGCTTCATTTTCATTTATATGTTAGTTACTGTAGCCTACCCGCGATTTTGTCAGCTTTGACACGAATTATAGGTACGCAAAATAGGTTTCAGCGTTTAGGTTTCACAATTTTAAATAGTCAAGATACAACGCTGCTGAAGCAGAGCTTTCATCAAAGTTATATAAAATTATCGATAAAAATATCGATTATTATTATGATTAGATTATTGCTTTTATTTGTGCAATAACGTATACATATTGAATCGTAATGTTATAAATACACTGACTGCATATTATAAATGCGAAAGTTTGGATATTTGGATGTTTATTACTCAATCACGCTTCAACCACTGGACGGATCGTAATGAAACTTGGCAAACATATTGGTTAGGTCCTGGAATAGGACATAGAATAGTTTTTATCCCGAAAAACATCCCATTCCTACGGGAAATACATAATAATTTGTGATGTTAAGTTGTCCAAGCCGACGAAGTCGCGGGATTATAATATATATAAAAGAAACTTAGTGAACGTAACCTACAGTTCCATAGTACCTTTAGTTCTATAATTCAGAAGGTTATGTACGAACTTAACTCGTATGCAGCTGAGCGCGAAGTAGCAATATTGCCATGTTCGACGTCATCTGGTCTGACATGCTCCCTTCATTCGAGATTTGCGATATACGATCAAAATACACGACGCATGAACGGCGTTATTAAAAATATTGTTTGTGTAAAAACTCACTTCAGTATTCCCCCACATACAAATGAAAAATACTTAGATGTATAATTAAGGGTTCAGTTCTTGGCGATCTTATCCCTAGAGTTCTTTTTATGTTGTGATAATCTAATTTAACCTCAACGATCTTTTACTACTACATGGAGCGTTCCAAACAATCGCTCTAGTCTACGCAACTGCGGCTCCGGGAGCCGCCACTCGTTCACATTCACTTTGAAACTTGTGCAGTTACTACGTAGAACATTTAATTGTTTAATCAGTACATAGAGATCGTTGTTTAACCTCTAGTTTGGATTTGTTTATCATGTATGTGCATGTATCATAGCTATGAGTAAATTACCTTTATATCTATCTACATTTGGAAGGAAGGTGTCCCAAACTGCCCTTCTTAGTTACGCGGTTAGACCTCGGCCGAAGAATACTACTCGTAACTATTATAACGTCGGCTTGTCGATGACCTTAGTTATTTCTTTGAACTCCTGATTTCAGATCTATCTTTCAAAGAAACTCATAGTTAAACGAATATAATGTTATACAGAACACAAAAATGTGTTATGCATGATGTTAAGATATTTACTTCATTTTCCGATAAAAAATGCGTCCGGCGGCGTATTATAACGGAAAATGTAACAAACAATAGAGAGAGTCCGCACCTCATAAACCAAGCAGCATCTGTGTAGCCACGGGAAGTCTAATTATAAACAAAGAGCAGAATAATACATACATAAATTTTTAACCTCTAAGCTATTAAACGAGGCGAAATTAGCAGACGCGTCGGCGTCGGGCCGCGGCGGAAAACAATGGAAGTTTTGAGCATAATTTTTGTTTATGTAGGTATATATCGACGAAAAAAATCGTAAATGCTGTAATCCACATATATGAAACATTTTTGTTATTGCAAACTTACGTCGAATGGTCTGGGTCCAGTATCTTTTCTATTAGCCATAGGGACACGGAATCCAGATCATTCGACGTAAATTTGCAATAATAAAAATATTTCATCGACGTGGGTTTACAGCGTTTACGAATTTTTGCGTCGATATATATATTAGTTATTAATTTAACAACGTTACAATAATTATAAGTATTTAAGAGTGTATAATGTTTTTATAATGTGATGTAATGGCGTTTTAATTGAGTACCCACTTACATTAAAATAATCTGCGACGAGAACATGGTACTGAAACACTTCTACGAATAACCTCGACATCATACAATGGCCTAAAATTGATCTGTAATTAACAGTATTTCAATCTTAAAAACTTTAGAGGTCGTTGTTTATGAGTATTTGAAAACAATATTTCCTAAGATTTTCCATTGCATAACAACTCAATATTATTGCCCTTTTTATATACGTGAAAGGATGTACTTCCGTTCCGATTATCACAATATTATGAACGAATTTATGAAGTAAACAGAAAGGGGTGACTCATTCACTCTTGAATGGAAGCGCTTCGTTTCATTCATGGCGAAAATTGTTTTGTTGGGAATTATTGACAAATTGATAACCGTTCCGTATGTGAATGTGAAAACATAATACACGTAATCTTTTGACATGTAAACATCGTTAGGGCAAAATCGTAGATTGTGTTTTTGTACCTACAACTGTCCCGTTGTTTTTTGCTATCAGCGGAAAACAGGCAGACAGCTCATCAGTGATGATAATGCGTCACTGTCGCCCATGATCACTTACAAGCTTATTGGACTGCTGTGTGAAACGTCGAAATGCTGTATTGCCATCTTATGGACTTGATGCCTTATGTGCTGTATTTAAACTTTTACCTTTTTAACCGGAACGCAGGAATGCATACGTTGCTGTCTGTGGTAGCCGAAACCTATAATGCCCGAAACACACAGGAGACGACTGCGTGGCGGTAGCGGTAAAGTTAGTTTGAAGGCTGTTTTTAAATGATAACAAGGATGGTAGAGTCCTTTAGTTAGTTTGATATGTCTTGTCTACGCAATCCCATCAATATATTTCTTGATTTTATATATTGCAAACGAAAGATTGTTTACCCACAACAGGCCAGTACCGGGGATTCACGTAGGTAGTTGTTATACTTTACGGCAAATATTTGTTTACATAACAGAGGTATTTGACTTTAATCTTAAAATAGATGTTCCCGCGTCCCACGCGTGACCTTCCATCTTACGTCATCACGCGAAATTTTAATGTCCTGTCTCAGGGGAACATTTAGGGCAAACACAGAAAGGCTAAAATGGATTGATGTTGAAACTTGAGACGGTGAGCAAGCTCGCAGCCTCCCTGATCGATCTATGTCAAAAAAGGTGTCTCGCTGTGTACCCTTTCTTATGGGTAAGTGGACTGCGATGTCATCGTCTAATTTATTTTATACCACATTTATAACATTACATCAAATAAATATTACATTTCCTTGTACTTACTCTTCACTAAAATTTACTCTTTAATATTTATTTGAACACTAGCTGACCCGTGCCCACTTCGTTGGGCGGTAAACATTTTCCGACTACCACGAAAAAGTCTTTTCATTTTTCGGGTTAATATATAGCTTATGATACTCGCAAATAACGTCTAGCTTTCTATTGGTAAAAGAATTTTCAAAATCGGTTCAGTAGATCTAGAGATTACCCGCAACAACCTCACAAACTTTATTTACCTCTTTATAATATTAATAGTAATTAGTATTAGTATAGATGTATATATACATATATCAACGCAAAAAAGCGAAAACGCTCTAACCCACAACGATGTAAAATTTTTGTTATTGCAAGGAATCAGAAAAATATCTACGTCGAATGGTCTGGGTCCCGTATATCTACGGCTAATAGTAAAAAGACGGAACATAGAAAAATGGAAATTTTTTTCTTGATTGAGAATTTTGATACCTCTTATCAAACGACGTGGCTTGATGAGCAGAATTTAAAAAAATTGCACCATCCAACTATTTGGTTGTCTGTGATTTGATTTCTTTAAGGTAGGTTTTTTCTTTAGTTTGTTTTCTTCATTATACCAACGAAACGCTAAAAAATAGCTGTGAAAAAACATGTTTTCTTCCCGAATAACCCGAATTATTTGTTTTCGACATTTTATTATGAGATTCCTTATAATATGAAAATGCTTTTATGTTTTGAAGAATGGTTGATCTTTTTCACAAAAAGAACAAAGAGCGTCAAAGGAACATTAAGGATGCTTGAACCTTTCTTAAACGAAGGTCTCTGTTGAAAAGTTTAAAGTGTCATTATGGCAATTGATATAAAGATGATTTTATTCTTTAAGCGGTGGAAATGGCCTTTTAACCAAGAGACGACAACATATATTTTTTACCAGGTAATCGTTTAAGTATAACCTAGTAAAAATATATGTTGTCGATAGGTAACTACTTTTAACTGTATAAGCATGTACATATACATATCTATATTTATTAATGACATTTGTTACAGGTCAGAGCACATTAATTACAAAATAAAAAACAACATAATTAAACAAAAAAATCACTAATATTATAAATGCGAAAGTTTGGACTCAATCACGCTTCAACCACTGGACGGATCGGGAGGAAACTTGGTACACATATAGATTAGGTCCTGGAATAGGACATAGGATAGTTTTTTACCCCCAAAAAACATCTCATTCACATTTATATATTATAAGCATATTTATTTAATAATATTTATTATATAAATTTAGTTGAATAGTATTTTTACTTAGTATTTACCTATATTCTAAAATTATATTTTTTTTTACCTGCAATACTCTGTCGCTATGTCTTTCTTATTTTTCTTCTGAAAGGTTGCCTAAAAGAGATCGCTTTAAGCGATAAGGCCGCCTAATGTACAAACAATTTCCAAAACCAATTTTTTGTTGTTATTCTTTCTACCCGTTTCTGTTTATGTATCTATTTCATTCCTAAGGGAAATACATAATAATTTGTGATGTTAAGTTGTCCACGCGGACGAAATCGCGGCCAACAGCTAACTTGGAGCTCGTTAACTTGGATGAAAACTAGATTTGGAATAGCTAAGAAGAACGTCTAGATATATCACATAAATAAACAGACCTACAAACAATTAGGTCTAGCCAAAAGGCGTGAGGGTCGTTTGTCCAGTACAACACGTTATTTTCAAAGTAAGCAGGTACTACAAATATTTGTATCCTTGGCATTAAGCCACAAAGAAATTAGAGATGAAACTGCTGTCAAATTTTGTGTGTGTGCCTTTCTTTATGTAACTAAATCGGGCCCAATATCTACCAATGAAAGCTACGGGAACTTTTTCACTTATCTACAGATTTTAGTAGACATTTTATTGGAGACTATCGAACTCCCCTCAATAAACTACCAAAGTAAATAAAACATGTGATCCGAAAGGCAACTTGTCGGGTCCGGGAGCAGAACTTCCTAATGCTTATAATAAAACTAATGGTGGTAGGTAGGATTTACTGCGCTCGGTCTTCTTCTATCGGCAGCGTTTCACCGCGGGTCGACATCTGTCCGGGCTCGGTTTCAGTTTCGGACACGATTTATCGGACGTGCTCGTAAATTCTACACTCGCTGTAAGGTTAGGAACCTCTTTGCTTTTTTTTTTAAGAAAAAGGAACGTGGGAATGTCTTGTTGCACGAATTTGGGCCTTATGTAGGAGCTTATCGAACTATCAGTGCCATCATAATTATCATATTATTTATTGCACAAACAAATACAGTTACAAGTTATAAAGGTTACAAATATTACAATTTAAACGTTATCTTCCCGACAACCTTTGAGTAGAAAATATTATGCCAGAGAAAGTAGGTTGCGCTGATTAGGAAATTCAAATGATAAATAGGCTATAATAAATAGAATAAAATAACAACTAAGTTATAAAAAATAAGTTTTTATGGTTCTACACGTACAGTAGTTACATACATATACAACAAATACCTTTTTTATTTTAATTTAAATCTAATTACCTATTTATACATTCTTAAAAAAAGAGTCAATGTCTTAGAATTTTCAGGTCTGGCAACCCTTATATCCGGGTAAACTACTAGCCTTTATAAATAAACCGACGCACTGTGTGGTTTTGTATCCTACTAAAGCCAACAACGACGGCGGTACTTTTATTAAAAATTCAGTACGTGCGACTTCTCTCCGTGCTTCTTTCCTTTATCCACTATCCAATATAACAAGAGCCTTAAAAACTACAGGCTCTCCACTTTTATAATGATTTTTCTGTTTATTATGGGAGGCAGGGGAGGTCTGTGGTAACTGGTACAACTAAACTAAATTTGGTTGACTATTATAAAACCAAAGCAAAGTAGACAATAAAGGAATGCTTTCGACGTTTTCGAGCACGCTTTGATCTATTATTATGAATACTTTTAACAGTTCTGTTATCGTTGAACCGACAAATGGAATACAAGAAAAATATAGAGTCCAGGTACTCTAATAATACTGGTTGGTGCTACAATGTACCTATTTTTAAGTATTCTATTAGTGTAATGTTCCACACTTTTCTATTTATATAATACCCGCGTAGTTTTTAATAATGAAATGCTATATTTGTACGCTTTCTTACTTTGTATACATACTAGCTGTTGCCCGCGACTTCGTCCGCGTGGACAACTTAACATCACAAATTATTATGCATTTCCCGTAGGAATGGGATGTTTTTCGGAATAAAAACTATCCTATATCCTATTCCAAGACCTAACCTATATGTGTGTCAAGTTTCATCACGATCCATCCAGTGGTTGAAGCGTGATTGAGTAACAAACATCCAAACATCCAAACATCCAAACATCCAAATATCCAAACTTTCGCATTTATAATATAAGTAGGTTATTACAGCATGTTTTTCATGTAAGTGAATTATATTTTAATTCTTAATTAAAAAATAAAGATCTTAAACACTATAATATACCTGAAAAGATTTTTCTTACACTTATTCAGCTAAGTGTAAGTAGTACACAAAGTGCGGGTTCCGTCGATGTAAGGAATCTTAATAGCTGCTCATCGAATCGAGTTTGAAATCCCACTGGGCGGTGCACAAAAGAAAAGTTTTCGAGGCTATATTTTCCTTGAATGTTTCGGAACATAAAGATATCCCCGACGTTTCATTATTTTTCTATCCATTCCGGGCAATTTTACATATACCTACTCATTTTTCAAATATCAACTCAATTGACAGACAAAGAAACTTGAGAGGAGGCAGTCCGGGGACTACCTACCTACCTTTTTCTGCTATTCTTAACCTGTACCTAAAGGTTATATCGCTTTTAGCGATAAGACAGCCTAGATGTACATGTGTAAGCTACTTTATTATTGTATCTTTGTTTTTATCGTGCAATAAAGAGTATTTGTATTGTAAAGTATTGTATTGTATTGTACTCCACTATAGAGGAAGTTTTGTGCTTCAGCACACCCCTGGCAATCCACACAAGCGAACAGATTTAACCACCTACTACTACAGGTGCACCAGCCTGTCCATACACGTGCGTGTGTGTGCGTAAATTATAGTAGGGCTGCGGCACTCTGCGCGCGAATATAGTCGATCGAGACGGACACCGTTTTACGTCACCAACATAAGTACTTCTCTTTCTAACTTATGGCGTAGAAACTTTGTATTGGCGGGCGGCGCGGCCTGCATACTGCCAGCCGTGCTCTATTTTGCAGGTGACGTTATACTGGCGGGGGGGAAGTAAGGTGTCGCTTCTTGCAGTAGTAATATTTAGTAATCTCTAGGGTGGCTGTTTTGACGTACCCAAAAATCTAATAAATAAAATCGTAAACTTGGCGTGTCTGTACATTGAAGATATTTGCAAAAAAAAAATTGGGGGGTCTAAGGATAAGCAACAGATCACATTTCGATCATTTTTGAAATTTTTGTCTGTTTGTCTGTTTGTCTGTTTGTCTGTTTGTCGGTTTGTCTGTTTGTCTGTGAGTTTGTGCACGCATCACTTAAAAACTACTGATCGGACTTTGATGGACTTTTCACAGAAACATGGGGCTTAATTTGGTGTAACATATAGGCTTTATTTCATTGCAATCGGTGCAGTCAATCAAAAGTTATGCGAATTTATAGTTTCCGATATCTCGCATACACTGCGAGTAGTGTAGGGTGTAAATGCTCGACTGAATTCGTGAGCGGTAGCGGGAGCGGGTATGGTACCAGTGTAATGTGAGATTTTGAAAACTATAAATTCGCATAACTTTTGATTGAGTTAGTCGATTACGATGAAAAATTTGGAGCTGGATCTGTAGCTAGACCTGGACCTGGACTTGGACCTAGACCTGGACCTGGACCTGGACCTGGACCTGGACCTGGACCGGGACCGGGACCGGGACCGGGACCTGGACCTGGACCTGGACCTGGACCTGCACCTGCACCTGCACCTGCACCTGCACCTGCACCTGCACCTGCACCTGGACCTGGACCTGGACCTGGACCTGGACCTGGACCTGGACCTGGACCTGGACCTGGACCTGGACCTGGACCTGGACCTGGACCTGGACCTGGACCTGGACCTGGACCTGGACCTGGACCTGGACCTGGACCTGGACCTGGACCTGGACCTGGACCTGGACCTGGACCTGGACCTGGACCTGGACCTGGACCTGGACCTGGACCTGGACCTGGACCTGGACCTGGACCTGGACCTGGACCTGGACCTGGACCTGGACCTGGACCTGGACCTGGACCTGGACCTGGACCTGGACCTGGACCTGGACCTGGACCTGGACCTGGACCTGGACCTGGACCTGGACCTGGACCTGGACCTGGACCTGGACCTGGACCTGGACCTGGAGCGGGGTTGAGAGTGAGATTGAGAGTCTGAGTGGAAGTGGGATAGGGAGCGGAAGTGGGAATGGGAGCGGATCATGTAGTCCACGCGAGCGGAGCCGCGGGCACAGCTAGTCTTATAAATAAAATCGTAAACTTCGCGTGTCTGTACACTGAAGATATTTGCAAAAAAAAAATTGGGGGGTCTAAGGATAAGCAACAGAATACATTTCGATCATTTTTGAAATTTTTGTCTGTTTGTCTGTTTGTCTGTTTGTCTGTTTATCTGTTTGTCTGTTTGTCTGTGAGTTTGTGCACGCATCACTTAAAAACTACTGAACGGACTTTGATGGACTTTTCACAGAAACATGGGGCTTAATTTGGTGTAACATATAGGCTTTATTTCATTACAATCGGTGCAGTCAATCAAAAGTTATGCGAATTTATAGTTTTCGAAAACTCGCATTCACTGCGAAGAATGTAGTAGTGTGTAAATGTTCGACTGAACTCGTGAGCTGTAGCGGGAGCGGGTGTCTATGGTACCAGTGTATTTTGAGTGTTCGAACTTTTGACTGAGTTACCCGATTACGATGAATTTGTGGTATACGTATGCAACAAAGTAATGTTGGTCGGAATTTGGATTGCGATGGATTAGTTACGAGGAGTACATTTGGAGAGACGAGGGAAAGAGGTTTGAGGGGTGGGTTGAGGGGAGGTTTGAGAGGAGGGACCCGGACCTGGACCTGGACCTGGACCTGCACCTGGACCTGGACCTGGACCTGGACCCGGACCCGGACCCGGACCCGGACCCGGACCCGGACCCGGACCCGGACCCGGACCCGGACCCGGACCCGGACCCGGACCCGGACCCGGACCCGGACCCGGACCCGGACCCGGACCCGGACCCGGACCCGGACCCGGACCCGGACCCGGACCCGGACCCGGACCTGGACCTGGACCTGGACCTGGACCTGGACCTGGACCTGGACCTGGACCTGGACCTGGACCTGGACCTGGACCTGGACCTGGACCTGGACCTGGACCTGGACCTGGACCTGGACCTGGACCTGGACCTGGACCTGGACCTGGACCTGGACCTGGACCTGGACCTGGACCTGGACCTGGACCTGGACCTGGACCTGGACCTGGACCTGGACCTGGACCTGGACCTGGACCTGGACCTGGACCTGGACCTGGACCTGGACCTGGACCTGGACCTGGACCTGGACCTGGACCTGGACCTGGACCTGGACCTGGACCTGGACCTGGACCTGGACCTGGACCTGGACCGGAATTTAAAGTCTGAGTGGAAGTGGGATAGGGAGCGGAAGTGGGAATTGGAGCTGATCCTGTAGTCCACGCGAGCGGAGCCGCGGGCACAGCTAGTAAAATAATATTCACGTAGTATTCATGCTGGAGATATCGCATCTCTGACGTAGTGGATATGCATTTTTATGGTTTTACGCTTCTGTATACACCTATAGAGATAAATAATTAGTTAACAAGAGTTTAGGATGAATAATTACTGGCCGGAGGCTTCATCTCCGTATAATTTCCATGGAGATTGACTTCAAAACACAATTTTCGCTTCGAATCCCAAACGAATTTTACTAACGAGCTGAGTCTTTAATAAATTCGCTCGAACGAACGCTGTGGGATGATTAAAAATTAGGAATTTATATTGTTTAATTTATTATAGCAGTTTACTTAAAACTACCTGTTTGTTACCAGGCGCCTATTTTAGTCCAAGACGATTTTTAGGGTTCCGTAGCCAAATGGCAAAAACGGAACCCTTATGGATTCGTCATGTCTGTCTGTCCGTCCGTATGTCGCAGCCAATTTATTCCGAAACTATAAGAACTATACTGTTGAAACTTGGTAAGTAGATGTATTCTGTGAACCGCATTAAGATTTTCATACAAAAATAGAAAAAAAACAAAAATTTTGGGGGTACTATATACTTAGAACTGAAACTCAAAAAAAAAAATTTCATCAAACCCATACATGTGGGGTATCTATGGATAGGATGTCTTCAAAAATGATATTAAGGTTTCTAATATCATTTTTTTCTAAACTGAATATTTTGCGCGAGAGACACTTCCAAAGTTGTAAAATGTGTGCCCCCCCCCTGTAACTTCTAAAATAAGAGAATGGTAAAACTAAAAAAAATATATGATGTACATTGCCATGCAAACTTCCACTTAAAATTGGTTTGAAAGAGATCTAGTAAGTAGTTTTTTTTTAATACGTCATAAATCGTAAACCACAATACTATTATTAAAACATCGATCAAAGTTACAACGAACTACTATAACTTTTATATTATGTTACTTGCTGCTACGGAACCCTTCATGGGCGAGTCCGACCCGCACTTGGCCGCTTTTTTTTATAACTGAAAGGTCAGATGAAATTGATAGTATACAGCGATAAATAAAAGACAATGAGCAAAACATTGGAATTTTTAGTTGTTTTATGCTTTTTAAATTCTAGCAAAGCATAAAAATACTAATAATAATGTCCATATTTTTTTTTAAATCACATCACTCTCAGGCGACGATTATAAAAATTCTAAAAATAGATTAAATACATTGAACAAACACTAATACGTTGTGAAAATCCGTAGTCTAGTGTATATTAATTATTATGTGTCTCTACAGATATTGCATTTCTCTACTGTACCCGCGAAGGTATAAATAACCACGATAGGAATTACGACAATTCCTATCGTGCTGTTCCTATTGATGCATGAAGGTAATCTATTTTATACACGAAGATAAAAATACATTAGATTATAATCCGTATCATAAGTCAGGAAACTATAAAAACACAGAGCGCGAATAAATTCTGAATTTATGTTTATACTAACATTTCCTCGATACTGGCATGCAGTCCAGATCTCTTTTCAATAATCTAAACAAGTTGATGGTATAACCAGTTCATTACTGAAAATATAGACAGAATTATTATATTATATATTCATTCATATAGCCCGGAACTGGGGCTAATAAAATAATAAGGGTTCCGTTTCTACTAAATTGAAACGGAACCCTAAAAATGGTGTTACTATATACAGGTCATACCATGAAGGAAAATAATTTTCGCACCTCATAAGTCACCTCAAAGTTTTTACCTTCATGATTGACACTAATTGGTTTGGCACATAATGTATATTAGATAACAGATGAGCTCAAAATCTACTTTAAAACGATTTGAATATTGATATAAGTATTAATTAATTATGTATTTGAAAACAATTTTGCCGCTGTCGTTTGCTACGGCGTAGCGCTCGTAGCACTGCGTAATTTTCCCTTCTCTCTGAAGCTGAATTCACAGTGCGTTAACGTTTTGCCACGTTTACGGGTATATCGCCACATCCCAAAGACATAAGCTTACTTTGTGTGCTGTGATTGTCTGAATCCACTAATGTGACAGGTTGCGGCGACGAAAACGTATTATGAATTCAGTTTAAAGCTGCATTTACAATAACAAGGTTACCTAACTCAATTTAGCTTTTGTTAGCAACGCGTGCCGATATGATTGGCCCACGATGAAACCGTGACAGTTGGGACATTGTGAATGTAGCTTCATGGTGTATCGACCGCCGCAATTTTATCGCAACGCGAGATTTGATTGGGTGACCAGATAACATGTGTGAGCGTTTTATTGCAACGAGACAAAATGGCAGCCCGTATGAATATTGCGGTATAAAATATAAACCACATTGCATTTTAAAACGCAAACTCTCTTCTCCAAAGCCCATCTTAAAGTATATGTAACTAGCCCTAGAACAGGCCTAGTTCTTTTTGGGCTGTTACTGCTATACCATATCTCGTTTCTACACGCTTGCCCGTTAGAAAGTATGTAATACGATGTAACATGTTTTCTGATTGTCGTTTATTAAATAAATAAATATATTATATTATACATACACTTGTCTAATCCCAAAGTGGGATTTTCTCCTGTGCTATAGAAATTATACAAGGATAGAACAATTCAAAAATGGAACAACCAGACTGGAACCAACCTGTACAAATTGTACAAAGCTATCTTCCCCCAGAATCTAATCCACAACTTCTGGCGCTCGAGTCAGTGACCAAGCTACTAGGCTAACGTAAGATTTTCCTTAACTTTTCAACACTATCCAAATACCACCACAAAAAACCTAGGTAAATATTCCTTTTTGCAGAATGATTCCGGCATCTTGTGAAATAATTCAATCCCGTGAAATTCCCGTGCTAATAGTGGCCGAATCCTAACTCAATATTACGGAAAAATCCCACGGGAAATTTATCCGATGCTCTATGGGACTCCTGTCCAGAACTTTTTGCGGGAATATTTCTGACCAAATCTTGTGTTCTTTTATTTATGCAGTGGGTATAGTAGTTCCCTTTGCTGAGAGTAAGTTTGCTTTTCGACAAATTGAATTTACCAAACGTACTCGTACTTAGTATATATAGGTATAAAACAACTATTGGTCTCTATTTTCAGCTATTATTAAAAGGATTGGTTAAAACTGCAAACTTAAATAATCGTAGAAAATGTTTTACGAAACTATATATATTCTTCATATACTATCTTCAACTAGTTTCCAGAACGGAGTGAAACTAATCTTAAAATATTATTTACTGGCACGTATCTATTGTCAAAAATTACATTTAGGGTTGTCACCCCCATTGTTCCCTTATTATAGGGGTTAGGGATATGAGATTAATTGTGTTGTGTTGTATAATATTTTAGATGAAGAACAATAAAAACAAGGTAAGAACCCTTCATCAGACGCGAGACCGTTTTCGAGACCGTTTTCATATGCTTATAACCCGCTAGACCCTTTTAAAGTATTATATAAAACAATATCCACAGCTATAAAGCCTAACTACATAGCATTTCCAGATTCATACACTTCCGTAACCGAAAAATACCGTAATTTTCCCAACTAAGTTTTCGTATGCAAAAATGAAAGTCCCATAAAAAACACAAAGACCAACGCAGATATCTGCACGAGACAGTTCGTAAACAGCACATTGCATCAGCTAAGAATCTACAAAGGCCAGGGCACAAAGAGCGACGAGCAAAATATCCAATTAAACTGGTAAACGAACAGGGCTACCTGCTCTACAGATTGTTAGCCGATTGCAAACTTAGCTATGCTAGAATTGAGTAAAATTGATCGAGATTACTGTTTGATTAGTTTCCTAATTACTTTCTTAGTTTTCTGTGTGTGACATAGAATTATGTAAATGCGGTTATTTGTTAGTAATTACGAGGGTGGCATGATAAAACCTTTTTTACCAGTGGTACTACCAGTGGTACGTACTATTACTAGTAGAAACACGGGTATATTTTTCTTACCCCTCCTACTACTGACTTCTCGAGAATTATGAGGGAGAATTTTACCCGTCTGTAGTTAAAATGAATTTTGATTGTTTATATAACAACTTTAACTTTCTTACTTCTTTGCCTATATTATAATTGTTAACTTATTGGAAATGTATCTTCTAAGATTCTTTATAGTTAAAAACTTTTTCGAGCCTTCGTTAGTACTTATCAGTATTTTAAAGCGTTTTAACAAAAAAAAAACATATCAAGCACATATTTTTTTGTCTTCAGGTTTAATTCCAGTGTACCTAATGGGTATACACTGGAACCAATCCTATAAATAAATGAAGATGAAAAAAATATATATAAAAGAAATACTGAAATAAGAAAGTAATCGAGAAGTAATTGTAGAAAAGCAATCGCGGTTAAATTTTGCCTAACTCCGGCTAGCTGGGAAGCTCTATAAACGATGTGATTAGACCAGAGGAAAACCAATGGCTTTGTAGTAGAGAAACTTAGAGTCAAGGCAGCGAAAGTACCAGAAGACAGAGCAAGGGACCTGCCATATTGAAGTTTCTTCTTGCGGTGCCCTCTCCACTACTGGAGAATGGCCGTCAGTTCAGTGAAACAACTCTTCAACGCCAGGCTATCCATCCACTCGCTGATGTTTCTGAACCACGTATTCAAAAGTCAAAATCATTTATTGCATATGAGCACTCTTGGTACATTCATACACGTTATTATTTTTTTATCGACTACCGCTTCCAAGGTGTTAGCGCTGTGAAAAAGAAACGGTGCAACAAACCTCACGCAACACATCTTTTAAAATCAAGTTTGCATACAATTATATAAAGAGTTTGCGAAGTTAAATTAACATCAGTACCAAGCATCTTTGTCATTCAAATAATCGTTCATTTTATAGTAGGTTTTCTTACAAAGTTGTTTTTTAATGTGAATCTTAACCTTTCTGTCTGTCATATTTAAGATTTCCTCATGTAGTTTGTTGTAGAAGCGTATACATTGCCCCGTGAACGATTTACTGACATTACTAAGTCTTTACCTCGGTAAAACCAGTTTATTCTATTCACACTTCGCTTCCCATCAATTTTATTCATCATGATCAATTAAAGGTGGTACTAAACTTGAAGCTGCTGGTTGAGAAAGCGAGTGGTTAGACATTATCAGGCTGATATTAATACTGACAATACTAACATGGGAAGCGACATGAACCGCATTTTTCAGCGAGTGACGCAGATAAAGATACAGGGGAAAATAGGACCCGGTAGAAGAAAAACATCCTGGCTGAAGAATTTTGAGTACAAATTGCCACGATGAAGAGGCAAATTAAGAAAAAGAGTAGCGATAATGATAGGAGTAAAGATTCGTTACAAGGAAGCTTTGATAATACTTCATTTATTAGTTCCAGGTAAAAGTAATAACTCCAAGCAGCCCTACTAGTAGAATGGACATAAAAATGCAAACTGGCTCACCCACCCGCCGCCCGTCGGATTACATTATTTGTCAGCAAAACTTTTTAGCCTGTTGTACAAACATTTATTAAAATTTCAGCTTCATGTCGCTAACAAACGGACATTGCATTCGCATACTGCGGAACTTTTTTACTCAGATATTTGTTCATGCTTGACGTTACTGTCGACTTTCGTTTACCGTTTCGTATTCGTATGTGGTAAAACTCCAGGGTTCGCCTGAGGGGTACCACCATCATATTTATTTCGGCCGCCAAACAAACAGTGTGGATATGCATTGCTGTATTTGTTCTGGTTTGAAGTAAGCTGGAGGATATAAAAAAGGAAATAAAGTGTTTCTCCTGCGATCAATCTCAACTGGGTGTCAATTTGATGAACGACGCGAATAAATTTCCAATAATCAAAATTATATTAACTTTAATGTGATTGATGATTCTTCAATGCCCTAAATATTTAAACATCAGTTAGCTCATATATCAATGAGACGATATAATAACTTAGGTAGTATTTAGGTACCTATTTTTTTTTATCTACATAAGCTTTCAATTCGTACCGCATATAATTTCTAAGCTTGTAGTCTATAAATATGCATTAGAATATCTGTAGACTGCTAAATATTCATAATATAATATAAATATTATAATGAATTAATAATTCAACGCAGATTCTACTTTATCAGGGTCAATGCCCACTATAAGTAGATGTATGCATACGTGTTGTCGGACCTTTTATTAAAAGCCTCACTCGGCGAGGTAATGGAAATTCTTTGTAAACTGTTTAGCTTTGGTACCTGTAAAGTTATCTAAAACAAAGGGTTTACGAAGGATTTATTTAGCATACCTGAAACTTATCTAAATTAACAAAGGTTTAATGTATCCAGGTCCAAAAGATATCTAATATTCTACTTGCTGCTTTGTCTTTGACCCTTTTAATTAAGTCGTAAATATTAGGGAAAATTAACAAATACAAGGTGTTTTTTATTTGAAAGTTATAGACTTACAGTGGACGCTACGCACTATGCACGCTACGCCGGCGTAGCACTCTTGAAATTCGTGATACGTAGTTACGCATAAACTAGAGTTGTGAACGCGTGGTTTCCGCCAAGTTTATAGATTCCATAAAACAGACAGCCGTGTGATTGAGGCTTAAAATAGGCCCCACCTCCAATCTACTCGTGGGTGTCGTAAAGGCGACTAAAGATATACTCGTATATATATTAATAACTGCCAGATCAAATTAATTAAAAAACACAATTAAATTAAATAAAAATAAATTAAAAATAAAAATGTCAAAGATTATGCATACAATTGAACTAATATATGTAGGTAGCAGCGTTCTCCTTTGTATATCAAGAGCATTACTTCTATATTACCAATCCGCCTGTCTTGATTATGTCAAATCGCTCAAGGGACAGTACATCAAAAGTGGCATTCTATTGGGGAGGCTTATGCTCGACAGTGAACGTAACGTTTGCAAAGTGTCATTCTTATTCAAAGCCTCAGCCTTTCTCGTCCAAAGTGTTACACAACTTTCATTGCCGACTCTACATTAAAACGTTTACCTATATACAAGTGCAGATACCTAAATCTATGTGTTGGATTCGGGTTTTAAGAAAACCAATAACTTTCTATCGTAAATTTTCATTTACTTGCGACTTCCTGATTACATCATTTTGCGAAAAGTTTAATATAAACGTAGATAAATATTATTCATCCGAAAGTAATATAGATTTTCGTTTCTGTCTGCCATACATCTACCGGTGATTTATTAAATTTGTCGCCAGGTCTCGTCTCGCCCCATTCACGTCATGTCATACCGTAAAAAATGTGTTTTCCTTCCATGCAGGGGTTGAACAAGTTGGTGTAATTTATAGCCAAAATGTATAGGGAGAACGGTGAAATATAGCCTGCCTGCTTTCGTGTTATTTAGCATTGTTGCCGGCCATTTTCTGAGGAATATAAAGATAAGAAGTGTTATTGTAAACATAATAATTTTTAATTTCAATTAATACAAACGTCTTAAATTAAAAAATAATAATTAAGTGAATGTCTAAAATCGAGTTTTAGAATCATTTAATATGTATTTATATTACATAGTCAAGGCAACTTAGGGATTGCGCCAGAGACAGTCAGCAGCGTTCCATTATGTATACCAATCGATCACCAATCCGCCTGCCAAGCGTGGTGATTATGGGAAATCCTCCTACGGACAACCAACTGTAAGTGCAATTCCATTTGGGAAGCTTAGTTCTACATTGAACGTATTTCTGCTAAAATAGTTACATAGTCCAATAAAAATAGCCTATGGATACGTCAATTTTCAGACAAAACAAAATTGAAGGTAACGATTATAGAACAAGTCAATTTTCATATAAACGGAGCCGCAGGAATAAGCTAACAATAAATATATCCCACACCAAGTTTACTGGCCTACCTACTTGTCCGCAATAATAACTTGTGCGATAACTCACAGAAGAAAGTTATTCATATAAATACAACTTGCCTAACTTGTAGAGAGGGTTTGTATGGAGTTGTCATACACACATCTAGTGGGTGAAACTTGTACGGAACTCATTTCTGCTGGCGGCGGAGCGGCCACCCGATAATCCATCAAAAGGCTCGCTTGCTTCGTATGTTAGGTCTTAAGGTGGATTCACAATGCAGCACGCGTTTATTGTAGCTTCGATTTTCATGTGGGCAGCCATGTTGGCTTATTAGCTTAGTTCAGTTTATCTGATCGATAAATCACTATAAATAGAAAAATAATACCGTCATGGTGCTTTCATGGTGAACATTGTGATCCAACTTGTAATCAAACTGCACAGAAGTGAAGTGGAGAATATTTTGAGTAAATCATTTGCGAATTTTGTCTCATACGCCATGGTGGAAATCGTTCACCGCCGCATGTTTCTACAGGATTGCCGTTGTACATTTCAAAAATCAAGTTTGTAATGGAATGTCATACTACTAATTGCAGTACAACATGCAACATGATTTTGACAACTCAGGTTCTTTAACTCAGTGCTCTACTATAGGTACTTTGGAACGAAGCTACAATTTTAATATACCTTGGCAACTAGACCTTGGCAAATAGCTAAATTTATAACAAACTAAAACGAAGAGATTTTTTAAACATTTTCAAGTACCAAAAATTCTCTATCAGTCTTAAAGCAAGGGTTTTGTAATACTCCCAATATTAACAAATGGCGCGCAGACATGGGCATTAGTAACACAAGGCGAGACGAATAGAGAAAAACAAAGAAAAATTGAAAAGACTTTTAAATTTAAAACTGTTAAACGAAAATAGATCTCTAAATGAAGACAAAACTTACTGATGTTATCCAAAATGCAAAGAGATTGAAATGGAAATAGGCCGGACCTGAGATGCGACAAACAGATGGACGATGGACGAGAGAGAGCATAGTGCGGTGGCCGGCTTCACCGGCGTCGGAGCACTCTGGACACAGCTAACTGCTTACCTGAAGGAATCTGGGGAAGACCTTTGCCCAAAAATGGGATCATCTGTAGTGACGAGGGACTTACCTGAAAATAAAAAACATTAACAAATATAAATAGGGACTAAGTATTATTAAAAATGACATGGATGAATAATTAAGTATGTACAGACTTATATTAGTAAACTGACGAGTTCTATGAATGATAATTTGGATCTATAGAAGGGCTAAATAAATAACTAGAACTACTTCTAGAAGTAAATAGTAAATGTTAAAATCGTCTTGCAAGTAGTAGCACTGCAACTGGTAATTTGACGCTCCCCCCTACCTCACCGCACCCTCATTCCCCGCAGCCCTTTAACTCGGTACCTGACTGTACCTAACCCTCCAACATTACCGTCACTCTGCAAAACAGTATATCAGTTAGTACAGTTTTCTCTAAGTGTATGACTACTTGGAATAATCTATCGCTATCAGCTTTAGAGACTTAAATCTATGTCATTACTTAAATGAATTCATTTGTAGCGATCGCTCGCTTTTCTATACGGTTGGGTGGGTCTAAAACAGGCCTTATGATGCCCATATACTGTACCCGTAACTTCCGTTACCTAACCCCGTTTGCTTACCGTGTGTGCCTGATACGTTACTTTACTCATATGCCGAGGAAGTGATATCTATATTACACATTGGAAGTAAATATTTAAATAACCCCACAGAATAAGCCTTGTTTAGACTTCTTTCCTACACTACACCGAGCCCATTTAAAGGTTTTTTTTTCTTTATGAATGATAATTTGATGTACGCCATGAGTATTAGCTATTTTTACCTCGGGGAAAATACTGTGATTTCACTGGAAAAAGCAGGCAAAAGCTATGGTGAAAAGTTCTCATGCTTTTGCTGTTTAGTCCTGTTACTGCATTATACTATAAAGATTAATTTTCCAGCTGCCCCTGTCAGGCGAGGATTGCAGTTTTAAATCATTATGAACACCGCACATTAAAACGCGTCCGCATTTTATCCATGAGGAATTATTTATTAATTCTATGAACAGAAAACGAAAAAAATTGGTTTCATTTCTCTCTACCTACCTATTAATGCTTATGTGACCTACTGGTTTGGTCAATTATATAACCCACTGTTGGACATAATCAGAATATGTATAGTTGTATTTCTATTTAAATGGAGTAAAATGATAGGTCACTTTGTAAAAAATATTGCCATGTTAATTGTAATAGTGATGCATTCTGGTTTTGCTCACTCTTCAGGATGAATGAGTCGATCATTATTACAATTGCACTAAGCAAAACAACATTTTAATAATGTTGCTTGGGCGTACTATCAAATTGTTCCGAAACTTCAAGCGACAATAAAAATCACTCCAGTTATACAGAATGTATCATCAAGACCGGTCAGTATGGGGAAGTCAGTAACAATAAGACTGTGAAGTCGATTTTAAAGATAAGAAAATTGCATTGATAATTGTTCAAAATAACTCAACGCGACTTGGGAATCAAACCCAAAATTTTTAAAAAAACCGGCCTAGTGCGAAACGGACCCGCTCACTGAAGGTTCCATACAAACTTGTAGGTATGTAAATAGTTCGTCGTAATGGATTGAGGGACAAACTTAATTTTAACGTTGGAAAACTGTTGTCCCCATAGATTGACAGGGTCGCGGTCAGTTTACCAACTGCAAATAAGTGTGTAATCGCAATAACAAAATGCTGATGTAACCACAAGTTTATGGATTTCGGATTTTTCCCTTTACTTGTGCTGTAAAACATTGCTTCTTGCCAAATTTCATGATTGAAGTATAGGGTACTTCTTTACTTTAAGGGATATATAAGGGATCCTTTTTTTTTCCTTTTGAGGTACGGAACCCTACAAAGGATGTTATTACGAAAATTGATAGTGTAAGCAATAAATAATGCTATGGAACTCTGTGTCGAAATATAAAAAATATATTTTAATAAAATCTTTTTCTTCTTTTTTCTGATTTTGAACAACGGTTCCCGTCATTTTGTTTGTCACTACTGAATCTCATTAAACTACATTTTATTTTATTAATGTTGTCCCTAAACTAAGACTGCTGTCATATTTTAATGTGCTATTTGACCTGAGATCAATGTAGGTAGGTAATTGTATAAAAGTAATTTTTTTTATTGATATTAGAACAACCACTCTAATGAGTGGTTAAAGTGGTTATTATTTTTGTCACAACACTATTATCGTTTCGTCAGAACCTGACAACCCGGTAAACGTCATCTTACTCCGTTTAATTAAGAATTCAAGGTTAATTAATAAAACACAGTCCTTCAAAATAAGAATACAACATATACTTCACGGCACGGATCTTGAGTTCGTACAGCTCGATATAATTGCCGTTACAAATCTCATTTTCATTATCCGTGACGTCAACTATATTATGTCTGGACCATATGGTTATGTCTACTTATTACCTTTCTTGGCTTGACCTTGTTTGGTTTGGCAGGTCAATACCTTTTTTTCTTCGAATTTCTAAATTCATTTACCTACAAATCGAATAAAGACATTGTTTCATGAGGTGTTCGGTCTATTTACATAATCGGCAATTTCGTTTCGTCGAATTTGGAAGTTTATTCTTAAATCCCTATTCCGTCATCCGACGATTGATAGACATACTTACGTTCTATACCCGTAATCGCTATGCCCATCGTGGGACAGTGATTGGTTTCGTCGACCGCAATAGTGCGAATGGCTTTACTTTTTGTTCTCCCAACCAATCCAATAACGAATGGCGAATGGGATAAATCCTCGACTTTCGATTTAGGGCTGCAGCTTAACAGATAGTATATAGCCGCATTCACACAACTATTGAAATACTCATTTATCGATAACAATACCACAATTATTTACTTATTAATATGTAAAATCATCATCATGTCAGCCCTTAGACGTCCACTGATGGACATAGGCCATGGGTAACATGGGGAACCATTGAACGCCACCACCACCTTCAACATCAGCCGCTTCCGCACTTAAGTTCAGGTATAATAAATATAATAATAAATTATTATTATTATAGCCACACGATAATAGTCGATCTTTGAGAGGGCATTGGTTTTGATTATTCGACTTTATATAAACTTATTATTCTGATCTCCTATAAATAAATAATTGTGGTAAAATTGCTTGCACAAACTAATTCACCGATTAAATTTTGTGTGGAAACTTGAAAAAGGTTGTTAAGTTTACTGAAAGTCGCAGGATTTAATTGAACATTAAGTATAACCAAACATAATCATATTTACAAGTATGCATTAAGATATACATACATGTCAAGTAATTAATATCATAATATATAAGTAATAATGTCATACCATGTCAAATAATATCTTTATTATCGTTCAGGAGCTCGATGACTCACTAATAAGACTTTAAAACAATACATTTCTTTTTTTTATTTAGGAATACCAACAGCGTTACAAAGTGTTATTAAGTAATTACAAAATACGTTTTATGGTATAATATCACCAAAATACATTTGAGTTATTCTGTTCATTTTATTCTCAAATTTGATTATTAAGTTATCTACAATTATTTCACTCGTATTCTACACGTAATTTGTGAAATATTCTCAGATTTTTCTAAATCCGCTTCAAAAAATAAAGAAAGGTACTCGCTGACGAGGCCGTGTGCGATGTCCCGTGACAACTATGTAGACTATACGTATAGCTTTCTATAATAGTAAGGTTAAGGATACAACTCCGATCATATATATGAACGTCTTAGATGTCTTAGAAAAGTTCTGTTACGAAAAATGGGTACTTTCGAGCTAAAATTTTAAAAGTTAGAAATGTAATATTATATTCTCGTAAATACCGATTCGGCGTCTAGCAAAAGTAACTCTCCATTCAATATGAGTCGTCGAGCCGTTCAAAATGTATGAGAATTCAACTACAGGTACGTCATTACACTTTATATACTCGCATGTATATCATATAATATATCGCAGAATAAGTTTTTCTTCTTTGGCAAGACTTTTCCCATGATAAAAATTTACTCCTGTTTATCTCCATGACGACGACAGCTTATGTGTATATACAAAATTTCATGGAGATCGCTTGAATAGTCGAGCCGTGAAAGCTTAACAAATAAACATAGGTACGAACAAACTCTTATTAGTTAAGTTAGGTTAGCGAGGTGTGTCAAGATACCGCAAAGTAGCGATACATCGTCTCTGCCTTACCCTCTGGGACCAAGGTGTGAGCATTATGTATGTATGTAGTTAGGATAGTAACGATTAGGAATTATTAACCCATATTTTTTATTTATTTCATTTAGTGTGTCCCACACTTAATTTACTCGTATATAGCCACCAGCGTCTCTGAACTCTGTTCATAGGGTTGTCTCGAGAAACTGCAAAATCATTCTGATCATTTTTCACATGAACGCAACCGTAATCCTGATTATCATAAAAAATAATATCGTCAAGAGAAAAGTGAATATAATGACGTCATGACTTTTACATATGATAATCATAATAAAGTGTTCTTCGTAATGGATTTTTGTAGGAATAGGCTTTATATTTATAAGGCCCTTACCACTAAAAAAATACTAAGTAATTCTCAAAGTCAGAGGAAAAAAATGTAATTCCTTCGAAGTACAAGCTAATGTAATTTGTATAGTTGTACCTGGCCTGGTTTAATAAATAACAAACCTGGCCTGGTTTAAATAACGATTTCGGGAAAAAAGATCTTACAAATCGTATTATTATGCACATAGAAGTTAGACAAGAATACCTGTCTAACTTATATGGCTTACATGAAGTTTAGGAGTATTGACAAACGTAAGCACATACAATTCACTTTGACAATAATCCTGTACCAGGAAAAACGGCACTATAGGAATAGTTAATAAAATGGTGGAGGAGCTTATGAAGTGCTTCAGCACAGTGGACAGAGGGGTGCCCCAGGGATCGATCTTGGGTCCTCTTTTGTTTATTTTATATAGCTCTGACATAATTCGGTCCATAGAAAACTGTAGATATCATTTATACGCCGACGATTTACAGCTGTACCTTTCTTTTCCACCTAATGACGCTGCGAGTGCGGCAAAGTTAATTAATGAAGATTTAAGCCGTGTCTCTGCGTGGTCTTGTGCAAATTCGTTGGTTCTCAATCCCTCAAAATCCAAATTTCTTTTACTTGGCTCCAGACAGCAGACCCAAAAAATTGGTAACATGAACCCATCAATTGCCATCCAGGGTTGTCCTGTTGAACAGGTTAATGAGGCTCGAAACCTCGGTCTCCTGATGGACAGCAATCTGCACTTCGAGAAACACGTGACTGAGGTGGTCGGAGGTTGTTTTTATAGGCTTAAAGTCCTATACGGAATTCGGGAGTATCTAAACGTGAATCTTCGTATAAAGTTATGTGAGGTGTTGGTGCTGTCTAAATTGAGCTACTGTATTACCGCATATGGCCCCTGTTTGTTAGCAAGAACGCAACGCTTGATACAACGTGTCCAAAATGCATGTGCAAGGTACTGTTTCAGAATTCCTCCGCGCACACACGTAACACCGTTTCTGAATGACGCAAGTATGCTTAAAATGTCTGCTCGACAGAATTTACTTTTCGCTACTCTCCTATTCGGCATAATTAAATCCCACACACCGGAATATTTATACGAAAAGCTGTCCTGGGCTCGGACTCAAAACCCATATAATACTAGAGCCTCAGTATATCTTATAGGTGTACCACGTCACACATCTGCAGCCTTTCGTGGCAGTTTCCGGTATCTAGCCACAAAGTGCTGGAACAACCTGCCGCCCCCCGTGCGTGAGCAAAACACAAAACGTGGTTTCAAATTGCAATACCGCTCATTTTTGATAACTACACAAAAATCTGTTCCCTGAGTTTGTTTCTTTGGTTTTTCACCCACTAAACTACTTCGTAAAATTTAGTATCTTAAGTTAACACACATTACACAGTTTAACTCAATGCACCTTTTCAACATTATATGTATATGTCAGTACATTTTATTCTTATTAATTCAGCTATACACAATGCCCTTATTTCTACTAATTTACAAACTTAAATTATATATATTTAATATTCTTATGTACACCAATACATTGACAGCCCTCTACGCACAATTTTAAAAAAACTTAATCTGTGAAGTCACTTGACCTGGTGCTGACAGAATACCAGCGCTGGAGTGCGCGTAGCGTGCTGCAGCATTATGCTGAGTCAGCGCCATTTTATTGCTGCGACACATAGGTACCTTGATTATTTTTAAATTGTAATTTATTAATTTCTGTTCTGTTTATTTCTCATGTATGTGTGTGTCGTAGCTATGAATAAATGACCTATTCTATTCTATTCTATGAAGTAACAATTTTTTATTTCAAATGGTGTCAATTGTAAGCTTAATATGCGCAAAGCCTGGTGCTATGCCAGATACACAGGATCATCATCAGCCCAATTGATTTTGTCTGATTCCCATAGGGCGGGAGACAATTCTAGTTTAGAGAATGGGAGAGAGGTAGGTGGGGGAGACACGTTTTTCAGTGGGCACAGCTAGTAAAATATATAATTAAATTACAATTAATCTATTAGCAATTGCAATTTTTAAAAGCAACAAATTTAATTATTCTCTTTACAATGGCTTTCGAGAAATAAAACAAGGGAAACGTCTCAAGTAGCTACAGTGGCTAAGGATGAAAGAACAAAAGATTCACTGGGCTGAAGAAAATTTGTTTTTTTGAAGACAAAATTGCTTGATTAACATTTTTGTCTCGGTTTACGGTCTGTTAACACAGAATAGTAGTAGAAAATCGTAATTAATATATATCTTTATTATGTTTGGAACTCTACAATCGTATTGTAAATATGTAATTATCAACTTGAGTTCATCCACTGCTGGATATAAGCCTCTCTTGTTATATAATCGTAAAATATAGTAAAATCTGTAATTATCAACTTGAGTTCGTCCACAGCTAGATATATGCCTCTCTTATTAAATGCTGTCTCTATAGTTTGAGTGATATATGTTTACAGTCGTCTTATATTTGTATTTTACTGCATACATGCATGCATTTTGGGTGTGCAATAAAGAATCAAATAAAAATAAGTACATATAAGTCCCGATTTTTAAAGCACACATTTACAATTAGACGGTTCTAAAATGAGTTTCTTCTCTACCTTCATAATAATGTGTGACCGAGATAGAAACAATTTTAGTGCTATCAGATTTAACTTTATGCCTTTAGAATCGGAGCCATTATATCGAAATTTTTTTGCTAAGGCTGTTTATAAATCCTTCACGTTCATACAGAATTACATTATAGCAACGTTTGTATACATTGCTGTATTTCGGTTTGAAGGGTAAGTGAGGTATTTTGGAATGTCTGAAGATGTCCTAATATGCCCGAATGTCTTTTTCAAACGATAGCAGAATATGTTCTTCGTTTCGCAAAATAAAACTTTACTAGTCTATTTGCCGTGCCGTGTGGTTCCCGGAGTAGAAATGCCGTGTGGTTCGATAGGGCCGTGTGGTTCAGTTCTATAGGTTCAGACCTATCTTTCCCGTGGTTGTCGTCAAGGCGACTAAGGGATTGCACCAGGAACGGGCAGCAGCGTTCTCCTGTGTGTGTATGTTAAGATCATTACTGCGATCACCAATACGCCTGCCAAGCGTGGTGATTATGGCAAATCCCCAAATAGACAACTTACCAAAAGTAGTACTCTGTTGGGGATGCCTATATAGGCTGATGATGAGTCTCTATTTATTCGAAATGTATTTTTACATAAATCAAGAATATTTTATCAAACAAAAAGAAATAAATATTATAGAACGGTCAGAAATAAATATAAGGATCAACTCGCAGTCCCTTCTCAACGTCTCGTTATATATGGCAAAATTCGTATTGTGTGGCAATTCCAATCTATTATTGAAGCTGCTGTATAACAAAAAAATCTTTTTAAAACATACTTATGTCGCACATCACTCTGTCGCAGAACGAATGTTCAGTCGTTAAGTTACGGGGTAGACGAGTTCTGGAGTGAAAACCGCGTGGCGACTCGCGCAGGGTGGAACGCCCCGCTGTCAGATGGACCGACGACCTGAAGAATGCGGCCGGAAGCGACTGGATGCGGAGGGCGGAGGACCGAGTTTGGTGGTGTTCATTGTTGGTTGTCCTGCAGAGGACGTCTAAGGGCTGATTTATATTCATGAATGTTTGCACGCCAAAGTTGTCAGAATATGCTTACCTTCTAGCATCATTTACATCCTTTTCAAGCAAATAAATTGCATTTCATTTCATTACACCCAAAAAGCCTTACGAATAAATAGAAAGAACACTTCCAAGTACTCACTATGTAGGTTACCAGGATTCTATGTGCATATATTTATGTACGTATGAGTATCTGGATAGACTAAGTACATGTATGTAGGCTTAATGTTATTACAATGTCATCACGTTAGGCCGAGGGTGTATGGATCGATGGGCTGATTGGTGCGATAAGCTGATTATTGTTATTACAATATTCATCTATCGGCGCTATTCGAGCGTAAGCATTTTTTTATTATCTACCAAAATACAGGTTGCGCATATTAATTTAAGAAATTCACTCTCTATATTAGCATGCTATTCTCCGATTCAAGAATACGATACGATGTTCAACTATACCTTTAATGGCGATGCCTGAAAAGCAGCGCTTCACTGAGGCATCGATCAATTCATCTTACTGTAGAATAGTTATAAATACTTAATTGTTGTACATAATGGTGTTGCTGAATAAATTCTCCTTTTTTATTATTTTAATACCTGAGTACAACATTTCAAGTATATCGACCCGTTGAGCTATTAAAGTGCGAAATCATTTATAGCACACTAGCTGTTGCCCGCGACTTAGTCCGCTTTGGACAGCTCAACATCACAAATTATTATGTATTTCCCTTAGAATGAGATGTTTTTTCGGAATAAAAACTATCCTGTGTCCTATTCCACAACCTAATCTATATGTGTGCCAAGTTTCATCCGGATCCGTCCAGTGGTTGAAGCGTGATTGAGTAACAAACATCCAAATATCCAAACGTTCGTATTTATAATATTAGTGGGTGTGGGATGAGTACACTTGGTACATTTATACTCGTCCATTTTTCTATCTACCACCGCTTCTAGATGTTGCACTGTGAAGAAGAAACGAAACAGATCTTTTAAAATCAAATATATATACAATACGATGTTAAAAAGATTGTGCGAACCTAAATCAACATTAATACTAGCCATCTTTGTTATTAAAATAATCTTCTATTTTATAATTGGCTTTTTTACAAAGTAGAGGCTTGATAGAGGAACAAATATACAAAAAGATTTCATTTTATTATATTCACTTTATTATATTAGGTAGGTTGGAATTTCAGTTATACGTTGGAATCAGATTCCCAAGGACCATTTTAAATATTTGATCTTTTCTCATCAAATCTTTCCTTAAGTATTCAGTAACATAAATTATAAATACCAGGAAGAGCGTTTTGCGTGTCGTCTTACGCAAAAATTATATGTACCTATACATACATACCTGCCTTTGAACAGTTCCTGTACACACTAGTTTTCAGGACACACACACACAATAACAAGTGTGTATTCAGGGGCGGTCCTAGCAAGTTTTTAGGTGGTGCAAGATATCATCATCGCTCAAAGAAATATTATTGCTCAGCGGGATGAGTTAGTACAACGGCGGCTGTGGCAGTGGTAGTTGGAGTGGGGGAAGGGGGGGGGGGGGAAATATAATTACATTAACGGTATGTCGCATTTTGGGTGCCCTAGGGCCGCTCCTGTGTATATTTCATATCACTACGAAGAGAGCAGACAACCAAAAGAAATCAAGAAATACCAAGGAAATCGTTTTGCATGTCGTTAAACGCAAAAATTGAGTTATACGTTTGTGCCAACGCGGCGTCTTCTTTGAGGTACAATTCCTGGAATTTCACAAATTGTCAGTTACTACCTCTGTCGTGTGATTTACTTAATTGAGGAACTTTGCGACGCTCCAGGCTTTCAATCTGAATGGCTCTCAATCAAAATGTATGTCGTTGCGAATTGCGTAATCCTCAAATAAGTACCTCATATGCAAATGTACGAACTTTACTTCATATTCATGGCTTATTACCATTAGCTTAGCTTCCCTTATACAGGAGTAAACCTTATAATAGCTTCACTGAGTCGAGCTGGACAGATTTATCCAATAGAGGACGTCCATAGCACACTCCCGGCACAAGCGACCCTATTTAATTACCTACTATATTATTTTTCGCCTAATACTCATCTATCATATTCATCACATGACACTTATTTAATTAGTATTTATTTTTCATTTCCTTACATCATATTTGTATCTTAGTATGTATATGCATATATTATAATATTGTATTTTTGTTTCTTATTTAAACTGTTTATTATAAGTACATCCCTGTTGTGATGTTCGGTTATCCGACACTCTTAGGTCTCAGCTGAAAATCAGTGCTCAGCCCTCACAGGCAAAGCAATATGCTGAGCTGGGGCCTGTTTGCTGCTGCAGCACACATACTGTGTCTTCTACGGTGTTGCCACACTGTACTGTTGCCCTCTCCCCTACAGGTCGGTCGCACGCCTTGGTTCTACTCCCGGTTTGTCGGGTAAGTTCCTCGCGTTGTTTCTGCTCCTCGTGCAAGCGAATGTAATATTAAATTATCGTCCGACAAGCCGTGTGACGTGATCCCGGCGTGTGCACCCGACTCTTAGTTGTATATTATTTTTGTTTATGTGTAATGTTGCACTGTATGTGTTTTGTTGCAGCCAATAAATAAATATTCTATTCTATTCTATTCTACTACTACTACAGGCGCACCAGCCTGTCTGTAAATGTGCACGTAAAGAATTATAGGGCTGTTTGCTGCACCGAGCGCGATCGAGAGAGGGACAACATTATACGTCAACAACATAAATGCTACTCTTTCTAACTTGAAGCGTCAAGTAGCCCAGTAGTGCGTACTCTCAGTCGTGCTCTATTTTACGGGTGACGTTAAACTGGCGGAGCGAGGTGAGTGTCCCTTCTTTACGTAATAATATTTAGTATTTCTGTCCATAGGCTGATGATACTTGACATATCACCCATACGTGTGTTCCTACATGTTTGTTCATGCAATGAGATAAGATAAAAATGCATGTTATATTAATGACGCAGGCTTCAAGGTTCCGGCTAAACGAACTTGACAAAAAGCACCGTGAAATCGTGAAGTAACACATCGCTGAATCTCACAAAACATCACCAATCACATTTGTCGTAAAAACTTTTCCCCCAAGATCCCTCGGCTCTGGGGAGGGACGCGATGTGATTTAATGGTACACTTAGGGCTGTCCCGCGTGATTCGATCTGAGCAGATCGTTGACAGAAACACAGTCGCCAAGAAAAAGACTTTTTTGCAAACTACACACACTTGTCTATCTATCTGTCTTCTTCAAATCCCAAACTAACAGACAAAATACGGATGAGGGTATCTCAAGTCCAAATTGTGGAGTAAGCAACAAATAGTACACAATTGTCTGTTATCGGAGTGTGAATTGAACTGCAGTCCCTGTTCAGAACGAGGGAACACCATCTATTGTTTATTTAGTTTCCGAGACACAAATTTGTTTATTTTCAACACATTTCAGACTGCGCTAATTTGCCAGAATAATTTTTTTTCCGGGGTTTTACCCAATAGTATGAAAGTTAATTGCCCAAAAATGAAAATATCGTCTACTCAAATCTTTACGTCATCAGCCGAAATACGTCCGCTGCTGAACAACTCTCCATAGTGGGCCTTCATTTTGGTATTTGCCATCACTAATCTAGGCAGGCGAGTTGGTGATCGCAATAATGATCTTAATATACACAGGAGAACGCTGAAGGAGAAATCTTTATGTCCTTACTGCTAACCCTAATGACGTAGCGATCGTTACGACACCGTGCGGATCGTCCTAGATTGAGTTATAAATAAGGTGGTTCTGAAAACACCTGGGTTATTGCCCCAGTTGATTGATTGATGGCCCTCTTACTGAGAGTGCGAAATAAAATGTAGGTTAGTTCTGTCCTCTCTGATCTGAGTAATGATGTTTAGGAGTTCTAGATTTTCTAGACTCTGATATTTTCCAGATACTTACTCCATTTATTGCTTCATTCATTCGCTTTTGTCATTGGACTCGAGAGCTAGAGGTCGTGGGTTCGATTCCCACTGGGGACAGACCACTTTGTACAATTTGTAGGTACAAGTTGGTCCAGGTCTGAATATTATATTTGTAAATGAATGAACGAAGAATCTATTCTTGTTTAATTTCATTTTATATGCCATAGTTAGTTAAATTTAATACTTATATACAGTCTCGTCTAATATCGCTCACCATCATGAAGATTACATTTTCAGATAGTCCACCAGATGGTAAGTAGTCAAAGCTGCTCATAGACGCATGAAAAACCAGGTTGTATCGTATCAAAATGATCGGTCCAGGTAGCTTATGACGTAGGGTTTTATGCGGTCGGACCCTAGTCTAAACCGTCAAGGTACATACCGGTGTTGATTTACCTGAATATAGTTTCAGTTCCATAAATACTGGTTCACGCTTGGAAACCGGTACATGACCAGTATCAAGCTATGCTTATAGCACTCCTTTACTCTCATTTTGAAGGACTCCATATCGAAATGTTGGGGGAAAACCTCAGTAATTAACTTATTAGACATAGCAAATGCATATCAAGAAAGAATAGAATAGAACTGAAGAATTGGGGAAGATCTATGTCCAGCAGTGGACTTCTTAGAGATGATATGATGATGATGATGACAGCAAGTATGATCACATAAACCGAACAGTGCTAGAGCTACGATATGTAGACATTTTAATATTCATTACAATTTAAAAGCCGTTAATACTAAATCATTCTCTTCGACATTTCTGAAATTAAATATTCATACGCCTTAAATATTTTATATTCATGGATCATCGTGATTCACATTTAATTCTCTTACCTTTATGCGCCAAATTGAATGACAATGCTTCAAACCTTCAAAAAAAAGTCGGATTTAGGATTTCATTTGGAGTTTGGAAAATCCTCTGAGATTTTGGAGAGAAGACATTATAACAAGATATTTTTCCAAAATATATAATATCAATGAACGTTTACATTGACGAATCTTTACAAAAACTATTTGCGTGGGTTAGGAAGCGAAAATTGTCCGCATTTGAAAGCTGTCCGACAAAAAATTTATACTCCAGTCGCAAGTTTTTTAGAGAGGATCATGGTCTGCTTCCTAAGGATCCGCCCTAACTCTGTAATACATTTTGAGAGGAGAACACGGCCAAAATACCCTGTCATCGTACGTGCCAGCCAAAGTTGGCGTAACGATTTATTATTTTTGTGAAGTTTTTTCTGCTGCTGGAAGACGAATTTCAAGCACAGATTACTTAATAGTTACTACGTAACAAATACATCACTAACTTGTAAATCGAATATACATATGCTTTTAATCACCTACTCCTTCCCACTGTCAGACAATACCAGCAAAAATATGTCTAGGAACAACGTAAGTATAGATACTTATCGCAGTATGTTCTTACGAGTGACGGAGGGCTGTTTCAGGATGATATGGCGGTTTGTCTGCAATTGTTGTTGTCGATCATTGTACGAGGCTTTCCAAGATAGTCCTTATCGTGGCAATGAACTTATGGCCTTAAGCTTCAGATGGGGCTCTCTGGCCAGTTGGTCACTTCATTCTGTAAAACAATTTATTGCAGGTATTTTGAGCGACTGTTTTTTTTTTCATTTATTTATTCACATCAACACTTTATTAAAACAAAACTCATATACAATAAACTTTATTCATATAACTTTTTGTGGTTTTTACAACATACTTTGACTTTTCATAAATAAGTGCGACACGACCACCTTATTTTTACCGTTGGCGAAATATTGGAAGCAAATAAATAATAGACTTTAAGTATTGGTCGTGTTCCCTAACAACTCCACCCCAATCGGCAAAAACAACTTTGTCCGTAACAAATTGAAGTATTCACCAGTCTGTTTTACTTTGTCGCCTCAGATATTGTTTGTAACTTAGACAATGCCTATAGAAAGCAAAACGAGACAAAGTTTAAAGTTCCTTATTGTTTTGTACATCATGATCACAGTACAAATAGGCAGTAGAACCAAGTAAAAAGAGTACCGTTTGTGCGCATAGAACAACCCTTTCAGCCGTCTGTAAAACTGGAGTTCCGTTACTGGTTTCGATAAAAGAATTCTTTTTACTTTTACTTAACCGGTTTCGATGGAGGAATACGTAAGTAACTGTTTCAGCATCAGCATCATCAGCATCAGGTTATTTTTTTCTCCACTGCTGGAGCACAACCCTCTCTCATCTGCCGGAGACAGACGGAGGATTTGGCCTACACTCCCCGCGCTGGCCAGGCGGGTTGGGGAGGCCTGATTGATGTTTTATAATGTATTCCCTTGGTCGCCTTGTACGACATCCACGGGAAGAGTTGGAGTGGTCCTATTCTACTCTACCGGAAACCACACGGCAAAAAGTCCAATCTGTCCGATCGTAAAACTAATAGTATGGCGGCACGCACTTTGATATCCGACCATCAGCCTATTAAAATCATAAAATAGATATACAGAGGTTTATACGGCAATAATGCCCATAATAGCCCCACTGGGCCGAGATGTATGTGTATTTTACATGCTATACGGTCAAATAAACTCAAAGTCAAACCCAATATAACTTACTGCTTGTTCTGTGTACTGTGGCGTGATCGTGAAGTCAGCAGTTAATTAGTTAATCGCACTGTAGTTAGTATAAACAATGTCAACAAAAAGTGTCTGTCTTGAGAAAGCTAAGTGGACTTGGTAGTTTACAAACTAGAGGGCCGCGGGTCACGTGACGTATTTTAATAAGCGTTTGTCGTTTAACTACAGTAGTTAAACGGCAAACGCAATGGTAATACATACGGTAGAATTTTTTCATATAAAATACTTTTTTGAAAAGCTTACATACATAATGCTCACGCCTTGGTCCCAGAGGAGTAGGCAGAGACGATCTATCGCGCCTTTGTCAATGTCGTAAAGTGGTTTCCTACGCCCGCTTTTCGCCCCGTGATACCCCTTGACGTGATGTGTTGCGAACAGCATCTCCGCCTTGTTGAGGTACCACGACTAGCTAGGGAAATAAGTCCACCTCATCAGAGCCCCGCATGATTCGGTAAGGCTAATAGTGCCCGGAGTTCACCCAGCTCCAGGATGTCGGCACGCTTACGACCAAGCTAGCCCCAGGACACGCATCTTGGATTGGCGGACGAGACAGGGATCGGGGCGAGAGACGGGAGATGGTGGCATTAGTAAGGAGTATATGGGATACCGCTATTGCGCAATGGTAATGAGTAGAAGAAAGTTAGAAATGATATTAGATTCGAGTGATAACAATCTAGAACGCATTTCATTGTAAGAGATATTTAAAGAGTTAGATGATAGTAATATGGCTCTTTTGTGCTCAGGAGCTCCGTCTTCACGTGGTATAGGAAAACTGAAATTGATTAAATTTAACTTGTTTTTCACCGTGTGACAGGGGAAGGATAATTTATCTTCATTCAGTTACAAACTTGGAAGCAAATTGAATTTCCTTAATCATTAGTTAAGATGTGATTTGTCTTGTTTACGAGTATTTCTCCTCGATGTCACGTAAGTTTTACGGGCAAGGTTTTGAATACTTTGTCATTTTTGCTATAGAATAGTCTTAGTTCTATAATACTTGGTGTTCCGTCATTTATCAAAATATATATACTTGTCAATCAGTCAAGTATATATATCTATGAACGTTTACATTTCTGAGACCTTATAAAAGCTATTCGGGTGGGTTAAAAAGCGAAAATTGTATGCATTAGAAAGCTGTCCGAAAAAAAATTATGCTCCAGTCGTAAGTTTTTTGGAGGGGATCATGGTCTGCTACCTCTGGATCCACCCTATGTAATGTATGTGTTCCGATTGTAAAGAAAACCAGTGCTAGTTACAGTAAGCATCTTTTATTAAAACCTACAACAGTAGAGCCCTTATATATTAAAGACTGTTTTCTACGCCAAGAGCTTTGTGGTGGCTAGGCTCTTGACTAATGGGGAATCACACAGAACTTCCGGAGTAGGTGCAGGGACTTTCCCCAGTGTAAGAGGATAAGAAAGTCAGCAAAGAAAGTTATTGGTTCGATAAAATCGCGCAAAGATTAGCTTAGCTCGCTGTATAACCAGGCCTCGGCCACGTGATCGCACCTACCACGATAAGTACCTACACTTTTGGGTCGCCACGGCGTGGTTCTCGCCCCGGCCGTACCGAGTAATAACACATAGGTAAGTCGAGCCTTAGATGCATTTTTGCGCACTTTGCAGCACCTCAAGCGCCGCCCAAACATCGCGCGCTCGAGCGACACAATTTTATGCAACTATTATCGGACAGTAAGTGATTAAAAGTAACTACTATTAAGTAATCTGTAGAATTTTTTCATATAAAATACTTATTTGAAAAGCTTACATACATAATGCTCACGCCTTGGTCCCAGAGGGGTAGGCAGAAACGATGTGTCGCCGCTTTACGCAATCCAATGTCGCAAAGCTTGAAAAGCTTAACAGACATTAAGGTCCATAAAGTCCACTTGAAAACTGTTAAACGATGTTAGTGCAGACAGAATGTAGAGACATCGCGTCCATTACGGATATGCATGGAGATAAGTCGCATGTAAAGAACCCCGCACGTTTTCGGGATGGTACTTAGGAGTGGAGTTTACTCTAGCTGGATAAACTTTGTACACATTTGGAAGGGTATAATTTATACATTGCAGTAATAATGTTTAAATTATACCTCTATCCCACTAATATTATAAATACGAAAGTTTGGATGTTTGTTACTCAATTACGTTTCAACTAATGGACGGATCGGGATGAAACTTGGCACACATAGGTTAGGTCCTGGAATAGGACATAGGATAGTTTCTATCCCGAAAAACATCTCATGCCTACGGGAAACAAAATTAATCGTTAAAAGCAGTTGAGATGTGTAAATATCGAAGTCGCGGGCAAAAGCTAGTATGCATATAATATGAATTAATTTCTCGTTAAGAGACACTCTTGGAGGACAAAACCCTGGATGGTACGCGACTCTAAAGTCGGAATATGAAATCGATACCTATTCTAAATTCCAAAAGTAAGTTAATAATAGATATGACAAATACTTGATTGTAAAAATATATTTAAAAAATATTCAGAATGATCCATCTGCCAAGACAGCTTTCAGCTCCATGGGAATGATAATACTGCTAAGCGACAGATGAGTGGCTGAATGCTCTGGAACTATTGTCATTACCAGAGATAGAATAAGTGTAATGTATGTCGAGACCATTCGAGACCAGTAAAACTTTGTATTACCAAAATTAAGACTTAGTACGCCCTGTAAATCGTTCACGGTGCAATCGTGGGGTGGCAAAAAGTTTGAGAATCACATTAACGAAAAAACGGCTCTGTAACAAAGCCGTAAAGAAATGGAAGATTATTTGAATGAAAAAAAAATCTGGTATTAATGTTACTTCAGCTTCGCACAGCCTTTTTGTGTCTTAGCCATTTAAAAAAAATGTGATGCTGGAAGTTTATTGCGCCGTTTCTTCTACACAGATAAATAGAAAACAGTATTCAATAAAGAAAAACTTATAAGTGTATGTCAAGTGTTGCGTACACTTGATATACATTTGTACACGTGTACAATAAAAGATTTTGACTCTGACCTTGACTTGACGTCTATTTCGTGTCCCTTTACAAAGACAATCAAGTTATATTACAATTTTATTGTACGAGTGTACAAGAAAGTTCATGTATTTATTTTCCTAGCCCGGCTTCGCATATGGAATAGTATTGTACGACCCTAACATAGCATCAATGTTTTGTACTATTTATATATTAAATGTGGATAAAACATGATGCTGTGTACGACTTCGTTTGCATGGAATAAACCCATTAATCCACAAATAGTCCCATCTCATCCCACTTCCCACTAATATTATAAATGCGAAGTTTTGATGTTTGTTACTCAATCACGCTTCAATGCACAGACGGATCGGGATGAAACTTGGCACACCTATTTAGAGGTTAGGTCCTGGAATAGGACATAGGATAGATTTTATCAAAATAAAACGAATTCTTACGGGAAACCAAATTAATCGTTAAAAGCAGTGAAGGAAGATGTGTAAATATCGAAACATACGCGGATGAAGTCGCGGGAAAAAGCTTGTCTTTAATCTTGATATCAGCAAAGATAATATATACTAGATATCAGTCAGTCAGTCGGGGTGTATTGTATACTATGTAGCAGGGAAATGACGTAATCCGGCTTTTCATAAAATCCCTAGTGATATCGCAAAATAATTACTCTCGCCAGTTTAAGCCATTCCACTAGGGTTCTCGCTAAAACTCTGGTGAATATTCTAAAATGAATCTTAATGTGTTACATCCAGGTTTACTTTAGATTGTGCAAATTTAACAGACGGTATATTTTATAAAGATTGAGACAGTACGTGCTATTGTGCCGTTATTTAATATCTCTGTGAAGAATAAAAAAACTCATATTTGTATTATGAATGATATTTTTCACAGTATAATGCATTAATAACAATAATATCATATGCATAATAGAAGCAACATTAACTCAAAAGTGTCTCGGCAGTACTTGACTTCTAAGTAATATCATACGAGGTTTGTTTTTACCTACGAAGTCAGACATTTTTTTCACGTCTGAGTGTAATTAATAATCTCACCAAACACATTACTGTTCAAAAGGGTCAAGTTCTTATTGGATAACTTTTGGGGTGACCAAAGTATTTAAATATTATAGCTCTATACCAAGTTGAAAGAACATTTTTATAAAAGAACTTTATTGTTCCATTATCATCTCGCCTCGAGAAGGTTACCAAGTTCTTAGTCGTTTGTCAAGACGCGACACAGTACCAGTACAGTCTGTGCGCTATGATAAATGCCCAAGTTCATTCTAATTTGACTATCTAACTCAAGAACGTGTATATTAGTAGGCTTGTCAGTGGTTTTAATTTAAAGTATGAGCCAATTATTTTTCCTAATTACTTCATTATAAACAAACGTTGGTATTATATGAGTCAGAAAATGAAGGATATAAATTTGATATAGGCCCATTCCGTCGTCCACTTATTAATTTATTGACAACAACAAATAAATTGAATAAGGCCACCAATCAATTAAAGAGAAATATCTGAATTGCAAATTATATTGAATGTCAGTGCTGTTTCCTTCTTTGGATGTTTTAACGAACTTAGAAGGCGTTTGTAAGGTAAATAATCATTGAAAACGAATACCTTTGTACCCCTGAGTCAAATTACACAAAACTTCTTCTTAATCCTAGAACATTGAAGTTGCCGGGCGAATTGGTAAGTTTTTATGTTAGCTTTTAAGATTTTCCATTAAAGACTGAATTAATTTTAAAAATGACGCCGCAATCAGAATTTTTATAATCACAGGAACATCAAATTTTACAATTAAGTCGCACATAATGTACATAAACTTACATTTCTGTTATAAATTATATTAGGTACCTGGTGTTGATACACATATACAAAATATATTTGCTATACCACACACAGATTTTTTGTCGTAAACTTAATAAAACATAACGTTTAGGTATAAAAATGTGCTAGTATAAAAGTGTGCCCCGTGCTTTATGGAAATAAGACTTGCTCAACTAAGTGTCGAGCTATATACAAACTTCGATAGCTGGACTTCGATACCTCCGCTGACTAAATTTTAATAAAAATAAAATTAACCAAAATTTTAGTTGGCGTGGTTAACATTGGAGGTATCGATTTGTCAACATTTAGCAACACCCTGTGCGGGAGTAAATGTGTCGAAACGTTTCTATACGTTTGCAAACATTTCAGATAGATCAGATCTCTAACATATAGAAACTAATATTGAAAACATTCCTCACAAAAACAAACAAAACTGTTTGCAACAGTGTCCAACAGTTTAGAACACTGGTGTTCTTGACCCTTTGGATTATGGCGGTTGACCTAGACGTGCCTCCACGGTACGGATGATACAAAAGGTCAGTGCGATCGCGCGCGACTACCGCGTACGGCCGCATGCGGACGCGTATGATTCGGATAGCCGCCTATTTTAAGGTGAGTGCTATTTCATACATTACATGTATCTTGAATAGGCTAAGTGCGGCGTGGTGTGCGATAGTGGTGTACGACCCTTATACTCCTCTTGAAGAACCCCTTCCCATATCCTAGAAAGCCCTAAAGAAAATGTCATTTCTATACACGAAGAATCGCGTGTGCTAGACAGCATAAGACCAGAATTATATTCACGATTCTGATAGTTATTCAGGTGTATTCATGTTTTTTTTGGTCTAAATAATTAGTCTTTATCGCACGTGGAAGAGGTCCAAAGGCTGCCAATATAAAGGGTTAATATATACGGTCTATACACAGCGTGCCCCAATTGCCCAATCGTTTGTTCCAGCCGAATGGCTCTAAGGGAATTAGGGCCCGACCACTAGGTAGCGAAGGGAACAATAGAACCTCGTCACACTCCACTGGATGTTCAAGCACGTACTGGGAAAATTGTATAAAACTTACAAATAACAAGTAAGAACTACAAGTTTGAGTTAGAGCGATCTCATCTTATCCCACTTCATAGGATGTTCAATCATGTGCAACCATAGCACAAGTAATATAAAACCATAGCAATGTAGCCCAATTATAGCTGGGCAAGTTTCCATTCTGCATAAATGGATGTATGGTCCGTTTACAATTTTACAGAAGGAAAATTTAATGCCCATATGGCATTCTTTATCAGTTATTACCATTTTTATTCATTCGAACAACTTAGGTCATTTGGTTAGCAAAAAATCGTACTTGTAGCTTGTAAATTAATATGAATTGACTTTACTTTCATAAAGGTATTGTTCTGTACAATATACGAAGTAAAGGTAAAAGTAGTAGGTATAGTAAAACATGCTCACTAAAATTATTGTGTAGGGCAAATTGGTTGCGATCTAAGTCGACCCGAGGCAGTTACTTGGTCTATGCCAGGCATGGGTTGGATGTGGTTTCTACAATTTTCCTGTATCATACAACTAACAGTAAATTTAGTTACGTTACATATTAGTAAGTATATATATAGTTTATAGACTTTTCATGACTAACTAGCTATTGCCTGATATTGCTTCCGCGAGGATTTTCAACCCCACAGGGGTGGAATTCCAAAAACTTGTCTAGTTACGTTATTTAAGGAACCTCTCTTCGGGAAAACATTTCAAGAAGATCGATGTTGTGCCATTAAAAGGCTGTCTGGAGGGCTCATTTATTGCAATAAGATTGCCTAAATTGTAGTTTCAAAACTATTTGTTTTTATTTGTGTAATAATATTATATTGTTTAATTTTGCCTTGTACTTTATCATAAGTTTTATTCTATTAAACCGTTATCTATGACGTAATGGAGTAACAACATCAACACCTTCGATTTTATTATAAATTTATCAAAACCTTTTATAATCCGCAAAACAAACCCCCTCTAAATTAAATAAATGGTATTTAAAAATAAACTTACATTTATTCTTTTACCAACCCCTTTCAAAAGCCACTCCACTTTAACATCAAGTGCCTAACACTTATTTATATTTACAACAAACTTCCTCACCTTTATTTCCATCAACAAAGAGTTAAGAGGCAAAGTTAAAGCCATTCAAACTCGGTGAGTAATAGAAAATGGTGGCTTATCGAGAGTCCCTGAGTGCCTTTCGAGAGGCCGTCCGTCAGACCCGCGACCCTCTCCATAGATCAGTTATTGCCATTACACTTGTCTGAAATTGGGAGAAAAACGAAATCTGGGGATTTTGGTAACTTTTTCCGCCTTGTCAGTGTTTATAGTATATTTACAAGCTTTTAGGGTTCCTTTAAAGCTTATTTGTCTGTCTGTTTGCCGGATAATATAAATTACGACTAGATCGAAATTTTGCAATAAAAGAAAATGGCCTGTCTATGATAGAAAAAAATATTAAATAGTTCGGAAAACGTGTCACTTTCCAAGATATTCTTAATGCTTACAAAATTTTTACTCACGGAACAGTTACTAGTTGATTGACAATTTGGACAATTTATTAATCAAATATTATCTTCTATATCTATAAAAGAAGAAAATGACTGACTGACTGACTGACATATCAACGCACAGCCCAAACCGCTGAGTCTAGAGGCTTGAAATTTTGCAACGCGGTTCCTTATATAGCATAGGCAAGCGCTAAGGAACGGATTTTCAAAATTCATCCCCTAAGGGGGTCAAATGGGGGTTCAAAGTTTGTATGGAGAACGTCTATTAGATAAACCTATCAATTTGAAACTTTGTAGGAATACTCTAAAATCTTAATGATTCAACACGTGTTTTACAGTTTTAAGGGGCTGAAATGGAGTTCGAAAGTTTTAGTCTCCAAATCGATTGATCTAGAAACTTCAAATTTAGCACAAAGGTTCCTTATGTATCTCCGGAATGCACTATCGAAGGCCACTAAATTGATTCGAATGTGGTTTTCACTGTTGGATAGCTTGGTTTACCGTCGGTTTTTTCAGGCTGGAAACAAACACCTTTTTTAAGCAGGCGAATCCGCGGGCAACAGATCTAATATAATTAAGCCGAAAGAGTGTTTGTGTGTTTACTTGTGTTTCTTTCACAGCTTGGCTATTCAACTAATTGCCATAAATTTTTGATTAGTACACATAACATCATGTATATGAACATAGGCTCATGTTTCCCTCTGGAACAATGGTTCCCTCGGGAAATAAAAACTTGCTCCACGCGGGCATTTGCTAGTGTCTTATAAATCATTTCATACGATATCACTTCATTTTCTAGCGATTAACGTCATAGCATTAAGCAGCCTGCTTCTAGCACTGAGTGATTGCTACGGCGTAGCACACGTAGCGTTAGCATTTTCCCTACTTATTTAAATAATATTATTATAAATCACGCGGCGCCACGTTTGTTCAATTTCCCACTAAAATTAAAATTTCAGCAAGATAAAGAGAAACCTGTTTAATATTATGCATGTATGTGCCTAGGACTCTGGATGTACATATCACATTAATACATGTAGGTACCCAGTTTGTTGAAGACATTTTATTCATGAGCATGAGTGACACCTAGGAAGCGGTAGTCGATAATAAAATGACGTGTATAAATGTAGCAAGTGTACTCATATGTAATAAATTACTTTGACTTTGACTAGATAATTGTAACACTTATATAAATTAACAGTAAACGGCGAGCACAAAATCGGTTACAGATTTTAACAATTTCGTTTTATTTTATTTATAGTGAAACTAGTACCAGAATTATTGTAAAAACCATGTCCATTTAGTTACATCAAGAATCTTTTACTATCTATTATTATATTAATGTAAATAAATGATAAAGAAATGAATATAAATAAATTAATTGCAAAATAGATAGATCCTTATGCAAATTAATGAACTATTTTGATCTTGTGAGTGAATATCATTACATGTCATTTACAATAACCTTAATAACATAACAATGTTTTCGAGTTTATTTACAGTTAAGTAGTCTGTGTCTCTTTTTACAGTCAGTTTACGCCATAGGAAATCATTTAAATATATGTAAAGTAATAATACACTGGTTTCAATATGCAAAAAAAAATTAATAAAAATATTGGTATTTTTTTTATATACGAGAGTTGCGTTGAGATTAATTAATCAAATGAAGGCGACATGTACACTGGTAATTTTTAAACAACATCCTTTTCTAAAGACATCTTATCACTGAACAGTCATGCATATGATCCCTGCCTGACCTGAAGACTTAGACGAACGTAAAATTTATGACACATTCCATATTCATAACGCTTATCTTATTATAACTTAAATCGTCCACAGAAACTACAAAAATCTATATGCAATTCAAATCAGTGCAGCTTTAAAAATGTTAACTAGCTACACTCTTACTGTAGTCTGCAAAGGTCTGCACTTTATGTAAATCAGGCACTTTAGTTCGGAGGAACGCTTATAAGAATGTTAAAATTATGCAGTGGATTCTGTTGAGTGGTTAAGCGCAAGATTTTATTTCGATAAACCCCAGAGTTAACCCTCCACAAAAGATATGATTTTCTCGTCTGTTGGAGATGTTAGGTTTTCAATACTTTTACTTACTAAAAAGGTCAAAGACACGGAATAGATATTTTTTTTCGGATCTACTATGTAGGAATGTAGTGCATTTTCTGTTCGCTTTTTACCAAACATTATTTTTCTAGTAGTTTTTACAGTAGCAAATTTTTAAGTTCGCATTCACCCCCTCATACCTCAAATTTTTAGAATGTGAAAAATAACGTGTACTTTTTATATTAACTTTTATTGGCTTACAGAGCGATTGTTTGCAAAAGATAAGTGTTATTTAGAATTCAAAACTACATAATTCAAAAAATATATGTGCAACGTGTTACGTTAATTGACAATAATTAAAGTTCAATCTTTTCGCAGTTTATGCAGTAGCATTTTTAATGGAATCCCATTTTTGTCCGTTTGTTTCTATATCCAACGGATATCTCAAAAACTACTGGACCGATTCGGCTGATACTTCGAATACGTTATGTAAAATCGCCTGGCCAATAATGGAAACATTATGGAAATTACAGGAAAACCATATATTTTTGAAATACTCCAGAAAAATCTAAATACGATTACGGAATCCACACATTGTGTTTACACTTTTCTGACTTTTAATACATCTCAGTAAACAATTTCAGTCAAGAAACACATTTTTATAGGTAATTTTAAAACGAGAAAATGTCTCTCAAGCTACGTTAAACTTCGCAGAAAATGTGTAATGGATTTTTCCATGCAAACGAGTTACTTTTAAGGAATAATTAAATTACAAGGGTCTTTGTAAAAGGAAGAGCTTGCTTTGTAATATTATTTTCAATTAACCATTTATTTATTTTTTATATTGTTACCAAGACAGGATGTATCTTTGCACTGAATTTATTCAAATACTAATTTATACATTATATCGTGGTAAATGTTATTTTCTTGTGAAAATTCATGGTCGTGGGTTCAATTCCCAGCGAGAACAGACAAAAGTTTGTCCTTGTTTATGAGTTATGTTTGTGAATTGCCTTGTCCTAGTCTAATTTCCATAGTAGGTACATTCTAATTTGGGATTAGGCAAATGCATTTAAAGGGTACAGGGAAAAACATGTCATGTCACAAATACATAGAGTTACAATTATAATACCTATCACAAATCACAAAACATATATTTCGTTTTGTATTTTGAACTTATATCACAAAGTATAAATATATCGATGAAAAAGAGCAGAAACGCTTTAACACTCCACAGCAATGTATTGTTATTGCGAATTCGGAATCAGACAAAAAACCACGCAGAATGTTCTGAGTTTCGTATTTCTACGGCTCATAGAAATTACAAGCTAATACTAACATAAATATAGTCTTTTTTAAATGATATTTATATTGAATGGACATTTTTACTATTGGACAATTTTACTATTGGTCATTTTTACTATTAGACATTTTTACTTTTGGACATTGACTGAATTTTTTTTGTCATTAGTCGTGCAAATATCGTACATCGGTGTGGGTCCGCTTTTTTGCGTCGATACATGTTCTGTGTTAAAGTAATTTTAACTCTATAGATTTGCGACATGTTCTTTCTCTGTATCCTTCAGATATAAAATGTTACTAGGAAGCGGCTGTATGGGGAAAACGATAGTGTTTAATGGGAAAAACCTAAATAAAGGCTTCTTGGAGTGGATTTAGACTGGTTGAATAAAATGATTTATTTTTAGGTATATCATGATGTAAGTACATAATATATTATGTATACATCCATTTGGTATAAAATTAAAATCACCTTTGTATTAGTACAAGCTTGTACTTGAATACCAAATGAGATCAATTTCCACGTACAAAGCGAATCGTCGTTGGTCGGTCGCTCGATGCATTGCAAAGTAGCGTCTGCTCCACAGAGGCTAAATATTTGCATACAACCAAGCGCCGGCGATATTGAACGCCATCTGTTGTATCGTAATAAGATTAGGCTTAATTCACGCTTTTAACAACATATATGTTCTTTATAGTATAGTTTTACACATTAACTAATATTTTTATTATTTGATTTTCAGGAAACTATACAGATAATTATATTCTAACAGTATTACAAACTAGTATTATAAACTAATATAAAAACGCGTCATAGTAAGAACACGTCGTCTAGCTCGCCTGTGTACGGCATGGTTCCCAGGACACTTTATATAAGTGTTACCTCGCTGGATCGCTAGGCTTAGCCTTTGTGCGAGGTATGCGCCAGCCCTGGGGTCTCCAGAGGCGAGGACCAGTCGCTTCGAAATTCAATAACATTTTTTCTTGTGTCGGACGACCATGGACCCATTGTCTCCACCGCAAGCGCCGCAAACTCGTAATGGTCCGTCAAACACGAGTATTTGTGACGCTTGAGGAACTGGGCATTTCAACTAATACTACTATTTATAAAAAACATTATAGAAACAAAACAAAATTTACAAGTAGAAAATCCCGTCAAGGTGGTCACACTGGGGCGTTGTGCTCAGAAGGCTGGCAGCATTCCCTCGTATTCTTTACACATGTTTAAAAACTAAATAGATTTATAACATTTTATATACAAGGGCGAGCTTATCTCCAATAGAGATCTCTTCTAGCCAACCTTATCAGGTGTGAGACAAGGCAGTAAGAGTAAGGGGGGCAAAATAAGTGCATTATACTCGTAAACTACATAATATAATAACATAACTGTAATAAACTTCCATAATACATATTATATTGTACTGAGTGAGACAGATAGTACTCTCTTAGTTCAGTTTGAAAAGATGTTACAGAAGTAGGGACTATCTCGAAGGACCGTCGGAAGTTTATTCCACATCTGCGCGGCTCGGACAGTAAAGGAGTTAAAAAAGAATTTGGTGTTGGAATTAGGATAGGTGAAGTCTTAGTGGCGCAAGCACGTCTAGGACAGATAACGGACATTCGTCTAGGATTATATGTAGAAACGTTATAAGGAGTAAACTAGCTTTTTCCTGAGATTAATGTGTATAGAAATAGAAATAGCGGATGAAAAGGCGCGCAATCAGGATATGTTTTCCATAACATACTGTCTGTATAATATAAAACATATTAAGTGACTGCCTAAGTAAGCCATTTTTTTAAATTACACCTCCAAGGATTCGTAAATCTACGCGGACAAAGTCAAGGCAGCTGCTAGTTAAAATAATTTCAAAATTACTACTGAAATTAGTTTGAAGGTGTAACTATATAAACAGTAATCCGTTTTCCAATCCATATTAATGATGTATGTTGTACATAATTGGATGCCATCATGATATCACTTTCATGTCGAGCGGAATTCGCGAACGGAGATCATCACTGAGAGAAAATGATCAAACACTAATCTACTTCAAATCTAATTAACTATATACCTACAATAATAAATAGAGCTTACTAACGATTACGTATGCTGTTGTATTTTTCGCGAATTAGGCACGTGTATGTGAGATTTACAGTAGGTAGGTATTAAATTTTAGTTACTTAATGTTGGTGATAGATGGTGTTTCATTTATATCAACTGCCATTATCAATCGTTGAGTCACGATTAAACTAAACTTCAATTTGAAAGTTCAAGGACAACTTTTTTGTTGTAACAATTTTATGGCTTTGCTTCACGGCTTTTAGCCAGAATCCTCGCCGTATTTGATGTGATGATACAATCAGTGTAATCTTTTGAGGTATTTAGATATATATATTTTTAAAGAACTTTAGTTAGAGTCTGAGTCGGCTTAATCCAGGGCCGTATTCTAAATTTCACAAAGGTTTGCCTTATTTCTTTCTTCGGCTTATTCAGGTTTACTTGCGATTTTCTTTTACTTTCATAAGCTACCTAAATGACACAGTTAAACAATGACAAATGTATTATCATAATATAAATCACACTTAGAAAAACTTATAAGCTGGAAGATTGGATTAATTAAGCACACCATAAAAATTCTTTTTTTTTGTTATTTTGTCTTTCTGGGCTGTTACTGTTACACCATGTGTCATTTTGAATTGTGTAACAAGTGTAGAAAAGACAATGGGGTGGATGGGACTGAATTTCTAATTTCTTTGGTGCACATTTAATTTGTAGTTTTTCACAAATTATTTACTTTTTTGAGCTTTGTTCATAGCAAGTTAGTATGTTGTGCGCCAAAGATATTAAATGCTCTTTGCCATTCATGCGGAGACTGCGTATCTAGTAGGTACAGTCGAGTACACCCGATGGACCGACAACCTGAAGAATCGGCTGTATTAGGAGGGGAAGGTTTATTTCCAATATTGGACGTCAATAGGCTGACATGATGATGAGATCTTGTTATTATTCCGATTTCATACACTACTGTTTATATAATTCAGTACCTATGTACCTATATCTTCGCTCGATTGTCGTTGCCTTTCATCTTCTCATAGACACGTACACAATCAACATCCGCCACCCGCGCTCCCCTCCTTCCCCTACTGTTAGCTGATCCAGTCCAGAGACGAATTAAGGGGCTGTGTATAATTAAGGGCTATTCTTTGGGCTACATATGTCCGAAATCGCTCTTCTTGGGGTTATGTCCGAATAGGACCGGTTCTGATCCCTTTTTCTTATTAATATGCCTCGTATTTGCTAACTTAACGATCATCATAGGAATTTGCACCAGTTTACAGTTATTGAAATTGAAATAAACATATTTACTTATACAATAGTTTGGAACTCGACACATACATCAAGTTATTGGTATTTTCAACTTTTTTCAATGTTATTTAAATATTTAGGTATTATTATCAACGTTAGCGGCCAATCAAAGAATGATAAGACTAAGCAAATCAGTTTGTCACTATCGCGATACTTGGCGCTGCGTGTTTTCGCCTACCCCATAGTGGATTAAAGGAGTAAAGATAATGGGCCAGATTCTGAAGGCACACATTTAAAATTTGACAGCGTTAAAATTGGTTTCGTCTTTATCTTCATAATACTGTGTGACAAGGATAGCAACAGTTTTAGTGCTGTCAAATTTTAACGTTGTGCCTTCAGAATCGAGCCCAATAATTATGTATTTATTCATTACATACATGTCTTGTTACAAATGTTATATTTGATGACATTTATCTAGTTACAACAGGGACATAATTTTTTTCCGTTAGTGTTTACCTAAACAATGTAACTTTCTGGAAAATCATATTTACGGAGCAAGATCTTATACTTAAAATAATCATGTTATTGTGGCATCCTTTTCTCCCCGCAGTCCGTACCTGCCTCTACCCCACCCCCCGCTACACCTAATGGAATCCACATTGATTGCCTCTTCAAACCATTTATTATTGATTTCCGACGACAGATTTGAAGCCCTTCATTTTATAACAGGTATGTCGGCTATTCAGGTTACTGCGATTTTTATGGCCACATTTTAACCGACTACTGAAGAGGGTTGGGTTATGTTTTTTCACAGTATCTTTATGTATCGTCGTGCTGGTAGACTAGATAGTATATTACCTTCGTTAGGTTGAGGCACGGAGCTATCCACCAAAGGTTCTAGATATTCAAGACTGACATTGAATGAATAAATATACTTTATTGCGCACCAATCACACAAAATACATTCATAGTATACAAATATACAGTAAATTTACATGTGGCAGCCTTATCGCTTTAAGCGATTTCTCTCAGGCAACCTTATAGCTAGATAAAATCGTAAGGGATAAAATGATGCGGGTGCAAAAGATACAATTTTGATATAGTTATAAAACTGTATACATAGATAACTACATATAGGTACCTATATACTCAACCATTATCGGATGTACTGCTCGGAAGCTGCCCGGATAGACATAGAATCCACCAAGTGAATTACATATGTCCTCCAAAGAGTACATTCCATAATATTAAGCAAGTTACTTACCCAGCTAGATATAACGCCGCCCAGACCGCGGCGTTCCCTGCATTATTATTACATTAGAAGTTAGCCGTCAGCCGTAATAAGAAGTCGGAAAGATGGTCGGAGGCGAAAGCTTTCTTACTGGATATTAGATTATTACGTATTTAAGGCCTTTGTATAAGGCTTCCTTAGTGACAAGAAAACGGTACCGTTAACCGACTGTGCATGCAAGGTGTGATTGAGGGCGGACGGAAGGCTGCAAATGGATTTCAATATTATAAGTATACTTATAGGACCTATACTCAAAACTGTTTAGTCCGCGTAGGCCAAGAAAACGCCGCGAGACCGTTTTTCATTTTGTTTTTTTTTTTAATCATTTTAATATTCGTCTGACGACTAGATAACGCTAAATCTACGATCTCTATATAACTACTAGATGGAGCGTTCCAAACAGTCGCTCTGTACCACGTAACTGCGGCTCCGGGAGCCAACGATTTAATAATCCGTATTTCTATTTTAACAACTCATTTAATTCTAGGCGTGTACCCAACACGCCTAGAATTAAACGCTAATTAAAACCAGCTAGACCATTATCGTGTCGATGATACATCAATATTAGTTAGATCAAAAAGTCTTCAGGAAAACACACTCACACATTCACAATTGCCTAAAAAAACGCAAGAAAATTAACAACTAAAATAAGACGAGTTATCTTTATGAGTAAATTACTTATTCCTCACAATACAGAACAGTAAACTGAAATGTCGTTTTGATACACAATATGGCAGTAAGTTTATGTTAAAGGGGATAATAAAAACCGACAAGATGTTACATCTCATGAATTCGTAAGCAACATTACGCCCGCACCGATAGAGGTATTATCTCAGACTCTTTATATGGCATAAAGTATTTCAGTTAAACCTGAAATGGAGTCATGATTATGTTAATCAGTGGTTTCTAATATCCCCGAAAAGTGGTTTATTTTGAATAGTTAACTTCCAATTCGAGATATTTGCTCCTTTTAGTATGACAGACTGAGATATCAAAATATAAACATGAACAGTTCTTCTGTTTTAATGATCTGGGCATCGTTATCAGCCGAAATACGTCCTCGCCACTGCTAAACATAAGCCTCTCCAGAAGAATGTCACTTTTGGTGGGCTGTTCATTGGAGAATTCGACATCACCACGCTTGGCAGGCGGATTGGTGATCGCAGTAATGATTTTAATACAGGAGAACGCTGCTCAACACTTCGTCCCTGGTGATATCCCTTAGTCGCCTTGACGACACCCACGGGAAAATCGGGAGTGGCCACAGGACCTTAGAATAGTCTAATCCGGGATGGACAGATAGTCCGCTGATGGTAATAAGCTGTCACTGTCATCTATAAACCTTAAAGAATTTGGATAAAGGCCACTATGAGGAGACTAGGTAAGTTATAATGCTTTGTCTATGGCTGTAATTACACTGGCTCTCCTACCCTTCAAACTGGAACACAACAATGCTGGCGCGATTATTTGGCGGAAGCAATATTTAAGATTCTTGCTGGAAACAATTTGTTGTGTATGTATTTTTGTGTCCTTGATTTTAAATAAAATCCATCAACTTCTTTGAGAAGAGCTAAATCTAGTACATAAGAGAGCTAAATTATCACTAGCCTCGAACTGAAACTGCTCGTGGGTGGTCTCATAAAATGTGCAAATGAGTTTCGGAGTTTCGTCATTAGCTTTTTAACTGTTTAACTGTCCAGGAGTTTCCAACTAGTGTTTTAACTAGTTTATTTTGTGCACGTGTTCCTCCTACAAGTGATGTAGTTGAATGCGGTTATTTTTTACACAAGTACTTGACTTTTAGAAGTGGAATTTTATAAAAAAAGAAGAAGAACCGCTCAGTAAATTGGAGTGGTATTTATTCAGTCATGTAAAATATATATTAAACAAATTCCATTCAAGACAAGGATTTATTTATATACAATTGAGATATGCAGAGGTTATTCAATTATATTTGTGGCTAAAATGTTAGTATTACATTTTCTTTATCAGCTTTTACAAAATAGTTAAAAAATATATGTATGTTTTTAAATTAATTAAATGTTACGTTCTGAAAGTGCATGGCTTGACATTTTTATAAAACCAAGTAAACATTATATTTTTAAGTAGCTAAGCGATATTAATATTTACAAGTAAATACTAATAAATATTCCGTCTTTATAAAGGCAATAGTAATAATACAATAATACTTATAAACTTAAATTTCAATAAATAACATACAAATTTTTTTGCCTATGTGTTAAATCGCTAGGCTTAAATGAGTTTCTGAACGAACGATCGGCCAGTTTATGCCAAAAGGTGGTGTTCCAAATTCGAATCACTTTTACTCACGCTCGCACGGCGCCCTTTTCGAGCTGGAGAGGTGAAAATTATATTGCAAACTTCATTTTATGTTGTTCACATAATGTGTGCACCTGATTAAAGTTTCTCTTAGGTTAAGCATGTAAACAATCAAAACCAACAACTTGTAAATACATTCCACTGTTGGACAGAGCGAGGAGAAGCGAGGAGAACAATCCACTATCCTACCACGATAGTCTGTCATTTTATTATTTACGACGTAGCGCGCGTAGCAAAGCGTAGAGATAAACAAGAAAGCAAGTAAAACGAGCCCATTTTTAATGTCTCCACATTCTATTCCTCTGTAATATGATTAGGTGTACGAAAATTAAAATGGCGGGCGGAAACCGTACAAACACGGATTAAATTGCGCATTTTCGCTCACCGAGCTACGTGAGAATCCACGTGTAATTTAGAATTTCGTGAAAATGAAAACTCAATTAGCAAACCTTTAGGTAAGTCTCTCTTTTTGAACTAAAATACTGTGCAGATTGTTAGCTGCATTAATAAACGACCTTACGTATGGAAACCTCACTGGGTGTGCAATAAGTGAAAAAAAAAACATTTTATTGATGAAAAACTAAGGCAGCCCTTGGCCCCTACAATGAGAAGCCCCCGTGTGTCAGAAGTTAGTTCCTGACCAGAAAGTAGGTATAAATATAACTATATTTTAAGCAGATTTAGTTTAGGTTAATGTCATATCTTGAAGCAACGATCTCTATGTACTACTACTAGATGGAGCGTTCCAAACAATCGCTCTGTTCCACGCAATGGGTAAATAGCGTCAATGTTTTGTAATAATTAAATGTACTGCGTAGTAACTGCACAAGTTTCAAAGTAAATGTGAACGAGTTGCGGCTATCCTTGCGTGGAACAGAGCGATTGTTTGGAACGCTCCATCTAGTAGTACATAGAGATCGTTGTCTTGAAGTGAATATTCTATTTTGTGTGTATGTAGTGTAGCCAGTGTGTATGTGAGGGTGTGTGATGTACCAAATGTACTCTAGCGCAATAAAGATTTTTGTGAAATTTTTTCCAATCAGTTCGATTGGCGTTTCACTGATTACAATCTGGAGAATCCCTGTGGAAATGGTCTTATTACAAAATCCGGAGTTTTTTTTTAATATAGACACCCTCTTTGGCTTAGATGCTTGGTAATTATTAGTAACTCATTAATTCATGACTAATGTAATGACTCATTAGATTCTAGCGCCAGAGGTCGTGGGTTCGATTTCCACTAGGATTATGAACAGACAACCAATAAAAACTAATTAGGTAGTAAATTTACCTAAATACGAAAACTTTGTGATCAAGGGACGTGGAACTCTGTAATATATACCAAAAAAAAAAGATATCAGAAATCAATTTTTTAACTAAAATGAAATGAATGTTTGTACCGTTATAAATGTTTTTGTTTATAACCTCCTCCAAAATGAAATGATTATACCTACTAAAGCAAGGGTTGCTGGAGTCGATTCCTTCACGTCTTGTCTAGACTGTGGGAGCCTAGGCCCCATTTAATAATCCATATGACATAAACCATACATATAATCCAGCAATAAAATTAATTAAATGAAGACGCCGACTACCGAACTCCCGCCGCTTCCGCATTTATTCGCTACCACGTACCACACGTCCGTGCATCCGTGCGTGTCCAACGCGGAATTAAGATATGTAATAACGGCGGATGTAGGGCTGTGACGTCACACGCCCGAAAGGTTTACGTCAAAAAGTGATATATATATTCGAGGTCGGATGTTTAAAGTTTATGAAATGTGGTTGAGGGATGAGGGTTCGTGAATTCATACATCGTCAGAGGACAGTTGATAGTGAGTTCGCCTTGTATTCATCATAACAAACGCCTATTATAATTTAGATTTTTTTTTAATTTTATTTATTAACCATTAAAAACAGAATTTACATATTTCCAGTGCAAAAAAACCAGCCTTGGTTTGTCTGTGCACCGCGACGACTTACAAACTAACATTTAACAGTCATATTATGTGCTAAGCCATCTACTCGTATCTGTATACATTGCTTAATTACTAACAAAGTCGAAACCTGAAGATGAATATGTAAAATAATTAATCACTCAATTTTTAGTACGACGTATATCACTGTAATGCCAAAGATAATATATTACTAGGTACTTAGTAATGCTTATGGAGTGGTCCCCTGGTCGGTAAAGGTAAAATTCACAAAGTAAATGGGGGTACATTCTAAACAATACGAGTCCGTTATATGTGTGTGTAATATAAAGAATTAATAGATGTTTCAACGAGAAAATAGAGTACACACAGATATTTTTTTGTTTATTCCGTTTTTTGCTATAAATCGAACAATCTTCCCGGACGCGACGCGAAAGCCTGTGATTGATGCGACATCCCTAACAAAGTGAAAGTGGAGGAATCTCTAGAGATCGTTCTCTAGAGGACATCTGAGGCGAGAGCTTTACGCAATCCAATGTTTGTTTTTTTCCTAGTTACCTACTACAGCTATAGCGAATAGGAACAAGTCATTAAATATTTGGGGGGTAGTGGGGGTGGCAGAGTCATACCTCAAGAAGCCTTAATTTTCTCGTTTAATCTTTTTGTTGTTGTTGTTCTATAACGCCATTGTATTAGAACGCCAGATGGACCGACGACCTGAAGAATGTGGCCGGAAGCGGCAGGATGCGGAGGGCGGAGGACCGGGTGTGGTGGCATTTATTAAGCAAGGCCACCACACCCGGTTTCCGCCTTCCGCATCCAGCCACTTCCGGCCACTTTCTTCAGGTTCTTCGAGAATCTGTGGCTGATATGACGATGACTCATCATCATCATCATATCAGCCGCAGATTCTCGAATTTAAAAAAAATCGATAATTTGTCAACTTTTGAGATGTCGATATTTTCGCACTTCTCGACAACTCAAAAGTTGACAAATTATCGTTTCTTTTTCCAATCGAGAATCAGCGATAACGGGGTCTGATTAAAAAACATCCTTTACTCCTATTGTTGTTCGAAAGTAAACCACATCAAATAACATTTGGGACTTGAATTATGGTCGTAAGTGAATATTCATTTTCTCCTACAGCTCTCTCCTTCCCCCCCCCCCCTCCCTTCCTTCCTCCCTCTACCGTATCACATTAGTGGCTCTTCGAAACCCAGATTCACAGTTTCTTCGGGAAGGGCCCGAGAGAAAACCAGCATACGTGGAAGAAAAATTTAAGGCGTAGGTAATCGAAGGCGACGACTCCCAAATCGCTTTGGGACTACGTGGGCAACCTTTTGTTGTGAGGGTATATAGATCGTGCTCAGCAGTGAGAAATAATCTCACAGAAACCAGCATTCTAACAGCTAGCGAAGTTGCAGAGATTACTCACGAACTTTACCCATTCATCTAATAAATTATTGTAGATTAAATCCACGACCGGTTTCGGCATTAAGCCGTCATTAGTTCGTGCTTTATTTATTTTTTGGGACAGTGGAATGAGGCTCCTATATGCTTAGCAGCATATTACCATCAATTCCTTTTAGGATTATGGATTATCGCAGAGCGTTCTTATCTATATAGTTCCAACATAACGCACGCTCAGCGTTTGCTAATAAATCTGTGAATTATTTATATAGGCACTCCAAATAACTACCTTTGTGTATTTAGTCGCAGACCGTATATACAAGAAATACCAGGAGCGGTTCTAGGACGTTTTCAAAGGGGCCGCGATCGTCCCATTTAGCCGTGTTCCGAGTATATAAATACCATTTTAACAATACCTATACAAACTAAGGATGTTAATTTTTTATTCTCGAATACTTTTTCAACTTGTTTTGTTCATCAATTTGTCAAACATCAATTTGTTTTGACAAGGAAAACATATAAACTAACTGTGACTTATGTTTTTTTAGTAAATCTAAAATATTAGTTCAAAGTCAACCTTAATTGTACATGAGTACACTTCATTCAAATTTTTTTTATCGAGAACCGTTTCTTTGGTATATCGCTGTGATCTTCCAGTAGTTACTTTATTATTCTGATAATTAATGGGTTTTTATTAATCCGGGGGTTAGGTAGGTCTTTAGGCCTCACCTGGATCCGGCTCTGTAGGCCTTTCGCTTAAGCGAGCCGAGTAAACATCCCTAATGAGGTCCCTCTTCATTTAGAGGACCCGTAATTCAATAATATTTAGCACTTCACTTTGCGTCACATTCATAAAGCAAATTTACCTAACTGTTTATTTACTTCATATTAATACTTTGGCTACCACGTTTTACACATTTTTCCCATGGTAAAATTTATTTTAGAAAGAAGTTTTTGTGTTATATATAATTCATGATCTAAGCTATCAACTACGCAGTGCGTGAAAACTATCGAGAGAGGGACAACGTTATACGTCAACACATAAGTGCTTCTCTTTCTAACCGGCGTACCACACGTCGTGCTTTATTTTACTGGCGGGGCGTAGTAATACACGTAATATAGTACTATTCTCTGCTGCGAGGCACTTGGATAACTTTATGACTGAAACAGTGTTTATTTATTTACCACCAAACTGAGAAGTCAGCACAATTATACGAGGCCAACTGAAGTTACACTGTAGCTGTATCTACGTACAAACTTGTGACCAAGTGATTGTAACAAAGTTAGTGAGTGAAACGTCAAGGTGAAGTTTGTTAGTTGAATTAGAGATCATCGAAGGTGATTCCAATAGAACCGCAGGCGGGGTGGGGCTCGTTAGCACTTCCGTTTCTAATTGTTTCGATCTTGATTGTTATGACTTTATGAAGTAAACTTTTCATCTATAATTATACTAGCTGTTGCCCGCGACTTCGTCCGCGTGGACAACTTAACATCACAAATTATTATGTATTTCCCGTAGGAATGCGATGTTTTTTCGGGATAAAAACTATTCTATGTCCTGTTCCAGGTCCTAACCTATATGTGTGCCAAGTTTCATCACAATGGTTCACTATTTTGGCTATAATGGCTTACACATAAGTTATAAATTGTAGCCTATGTGTTATTCTGATGTATAAGCTATATTATTGTAAAGTTTCATTAAAATCCATTCAGAAGTTTTTACGTGAAAGAGTAAAAAACATCCATCCATACTTACAAACTTTCGCGTTTATAATATTAGTAGGATCTACACCTATTGTCAAGCAGTTCTATTGTACCACTATACTGAGAGAGCAAAAATATGTCGTAATTTGCCCGGAATTGGCAAAATTATTGCTAAGATGAGAAATTAGTTCTATGCATAATAAATTGTGAGTTCTACCATTCAACTTTCAGTATTACTAACAGTATATCAGGATGCTGATCTTGTCCCTGAATTATATTTTGTGTTACCCATTCCCATTACCTACCATGCTGATTCATTGTGGGAATCTAGTAATACATCATTTAAGAAACTTTGGTTAGGAAACGACTTTATATCAGTTTCCTGTTAACTTACATTTGGACACGTAGTCGGTACTTAAGAGGATACCTGATGAGTAGTTTACAATTCCTATTAAATCGAGGTGTACATTTCTCTCAGTATTATAATTATAATACACTGGCCCGCCGCCAGATGGACCGACGACCTGAAGAAGGTGGCCGGAAGCGACTGGAAGCAGAGGGCGGAGGACCGGGTGTGGTGGCGTTCATTGGGGAAGGCCTATGTTCAACAGTGGGCGTCTAAGGGCTGATATGATGATGATGATAATGAATACACTGGCTAGCCACCCACACAACTGACAGCTAATTTAAAGTGATAAGGTTCTCCTAAAAGTGTATTTCAATTACTTAGACATTTCAACTCCTTAATTAGGACAAAGTCACCAGACACCAAGCGGACGTGTCGATAATTAATACAATAGTTAAATGTATATGAAATGTAAGTGTATCCATCAACATTAAAAAAAAACTCTTAGGGTGCCAAAACTCCAACCTTACGACGACTGCAACTACCTATTTCTGTCTGTATTTCTCGATTATAAAAATATAGAAGATTTTAAGATTTATAAACCATGATAAGATGTAAATCCATACATAAAATATAATACAGTAAACATTACACACTCATTCATTTTCATTCCATTGTAGAAACTTGCAGAAACAAAAGGCATCACACGAGAGTTGGTAGTGGCCAATAAAATGGCGCCGTTCGCGCGGACAACAGACAATCTCGTTTGGAAATTCCATTTCTATATTTAAAGTCAATCTGGCGCTCGAGCAGAATACGACTTGAACGGGATTAAAATCTCTGTGTCGTACTACTGCCAGATAAAAAGTGTATTTATTACATTTGAGATTTGAACGACCAGGTACCACCCTTTATTCGATATTTGCCAAAGCACAAAAGTATTTTTATCTTATCGTCTTAGGGGGCCAGGAAGACCTGGTGACACTTCGACCCTTCAGGATCTTTTATACCAAAACCCTTGTCCACCAACGGAGCCCAAAGCCGATTACGTTGACTTCACATACACCTTAGAATTCCTTCTTTGGTATATATGCAGGTTTTTCTTCACTAAAAAGCCTATGGTATTATAAATAAACCGTACTTATATAACTTTCGATAAACTGATTGGTACGGGCGGGGTTTGAACCCACGACCTCATGAACGTGAGGCACAACCAACTACCTAGGCTAAATCCCACGGCTCAGCACAAACAGCAGACTTGATTAAAGTGGAAGATGGAACAAAGAAGTCCTGTTTTGAAAACATATCCCATTACGGGTTGGAAACCCCAAAAAAGCATTTCATGTACACGGTACCCAGTAAACAATGACTGTTTAGATAATTATAAAAATTAAGCTCAATAATGTCCAGTCCGGAAGCGGCTGGATGCGGAGGGTGGAGGACCGGGTGTGGTGGCGTTCATTGGGGAAGGCCTATGTCCAGCAGTGGACGTCTAAAGGCTGACATGATGAATGTCCAATCTGAAAATTTTCCAACATTTATGTAAGTATGTTCGAACTAAATAATGGTCAAACTATATATCAAAACATGTTTCGATAGGAAATCTTCTTTCAGAATTGCCGTTTTTCAGAGTGAAATTTTTTGGATGGGACATCTTTCAGAATGGTAAAATTTAGAATAATAATTTTTCAGAATCATAAACATAAGATCTCGTAAATAACCAAGCTTTGTGTGCTAAAGCAAGGCGAAAGCTAGTCTTTTTTATATTAGATGGGTAACGCTTGCCTTAAACAGAATAATCCGGAAAAACTGAAGTGTCCAGCCTGCTGTAACAATGATAGCATGAACTTAATTCGTGGAACATTATATGCACCTGCTTACAATATATTTTTACAAGATAACGCAATGGCACGTGCTTGGTCCTTCAACCCGAGCCGCACCTGAACAGCTGAATAAGAATTCTCATTCCTAATGCTGAAATCGACGAGGTTTTTACGACAGAATGTTGCACAGGGACCTTAAAAGATACGAGCACTCACGCTTTATGCCACAGTAAAACAAAAATAACTGACAAAAGCCCCGGCGCCGGCGCGTGGCGAACTGATGTTCCCTGATATAAAACTTATCGGGTGAACGTGACGTCATAAAGCGTGAATAGTAAAGTGGTGAGCTACGATTGTGTCCATCAGTAACCAAATAAATAAGATTTCATGTCAGAACTGATCTAACTGGAATTACTATAGCAAAACAAGACAACACCACGCTACCAATAACGAGAACTAAGAAGTCAAGGTAATGGAGGAATGATATGCACTTAATAATTAATGCCTACGGTAAGTAATAACAGACGGTTAGGAAAAACTGCAAAGGAGAAATTGCGTTCTCTCAAAGAATAAAAAGTGCGAAAGTGAGTTTATTTATTTGTTCGTAACCTATATCCATGATGTATATCTTATAAATAAAATCGTAAACTTCGCGTGTCTGTACATTGAAGATATTTCCAAAAAAAAGAATTGGGGGGTCTAAGGATAAGCAACAGAACACATTTCGATCATTTTTGAAATTTTTGTCTGTTTGTCTGTTTGTCTGTGAGTTTGTGCACGCATCACTTAAAAACTACTGAACGGATTTTGATGGACTTTTCACAAAAACATGGTGCTTAACTTAACTTAACATTTAGTCTTTATTTCATCGCAATCGGCTAACTCAATCAAAAGTTATAGACATTTTTAGTTTTCAAATACATTAGTTAGGTAAGGTTATTATGCAATATATTGCTTAAAGTAGTATTTCCGTACCTACTATTCAGATTGCGATGAGTTTGGATTACATTTGGAGCTGCGAGTAGGAATTGGAGTGGGAGTGGGAGTGGGAGTGGGAGTGGGAGTAGGAGTAGGCGTGGGCGTTGGGGGTGGGATTGAGAGCGGAAGCGGAAGCGGTAGCGGAAGCGGGAGGGGAGCGGGAGCATAACCGGAGCTGGACTGGAGCGGGAGCGGGAGCGGGAGCCCGTACCAGTGTAATTTGAGTGTTAGAAAATTCGCATAATTTTTGACTGAGTTACCCGATTACGATGAATTTGTGGTATAGGTATGCAACAAAGTAATGTTGGTCGGAATTTGGAATGCGATGGATTAGTTACGAGGACTACATTTGGAGAGACGATGGAAAGAGGTTTGAGGGGAGGGTTGAGGGGAGAGCTGAGGGGAGGGTTGAGATGAGTGTAGAGGGGAGGGTTGAGGGGAGGGTTGAGGGGAGGGTTGAGGGGAGGGTTGAGGGGAGGGTTGAGGAGAGAGTTGAGGACCTGGACCTGGACCTGGACCTGGACCTGGACCTGGACCTGGACCTGGACCTGGACCTGGACCTGGACCTGGACCTGGACCTGGACCTGGACCTGGACCTGGACCTGGACCTGGACCTGGACCTGGACCTGGACCTGGACCTGGACCTGGACCTGGACCTGGACCTGGATCTGGACCTGGACCTGGACCTGGACCTGGACCTGGACCTGGACCTGGACCTGGACCTGGACCTGGACCTGGACCTGGACCTGGACCTGGACCTGGACCTGGACCTGGACCTGGACCTGGACCTGGACCTGGACCTGGACCTGGACCTGGACCTGGACCTGGACCTGGACCTGGACCTTGATTTGAAGTCTGAGTGGAAGTGGGATAGGGAGCGGAAGTGGGAATGGGAGCGGATCGTGTAGTCCACGCGAGCGGAGCCACGGGCACAGCTAGTTGTAAATATATGTATATATATATTGAAAATAAAGAAGTGAATCCTTCAATTAAAATGTGCTATAATCATCTAATAATAAACTTTCTCTCCACAGCCGGCCTTTAATTTCCACTCTGAAAATCACTACCTGCGGGAAAGAAAAATGTACCCAAGCGAGCTTAAGCTAATGTCGCATGCAACAGTTTCACATAATTAAGCGCAGTGGCTCATAATAATATTTATAATTCTGAAATTGAAATTAGGTTAAAATGACTTTAATAGTATTGTGAAACCACCCGTGAAAAGCACTACCAAAAATACTTTCTTTCACTGGATAACTACAACAAAAGATAACAAAAAATGCCATAACCCATTTCAGAATTAGAAACTGTGCAATGTGTCCACTCTAAATCTTCTGCAGCGCTGCGAATAGTGGCCATAACTCATGGCTGGAATTGGAATTGGAACCACAGCACGACGAATAGCGTGGCGGGCCGCGGCGGGGAATCATTTTTCCCGACGTTAAATTCGTGTATTTTCTAACTGAAGTACATCAGTACCTAATCATAGGTACCAGTTAAGTGTTTAGAGTTAGGGCTGCAGGATGCGGTCGATTTAATTCGTAATAGGAGATAATAAAGACTAACTGAATAACCGCAATTAATAACGGAGTTCACTGAAACTATTGATAACAATGAAGATAAAAATATTAATGATGTGAACAATCATTTGAACTCCATACGAGCGCACCAAGATCTTGTTCTCTTGAACTAACTTGTCCCTTTACACAAACTCACTTGTTAACTTGATCATGGTTTGGTTTCAAATTATCATTAAAAATGATAACATTATGTAAAATATAGCAACAAGACAAAATGCCACTCAGACAGAATTTTTATCAATTAAGTTGTAGACGAGTTCTGGAGAGAAGACCACGTTATATCGGTAAAAACTAACTAAGTAAGCGACGAACTGAAAAAGGCGTCCAGTTTGTGGCAGAGGAATGCGTATACAGGACTGAGTGTAGTATGGTGATGCGAACTGACGTTGACAGGCTGATGGAAATTACACCACAGTGTATAGTTCCGTCAACTAAACTGTAATTATAGTCGGATCGTCGAGCGCAGCCGATTCTGTTCAATTATATTTGTTTAGTCGGTGAGGTGCGCTTATTTGTGGTTGGATGATCTTCTTTGGGGCCATATAACAAGCAGGATGTGCGTTGTCATAATCCCTATTCTTATGGATACCTACATTAGTAATGTATCATACATACCTACATACAATATCGACACGTTATGTCTTTCTAATTTATATGTTCTGAACTAAGGACTTAGCTACTAGCAGTTACCTATTTATATTGTTTTTGTGCCAATTTGATTCATGAATCGCTAAGGGAAGGTTATTTATGTAGATCAGGAAAAGGAAAGGGCCCAATACACTGCCCTGAGGTACCTACACCGTATTTTATACATCTCTCTTCCGATAAATATGACAATTCCCTTTTTTGGATTGTTGGCATATTTAAGTAATTTGTATCAGTTGTTACTCTCCGCGAAGATACGACTTCATGAATTTAATACAATAATACAATTAACCCATAGAAATACAATATTTAAGTAAATAGTATGATCTGCATGGTCAAACGCTTTTGTCATATCCATGTACAAGCCTATAGTCGGGATTCACTTATCCATATTCATTGCCACATATTTTGGAAAATTATAAATTGTCAAATTTAATATTTTTTTCTGAAACCATATTTTTGTGGTGCTAGTGAGTAAAATGATATATAGATCACTTTCACCAATATTTTTGCAAATATAGTGAGGGATTGCCACTGGTCTGTAACAGCTCATATTATTTCATACTCACAACAAGTAACATAATACACAAGCGGAGAATTATACATGAAATGTACCTACACGTGGCAGCCTTATCGCTCTCAGCGTTACTCACGGCTATTATAACGAGCCCACATGCGTTGCCGTGTCCTTATCAAAATACTATTTCACGTAATTGAAAATGTTTTACAAACAAAATCTGTCTTCCACAAAACCGTTTTCCTGTTTAATGAAAGGTTTCACAAGGGGTCCAGTTGTTTCACTTACTTCGTAAACAATTCGGGAATTGTTGCGGAAATAAATGCAAGGCCTCTGAGGAAATACGGTAAGAAATAATGGAAATCGTGGAAACATGAAAGTTTTACGAAAACAAATTTTGTAAATAAAGGACTGTAATTGGCTCATAAACTTCCGGTTTGATACTTAATTTCTGCCAAAGATTTTATTCTTTCAATGGTTATGAATATACAAAGTAGAAAAAAGTTCGTAGCTTTATTACGTACGAATAGGCCTTCCCCATCAATGATTGCTACCACTCACGAGGCTCAGCCTCAAATCTGTGTTTATACCGAAAGAGGTCCTGATCTCCTCCAGTCATACTCTATGTATAACTCTAATAACACCACCACTTTACCAAATACTACGAGTACCAGAGCCGGAGGGGATTTGTTAGTATTGTTTATCAAACTTGTTTTTTCATTTATTCCAAATGTGAAATTTCCACTTGCTTTTTTTCTCTGTAACATATTTTCAGAATAATTTGTTTCCTCCTCCAATCCACCCAAAGATGAACCCCAAGGTCAAAGTCCTTCATCATCATCAAGTTATTTTTGTCTCCACTGCAAGAGCACAACCCTCTCTCATCTGCCGGAGACAGACGGAGGATTTGGCCTACACTCCTCGCGCTGGCCAGACCTAAAATCAAATTCCTTGACACCTAAAATTCAAAGTTCATTTGGGGGCATGAAGGTACCTTGAGGAAGCTGAGGGATCATTGGTTAGTATTTAGGGACTCTTGGAATGAACCTGGGGGATTCTCGGTGTGAATTCGAAATGGAATTAATATGAAAATATCCTACTCGTATAGAGAAAAATTCGCTACATGGAAAAAACGGGTGTGGGAAATAATACTAACAAATAACCACCTGCACCGGTCCATCATCTAGTGTCGGTTTAACTATTTTGAAAGGGTTATTGTAAGCCTCGTCTATTAGCTAGCACGTTTCGGAGTTCGCAGGTGAAGTTGGTATTATGGAGCACTTTATATTACTGTAAAGGGTTACACCCTTTGACTATGACGGCGGGCCCGGGAGGAGGGAGGGGGAGGGAGGGGCTGACGTAGGGGCAAACTCCCTCCATCTGTGACTAAATGTGAAAGTTTTGACTTTTAGGTTAATTATATTATTTTCTTTTTGTCGAACACCATCCGACCTCGTCCATCACTTACATAGCTATTAATATGCTGTGATATAATATATATTATAGCTCACGGAGACGATGCTATGTTATATTTTTTATGACATACGGTCATACTGTAATATATATTGCAGTATAGGTTGGTGACGTAATAGAAATGTATATTATAGCTGCATGTGTGGTCACTCGTAGATAACTACAGAAAATATAATTTATAGCTATAATTTGTATTAATATATATTATTATAATTTATATTAAGTTATATGATTTGACGACCTCCGTCGCGGAACGGGTAGCTCTCGGACTGCCACGCCGGAGGTTGCGGGTTCGAATCCCGCCAGGGGCAAATGTTCGTATGATGAATATGAATGTTTGTACCCAAGTCTTGGATGTTTATATATTTATTTAAGTAGGTCTATCCATTATCTAGTAACCCATATCACAGGCTCTGCCTATATAGTTTGGGACTAGATAATTGGTGTGAATGTCTGAGATATTTATTATTATTATTTAGCTACGTCTGTAATGTGCTTTAACTAGGAGATATAGGGCCCCATTATGAAGACACAATGCAAAAACTTCAATTTGTTTCAGTATATTGGCACTAAAATTGTTGCTATACCTGACAAATGAATAAGGACGCTATTAATTTTTGAGCTGGTCAAATTTTACATATTAACCATCAGAATCATGCCCAATGTTCAACTAAACCGAAATGTGTAAAACACTCTCTCAACTCTCTAATTCAATAAAATTATAGCACCACTCTTTTTTACTATTACCAAAGTTAATATATACTAGAGTCTATTGCTAAGTACTGGTATTTACACCAACAACAAAAACATGTCCATGAACCTACAAATATGATATCGATACCAACAACTAAACATTCTAAACCAACTTACAACATAATCCGGGTTGTAATTGAAATTGGTAGAATTGACCAATTCGACGCCGGGGACGATGGGTAATTGGACGCAAAGTCGGACGAGTGACGGCCCGCCCGGATTACGACCCGCGCTGTGATTTGGGACTCCCTGATTTAGGTTTTGAGGTCGGTTTGTGGGACTATTGTGGAGCTTGAGGTGTTCTCATAAGACGAGATAAACGTCCGAATATTCTAATGACTAGTTCCTTCAATAAAACCACTGAAGCCATAAATATTCTAATCGAATAAGAGTTTTTTTTTATATTTAGTGGGAAGATTTAACGATTCCCTAATGAAATAAATAAAACAGAGAAAACAGTAAGGTCAATTTCGGAAATGGATCAAGCCCAGCAGTAGACTTCTTATAGGATGTTTTATTGTTTATACAACTAAAACCGCTGGATCCAGAAACAGAAAATGTTCAAACAAGTTATTTAAAATACGTAGGTAAAACACACACACACCCACATACAGACACCCCTGAGGTGAAACACCCTACCTAATACCCCACCAGAAAAACAATACTGCACCTTCTGGGTTTTGCACTAGGCTGAGTTGGAGACCTCTCACTTGCCTAGCATCTTCCACTACTTACGTTTAGTTATAATTTGCTTACTACCTATATAAAAGGATTTTTTGAACTATTTCCCTAACTTCAATCCAATTCAATTCAATTACTCTTTATTGCACCATTAAAATACAATGATAAAGTAACTAACACATGAGCATCTTATCTCTAAAACGGATATCATAATTTTTTCCAGACAACCTTTTGATAGAGGATAAGAATAGCAGAAAAAGGTAGGTTGTGCAGTTAAATAACGGTAGGAATTAGGATATAGCTTAAATAGCAGTAAGGACATACCCATACATAAATAAATCCTTACTAATTCTTACTAAATCCCTGTTAGAAGCAATATAGTAATGCATAAATTAGTAAGGACATCACACTTAACATATGACACCCAGATTCAGGTCTAACTTAAACAAAAGGGGCCTAATTTGTTTAATGTACAGAGGAGAAAGACGATATAGAGCAAGGACCGTCCATTACTAAGCCGACCACTACGGACCGAATTGTCGTGCAAACATTGGATCGGTTCGCTCGTGGGGCGGAAGTGGCGACCGCCCGCCGCTGGCAATTTCCGCTAGACGAGGCGCACCATTCACACCACACCGTTGTTCTCATTTGCATACGGATACCTGATTTAGTCGTGTGGATTATCGCTTTTATTTTTGGAGTACCCACCGAGACGATGGTAGACAGAACTAAAAAATATAACGAAAAAACCTTTTTTTTAATTGTATGTAAACATAGTAAGGAATAAATCTCGTTTGAAGTCCCAAATGAGGCTAACACATGTCGAACAGACAATTTTAGCGATAAAATTTAAAGGTGACTTCAGAGAAAACGCCATTGAAATTTTAAGACAGATTCCTTATAAATTTATAAAAATTACCTTGCGATAAATATTGCCAGTCATCCATTAATAATAAACGAATTTGATCCAATATTTTCCGACCGACTGGAACCTGCCAATATGGCTACTAAGTAAATGAGTGGTTTCGACCGAGTAGTTGAACAAACGTTTGATCTCTCCACTAGATGGCGGGGCGCGGAAGCCGCCGCCGGACGGCTCCAATTTCCGCTCAACCCATCACTCGTTCGATTTCGGTTCACTCCTATCTGCATTAATTTAACAGGCAAGTACGACTAAGAGATTGCACCAGGGACAGGCAGCGTTCTTCTGTGTATATTAAGATCATTACAGTGAGTACCAATCCGCCTGCCAAGCGGGGTGATTACAGCAAATCCCCCAATGGACCGCCCACCAAAAGGAGGCTTATGTTCAACAGTATTTCGGCAGATGATAAAGAGCATACATATGAAATAAAATATTTAAATGATATTAATTTATTTTAAGAATGATTTCAGTACTGTATGTATGTATGTATGTAAACGCTTTATTGTACCAAAAATAACAACAACAACAATAATAAAATACTGATGAATGAGTGATGGAAGATTCATAAATGATGATAGATAAAGACAAGGGAATTTCTTTGCGGTAGAAATTACATTAAATTTAATATTCATTTTGCAAGTTGGTGACAGCGGGTCCATAACTGATTAATCAAAATTGCCTTTGCGTAATTATATAATTTCATTGTTTTAAATGACTAAATAATAGTAACTAAAAACAACGATGAAGCGGGCCATGTTTAGGATTCCATCTAAACGGGTTGCCCTCTAGCAACGAGGATCTATTTACTGACCTAAGTTCTAGTAAAACTCGCCATTCCACCCGTACGACCAATCCAGACCGTAACTCCCATCTGGGATATCCATTAAGCCGAAGAAATAAATTGGAAAATAATGGAAACTATATACTGTGTCACACAAACTGCGATCACTGCCTGCCTGCAACGGGGTGATTAAAACCGTTTCTGTTCAAAATTGCTTTTCCAAAAATGATTATTTTGGGAGAGGCCTTGTCAAGCCGTGGACTTATAAAATCTATCATAGACATATATGACAACATATCTGCCTACTACGATTTATAAACAAGTACTATAACAGCGGTCTCCGTCCAATAATTGACCGCCTCCTCGCCTTTGTGGCTTCGTCATTGGACTTTAGCATCAGAGGTCGATTAATTATTTCCCACTGGGGACAGACTTTATACAATTCGTACAAGTTGATTCGGGTTTTGATGTTATTCCATTGTCTAAATCCGATAGTACAGGGGAGAATCATAGTTTGGAATTTTATTCGTGTATATATATGTATTTAGAGCGAATAGGAATAACCCACCGGATTCAGGTTACCCTCTTTATCTGCGGCCCTTCTTTCCTTCTGCCCTTTCGTATCTGATCCCGTTGATAACAGATAGGGCTTATGATAAAAGGTTGTGTGGATTTTTTCGGCCTTGTTTGCTTTTATAAACGACTGTACCTACTTTATATTTATGTCTGTACAACATGTCTCAGAAAGGGTTTTAAGGGCTACATAAGCCTTTAGGGTCTCGGTACCTTTCTAATGAGGAGCCTTTTGAAGTCTAGTTCTATACCTTCTTTGATTTGCGAACTGATTGCCGTAAAGGCAGACGAGTGGAGACCGCGGACGGTTTAGAGCTTTTAAGGGTTTACCTGATGATAAGTGGCCACTGTCGCCCACTAGACCTTCAGTCTTTGGGTCAATTAGCACAGGCGCAGAGTCGAGTCGAAGGGAACCGTCGCGCAGTAAAACTTACTTTACATAATGAACTTTATCTTCAAGCCATGTAATGTACAATTTGTGTAAGAGCTTTCTCGCGGATTTGCTCGGCCCCGCCGATGGAAGCCGCGCGCAAGCCGTTCGTTGCTCTTACACAAATTTGTACATTACATTGTGCATCAAGCGTTCCGGCGCGGCATCGTGGTATAGGTGACACTATTATACACTATCAAAGATAATATATATACCTAAGCGTTAGTCAGGCACATCATGAAATGGCGCCAGATCACGATGTGGCTAGGCGCATCATGGTGTGCCTAATTTTATGATCGGCCTGCGACATATACACTATTCAAAGTGTTTCTCAACTGACGTAAACAATCCATAATAAAGGATTTTTGCAATTTAAAATATTCTCTTCCTAATTTCCAATGTACAGTCACATTCAGAATTAAGTGACCAGCCCTAGCACCTTATCCAATGACGATAAAGTTAAAATTAGATCAAACTTGATAATTTATTACCAGTCGTTATTAGAGGACGGAATTTCATGGCAAAAAATAAATATCAAAGGGATTTCACGTTTGTCGACATTTAAAGAAAAAAAAAATCCTAAAAATAACTTTAATATAAAGGGTGTAAGGGACGGTCTTCCGAAAACTTTAACCATGGCTTCAGACCATCACCCTGAACATCGTACAGCAAGAATTTTTTGCCGGAAATAAAAAAAAAATCGACTCTTCATACAAATCTGGCATGTCATTTGTAAAATTTGTATGGTGAGTCGAAATTTTTTTTTTATTTCCGGCGAAAAATTCTTGCTGTACGATGTTCAGGGTGATGGTCTGAAGCCATGGTTAAAGTTTTCGGAAGACCGTCCCTTACACCCTGTATAATTCATCAGTGACAGTTTAAGTATAAAGGTTGCATATTATAAGTTAAATCGATAACAATCCATTCTTATCAAATGTCTATTTCACTAGTAATAAGTAAATTGGTAAAGCTTTTAATATCAAATAAATGAAAGGTATGCTTACATGACTACAATAATATCGACATCTTTGAAAGTCGACAAACGTGAAGTCCCTGTGGCGTTTAATTTTTGCCATGACAAATCCGAACCCCGTTTTCATAGAGCGCTGACTGTACCTACTTAGCTAATAATTTTAAGCGGAAAAAGTCGCTGATAACAGCTTGTGTTTATATAAATCTTGTCCCTTTATATCCGTACATCCCACGTTTTATGTATTACGTTCAGAGGATAGCGTTTAATTCCGCTCTGTAGAATCGCAAAAAATATTCCATAGTACAACCACGTAATTATAATTATATGCATGACTTGTATGAAAGGAATTTATAACACGGTCACATTTTCAAACAGAGTATTTAATTCATTTTAGAAGTTGGAGGTGAAATTCTCTAGAGTATGAAGAAATTTACCAATGTACAGACGAACGACCCACCTTTAGCTTAATTTCTCACGAACATTCTAATACAGTTAGGCCTATTACTCGTACCTATGTATACATATTTTCTTGGAAACACACTTATCAATTTCATCAGTCAGGTGTTAGATAGTGACAGTTAGTTGACGCAGTTTTTTACAATATTCAAGAAGTCGTAACTGCAGCATGCAAGGTAATAGAAAAAAACTTTAACAGTTTTAAAGTTTTCAAACGCTTACCGCAAAATAGTCTTAGACAGAATCGACGTAAGTCCAAATCCGATGCTCAATCTTAATAATAAATACTTTGACTTTGATATTTTTATTAGCTAGAAACTTGTGTGAAAACTGATAGACAACTTTCTAGTGGACTCTACATATTGATAAAATATCTGCTTTAGACCGATTTGCAACCCTTTTTGTTTTTCTTTTTAGAAATGAAAACACTTCGGTGTGAAATGTCAAAAGTTTTTAATGTGATCCATTTTTATTAATTCTGTGTTATTTGAATATTGATTGATTCAATACCAGCTTGGGTATTTCCGGACAAGTACAATTTGGATCTTTTTAAAGGAAGAGTGAATAGGCATCTTCTGGTTAAGCGCGCTCCACCTAAAGTCTCGTCATCACTTACCATCAGGTGAGATTGAGGTCAAGCGCAAACCCATTAACAATAAAAAAATAAACAGCAAAAAGCTTAATAAAAATAATAAGATCAATTTCCCTTTAAATTATATCCTGATTTTGTTGTGCTTACGATATATCGTGCTTTTGGTAAAAGAACATCATATCCATTGACATATTATTTAAAAACATTATTTATTATGAAAAATACGACGTTCTTATACGAAGGGTACGATATCGTCGCTATAGTGAAAGAATTTAATAAGTCCACTCGTCTTTGCTTTGAAATAATGCCGAATGAAATGAAAAATGAGAGAGTTTTCGTATATCTGACTTATCAAAACGTGTATTTTATTTTCTGGGTATTGGTGACACATTTACGAGTATGAACTTACTAATAATTTTTTTTAAATAAGATTATTGCGCTGTTTGGTCAAACAATTTTTTTCTGACCAAAAAGTGGACTTATACTGATGATATTAGATTTATGTATATTAAATAACAATTAATCCAGCTTGTCTATCTATTTATTACACCTGTTTAAATGGGTACTTAGCATTTGTAAAAGCCATATCCGCAAAAAAAAATTAGTAGCTATGTCTTGTTTAGCTCAATACCTAAAAGGCGAGACGTAAGAATTTATCAATCATATTTATTTGATAGACGGTTATGTTGTGACGCAAGCTCTTTTTCGAATTCAATTAAGTATGATTTATCGCACGTAAGAAAATACCTACACAAAAAATTAAAGTTCTGTGAAAACGGATACCTTACAGCGAAGCTATTTGTTCGTCTGTTCACCGAAAAAATAAAAAAAATTCCAGGATTTTTCAAAATTTTCCCAATTTTACAATATGTTTCAAATTAAATAGTATTCGAGTTATCCGCCGGACGGACATACAGTTTAGATGGATCCTTAAAATACTATTGGATCGTTTATGTTGAAAGTAAAATATTTATTGGATGGGAATGCTATGGAAATATCGAGAAAATTGTTATCTTCCGATATATTAAAAAAAACCGAAGTTACCAAAAAAGCGTAGGTATGTGTATGTAAAGGTACGTTATATAGTTTGCGTATGTTATACAGTTTTAACGTTCGTAACAATTAAAAATATTACTGTAACTTTAAAATTATAAGTTAGAGTTACTGTTTAAATATTGAGAAACTAATGTGTTTATATTTGTATTAAAATCTAAAATAAACAACATTATCTAATTTAATATACAAAAAAATAACTAGAATTTGAGATCAAGGGACGAGTATTTGTTATGGCGAATAAATGAATCCAAATCTGTGTAAAAGTCTGTTCTTTCGCGTTCAAATGAGATCATAATAAGTATATTCTGTGCTGCAAATTACCGCTGAAGACTACATTATCATTATCACTCACTACGAAGAGCATCTGAAAGAAGCGATCATCCATCTTTCTTACACACATTTCATGGCGTCGAGGGCGCACTAAAACTGTAATAAAACAAGGTGTCAGAACCTTGACATCATTCTGTATTCGACTTGTTTTCCTACCTACACTCAGCGAACACCGGTGAGATTCCAATCCAAACAAGCTGTTATTTCAGTTCATATAATGAAATACGCCTCTATTTTTAAAAGACCTTTTAAACCGCATAAATTCTTATTTCACGCGACGACGGACGGGTAAAGACGTGTCATTATACAATGACCAAAATATAAGCTGTTCAAGGTTAGACCACATTCTGTACAAATTAGTCACTGTTTTTAATACTTACAGAGGTTATCTGTGATGGTTCAGCCACTAGCACAAATCACAATTCACTATCAGTAGGTCGGTTAGGAAGTGTATGGCGTGTAAAATTAGCGCGTAGGGCGGGCGGCGGCGTGCGCGCTGGGCGGGCGGGCGGCGGCGACTGGCGACTGGGGCAAGTGGGCTAGTCTCGCCGGCGGCCCGGCGCCCGCCTAACCGCCGCCGCCCGCCCTAGGGCTGCCGCTTTACAAAAATGCAAGACAAATCACCGGGATTTATCGGAAAGTAATATTCGATATATACCGGAAATATCAATTAGCGTAAGGTACAAGGTTAGGGTTTATTTCCGCAAAGTTTTCGCTTACGATAAGTTGACGCTTGTGGTTCGATATGAGTTAATCAAAATGTATCTCTGAAATTCTTATTACTACATATTTGAACGGTTAATTTAATATTAACAACTGATGATCTGTATTTTAATTTTATGATATTCAGGGATTAAAATATGTCATAACTATTAATTACGATACCTTATAAGCCATCATATTTTTAATTCCCAATCATATAATATTCCTTCTACGTAATATTCCTTTACTTACTGTAATCGTGTTCATTGCTCGAATAAATAAAGGAATGATAAAATGAATACCACTAATAAAATTCAAGTGGCAACCCTAACTCATTAGTCGGGCAAACAATCTATTAATTTTTAAACATGAATTACTTTAACGGGACTAACACCACGTTAAATCCGTAACAATCCTGATCCCAGCATTTGTGACAGCCCTACTGAGCGCCTTATCACACTAATAAAATTTATTTAATGGACCAACGGCCGGCAATGGAGAATCCATTGAAATTTTCCCGGCTTTACGATGAGATTATTAATGACTTAAGTGATGTTTGGCATATTCCGACGGCCCGATTTCCCTTTATGATTATGTGTCGTGTTTTAGGGCATAATGTTTTATTGATACGAATAAAGTTTCTGAAACGGAAGCTATTGAAGTACAGGCGGTTACAAAATACCCTTGTATTGGATTACGTTTAATTTCCCAAATAATGAATTAAAATCAATGAAGTATGTAATCGCTTTATTGTACCATAATTAACAACAACAATGACAAATATGAATATATTTAGATGGAAAAGCGTACTTATCGTATTTAGGGATCTCTTCCAGTGAATCTTAGAGTTAATAGAAAGGGCTAGGACAAGTGTAATGTGTTTATTACCAAAACGTACACTATGCATATTTGTATAAATAAATATACACAAACATAGGATATTATGTCTGATTGTAATTTAAAACGTCAGTTAGCAATTATCATATAATTCATCTACATTGTATAGTAAAGTTAACTGTTTTTATAAGTCTTTCACATACCTATTCAGTTACTAAATATTATCAGGTACATGTTACTAATAAAGCATTGTTGTAACCTTCGCTAATGTAAGTAGTTGGCGCTGGAATAATTTTAGCAATGACTATTAAAATATTTTATCAAATTTTTTCTCTGCGTTTTTATTCAAACATTTCAATTTACAATGTTTAAAGATTTAGTAGTGACTCTAGCTCGCCTAGTAGAATTAAAAAAAATGCCACTAAAATGCCAAACTAAAGTGAAAACGACAATGGGGCTCTGATTGTTCTTCTGTACTATCAATTATTCTGTGTGAATCGTGCCCACACTGAAAAATGACAACTGCATGATAAATATTCAGCAGAATCGAAATTTTGTTACTGATTGTTCTACTACAAGCTTTATAGTATCAATGATTCTGTTTAAGTTTGTATGACTTATTCGTAACTTGGGTAACACAGCCGCTGCCTTATTATGCGTTTTATTACACCATCAAAATTACGACCATATTTAACCTATATTTGCTGTTGTCAAGGGACTCAAGACAAAGGAGTTATAGCGAGCTTATAGCCATGTTTAAGCCCTATTACATACTGCCGCGCATCTTCAGCTCTAATAGATAATTCCTTATTTTGTATGGAATCAATACAAATACATTACAAATACTTAATTCAGATGAATAATTACAGTCATCCTTAAAATTATAATTACGTAAATTATAATGGATTACATTTAATGGGACAATACAAACTACGTGAAGTCTTCCGGGGATCCTGAGATTCCAGGTTACAAAACGGAAAGAGATGAAGAATTAGATAGTAAATAAATAAATAAGTGATAATAATATTAGGAGGATGACAGTCAGATGAAAGTGTGAATTGTGGGCGATTGTGTGGGGTATCTGAGTGTAAGTGATTGTACGGTGTGTGTGGGGGTGCGTGTAGGTATGTCTGGCATATGTCAGATGAGTTGTTTTATTAAGTGTTCTGTTTGCGATATGTCTTAGAAAGTAGAAATTCTAGTAGTACCTATAGTAAAATCACTGTATTATAATCGAACCCACGATCTCTGTCTCTCGAGTCTAACACTAAATGGTCCTAGACTCGAGAGCAAGATATCGTGGGCTCGATTCTCACTAAGGAAAGACAACTTGTAGTCGTGTATCAAACGATTTAGAAAACACGATACTAATAAATTATCATTATTCCTGTACTGTACAAATTAGACCAGGATATAACAAATAGCACACTCATCAGGACCAACTCGTACAAATTGTAGGTACAACGTTGTATTTTCCTGTAACTTATAGTCAAAAACTTTACTTAAAGTAACTTACAATGTATTAAAAGTCGTCATTTGTACACCGTATATAATAAAATATTTGTTAGTTTTCCTTTTTAATACCTCGGGAAAAATAACAATAGCTCACAAGTTTTGATGAAAGCTTCAAAATAATTAGTTGAACGACATGAAACCCACATGTTTTTGTAGACCGTAATCACTAAATCACCGTAAAAACTTTTACAGCACGAAAAATCGCTCAGATATATTTTATTACCCGCGAGAAGTGCTAGAATGCCATTAACACCCCCGTTTTGAAGCTTTTTACACGAACCTAATTACCCTAGGGCTAATTAACGATGCTCGTCCGTCACCCGGACACGCTCGTTGTAAAATAAAAACACCTTTTATAGCGCTACATGACGTTTCGAGAGATTATTCTTAATTATCTCGGGATTATATCTTATACATGGTGTAACATAAATTTATGTGTAAGTAGGTACTGGGGACGTAGGTGTTCAGATTTTTTTATTACGGATAATTTAGAATGTCCCGAGGTGCTACCTCTTAGGTGTTATCAAATATTCACGGTCAATTTTATATTGCGGTGAAAGAGACGATGAACCAAATGCCATAAAAATAGATAATAAAATCTAGTAAGAGTCCATTAAAAATAAGAGATTTACTATAGTGAAATAAAATAGTGAACCATGACGGACTTGTCACTTTCTGCCATTTCTTACAGTAAATTTTTTTTTATGTTTAAACTTACATCCGGCCTTCATAGCGTAATTTAGTTACAGTTTGAGAATAATATTTAATCACGCTTTTCAATACAATTGAAATAAATATATTTGTAATAACCCATTGATCGGCTGTCCAATTTATTAACCTAGTCTAAGACATTGAAAAAAATGTTTTAGCTTTGTAAGATGTCATTTCATGTACTGTTTTAGTTCGAGGCATCAAAACATCCAAAAAATTTATAATTTAGGCATTTAACCTAGCAGCTGCACATTCTTTTAAAAAATTCATTTTAAAATATTAAATTTTTTGTACTACAATTTCAAATTTAATTGGACGCGATACTACGTTATTAAATTGGACAGCCATGATGATTGCACTTTGCAGTCCAGTCGACTTGCCACCTTTTCAAAGCCCTCAATTTATTACATTTGCCCCGACAACATTCGAGAACAGCGGCGCAAATGGAAAGTTTTAAATTGGGACTCGGAAACTGGGACGTCCGTATTCCAGTCGACAAGATGGGCTCTATCACTTCAGAAAATGGTTCAATGGCAATAACACCATCAACCGTTTCGTAACGTATTAAAATTCATTTTAGACTGAATACGTAACTAGTGGTGTACCTACCTATGACCCTAAATGTCGGCTCTGCCTGGGATACCACCTTTCGACATATTTTGGTTTCCTGATATCAATGCTTGAATTTTTGAGTTTCGATTTGCACGGTAGAGAGTCAGTGTAACAACAGGCACCTCAGAGTCGTTTCTACCAAAGAATACTAAATATCTATAGGTACCTATAGGTACCATTTATTAGCCACTAGCTTTCGCCTGCGACTTCGTTCGCGTAGGTTTTGTTATTTGCATATCTTAAATTTCAAAACAGATAATTATTTTCGTAATCAATGTCCCTATAAACCTCAAAAATGACATTCATATCGATTAATTTGGTTTCCCGTAGGAATGAGATGGTTTTCGGAATAAAAACTATCCTATGTCTTATTCCAGGACCTAACCTATATGTGTGCCAAGTTTCATCACGATCCGTCCAGTGGTTGAAGCGTGACTGAGTAACAAACATCCAAACATAAAAATATCCAAATACCCAAATATCCAAACATTCGCATTTATAATACTGTTGACATTATTACGCTGAGTGTTATGAAAAAAAGAGTTTTTTTTTTATATTTTTCCTCATTCCTTATCTTTTCCTCACTTTCTCCTCCTTACTTCCTATATTTTCTTTTTCTATCTGAATTTCTTTTTTCTTCTCCTTCCGTCGACGTACTTAGCTGTCGTGTCCGTATCCTGAATACGGTTGCACGAGGTAAAGCTATTTGATGTATACAGTTCACGGCTCGTTTCAGATAGAGGTTTAGATTCTTTGAGTCCTTCTCGATCTTATCATCATTTAGTGGAGAAAGGCTTTTTTATAATTGGATGCGAAATTGTCTTTGTTGACTGAACTTGACTGGGTATTGAACAGTCACATTCTGAATTAAGTGACCAGCCATATCCAATGATCATAAAGTTAAAATTAGAATGAACTTTAATAATTATTTATCATAGTACTCTAGCGCCAGTGGTTGGATTCGATTCCCACGCAGGAGACATACAACTTCGCATATAATTTATACGAGGACGAGCGTCTGGATATTTGAAGATAGTGCTATCCTAGTCTAAAGACTATGGTACAGGGAATTCTAGTTTAGATGATCGAGTCTATGCTTCAACCACTAGTAAATGATATAAAAATAAATACTGGGAGTGATAGGTACTTAATTATGATCCAAAGATATACGTACAAAGGTCAAAGAGTAGGTAAGTGTGGGTCGAAAGTAGATGCGGTCCGACTCCGCCATCCCGTTATAGATTTCCACAACGGGAAAAATCGAGTTGTTGAGCTCTGTATTGCATTTCCTACTATTATATATTATTTATTTTATATTATATATTATAGAAAAGGAAATAAAAAACCGGAAGAAACAAGAAGAAACAGGAAGAAACAAGATAGAAAAATGAATATTATTTACCCTTACCTTGACATGGTCACGGTTCTCAGCCTTCAGCGTGCTAATGGAAGGTGATAAAATCTCTAAAAGTTTTATAATCAAACTAGCTGTGCACGCGTCTCCGCTCGCGTGGACTACAGAATCCTCTCCCGTTCCCACTTCCGCTCCCCTCCCCTTTCCCACTTCCACTTTCACTTTCTGAGTGGGAACTCACTCTCAATCTCCCAATCGCAATCCCAATCCCAAAACAGACAAAGATTTCAAAAATGACCGAAATGTGTTCTGTTACTTATCCTTACACCCCCAATTTATTTTTTGCAAATATTTTTAATGTACAGACACGTGAAGTTTACGATTTTATTTATTAGAAGATAATAATAGGTAGGGTTAAAGAATATTAATTTTTCAATTAAATTTTAATTACATCTTTTTATTAGGAAGTCGTCTTATTTTTTTTTAATTTACTTTTGTTTTGAAATCTTTTTGGTATACAATACAGTACACTTTATTCTTGCGCAAATAAAATAAATACAAATACGATTTGCAGATGCTTAATATACAACTCAGGCGGTATTATCGCTTTCAGACAATCTTTATCTTATGTGTCACTTTCGGGATTAAAGGTAATCTAATGGTACCATACTTATTAATTAAAATTCATCCCTTCGTTTGGATGCTAATAATGCTGGGAATAAAGAATTCCAGATTAACATAGACAAGCACAAGATAAATATCTGCCTGCCTTTTCTGTTATGTTATGCTCATTTTCCTATAAAAAATTGAAAAATATACATACCTACTTAAGTAGTCATTATACATAATGTTGAAAATAGCTAATTGTATATTGATTTTCAGCTTTAATACAAGCGATTAGAGTGATGTTTATCTTTTATTACATTGCTCTCGTAATTTAGATAGGCGCTTCGAATGCAAAATAATGAAATGTGTTTTCAATGTCGGAAGAGGAAATTTGATGAGTGTTTGTAGAGGTAGCGTAGGTACTACTAAATCGAGGTATATATACTTAAAAAAATATTCTACGCAGATTTAACTACACCGGGATCCTAACTTCGAAATTTATGTTTGCCATATTTTTGTAAACGAAGATATTCTTTTTTACAAGAGTATCAAATAACAGTACTAAATCCTCATTGAAGTTGCTTTGAATTTGGAGACAATACCCCGTCATCCTGACGAACACAATCGGGTAAAAATATGAGCTGTTGTTCCGCGATACTACCTGCAGTTTTCATTTTCCAGAGGTATTTTTAATGTCTTTGTTATGCACTACAGTGGAGGACCGAGTCGGAGGAATGTGATAGTTATCTCTTAGAGGTATTGCGATACGTACGTTTGACGTTCCCCTCTACCTCACCGCCAGTCACTGAATTCCCTTTTCCCCATTGTAGGTATAGATAGATGGATCATGAGGTAATTCTTGCATTTGTAGTGGAATTGTTGTAATTACTAATGTTGACATTCGAAGTACGGTCGGCATAAATATACACTAGCAATATTTGTCTTATCCTATATCATATCATCATATCGGCCCTTAGACGTCCACATAGGCCTTCCCCAATGAACCCCACCCACCCGGTCCTCCGCCCTCAGCATCCAGCAACTTTCTTTACGTCTTCGGTTCACCTGATGGCGCGTCCCACCCTGCGCGTGCCGATCGGCGGTCTCCACTCCAGAACTCGTCTGCCCCAACGGCCGTGTCCCACCCTGCGCGTATGCTTATCCCCCTTATCTTCCCCCATCTATACCCCCTATCTTTTCAAGGGTGTCAAATACCGAAAGCAAACAAACATAATTCATTTTTCTCAAACTATTTAATTACAAAAACAACACGGCCGCCGCGACATTTCAACCACGAGGGCGTTTTCGTTCGATTCAAAACAACCTGAAATTTTTTTAGGGAATCGACGCACACATGTACACTTGCGGTCGTTACGAGAACACATGTAACAATTTGAACAACACAATAATCTAGGTACCTATTTATATAATTTATAGTATTATGTAAACTAAAGTCTTTAGTATGTTCTAAAATAATAATTTTCTTTTAAATACTTGCAATACTCTGTCGCTATGGTTTTCTTAAGTTACTTGGGAAAGGTTCAGACAACCAAGTGATCACTTTAAGCGTTAAGGCCACCTTTGTTACTTTCCATAAATTGTACCTAACTTGTTATTCCTAATTTATCTATCTACCATACAAGTCGATAGCGATGACAAGGCCTGAGTATGGCGACTCCCTCGAATGTTCCTAGTATGTTCATTTGTAAAAAAAAAATACATATCAGGAAACAAACATTCATGGTATCCCATTACTAAGCTAGAACATCTACAAACTTTTATCGAATGCCTTTTGTCGTAGACTAAATATGCCATATACTTAAAATCATACTCTTTGTTTTTAATTTCATCATTTACACCCACCCCGACACTGCACTTAGTGCGACGGTAGACTTGGTGCGGCCTAAGCTTGCAGCAGGCCGCACCTTAGCCACGTCAGTGTGCGTCCTCCATACAACCCTATACCTATTTATAAGAGAACTGGCCGCAACCGCCACCGCCCCAATGTGGATTACAAACAGACAGACGTTATATGTAGAGTAAAAGTTGTAAAATTATAAATTAAGTACATTACCTACTGGTTAATAGATTTTCTGTAACTGTAATACTCCTTTATTCATAACAACCTAATAAGTTGATCAAAATTAGGGAACATACATACATACATACATAATGCTCACGCCTTGGTCCCAGAGGGGTAGGCAAAGACGATGGATCGCCACTTTGCGCGATCCTGATACACCTCACTAGCCTCACTCACATTCATCAACCTTTTCATGCACCTCCTTTTATTCTTCTCACTGCGGACCCCAGCCTTTTTGAGGACGTTACTAATTTGATCCTTGAATGTCCTCCTAGGACGACCTCTAGCTGTAGTTCCTTCCACATTCGCACTGTATATTACTTCTGTCACTCTTCTTTTACTCATACGCTCTAGATGTCCAAACCAACGAAACATACCCTTCTCTACCTTCGTCACTACATCTTCTTTTAAACTAATGAATTAATTAGGGAAACCTGTTAATTTTATAGCTCTTGTAATTTTAGGTAATACCTATAGTTTAGGATTCTTATTTTAAAAAAGATGTCGGTTTTATGAATAAAAAAATATAGCGATGGACGACCTAGAGTTTAAACTCTCTACATAATGCCGCGTCTTGGTAAATCCTATCATCCCATAAATCCCAGGGGTGTATTTCGGGCCATCCGTGTGATGAATCACTCTTTTAATACTCTGCTCGATTCTGGGACAAAGTTTTGATTCTCTATAGGACTGAGATATAAAACATTGAATTATACTTATAAATCAAGTTAGCGAAGGTAAAAAGATTTTGTAAAGAAAAGAAAACCTATCCTACGTTGAAATACCGCTTCAAATCAACTGGCATTTCATTCGGGCTCTTCTCAATCAGCCCGTTGACGTCCACTGCTGGAAGTAGGTCTTCCCGAATACGTCCCACCACATCCTCTCCTCAGCTCTCCCCACCAGATGGTCACCTTTTGGTGGTCGCCGAAACATCTGGCAAGGAGGACGACCCACACAGCGTACACACTGCCACTTCAGTCTATGAATCCTTTCAGCTATATGTCGGTTAACTTAGATATTCGTCGGATTCGGGATCTTGCATAATATTAATGTGTGTAACAAACACTTCCTCCGATTGGTCATGATGGATAAAATTGAGGGGAAGGAAGCAGGAGTCTAAATTGTAGGCAGAAGTTGAAAGCCGTGTTTCAGAGACATCCGAAAATGGACAGATAAAGCCAGCATCGAAGAGCTGTTTCGCTTGGCTAGAGACCGAAGAAAATTTGTTGATCTGACGCTCAACCTCCAGTATACCTTCAAGCACCGGTACCGCAAGAAAAATACGATGCTTAGTCCAGTTTTTCCAGCTAAAAATCAAAATATACCTACCTCATTTTATTTTCAAGCCAGTTTATTTCGGATTTGTGGATTTCGTATCCGCGAAGCTAACAGTTCCATTTTTCCGGTGCGGTGGATGGCGTACGAGGCGACTAAAGAACAAATCCAGGGTTTGTGAAATCCATATAGGACCACCAGCATCAACCAGGCATGGTGATAAGACCTTAAATAAATTTAATGAAATTATCTAATTGCAGGCACAATATAAATAAATAAATATTACATATACATACACTTGCTAATCTTAAACTAGGATTTTCTCCTTGTGTTAAACAAAGAATGGACCATTCACAAATATAACATACCTACAGCCCGGGACCAATTTGTACAAAGTTGTCTGTCCCCAGTGGGAATCGAACCCACGACGTCTGACGCTCGAGTCCAATGACGAAGCCACTAAGCCAATTCTACATTTTGTAGAAAACCTCATTAGTATGAGTCCGGTGTACCCAAATGTGTTTAAGAAATAATATGAGAGTACTTTACCAAAAAGACAAACGAAATCAATTTCACAAAGTTGTCAAGATTGCGTGCTCTGTCTAATATACTCGTACTCATTGCACCGCAGGGGCGGATAAAGGGATTATTAAGGGTCGCACTCCATGACCTCAAATTTAAAACGACAAAACTCTAGCCAGATCAAGCGCTCGTCAATCATAGTACTTCAAATAAATCCTTCCACCACGAACAGAGGTTGTATATTATAAAAAAGGCGCACGCTTTTAGCGTCCTGGGTCTGTGGAGTTTGTGGCCTTGCTAATGTTGAGTGGTTGTACCACTATCCAGTCGCTAGAGCTTCGTCTGTTACCTAACATCGCATGCAGAAAGCAAAATATTTAAAGCGCTTTTTACTGCGATTGAATTAGGGTACATCACACTGTAGGTCTGACTGTACACGTACTATATCAGGTACGTCTTAGTCAGACATGTTCCATGAACCATGCAGTTCTAGACGGTCAAATTCTAGACGGTCAAATTCTAGACGGTCAAATAGGCCATCGGATGGTGGGTAACTTCTCTTGCTCATAAACCTGTAGTATTTTTGTTGCAGCGTGCAACAATCGAAATGCCCCGAAGCCGTGGCCAGTGAGTCCTCAGCTCTGTTGAAATGCCTCGTGTCAGTAATTTTATTGGCTCTCTTACCTTTATAATCGGAACACTGCATTGCTATTTGGCGGCAGAAATAGGTAAGAGCGGTACGCAGTACGTAGGGTAAACAGACCCTGCACTAGGGTACTTCCACTAGACAAAATGTATTCATTACCTACCCTACTATCACACACACTGGCGAAATATGCAGCCATACGCTATAAACTAGGTCCATAGTGGGGAGATTAATAGTGTTAGTGCACCTAACACCGATATTATCTCACTATGGGCCCTATTAAGCTATAAATAGGCTGCATATTCCGCCAACTTGCTAGCTGGGTAGTACATCGGGACCCCCTTTAAAATGCCTGAATGCCTCCCTGTGAACTTTGGCCCCTCATGCATGCTCCACGTGTGAGACGACATTAGTGTTATTCCGTAAAGTCACGGAGTCACGTACGAAAGAATGCTTGCTAAGCTAAATAATGTCACATTGTGTTGCCGTGACATGACATCTTTCGGGATTAAGGTGTTTCTTTTTTATTGAAAAGGTAAGTGTGCTGTGATTGTAATACTAGTGGATTCACTGGTATTTTCCAAGAAAGTCCAACTATGTAGTTATACAGGCAGTATGACATATTGGATTTAAGTAAATTTTATAAATGCCGTCCAATATAGTTTATAACATTGATGTAAACATTAATGAATTAGTGATCGCAGATATTTTTTTTTTCGGTATGTGTCCCTACATCACTCTTGCTTGCGACTTTCGGTCATTTGTGCTTGAAACGTTGGGTTTCTGTCAGGTTTGGCGAGATTTGGAAACTTAAACCCCGTAAGGATAAAATAGATATTTTATTTCTTAATGGTTGCCTACGTCGTTTAAGGAACCAAACTGTACCAAATTACTGGACTAGCCAGCACGTTGAGTCGTGCGTTCATACCCTTCAGGGGCATGACGTCTTATTCCTACGACATACAGTTCCGACAATAACCAATTCCCAAAATGCATGCGCGGAATGACTGGAATGCGGGGTATGCGCGGAATGCGCGAAATACGCGGAATGCGCGATGTGTGCGGAATGCGCAGTATGCGTGAAATGCGCGGAATGAGTGGAATGCGGGGTATGCGCGGAATGTGTGAAATGCGCGGAATGCGCGGTATGCGTGAAATGCGCAGAATGCGCGGAAGCGTGAAATGCGCGGAATGTGCGGTATGGCCTCGTGGAATGCGTGTAGCGCCTACAACGCAAAATGCTAAAATATGTTAGGTGATCTTTTGTGATCTTTTATATATAGATACAGTCGTATTGTTACAAAAATCGCTATTGTTGTGAGGTGAAGGGCTAGCATGCAGCGAATTAGACACGCCTGTCAACTGCGCTCGGTTCGGATATGCGAATGTAATCGCGCAGCCTGTCGGAAACATCGAGTGAATACACTCTGACACAAAGTGGGTTCTTTCACGGAATCGCACAACACTGCATTGATGGAATTAATATTCCAATGACTTAATATTCTCTACTTTCTGTTGGAAAACAAAATCAGCTATAAACGGTAGGACGAAGAACCTAAATTCTAATTTACTTAAATTATCCCCATAGTTACAAAATTACTTAATAACATTAATCTAATCGATCTATCCAATAGCTATATATTCTGATAATGTACGAAGCGATTGAAACCAAAACTACTGCGACCGGTATCGTGTTTCCGTACATTACACTTGCTGAGCTACTGACATAATTGGTCTTTCAATTTCAATCGATATTTTAGCATTTAGTAAGTTTAATTAAAAGTCGATTCGGAGTTAATATAATATTCAGAGATGGAATCTAGCATTCTAATGATACTTTTATAGTTAATTTTGCGTAACACTTTAACTAAATTCGACTATGGACACATAAGTCGACGTGGTCAGATCGGTCTAACAATGCGGTCTAACCACGTATACCGGGTGCACAAGGTTTTCTTTTACGGAATGAAGTGCCAATCGGGCAGACTTTTGCCCAATAACCTGAATCTTTAAGTCCACAAGATATCGGTGAAACACAATTTATCATCAGAGGAAGTAAAAGTCTCACTATTTCATAATAGTCCTTACCCTGGGCATCCTGGGTGCGTAATAATAATAGAGACATTTATTTAATAGAGACTTCACCGTTATGGATCTGTACACAACTTTTTTCTTTTATTTATTTTTCTTGTTGTTAATTTGGTACAATAAAGCGTTTACATACATACATGAATTATTCCAAGGTTTTTGAGAGTCTTTAACATACCTAATGAAATATAGCTGAAAATAACAATATGTACATATACTAAAAATATTTTTATTATTACATGCAGAATTAAATTAGAAAAGGCAAATATACAGACAGATTTACAAAAATGATTAAATAGGGTGGCACCCTAAAAACTCATCTTCCAAATAAAAATAAATAAACTACAATAAAATAATAAATTCGTTTCCAGACGATATTTCTTTGTGACAACTTCCAGTTCTTTCTTCAAACTGGTGATCTGTGAAGCGTCTCTCTCTGCAGCAACTAACCTTGTCGCGTAAATGAGACGAATGTCATTCAATTTTGCCCTCTTTTTACAAATGGGACATGACCTTATTCTTGCTGGCGGCCTTTTAAGCCATCTCTCAATGCACTTCGCACCGAACAAGTGTCCACATTTTAATGATACCGTTCTATGATCTCCGCAATTTTCGTAGGAGTTATAGCAAATAGGGCAGGTCGCGCCATCAATATTATCATTCGAGTTCGAGTTTAATTTCCTCATCTTTGATGGAGGTTCTTCATTATCCTCTTCATTAATCTCATGTTCTCGTACAGGCAACAATATTAAACTGTTGGATAGTTCGTTTGCTGATGGAATTTGTAAGCTGTTAGAACAGCTTGAGGCTTGAGCGGAGCTGGAGTTGTTGTTTAATTGAGCTGGACCATTGTACGGAACGACAGTTGCGACCATATTACGGTTGATGTTGTCATCGCTGGCAACGATCAAAGCAAAGTCGTCGGTTGGACCCGGCTGCTCTGCTGGATCAAAGTGCTGCTTGTGTGCAATTCCGTGCCGAAAAGCCGCTGGTTCGGGATCTGCGGCGATTGGTATGACTGCTGGATCCTTTTGCTTGTTGGCTGCGGATTCGTGCCAGACAATCTGTGGGCAAACACATTGCGGTATTTTAGAAGGCGCTATTTTAGCACCTATAAATTCCACACAACTAAGGCCCCAAGTCCTTCAGGCGCGAGACAACTTGAGTAATAGATAAATTATAAGTTATAATAAATAATTCACTAATAAATATGTACCTATAGATGCCGTACGAATAAAAAAGAAGATGCGAGACCTAGTAACTACACATATGAAACAACTCATATAATAACTAGGTGGACATTTTTTGTCCAGTCTGTCCGATCGTAGAACTAATAGTATGGCTGTTGGACGAACCCCTTTCTTATTGGAGGCCTTGCATTTTAGGATTAGGGAGCATAAAGTTCAGATCGTAAAACGTCCCGTTGCATCGTTCTCAAAATTTCCCATGCTCAAAAAGCCGTTCCGAAATCCCGTTCTGAAATCATATAGGTAGCTAATACCTATGTCCATATTGTAATTCTAGACTCACAGGAGCCTCAGGCGCGTGCCCAACTTTCAAGACAATTGCGGTTGTCGGGGAATTTCAATATTTTTAAATTGAAAGTCGGTTATTTCATTTCAGTAAAAATATGTTTAATCAAAACTGAACTAGCACGAACATAAAAATTCATGTCGGTCTTGAGCAGTGGTGTTCATCTTTTTACAAGAGTGTATTTGGCTATTTCAACTCACCCAGCCCGCTGCCCGCTACACAATCCAGACTTCACCGTCCTTACATCTACCACACCTTAACAACAGTTAGATCTGACTGTACTTACCAATGGACTGGCCGGTGCTGACAGCGCCAGGATATCGGGGTTGTCTGGAACCGAAGGCAATGGGAGAGACTGACCGGCGGAGCCGCTCTTCAACTCTTCCATTGTTCCTTCACCGTTTCTTATTGCTTTTTCACCTGTCAATTACTTAAAACTGTAATATCTAAGTATTGCTTTCATCTTTTTTAGAATATCGGTTCTTTCAGGAAGGGGAAGGTCCATGCTGTCTCAACTCTATCCTAACAGTTCAGGTTACGGCCAGTATCAGGCTACGGCATAGTGTGACCTCACTTTCATGTATAATGGATCACAGGTAAACCTTTTAAATAGGTAAAAAATTGTCATTTGCTGGAACTAGCTGCTGACAGGTATCATCCACAAAAGATGCAAACAAATCGATAGTTTTCATGAACTTATGAACTTTTATTTTTCACGTTCAATTAGATTAAATGTAAGTAATAAAACTTTTTTGTGTTTACTATACATTATACGATGTGACATTTTGTTATCTAGATGTTTAGCTATATGAACATTTTACGAATCTAGCATTTTTCTAAATATATGTATGCAAAAATATATGATACTGCAAACGACCTCCTGTTCCTATGATGGCATAAAATCGTATCAATCGAATATAGGCACCACAACTACATAGTAACAATTAGTATTCTCTGCTACAAAGAACTATACAAATCTAACCTCGCTACAGGATTCAAATACGGACTTTATTTAAAGTTTCCCATCACAATACATAAAACAGAAATAACACAATTAAAACTTATAATTTGGAACCTAAGACCACGCTATCATAAGATCTTTGAAATATTTTATTTCGATTTTCGAAATAACGATTAAATTGTTCCGAGTTTTTTTTTTAAATATGCCAATTACTTGCTAAGTGTTTCTGCCAAAGACAAGTCTCCGAAAAAAGTTTATAATGTAACTGCGATATATTTTTTTGTACACTTTCTTCGAGGTTATTCGGAGAAGCCACAGTCCAGAGTCCGTATTTTTAGTTAGGTTAAGGATTCTTCTTCTCTGTCGTTCCATCAATGCTAACGTATAAATTCCTCCTCCAGCGCATAGCGGTTATTGGCCAGCCGCACCGTTTCATATAAGGATCCGTCAGCCACTCTCTTCACCGAGTCTGACCATCTCGTCGGAGCTCGTCCTCTGCCGAGCCTTGTCCCAAGATGATGAGCTTCTCCAGGTCGTGTTTGGGAGACCGCACATTGTGACCGAAGAAGATTGGGGTATTTTCATTGCAGATAGTGGCGAGCCGTTTCGTTATATTGAGCTCTTTAAGAATGGAGTCATTTGTGTTCATGGCTATTTATACTATATCACATGCAGTAAATGCTATTCATCAATTTTTCGACCTTATGTTAATATACGGAGGGTGGAGGACCGGGTGTATAGTGGCATTGGGAAAGGTTATATCCAGCATTGGGCTGCGATAGCTTGACGATTGATTAATGATACTTACCTGTGTAACTATTTTCATACTAAAGGTAATTTTGTACCGGGTTATATCTCTCAAAATTCATCTGAAGACACTTGGTATGCAGAAACGTTAGTCAAGCCACAATTATCGTTTAAATGGCACATTTAAATGCAAAGACCCGCGCCGCATGTCCTGAGTTTTGACAACAAGACAGCCATCTCGCGAAATAACTCCCTAGTTACAGAACTTGTATTGGCGTGTCGTCTTATTTACCTTTTTATTAACTTTATAAACCTATATATAAATATAAGCACTAAAAGCGTGTCTGTACATTGATTTCATAATAAAAAGTGAGTGCTGGGCACGTTTAACACTCTGCCACCTAATAAAGTACACACGTTTATAATTTATCTGCATTTACCTAGTATTTTGGAAACCGTATCTTTAACAAAAATCTAATAACTAGTCTGTACACTGAAAATATTTGCAAAAACATTCATTTGAGGGATGAAGAATAAATAATAGAATACATTAAAATCATTTTTTTAATTTTTTCTGTTTGGTTAATTAACCTGTTTGGTTATGCACGTAGATACTGTCTAAAAACTAGTGATACAATTCTGATGGAGTTTTCAGAAAAACATAATTCTTTACTTGGAGTATAATAACATTGAGTACCTATTTATTTAATCGCTATCGTCTCTATCAATCAGTAATAATTTTAAAAACTGACGTAAGCATATTTCAATAGTATACAATACGAGTGCAATAAAGAAGTACTCGTATAATGCTTAGCGGGATTCGATTTGCGAAGAGTGAGGAGTAGGTACATTAGGATGGAGGAAGCGGAGGGGATCATGGAAGTGTAGTAGTGTCATGAAGAATAGAAGGGGAGGGGGAGGGAAAGAGGAAGGAGGAAAATGGGAGGGTGGAAACTGATGGAACCATAATAGTATCTCCAAATTTAATTAGGTAAAGTCGGCATTTAAAGTGGTTTTCAGTTAGGACAACAACTGGTGGTTGGCGAAATTTTACGCCAAAACTGAGACTTGGATTACGAATAAAACCTTCTAAAGTTTTTCATATTGTATATATGTAGATAACAAAACAACTGATTTATGAATAATCATCAAAATTCGAGACATGCATCGAAATTGAAGTCCATCTGTACTCTACAGAATAAACCATGAATATTTAATAATAGATCCTCTTAGCTATGAACCAAGAACTAGCATAACGTTTTGTATCTTATAAACTCCAATAGATGGCACTATTTGTGAAACACAATATGACCAATATGACGAGCAGAACACAACTTCACAGCCATCACACAAGACTACCTTGAAGAATCAAGGCAATCTCTATCTTTAATAAACGATAGAAAGAGACAACTACGGTTCGTATATTCCTGCTGGTCTATGATTTCTGTGTTTTTAGAAATATCTGCAAATCGTTGACGCGGCCTCTACGACTACAAACCAATTGAATTCCTCATATAAAGTTTAACATGAATTAATAAACTTTACAATTTAATTCTTGCTCCTTGCTTGATTTTAACTGGATTCAAGATAGTGATCTATATATGCACTGTGGTGTGAGAACGATACTTACAAATTATAAGTCAATTATATAAAACACTAAAAGTAAGTGAAAGCTAATATATAATCTTGCTTCTACATAGCATGCTGCGCGGTGCGTACTTTTGCCTAGAATGTTGAAGTAAAAATTATATTTATAGTTAATCAAATACTTGTAATATAATTGTTGATTTTTGGAGGGTTATATACAGTGATATTGTAATACAATCTGCTCATGTACTAGAATATACATTATAGGTATGAATACTTATAAAGAATTTGCTTTTCCAAATTTTCTAATTTTTGCTGCTAAGTTAACACCAAGTTGAAAACTATTTACATGTTGCAGGTCCTAATTTTTATCGATAGACTTGTTTTGTGGACAATGTAATTCTTTATTTTTTAGTCTGAGTTTTAATAACTTCTATTGTCTATATTATTCATAGACAATAGAAGTTATTAAATCCATATGAGATTTGCTGAGGTCTTCTTAGTTTGAGAGATATATTTATGACATAAATATTCTGAGGTTTAGGTATGATTAATAAAACTTCATGAAAGAAAAAAAGGCACACGTGTCCACCAAAAAGTGTTTACCTTCTTGCGTTGAGGTATTGATATACAGATTTTATAGGTAATACGTTAAACTTTTTTTTTTTTTTGCAATCTTTATATAATTTTTATTAATTTTAATTGATAAACAATTTCTACAACGTCAACTTACATTATACTTATTAATTTAATACTTACAAATTACGTTCCTCTTTTATTGTTTTGTCTTTATGTTGTATAACGCTAAGTTTTTTAATATAATTTAAACTTATATTTTTGGCCGCCTCGTTGGCCTAGTGACTTGTTAGACTCGAGCGCCAGAGTTCAACGGTTCGATTCCCACCAGGGACAGATAACTTTGTAAAATTGTGCCTATCGTACAGGTGAAAATCCTAGTTTGGGAATAGACAAGTGTATTGTATGATGTATAAAGAAATATTTTGTAGATTTTTTTCCAAAACTACTACGTAGGTACTCGTAACTAGATTTTTTTTTATTAAATCTGATTCCTACAGCCTGTAGATGTTATTGCCAAAGCTTGTTTAATCATTATATTCATCATCATCATCAGCCTGTAAGAGCCCACTGCTGGACATAGGCCTCTCCCAAGGCGCGCCACTGAACCCGATCCTCGGTTCTTCTCATCCAGGCTCTGCCACCCGCCCTACGCAGATCGTCGCTCCATCTAGCCAGGGGGCGTCCCACGCTACGCTTGCCGAGTCGCGGTCTCCACTCTAGAACTCGTTTACCCCAACGGTTATCGGTTCTCCGACAGATGTGCCACTTCAACGTACTGACTTTTTGAGCTATGTCGAAAACTTTAGTTCTCTGGCGGATTACCTCGTTTCGGATCCTGTCCCTTAGAGAAACTCCGAGCATAGCTCTTTCCATAGCTCGCTGAGCGACTTGTATATTACATTTTATATTATTTTAACTTAAATGTATATATTTCCGATAATCAATTTCAATTGATTACTACTTGCTCAAAAAATCTATACTTATTTTAATTTACTTATCAGGTTTTAACTAAAACAATTGATATACACCGTTAACTAGATAGAAAGATGACATTACGCACACATGTGTGAAGATTGAACGTCTGGGTATGATGTGATAACGAAATACGGGGTCGGTCATTAGCTCTATACTTACGATTATTTTACAGGTTGCGAAGTTCACAAAACCACATCTTCACCAAATGGCGTCCAGGGGTATATCAACTACCTCCGTGGCCTCCGTGGCGGAACGGGTAGCTCTCGGACTGCCACGCCGGAGGTTGCGGGTTCGAATCCCGCTAGGGGCAAATGTTCGTATGATGAATATGAATGTTTGTACCCAAGTCTTGGATGTTTATATATTTATTTAAGTATGTCTATCCGTTATCTAGTAACCATAGCACAGGCTCTGCCTAGTTTGGGACTGGATAATTGGTGTGAATGTCTGACATATTTATTATTTAATAACTTTCCTGTAGGCAATGCGTGCGCCACAATAATTAAGTTGTTTTTTTAATTTGATGGATCTTTTATCTGCTGAACAAAATTATTCTGCTTACCATCTGAGTGCTTACCAAAGCTTGATTAAACATGGCTCACTCAATGCAGTTAATATCTGTATTAACATTGAGTGAGCAGTTTTCGTTTTCGATTGTAGATATACTCGTAGTTTCAGTTTCGGAAACTCAGTGTTTGTGTATTGCCGCGCTTCGTTCGGGTGAGTTCCTGTAGAGTTTACTCATAAGAGTAACATGTATTATATTTGTTATAACAAGGATAGAACAATTCACAAATAAGTATAATTTCCAGACCGGGATCGACTTGTACAAAATTATCTGTCCCAAGTGAGAATCGAACCCACGAACTCTGCTCGAGTCCATTGACCAAGCCAACGAGGCAGGCGGTCGGGCATTGCTGTCTATTTGAACTATATAACATGTAAAACATACACTAGCTTTTAGCATACAATAGAAATTTTAACATGTCTAAATAAGTTTCGGTTTCGGCCGAAACTGAGAACGAGGCCGAAGTTTCGGTTTCTGTTTCGGCTATAAATCTTAAACACGATAAAATAAAATATAATTTCAACCATTATCTGAAGGCAACCTATACGTTTGTGAGCTACCGAACGTGTGACGTGTATCTAGGCATAGAAAAGGTAGAAAATAGGAAAGATTTTGGAATATTTCATTCCTAAGATTTGATGAGAATTAACCCCAGAGTATTTAAAGTCAAAATTTTTACATAATATGAGTACACTTGGTACATTATTATACAGTTTTTTTTATCTACTAACGCTTCCTAGGTTGAACCAAAGATAACATATTACTAACTGTTCTTATCATATCAGTTCACTTTAGATAAATACTTAATCACGCAAAAATCTATAACAAGTAATTCAGTTATTTTGTGCCAAGCGAAGTGGACGTTTATTTCTCATACAAATTCTCGGAAGTGAAATCGATTGCTTTTATCATTGTTAGTAGTATCTTTATTACAAGAAGACAATACGCCTCTTCTCGCTGCGAGACCTCCCGACAGTTAGTGGTTATGAGGTCGCATGGTCCTTCTCTACGTCTTTCCAGATAAGGTTATAGTAGTCTCGCTTCAGCCGATGAAATAAACTCGGTTTTTTTTTTTTAAACTAGCTGTGCCCGCAGCTTCCCTTGCGTGGACTACACAATCCGATCCCCTTCCCACTCCTACTCCCACGCCCACGTGCACTCCCACTCCAAGAAGATATTGATATGTTCTTTAATATTGTAGAACATTTTTAGGGTTCCGTAGCCAAATGGCAAAAACGGAACCCTTATGGATTCGTCATGTCTGTCTGTCTGTCTGTCTGTCTGTCTGTCTGTCTGTCTGTCCGTCCGTATGTCACAGCCACTTTATTCCGAAACTATAAGAACTATATTGTTGAAACTTGGTAAGTAGATGTATTCTGTGAACCGCATTAAGATTTTCATACAAAAATAGAAAAAAAATCAAAAATTTTGGGGGTCCCCATACTTAGAACTAAAACTCAAAAATTTTTTTTTCATCAAACCCATACGTGTGGGGTATCTATGGATAGGTCTTCAAAAATGATATTAAGGTTTCTAATATCATTTTTTTCTAAACTGAATAGTTTGCGCGAGAGAATCTTCCAAAGTTGTAAAATGTGTGTCCCCCCCCCTGTAACTTCTAAAATAAAGGAATGATAAAACTAAAAAAAATATATGATGTACATTGCCATGCAAACTTCCACTTAAAATTGGTTTGAACAAGATCTAGTAAGTAGTTTTTTTTTAATACGTCATAAATCGTAAACCACAATAATATTATTAAAACATCGATCAAAGTTACAACGAACTACTATAACTTTTATATTATGTTACTTGCTGGTACGGAACCCTTCATGGGCGAGTCCGACTCGCACTTGGCCGCTTTTTATTTTCTATCATCAATAGTTTCCGCAGCGCATGCGATGAAAGACATTTTTTTTGCACCTTACACCCACATTATTGAAGTTTTAGTAGGGATCACTAATTTTTGATTTCTAATAAATAAAATCGTAAATATCGTACATTGAAGATATTTGCAAAAAAAAATTGGGGGGTCTAAGGATAAGCAACAGAACACATTTCGATCATTTTTGAATTTTTTGTCTGTTTGTCTGTTTGTCTGTGAGTTTGTGCACGCATCACTTAAAAACGACTGATCGGACATTGATGGACTTTTCACAGAAACATGGGGCTTAATTTGGTGTAACATATAGGCTTTATTTCATCGCAATCGGCTAACTCAATCAAAAGTTATAGACATTTTTAGTTTTGTAATACATTAGTAGGTAAGGTTAGTATGCAATATATTGCACATGATAGTATTTCCGAACTATTCAGATTGCGATGAGTTTGGATTACATTTGGAGCTGCAGGTGGGAATTGGAGTGCGAGTGGGCGTGGGCGTGGGCGTGGGCGTGGGCGTGGGTGTGGGCGTGGGCGTGGGCGTGGGTGTGGGCGTGGGCGTGGGCGTGGGATAAGGGGCGTGGGCGTGGGATAAGGGGAGTGGGTGTGGGAGCGGGAGCGGAAGCGGGAGGGGAGCGGGAGCGGGACCGGAGCAGGAGCGGAAGCGGGAGCGGAAGCTGAAGCGGGAGTGGGAGTGGGAATGGGAGCGATTCTGTAGTTCACGCGAGCCGAGGTCACCTGGACCTAGACCTGGACCTGGACGATACACTGCGAAGAATGTAGGGTGTAAATGTTCGACTGAATTCTTGAGCGGTAGCGGGGGCGGGTATGGTAATGCCAGTGTAATTTGAGTGTTTGAAAATTCGCATAACTTTTGACTGAGTCAACCGATTACGATGAATTTGTGGTATACGTATGCAACAAAGTAATGTTGGTTGGAATTTGGATTGCGATGGATTAGTTACGAGGACTACATTTGGAGAGACGAGGGAAAGAGGTTTGAGGGGAGAGTTGAGGGGAGAGCTGAGGGGAGGGTTGAGGGGAGGTTTGAGGATCTGGACCTGGACCTGGACCTGGACCTGGACCTGGACCTGGACCTGGACCTGGACCTGGACCTGGACCTGGATTTAAATTCTGAGTGGAAGTGGGATAGGGAGCGGAAGTGGGAATTGGAGCGGATCCTGTAGTCCACGCGAGCGGAGCCGCGGGCACAGCTAGTATTAAATATGTATAGCCTATGTTACTCAAGGATAATGTAGCATTCTAATGGCGATAGAATTTTAAAAATCGGTCTAGTAGTTTTTGAGTTTATTCGCTACAAACATACAAATCTTTCCTCTTTATAATATTAGTGTAGAAATGTACCCAGATTATTTGTGTCTATATTACGTACGTACAATGTTTAATTACGCCAGCAATGTGAACCAGTGGACATAATTTTCAGAATGGATGCTATGATAGAGATTCCACGTCAGAAATGGACCGAACTCCGCGATTTATTCCGAACCAACTGGCCGCGAGGGGCAGTCGCCTCCTGTTTCCTGGACTCACTGATCACTTACCCTGCTGTAAGCGAGGCTTTCAACGTTAAAGTCTACTGCCCTGAAGGTAAAATGACTAATGGCATGATCGCCACTCTTGATGCAACTACTGGTGATAGCAAAAACGTAAGTGTGACTCTTATCCTGATTACTTGACTCTTATATTTATAGAACATAACAAACTTTCGTCCTCCAGTGGCAATCGTAATTGTATGAAAATGCGACAGTATAAATCTAGGAGATGGCATTGGCATAATTTTTCAACCACTGACAAGAACATAGTAGAGTTTTCCAAATAGTTGCAAGATTAATTAGATACCCAAAAATTATATGTTAATTAATACAGTTTTGGGAAAATACTTACTACATCTAGTTTAAACGAAATGCTGTTGAAGGAATGTACCTACGATACCCATTGAGAAGATCCGAGAAAATTAGATTTAGAGGTAAATTTATAAGATAACATTTTTGGAAATCGAACACTGGAAGCTAACAATTTTGTCAGAAGAAAGTTAGAAGTAACTTATAATTAATTTCTTGGCATTCGATTTCCAGGAACATTCACAAATCTCGATTCATTCAGTCAACGAAAATACTAAAGCAATTGAAGAGGCATTGCTTAGAACCACTAAAATAGACTGGAACATTGACAAATTGATACCATCAGCAAACATTGACGTCATAAATTGCTTGAAAATGGTTAAAGACCAAATAGGAGTAGATATCTATTACACTGAAACTGAATCAAAGGCCATTAAACACTTACTGGCTAGAAATACAAAACAGTTTGAAAATTTGAGGTGAGTAAATTAAGGTATTAATTTTAGAATTAATACTAGAAACTATAGTAATTTTAATAGAATTCTAGATAACCAGACAAAACCCTTCCTTCTCTTATATCAAGGCAGAATTATATTTTTGGCAGTTAATAGAACCATTTCCGTTCGCCTCATGTAAGAATATAGTATTGTCTTAGCTACCTAATTATTTTCAGGGATTAATATTTAAATATCTACTTCATAAAATATATTTTCTCTCAACAGTTGTCCATTAAATACCTATGTTGGACCTTTGAAACCACAACACATTGAAATAGTAGACAATACTTGGACGTACCACAGCAGCTTGACTCATAAAATCTTCGAGGTTTTGATGAAAAACGATCTCACCTACGTCCTTTACTCTACCGAAGACGAGCCTTTAGCTTGGCTCACTGTAAATGAAGCTGGAGCACTGAATCATCTATTTTGTCTAGAGCCATATAGAGGGAAAGGTTATGCTGAATTCATTACTAAATACGTCGTAAACGATCTGCTGCGAAAAGGCAGAGATGTGCTAGCATACACAGTAAGTGACAATGTGAGGCCTCAGAAGCTGTTTGCTAAACTTGGTTTTGAAATAATAGGTTATGATTACTGGGTGTTTGTTAATAAAGAAAAATAAAGTATTTTACTACATTTGTTTCAGTTTTACTTCCAACTTTTGAGTGAAAACCCAAGAATGACATTGTTAGTAACAGTGGACTTAAAAACTCGATTAGTTTGTTGACATTGCGAGTGTGAACTGCCACCCAGTACCTAAGGATCTGGTTGTCAATATTATCTCATGGAATCTGTTGATGCTGTCGCAGCAGAGAGGCAATTCCGTTGTAAAATCTATTTAGAACCCTTCAAGTAACACCACGCTACGCCACGATCATATTGTTTGAAACCAACTTTTGTATACAATTTACAAGCACTCGCATTCCCTTTGACACAAAAAGCAAACACATCTTTACCATCTCGCAATAGAACATTACAGATCATTTTCAACAGCATTTCCGCGTAGCCTCTCCTTCTATGTTCCTCTAGAGTACACATCTGCCCAAGAGTTCCCGCCTCATTAATGAAAACCCATGAGACCAGTTCGTGGTTTTTGAAGAGTCCGTAGCCAGACTTAGTGTTTATCAAGAGATGGATGTACCAGATTGATCCAGGATACCGGTGAGGCCAATTAGAGTTAATGATATCGGCGTGCTCTGATGATAAATGTCCAAATTTGATATCAGGAAGTAATCTGGAAAAAAATATTTACAATAATCTGTACATATCATAATACTAAATACAATCCATTTGGTTTTTAGGATTTATTCAATGTCGCGAAAACATGGAAGATGGAACTAGGTAGGTAGTTATATGTGCTAGAAACCTTATACAGAAAAACAACCAGTTTGCTCGTTCCATGTTATTTGCGACAAATGGAGATCAGACATTATTAGAAATGCCTAAGACTGCATGGTCTGGATAAGAAGACATAATAGAATTCCTACAGTGGATAAACATACAACACTAAAGAAATTAAAACAGTGAAAACTCCGTTTTCGAGACTTCCTTGATAAATTTTGCTATTGTTTGAAGTCTAGTGAAAGTAGGAATTCTACTTACGGAATATCTTCAAATAACGCTGTACGTTTGGCCATGATAAAACTATCACTGGGTAATATTAACTCTATGTCTGCATTAATATCTTTTACTACGCTCTTAATGCAATCAATGACATGGCTTGGAGCGTAGGGTATTGTGATTCCTCTATCCCAATTTATTACTTTTGTATTTTTTAGTGCATCCTCCAACTGTCCGGTTTCATCTGTTGGACTTTGAATGACCACTTCGTAAAATTTGTCCTGAAAATGTGTGTTTATTTACCTCAATCTCAATGTACATACTCAAGACATTTTAATACTTAAATATACATAGCCGTATATTTTAAAAGTCAGTTCACTTTGTCCAGTATTTTTCAAGTTATCCACCAGACAGACAAGACTAAAAGTTTTGCTACAATAGTGGATACTCTTGATTTGACGGAACCTTAAACAGAATAACATACCTTTTCATTAACAGCGACCATGCCATTCCAGACGTTGCCAAAAGGACAAAACACTTTAAAGCCATAGTCGAAACCTTCTTGTTTCCAGTTCCTCTGAGTTTCTAATATAGTATACCCTGAAATCCCTCGAGGCCAGTTCAATTTGAAAGCCTCTTGAAGTTCTGACCATCTCTCCGGTGGTAGATATTGTAGAGAATCCGCGTCTCTGGTTCCATTCATATTTTTAATGATATGCATTCTAATGGATGAAGTTTTTCGAGTATTGTCTGAAACAAATTATTTTTATACTTACATAGGTACATCATTCTCACGCGTTGTTCCCAGAGGGGAAGACGATGTGTCGCCACTTTGCTCGCTCCGGACAAACGTCGATTATTTTTATAAAAGTACCTATATAATTTGTATGAATAATTTAATATAAAAATAAAAAAAGACTTAAAAATTCGAAATATAATTACTATACAATATAACGCAATAAATTGCTTGTTTCATCTGATACAACTCTTGAGAAGGTTTCACCGACAATTATTCTTGTCCTGTTGAACAGTTCTACCACAGCAAGCGCCCCTTAGGCCACGTGGTCCGATCGGCGTGTCCGATCGATCGGGTCACGAATTTTTGTTCCTGTTGGTTCGATTGATCGGATAATAAGGACTTTTCAGTCTTGTAGTCCTACTATCGGACTAACGGGATTTTAAAAGTTCATCTAAATTAAAAAAAATACATTCACATCAGTTATCCAGTCCCATACTAGGCAGAGCCTGTAGTATGGTTACTAGATAACGAATAGACATACTTAAATAAATATATAAACATCCAAGACTTGGGTACAAACATTCATATTCATCATTCGAACATTTGCCCCTAGCGGGATTCGAACCTGCAACCTCCGGCGTGGCAGTCCGAGAGCTATCCCGTTCCGAAACGGAGGTCGTCAAAAAATGTAAACAGGTAGGTAACTGGTAAATATTGATGTTACCACTGTTGTCAGTTATTATGTTAAACTCTTACAGAATTTACTCTTAATACACAAGCCTTAAGGTTCTTATTCGCATAGTTTGGGTTAGCGTCCAGAATCAAAACGTTTCTTAATATATATAGGTACATTAATGTTATGACTGTATCTGTTTTATACCTTAATGTTTTATAATTAAAATTAATGTACTTACCCAATTACATTTTAATAAAAAAAACTTAGGAAATAACCATAAATAAATACCTAACACGTCCCTTTATCCAATAATGCAATGTACTTACTACTTAAGTATTCCTTGCTGCCCTCGTTAGTGGGTTTGTGTAACGCGTCAGATTGCCTTATTCAAGTTATTTTTCTTATCTTACTACTTATCCTACCTTTAATATTTGTTTAACAATATACACTATTTAAACGAAACATGTCGCAAATATGTATAAGCCAATTGCCATAGTCACGTCAGTAAATCGCATTGATTTAGATTTTAAAATTACCTACTAACAAGATTCAATAACAAAAGCCGTCTTACTCACGTTGTTGGCCCTCTCTTAACCGATAAAGTGTTCGAGTGACAAACCATTGACACAAACGCATCTCTGAATAGCACACAAACATTTCCACTGACCCTAATTTTAGCTACGACCGTAGCTGTGCCGCCAGTATAGGTAGTAAGTACTAGGTATATTAGCCACTAGGTGTTTCCCGCGACGTCGTCCGCGGGCACAGCTAGTTCATAACATCACAAATTATTATGAACTAGCTGTGCCCGTGGCTCCGCTCGCGTGAACTACAGAAGCCGCTCCCGTTCCCGCTCCCGCTCCCGCTCCCGCTCCCGCTCCCGCTCCCGCTCCCGCTCCCACTCCCGCCGCAGCTCGCGACCCCACCCCGCCCCCGCCCCAGTTCCCGCTATCCATCCATTAGTTTTTATGTGATGCGTGCACAAACTCACAGACAAACAGACAAGCAGATAAACAGACAAAAATGTCAAAAATGATCGAATTAAATGTTCCGAGTAGTAACTGCACAAGTTTCAAAGTGAATGTGAAAGAGTTGTGGCTACTTGCGTGGAACAGAACGATTGTTTGGAACGCTCCATCTAGTAGTACATAGAGATCGTTGTTTAACTGGCATATTTCTTAAATTACACTAAACGAGCTAGATGTCACTATTTTACTAATTTTTTTAACATTGTAAATACCTATATTAGTAAATAATGAATGATACATATGGTTAATGCCATAATTCGCGTTTTTTTTTTTAATATTACAGGTATAAACTTAGGTAAGTTTATAATTTATAACCTAAATGGAGGTACTTGCAAATAATTATTGTTTAACACGAAAGCATGGATATGGTATACCTATTTCTAGTTTTCATTGCAAAATTAGATCGCTGTTTAAACTACCTACTAACTAGGTACCTATGCGGAATTATTAGCCCTAGCGCTATCTTTCAGCCACATCAAAGAACGGAAAGTTTTACAAGACTTCGATGGCCCCATATCCCACTGTCAGAGAATACTAAATATTACTACGCTTCACTGTGCGCATTACTGGTGGAAACTGTAATGTCTATTACACAGGAATTTTCCAAACGCATTCGCGTCCGCTCATGCTTAGAACATAGTATGACAACGCCAACTTATTTCTGCGGGTGGCAAAATTCAGAACTAAACTATAATATATCGACCTTGACGTTTGCCTTTAATCACTAGCGCCTCTTCGAAAAACAAATTTGTTTGAGTTACGCCCATTTATGAATACAATCATGAGCAATTGTTTTTCCTTGTTTTATCGTTTCCAATTCTAACTTTAGAGATGCCGAAGCAACGAGTGTTCCGATATTGATGGAGATCCGATTATAATTCGTATAATTTAATCGTACCTAATCATAGTAATCATGCACTAATTTTTTTTAAATGACTTTTATTTAATGCACATACTGATTAACTATATGTAAAAACCTCTATGATTGCAAATGTAATGGCATATGAAAACAAACAATATTTGCGTCTCTGCAACGTTTTACCTACCTCCTACGTAAGTAAACTGATTTTAGTAAAACGGAGTCCTAGTTATAAATAAATACATAAATTTTACTTATGTATATACATACACTTGTCTAAGACCAAACTAGAATTTGCTCCTGTGCTATTGAAATTAAACAAGATAGGACAAGTCACAAATATAACATCCAAACCGCGACTATTTGTACAAATGATCTGTCCACAGTGGGAATCGAACCCACGGCCCCTGGCGCTCGACTCCAATGACCAAGCCAGTAGGCCAACGAGGCGGTTAATTATATTTCTAATAATTAATTATAATTCTATCAATCCGAGCTATGACATTTTCGTATGCTAAGTATTATTCCTCTTTCAGATCTAGTACCGATATATTGCTTCTTGCGCATCTCTATCAACAAAGTAATTGCCAGTGTAAACTGTCAGTAGGTACAGTAACTGTCATAAGTTTACATAAACAGAGTAAAATAATGAGCCAAGAGGACCCTTTACAACTCGTTCCGGTGGAGAAATGGGCAAAATTTCAAGATGTGCTTCAATCGGATTGGCCAAGAAGTATATCAGGATACAATATTTTAGAAATACAAAGAAAGTGGATACAGAAAGGTTTTAACTATGGTTTTGAAGTGTTTTGTCCTTTTTTAGATATGAAAAATGGAATGGTTGCTATTCATGACAAGGTAATTATTTAAAATAGCTATTTTAAAACAATTAATTAGATATACCTATATGTTCTTTTTTTTATAAAATGCATTATACGGCCCTGGAAACCGAGTAATTTTAGACTCGTTTTAATTTTCAATACCTATTCATGTACAAAACAGCGATTGCAGCACGCTTCCAGGGAAATAGGGCACACCTGTGCTAGTCGTCGATTTATACTATAGTTTACATGCTATCACTAAAGTTACAAATAAGTTTTAACAAAGATATTATAGCGAGAGACGATTTAGATCGAACTAGACGAGTCTTTACACGCATTTATTTATATTTTCCGCACCACACTCTTACTATTTGCCAGATAGCTGAACCGAATTGAAACAAAAAATGTTCATAACCTTGGGCAATTTAGTAACGTGAATGTCTTTTTTCAAAATGGCGGAGTTTTTAATATGGCGAAACCAACATTTTGTGCTCCGATTGCGTTGAAAATTTGGTCTTGATAGACTAGGATTGAATTGGCAATGCCACCAAAAGACCCCTATAACTTTTAAACGGCTGAAGTACAAATTTAATAGTACATTTTCAGTAATTTTTTTCTGCATAGTCAAATTTGTAATCAGAGACTGGCCTGCTAAAATGAAGCAAGCCACAGCAACCCCCGCACGGCGGGTACACGGGCCATTTGTAGACCGCAGCACCCACGCAACCACTAGTACCTATATCTATGTATACTATCCCTTCTATTCTTATTCTTCCAACGTCATTTTCAGGGTCCATTCTACGAAATATTTATCGATTGCCCACAAGACGACACGAAACTGTTAGAAGATGCTCTGAGATGGACCAAGTCAATAGACTGGAAGAAAACCATCGATCTAATGTTCGCTTCGCGACACGTAATAGAATGCCTCCAGAGAGTTCATCAAGATATAGATGTGAAAATAGGACGAATAAGTTATCTACATCTGTATATTTTGGTGAAAGGAACACCGCTTTTTGATATAAGGTACCTACTTATCATTTAGGTTGAGGAGATACGTACTCTCCAGTGGTTCGATGTGATGTGTATTTGGGCCTAATAAAAGTAGGTATTCGAGCGGGCATGGTGAAAATTTCAAAAGAATTTGTGAAAGAAAATTTCGAATAGACGACCCCGCCGGGGGGCGAATCAATAATCTGCTTAATAAAATATTAATAATAAAATATATTCATAAAATTAATTGGAGGAGTGAGGGTAAGTAACAGAATTGCATAAATTTTTTATTTTGCTTTTTGTCTATTTGTCTGGTAAGTATGTTTTTTTGTACAAGATGGCGTGTGATTTGAGAGATGAATGCAATGTAATTCTGACTACTACCTACTCCATTTTTTACAGCCCGTGGTGATTCTTTACTTTTTTTTGCATAGCTTGGCTCATACTTATCAAAAACGATATCAGTGTGTATTTCAATGGTCAGCACGTACACTCTGAGGTATCCACGCGGGCCTCGTTTATTAGTTTTATTGGAGCCAAATCGACGCAATTATATTGACCCTATTAATTGATTTGGGGTGTAAGTGGCACCACCATATTTGTGTGTTCCAAATGCCAACTTGCGGTGCACCTATTTACAGATTGACGAGGCACTGAGCGACCGAGCATTGACAGTCTAACAAAATTAGCTTTACCGATGATGCCACACACTGTCGCACATAGATAGATGCCCCGCTGCCGCCAGGTGGACCGACTACCTGAGGATGGTGGCCGGAAGCGGCTGGATGCGGAGGGAAGAGGACCGGGTGTGGTGGTTCATTGGGGAAGGCCTATGTCCAGCAGTGGACGTCTAAGAGCTGATAGGAATGAAAGTCATCTAGGTGAGGCCATTCACATGGCGATACCTCTATCTCTATTAGAGCGGAATTTTTAGCCTTCATCATGATATCCCCCAACTTATCATTGATAATGATAATAGTGTTAACGTCCTTAACAACAGACTGTCCAGTTACGGTAATTTCCATAAGCCACTTGGCCAGATAAAAGTGGGCTACTCTGGGCTACCTACTTATTTGTTACGGAATATAAAGTGGGACCAAAAGAGGTCTAAATGGAACCATAGTTTCATAAGCCACTTGGCCAGATAAAAGTGGGCTACTCTGGGCTATATACATATTTGTTATGGAATATAAAGTGGGACCAGTCTAAATGGAACCACATGGTTTATGAAAAATTGGGTTTTACTCGCCGATTTTAATCGCCTTTTATCACCTCACCTTACTTGATTTGTCAAATAGGTTTGGACATTAGCCGCCAGCTATGGCTAATTTTCGAGTTTGCTGACAAATCTTAGAATCATGTCGCTGTACATAAAGTTTCATGACCACTCATTGATTTCTATAATCTAAACGACATCATCATCATCAGCCTGAAAGGGTCCTCTGCCGGACATAGACCTCCCAAGGTGCGCCACTGAACCCGATCCTCGGTTCTTCTTATTCTATAGAATATATTATCAATACATGCTAAATACCCTTTCTAATACAATCCTGCATTCATTTCAGTCTACCGCCAGAAATCTCCTTCAAACTCCTATCACCAGAGCACGTAGAGCTGATCGACTCCGTCTGGCCTCACCGCTACAGCGGCTCCACCAAATACTTCCAAGTCCTCATCCAGAACAACTTTGGCTACGGACTTTTCAAGGACAACGAACTAATTGCTTGGACTTTTGTCAAGGAAAATGGTGCCTTAGGACACATTTACACGCTAGAAGAACATAGAAGAAATGGCTATGGAGAGGTTATAGTGAAATTAGTTTGTAATGTTCTTTTGAAGGAAGGAAAGGATGTGTTTTCTTATTCGATAAGTGATAATGTCAAGTCTTGTAAAATGCACGAGAAAATTGGATTTATAAGTCATGGTGAAGTTGGATCGTGTTACTTGTTACGTGAGTGACTTTGATTAGTCATATTTTTTCGAAAGGGTTATATTCTAAAACCGATTAACCAGAATCCCTACACCTCTACTGCAAGAGAAAAATGGTCTCTTTGAAATAAAATGTAATAATTAAGATTTAAATTATACGATCAGTTTAATATATTAAATTTTAGATATAACAGGTATTATATACTTATATTATGTAACAAATATTTCTAACAGTAGCGTTCAGACCCAAAAAGCCATAATATCAAACTTAATGGTAATCCAGGGCGCAAAAGTAAAAATTTTCCATATAATTTGTCTCTTAGGAAACCATGGCATTTGCCTAAAATATATTTTTCAGATACCTGCCCTAAATTTGATTCATGTTAAAGTAATAGTGGATATAAAATTACTACAACAATATATAATAGAGTGAATTCATAGTTGATAAAAATAAATCGCAAAAAAAAAATTCTTTTTAATCTTTTTAATTTTTAGTTGCAGTTTGCTTTTAGCTAGTATAAGTTATCCTACTAGCTGAAAATGAAACCACGTCGAATCTAAGAGTGAATTCGTTGTTTATGAAAATGTACCTACTAATATATTATCCGATGACTTTTAATTTCTAAATAGGTAGTTCTTTGACGCAAAGTGACCACGAATGAGACATTTTTATCCACCACAGATCTCTTTTTAAATGCACTAAGAAATTTACATCGTGTACAATCCGCGATCCGCTTGGGCAAGGGATTTGAGATCAACAAAGTTCACTCGGTCCTATTAGAGTTGGCCACATAACCAGTTACCACACCACGACCGAGTCCGATATCTCTGACGATTTAAGAATCGGACCAGTTATCACATTTCATGTTAATTTACGACTTTAGACAGAAAATTGGAACATTTGCAGGGTTTCCGCATTTAAATTATAATTTAATTATTGCATAATATTTGTTTGGCTATTGACCATCTATATCTACACTAATATAATATGATAAAGTTTGTGAATTAGTTTGAGATCATAAATAATCTTCGGACTTGGATACAGGCTATTACCTACTACATAAAGAATAAACCATAGCTTTATGAGGACTTAAGGAAGCTAGAGAATCACAGAACAATTAGAGACCATGCCACACAAAGCCTGACAATAGCGCAACAAACGAAATATAGATGACGAGTTAAGCTCATACTTAGACTTAATTCTTTAATGTATTAGCTGGTCTAATTCTGAGAGGGCTCACGGCAGAGTACTCACAGTTGAGAATGTCTATCGAAAATTCCAATATTCCGCTAACATGTCAAAGTAAAGTTCTTAGGACACTCACCTGCCAGGGCCAGTTTTAATTCACCCGCAAAATAGAAATAGGTACAGCTGATTTGTATTTTTGTTGGATTTGTCGATATATTTATGTTTTAATTAGAGATATTTTGACATTAAAGATTATTAATGATAAAAAAATATGGTTCCCGGCTTAGAACAGGACCACTAAGGGATTGCGCCAGGGACGAGGATCTGCGTTCTTCTGTGTATATGCGATCACCAATCCGCCTGCCAAGCGTGGTGATTATGGCAAATCCTCCAATGGACAACCCACCAAAAGTGGCATTCTATTGGGGAGGCTTATGTTCAGCAGTGGACGTATTTCAGCTGATGATGAATATGGTTCGTTATTGTGCTGTGTATTGATGCTTAGAAAGCGATAAAACCAATAAGTTAAGAAAGAAAAGCACTAAATGTTGTTGACATATGACGTTGTCCCTCTGGATAGGCTATGCTCGCACGCACGCTGCTGAAAGCCTTACAATAATTTATGCATACACACAAACGTAAGCTCCTGTATAAGGTAATCTGTTCGCTTTTATGTCGGGGTGTAATAATGGTATGCTTCATGGTTCCTACCACAGAAACCCTATCAAGATAGAATGGTGAAGTAGGCGCGACACGCGTGCCAACGATGTGCAATAAATTGAAAAAAACTATCAAACGCTTACTCGTTTCGCGCCGATTCAAGGTCGGGTAAACATCGACGAAAAAATCTGCAAATATATTGCGCGTTATAACTACATAACTGTATCTCCTTACTAGAAACGTAATCCTGCGCGAGGAGCACGTTGAGTCCGAAAATCGGCACGCGCGGAACTGAAGTAATAATGGCTATAACCGTTCATCTTGATAGAAGTTCTGTGGTTCCTGTATATATTATATCTTCTTTGGTTTAAACATGTCTTATAAAGGAATTATAATAACACGCAAGAGTATTTGTTTCCAAGAAACTGTGTTCCAACTTCGGTACTTAATTCTACAACTCGAGTTATTCACGTAGGCACATTACTCTGCAATTAGTTAACATACTCAACAATTTAAATGGAACATTTATAAGATGGGCGGAATGTCACTTAAGGTATTGAGACTGAGATACACTGACACCACAGAATACTTAATAATGGACACTAACAATTATTAAGTAGTCTATGACTTTAATATGAAGGGCAGATTTAGATTTACTTACAAACACATTAAACTTCATATTAGAATGACATATAGATCTTGCGAGTGTATATAATTTTAGAATATGTGACTATATAAATTTTACTCTGCGGATTGTAGACAGTCAATGTTATTCCCACTGAAATATATCAAGGTAGAACGGTTTCAGCCATTATTTTACTTTAGTCCAGGCCCGCGCGTGTTTATTTCCGGACTAACGTCTTTAGTGAGGGGATGCAGATATACAGTTGGTCAGATTGTATCGATAGCAAATAAGTGAAGTAAAATCATTCCGCTCACTTTTATTTGTATCTTAAATTGTAATAATAATTAAATACATAAATATAAATCAACTGACGTCCGTGTTGCCACCTGTGAAAAGCGCTAAGACTGCGCGCCGTATTTGAATACTATCTGTACCCGCGGCTCCGCCCGTGTAGACTAGGTTCGGCTACCATTCCCACTTTCGCTACCTATCCCACTTTCGCTCCCTATCCCACTTCCACTCAGACTCTCAATCCCGCTCCCGTTCCCACTCCCCTTTTCCCTCGCCCACGCCCACGCCCACGCCCACGCCCACGCCCACTCCCATTCCCACTACCAGCTCCAAATGTAGTCCAAACTCATCGCAATCTGAATAGTACGGAAATACTATTATGTGCAATATATTGCATACTAACCTTACCTACTAATGTATTTGAAAACTAAAAATATCCATAACTTTTGATTAAGTAAACCGATTGCTATGAAATATAGACTAAATGTTAAGTTAGGTTAAGCCCCATGTTTCTGTGAAAAATCCATCAAAATATCAAAATCCGTTCAGTAGTTTTAAGTGATGCGTGCACAAACTCACAGACATACAGACAAATAGATAAACATACAAAAAATTCAAAAATGATCGAAATGTGTTCTGTTGCTTATCCTTAATTATTAGAAATATAATTGACACACCCCCGTCAAAAAACGTTATAACGAATCTAATTGATACTTTCTATGTTATCTTTGAATTCTCACAATATATATTAAAAGTGATTGTTTGTGTATTTGTTTAGGTAGGTTTTTGGTTCACACGACTCGCGCTGCGTATTTTGCATAGAATATGAGAAAAGCCTGCTTATTAACATAATCTAGCACGCATTTAGGGCTTTGATAACTTTATCACGGTGTTTTATAAAATATATATATTATAAAACGGATTACTTGTACAAAATGTACCAAGCGTACTCATGTGCAATAAAAGATTTTGACTTTGACTTTCATTTTGGTCATTCATAAAACACAAAACCTATATCTACTTCGGTAAAAGTTGCCTTGCTGGTAACAAATGGGCGACGTTTCTAATTTATTTCTTAGAAGATTTAATGATTTTAGATCCCTTATTTTTATACTATGAACAAATTCATTTACTACCACTTTACCATTTTCATTATACTATCTGTATCTACATACTACCCTGAGTCAAGTAACTTCGTTATAAAATGGTAAAACAAAAGGACGTCCATAATACAATACTTAATACAGTCCCCTAAAAACGTTCGCACCTCATCGATAGTTGTGTAAACTCGATCAGTACCTGTTACGTGTAATATCCAATGAAATTGTATAGCAGTACCTAGATGTTGGCACAGAGACGCCATAGTTTTTCCCTCCATTCTCATGACAATCAAAAATTTTCCACACATCGCACTCACTCGGCTTAATTAAGTCATTTACCTAAGTATCTATTGGTTCGATCGATATTTTCTTGTTTGAATTAGGTAAGCTTTATTTTTATAGTGAATATGCAAGCGTCTAATATTTTCCCTGGAGTAATTTTTCCAGGCTCTACATTTAATCGAATTCTTTGAGCTCATTTTGGCTGTCGACATACCTGCACTAGTTTTAAAAATCCATAACTCCACATTTGCCAGTAGCATTTTCGATAGTTTAATCTAGTCTTGCCTTGATCAGTGTTTTTTAATCAGAACTAAACTTGCTGCTTGTTAGATTTAAATAGTTCAACATAGTATCATAAAATTTTTTTTTTATTCTTGTTGGGTTTACGCTTGACCTCAATCTCAACCCAACTTAAAACCTTTATATCTTTGTTTATATCTTGAAACATCAAAATTGGATTGAGGACTTTTAAAACTGGTGCATCCAATTGGAACTGTCAACGTCTACAGTCTGATATATGCCTTTCCTGATGCGGAAGTGTGGTGGAGCCGTGTGGTTCCCGGCTTAGAATAGGGCCACCCCCAATCTTCCCGTGCGTGTCGTCAAGATGACTAAGGGATTGCACTAATCTCAGAGCCCATCACTGCTGTATGGAATTTCTGGTAATATACCGCATTTTTCTGTCTCCAGAGCTCTGTTTATTAATCTCTTTGGGTAAGTCACTTAGGGTATAGTACAGTATAGTATAGGTAAATCACTTGAGGGTTTTTGGGTGTAGGTAGTATAGAGTGAAGTCAACAAAAAGTCACAGTACAGGCAAATATGGTCGCAGATCTATCATAATTTTTAAATGTCAATTGCAGTCGTCATCTATTTGTACATACTTACCTTTGTACATCCTATATACACACGATGGACCGACGAGCTGAAGAAGGTGGCCGGAAGCGGCTGGAAGCGGAGGGCGGACGACCGGGTGTGGTGGTGTTAACTAGAGAAGGCCTATGTCCAGCAGTGGACTTTTAAGTGCTGATATGATGATAATAATGAGAGACAAATGCATGAAAAAAGCGTTTTAGCTATGCTTGATATGTCATTGCTCAGCGAGCTATAAAGAAAGCTATAATATAGACGATGGAAGTGACAGTGGGCAGGCCACAACTTGTGATGGATAAATAACGAGTTCGAATTCAGAATGCAACTGAATCGATGGTCTTTGTCCAACAGTGGACGATAAGCGCATAATTTGTGAGGAACCAGTGGCAAGTATAAAAACAATAATTTATTGCACCATTATCAAATTTTAGTCAATAAACAACAAAATGACAATGCCACACACAATAGTGCAATTAGCTTCAATGCAATAAATTTTTCGAATCATTCGTATATTGTTACCACAGATGTAAGAAAATGAAATAAATGGTGTTTGAAGGACTTAGTACAAAGCACAGATTATTTATTAGTCAGTTAGTCCATCTATTGCTCCTAAAATATTTCCTCCGGGAGCAATAAATACTTATCCATTTATTACTACTAGTACATTCCAACATGCTTTATAATGTAGTAGATAAGGGTGTTTGGATAATGTAGTGGAAATTCATGGATATGTTTTTCTCCTGGGGGAAATACTTTAGGAACAATAGATGGACTGACCGTTTATTAGTTACTATATAAAAAATTCATCACTCCCTGTAAAACGAAGATACCTACGCTTTTAATCACCTACTGTCAGACAATACACGCAAAATTGTGTCTAAGGTGCTCGATGTTATTACTCCGTAGACAGCACGGGTTTTGCGGGCGGCAGCGGGAGGTTGTAGTTTGATTCCAGTGCCTTAAAAATGTCTGCCTCCGATATTTTCCTGGTTTCCTAAAAGAAGGCGCTTCCATGTACTCCTTTGGTTAAACATTGGTTCCGGCTTTTATAGGTTCTCGCTAATTTAACATTAGTTCTCCTACAGTGCAGGTCTCAGCTCCATGGTGTGGTAGGACTGGTAGGGCGACACATATCACCACAATCATAATACCCCCGTGCTTCTGTCTCCACCACCATTCGACGAAGCACTTCACCCGCGCGCCCACAATGCCGTACCATTCTCCTCTCGGGTGACTTTATCATCTGTGACAAAAGGAAATAAATTAAAGTGTCAATTAATTGAAATTGGTGTTTAAAAGTTCGAGAAACTGAGTGATTTGTGAACAACTGAAATGTGGAGAATTGTTGTCCTTGGTGAGTTTGGAATAATTTTAAATTATTTTTAAACAACAAAAATAAATATTTGCAAGCGTTACTAAGTATTGTGTGGCATAGGCTTGTCACTGACGCAAAAGATCATGGGTTTGATTCTCTTTCCATTAAAAACCAATAACTGTGACTGGGTGAAAAGAACCGAGGAAAGGATTCAGTGGCGCGCCTTGGGAGAGGACTATGTCCAGCAGTGGGCTCTTCCAGGCTAATGATTTTTTTTATTGTTCATGGGTTTCTCTTGACCTCAATCTCTCCTGATGGTAAATGACAATGAAGCCCAGAAGATGCCTGTTCAATTTTCTTTTAATAAGATCCAAGTTGTACCTGTCCGGAAATACCGAAGCTGGTAGGGAGTTCCATTCCTTAGCAGTTCGCATTATGAAGAAAGCAAAACGCTTCGTGCTTCGGAGAGAGCGTGGTATGTCTACTACATAAGGATGAAGTCCCTTACCTCGCCTGGTAGTCCGGTGATGGCAGGATGGGTAATCAAATCGTGCAATTCCTGGGCACATGATGATGAAGTGGATCATATTTGAGGTGTTTAAGTCGTATTGTTTAATTTCTTTAGTAGGGTGCACCGGGGGCAGTTGAATCTACTCTGAGAAAAAAATAAGTAGCCCTCCTACTTACGTAAGGATAAAAATATACCACTATTACATAAGTAGCCGCCCCCATTATAAATGGTGTGCCCGCCACATTATTAAGTAGTTTGGTTACTTAGTAATGTGGCTTGCTACTGAATCAGTTGTAGGTGACACCATTTATAATGGGGGCGGCTACTTATGTAATAGTGGTATATTTTTATCCTTACGTAAGTAGGAGGGCTACTTATTTTTTTCTCAGTGTAGGGACAATTGTTAATGCAGAAAGTGACATCTATTGGTGATGGAGAAATCATTGTTTACTCCCCTCATAATTTGTTTTAACACATAACAGTCCCCATATTAAATGATCTGTCAATTTCACAAGTCTCAACTTTGCACCACCGATGTAATAGTAGGAGCATGGATTCCTGGCAAGGAGTTAGTAGACTCACCATTGAGGGCACCTGGACTGTGAACTTGTTAAAATATACCTGTTCTAAAATTATGTGACGTAAACAATGACAGTTTTTAAGTTTCTTCTTCATGGTGGAAATATCTAGAAGCAGTGGTTGATGAAAAAAGATACTGTGTAAAATATACCAAGTACCTACTTACACTCATGTGCAATAAAAAATTGTGACTTAGAGGTTGGTTACATTTGGCCCGCTACATTTCACCTTACAGAGAATCCTGATTTGGGTCTAGACAAATGTTTTGTACCTACTCGTAAACCTACTTAGACTACCTACTTGCTTGCTAGTGTTCCTCCATAAAACTTTTATACTCACAAAACTTTCATAAAATCTAATTTTATTACTCAAAGCATCACATAAAACGAACACTAACGTCAGTAATTTACATTTTAAGTTAATCAACTACATCTTCCGAGCAATACCCATTAAAACTTTGCGAGTATATCAGGCCACATGAGTTTAAGTTCGCAAGTTTATATTTTACGTACGACTGAAATATACTTCCGTTTTTGCTAGGAACGGGCTGTGCTGCATAAATATATTGTCTGCCTTGCGACGACGACGGGGCGGTAGCCGAGGAAAGCCACGGGTTGTGAAATTCACTTAGCCTAGAAATTTCTTATAGACTTCGTAGTCACATACAAACATACATAATGCTCACGTGTTGGTCCCAGAGGGGTGGGCAGAGACGACGTATCGCCACTTTGCGCGATCCTGACAAACGTCGCAAAGCGATTTTCCTTCGCTGTGATGTGTTGCAAACAACATGGCCTCCTCCGTGTCACAAAGGAATATAATCTCTAACCACTGCCTTAAAACTTCGAATAATCACTTATATCAAAGATAATATATTACTAGGTAACCATAGTCCTCGCTATCACTATCCCTTCCCTACATTCCCTTCGCTTACAAAACGCAATTCCAATTAGTATGCATATAACTCGAGAACCATTTATCAGATATTTTGTGTTATCTGGGCAAGTTTAATATTTTGTTACATTAGATAACATAATAAGGAATAAGGAGTAATATGACTCTGTCGTTCACGTGACACCCGTAGTCGCCGCGGGCCGTCTACTTATCAAAAAGTTATAAGTCTATAGATATGTATTTGGAACTACCCCATTAGTACTCTATATTCAATTATGGATGCTGAGTATGTAGCTCGATACATGTGCATATTCAATATTCAAGCTAACAGGGCTATGTGCACAGATATCCTATTAAGATAGATTGGTAAAGTAGGCGCGATAAGCGTGTCAACAATTTGCAATGTATCGCAAAAACTATAGACGCTTACTTGTTTCGCGCCTAGTCAAGGTCGGGTAAACATGAACAAAAATCTGCAAAAGGGCTATATTCTTATAGATCTGCAGTTTCTACCTGCATAACTGTATTTCCTCACTAGAAACGTAACCGCGAGGTATAATATGCGCGGGAGGGGTGCGCTGTGTCCGAAAATCGGCACGAGCAGAACTGAAGTAAACAAATGGCTTTAACCGTTCTGTCTTGGTAGGATTTCTGTGGCTATATGTATCTGCCAGAGTTATAGCCGAGTGGATAGGGCGGGCGGGATTCCTACATATACATAGTATGATATGCATATATAGTGCAGAAGCGATATCACTGCCGAGGTAACATGGTTTATGAGCTAACTTAATCTTGCAGCACGCATTAAGCCAATATGAATATTCTGGCTAGTATAGTCAGAAGGTCGATTCTGAAATGTTTGAAGTATGGTTAGCTACTTGGTTTCAATGTAAGGGAGAACAACAACATCGATACCAACCTTAATGCACTCGACTACTATAATAGATGAAGTTCAATGACTAAAATAACCATTCAGTCATAACGAGTTAATATTCATTAACTCGTTAGTGAGTATCGTCCGTATATTTAATTCAACTAATTCGTTATATAAACTCACTTAAATACTTCATTTAGCAAAGCCTACCGGCAAACTTTAAAAGTATTTCATTATACATTATTCTACAAACTTACATAACTCTGAGATTAAACTATTCCTTTGATAACCGAAATAAGTTCGAATATTCCGAATAAATTTGAATAATTATGAACAGATCTGCCAGGTTGGTATTTAAAAGACTGTTTATACCCAAGGGATTGAGTGAAATGTTGATTTTATTATATGCCTCAAATTTCAGTAGTATAAAATACTGAAGTCTGGATAGCAGAATTATGTTTATAAAATCTGAATACGATATCAAGTGAAAATAATAACTTAGTTATTTGAGAAGGCCCTCTGAAGAATAGGCTGTAGTGCACTTACTTAATAAGCTCGAGGTCGTGCGTTCGAATCCCGCCCAGGGCAAACAGTTGTGTGACGAGTATTTGAGTTTGCCTTGGATGTAATTTATCTATGTATATACGAGTATATCAGCTATCCCATAGCTCTAACCTAATGTGGGATCAGAAGGCCGTGTGTGAGATGTCCCCACATAATTTTAATATTATTGTGTGAAAGGCCATATTCGGACCCCCAAGGCCACTTTTAGATAACTATCTGTGTCCTTCCGGAAGGTGAAACTCCAAAGGTCGTGATAGACGTAAAGTGACGGTGACAGCTTAGGTAACGTCCGAACTAGTTTAGGTTACGACAGCGGTCGACGGTTGTGAGGAACTATATACGAGTCCCTCTCAGTCATGAAGATGTCATATTCAATTTTATAATTTCGATAAAAGTGGAGATTTGACATGAAGATGAAGGTTTTTTTCCTCCATGACATGATCAATACCATAGCTTGCTGGAAATGAATGACACAAATCTGTATTAATATAAATACATTAAATACAGATGGCGTTGCATTCTCTACCAGACATGCAGAAATATATTTATATTTTACTATACTATACTATCCCCTAGGGTAAATAAACCTGGCACAATTTTTTTTTATTATTTATACAGATAAATAGTAAAAAAAATTGTGCCAGGTTTATTTACCCTTTATATTGTAATGCCGCACTGATAAAAATCTGGTCAACTGATTGGCATTTTGTCTTGTTTGCTATATGTTAGCTAAATTAAACATGTTTTTATTATTCGAATCCGAACTATCAGAAGTTACAGCAAAGAGACAAGAGTTAATTCAAGGGAAGAAGATAATTGTTTTTTTTTCCGTGTGATACATCATAGATCTTTGAGGACCGTTGGATGTTCTATGCATTCACAACTTGTTTATTGGAATCCCACTGCGCCTGTAGCGATCGTAATTGAAAATACGATGTTCGTGCAATAACCCTTCTATTAAGTCCACCAATAAACTACGTAAATTAATGTAAATAATGAAATTGTTATATGATATGAAATATATGTTTTGATATGATATGAAAATAAGTAGAATAAGTTATCAATTATGAAGGAAAAAACCCGCTCCCATACTTTCAAAATATCAACATCAAAACTCATAAATTGTTCCAACAATATGTATAGGCTACACGAACATTAAATTATCATATCAGACCTTAGACGTCTACTGCTGAAATAGGCCTTCCCTAATGAACGATACCACACCCGATCTTCCGCCCCCCGCATTCAGCCGCTTCCGGCCACCTCCTTCAGGTCGTCCGTCCATCTGGCGGCGGGGCGTCCCACCCTGCACGTGTCGATCCGCGGTCTCTAGAACTCGTCTTTGCCAACGGCCGTCGGTTCTACGAACATTACTTAATATTATGTATTGTCAAATAAACTAAATTCATTCTATATAGTAGAGTGTAATCGTGACTGGCCTGTTTAAAATTGTAAAAAATATACTATACTTATTTTCATTTGAAATACATCGCAGTAGGTACGAGTATATTTTATAATAAGTAACCTAATAAGATAAACAACTCAAACTAAAATAGTGACAGATCTTTTGTTTATTGCATCAATATCTACGACCATTTGAACTACCTACATCAGAAACACACCATAGGGGTGGCCAACCTGCTGGGGCGAGGAATGCAGCCACGGTATCCCCTGCCTGTCGTACAAGCCGACTAAAAGGGGTCATCGGGGACGCGCATGCACCGCGAGGGTGCGGAGGGAGGAAGTAAATCTTCCCCCGAGACGGGCCGCCGAGCGCGAGCGGCGGGTTTGCACTGAGGAGGGACACCCGGATGCAAGCCCAGGTGGAGCCCCCGGGTTCCCTCCTTCGTCGTCGGAGACGGCCACCGCGGGTTTTTAGTCGGTGCAAACAATACATAACCTGCTCGTCCCCCCGAGGCGAGTAGGTATGCGTCAGGCATTTTCCCGAGACAATAAAAAAAAGGGGTAGCCAACCTGCGGCTCGCGAGCCACTTTGTACTTTTATTTATATGTTTTCAATAAATATAATTTCTGTAAAAATAATGTTCATACCTGTTTTGCATTCCTTTTAAATACATATTTAATTTCGGCTTACGAAAAATTTCTCATTTTTAAAAATGGCTCTGACTATCGGAGCTTAGCTACCCCTGCCATATAGCATAGAGGTGATACCACTAATATATTATTTTTGATGATACCTTTTTTAGCCTAATTTGTACTATTTTTTTAACTTTTAATACTTGTAACTATATTTGTTTAGTGCAATAAAGTGTATTGTATTGTATTGTATTTATACAAATATTTTCGTTATATCCACCGCATTTTGTTACAAAACGTAGCTAACTAAACAACATCTAATATTAAATAAACCAATCTCAAAACACCAAATAGTTTAGTTTTGTTACAAGGAACTAAACAACAAGGCAATTATTTGACGAGCCATACCTAGCAATCAGCAGGCAGCAACTGATATTCGTTGTGGGAATCAAACAATCCAACTAAAGACTATCCATCAAAGTCAGGGTAAATATAAAAGTTAAGTTACACGAACTATCAGAGTGGTGAGTAAAGTAGAAAGTCATCATTCATTCCTCAAAAGGGTAAAGGTACGAATACAAACAATAGTGGGTACTCAGATATAAAAGAAGAAAGAGGTTATTATAGCTTACTACCTAGTTCTTGCCTGCGTGGAATTTCAACCTTTAGGTATAGTAGTATTGTTAAGTATTCTATGGCATTGTGAAGTGCAAAACAAATCACGATGGTTAGTTAAACTTGGTTAAACTCAAAATAAACTTAAAATATTTCTTCCATTGAAACCAGTTACGAAACTTCGGTTTCGCGACGGCCGAAGGAGTATAATACATAGTTTCTTACCCTCAACTCAGTTAGAAAGACAGAACAACTTATTAATATAGGTACTTTATGCGAAATCACAATTGTTCATTTCTTGTATCTCTGGCAAATCCGAACTGAATTTTTTTCCAATACTTTACGAAAAAAAAATTTTTTTTTTGGCTGATCTCTATCTTCTTTAGGACTTATCTGCCCCGACGCCAGATCTGTAACGCCCCCTGCCTGTTCGTAAAGTAAATAAAAAATGGCCAAGATTTGAGAGAAAACTTCGCATTCCATTCCACACCTTTTTATTAAAATTTACGTAACTTCTTCGTCATCTGAATAACACACAATCATACAGACGGCATATTAACAGACGACCTCTATTATAATAAGTCAAATCTACTACCTGCGTGGGACACTGATACACGCGCACATTGATCCGCTTTTTACTCCTCCGCTATGATTACTGGCGCCCAACAAAAAGTATGAGAACGGTCTTTTGCGACATAGCGTTGTGGAAACTTTGCTTGGTTGAGAATGGCTTGGAAATCACTGAGTTGTGGTATCTCTTATAGTTGATACAATATGAAAATATATAATTATTGAATAGCTAAAATAGGAACCATGGGGAATTAAAATATTTGATATGTGATTGTTGTTATTGTTAGTTTTATATTTTAGTACACTAAGCATTTACATACTTACTAATTTTTGTGAACAAAAGCGGGCTCAACTTTTGAAGAAAACTAAGTATTTGTGTATGCGTTTAGTAGGTACTTACCAAATTTTGCTAACCTAAAAACTAAAGTTACTAAATTACTAATTATACTGTTGTTTTGTTACTAGAATTCCTTGTGACAAGATTCTATAGTGAACTACAGTTCAAATTGGTTGACTGCACATATCCCGTTAGTGGATTTTCTGAATTTTTTTCTCATCACATTTCCAGTGTGCCTGATCTCATGGAGTGACGCGCAGCGAGGGCGTGGGCCCCGGCAGTCCGGTCACAACGGCCACGGCTGGGACATCCGGCTGGCAGTGCCCGGGGAACCTGGCAGCGACTATCCAACCCTCGGTGCCATACCAAGGACTAGCTTCTCCTGTGCCGGGAAGGAACCAGGTAACTTATACTATACCTACTCTAATATAAGTAAGATAAGCCTTTGTTTCCCAATGTTGTAACATGCATGCATTCTAAATAATAATCATTTAAGTAACCTTATAATACCTAATAAATTTAATACAACATCATTGACACCACTAAATAAGTCTACATCAGTCCAATTCAGTCTACATACGAGCTCTGCAGCATCAAAGACTCATTTTCTTTAATATTTATTTCTGTCTCTAAATCATGATATTAAAATGCTTCTCTCTGCTTTAAAAAAAAATTGGATATTTTGTAAGTAAATTGTTCGGTTAGTTAATTGGTCCAGCTTTGACATCCATACAGAATAATCGGAAGTACGACTATACATCCATCCATAGCTTTCTTTTTGATTCTAATGAGGATGTTCGATTTAAAAACTTCTTTAAGAGACTTCTAGAAGAGAGAGAAAATGGAAAAAGAAGAGAAAAGTAGGGAGAAATTATGGAACACATTCTAGGTAGGTCCTAGAATGCGTTCCATAATTCCTTCGCTATGTTGCAAATGATCTGACCATTAAATATTCGATCAAATCCACGGTTTCTTAAATTTACCGTTTTATCCAGCCGAATGGTCGAATACATTTTAATTTGTAAACGGTTTGAGCTACAACTATATTATAGCTTCACTGGCTTCCGGCACGTGAAGTTGCCTGCTGTTGTTATTCATAATGACGGTAAAAAATAGCATTTGTCTCTGGCTTATGAACTACATGCATACTTACAAATTTTAATAAAGATTCCTTGTGTAGCTAGAGGCGTTATTGAATAACATCCTTACTTAATTATTATGTTTAAAGAACTATTTTTATATGGGTTGGGTTTAATTGCTTAGCCATGTTTAGTAAGTTCGTACTCAACCCCAAAACCTTCTATGAAACTACATTCACATATTTTTATATTGCAGGGTATTACGCAGACTTGGAAACCAACTGCCAAGTATTCAGGATCTGCACAACAGGTTCGACCTACGGTTTCCAATCATTCCTCTGCCCCAACGGGACCCTCTTCAACCAGGCAGTCTTCGTCTGCGACTGGTGGATGAACGTGAACTGCCAAAGATCGCAGGAACTCTTCAACAGCAACAACGACCAGTTCGGCAACCTCAGACTGGGTCCACAACTCATGAAGGACATTAAAAAGATGTTAACGCATCCCATGAGAAACCCTTACGACAAAACTGTCATGAAAAGCAATCTTATTGTCATGCAGGATTACAGACCTCCGTTTGGGCAAATGTTTCCCAATGGTGCTTTAATTGCACCAGATAGACCAAATAGTATTTATGTTCCAACTAAGCAAGTGCAAAGCTACAATCAAAATGTTTATGGCAATGCTTTCGCTGCTTCTACACCTAGTTCCCAATACGTGCCCCCCTTCAACACTATAAGTACACAAGGAGATGCAGAAGTATTTCAGCGGCAAAGACAAAATGGACACTACGTCCAAAACGGCAGGATTCAGTCACAGCAGTCAGGAAATTTAATTTCTAATGGACACGCTGGACAGTTCACACAAGCTCAAAACACCGGTTTTTCTAACAACGGTAACTCAGGAGCAATATCAACACAAAATTTTAATCAAGCTCAGTACACTCAGAAAGCCAGTTACGGTAACACACAAGGTTTCAATGGCCAAACTCAGAGACAAAATGCTCAGTACACTGACAACAGAACTCCTCAATTGGCTAATGGAAAACAAAGTGATTACGGAATTTCATTTTCAAAACAACAATACTACAACCCCAATCAAGAGAATCAAGCATACACGAATAAGTCACCTCATACACATTCCAACCAAAACATTGGACAAGTGAATAATGACGCTAAACAAAATCTGGTGAGTAATAATAATGCACCTTCTCCTATCGTAACAAAAACATTAACATACAACAGATTAATACAAGATCCAAAACCTGGTAACCCTAAGTCAAGAATAACATTCAAAACTTGGATAGTTAAACCATCCAAATCTGCTCGATTAATAGTTCAACCTACCCCATACACTTACGAAAGACCCACTCAACCACCATCAGAGAAACTGGTTAATGAACCTACTCCTTACGTCTATAATCCACCAACAGCAACATCTCAATCTGAAAGAATAGTAGCTCAACCAGATCCAGGTTATGTGTACAATCGACCTACAGTGGCCGCTAAGCAAATCGCCGCAACTGTTAAAGAACCTTCTCGTTTGTATTTAAATCCTACTGCACCATCCCCGGCTCTGTCAGGTCGGTTAAACTTGGCACCATCTACTACGCGACCAACAATAGCATCTAGACTTTATCTAGCTCCTACGACATATAAACCAGCTGCAAATCTGTACATACCCCCTTCTCAAGCCAATCTGATATTATCAAGGCAGTATCTAGCCCCCAACGCAATTCAGCAACCTGCATATTACCAAAGTGAACAGCTGAGAGCTTCCCCCACGTCCCCTACGCCCGTCTTTGCTGCTCCTCCCAATGATAATGCTAATAATCCATCATTTACACTAACTAAACAATCTCGCATCAACGCTAACCATAATAACTTAACATTTGCTGATATACTTACTAAAGAAAAACTTGACATAACTGTAAATGACATAGTATCTGATACAAGTAAAGTATTAAAGACAGCGGCTCCACAATTCGGTCAATATCGTGACGAAAAATCTTCAGATTATTCTGAAGATAACTATTTAACATCGGACAACAATGAAAGCGATGAAAATTTAACACCGCAGTCTCCTACTGTAGGCCAATTATCTACTAGTGCACGTCTAACAGCGCCTGCGCCTGATCTGTCCAGAGATTTGGAACCGCCTGTACATCATCATCATAATAATATAAATCAAAACACTAATCCACTTTCGAATTTACCTTTTTATAAAGAACCATCAACTAATACAATTGAAAGAACTGTCTCCCTAAAAATATCTATTCCTGAAAAGGTGGCTTCATATCTATTCAAAAGTCGTAACGAAAGCGATTACGACAAATTGGAAATACTAAACACTGGTAGCAGTAACTACTTAGTCTTGACAAATAATTTACTAACTAGAAACAATGGTGCTAGCTTCATTCCGATTGGCAGATTGATAGCTGATAAAAATACAAACATTTCTAATTCACAGGCACTGGTGTTTTCGATTCTCGCCGATTCTCTTAACGCAGCTAAGGAATACAGTAACATAGCACAGCAGAACGTTATACCCACACGCGCACAACAGTATCAAAATATCAATAACGAGGACATATCACAGATAACAAATAAGATTTCACAGCTAACAGCGTCACAGTACACAGCCAACAATCACAATTTCGATCACGCAAACAGCGCGCCAACAGCGCAAACAATAACAAACGCTAACCAATATCGAGCCGGAAAATACACAGACAACTCACAAAATCAACCCCAACAAATTCGGAGCGGGCAAATTAATTCCGTACCTTCGGCAAACAGTCAAGGTTATCCGGCGCGACTGCAAAATGAGTTAAGCTCTGTAAACGCAAACCTTCATTCTGGAAATCAAATATATAGCGGACAGCTGTATCGACTCCCAGTTCCTGATGTGACAAGTCAGTTTTATAATGCTGGGGCCAATATCGTTCAAACTAATCAACATACTGAAGCTCCAAATATCTCAAATCAGAGTCCAAATAACAACTCTGGTAAGCAATCAGAGGAAGTTGAAGTGGTTCAATCTAGGCCCTTACCGCTCCCAGCCAAGCTGCAATTTGCGCCAAACGAAGAATCGTTTAACAGTCAAGAACATTCGGCGCAGGCTCTGAACTTTGTCAACAATGGCAACGGGATCTCAGCTCAACTGCAAGACAAAATCGTTGGTACCATTCCTCATCCACAAGAAAACAAACTTGTTACCTATAAGAAAGACCAATCTTACTTTGTTTATACAAACTTAAATAACGAACATAGGAACGTTCAAAGTAACAGTCAAGCAAACCTCGGACAACAGAATGCAAAATTGACTCAAAACGACTTAGCTCCTAATGTTGTCTCTTTTCAATTCGTTCCATCTGTAAGCTATCAACTTGAAGATGAAAAGGAACAGCAGAAAATCCTTAACGCCTTCCAAATTGACGAGTACGGTAACCCTAAGAAGAGTCAAAATCCAAATGGACACGACATATCTGCCAATGTGAATTATGCTATAGACCATCCTAGTTCTGATAAGCAAGTAAATGGGCAATACAATGACGTTAATACCCTATACACAGGTCCATCGTCATATTCAGCTCCTCAAGCGTCTGTGGGAAGTTTGGAAACCAGGGACGGGACACAGAATAATATAAATGCTAGATTAGAACAGTTGGACGAAAACAACAATGGATATACTAAAGTTACACCGGCACGACAATTTACTTTTTAGTTAGATCTAAGTATACTGTAATAAATAATCTTAAATATTTGTAGCTATAGGATTATTATTAAAAAGTTTAATTGTTAAACTCAAAATGAAGAATGCACTAAGTTGAAAAGACTAAAATGATAAAGACTAAATTTTGTAGCGTAATTTTAGTCAAATGTAAATAAATTTATAATGTAAGTACAAATACCTACTTTTACTTTAGTTTTTATTTTAATAAAGTTACCATTGCAATTTTTTGTAGCACAAAATTTATTTCATTATGATAATCTTTGCTAATGAGATACCTACCTATTCGACAAGCTAGCTGCTCGCTGTCTGAAATACCAGAGGACCAAGGTTCGATTCCACGTCGATTGACTGATATTATTTTGTTTTTAATGTGAATATTGTATATAATGTATGAATGAAAATGTCCTACTATCAGGACCTTATTCAGTTTGTAATAATTTCGAAACTCGTAAAAATCCTATTCGAAGTAACAATATTATTAACAGTACCATCTAGTCATACACCATTATAACTTAGATATGTATACTTACTCAGCGCCATCTATCGTAGATGGCCTGAACCTGAACTGAACAATGCTGACTGCTAGCGCCACACACAAACTGTTATCTTACAAGTGTAACTTAGTCACCATAGAGACATTTATCGTGTATCCGAACCATGGTATTGTTGTTCTGTGATCCGAACGGGCTACAACGAGGCAACCGCGAAAATTCAAATAGCTGTCACTCAAACTTGTTGCTATGGGAAGTGGAAGTTGTTTTCGAATTCTCAATTGTTTCGTTTTGTTGATTTATTTACTGATTCCTACATTAGATACGTCAGTAAATAGTTGTTTCGTCAATAATTTAGTTATTATACTAATATTCCATTTAGTAATAATTGGGAATATAGTGAGTGAGTGAGTGATAATTGATAAACTATTTAGTCAATGTTCGCATTTGAAAGTTAGAATACATAATAACTTGTAATGTGCGGCCACGTTTATTAGTGAGTGTCTACATGTAATCGCTGTCCTTTTTTGCCAGTAAATAGTCATTTATAGTCACTGTGACTAAGTCACACAGACCATTGGCCTATTCCGTAAGCATTTTGGATAATATCCCTGGAACTATGACGCTATTTGTACTCTCTAACAGGTCATGTGATATATTCTGATAAATGTTTGGTGCCAAACACAGGAAGATTATATTCGTATCGATTAAATATAATGTCATAGGTCCAGATAGAGCTGGTATGGCTCGCCTTGATCACTCTGGCTCACTATGGTTACCAGAAATGTGTCACGCTAGTCATTTCACTACTCCCTACCTGTATTAACAACTGGAACATACCCATTTGTTAACTAATCTACAGCTGAGCCACAATTTTCACTAGTTGATGATGCTTGCTGGTTACAAGTACAACTTCAGGAACCTATATATATCTGTAAGTAATTATACTAAATCACTGTAATTACATTCTAGGAACAGACATGGAATCACAGATATCATTCATTGGTTCACTGACTGAGGAGTCGTCAACAGTCGACTTAACAGATGACTACTTATTGGACTTCCGATCAGACCCTCGGGTGCAATGGCTCAAGGACCGCATTCTCACCTACATCGGAATGGATGATCAGGACCTGTTTTACAACATGTTGGATGGGGGGGACACTAAGCAACATATGGGTACATTCATCTGTGCACCTATGAAGCCAAATGAATTGTCTTTGGATAAAAGGATATTCTTTGTATCGAAAATTATTGTAGATAAACTCATCCATGAGGATAAGGAGTTTACCGAATGGAGTAAGTAAAGCTTTTCTTGTGCTTTAAACAATGGATTGAGTTAGAAATATGTTGACTTAAAGTTTGATAGCACTGAAAATTATATTAGTAGTTTTACCTAAGTAAAAAAAAATATAGTAAGAAAGTAAATAGATAGGTATTTAGTAAAAAAGTAAAGAAATTACTTATTTTAAAATCATACCACTCAGTCCAATGAATTTCCAAATGATAAAGATAGATTAGATTAGATTAGATTTATTTATTTCACTTTTACATCTTAAAATACAATACAATACAATAATACACTTTATTGCATAAACAAATACAGTTACACGTTATAATAGTTACAAATAGTACAATTTAGGCGGCTTTAAGTGATTTCTTCCAGACAACCTTTAGATATTATTTGATTGGGAATAAGTTTGAATTTGTCATGACTTAGTCCTTAGTATATACTTATTAGACTTATATTTTGTAGCTGAATTCTACAGTGGGACCACTTGGATTCAGGTTTACTCTGCATCATCATCATCATCATATCAGCCTATTGACGTCCACTGCTGACTGCCTTCCTCAATCACGTTTGGTCCTCCACCCTCTGCATCTTCACTTTGAACAAACCTGAATCCACAGTTGTCCTTCTGCAAGAGTAAATACTATAGTTGTGCTGATTAGGGTTTTGGTTGACTAGTTAAAAAATATTCATCAAGGAACCTTACAAGAGACAAATGATTGTATTAATTTTTTTTTGTATTAATGTCAATATTGAAATATTTTGTTTTATTTTTTATCTTTTCACCTTAAAAATCAAGGTCGACTAATGGCTGACTATAAAATTGGACGCATAGTCGACTTTACGACTAATCGGCACATTAGTAAAAGCTCGAAGTATTTTTTTATACAGTATATGCATTACATGCGACCGTGTAATGCATATACTGTATAAAAAAATACTTCTTATATCAGGATTAATTCCGCCGCCACCGCCGCCTCCCCCACCGCCGCCGAAGAAAGGCAAAGGGAAGGGAAAGAAAGGCGCGCCACCAGCGGAGCCATCCGCCGGCGAGGAGCAGAAAAAGGGAAAGAAAGTTAAAGGTCCTAAATCCAAAAGTGCTATAGGTAAGTGTAATCTAATGTTATTAATACCCTTACTGACTGCGGATTCCTCACATGATATAAGCGACCACTAAGAAAGGAATTTTTTGCTATTCGACATCTAGAATTCCCCAAAAGGAAAAGGCGCTACTTTGTAGCCTGCGACTTCGTCCGCTTCAAAAGGAGCGTAAAGAGAGACTTTATAAGCAGGAAGCGCACTAGCAGCCTGGTGTTGCAGGTGCCTACATACCATCAGGCGGACTATCTCCATCTGTTGCCCTAGTTACATAAAACTTCTTTTACTTACTTTCCCGCGACTTTATCATTGTTGAATCACGTTTTGTATCATATTAAACATCTTATTTGTTTACAGACTTCGAACCAGACATTGATGAAGGTAAGGTCACATTTTAACATATAACACACTACCAGCTTCGGTATTTCCGGACAAGTACCATTTCGATCTTTTTAAAGGAAGATTGAATGGGCATCTTCTGGTAAAGCGCGCTCCATCTTAGGCCTTACCATCACTTACCTTCAGGTGAGATTAAGGTCAAGCGTAAACCCATAAATAAAATATAAAATAAGTAATAAAATAAGGAATAAAAAAAATATAACGCATACATACTGTTAAAATCATGTAAAAATTATAAATATTAATTGCAACTAGTATTGTTATGTTCTGGTTTGAAGGGTAGGAGAGCCTGTGTAATTACAGGCACACGAGGTGTTCTAACATAGTGCTGAGACCACAACGCAAATGCGACCTTATACTGCAGGATTATGGGCGACAGTGACCGCTTACCATCAGACAGGATGTCTGGCTGTTTGCCACTTCAATTGTATAAATAATCAGAATAATATTAATTCTAAACAAATTATTATTGTTCTAAGATTATTATAATATTCTGTGTGCAGCTGTGGTAGAAGAAATAGAGACAGTCGCTTCGGTTATGACGGAAGTGGTGGAAGATGACGCAGACACGAAGACTGAGAAGTCAATAGATATACGCGGCGAGGGTGAGGAGACGCCTATAGTGATCGATGAGAACATGTACGCTTTTCCACCACGTAAGTTTTGAATATATAATTTTATCTATAAGTTACTGTTTCTTGCGTACGGGTTGTTAGAATAGAAATGCCTAATTAAACGGCATTCATCATCATATCAGCCCTTAGATGTCCACTGCTGGAAATAGGCCTTCCCCAATGACGCCATCACACCCGGTCCTCCGCCCTCCGCATTCAGCCACTTTCAGCCACCTTCTTCAGGTCGTCGGTCCATCAGTCGGCGGGGCGTCCCACCCTGCGCGTGCCGATCCGCGGTGTCTCCATTCTAGAACACATCTGCCCCAACGGCCGTCGGTTCTGCTATAGATGTTGCCCGCCCACTGCCACTTATCACCTTCGTTCTTCGTCGGATCTTCTCAATTGGAATTAGGGATTGAATTTATTTAATACAATAAATTGCCGTGTGGTTCCCGGCTTAGAATACGACCACCCCATCTTTCCTGTGGGTGTCATCAAGGCGACTAAGGGAGGCGACAGGGACGGGCAGCAACGTTCTCCTGTGAGTGTATGTTAAGATCATTACTGCGATCACCAATCCGCCTGCCAGGCGTGGTGATTATAGCAAATCCCCCAATGGACAACTTACCAAAAGTGGTATTCTATTGGGGAGGCCTATGTCCAGCAGTGCACGTATTTAGGCTGATGATGATGAATACAATGAAAGTCTACATTGTACATTATACTGACAAAACAAAATCACTAATGAGTTGTACGCTCGTTAACTACTTTAACTTTTCCTCAAGCTTCAAGCTCGTCGGCTCGTTAGCTTGAAGAATACCGAATCGTCTGCTTCCGAAGACGAAACTGTTCTAAATATACACAGATTGATTGAACTGACATAACTTTCAGCGCCCGAGGATCTGGACCCATTGGTCGACGGAACACTTGAATACTACACTGTCGTTGTAAGATCCGTTTTGATGTTTAGTAGATAGACAGCTAGTTTACAAAGAATATTCATAGACAAGAGCTTCTTGTCATGCTGTATTATGTATCTTCTAAGATTATTAGAAAGGAGGATTATGTTGAATTTTACCTTCTATTGATAATCCGCACGTAAGCTTGCTAAAGAAAAGCCTAAACTGGTACACCCAAAAACTTACTGTCGTTTTAAAGGTGAGGGAGGGCATCGTAATCTGTTACTTGTTTTTCCTGGAATATACAGAAAAATATTTTTTCTGATACTTTACACATATGCTTCAATTTTTTTTATCTGTAGATTAATTAGTTTATAAGTTATCTGGATAGAAAAAAATTATTAAAATTACCTGCATTGAAAATTGTCTCTTTCCGTATGGAATTAAACTTACGTAAAATTTTTTTTTTTATTATGGTCATTAATATTGGCCGAGACTCTTAAGTCATACTAACAAAGAGAGGCCTGGTGGCTTTAATAAATAATTTTTCTATTCTTTTCTATTACTGTCTATTTCCCCACAGAGATCGGTTCCCCGTATAATAAAATACCCCAAACTGATACCAATTTTCGGCGCGTTCACCCCCCAACTGACGCATCGCAACCGCCGCTACCTGTACTTCTTGCGGCAGACTCCTGAGCAGATCCCTCTGGCCGACAACGCCTTCAAGTCCTTGGCGCAGATGCCTCAGTATGTCCTCTGCGGGTCAACCACGGGCAAAGTGTTGACCAGTCTGGGTCTGCAGCTGAAAGAAGTAAGAACTTTGTGATTTAACTGCAGATAACTTGTGTACCAACATGCTTCTAACGTAACCTTCTCCTGTCCGTTATTTCCCTTGTGGCGGGACTTTATTACAAGGTATGTCTGGATGGATGCCACCCTCCTACCTATATCTGCCAGTAAATAGTAATGCATGCATGCTATGCTCCGGTTTGAAAGGTGAAAGGGAAGAAATATTTTTGGACCATAGTAACATATGACAACAGCGTAAAATGGAAATCTGGATCCTCGAATTGCACTTAAGAGTCCACCATAAAACGACTGACTCACCACGTATTTTCCATTTTTCATCGACTTTATGCTGTGTGGTTTCCAGCTTGAAATAGGTCCACTCTGAATCTACCCTTAAGATCGTCAAGGCGACTAAGGGATGTACCAGGGGTGTATATAAAGATCATTACTACAATGGTGGTATGAACAGCCACCAAAAGTTGCATTCTATTGCGGAGACTTATGTTCAGCAGTGGATATATTTCGGCTGATGAATCGATTTTGTTGTTCCTGTAATTATTATACTGATTTTTTATGATTTTATTGTGTGCATAGCTTTGAAATAGGGTGTTATTATTCTAAACAGGATAATGATACAGGGCAATACGTATTGTATCTCTCCTTACACGTGTTGCAGGCATTCATCCCGCTGTTCAAAAGGCAGTTCCGAGAGATGTCCTCTTTCAACGATGACGGCCCTGGGACCGGGGGCCTCACGCGGGAGCAATCATATGCGGGCAAACACCACAAGATGGAAGAGAACACGTCACAGGTTGTATAGTCCACCACGCTAGTTCAAAGTGGGTTCTTGCACGTTTGAATTTCTTAAGTAATTGGCGTATCGCGTATGCAGATTTCCACGTAAAGTCTGTATATAATAAACTAGCTGTTTCCCGCGACTTCGTCCGCGTGGACAACTTAACATCCCAAATTATTATGTATTTCCCGTAGGAATGAGATTTTTTTTCGGGATAAAAACTGTGCTAAACTATGTCCTATTCCAGGACCTAACTTATATGTGTGCCAAGTTTCATCCCGATCTGAGCAGTGGTTGAAGCGTGATTGAGTAACAAACATCCAAACTTTCGCATTTATAATATTAGTGGGATGGGATAGATTATATTAATTTATTTCACTTCTACATCTTAAAAATTCAATTTTACAGGTCATTCTAATATGGTAAAACAAATATACAAAATAAAAATTACAATGTCGACAATTCAAATAATATAACAGTATATAACATTATATCTATGTCAGTATATAATAAAATAAATTTTAAAATACACTTGGTATTAAATTATCACAAATTAAATTAAACGTCAGAGGGCCCTCCAATTTCATTTATGAGAAGAATAATATACATTTTCGAACAAAAGGTATTTGAGTCGTCGAATAAACTAAATAAATTCGTAGGTACTTGGTTTCGTAACGTAGATCTGCGGGCTGGTGCTCGTAGTACGTGGGGCCGATGACTATAATAAATAGTGGTCAGAAATGTTATTACTAATACCCGGGGATTGAACATCATCCGAATTAGACTTTTTACACTATGTAGTGATTTCATTATTTTCTCATTCCAGGTGAACTATCTCCGCCCTTCGGACTATCGCAGAATGTCTAACATAGCCAGAGGAGAAAACGCTGAAAGAAGGTTTTTACTTTACCTTCTAATTGCATGGAATTTTCGCTATTTGCGACGCTAAGATTCTCAGTAGCGCCCCTAGTCCTAGTCTAATCTTTCCATTACTAATTTGGCGGTTTGTGACAAAATGTCCTAGAACACCAACATAATTAAAAGCGAAGTTCTATCTAGAACGTCATACTTGTCAACTCAAGTGCTGTCTCTCTAAGGCAACTTCCTATTAGGTGTCAGCGCTGTTTCTTCACCGCTGAGAAGCGGTAGTCGATAAATATTTACGTGTATAAATGTACCAAGTGTACTCATGTGCAATGAAGTATTTTGACTTTAACCAGTTTTCACTTATGTTTAAGGATAATAAGCATGCGAACTCGTTCTACATCCTGCCCCGTGGCGACGGTGAGAAGTGCGACTCGGCAGTATGCTTCTAAGGGATCGTCTCAAGGAGTAAGCATTACCACCAATTAGTGTTGGTAAATTCCTGAGAAGATTCTCCTGGTCGTGAATTTATGAGAACTTAAAAAATATTTATAACTTTTGATTGAGTAAACCGATGGCGATGAAATTAAGACTAAATTACATTATAAAACTACACTACATTATAAAACATCAATCAGGCCTCCCCAACCCGTCTGGCCAGCGTGGGGAGTGTAGGCCAAATCCTCCGTCTGTCTCCGGCAGATGAGAGAGGGTTGTGCTCCTGCAGTGGAGACAAAAATAACCTGATGATTAAAGACTAAATGTTAAGTTAGGTTAAGCCCCATGTTTCTGTGAAAACCCCATGAAAATCCGTTCAGTAGTTTTTAAGTGATGCGTGCACAAACAAGTGCTTATGTATATAATCGTAATATCACCAGTCTGCATATTACGATTATATACATAAACACCTATTTAGTTTCTTTGGTAATCGTAGGGAAAAATGGCTTCACTTTTTTAAGTTCTCATAAATTCTCGGCCAGGAGAATATTCTCGGGAATTTACCAACATTACCACCAAGTAGCAAATCAGGAATGTTTTCTGAAGCGCGCATTGACTGCTTCCACGCAACCAGACCCCCGACACTCCACACAAGCGAACAGATTTAAATACCTACTCCTATTACAGACGTACTAGCCTGTGTGTGTGCGTAACTTATTATAGGGCTACTGCGCCCAGCGCGCGAATATAGTCGATCGAGATAATGACAACGTTGTACGTCAACAACATTTCTCTTTCTAATTGAAAGCGTCGATCGCTCGTGCGCCGCCCAGTATGGCGTACTGCCAGCCATGCTCTGTTTTGCGGGCGACGTTAAACTGGGGTGAGTGTCGCTACTTTAAGCAGTAATAGTATTCTCTACACGAAGCGTCTTCTAAAAACCAACAAGCCAAGTAACTATTTTCATCATCATCATCATGTTATTTTTGTCTCCACTGCAGGAGCACAAACCTCTCTCATCTGACAGACGGAGGATTTGGCCTACACTCCCCGCGCTGGCCAGACGGGTTGGGGAGGCCTGACTGATGTTTTATAATGTATTCCCTTAGTCGCCTTGTACGACATCCACGGGAAGAGTTGGAGTGGTCCTATTCTACTCTACCGGAAACCACACGGCATATAGTAGCTATTTTACTGTTAGTTAATATGTATAAACTGCTCGTTGCCAGAGTTTCTCATTCATCGAGGAGCCCTCAGCAGAGAGTGACAAGAGCACCGCTGAAGAGGTCGTTGCCGATATCGAGGGTCTTGTGGGAATGGTTGAGTGGTAAGTGCAACACATGAAGGGACAATGGGCCCGATTCTGAAGGCACACATTTAAAATTTGACAGCGTTAAAATTGGTTTCGTCTTTATCTTCATAATACTGTGTGACAAGGATAGCAACAGTTTTAGTGCTGTCAAATTTTAACGTTGTGCCTTCAGAATCGAGCCCAATATCTGGCAAACAGCAATGCGAGTTATATAGTCTCCCTTCATAGTAACTGTATGAATTTACTAATAATGAAATAAAATAATTTTATAAAGAAAATGCGATATTTCTCAAACGTATGCTCACTTTGTAAGAGAGAAATAAACAAATAAAGGGAAAATCGTGACTTTTTGGCGGGAGTTCGGCAGAGATGGCTGTCTCTAGTATATAAAAAACAAAATATCTGTTAATTGAAGTTTTAATATTTTATTTTTTATTTTCCTCGTAGGTGGTAGTATAAAGCACTATGTATCACTCGGCGTCACTTTCTCCCCTCGGTTAACAATGTACTACTGTATTCGCAGGACGATAGAGCACATCGAGGGGGAGATCCACCTGCCGATGCCCGTGATCCCGGGGCTGGCGGAGGGCGCGGGGGAGCGCGGCGCGGTGCTGCTGCCAGACCTGGAGGAGGCCGTGCTCATGTGGGAGAACCACATCGACGCCACCATCACTTCCTGCCTGCAAAAGGTACCTCATCATATCAGCCCTTAGACGCCCACTGCTGGACATATGCCTTCCCCAATGAACGCTCCCACACCCGGTCCTCCGCCCTCCGCATCCAGCCGCTTCCGGCCACCTTCTTCAGGTCGTCGGTCCACCTGGCGGCGCCGGCGGGGCGTCCCGCCCTGCGCGAAAGGTACCTGTGGATCGATATTTATAAACCATGTGAGCCATGCTCAGAGTTTCATGTTGGAATATGATTCGCAATCGCCTAGTTGGCCCAGAGGCTTGGTGATTGGACTCGAGCACCAGATGTCGTGGTTTCGATTCCCACTGGGGACTGACAACTTTGCACAAGTTAGTGATGTAATATTTGTGAATTAGGACAATTCACAAATATTACATCACTAACTTGTGCAAAGTTTTATTCTCATAGCACACAAGAAATTCCTAGTTTGGGATTAAACGAGTGTATTTATATATGTAATACGTAATATGAACTATGTATATTATATTAGATATTATTATTGATTAAAAAAGTAAACTTGAAACTTTCAATGGAATACAGGGTTTCCCTAAGTCCAAGCGGTCAGTCTCCACAACAATCTTCAATTCAATTCAAATATTCTTTGTTGTAAACCAATACATATACAATTTTAAATAAAAAAAATTACATGGGCGGATGAATTGAGTGTATAACGGCGGCCTTATCGCTTTCAGCGATTTCTTCCAGGCAACCTTTGAGTGGTGGCGAATTTTTGATGAGTGGAAATACTGGATGCAAAGATTGTACATCTAAATATATATATATAACATAAACTATCATGATATACTTTAAGAAATAAATAAATATATTATTATTATCTCCTATCCCCCAGACACGGGAAGGCCAAGGCCCCGTGGCTGAGTACAAGTACTGGCGCGAGCGGGACGCCGAAGTGTCCCTGCTGGTGGAGCAACTCAAACAGCCTACAGTCGTCAAGATACTAGGCCTGCTTCAGAAGGCCGGCTCTGCATATTTAGAGGTAAGTAAAAAAATCATATCGATAGGTCACTTCAATAGGGGAACAACACTAAAAACACTTTTTGACTCTCATAAAAATTAATGTAGTTGTCTTATTGTTTTAGTATGTATGATCGCTAAAGCCCAGTGATGGCATTGCTTAATCAAAACCCCTTTTGAAGTTGTTACCCTATTGATATAGAATATGTGACATTATAAAACGTCAATCAGGCCTCCCAAACCCGTCTGGCCCGCGCGGGGAGTGTAGGCCAAATACTCCGTCTGTCTCCGGCAGATGAGAGAGGGTTGTGCTCCTGCAGTGGAGACAAAAATAACCGGATGATGGATGTGACGTCAGTGTTGGGTGTAGAACTCCTATTTTTTTGTTCCAGGGTTTCCAACACTACCAGGAGAGGTTGATCGAACAGTACAACTTGGCTGGAGACAATCTGAAGTTCCTCTCGACGCTACTACGTTTCTTTAACGTAAGTATTTTGATTTTAATTCAAAATGCGTAGTAGTAATTGTTTCATTCCATAAACCATATAATTCTGAACCGAATTGAACTTAGTACATTAATATAGCTCACATAGAAATCTTTTTGACACGGAAACCTGAATAACTTCTGAGGGATAGCATCTCTATTCATCACCGCCTTCTCTCGATTACACAAAGTGGTCAAGAGATGGTGCTGCCTTAAAAATAAATCTCTGGTAACACTTGTGTATTTTACTATATCATATATCTTGTGACGTGTTTACGGGTTGGGTTGTTAGATAAAAACGCCGTTTAATTAAACACTGAATTTCCTTAAAACAATAAAAGTCTGAATTACACGTTATACTGACACAATGGTAGCAAAGAAATCACAAATTTTTGTCTCGTAGTTCGCTTGAAGAATTCTGAATTGTTCACTTCCGAAATATGAACTTAGCCTTGGATGAGCCTTGGTGTATAATCCGGCCGCTTAGACATAATCATTTAAATTTCCTAATAAGTGCAACCTATCTTTTCCTCTGGCATAATATTTTTTACCCAAAGATTGTTAGACCGCTTGAATTGTACTATTTTTAAAACTTGTAACTATATTTGTTTGTGCAATAAAGTGTTTATGTGTATTCACTTTAATATTACAGGCACGCTACATTGTTTCGTTCCATACCGCTGTGTAGAACACTCTCGAGACGCGCGCGTGCTGCTAGACTATCTCCGTTTCTATCTAGCATTGAGCTTATGTTCTCACGCTCAATTACGAATGAACGGTCGCTTTTCGCATGCTACAAGATCGTTCCGTAACAATATGGTTCGTTTGACAGGTAATCGAAGACGACACCGCGCTGGAACAAGTGATCGACATACTGCCCGAGATGGTGGAGAGCATCTACATGATGTGGGTGCTGTCCAAAGGGTACCGCAGCGACGAGACCATGGTGCCGCTGCTGGCGCGCGTCTCGTGGGCGCTGTGCGACAAGCTGGAGCGGTATCTGGACGTGCACCGCCTGTTTGAGTGAGTTATAAATACATCTAAGAACTACGTACGGTACTTTACATACATACATACTGCTCACGCCTTGGTCCTAAAGCGGTAGGCAGAGACTATGTATCGCCACTTTGCGCAATTCAATGTCGCAAAGTGACTTTCCTTAGCCCTCTTTTCGCTCCCTGATACCCCTTGACGTGATGTGTTGCGAACAACATCGCCGCCTATGTTTTTAAGTACCAGGTTAGCTAGGGAAATAATTGGCACGGTACTTTAGGACAGGCTAAATCATAATACTCAGTATCCCACTAATATCCCTAATATAGGACCTATTCCAAGACCTAACCTATACGTGTGCCAAGTTTCATCCCGATCCGTCCAGTGGTTGAAGCGTGACTGAGTAACAGACATCCAAACTTTCGCATTTATAATATTAGTGGGATTAGTGAGATGTGATATGAGCCTTACGTATATAGGTATACGCTATTAATAAAATTATAATTTAAAAAGTCATTAATTGAATTAAACATATTGTTCAATAAAATGTTAAGGTTTTCTTAAATCTATTATAACGTCTCTTATTAGGTATTCTACGCTAAAGACTTTAGATGTGAAGAAGACGTCTTACCTTATGCAGGTTATCGGTTTATCTGGCAGAAGGCGTTCCACACTGCGCTCACCAGGACCTCTTAGGAAGTGTCATCATCAGCCTACAGGATCCACTGCTGGACACAAGAGGAAGCCAGCAGACTTATTATGATGACGCTTGCCTTTTCTAGCAAACCAAACGAAGAAGTGCTCTCTCTCGCCCGCGCCGGACAAAAGATAATGGAGATGTGGCACAGAATGTACAAGGACACTAGGAGGCAGATCGAGTTGAGCGGCAAGGGCGCGCGGTGGGAGTTCGACCAGCCGCTCCTGTTCACTCGCACGGACTACATAGGGGAAGTGGCTCGCGATCTTGGGGATGTAGTGCAGGTATTTTAGAGATTACAACTTGGGGCGGTCCGTGCTTTTAAAAATAAAAAGTTAGCAAAGCCTACGACGAAAAAATTAATAGCTTTCTTGAAAAATGTCGAAAAATATATTTTTTTCAGAAACTTTCATACTTTTTTTTATAATTTCCAGGCAATTCTACATGTTTGTTTCAAGCTTCAGCTCAATCGGTTTATAGTTTTTGAGTTATCCAGGCCTCGCATATGAAAATTCGCTGTAAAAAAAAAATAAGTATCCTGACTTTGTCGTCGCATAGCTCAAAACGTTGGTTCTAGAAACTTGTCATTTTGCAGAGATTTTACAAATTACATTGATTTTTTGATTATGTAACTCGCTTATCTTTCTTTACCTTCTCTATCTTTACCTTATAAACATGAGATTCCCCAACAGAATGCCACTTTTGGTGGGCTGTCTATTGGGGGATTTGCCATAATAACTACGCTCGGCAGGCGGATTGGTGATCGCAGTAATGTTCTTAACATACATAGAAGAATGCTGCTTCCCGTCACTGGTGCAATACCTTAGTCGCGTTGACGACACCCACGGGAAGATTAGGGGTGGCCCCATTCTAAGCCGGAAGCCACACGGCTTTAATTTTAGTTTTAAACTACGACGAAAGGCAACATCTTTAGCATGATAATTAAATGAAAACATGATTTCATTGAACAAATTTATAACATCTTTCTTCCATACAGTGTATATGCAATAGGTTTTTTCAATAACATCCCACATCCCAGGTCCTAATCGACTTCGAGCGCATATTCGGCATGGAACTGAAGTCGATCATCAGCGATCCGACGCAGATCGACGATGTGCGCAAGCGCGTCAAGAACCTCGTGTACCCCATCCGCACGGTCGACTTCAGCGTGTTCGTTTACGACAACAAAGAGAACTGGGAGGCTATTATGGGTGACTTCTGGAGAGAGGTGCGGTTTCTCGAGGAGGAGGCCAAGAATTATATCAATCAGAGTTTCGGGAACCTGAGGTGAGAGTTTGTTGCCCGTGTACCCGATCTGAGTGGTCGTCTGCAGTCGTTCGTGGACGAGAACAAATATTACGGGTTAGTATTAGAACACGAAGCGGTTTCTTAACACCACAGGAACCCTATCCAGATAGAATGGTGACGTAGGCGTGACACGTGCCAACGTGTGCAATATATTGCAAAAACTATCAAATGCTTACTCGTTTCGCAAGTAAAAGTCGGGTAAACATCGATAAAAAATCTGCAAAAATGCCATATTGCGAGATTTGTAACTGCATAATTGTATCTCCTCACTAGGAACGTGACCGCGACGCATAAAGAGTAAACCGAAATACACAAATGTCTTAACCGTTCTATCTTGATAGGATTTCTGTTGGACACAGCCCACGTGACGTAAATTCGTGATGCGGCACTAGACGACGAAACAATACGAAATACGACGAGCATAGACACCGTAGTATGACGTCTATTAACGTACTGTCCACGGACGTGTTCAATAGAGGTCTAAGATGTGTTTTCTTTGCACTGATCGCTTAGAAATCATTAGTGCCTTATGCAATGCAAAAGCACATAATACAGCCCTCCCAGCAACCGAAATACATTATTGTATTGGATACGGATGGCCTCTTTTGGTGGGCTTTCCATTGGGGGATTTGCCATAATCACTACGCTTGGCAAATATTTTCATCACTAATTAAATAGAATTCATCAATCATAGAATTCTACAAACCATATTTGGCACCTTTTTTGCTATTTTCTCAAAATTCCCTTTTTACTCTTTGCGGCCTTCTCTCGTATCAGTATACTGAATCCACAGATTGCTTTACTAGCTGTTGCCCGCCACTTCCTCTGCGTGGACAACTTGACATCACAAATTATTTATTATGTATTTCCCGTAGGAATGGGAACTGTTTTCGGTATAAAAACTATCCTATATCCTATTCCAGGATCTAACCTATATGTGTGCCATGTTTCATCACGATCCGACCAGTGGTTGAAGCGTGATTGAGTAACAAACATCCAAACATCCATAATATTAGATTTTATAATTTATAATATTAGTAGGATGCATATGATTTTAATATCAGAGAAACTCAATAATACGGTTTTGAACTTTGAAACTCACGAACGCAAAATGAGCCTGCTACAAGCTAACTAAGGTTTCTATACCTGCAGGTCATCGGAGGAAGCTCTGACAGTGCTGCTGAAGTTTCTGGAGTTCGACACGCGTGAGGCGATCAGGAAGCAGCTGTCCACCAAGTTCGACCATGTCATGCGGCAGTTTATCAAGGAGATTACCGCCATCGAGGATAAATTCACGGTATATACATAAGTCTTTGTCCCAGAAGGGTAGGTAGAGACAATGGATCGCCACTTTGCGCGATCCTGACACCTCACTAGTATCACTAGTATCGCCTTTGTACACAGTTTAATTCCTATTTTATTATTGTTGTTGTTGTTATTTTTGGTACAATAAAGCGTTTACATACATACATGCATACATACATACACTCAAATTCATCAACCATTTCATGCACCTCCTTTTATTCTTCTCACTGCGGACCCTAGTCTTTTTGAGGACGTTACGTCATGAACCATGTACGTCCTAGGACGACCTTTACCCGCACTGTACTTTAGTCACTCTTCTTTCACTCATACGTTCTAAACGTCCAAAGCATAGAACATACCCATCTCTACCTTTGTTACTACATATTGTGAAGATAAATGTGTATGAGATGACTATATTATAAAACCCCGTAATGGACAGCCGTATCTAAGTACCTACCACCTAAACATTAACTCCGACGATATACTGCGATCACCAACATCATCATCATTATGGCAGCACCTAAAAGTCCACTGCTGGGACATAGGCCTTCCCCAATGAACTGCACCACACCCGGTCCTTCGCCCTCCGCATCCAGCCGCTGGCACGCGGGTAGGACGCCCCGCCGCCAGGTGAACAGACGACCTGAAGAAGGATCACCAACCCAGCGTGGCAATTAGATAAACCTCATTATTTGAGGAATAAATAAATAAAATAAAAGTTAATTTCTTCAGAAACACAACAGCAAAGCAAATTACATGTAAAAGTACCTGCAAATAATACAATCATTATGGTGAGATGAAATGGTCGATGCCTCAGCGATGTGCTGCTTTTCAGACATCGCCATTATTGGTCGTACATCGCTAAAATCGAAGGAAAGCTCTGACCAGCAGCGGACTGTTATAGGCTATATTATTCGGTCGTTCCGTCGTCACTTTTGTGTGGACCGTTTTACACATTACTTTGCTCTGCTCACAGCGTTACCGCAAATCACCACCGCTGCTGCGAAACCATCCCCCGGTAGCCGGCGCTATATACTGGGCGAGGTCATTGTTCAACAAAATGAAGCAGCCCGTTTTGAAGTTCCAAAAGGTAAAACTAAACTTTAAGGCGCTGCGCAGACGACGGACCATTTGTCCGCGGACATTTTTACCGCGGTGATGGAACGTATGGAAATCTATCTTTTTGTCTGGCGGACTATTTGTCCTTCGTGTGCGTTACTGCATAGATACGTTCCATCACCGCGGACAAAAAGTCCGCCGACAAATTGTCTGTCGTCTGCGCAGCGCCTAAAATGGTTTCCTTAGCTCAGGCGTCGGTAGGTGGCTCAGTGGAGAAGACACTGTCATGCCTAATCATGCCTGGAGGCCGGAGTTCGATTCCTCGTCAAGTTGTGTGAAATAACTTACCCGCCTCGTCTTCAAACGGATGTCGGCTATTAGATTAGTACCTTCGGCGTATCACTTATTGTAATTATTAGCTATCAGTGGGTGGGGTACTAAAAGGCCCATAACGCCAAAAATACAGCTAACTGAGATAAGCCGCCATATTAACTATTATTCTACTTAATAAGACCTTTTCATTGGCATATGTTATTGTTAGTGGTTTCCGGTAGAGTAGAATAGGACCACTCCAACTTTTCCCGTGGATGTCGTATGAGGCAACTAAGGGAATACATTATAAAACATCAATCAGGCCTCCCCAACCTGTCTGGCCAGCGCGGAGTGTAGGCCAAATCCTCCGTCTGTTTCCGGCAGATTAGAGAGGGTTGCAGTGCTACTGCAGTGGAGACAAAAATAACTTGATGATGATGATGATGATTGGTTGCTATTAGTGGGAGGGTTCCATATAAAAACACCCACCATCCTTTGGCAGCCATATGTGTCATTGTGCATCTCACGACCTTAAATACTACATGCCCATACGATTATTTTAGCTCTAGCGAGGTGTTCTCCATTTACTTTATTAGGTGCCCGAACTGAACGACTGCGAGCAGAAGAAGGAAGCGTTCGTCCTATACAAAGCATTTTCAAGGACCATCAAAGATTACGAAGATCATAAGTACAACGAATGGGTGCATGGCGCTTCGAGCTTCGTCGACAACATGATGAAGAAAAACATACTGCACGTTTTATTCAAGAAACAGGAGAGTATGTGACATAGTTTTTTTTCTCAGCCTATTACTGCCACTCAAACCACTGATTATTATTAAGCGACTAGCTGTGCCCGCGGCTCCGCTCGCGTGAACTACAGAATCCGCTTCCATTACCGCTCCCGCTCCCTCTTCCGCTACCGCTCCCGCTTCCCCTTCCGCTCCCGCTCGCGCTCCCACACCTACTCCCCTTTTCCCACGCCCACGCCCACTCCCACTCCAATTCCAATTCCCACTCGCAGCTCCAAACGTAATCCAAACTCATCGCAGTCTGAATAGTACGGTAATACGATTATGTGCAATACATTGCATACTAACCTTACCTACTAATGTATTTGATAACTAAAAATGTCTATAACTTTTGATTGAGTTAGCCGATTGCGATGAAATAAAGACTAAATGTTAAGTTAAGTTAAGCCTCATGTTTTGTGAAAAGTTCATCAAAATCCGTTCAGTAGTTTTTAAGTGATGCGTGCACAAACTCACAGACAAACAGATAAACAGACAAAAATTCCAAAAATGATTGAAATGTGTTCTATTACTTATCCTTAGACCGCCTAAATTGTACTATTTGTAACTTTTATAACGTGGAACTGTATTTGTTTGTGCAATAAAGTGTATTCTATTGTATTGAGTTAGTTATTAAGTAACACAGAACACCAAAATAATATAAAAAAAACGAGTGTCCTACGCACGCATAATTTTTGTTGATGTTTATGTATAAATCTGGAATTACTGTGAAACAGTGCTTAGTTGGTATCAGTCTGGAAGTGAATCGGTAACTTCCACTTCGAAACACAGTCTCTATTTATATATCTCTTGGTGCTATTTTTCTGTGAGTGCCTCTAATAATCTAATTTTTATTACAATTATAAGGCCTCACTCTATAAGCTATGTTCTTCAAGATCTTGAAAAATCTCATTGAGACGAGCCGAGTTAAAATGTAACAGATGCGGACCATCAGCCGGCGGAGAAACGTGGCATGAAGCTGACAGCCGCCGGTAGAGCGCACGTGGCCAAGAAGAAGGCTTCCAACACGTCGCTGCGGCCGTTCGACATTATCAACAAGGAGATAGCGGAGAAACGGAGACGGGACAAAGCGCGTGAGCAGAGAATACTAAATATTACTAAGAATAATGCATGAAAAGATTGATGAATGTGAATGTGGCTAATGAGGTGTGTCAGGATCGCGCAAAGTGGCGATCTATCGCTTCTGCCTACCCCTCTGGGACCAAGGCGTGATGAAATAAACATAAATTAAAACCAAAAAAATATACAAATAATTAAGAATAAAAATGTCAGTATAATGCATACATTGAATCTAATTATGTCAGTGAGTTCTGGAATAACTCTTCACAACTATAAAATGACTTCTTGACAAGCCAGGCGCACAGCCTCTTTTTAAAACTTGGCAGACCAGGAGAACTAGTGATCTCAGTTGGAAGCCGGTTGTACACAAAGGGACCCATTATCTTTGCGTGCTTTACCAGGGTTTAAGTAATGGGGCGAATACGGATTACATACATACATAATCACTTATTGTAATTATTAGCTATCAGTGGGTGGGGTACTAAAAGGCCCATAACGCCAAAAATACAGCTAACTGAGATTAGCCGCCATAGTAACTATTATTCTACTTAATAAGACCTTTTCATTGGCATATGTTATTGGTTGCTACCATCCTTTGGCAGCCCAATGTGTCATTGTGGATTTCACGGCTCTTAAATACGCGCTTTGGTCCCAGAGGGGTAGGCAGAGACGATGTATCGCCACTTTGCACAATCTAATGTCGCAAAGTGGCTTTCCTTCGCCCGGTTTTCGCCCCGTGGTACCCCAAATACGGATTATTAGTGCTAATATTGTATCAATCATTACAGTAATGCTGATGAGAATACCAGGACAACACTATGAGAATGTAAGGTCTCCCAGCTCCACATCTTTACTGGCAAAGGAAGGACTGGTAAATTACCTTTTTTTCATACCACTTTTCGGAAAAATTCCATTGCAGAATTAATTTATTATGGGAATCCGTTTAAACATACTGCGACAAGTACCTACACGTTTAAACCGCCCCGCCTGTACGGAGTAAAACAACGCTAAGTTAGAGCCACATTTATGCGTGTACGGTCATTAAAAGCGTATGAATATTTGTTTTACTAGGGAGTATCTGTTACGTAGTAACTATTAAGTAATCTGTGACTGAAGGTATCTTTTTAATTTGCAGACGGACGCGACGTGGCGCGACCTGACAGTACACAAACTGATGCAGGAGTACGGACTGGAGTTTCAGACCAATTTCGACACACACATCTTCCTTGTGATCCATGAGGCCGAGCTTCTGGAACAACTTGGTATGTACCGTAAAGTTTATTGACTACTATCACAAATTATTATGTATTTTCTGTATGAATTAGATGTTTTTTCGGGGAAAAAACTATCCTATGTCCTAATCCAGGACCTAACCTATATGTGTGCCAAGTTTTATCCCGATCCGTCCAGTGGTTGAAGTGTGATTGAGTAACAAACATCCAAATATCCAAACTTTCACATTTATAATATTAGTCGGATAATGAACGTTATCCTAACTATTAATATAATTCTCAATGTTAGTTTGTTAGGAGGGTCTTATCAGCCTGAAAGAGTCCACTGTTGGACAGTGGCCCAAGGCGCGCCACTGAACCCGATCTTTGGTTCTTCTCATCCAGTCACTGCCACCCGACCTACGCAGAACGTCGCTCCATCTAGCCAGGGGGCGGCCCACACTACGCTTGCCCATTCGCGGTCTCCACTCGAGAAGTCGTTTACCCCAGCAGTAAAATAGTTCTGGAACAGATGTGACCAGCCCACTGCCACTTCAACGTATAAAGCTGCTAGATATAGACTTTCGCAATTGAGTAGACCTCCGCTCTCTCCATCCAGCCTCTTACCTTTTGAGGAGGTCGTCGACCCATGGGCTCTCCTATGATGCACTTACCCATTCGTGGTCAGCACTCTAGAACTCGTCTACTAAAAATACAACTCGCCAGAATTAATTTTAAACTTTAACCTTCGAATTTGAAAGTTATATATTTGAAGATCATGCAATAGAAGCTATGGTAAAATCTTTGGATTCCAGGCTTCGACGTACCTTCAAACATCCGCGACGTCGCCATGCAAAAGGCCCGTCTCTACTACGAACTCGAAGCTTTAACTAAAGTCATTGTACAATACAACGCAAGTGCCTCATCCCTGAGTCACTCGGAAACGGTTCTAATGAAGAGACATCTACTGGACATGGAGAGGCACATCCTTCCGGGACTGACCAGAGTCACGTGGACTGCGCTCGGCATCAACGACTATATCATGGATATTACTAAAGGTTTGTTCACTATAAACAGCAGTATTATTCTCTAAAATATAAACTCACGTGCGAGTCTCACTCAAGTGACTTCACACACTTCGAAACCTAACCCACTAGTAATTCTGTAAACATTCCAGAGCACTGTCGACGTGACGCGAACAAAGAACTCACTTCACTTGAAACTTCTGAAAATTGTAACTGTATTAGTTTGTGCAATAAAGTGTATTACTGTGTGACTTGTAGGCTCGAACTCCCTGCAGTCGGTGTACCAACAACTTAAGATGGTCGAGCGCGAGATCCAGTTCATGATCGAACAGATCGAGATGTTCGACCTGTTCCCCGCGATGAAGCCCAAAAACTACGTCGACCCCGACACCGGGCTGCCTGATGACACGTGGCTACATCCCTGCAAGGTTGACAAGTACAATTAATTACTAGCTGTTGTCTGCCAATCATCATCAGTCGAAATACATACTCTGCTGAACACAACCCTCCCCAATAGAATGCCAATGTTGGTGGGTTGTCCTTTGGGGGATTTGACATAATCACCACGCTTGGCAGGCGGATTGGTGAAGGCAGTAATGATCTTAATATACACAAGAGAACGCTGCTAACTGTCCCTGGGCATCCACCAGAGCCACCCCCAATCGTCCCGTGGGTGTCGTCAAGGCAACTAAGGGATTGCGCCAGGGACGGGCAGCAGCGTTCTCTTGCGTATATTAAGATCATTCCTGCGATCACCAATCCGCCTGCCAAGCGTGGTGATTAGGGCAAATCCCCCAATGGACAGCCCACCAAAAGTGGCATTATATTGGGGAGGCTTATGTTCAGAAATAAACTTGTTTCAGTTGATGATACTGATGTTATGAAAATTTGATTCAACATTTCATTCGTTTTCTTCAGACATACTTTGTAGAATTGGAATACGAACGCCTGGAGCGCGTGGCGATGCTCTCCCGCATGTACGACCGCATCGGGCCCATCCTCAGGAAGCTGGAGTACCTCATACTGGGCGCCAGCACCGGCCGCACCCCCGTCATGATCGCCTACTACACCTACTGGGAAAAGAAGTTATTCAAGTCCCTTGTCACGTGAGTTGTTGGTAACCCCTTCGGATAATCATGTTGAATTTCCATTATGTTGAATTTCAAAATCTCTGAATGGTTACAAATCTTATCTTCTTAGGGAGCCAGGACGACCTGGCGACACTTCGACCCTTCAGGATCTTTTGTGCCGAACCCCTGACCACCAACGGTGCCCCAAGCCGATTTGGTGGACTTCACATACGCCTCAGAATTTCTTCTTTGCCATATGCAGGTTTCCTTACGATGTTTTCCTTCACCGAAAAGCCTGTGGTATTATAAATAAACCGTACTTAAGTTCGTAAAACGCATTGGTACGGGCGGGGTTTGAACCCAGGACCTCATGAACCGCATGGCCTATCTTACAAAAATGTTGTAACTTCTTTAAATGTTTGTTCCCAAAATGTTGTTAACCTAACCTACCTTCCTACTTTAACACTCTAGTATTTAGTATCTTTGCTTTAACGTACTTAGGTTTATAATATGTGCGATATTTGTGTGAGTGCGAAAAAGACAAGAATTATTATTTTATATCCATATTATCATAATGATAAAAGGGGGGTGGACGGACGACCTAAAGAAGGTGGCCGCGAGCGGCTGGTGGCGTTCATTGGGGAACGCCTATGTCCAGCAGTGGACTTCTAAGGGCTGATATGGTATGATGAAAAAGGAAACTGAACTGAAAATAATAATCAATTCTGTGAAAACGTTTAAAGACCGAACTTTAATGAAATTTATTGGCTTCACATTTTAGGTTCACATTCGAGAACTTGGAAGAGTTTCAAGAGATGCTGAGCGGTAGGAAGGCGCTGTTCCAAGTGGACGCGGCGCTGGTGCCGCCCGACATCACGATGCGCCCGACCGCCTCAGAGGTGTGCAACATCCTCGGATACAACATCAAGCATTTCTTGAACAGGTAACATTGTTATTAATACTCTAGGGACAAACGTTCGTATGATGAATATGAATGTTTGTACCCAAGTCTTGGATGTTTATATATTTATTTAAGTACTAGCTGTGCCCGCGGCTCCGCTCGCGTGAACTACAGAATCCGGTCCCATTCCCACTCCCGCTCCCGCTTCCGCTCCCCTCCCGCTTCCGCTTCCGCTTCGGCTCCCGCTTCCGCTCCCACTCCCACACCAAATCCCCTTTTCCCACGCCCACGCTCACTCCCACTCCCACGCCCACTCCGACTCCCACTCCGTTCCGTTACTCCCAGATCCGTTATCTAGTAACCACAGCACAGGCTCTGCCTAGTTTGGGACTGGATAATTGGTGTGAATGTCTGAGATATTTATTTATTTATTATTATTACTTGCGCCAAAATGTATGGCCCTAATGCAGACTGCTGCCTACTCTCGCACACCAGTGTTTTGTGTACAGTGTGTGTATACACGAGCGCTTGCGAAGGTGTATGCCGTGCACCATTTTGCACCCGATGTGCGGAGGAAAGCTAAATCGGCGGAGAGCGGGAAGTACGTACTCATCATAGTACTCATTATTTATTTATTTAACTTTTTATTGCACACACACAGATAAAACAAAAATAATCATTAAAAAGAAACACAAGTACAAAGGGCGAACTTATCTCTGAGAGAGATTTCTTCCAGCAGACCCGCGAGAGAGATAATTGAAATAAGAGATTATTATACTATGTCAGTCCATAGTTTGCCCGCTTCTGTCTGTATGTCCGTTCTGTCTAATCTCAAGAACTTCTCAGTTAATTAATATTCGACTAGCTGTGCCCGCGGCTCCTCAAGCCTGGACTAAATCCGCTCCCTTTCCCACTTTCCACTTCCGCTCCCACTCCCGCTCTCGCACCCGCGCCCACGCCCACTACGGCTCCAAATGTAGTCCAAACTCATTGCAATCTGAATAATACCGAACATTAAAATTATTCTTCCTTGTAACATTCCATACTAACCTTACCTACTAATGTATTTGAAAACTAAAAATATCCATAACTTTTGATTGAGTGAACTGATTGCGATGAAGTAATGCCGATATGTTACTCCTAGTTAACTATGCCCTATGTTTCTATGAAAAGTCCATAAAAATCGGTTCAGTAGTTTTTGAGTGATGCGTGCAGACAAACAGATAAACAAAAATGATATAAATGTGTTCTACGTATATTACTTATCCTTAGACCCGCAATTTTTTTGTAAATATCTTCAATGTACAGACACGTGAAGTTTACGTTTTTATTTATTAGATTGTCCTATATAATAAAAAGTAATCGAGCAATTCCGATCAAATATAATTTAAAAAAACCGTAGACCTTTCTTGTCTTACGCTGTACAAACCTTTCTAAATATATCTAAACAAAGTATGGCGAGATTGTAAATCTTAAGTTCTACAAATATATTCGCCGAGAATGAAGGGTTTTACATACATACATAATGCTCACGCCTTGGTCCCAGAGGGCTATGCAGAGGCGATGTATCGCCATTTTGCGCAATCTAAAGTAGCAAATTGGCTTTCCTTCGCCCGCTTTTCGCCCATGAAAGGTTTCACAACGTACAATGACCCTTTTTCTGTTACCACGCAGACTCACTGCGTTCCCGCGGTGGATGAAGAAGACGTGCGTGCCGTGCGAGCCGATGCGCGTCGCCGACGCCACCGGCAACGAGTTCTACGTGTTCTCGTTCTTCGAAGACATCCTGCGAGTCGTCTCCATCAACGACATCACGCTGCTCATACAGGACACCATCTACCGCCTTACTCAGGACATACACCACTATACGCAGAAGTAAGTAGACTCTGGGCCACCAGCTCGCCTGCCAACGTAGTGATGAGAGCATAAACCTTGAAAAGTTCCAATTTTAATGGATATTATGATATGGACATGAGAAAAAAAAATGAATTTTTATTATGAAATTGTGTGCCTTGTGGTTTCCCGTGGGTGTCGTCGATGCGGCTAAGGGATTGCATCAGGGATGGGCAGTAGCGTTCTCCTGTGTATATTAAGATCATTACTGCGATCACCAATTCGGCTGCCAAGCGTGGTGATTATGGCAAATCCCCCAGTGGACAGCCCACCAAAAGTGGCATTCTATTGGGGAGGATTATGTTCAGCAGTGGACGTATTCAGTTTGATGATGATTATGAAATTAATGGATTTTATTCAAATTTCTGTAATATTTTAATCATATAAAACCGTCATCGGCTTACGATAAATAAAAACAATAAAATATTAACTAACACAATAAGAGTTTCATAGGCTTTTGATGACTACTGACTCTAAAACAATCGTTGATTTGATAGTACTAATATAAACAGTAGAGACCAGGCCAACTTAACTCAAATAACCCGACATCACCAACAGATGGCACAAATACCAACACCTCTGGGCGTTCGACAAGAACCTGTCCTGCGAGAAATACATCCATAAAAACGACCAGATAACAAAATTCGACGAGAAGTTCTTTTTCTTTGAGGACATTATCGCCGAGCTGGACGTTCACGTGAAGTTTGTGGACATGGGCGCGGTGAGGGTGAACTTGCGGCCGATCATCAAGCAGATACAGGACCATGCGCAGGAGTGGATCAACATACTTGGCAATGCGGTGGCGACGAAGACGCGGACGAACATGTACGACTTGAAGAATCAGATCGATGTGAGTAGCTAGCTTCTCTTAACGTAATGTTTAATCTGTTATCAAGTTTTTTTACATATATCCGCAGGGATGTAAAAAAAAAAATTCCAATTTAACACCCGGCTTGCGGGTTTTGAGCTTCGTACATTTCATGATCATCATCATCATCATCATCAGCCTGTAAGAGCCCACTGCTGGACATAGGCCTCTCTCAAGGCGCGCCACTGAACCCGATCCTCGGTTCTTCTCATCCAGTCTCTGCCAGCCGCCCTACGCAGATCGTCACTCCATCTAGCCAGGGGGCGTCCCACACTACGCTTGCCGAGTCGCGGTCTCCACTCGAGAACTCGTTCACCCCAACGGTTATCGGTTCTCCGACAGATGTGACCAGCCCACTGCCACTTCAACGTACTAACTTTTTGAGCTATGTCGAAAACTTTAGTTCTCTGACGGATTACCTCGTTTCGGATCCTATCCCTTAGAGAAACTCCGAGCATAGCTCTTTCCATAGCCCGCTGAGCGACCTTGAGTTTTCGGACTAGTCCTTCTGTCAGTGTCCACGTTTCGGCACATTTCATGAGCTTTGGTACAATTTAAAGCGTTTACGTAAAGTAGTTTTCTACGTAATGTATACCGTCTGCCAAACTACAGGTATGGACTCTAATTTGGAACCCATCCAAGGTTTAATATCCTATATCAAGCGTATACCAATGAGAGCTGCCTAAGATGACGTTCTGAGTTATCTATGTGATGCATAATTTCTATTCTTGTAGTTATAATTTCTAGTGCTGAAACTTCCTGTCTTCCTTCTCTCTCTCACCAGATGTGACGTCTGATATTTGATCATCTTTCATGTATCAAGGCTTATGACAAAACTGTTTATAATAAAATAATAAAAAAATA